>JANCIK010000001.1:1261167-2522335 GCA_028532985.1 Stropharia rugosoannulata | reverse complement strand
AGGGTCATCGATTAGATGCTGTGACTGTAAAATTACACGCTTCATAGGCGGATATTGCGGATTAGAGAAAAATGTGATAGTGTCCAAAACAAAACCAAAAAGTTCCGTCACAAATGCGTACCCTATGTGGGAGGTAAAGGGGAGACTGTCAACACAGTCGTATGATATGTTTAATTCGTTCTTTACTCGAAAGGGTTCGTCCGACCAGCCTGTAGGCGAACATGGGCATAAATTATGCATAGGAGAAAGAGGGGACGAACCTGGTTATCACCACCGCGATCTGAGCCCTCACCACAGCCACACAACCATTCATGCCACCATCGGACAGGTTTTGAGTCCTGCTCAGGCATGGAATCGGATGCTGAGAGTAAGGGATCTGGGGAGTTCGTGATTGGTGGGGGGGTCCTTGGGGGAGGAAGGTTAAGCGGCCTAGGTGGAGGCGGGGTTTGTGATACCACAGCAGGTGAGTTTACAGGAAGCGCAGAAGACGATGGATCGGCGGAAGAGGGTGGACGAGGCGCGTACTGTTGCGAGTCAGCAAAAGGGGATGTTTCGGATGGGTTGGCAAATGGATCAGTTAAGTCCGTATTATCGAACATAGAATGGGTAGGGGACAGCGTTGGGCTGATATTTATGTCGGTTAGGGGAAGAGTATCAACATTGTCCGTTGACTGCAGTGCGGTGTGTGTACCGGTGAAGCCGCCTAAAGACGCGTTTCTCGTCTTTTTACCCGCCCAGAGGAGACTAGCACGGCGAGACACATCAGTAACCAAGGAAGCACTGACAGTACTGGCTGTTGACGCCCGTGCAGCCTTCCGCCGTTGGCGTTCGGCAATTTCCCATCTTTTTAGATTCTGCACAAGCGGTCAAACAAGGCGACGACTGGAGGAGAAACAAATACCTCTGCAATGCGCCGTGTTTCTTCAGCATCTTCGCTCATAGGGGGATATGCAACTGCATCTGCAGGGCCGTCGGAAGGCGGCGGGCTAGTCTCCCTATGCTTTCCTTTGCCTGAGGTAGTTGAGTGCACAAAGTCGTCGTCAAAGCGCACGACCTGAGGGCGACCCAAATCCTCTTCGTCCGAGAGGTGTATCGTGGGCGGGACACTGTGCGAGGCCATGGGCGTGTGTGGTGAGGAGCCCCGGAGACTGACTGCCGCGCATGATGCGTTTATTGACATCTATTTGACAAATCGACTGCCATTACATAGCAAGTATCCAAACAAATCCGAAGGTATGTATGTAGGTATCAATCAATTAAGTAAGAAAATAGTCCAGATGTAGCAGTTTAGAATCGTCCCCCTTCAGCCCGTTTTCCTGAATACATCACCCCGTCATCAAATTCGGAACTGCCATCGTCAGACATGTAGTTCCGTAGTCCAGACGTCTTGGGTGCACCGCTGTGGAGGATAGGAACGGTAGACTCATCCGAAGGGTCGCGACTGTAGTCACGGCTGCCGCCGTTTTTAGGCAAAGACAGGATAGATGCACGAGCAGTCTCTCGCATGTTCATCAAATTTTGGTGGAACGCATTCTGCATAAATATTAGTTGGGCCAAGGTTACCATATGGAAACAACTCGCCTGCTCCCTCCAATATTGTGCACGTTTCTCACGTTCTGCGTCTCTTTGCTTGCGGTGGGCGAAGTATAAACCAGTCAAAGTCCCAGTCATGCCTGTATAAAGTTTAAGAGAAGGCTTGGGCGAATAAAATAAGGAGGGCTTACCGCCAATGATACCAAGCGCGACCAAGACGTATACATATATTCCAAAGTGGCGAGGGGTTGCAGCGGGAACTCCACACACATTGGTGACTAGGCAATTGAAGGAATCGCATCTAAACCCAAATTAGCAAGCGTTGTCCCGCTGCGCGAATATTACGTACTCCTTGTCGGCGGTGCAGGCTTCACCTAGAACTTTCGATTTCAAGCATTGCTTCGATTGCGTGTCACAGTAAAGGCCGAGTTGACAATTTCCCCTGGTTCGTCAATGAGCTTCTTTCAACGCATAAAATCAAAGTGATCACCTGGACACGATATCAATAAATTCACCGTTTGCACCATATCCGAAATATGCTGTGTTTTCTACCACACATTCACCCCCAGCAGTAACATTTGCCCACCTATATATTGTTAGGCTTCAGATCCACGAAAACGAGTAGAGGGTACTCGCATGCAAATGTTGTTTAGGCAAACAGATCCGTTAACATTCAGGCCGCGACCGCTGGTATCAGCTAGGTCCTTGAAATTAGGAGGCCCTATGCACTGATCTAAAGCAAGGATTACAATTTGATAGACAGAAGACAGTAATGAGAGTCACCATCGCGGTTAAGCTGGCAGGGGGAGCCTACTTCTAGCATGGGTAAACATTGGCTGCCCTCGTCCGGGCAGAACTCTCCCTTGTCGCACTTTGGAGGGAGGATATCCTGTCCGGTTTGGTATCCAAAAGGAAAATCGTCCTTGCGACAGCCTTTCAGCTGGCAGATGCCCTGGTCGTTGCAGAAAGTGACGGAGTTGCAGTCGCTCCAGAACTGATAGGAGCCAGCTTGAAGTCTGTTGTCACTTGTTGAGCAGTTGTCTCCCTTATTGGCCGAGCCAGCCAGAGCCTGAGGGAGAGCAAGAGAGGCAAATAAAAGGAATGTGAGAAGGCCAGGCATGGTAGTCGAGGGAAAGATGATGAGCGCAACAGCGGCCGCAGCGCCACTTGGTCGTGACGTTGATGACCAATATTGAATTAATTATTTTTTAACGCCCACTTAACACCACTAGCCTGCCCCGTGCCGCCACAGCCGGCTCGACCCTCCGACCATGTGGTTGAAGCTGCTCAAGTCCGTCCTCAACCTCCTCTGTGGGTCACCGTCTCAAGAGCAGCTCCAGCAACACCCGCAGCAATCACAGTGGCAGCAGCCTCAATCGCAGCAATCGCAACCGATACCCCATCCCCATATCCCACCGGTATCTAAACCTCACCACGGCAAACATCAGGACGCAAACCAGGTTAATCAAAGCAATGAATATTATGTCTCTTTAAGAGCACAGGCAAATGAACATGGTGACCAAATGGCCAAAGCTTTTCGAGACAGTCATGAAGCATACGAACGAGGTGACGGGGCTCTGGCGAAAGAACTGTCCAATCAAGGAAAGGAGCATCAACGCAAGATGGAGCAACTGAATCGGCAAGCTAGCGACTATATTTTCATCGGTCTGTTACTAGATATTTCACATAGTACTGATTACTGACTGCGCTCAAAACAGAAAACAACAAAGTGAGCGCTTCTCCGTGCTCATGTGTGTCTATTTTCATTTATTTATACAGGACAGTAAACCGGGTGAAGTGGATTTGCACGGACTTTATGTCAAGGAAGCCATACTGCGTGCAGATCAAGCAATTCAGAGTGCCAAAAGGAACGGGGACTCTCAGATAGATTTCATAGTAGGCAAGTCATTATCAGTACTCCTGGATTCTGTTATGTACTGATTTGGATACTATTTTTACAGGCAAAGGCCTGCACTCCTATGGAGGAGTTGCCAAGATTAAACCTGCCATAGCTGACCTCATACAGAAGTATGTGTAATCCAATACTTTCAAGCATGCATTTTAATCTGACTCCTACGTTCTAGATATAATCTCACTGCACAGATAGACCCTAACAATGCAGGTGTACTAACTGTTCTACTTGCCCCGGCACCCGGACAAAGAGGTATCGGTCTTGACGAGATAAGCAGCCGTCTTGAACGCAATGACGAGAGTTGTACCATAATGTAACCAGTTCACAGGACTGTAACAATTGTGCAGGATAAACACGATATTTTTTGTCATTTTATTAATATTAAGTATGGCAGAATATCAACATAAGAAGGGAAAGCATAGGGATGGCCCAATCAGATCTCTAGGCCAACTAGAACAAAAGCAGAATCGACTTGGAAGGGGGGTTTAGTTACAACACTACCTCCGACATACATAAGAGAATGAAGCACACTTCCAAGTGTGGGAGAGGATCGTTCCAAAACAATAACAAGAGCCTGGCAATCAAGTCTCTCATCGGCAAGGTCAAGCAATGCAACAATGCTGAGAATTCGATTAGTTATTATAAACCAGTAATGACATGTGTATAAGGTGTACCTTTCTCGTAGGTTGATAGAAGCCGCACTCTTGCCGTCGACGTACAGGGTCTTGGAGGTATTGGGAAGCTCAAGAACTACACCATGGAACTCGATACCGAGATTGGGGGCAGATATGGAGACAGACTTTGCATGAGGCAGAGCAGAGAGGCCCTGATGAGGAAAGACAGTCATTAAGAAGTCTAGAGCGTCATTCTTGGGTGATCGCTCCATGATAGAGCTGCCACTAAGTCCGCTGGAGTCGCTAGAATCATCGGGGGTCAATGGCGGGGTCGAGCTTGTCGAGTTGTGTCTTCTAGGAATGTTTCTTGGGGAAGTTTGCAGACGAGGGAACGAATGTTGGGAGGAAAAATTGGCGGGGAAGGAGACGGTACTGCTATGATCGGCAGAGAGAGGGGAATACTGATATGGGGAAGACGGCGCCAGACTGCCTGTCACACAGCCTGACGACCCTCGGTCGGGAGGGCATTTTGCTTTAGGGGCGTCAAAAGCGCCACTGAACATACGAAAAAGATTATAAAGAGAAGGGGTGGAGACGAGAGAAATACACATACCCCGGGCCCTCCAGAGAACGTAGTAGAATAGTAATACATGTCCTCGGTGCCCTGAAGGTGGCACACCGCAAGTACACTAGGCTCGTTGTCGAAAGTGAAAGCCCCATCCCCAACGGTTTGACGACCGTTGCTGATGAAGATATCGGTCAACGAACAGGGGGCAAACGGCGAATAGGACTTACGCGGGGCAAAGACTAGATTTCTGATTTGAAATATTCGACATTTCTGATAACAACATAAGCTGCCAACTTGAGAGATTCAACGGGGAGAGTGCTAGGCTAATGTCGACGATGGAGTGCGAGAACAAGGGCCACGAGGAGGCCGGACCAGAATCGATGAGACAATGACTAAGCCTCGGCAATTGCCGAAAACTTTCGACGCTCCTCCACTGCGCGAGCTCACCGTCGTACCACACAGCGCCCTCAACTCGGTGAGTTTCCTTTGTTCCATCTGTCTAGCGGTACGTACGACACTCCGTCGCACGGTCTCCAAGCTTCAACCACGTTTTTTTCCCGCAATTTCGGGATGGATGCGTGATTCTTCCTCCAGATGACCTTGTGCTGACTTTGGCTTGCCTGCAGATCCCACTCATCTTATCAATATGGCCGATGCTGCACGAGGACGCGGAGGATTTGGACGTGGTAGGGGTGAACGAGGCCGTGGCCGCAGGGGCCCCCGCCGTGGAGGGCGCAAGGACGAGGAGAAGGAATGGTGAGCAAATAATATTGTTCGCATACACGCAGCACGCTCAAATCGCGTAGGGTCCCCGTCACCAAGCTTGGCCGTTTGGTAAAGGATGGCAAGATCAAGTCCATGGAGGAGATCTACCTCTTCTCTCTGCCCGTCAAGGAGTACCAGATCATTGATGCTTTCCTCCCCAAGCTCAAGGACGAGGTCATGAAGATTATGCCCGTGCAGAAGCAAACCCGCGCTGGTCAGCGTACCCGCTTCAAGGCCTTCGTTGCCATCGGAGATGGTGAAGGCCATGTCGGTCTTGGTGTCAAGTGTGCCAAGGAAGTCGCCACTGCTATCCGTGGCGCTATCATCCTTGCCAAACTCTCCGTCATCCCCGTCCGAAGAGGTTACTGGGGTGCTGCTCTCGGTGAACCCCATACCGTCCCATCAAAAGTCAGCGGCAAAGTTGGGTCTGTTATGTGCCGTCTCATCCCCGCTCCCCGAGGAACTGGAATTGTCGCTGCCCCCGCCTCCAAGCGTCTGCTACAGCTCGCTGGTGTCCAGGATGTGTACACGCAATCCAAAGGTTCCACAGCAACCATGGGTAATTTCTTGAAGGCAACCTTCGCTGCTGTGCGTTTAAATCTTGTTCACAATATCCTAAATTTTCTCAATCTATTATCCTCTAGATCACCAAAACCTACGCTTTCCTCACCCCCGATCTGTGGCGCGAAATTCCTGTCTCAAAATTCCCCTACGACGAGCACAGTGCCCACCTTCAGCTTGCCGGAAAGAAGGTGTACTAGATACTTTTCTCTTCCGACTTGTCTGTTTTCGTTTAGCTGCAATTTATCTTTGATCGCGACGCTTTGCCAATGCTGTACTGCTGTACTATATCTTTTGCATGAAAGGACAAGGGATGAACTAAGTGAATGCGTTGTTGATCTGAGTTTGGTCTGAACCCTTGTGAGTGTCTGCTTATTCTAGGTTGTTCTCCCTCCTGGCGAGTAGCGTGGCGACACTTCACGCGACTTATCATGTCATTATCATCTGGCAATAGCTTCTTGCATATCGACAACGTTTCTCTACCTGGCAGTCGAGATAGCGCTCTTTGTCCTTACAGTCTCTATTCAATCCCTCAGTTAAGCATCAGCTGCGCACACATGCAGAAACAATATACAGACGTGTCTTCACGGTAACGACCTTAATATTCTATTGGTTACAAGACCGTCTAAATCACGAATTAGTGGACGTCCTGCGTCGTATTTGGATACAGCATCTAGCTTGCGGCAAAACCATTGTCCGCCAATACCTGGTTGCGGTCATCGTCGTTTTTCAGACATCAACAGAAGTGGGCTGCGCGAGTATCCGCTACCTACACGAAATCGCCTCGTAGAACTGGGGCCAATGGAAGGGCGTATGAATAGCCAGGCGCAAACCTGGTTATATCGCTCTGACATAACTTCAACAGGACAGAGGGGTCATCTATGCGCAGCGTCTGGTGAGGACGAAAGCCCCGAAAGTATCCACTCCGTTCAGCTGGGTAGTTATGCACCCAGCGTATCCGACGATGGTCTTTCCTCTGTATATGAGTGCACAGCGTCCGACTTCCCAGCCCCGCCGCCAATAACAAGTCCTGTTATCCGCAGGATGCGTAGTTCTCCATGGTACAGAGACGATTATAATGAAAACTTGAGGCATTTATCCGAACAGCCGTGGACAAAAAGGTCGACATTTAACGGCCGTGACAATATTCTTCAGCAAAGTAGCATGGCGGTGTCTAGCTGCGCAAGCTTCTCTGAACTACCAGGTACGCCTAGAGTGAACAACGGCTTCACGCCCAGTGTATCCACGTCAGGACATGGCTTAGAGTGTACAGAGACGACTGGTTTTCAGGAATCTCTGCCGACTGTCAGTTCTGCGTATAATCTTAGAAGGGCTTCAGCAGTGCAACAGCCTGGCATGGGGAACCAGCTCCTGGCAGTGCGGTCGCAAAAATCACTGACGACACTAAAGACATCCTTTTCCACGCCCCAAGGGAACGCGACAACATTGTACAAGCTAGAATCCGTACCGGAGCGCCCGAGCTCGCGACCCTTTAGCCGTTTGCCACGCATTATCCGCAAGGTCGCCAGTATGAGATCCGAGGCAGCAAAACATGAGGTCCCGACAGCATACGGTGGACCCGCTACGGGAAAAACTATTCCAAAGGCGCGGTCGTTTCGTTCCATATTGCAATCTGCAGAGGCAGACAAAGCTCGAGAGAGAGTCAACGGAATCAACGGAGAATGGCATAGACCGACGAGCTGGGTTTTAGGCAATCCGGCACAAGTTATTAATCATTCCCTTTTGACTCAAGAGCAGAGACGACAGCACTTGTCTGTCCCAGCGAGCAAATCGCAGATGAAAGAAAAGGACGCACGAAACCTGCAGAATGATCTTATGCTTGAAATGCCGTTTTCGCATAGGTCGCTTGCGAATGAGAACACCAAGAAAACGTTATCTATCCAAGAGCAATGTGAAAGTTGGGATTCCTTCATGAACATTAGTCCTGATAGAGGGCAGTCAGGCTTCAAAACAGGCAGGATGAAAACCTTGTTAACAAGGGCAGGGAACAGCATGTTTCGGTGGGGTAAGCGGGGAGATCATAAAAAGTGAAGGGAACAGCCCCTTGGGCTTATTCTTTTCATAGTGGTAGTTTTTTATGGTATCTATATTGAATGAATAGGGATGGGCATTAATGTAACTATAGGATAAATTACTTCTAGGCCAAACCAATCAGGGCGCCCCACCAGGCGGAGGATTTGAAGAGGGTTCCGATGGATTTGGTTGCACCTTACTGCCAGAAGCTTCACCGGGAGCTTCAGAGGCAGCTTCTGATGTTGGTTGAGCAATCTTGAATTCGGCTTCCAGACGTTCCCGTGCACGAAATACTTTTGACTGCAAATAATGTGAATGGAATAATTGCGCTTGTTTCCCGGGAGCAGGTTTTGGTTGGGGAGGAGGGGGTGAATTAATCTTGAACAGATGTTCGTAGTTCTTTGTAAAGGAATGAGCGTGAAATCGAGAAAAAGGCATGAATAGAGATACCTTGAGAGTCTGCTCTAGGGTATCACCGCGCTTTACATTCAATATCATTTGAGCTTCATCCAAGGTCATACGGTGGTTCCGAGTCAATTGATCCGTGGGTGAGGCCGACGTTGCATTACCCACACCCGCTGCGTCGCCTGCCATAGCACCTGCTGGAGAGGACTTTGCATCTAGGAAGCATAAGTGAGGGCGTAGACACGATATGGGGTCTGACGTACTCTTGACCGCTTGCCGTCCCGCCTCCAGGAAAGCTTTGCCCAAGATTTTGGAGCCAGTGACCAGGATATTTACAATGACTTTTGGAGATGACTAGAAGGCATATAAGAAAGCATACGGGGAAAAAGGGAAGCAGACATACCATTTGGCGGGTGGGGAAGGGCAAGCGCTTTCCGACTCGTCCAAAACCAAAAATCCAGCGCAGGTACAACACACGTGACCCCTCCAAATTTTGACCTAACCACGACAATGCCCTCTTCAAAACGCAAAGACTCCCAGAAGAACGTCCCGCCACCTAAGCGCTTCAAGGAAGCACATTTATCCGATGGCGAATTTCAAGTCGTCAGATCTACCCTTACCCTCTCGGTGCCCCCAGTCTTTGCGGTGAATCCCAGCGCTGGTATTGAAGAAATGCTGGATTCGATGATAATGAGGTGCGTAGTGCTACATGCTCACAGTATCAACTGAACGAATCTTGTGCAGATATATACCATCATTGAAAGGCGTTGTTCTCTCTCACTCAAATCTACTTTTTGTAAATAAAGAGGCTGTTATTCAACGCGATTGCCCTTTTCTTGTGTGCAAAGTCGCCTTTGATGCGACGGTATGGAGTCCTCGAGTGGGGCAGAAACTATGTGCGTATATTATCTGCATGTTGAGAAGATATGTACGAACCCCGTTTCTATAGCTGGAAAAATAAATCTATCCTCTCCCGACCATATCTCCCTCCTTGTCCACCGCACATTCAACGTATCAATACCGCGCCATCATATAATAACGGATTCATGGGAGTTTGAGTATGGTCCCACTGAGAACGACCCAGAATTTGGCGCAACAGTAGATCAAGAGAAAACTGAAGACGACGCGAAAACAGACTGCCATGACAGCGAAGAGCACGGAAGTGGTGGAAAATGGGTGCACAAAGTAACAGCCGAGACTCTGGGCGGAAAGTCGGGCATCCTAGAGTTCACCGTGATAGGGTATGTCACAACGCGCGTTCAAATACGTTATTTATTAGAAATCCCGCGCAGACTAACGGTCGCGAATGAGATGCTGTCCCTGCTTGGCTCACTACAACCCGATCCATTCTCCCCCCGACATACGGTGCACTCGGAACCGCAAAATGGCAAACGAAGCAGTGAGGACAAGGACTCCGACAATGAATCGAATTCGCCGTCAGAGTCGGACGAGGATAGTGAGGACGAGGATAGTGCAGACGGGGTGGATACATTTCGGACGCTGGGGAAGAGAAAAGACAGGGAGGACAGAAGTGATAAAAGAAAGAAAGAATGATATAAATAGTAATGTGGCTGTGCAACTCTGACTTGTACCGTGTCACGACCCGCTGCTGCTCTGTCCACAAGCTCTGTCCTATACCATGACCACCAACCCTTCCCATATCCTCATTGCCCGAAACTCAAGAGGCATTAACAACCCTGCTGCTGCGCTGAGCTCGCCAACTGAGACCCATGCTGCTGCATCTGGCATCTTCAGATCGTCGGGCTCCCCGCCAGGATTTTTCGAAGATATCGAAACAGACGAAATTGATTCTGAACTCAGCGGCACAGAGGATGAAGAGGCCATCCAGATCGAGGAGATTTTCACTAAGGAGTGCAAGCTACCTGGCACCGTAAAGATAGTAGTCGAGAGTACCACCTTCTGGTGCGTGTATCTGATTACCGGAACCAGAAGCCAGGGGTGTTGACCGACCTCAGGGCCCATAAAGAAATTCTCTTTTTTGCGTCACCCTTCTTCGAAGCCGTCCTGAGTGGCGAGTGGTCCGAAACGGGTCGCCCGCAATCTATATCCTCTATTGTTACAGTCTCCCAGTCGCGGGCCACCGATCACCAGAAAGCCATTGATGACCCTAAAATTAGCATTGGCGACTACACATGTGTTGATTCTGGCGAATTGGACATTGTAATTGAACAGGAAGCAGCAGATAGTGAAACAACTGCATTCTGTGGCGATGACAAGTCGGACACCGATAGGGCCAAAGAAAGGGAGGAGAGCCTAGCGCAACTGCAAGGCCAGCGAAGCCCACGACTTGACGCAGCTAACACATCTTTGAGCCGTGCGCGTAAGCTATGTTCGAAACTAGCCAATCCGCCGCGTTCTAAAAGGCAAAGCTGTGACGCTGTCATTGTCCTCAAGGAAGAAAAGGTTTTTAACTGTCTTCCTATCTCAGACCGTATTGTTAACTTGAAGCTGCGTTATATAAAACAGGCAAGCACCTTTCACGACTTTTTAAAGTTCGTATACCCCCAGTAAGAATTCTCTCAGCAATATTTTATTGAAATTCTAATGCTTATCTTCAATTCAGAATGGAATGTACAATTACATGGAACAATGTTGCAAGTCTAATGAATATATCTCATAAGTTATCAGTACCATCATTGCAAAACGAATGCCTCACTTTCCTACTTACCCATGCTGCTGGGAAGCCTATAAAAGCAATGCGGATTGCCGAATTATATCAAGAGGAGGAACTCTACAGAGAGTCCAGTCGCTTTGTACTAGACAATCCTGGGGGATGGACGGA
Source organism: Stropharia rugosoannulata (assembly GCA_028532985.1). Lineage (NCBI taxonomy): Eukaryota > Fungi > Basidiomycota > Agaricomycetes > Agaricales > Strophariaceae > Stropharia > Stropharia rugosoannulata. Next base: position 2,511,140 of record JANCIK010000001.1, on the reverse strand, counting down.
ACAAGAGTTAAACACATTGAGTCAAGAAACGCTTCTGAAACTGGAAAAACGGTACGCTTGAATTTTGAACGTAAGTTGTATATGGCTACAACTGAAACTTTAATAGGCGTAACTGGTTTTTAGAACGCGTGTTGAAGTTAGGGTTGACTATGGTTGCAAAAGAGTATCAATGTGTAAGTGTTTTGGTGATATTATGTATATGTGATGACGAGTAAATCATCATGTACCCATTACAGTGTCCTACTTGCCCAGATTCCTCAGTCTGCGCGAGGTTATTAGAAGAAAAGTGGAGGCAAGCATACCATGCCGTTTTCCGCTTTGGTGAGCTTCCAACATACTCTGAAATGTTCTTCTTTCCTAATTCAAATGTGTTTGAATTAGGTCCGCCACAACCGTCAATGGTGTTTCGTTATCTGCGCATGCTAGAAGGAGTAAGTCCAGCACTTTCGCTCACACAGACTGCATGTCAGGCCAGTGCAAAGGCGTTTGTTGCCACTCGTATGTGTTTAGCAGATAGTAACCGTGTATGCAAGACTAATGTTTAAGTAAAGTTTTCGACAGGATGTTTTCTCTGGGCATCCGAGGAGGAGGCGGTATCGATGCCACACCACTGCCTGGACGAACGGCTGCTGCAGCGGCTGCCACAGTCAATGGACCAAGGAGGCATTTTCTATATTGTACTCTGAAACCTGACTCAACACATAAAAGCAAAGGAAGGAAATCGAGGGATGGTTAGCGGGAAGTTAGCGGTATTCTTTATTACGGTTTTTATATCTGCTATTTCGCTTGTACAACATATATGTTATATGAATAAATCATTATTTACATACAATAACTTGGTTAGTCCCGGACATTTTAAAGGATCCATTGAAAAACATAAAATGTATAGACATCCTGAAGTACATATGTCACAGACATGAGTGGGTATGTAGTAGGGAACAACGAGAGAGAGAAAGAAAGAAGGAAGCAAAGACAATCCAGGAGGGCAAAACCACAATAAAAAGACAAATCCAGATGAAAGAAAGTCGAATACGAGTAAGCTCTACTCGGAGAAAACCACGGGTGCATTATCCACGAGCCATTCAACGAACAGAGCTTTCCCAGCCATGTCACTAAATTCTGCACCAGGATCTCTGGATCTGAGGAGCGTTGCTGCAAGAAAACGGGTTAAAACATTGGACGAGGTACATAAGAGCAGACTTACGTCCAAAGACAACACCAAGGTTACGGGATGTCATAAGATTTACTTCGCAGCGCTCGCGAACACTGAAGAAAAATTGATTAACGACCTGAAAAACCAACTGCTCGTTACTTACCGGTTCAGATGTAGCATCAACATTCGTAGGGTGTAGTAATGTTCGTCGGGTAGTTTGTCAATGAGATCTATCAGCGACTGCTGCTTGATTGGTTGGTCTCGAAGGGCAATAGCGGTCATAAATTGATCGTGAAGGTCGAATGTCAAGAGAGGTACTGGCAGGGAGCGGAAATATGTTTTAAGGACAGATGTGATGCTGCATATATCGTTAAATCGATCCGCATCGCGAAGATCAAACGAGTTGTAATCTCCCCGTTCGAACATTTGGGTAATGGCCTTCGTTTGGCCTGACCCTCCGGTTTTCCGGTAGATACCTTCGTATTCCAACGCTAAGACGTGATGTAAGCATGGTATAAGCATATGAAATGCAGAGGATATGTACCTCGAAGTTCCACAGCCTCTATACACTTTTCAACAATAACAGGAACTTGACGATCCCCTTCCTTGGCATCTGCTTCCACTTGTTCAACCAAATCTCTGCCAAACATAGAGGGAGCTAGATTTACATTCTGATTCAGAAGAGTGTGCATACTCTGACTAAAATCACTCACGTAGAGCGACAGGCGATTCGGGTCTAATCACTGTCTGCGTATGTGCACAGGGTATCGAGACGTTGGCGATACACCGCACGTGGATTGAAGTAGAGCAAACTGTACGAGACTCAAATTAACAAAAGGAAACAATGCAAGGAGCGTACTTACCACTGCAGCGAAGTTGTGAACCCCACATCTTATCTCCGCAGTGATCACATCGAGTGAACCGCAACACACTGAGCTGCTGGAAGTTGTGTTCAATGTGAGCCTTTCCCTTGGTTACGATCGTCTCTGCTGTGGATGAGGGAGAGGTCACCATCTCCTTCTTCGACCCAGGCCATTTGAAGCCCCCTTTGTTTTTGGCAGGGGTGGTCATCTCGGTGTCCGATTTAGGGGCACGTAGTTTGTTCTCTTGTCCATCGTCGTATACCGCAGAAGACGCACTGGTCGATGTACTCAGAGGTGGGGCCACGAGCGTTACAGTCGAGTGGCCGTGTTGCTGGTGGGATGAGTTTGATGAAGAAACAGAGCGAATACTGTCAAAAGATTCCTGGCCCAGCTTGTTGGGAACGTCTGGGTGTGGAATGCTGTCGATGCGCTGGGAATATACAGCATTTAGCTGGGCCAGCTCTTCATTTCGTGCATTCAACACGGTGGTCTCTTCCAGGAAGACGTCACGAACACTTTTGAGCTCAGCTACTTCCCTAGAAAGAGACTCCTTCTGTTCATTTAGAGGGATCAACTCCTTTTCGTATTGGTGGCGAATGTTTTCCATTCTTTTTGTGAGCGCCCTTCCAAGACTTGTAGCGCCCACATCAGAGGGATTAGTTCTGAGACTTGGACATGAGAAATTCGATGCATATAGAGCGAAACGGAGACATACTTCTTAGCAGACAGTTCTTCAACTTCTGCGAGTACTAAATCGCGCTCCACTTTGATACGAGAGAAATCACGTTCCAGACCGGAAAGATTATCAGTCAGTTCCTTATACATTTTTTCTCGTTCCTCTGTGCGACGATTATCGCCAGACAGGGAGGTGAGGCGAGCTGCCTGGCCGGAAAGCAATACTCTTAAACGAGTGACCTCGGCTTCGGCCTCCCGACGCGCTTTAAATTCGCGGTCATATTCTGTTTGGGCTACGCTTATACCATCAACATATAATTTACTTTCCCGCTGACAACAAATTTGAGTACTTAACAAGTAGCAAAACAGGGAGGTTACACTCACATTCATACCGTCCAATTTACTTTTTAATTTAGCATATTCGGTGCTTCGAGATTCTAAATGGTGGATGATGTCTGTCGCAGTGTTGATATCTATTGAGATTTGCTGCGAGCCCTTGTCCTTTGCCGAGTTTAAACTATCTCGAAGATCTCGGATGGCTGTCTTGATATCAGAGCTTCGTCGTCTAGTCGAGGAGGGAACGATGATTGTCGGCGGCGATCCGGGTGACTTGCTAGACGACCGGTACTCAACTTGAGGAGATGTCGTCTGAATATCAGAATCATGCTCTTCAGGAACATCGGCCAGATTAGAATTGGCACTCTGTAGTGATCGCCTCCCAACATTATCATCAGGAGGATCATCATGATAATGATATGAGTCGAGTATAGCAGCATTTGGCGGCGGAGGTGTCGAAGAAGTATTATCCAGTACTTCCAGAGGTTTCGCTTGCACTGCTTTGGGAGAGGTCATATTACCCACAGCATTAAGGAGATCATCAAAGTCCTTCGGACCAATGGAGAAACGGATCGGAGGCAGAGCAGGAGCGATGAACGTAGAATGCGACATCCGGTCTTCAGCATGTAGGTCATCTGACATGTCCTCCAACTGCGATGACAGATCTGAATTGTCCTGTTCGCAAGTACTGTCGGAGACAGTAAGAGAGGAATTAACGGAATTCCGGGCAGCTGCATCTTTGGGCGGGGGAAGAGGAGGGAGCGCTTCATTTGCATGTCTCGGAGAACCGTCAAAATCATTTTCAGCCTCCGTGTCCGTGCCACTTTCGACTCCGTGGGGCACGTCAGCACGATATGCGGGTGAGGTTGAGCGCGAGACGCCAGTCCCGTTTCTTTCCGCGCTAAGGTTAGAAGACGACGAGACGCGCCTCTGTGATTGGAAGCCGCTTGAGTTCCTCGGGCTTAAGGGTCCAATGATAGGTGTAGTCCGTTTGCCATTAGCGTGTGTATTCGTAACTCCATCGTCACCTAATTGAATGGACATTGACGGAGGAGAGGTCATAACAATAGTGTCATCTTGATTATCGTCATATGCGTTGGTTGGGTTAGATGAAGGGCGCGATTGGTTCGTAGGTGAGCGGGTACTATGAACGGAGCTAGAACGCGACGGAGGTCGTGAATGGGATTTCGTAAATACAGATTGTGATTGGTCGTTTATTGATAGCGTGCCATTTCGATCTGGAGGAGTAATAGTAGTTTGTAGTGGAGAGTGGTTAGTTGTCTGACTAGGCAGGTTCTCGTGGAAGGAAGGGAGTAACAAACCAGGGTTGATAGACCGTCGTTTCTCATGTCGGGAGGGAACCGAAAGTCCCTCGGTAACGGAACCAGCACCATCCCGCGTCGGAAGTGCTGCACTTCCTGGCCCTAGCGAGTCCTGCCGAGGAGCAGGGGAAAGGATATGCAAAGGACGTACGCCATCGTCGTAACTGCTTCGTTGTTTTGCATCTGATGGAAATGAAGGTAGTATGGGTAGCGTGTTAGATTTGTGCGGGGTGCTCAGTTGCCCGCCATGACTAGAGTGGGGATAGGAGACACTGAGTAAACCAGACTCGCTGGAATCCACTGACGAGGGTGTCGTGAGTGACGGCGAGCGCGCCGGCGTGGGGGGAAGGGGCGATCGGGTGCTCGTCTTTGCCGGCGTCGGAGTATATGAGGGCGGCTTAGAATCAAATGCGTCACTACGGTAGGGACCCTGCGAAGGCTTGGCGGGGGTCCTGAAACTATCCGCTGGTTGAGAGGAGTCACCACGGGAGGAAGCACCTAAGTTTGAGTGTGACCTGGACATTCCGGGACGCGCAATATCGTGGCCTAACCGCTGCTGGATAAATTCAGTAGAAGCTACGTGGGCATAAGTCTCCAATGGAACTCACATCCTGGTCGCGGTGGTCCCTTGAGCGCGACGATCCACTTCCGCCATTTGCCTTGTCCCTCTCTGCCTTCTTCTGAGCGTGTTTCCTGATTTTGATCATGCGCTCGTTGTGACAATTCATGCAGTATATTCCCTGGCTTGTCTTAGCGAAGACGAGCTCGTCAATGCGGTTGCTGCAGACTTTGCACTTGAAGCAGTGTGCATGATATGAGTCGTCTCCAGTCATGATGGCCTCGTCGAGGATAGGAAGATGGCAGATGTTGCAGCTGTAGGAGCAGTCGGCGCAAATGGGAGAGCCGTCGGAAAGAAGCAGAAGGTTCGTGTCGGCTGTGACTTGGTTGCGACATTTGGCACATTTGAAGCAGTCGACATGAAAGAACGATTGGCTTGAAATGGTTAGGGCGAGTGATAGGATATATGTGGAGCGGGACTAACCCAAATGCAACAACGAGCCCGCCCTGTTCGTTAACAACCGATTTCTTGCAGCCTGGACAGAGCCTGTCTTCGAGAGTGAGCGAGTCGGCGGGCGGTCTGTCTGAAAGGTTTAGATGAGAATGCTCGCGGGGAGGAATGTCATGGGAGGCGGCGGCGAGCATGCCTGCAGAAGATGGAGCCAGCCAGAGGAAAGGAGGAGGAGAAGAAGATTAAACGCAACTGTCACACTGTCACACGTCTTTCTTCATGGCCCTCATCACCCTCGCTGGCTTCCCCGCCGGCGGCAAATCCACCCGCACAAAACAGCTTGCCGACTTCCTCGCTCACCGCATTGCGGGCGCGGACTATCAAGGGCCCATCCAAAAGGTCGCCGTCATTTCAGACGACTCTCTCGGGCTCACCCGCGCGTGCTACGATGGTATTATTTTGCATACACTGTACATACAACCGCTCATTTTGCAGAGAGCAAGCTCGAAAAGCCCGCGCGTGGCGCGCTTTTCACAGCAATACAGCGCCAGCTAGCCACAGATACCGTGCTCATTGTCGACTCGCTTAATTACATCAAGGGCTTCCGCTACCAGATCTACTGTGCTGCGCGCGAAATGAAGCTGCGCACATGCACTGTCTGTTTTGATCCATGTCTACGCCGATCCAAACTGATAGCCAATGCAGATGTTTGTGGTCGCTCCTGCAGACAGATGCAAAGAATGGAACTCGATCCGTCAGGATGGCCAAGTGTATGCGGAGCAAACGTATGTTACGTGCTGATCTTACCGACAGCAGGCTCATAATGCCGGTAGACTCGATAACCTCCTGATGCGTTTTGAAGAACCGTCGTCGATGGTGCGGTGGGACGCGCCCTTGTTCACGGTTATGTGTGACGACGAAGTCGTTCCTGGCGAGCAGATTTGGGAGGCGATCACCAAAGGCAACGTGAAGCCGCCGAATTCAGGCACACTTGCCGTAAGTGGAGACACAGACTGCAGAGGAGCAGGGCTGACACAGAGCAGGTTGCGAAGGCGCCTGCAGACGCGCTGCACATCCTTGAGCAGGCGACGACGCAGCTGGCGTCTGCGATCGTGGCGGCGTCGGGCGCGCAGCCGACAGGTGGAATGGCGGCCATTGGCGGCGGGATGAAGATTGAGCTGCCAGGTCGGAATGTAACGGTGTCGGAGCTTCAGCGGCTGAAGCGGCAGTTTGTGAGCGTGCACAAAAAGGCGATCACGCTGGGGACGACGGAGCGCGGGGCGGTTGACTGGAGTGAGGAGCGGGTTTGTGCTAAATTTGTAGAATATGTACAAGAGCATTTGAAGTAGCGGAATAATACATGTAAATAAGACAAAGGGAGAGCCACTCACCTCCTGCTCGGCACCATCATGCCCCTCCCAGCCCTCACCCAGCTCCCCCTCCTCCCCTCCTCCAGGCCCGGCGACGCAATCCACTCCAAGCCAAAGCATGCATTCCTCATCCGTCTCTCGCCCCAGACCCTCGATGCTCTCGACACCCGCGACCCCGTCAGCGTCGAGTTTGGCGACAACCCGGTGCGCACGCCCTCCTCTCCTTCTCTACCCCACTAATCTCTCGCAGACCCTGCGCATTGGCAGCGTCTCCTACCCCATGAAGTCCTCCAGGGAAAGCGCCATACACGAGCTCTACCTGCGCGCGTCATCCGCCAACAAAAAGGCCGCTCCCCTCAAGCTTTACGCCAACGTCGTCGGCCAGCTCGATGTCGCTAGGGAGCTCCAGGATGACCTGCGCGAGAGGATTCGCCAGAGCACCCAGGATGCTGCCAACGAGCGCAACAAGCGCACCACCGTTCTCCTCGAGACACCGCCCGATCTCCCCGCAGCCTCCAATCCAAAGAAGAGGAAAGAGCCCCCATCCTCGTCCTCCATGTTCCGCAAGCCTCTTCGTCCAGTCGATAAGCCCAAGCCCCTGCCGCCCTCGTCTACCCCAGCCCAAGCAAGTAAACCATCCGCCCCGCCAGCCAGGGATAGTCAAGCCCTCGCCTCCCTCCGCAAGCGCATGATACAGTGCCTTGCTGTCGGAGAACGCACCGAGGAGCAGGTTGTCCGGCTTCTCGCTGGTTCAGATCCAACTACCTCTGCTCGCAGAGACGTCCTAGGCGTGTTGGAACAGGTATGCCACTCAAATATAATTCATTCAGTCCCGTTATAACATAACCCTAGATCGCCGAACCTGTGGCTAAATCCTCATTGGATAAATCCCCAAGAACTTTCTGTCTGAAACCTACTTCCTGGACAGAAGCACGGCCATACGAGTGGCCAGGCCTTAGTGAAGCTGAACGCACCAAGATTGCTCGCACTGCAAGGCAGGCGTTGCGCGCTCTTAACATACCCGATAGCGATCTAGCTTGGTCTTATGTGCAATATCGCAACACAGGTTCTAACTACAACAATCCTTCAGATCCAGGTAAATCCAACACTACGGAACGGAAGCCGGATGTCCCGCCCAAACGTGGTGTCTCTTCGCACGATACTAAAGAGAAAAAGGCGAAACCCAAAACAGATACCAAAGGGGACGTAATGATGAAAGACGAGAGTAGGCCGACACAAAGCAGTAGGCCAGATCCACCGGCCCGACCCAATCCTCCAGAAAGAAGGCCAGAGCCTGCTAGGGCCTCTGTGCCCGAAAACAAACGGGCAGAGGTACGGAAGGGTATTGATCATGCTGGTACCCCACCTGCTCGCCGTCCTCCAGCTGTAGATGTCAAGCCTCCCAAACCTTCTCGTTATGACGAATCAAATTCTACGGTATCCTCGTCCAAAATGCAGAGGCAAGCTGAAAAAGCCGTAGCTCCGCCTGCGTCGACTTCAAAAGTAATCGATGACAAGATAGCGACCTCTCAGCGTATCAAGAAATTACAACGTGATGCGAATGCTGGCGCGACGTCCGATTCTGACAAGGAGCGATCCTACACTCAAAGTGATAGGGTCAAAGGGAAAGAGAAGGCTATCAAGAAGGAAGCCATCGATAGTCCACCTCGTGAACTCTACTCGCAAACGGAGAAGAAAGTCAAGGATAAAATCGTTAAAAGGGAACCTATTGACAGCCCAAGAGACGAATCGCGGGCGTCAGCATCCAAGCGCAAAGCTGCTAACAATTATGACGACGATGACTACCACGATTCGAAGGTACGCGATCGCGACACGCTAAAACGGCGCAAGACCGAGTCGGTGCAACCCCCAACGCAACGTGACCGCGAACGTGAACGTGAACGTGCAAGGGACAGGGATCGGGACTGGGAGCGCGATGTTGTTACTAAGAAAGCTACTACCGATCCGCGCTCTCTTCCCAAAGCGGTTCCTCGACCGTCTGCCTCTACATTGCCATCCAAGATGAGGAGCGGACATGATTCAATGTCCCCTCCGGTGAAGCGCAGTCCTTCAAATACGTCGCATGCGCGGTACTCTCCCGATTCTTCCATTTCTTCTAACTTGAACCATTCCAGTCATTCTTATAAATCAACATCCACCAAACCTCGGCGTCGCTCTCCAATATATACCTCTTCTGAAGATGAGGAACCGCCGTTGAAGACCGCTCCTGTTAAGACCAGGAAGCCCTCCCCTCCTCCAATGCTTAGCTCCCAAAGCTCCCGTGAGCGGGAGGCACCATCGCGAAAGGAGCAGACCGATCCTGCGAGCCTGCGAGCGAAGTACAGCTCCTTATACTTCGAGTATCTCGATTGCTTCTACAAGGTTGACAACCAGAAGACGAAATTGAACAATTTATTAAGGAATCACGATCTCGGGTTGAGTTCTGATGACGACTTGGATATCATGGATGACGAGGAGCTTGCAGAGGTCAAAGGGAAGCATGACAAGCTCCGTGCACAGCTGGTAGGGATCATCAAGAGCTATGGCCAAGTGACAAAGAGCGGAGAAGGGGAACCTTTGCCTGCGCCAGATATGATTGCCACTTGAAATGTTGAAATAATAGAATTTATACACTGCCGAATCTCATTGTGTAAATTATACATTCTTTGTGTTTAACTTGTATACCGCCGTAGTTTGCTAATACAACACGTCTTTATTCATATTAATATGTCAGCCACCGTCCAGAGTAAAATTGAGGAAGGTATTATATTCATGTGTTTGTGGGTTGATTCTCTTATTCAATGGCGCCTTACAACACCCACAGAGCTGTTGAGACTTTCCGTCCTCTCTCATATGCGCTTCGCATGAGACAAGATTATGACATGCAGTCAACCGACGATGCATGCGTAGGCGATGGGTGCAACAATGGTTCTAGTGAGCTTGACGCGGTTTCCGCCCAACTTGGCCCAACTGCGACAGTACCCGTCACTCTGGAAAAGTCGCATGTGTCTACGATCACAGCATGGTCGGCTCGGAGTAGCGCGCCGACTGTCATTACTCTGCACGGGGACACAAAGATAGATCTGGCGGCCGGGAGGCTAAGCACATCTGCGATAGTGGGGATAACGTTGGCTTTTGTCAGCGTGCTGCTTGGGCTGGGAGCGATGGCGCTGACGAGATCGCGGTGGTACCGACTCAGGAAGGAGGAATGGGAGGTGTGCTCCGCCGTTGTGAAAGTGCCGGTGCCCGCTGAGAGCTATGAGCCCAAATCAATACTTCAGAAGCGGGCTGAGGCGGGCACAGTGGAGGCGGACCAGAACAGCTATGTGGTCGCCGACGATGAGGAGACGGACACGACGGAGGAGATGGAGTCGCGGGAGACGTCGTGCTCGTCGGAAGAGACAGCGCGGATGTCGTGGGGAAGCTCTATGACGTCTGTGAACATTGACTCTGAGTGCGAGGAGGACGAGGAGGCGGTATTCCAGGTGCACCGGGCGCAGACGCAGAGTGTGGAGATCAAGCGCGCCGTGCTCATCTCCATTCCCGCAAAATAGCCAGATCACCTGACCCCATTCCGCCCCTATTCTTATTATTCTTCACTTCGCGTCTCTATTGTTCGTTTCTCCCATGTTTCTCTTCGTCTTTCTCGCTGCCATCGCAGCCCTCTTCGCATTTCTTACGTATATACTTGTCATTAGTCCTAGTCGGAACCCCCTTTTGCAGCTGGCAGGCCCGCCGTCTAAGGGCTGGTTCAAACACATCCTCCAGAATGTCCTTGAGTGCGTGCCGTCCGTCTGGGCGTTCACGCTCCTTGGCTGACAGAGATTACAGCCCGGAAATCTCTCCCAAAGTGAACGAGTTCTTTGTCACTAAATACGGTCGGTCCATCCGATTGCAAGGCGTTGCACCGGTAAGTACCAAGGCTCAAGCATACCTTATCTCATCCACGGTTCTAGTGGGACATACGTCTTTTGTCATTGGACCCTGTGTCCGTCGCCCATGTACTCAAGAACTCAACCATTTATGAGAAACCATGGCAGTCTCGTCGTCTCATTACTAGCCTCATTGGCTGCGGCTTACTTGCAGCTGAAGGGACGGTGCATAAGCGCCAGAGACGCGTCGCTACGCCTGCATTTTCTGTTCAAAACCTTCGCGCTCTTGTCCCATTGGTCTTTAAGAAAGGCAACCAGCTCAAAGACAAGTGGCTAGACAATGTCCGACAGAGTCCAGAGCCACTAAAATTAGATGTATGCCATTGGATCAGTCGGGCTACATTCGATGTCATTGGGCTTGCGGGTACGTGATTTTCGCCTTTCAGAGTGATGTCTATTCATACAACATACAGGTTTTGACTACGCTTTTAATTCTATTGAAAACGAGCATAACGAACTCTTTGTGGCATACAAAGAAATGTTTGAAGTCGCCATCTCCCAGAGCAAGCCAATTTGGACAATCTTCAGAATTTATATGCCTTTTATTCCTTGGTTCTTTGTATGTTCAAATACCCAACATCTTGTTTATTAAGTAATATGACAATTATCTTCTAGCCAGATGCTGTTGACAAAACTGTCCAAAGGTGTCAAAATGTCATCCGTCGAGAGGCTGGTCGCCTTATCCAGGAGAAAAAATCCAAAATTGAACAGGGGAACAAGTCTGGTATCCCATACGTCGCTAGAGATTTGTTGACCCTTCTACGTGAGATGTTACACATTTTATTGACGTATATGCTCACTCAATGACGTAGTCAAATCAAATGCATCTTCAGACCTTACAGAGGACCAGAGGATATCTGACGAGGACATCCTCCACAACATAAATACGTTCATGTTTGCTGGTTCAGACACCTCGTCTCTAAGCTTAACGTGGATGCTGTTACTCTTGGCTCAGCACCCAAGCATACAGGATCGCTTACGCGCTGAACTACTTTCGGTTTATCCAACATCTCAAGTCAATCTGTCTGATTTAACGGATGAAGAAATCCATTCACTATACACGGATATAGCGAATCTCCCGCTGCTTGACAATATTATCCGGGAAGCCATCCGCCTTATTCCTCCTGTGCACTCCTCTATCCGAGTCGCTACCCAAGACGACGAAATTCCTACTTCATCTCCGATCCGCGATCGGAATGGCAATATTATGAACAAGTCATCCATCACTTTCCCGAAAGGCAGCTTTATTCATGTCGCCGTTGAGGGCTTTAATCTTGATCGGCAAATTTGGGGAGAGGATGCTTGGGAGTTTAGGTATGATCCTGATCCCGGTTGTCGTTATAATTTAGATTCATGATACATGATAGGCCGGATCGATGGGATGACCTTCCGGAAGTAGCAAAAGAATTACCTGGTTTGTATTCAAACACACTAACGTTCTCAGCGGGACCACGCGTAAGTACTTTTATCTATTACAAAATAACTTGTTGACATATCATTTTCAGTCTTGTATTGGTCTCAAGTTTTCTATGATCGAAATCAAATCCTTTTTGTATATTCTACTCACCAATTGTATCTTTAAACCTACGGAAGATAAAATAATCAAGGCAAACGTGTATGTGATTTTGCCCTTCGGGATGATTGTACCTGACTCTTTCGTCTAGTGTTTTAACCCGACCGTATGTATCTGGCAAATATAAGGAAGGAAGTCAATGTCCTCTTTTCGTTTTACCATATGATCGCACTATTCATTAGTATTGCGAATGTGGACCCCCGATATATATGCATTACAAAATTTTATGTAGATCTATCCTGCCAGAGATTGTCGGTATACAAGAAGAAATTATTCCAAAACAGCATATTTCTTGAGATGCGGCGGGATTGCGTCTTGAAGGCCTTTGGTCTCAAGCCACTTCTTGGAGAAGAGGCGACTTTGGTAGCGGTATGCTCCATCGCAGAGAATAGTTGCTACCGTCGATCCTATGGCAAAATGTCAAGTTATGTCTTTCCAAGGTTGTTATATAATGCACCTCTGCCAAGTTTCTGCGCGAGTTCCACAGCGGCAACGACATTAAGAGCAGAGCTGGCTCCTAGATATAGGCCCTCGGCGTCTAGGAGTTCATAAAGCATTGAAATACTTTTGGTATCAGGAACAGTGAACGCGCCAGATACATCTTTGATAAATGTAGCAAGGTTGTCAGTGACGCGTCCCTGACCGATGCCTGGAACAGTGTCAGTATCAACTTGCTTTGAGGAAGATATCAAGAGCACCTTCGGTGATAGAGCTTCCAGTCCGTTCTACCAGCTTTCCCCCGCTCGTGATATAGCTCGTCAACACACTGCCCGGCGGGTCAGCTAGCCAGACCTGCGTTTTGCCTTTGCTCTTCTCAACAAGGTACTTGCCGATGCCCGCTAACGTGCCACCCGTGCCCGTCGAGCAAATGAACCCGTCGAGCTTGCCCTGCGTCTGCTCCCAGATCTCCGGACCGGTCGAGACGTAGTGCGCTTTTGCGTTCGCGGTGTTGTCGAACTGGTTTGTCCAAATAGCGTTCTCGACGCTCTCTGCATATTCGCGCGCCTGATGGTTGTAGTTCTTTGGGTTCTCAAAGGCGACGGCGGGCACGGGACGCACGTCCGCACCGAGCATGCGCAAGAGATCAATCTTCTCTTGGCTCTGGAAGGACGGGTTAGGACCGTCGTGATCGAGGGATCGAAGTGCTTCCCTTGCATACCTGGGTGTCGGGCATGTAGATTACGCATTTGTAACCCTTTGCGCGACAGACATGGGCAAGGCCAATGCCGGTGTTCCCTGCAGTACCCTCAACGACAGTGCCGCCTGGTTTGATCCTGTGCGCGGTCATAGTTAGCTGGGCTAGGTACGGACGACTGCGACGCACAATCCTTTGTCCTCTGCGTCATTGACGAGACCAAGGGCTGCGCGGTCCTTGACGCTGCCGCCAGGATTTTGGAACTCTGCCTTGCCGTAGATATGGCAGCCCGTTCTTTCTGAGAGAGTTTTCAAATATATCTACATCGCTGGCTAAGTGGAGCACCAACTGAGCTGGTGACAGACACGTACAAGTGGGGTATTGCCCACGGCTCCGTTGAAGCCCTGAACAGATGCATTGGAGGCAAAACCGCGCCTAGAAGCCACACGGAGTGCTGCGTACATGACGGTTGGAGGCAAGTTACGTGGGACGGCATGGCGGGTCAACTTGAGATGAAGTACGTCGGAATCATCGTGAACAACAATTATCCAATTAGCACGACATTATTCAGCTTACATAAAAGACGGTACATCCAAGCGCTAAACACAAGGCATCCATTAATGAGAGATAACTAACTGCGTAATACAGGCCGTTCCATGTATAAGGAGACAGTAAGGTATTCTGTCGAGATGAGAGAGGGAAAAGAGGTCATGTATTGAACAGAGCGAAGTTATCCGTTGTGCGTTGTAAAGGTCGTGCATGGCCATGAAAATAAGTGATAGAGTGGGAAAGCAGACACTTGGAGAAATATAGGGGTATTGGAATGACGGAAACAAGAAAATACTGGTATAGAACAGATGGTTCCCGAACGTAACGCCGACGGCATAAGGTCTCAAGTGCGGGTAGCGATAGCTGCGGTCATAGGTATTCTAGGGTTGGCGTTTCTTGACGTTTTGTGACAGCCACTGCAGGCCCTCGAAAAGGCCCTCTCCCGTTGTCGCGCAGCTACAAGGGTCTGAGAATGGTGGGACCTGACGGACGTGGAAAACACGTACCTTGGGTGCACGTACCAGGAACGGTCGCGCATGCGGTGGAGGCCTAACTTCTCTGTTACTTCTGCCGGGGACATGGCTGGGCGGAGAATTAGCAAGGCCGGACAGACAAGGAGGGGGCGGATCACTCACCCCCTGGCAGGTCCTGCTTGTTCGCAAACACGAGCAGGAGGCATTCTTTCATCTCCCGATCACTCAATATCCGGTGCAACTCCTGTTTGGCCTCGTCAATACGCTCGCGGTCCTGGCTGTCGACGACGAAGACGAGCCCCTGCGTGCCGGTGTAGTAGTGCCGCCATAGGGGCCTAATTTTGTCCTGGCCTCCGACATCCCATACATTGAACTTGACGTTCTTGTAGGTGACGGTCTCCACGTTGAAGCCGACTGGGGGAGAGTGGTGAGTGCGTGAGTGCTTGGACGCATAGGAAGACGGAACGTACCAGTTGGGATGGTGGTAACCGACTGGTTGAGCTTAAGCTTATAGAGAATGGCTAATGGGAAGACGGTCAGCGTGAAGAGAAAGCGAGCGGCGAAGGGGCGCACTGGTCTTCCCGGCAGCATCCAGGCCTAGCATGAGCAACCGCATCTCTTTGTTGCCGAAAATCTTGCCTAGGAATTGAGCAAGTCAGAGGGTGCATGGAGAACATAGAAAGCAGCAGACCCATGGCTTTTGAAAGGTTAGCGCCCATGGTGATTGAAATAGAAGTAAGGAGCGACGGATGGGAGGAAGAGGACGAAATGGATTCCTCGCAGCTCGAGACTGCCATCAACAACTATCACGTGACTATCTACCGACTACGACGCCTGTGTCTGGCTGTATACCTTGAGCCAGCTCTCCCCCATGTCCTTCTTCAGCGACTCGATTGTCTGGCGGTATGCATCTGCAGACCCCTCCTCCCCCGCCGCCTCAAACATCGACGCGCTCTGTCGCGCCCGACGCGCCTCGCTCCTTGCGCTATCCGCAAACTCTGTCTGGTGTCGGCTATGGCGCGATCGTCTCGCTGTCGGGGCCGTCTCCTCCGCGGTTCCTGCTACCGGTTCCTCTACCATGGTAGCCGTATACGTGCCCTCTGCCGCTGCTTGTACAGAGCCGAGACGCGAGTGCGACGCCGAGGGGAACATCTGATGGCTCGCCTGGTCGTCGAGATTCACAATGCGCTTGGCCTTTTTTGGCCGTCGCCCGCTGCTGGCAACCACCGATGCGGAATCACTAGTATGCTGAGTTGGCTCACGGCGTGAGTGCGGCTGAGAGGTCTCTATCGCTACGGCTGGAGGAGACGTGGACGGCGGGAGAACAGGCCTGGCTGGCTCCAAAGAGCCTAGGCTTCGCCTCTCTATCAACGATGGCAACGTTCCGTCGAGAAGTATGGACTTTCCTTCTTTCCAGAAGTAGCCAAAGCAGTTGACTCGGTAGGACTCTTCAATTTCGACAAATGTATTGCCTTCTATCCAGAGCTCAGAGATGTTTGGGAGCACGACCAGTCTTCCTATTTCGGACGTTTCCTCCAAGAGATTCTTCCGCAAGTCGATGCGCTCGAGAGCCAGTAAGCGTTCAAGCCCACATAACGATTCCAGCCTGTTCCGAGAGAGATTTATATAAAGCAGCTGACCGAGATTGAGGTATATGCCCAGGACAGAGTCGATGAGATTATCGGCCATGTTCAGACTGGTGAGACTGTAGAGCTGTTCCAGGCCGGATGGGACAGAGACAAAGAGATTGGAAGATAGATCCAGATGGGTGACGGCAGTCAGATAGGGGAGTAAATCAGGAGGAAATGACGTGAGGCCATTGTCAGGCAGGTATAGGTGTTTGAGAAAGGCCCAACTGGAGGACGGCAGGGCACGTGTTATTGGAGTTCGTTCAGGGTCTGAGGGCGGCGAGTCGAGCGTAGTGCTACGCTGGCGTTGCTGGGCAGAGGAGCCTTGCCGTCGGGCGCGATCGTCAAGGACTGCGCCGATGAAGAGCTGCGTGATATCGTCGAGACCGCTCTTGCGGATCTTGAGGCTTCTCAATGAGATGGAGAGTAGATCCCAACCAAGCAATGTGCGGGGGTCGACGTTCTCGCAGTCAAGGCGCTGGAGATTCTTGAAGACGTCGAGGGGGACGGCATTAGAGTCGATGGATTCTCCCTGGAGCTCTGCAATTACTTTGTTGCCCGGGGGCGATATGGAGAGAGCAGGGAGCTTTGTGAAGCTGCTGTAGATGAACCTGAGTTCTGCATTTATGTCTGGCTGGTCGGTCCACCAGCTGGTGGGGAGAGAGAGGCTGGAGAGAGTGGAGCGAAAGGAGGCCAGCGAGAGGGTGTCAGAGTCTGCAGCATAGATGGGGGCATAGGACGTCGGGCGGGACGGGGGCTCGACATGGACGTCGAGAGGGCCTGCGTGGATGCCAATAGCCTCGAAGCGGATGAGGATGTAGAAGAGGTGATGGGTGTCTAGCTCGAGGACAAGGGGCCGCTGGGGTGAAAACCAGAAGGAGGGCGAAGGCTGGTGGGAGCGGCGACGGGCGAAGGCAGCGTCTGCGAGGGGCTGGGCGTTGCGACGGATGAAGGCCGCGATGCTGCGCAGGTAAGCGTCGCCCGGCTGGGACTGCATGGGAGGAGAGGGAGCAAGCTGCTTGCGTAATCGCCCCTGCCATCATTGCGGGCCCGCCGCTTTCTCCTCTCGACCGCCATGAAGATCACCGTAAAGACGACTCAGCAGAAAATATTCCAGGTATGTCCGCGCCGCCCTCGCCGTCGCCACCGTCCTGCTCACCCCTTCAGGTCGATGTCGAGCCCGCCGAGACCATCGCCGAGCTCAAGGCAAAAATCCACCAGTCCCAGGGCCACCCCGTCGCCGTCCAGAAAATAATCTACTCGGGCATGTCCTTCCTCTCCCCCCGCGATCCCCGCTGACCCCCCGCAGGCAAGATCCTCACCGATGACAAGACCGTCGAGTCCTGTGGCTTCAAGGAGAAGGACTTTCTTGTCCTCATGGTCGCAAAGGTCCGCCATCTTCCTCCGTCCCATCGCCCATCTTATCGTCCCCTAGCCCAAGCCTACCCCGGCCCCATCAACATCCACCGCCGCCCCAGACCCCGCCCCTGCACCCGCCCCAGCCCCAGAACCGGCAGCCGAGCCCGCCCCGCCTGCAGAGGCGCCTGCACCAGTGGCTGCCCCGGCCGCGCCTGCCCCGGCCTTTGGCGATCCGAGCGCGTTCCTCTCTGGCTCACGTCTTCAGGACGCCATCAACGGCATGGTCGAGATGGGTTTCGAGAGAGATCAGGTCCTCCGTGCGATGCGCGCCAGTTTTAACAACGCCGATCGCGCTGTCGAGTACCTAATGACCGTATGTCTCTTCCTTGGCCTGCTCTTTTTAACCTCTCACAAAGATACAGGGCATCCCCGCCCATCTCAACGCAGATGAGGAACCTCATGCCCCGGCCACAGCCCAAACGCCCTCTGCTCCTGCTGCTGCTGCTGCTACCGGCGCCGGCGCCGCACCGCCCCCAGCCCAAGCACAGCAGCCCAGTCAGCCTCAGAATCTATTCCAAGTACATGAATGCCCCATCCCGCTCTAGTCATCTACTTACTCCCTTTCCAGTTGGCTCAGCAACAACAGCAGCAACATGCTGGTGGCGGTGCCCCCACAGGGCCCACCCCAGGCATCGGGGGCCAGCTTAACATTGAAGCTCTGCGCAACAACCCGCAAATACAGCAGCTGCGCGAGCAGATGGCCGCAAATCCGCAGTTGATTGGGCCACTCATCCAGCAACTTGCAACCCAGAACCCGGCCATCGCCCAGATGATCTCACAGAACCCCGAAGCCCTTCTCCAACTTCTAGGCATCGAACTCGGTGATGAAGGCGAGGAGGGAGCCATTCCTCCCGGTGCCCATGTCGTGAGCGTAACAGAAGAAGAAAGAGCTGCTATCCAAAGGGTATGTCTTGATGCTGCGTCTCCATCTTACTTGGCCGTTGACTGATCGCTCTATAGTTGGAAGCCCTTGGGTTCCCGCGACAAGCTGTGCTCGAGGCCTACTTTGCATGCGACAAGAACGAAGAATTGGCTGCGAACTACCTGTTTGAAGGGGGTTTTGACGATTAGTTCTTGGCAGTAGATATCACGATTTTGTACTTTACCCAATCCTCATTTCTCGCTTTGGATATCGTCGGTTACCATGCCCTGAGTACTAAATTTAAACTGGCACAGGATGGTTGGACCACGGCCTCATTGTTCCCGCACTGCTTGTCGAGCATCATGTCTTCTTAAGCTCTTGACGTCTTCATATCAGCTACGACTTACACTTTCTCCCTAATGCGAGCCCCTCTTGCGTTCTCAATCCTTGGACTTTGTGCAACGACCCTGGGCAGCCAAGTCACGGATTATGCACCCCAGACAAATGTTGAATGTCCCGATTTGTCAACAGCACCCTTGATTCGAACCTTCACTCCGGCCAACCAAACTCTTCATCCAGCAGAGGTCGACTACATCAAAACCAGAAAGAACATCACTATCGCAGCCGCGTGGACTGACTGGATAGGAAATGGCAGCGCTTTAGGCTACGACCTCACGTCTTTTAATGCTTCTACTTTCCCCACTGTGGGTTTTGCCATCCCCGGAGGCGGGCTTAGGGCTGCTCAGTACGGTGCTGCCGTCATGCTTGCCCTTGACGGTCGGAACGCTTCTTCAAAATCGCTCGGAACGGGCGGGTTGCTGCAGGTGGCGTCATACCTAACAGGTTTATCTGGTACGCCGTTGATCCTTCGTTGTTCGCTGTATGAACTGATGAACAAACAGGTGGGTCTTGGGTAACCGGATCGCTGGTGTTCAACGATTTTCCTCTAATCAACGACCTTGTCTTTGGGAATGGCAATGACCTGAGCGGCTGGCTGCTTGACCTGCCGTTTGTTTCGCCCGACGGCGACGACATCATATCAGACCTAAACCAGGCATTTTACGGCAGCATCTTATGGAGTATTATCGCGAAGGATGCCCAAGGAGTGTAAGTTGTTGTCCTCATTTTTCTTTACTTTTGCTCAACTGCATTGCAGAGATACAAGTATCACAGACCCCTGGGCTCGCATGATATCTTACCATTTCCTCAACCAGACCTCGCGGCAGAACTTCTTCACCAACGATACAGGGCATGGCGCAGGTCAGCTTTGGTCCCAGATCCCTCTCATCCCGTCATACCAGAACCACCTGATGCCCTTCCCCATTGCCGTTGCCGATTCGCGGCCTTCGGGAGATAACCTTACGACTGTGCTTGGTTTGGACTCGGTGGTATATGAAGTAAGTTGTATTTTCTCATAAACAGTGATGAAATTGACTGCAGTAATATTAGATCACACCTCTCGAGCTTGCTTCATACGACCCATTTCTTTCCAGCGGTATGAATTTAACCTATGTGGGTACACATCTATCCAATGGAAGGTCTACCACCGGGTCCTCCTGCGTCACTGGCTTTGACCAGGCGGGATTCGTTATGGGAAGCAGTGCGAGCCTGTTCAATGTAAGTTGTACCATATTCATTCGCTCAGACAGGTGCTTACCAACTATTTAGCAAATTCTGGACTTCGCGCGGAACGAGATCATAGGTTTCTCGCAGAATGATGGAAATGCCCTCCTTTATCTCTTGAATCGGCAGCTAACGGACGTCCGCACCCGGGCAAACGATGTTGCCAACTGGCCCAACCCTTTCCAGGGTCAACAACCCGAGACATTTCAGGACACAAACGCAGATTGGCTAGAGCTCATTGACGGTTCGTCCAATCAGGAGAATATTCCGTACGGCCCACTACTTGTCAAAGCCAGAGAAGTGGATGTTATTGTTACCCTTGAAGGAAGCGCTGATGATCCTGTCAACAACTGGCCCAAGTACGTTTCTTTCTTCCTGTTTGATATCATATATTCTAAGAGACTTGGTAGTGGAACTGGCTTACTGTTTACAGCCCGCCGACAGCAAGAGTTTCTGCAGTCATCACACAAGCCATTCCCTCCCATACCGTCTTCGCCAGATGAATTCATTAGTACGGGTGTCAATGCTCGGCCAACATTTTTTGGTTGTAATCCAGGACCTAACGATACATTTCCACTTGTTATCTATCTACCAAATGCTCCGCCGCTTTCAGGAGACAATCCTGTAACAAAGTACGTCTTTGTTTCTATATCCTCCTACAACATTGCCACAGTGTGCTTATTTATTGTATCAGCACTGCTACATTCCAACTGACATACACTCAGCTACATACGCACCTCTTCTTTGACCAGGTCTTCAATAATATTGTTTCTGGCTTTACACCAAATTCTAGAGCGGCTGATCCAAACTGGGGCAAGTGTTTACAATGTGCTGCAATTGATCGTGCAAGGTCCAATATATCACCTACTATTCCTCGATCTTCCCTATGCACTCAATGTTTTAAGCAATACTGCTTTGATCCTGCTAATCCACCAAGCATTTCTGAACTTCCGGACCGCAAACTGGTCTTTGTTGACCCGGATCCTCAAGGTCTCGACAAAGTTGAATTATTCTTTGACAAAAATAAAGGCAAACTAATAGGTGGCTTTATTGGACTTGTGGCATTTATTGCTTTGCTTTCGGGTGGAATGTAAGTCATATTTTAAACATTAATTATATTAATAATAACTTTCTTCAAATTTGCAGAATCTATTATAAAAAATACTATCCAAAGAAGGCAACCAAGTACCAAAAGCTTCAGGAGCCATTCAATGGTCATTTGGTGTATGAAGACTTTGTATATAAACCTCATGAAGTTAGCTACAATATGAATGTTTTAGCTAATACCAAGTAAATTTTGCTAATTTAACATAGTGATTTTTTTCACTTTATTTGAAAATCCATATTAAAGTTTGTTAAGAGTAAAAATAAACTAGGAGGAATGGCCAAACTGGTGGGAATGGGATCACAATCCTACTGATATGTTTTTAACCCCACTGAAAAACTCTCATCCCACTAAAAAAGTATCCTGTCTCCCTCCCACCCCTTGCCCACCTTGCCTGCCTTGTCCTGCCCATCATTAAAACTAATGATGTATAATTTATAATGGCTTATACAGTAATCAACTACATAGTACTAATGCTATGTTTCTGGATATAACTTCAGAAAGTGGTTCATTACTGCATCTGCCTCCTCCTCTAAGTCAACTCTAGCAGCATCTACTTCAGGTATCAAGTCAAAGTTAAAATCAAAGTCATCAAAGGTATCAAACACTTCAAAGCCTGCCACTTCAAGGTCAGAGTTCTTGTGCTGAGTATCTCTGTCAGTGCTCTCAGTGTCAAGATGACCATGCTCACTATATAGCTCTTGTTTAAGAGGTGATAATGTCATTATCTGCTGGCCAGCAGGTGTTACTTGGTGGCTCTAAAGCCTGTATCAGGAAAATGACTTTTGTCCCCAGGGGCTTTGTATCTCCCTGGCACTGCTTTAGAGATCCTAAGGCAGCCAGGGCCCTTAGGTGCACTCAGGCTCAGGGCAAGGTCCCTCTGCAAACAACTAGGTACAACTTTTACAAGGCAATCCAGGGCAGCTCAAGCACATAGAACAGTCCCCTAGTGACATCAGCAAATCTGGACCTTACTATACACTATTGTGTAGTATTATATAGCACCATAGCACCATAGTAAGGGTTCTTGTCTATTTAATACTCCATAGAATAGGCCCATCACTATATAGTATCCAGGCTACTCTACATAGTATTGTATAACACTCTGTAGTACTACATATATTACATCAGTAAAAAGTGGGACTGTTGATTTCACATTTCAACTCCGATAATACGATGGTCATGTTTTTCCAACTTCCATGCCTTTATGGGGCATTGTCTGGATATACTCATGGAGCTCTTGGCATGACAGATATATAGAATTATTACACTAGATTGCAGGTACATGTAATATGAATGTATTATGTTTTTAATAAGACATGTCCTGGTGTAAGGTGACATCCCATAGGTCTAGATTTCAGGATCCTGACAATGTATGTATTATATTACTCATTCAAATACTACATTAGGATCATTAGACTAGGAGGTAATGTACCTACCATGTAGAGTACTTAATTTATGAAAGGGTAAGAGCTGCAGAAGGTGCTGAGGTAAAGCTAATAGCTGATTCAGAGCTTCAATAACTATGTAGGCTAATGTAAACTCATAAAGATACTGTTTAGATAGCTGCAATTTTGGTAGAGCATTGGTATAGTTATTGTATTTCAAGAGGCCTGAATACAAATTTTACACACAAGCATTCAGATATACTACAAGGAAACCTGTGAGGCTGAGAGGATATCCCATGAAATCAGAAACCTGTGGATCCTAGTAATTGGTACTACAGTCATAGGAAGAAAAAATTGTAACCTACTATTTCTGCCTGCCAAAACTGCTCTATTGTCTTTCTTCATGGGGTTGCTGCTCTGCTTGCCATTCATGGTACCAAACTTGATGAGTGCAGAGATCCTATGAATGTGATAGATGGTCAGAAAGATATGACAACCAGAACATGCCCAGACTTGCAAAAATAAGAGTATCTGCCATTGAAAGTTGGAAGATGATGAATGAGAAAGTTTTAACACCCAAGAACATCTAATAACTCACAATAATGCGTCCCACTGCCATGCTTTTCAAAGGAGATGGAGGTGGTTGCTGGTGCTGATGAAGTAGATTTGAGAGCAAAAGAGCGCGTGAACATAATGATGGCAAGTTAGTGAACAAGCAAATACATACGTTCGCTCAACGACAACAAACACTGAGCTACGCAATATAATGTGGAGATATAAAGTGTAAGTCACAAGCATTCACTGCAAGCTCGCAGCAGCCGGGTGCTGTCGTTGTTTCCACAGCTGCGGCCCCGTCCCTCCTTGTCCCCGCCTTCCCGCGGCCCTACCGACCCGCACCCGTTGTGGACGCGGGTATACCCCAGCACGCACACAAAGTGTGCTGGGGTATTTTCATGCGCCCTGCGGCCGTCGCGCAGGCCACAGGGCGCGCAAGGGGCGCTCACCGCGCCCCCTGCTCCTCGTCCCCCCCTTCCCGCGCCCGTTGTGGACGCGGGTATACCCCAGCACGCACATAACGCGTGCTGGGGTATTTTCACGCGCCATGGGGCCAGCGC
This sequence comes from Stropharia rugosoannulata, assembly GCA_028532985.1. Classification (NCBI taxonomy): domain Eukaryota; kingdom Fungi; phylum Basidiomycota; class Agaricomycetes; order Agaricales; family Strophariaceae; genus Stropharia; species Stropharia rugosoannulata. Next base: position 2,487,610 of record JANCIK010000001.1, on the reverse strand, counting down.
GCAGGCCTCAGGGCGCGCGAGGGGCGCTCGCCGCCCTTCCTCCTCCTCGTCCCCCCCTTCCCGCGGCGTGTGATTGACGTGAGTTGCGATCTGGAATATGGGCGGCTGCGAGGTCGGGACTGACCTGTTGTCTCATTTTAGCATGACTATGTGTTTGTGGCACTAGCATATGACTTCAAATAGTAGATTATAAGCGAAAGTGACAGTAATGGATGCAGTTGGTATGCCTTGATTACCTTCCTATACATCGTTATCCTCGGTGAGCGAATGTTCCTCTTTTGATGTCTTGCTATATGACTTAACATGCTGTCAACAACAGACACTACTGGGTGAATAGCTGTTTGGGCATTGCTGATGAATGTAATTGACATATCTATGCAGCACAGTGTATTCCATGGCCAAATTTGCGGGCCTTCGCGACCCTGTGAGGCTCGACTTTGAGGGCTCAAGCATAGCCTACTGCGTTGATGCCTTCTCAATCAGCATGGGCGCACTCATGGGCGTCAGCCCTGTCACCACCTTCATCGAGAGCGCCACAGGTATCAGCGGTGCGTGTCACTTAATTTGCCATTTGAAAGCGCTCATGAATAAGTGGTATTTGATACGTACCTACAACAGAGGGCGGCAAGACCGGTCTCACCGCTGTCACTATCGGGCTTATGTTCTTCATCGGCATATTCTTCTCGCCCATCCCTGCGTCCATCCCGTCCTGGGCCACGGGCGGTGCTCTAGTCATTGCAGGAGGTGTATCACGTACTGTGTCCGTTTCCAGAATTCCTGCACGCAGATCATGAATGAAGCCAGGAGAAGACACGATGAGAGAAGCTGCTCGAGGAAGCTGCGATCCTCGATCTGGGGTCGGATCATTCCTGTGGGCAGAGAAGATCAATACCTCCCAAGCAAGCGATGGCGTACATACTCAAGCACGAAGACGAAGAATGGGTTCAGAGCGAGGAAAACGGGGTTGCTGTGGAATAGATATGACTCGTGCCAGAACTCTTCGATGTAGCTGGAAAAATAAGTCAATAAACATGAAATTAAGTGATGCAGTAGAGTGTATTTACCTGGCCTTATCTTTAGCATACTCTCTTAGTAGCTCGTCTAGTTTTGGGCCATCGGCCTCGAGAAACTCCTGAACTGCAGCTTGGGTGATTGCATGGTCCTTCTCGTCTTGGGGGCCTCTAGTGCGCGTAGATACCGCTTCAAGGTGTCTGAAAGCAGTGGGATCAGGAGCTTCGGGAGCTTGTCTTGGTATGCTAGAGCGCGGTTCAATAAGGCGCCCTTAACCTCCGTATCTATGGTACGTTCAACAGGTGGGACGATGAGCAAGCGTGGACTGGGCGTGAAGAGTATAGTGCAAGTGGACCAGCTCACCTGGCTCTCAAATGTCAAGGTGGGCAGCAACAGGGGGAGCAGCTCGGGACACGGAAGTCATGGAGATAGGGATGGTGCTGGACCTTCGCGTCTGGGGTCGGTGTCGCGCCCAACATCAGATGTGAACCTCGCGTTGGAAGAGTTGAATAGCTCGAGAAATTCCAGTGAAAGTGTGGGTAAGTCGATGGAGGACCAAGATGGCAAAGAGGGAGATAATCAATCGTTGCAGGACGACTACGTTTCCTTCTTGCCCTAATCACTTATCAGTGACCAACATTCTCTCTCTCTAGGATTACAAGTGTCCTGAAACGACCGATTTACAGCGTCCAATTTGAAAATGGATCTTGAAAAGGCATGTCCGAGTCAGCATTCGAGTTTGAAAAATCACAAAACGTTTGCCAATAAAAAATCCAGCACGAGATTGCGAAACAAAGAATTTGTATGCTAGATCTGCATGGTTCATGGGCCGATGACAGATCACCAGTGTTTTTCCGTATATCATTCAATTTCCTCCGCGACGACCCTCAAGCCGCCCACCCCAACGGAATGCCTACAGTTGAACTTGACCGAAACCCTCTCGAGGCATGTTTGCGATTTTTGTTATTGGTGACTGGGGATAATGAGAATGATGGCAATCGGCGACCATTGGATTCGGAATCTTCCTGAGATGAAGATGAGCAGTCCGGAAAGAAGGTAAGAAAGATTACAGTGTCCCTCCCGCGGAATCATAAGAATCTCGCAAAGCCTAAGACCTCGCTGGATGCTTTTGGACCAAACGGTATGCTTAGTATTTTATTAAACTAAAGGGCTGCAGCCAGCAGCCTAACAGGTCCTGCGCGACGTGTTAGGCTGAGAAGGGCGCATCCTGAGTCGGGGGTGGGCGCCGAGCCCAGTCGGGAGGCAGAATGCGCCGCGGCAGTATCTTCTAGCTACAGGACACGTACGAAGAACGGGGCGGCGCTCAAGGTGACACGTCCTGCAGTATACAGAAATACCTCAGGACGCAATACAGCGCCCTGGGGCTCATATGGTGGCGAGGTCGGGTAGGGCACAGAGACGCCCTGTAGCCTATCTATGGAATGAAAACTGGTTAAAGACATTGTCCTATCATTTTACATACAAACCAACTGTGCACCTGAGCTTTAGACGGATTGTCCTGGTACACTGTGTAGTTTCTTTTTTCAATTGAAACACTCTCACATATGCGCAGGGTACAGTGCCGCTGAGAAACAGAGATGTGAAAGACCCAGACTACCATTGTCATGGTCAGCAGGGTGCGTACATCGAGGAATTAACATCTCGTCCTTCCTGTCTAGCTGAAAGGAAGTCCTCATAGATTGAGGAATGGCCAGGTACTGCAAACTGTCAGTGAGTAACCACATTGCAACAATGCACTTATACTATATGGTCATAAGGACTATTACATATTGCCCGATCATATTACCCGCCTTCTCTGTCTTCACAAATGTTCGGTACCTATAGACATGGCAAAAATTCCAAATATCCACGTCCATCTTAGGTGATGTGAATGCAACTACGAGAGACTACAAGTGACCGGAATGAAGCTAAAAAGAAGACTTCCCAATGTACATAGATACCGACAAATATCAAGATGCAAAATCAATGAGACACTTCAAGATTGGCTATTCTTGTCGGGAATCTTGTATGAGCGCGAATGCATCCTTTTCATATTGAGTTAGGGCTCGGCGGAGACCACGAGAGCCTCGGCATATGTTCCTCCACTGCAATGCTGCTAATGGTTGACGTTTGAGTGTGGGGTTCAGCAATGTTGAGTCGGTAAGGCCAAGGCGGTAAAATCCCTCATTCACGGCAGTCCAATAACCGTAATCAATTCCTGATCTCGCGTAGATGTTATTTGCTGGACACCAGGATTTCGATGCAATTTGCCCACCACGGCCTTGCATTTATGAGCTACTGAACTAATCAAAAAGCAAAAACATACCAGTTTTACACTCATAACCTCCAGATAACACGCAGCACTCGGACTCGCTCAACTTATCATCGATGTACCTACTCCCATTGAAAATCACGGAGATTATCCCTTCTTCATTGGTGTGTTGACCTGAGGGACCATTCAAAACGTGCTGAAAACTTACAACAGAGACAGTGACACGCCAGGAATAACCCCCCTGAAGCAAGGCAGCACGCGAACGAGGTTGATGTAATATTTCTTCGCAGTCTTCCAGATATGCACTATAATCACGAAGGGTGAAAACGTAGTCAGGCAGACGCGATCGATTGGTACGGTGCTTCATCTCGATTGGACGGTGAGGCTGCACTGATTGGGAGTCTTGAAGAGTATGAAAGGGAATACCTTTGCGTAACAAGTACAGCGCAATATCTTTCTCCTGCCAATCACCATGCAAACGGCAAACAAGGAGGGCATGAGAGGCAGATGTAACGGTCAGCACCCATTTCACGGTCGCCTGATTACCGAAATCAAATGCAAACAAGTTCCCATTTGCATGTGTTATAATTCGGATTTGTTTGAAGCGTGGCATATATTTGATAAAATACCTGCTTTGACGCGATATATCCCACTCGTCAGTTGCAGCACCATGTCCTTTTGAGATTGTACTGATAAACACAGCGAGGGCCAGAATAGTTGGTCAGCTGAACAACATGTAGAATTTAGGTTCCCAATCAAACCCGAGGAACTTTACAAATTCCTTCTGACTATGTTCATCAGGCACAGGATATTGCGGAACAGGCAATGGGGGAATGTATCCCCAGAAGAGGTATACCACATCCATTATTTCCTGGACCAAGTCATCGGTGCCTGGTATATACAGTGTCAGTGGTCGAGAAAGAAAAGGAAGGCTATCTACGCCGTCCTGCACTAAATCTAACGGTTCGTCTGAGCCCATGGGTGCATCCTTGCCTTCCACATCATTGTCGATAACCTCATCCAACCCTATGATATCATCAGTCTGACCATTTACATCCACTGAATCATCTTCCTCCCATTCATCATTCGAGCCCAGCTGAGACAAACAATCCCATTCATTCATAAGCGGGTCATACCGAAGCTGTTTCATAGAGTAATCACCCAAAACGTCTTCTCGCCATCGCTTGGAAATCTGTTCGCGCACATAAGCGTCGCTCAACGGGTCCTTAACCCATTGAAAAACTTTTGCAGTACGTCGTGGAGGATTTTTCTCTCGTTGCATCCGTTTTTCCCTGTCCAAGGCCGTTTCTGATTGTTCTTGGGCACGAAGCCTCACCTGCCGCGACTCAAGAAAGGACAAATAGCTGGTCATAAATCGTTCTTTATCTGATTTTTTGGAAATTACGGTAGCTTCAATCCGACGGGAATCAGGACATGGAACAGTTTCCAGGGGAGGATTGGCAATCAACGTAGTTGTGGCCTCTTGAAAAAGAAATGAGGGCAGGGCCAAATGTGCAAGACTAGGGTCAGCCGCATGCCTAGCATCCCAGAGGTACCATACAGGGACGTTGTAGCGACAAAACCAATCAACGGAAGGCTGTAAGTCATGGTTCGCAGGTATACACAAGAATACACCCGAACGAACGGAGTCACGTTGAAAGCTAAGCCTGACAAAATCTATCAAAGGCTCGAGCCAGGTTCGCTCTGCGCCTCTTTCCAACAAGTAATCAACCCAGTTCTTTTTTGCAAGCATAGGATAGTTCGCCAATTCCTCAATTTTAGTTTCGGCTATGGCAACTAGAAAACAAAGGAGAGCTACCCACACGGAAAACCATTCTTTCGACTTGATGATGGCATGCATGGCCTGATCTTCTTGCTTGTGGCGTCTGCGATAGCCAATTCCCCAAGGGCTAACGGGTCTAACTGCAGCCACATCGTAATAAGCCTGAAGATTTGAAGTAACAGCATTAAGAGCCCAATCAAGCCTTGCCCAGCTTTCCCTAGTCTCCGGTGACATCTCGAACCCTTTTCCATTTGGCAAGCGGCGAGGTCTTCGAGGTATATGAGTCAAGGGCCGAAATGTAGAGAAGCTGTAGTCCGGATCATGTGGCATGAATGCTATCCAGCCCCACTGCATTGTCCACCATCGAGGCGCCATGTAATTTTGAATATCAAGATCTAGAAGGTTTTGTCTTCGAATGCGCGCATATCGAGTGAAGATGATGGGTTCTTCAGCAGTGTCTGACTTGTCTGCCGATTGCTGGAAGACCGTAGGTGGTAGAAATGGACTGATGTTGGGATCCAGGTGTTGTGGCTCTTCTACCGTACGCAAGCAATTAGGAGAATAGTATAACCTGCCATTCAAAATTTGGATGCACCTGTAGGAAAGATTATTAGTTTGATGGGTCGTAACGTTTATTTGTATGATATATACATACATGATACCTTGCGCTTCGTATGAGCTGCGGACTGCCGTGCACGGTTAATATCCAGAGCAGGGCTGCCACACCTCCGAGACCGGATGCGCTAGTATGCTGTAACAAGCTGAGCAGGAGGAGTTGAATTTAGAACCGATTTAGCCACACGTGACTCATCATTTATACCTACGGGGATTGCCAAACAAAGCCCAAACTCTCTGGCCTGTGTTCCGCCGGTCTCACTCTCTTCCGGCCCCGTTTGGCGAAATCCGAGGGCCACTGCGTCGTAATCTGATAGGAAGCGACAGTCCTTCGGCCCTATTCCCCAAGCCCTGCTTAACCCTGACCTGGTTATTGACCGGCCACGGTGTAATTTGGGCGTATTTTGGTCTGGTTTTTGACCGACCACTGCAGGTGCCGACCACTGCAGGTGCTGACCACAACGGTCGTGAAACGACATGGACCGCTCGTCATCACCGTGACCCCCCGCCTCGCTGCTCGCCTGCTACTCTCACTTACTACATGTCACTTCAGGGATGCCACAGAAGCCTGTAAACTCCTTTTTTCTGGATACCTTTAGACAGTTAGAGCAATTTCAAGGAGGAGTCAGATCTCCTTTGTACTTGGCTCGCCCCCAGGAGCACAGATGCAAAGGTCAAGCTCAGCAGGCATTCGAAGCAGACGACGAATCCCCATGAAATTCATCGTAAAGTAACTCAGATCATGACCATTTCAATAATGCCACCTTTTACTCTATGGCAATCTGTCATATACCGTACATGAATACATAATGGCGTGCTAAATTACTGGATCGTTTGAAACAGGAATCTATTTGCACTTGCCTCGCGAGGCCCTGTGGCATGTTCTGGATAGCGGGCTGGCGAAGACGGTGCAGGAGTTCAAGCGCTAGACAGGTGCAGTCCGTCCACTAAACAACTTGTTCCGCTCAATTGGGAAGAAATACAACCTGTCTGTGCGGCCTATTCTTTCTATCTGGGTAGAGGACATTTTGCATCGATAACTTAAACACTACGTGGAGAGTTACACGATGCTGACCTTATGAGAAGACCTGTATCTTTATATATCATATTTTTCACGCGTTCTTCTTTCCTTCAACTTCTAATTGATGAAGTGCATTGGCGCCATATTTTTAATGGCTGACATCGCATCAAACCACGGCTCGCCATTCAGTTACTAGCATTCACTAGAATTTTTTATTTTATTTTTATTTATTTTACAGGACAGTGCCTCATCATCATATGAAAAATTGGACGGAGAAATTACTGAATACTGTGCTGATGCATGCAGTCTTGCAGAGGTTGTCTCGAGCACTGAACTCTTCCTTGCAAAGCACATACGGACGAGACGGAGTCCGAGCGGCAATGCACGGCGCAAATCTCTGCCGGCAGGCTTACAGCTAGCGTGGGATCTGATGAGTCAGACCCCCCCCCACCTACCCCACCTGACTCATCAGTTGCCACGCATACGTGAGATTTGATGAGTCAGAATCTGTTTGGGCCAAGATGCCTGCTGTTTAGTTGTCCACCCCTGCAACTGATCCATTGAGTCTATATCTGCTGCAATGATGGTAAACAATGAAAGTAAGTACAACTTCTGTAGTCGCTTTCTGTGCTAACAATCTGTCTTCGTACAGTTTAGTTGATGTTCAGCCGATCAACGTGCCATCACCAGAGGTGTCGCACGCAGCGAACCAACGCGACGGTGCTGCGCAATCGGACTCAGAGCGTACATTGCTTTCTCCCGCTTTTCAGAAACTTCCGTGGGGCACAAACATCATGGAGGTGCTCCAAAGTTTAGATCAGGGTCTCAAACACGGGGTATAACGATATTAACAAAAGAAATTGTTGATACTAACTATCCGTTACAGGAGATTATTTCGAATATTCTTCAATATGAAAAGGAGTATCTTCTCCATGGAGGCGCATCTCAAGAATCATTGGAAATGCAGGCCTTGCTCGGAATCCAGTTTACTCGTGAAGGTTCTCGCTATCGCTTGTCTTCTTCTGCGCCGCCAGATTGGAATGACCTTCAAGCATGGAAGGTTTGCAGTTTGATCTGCAATTACAAACTTGCAGAGGTCCTATATATTGTCAACGGATCTCTGTCGTTTTCTTCAACACTCTGATCAGCGTCAAGGCAAACAGGTCCTGTTGAAATCCCCCACGATGCCGACAACATAATGAAACATTTGTACAAAAAGCCTGTCGTAACTGATGGTTTCATCAGAGACTTTTGCGGCACCGCTGACGCAACCTCCCGTTCGGCTCAAAGCAGTTTATCAGAAACACCACTTCCGACATCGCTGCAACTCTTACAGGAACTCTACCGCGTGAATACTACTAAGAATAAAGCCAAAATTCAACACAATTTTTTGGTGGCTGCGGCCCATATAGCTTTTATAAAGGAATATCGTGTTGTTGGGCGTGCAACCATGTCGACCAAGTCAAGTCAAAATGTGCCTGATTTTCCCGACATGCACTCAAGGTGCATGCTACGATTGAATTACTTTTTGCACAAACTGACCATATTTTTACAGTGAATTTTTAGCTAATGTTCATGCAAGGCTCAATGAACATGCATATAAATATGTTGACAGTCTGAAGTCGTTCGACAAAGGCCTCAAGTTTGTTTTACATCTTGCCCTCCTTGTCTCTCCGCTGTGCCTTTGCCTCCCCATCAGCATTCACAAAAATGCATTTGGCCGAAAGTCTTTGATGGAATTATCATGTCTGCTTGGACCAACCAAACCAGAGGCCCTACAGCAAGTAGAGACGATACTCTGGAAAGCTTTGTTCAATATAGTGGATCATCCCGACGCTGTTGAGTCTATCTTGAAGGATGCCGGGGCTTTGATTTCCAAGCTTAGTAGCACCGAAGTGTATGATGCATGCAACGCATTTTTCAATATCTTCAATACTCCGGCAATAACTAAGACGACGAAAAACCCGACCTCTACAAGTGCTGCCGCTCTTCAAGCCAATGTTGAGCCACCGTCACATTCTCAGCCTTTATCGCCACCTGCAGAACAGATTTCAGACACACACGCTACCATCGCCAGTCGTGAGCACGTAATTAAACGTCTGATAATCCACCAAGCCGTCGAGGATGAGGAAGAACGAGTTAGTTGGAGTGACAGCGAAAATGAGATGGTTGGTATGTCAGGAGCAGTTGACCACTTGCATGACGACAACGGCAATTCAGCCAACGCGAAGGATCATGCAGAAGCGTACAACGACGCTGCTAATGCTGGCGCGGGCGATCTTGATTTTGAGATGGGCAATGAAGCTTGCGCGGGCAATCCTGTTCCTGCCACCGATGAAACTGACAAGAACCTTCATGCTTACACGGGCGACAATAATCTTGCAGTCGGTGACTTTGACATGGACAACGATACTGGAGTCGATTTTTTTTGCTTCGAATATGATAACAATGCAGACATCATTGCCGGCGTGGGCAAGAATCCTGGCGATGATAATGACATCGGCAGCAGTGTGCATGAGCATGCTGTTGACAATGCTTTCGAGATGAATGACTTCGTTGAAAAGGAGAACATCAATAAAACTGGTTACACAGTTGATCAATGTAACGACGGCGATGACGGTGGAGAGTGCATTGATGTTGAAAGGGAGGGCAACAATGAAGATGGAGAAGGCGGCAATGAAGATGGAGAAGGCGACGATGAAGATGGAGAGGCCGACGATGAAGACAGAGAGGCTGACGATGATGAAGAGGCCCACACTAAAGATGGCAGGATCGAGGAACCAGATGGTACTGCAAAAATTGTGAAAAGCTCTGCGGACACAAGCAGTGGCGAGAGTGAGGCGGGGGAGGATGACATGGACGTTGATGAACTTAACGACGACCACAGCGGAAGTGGCACTGTCCAACATGCGCAGGCAAAGAATGCTGCTCGTCGTGCAGCGCATGCAAAGAACGCTAATCCGTTATTATCATTGCAGAGAGCTCCACCGAAGCCCCGTCGAAAGAAAGCGCATAGTGTCACTAGTTCAGTAAAGCAAGGTCGGAAAGTTGACTACAACTCTGAAATTTATGCTTCACCGCCGCCGAAACATGTAAAGACGATTGCCGCTTTCAGACCAGCCATCAAGATTCAGGTATGCTTGTTGTTGTTGATCATGATGTTCCATAATGGACAATTGAACAAATTTTAATCCAAGGACGAAATGATCACGCTGGAACACAGAAAGTGTTGCAAGGTTGTGAAGAGTCACTTAGTAACCGCTCACGACATAAATGGCCATGAGCACCAATTTACGTTTCGTAACAACGTAAGGTTCTTTACTGCTAGTTGCGGTGATCATGCAATACTAACACATAATTGACATATTAGATGTATTTGGATGTTTCGTCGTTGTGGGAAATTGCTCAACATGTGCAGCGTACGTACGTATATTCAGAGGATAAACAATTCATACCTTTGCATGTACGCTGCATCAACGAGCCTCCGGAGACAACATTGTCCATTTTCTGCGGCTTCACGAAGTCTCACTTCGAAGAGCTAGATTCTCGAAGTCTACAGCGACTATTCTGCTCGCACCATTTTGTCATTCCCAATGACAACGCTACATTGTCATTTGACGAACAAGGGTTACTGACTCTTGAAAAGACAATGACATCCCATGTATCCATCCAAGGTAAGAACATTGTCTGGACTGCTTAGAAATGCTGATGCCGACTTCGAACATCCAACAGACCAGTCCATCTATGTGGAAGACTATTTGGACATAAAGGCTTGTCGGAAACAAGAAAAAACTGGTACACTACAGCAACTTCTTACTGCCACTTCGCAGGAGTTGGCGCCCGTTATGTGTACCCTTAATTTTCCAATGAGTCTCTGTGGAGTTACTCGTTCCACATATTTCTCTGAGTTTGAGGCCTGGTTTCAAACTCAAGACCGGCCGTTTTGCAAGAACGTCCCCTTCCCCACCTCTGCCATGCACTGCGGGCAAGCAGCAACGACCGGTGGGAAACATTGGGTGCACATCTCCTGTGAAGGCGAAGCAACCAAACTCTCAGTTAGATGTGGGGCCATATGGTTAGCCTTGGGATGCCCTGTCTACAATAACAAAGCCGATATCAGAAGTCTACCTGACCACAGTTTCAGTTTCCTTTCAGCCGCACATCTTTTCACTGGAGGCTTCTGTCCGAATGACGCAACTTCAGGAGCATGGGATTATGAAGCAATATACGCAGGCGCAGGGACAACAGTGTAAGTGCAATACCTTTCCTACTCAGTCTCATATAACATGTGCTATAGTGTCATCAGGCCGAACACCCCTTGCATGATATATACAATTGAGAACTCCATATGCCACATGCGACATTTTTATTCCACAAGCACCATATCGGACACATTTTATGGACTTGTACATAGTCTAATGGGAGGACCAGCTGTCACTACTTCATCCCGCCCTGCCGCTCGTGCGCTACTGTTACGCATGCTCCAGTATTTCCATTTGTCATTCGTTATTCGCGGGGAAGATCACTCAAGTATGTTGACACTGGTTTTGATGCTGAAAGTACTGACATATATTTTAGCTTCGGCTCACCTTCCTGACCTAAATGATATCAAAGGCATCGCCGATTTTTTGAATCTGTGTCACATTGGGATATTATACAATGCACTAGACAGACAGTCATACCCAAGAACAGGCCAAACCAAGATGGAACACTTCCTCATGGAGGGACATGACGAGAATGAAATTTCACAAGAAGAGAGGAAACACATTGTGTACGCGAGAGGAATATCTCTGGAACTCATTCTCTGGCTAAATTCTAGGTACATCTTGAGGATATCAAATGCGGGTCATAAAGAGGATCATCATGACACCAAAATTACGAGCGTACAATCAATCCATCTGATAGAGCAGAGCCTATGCATTATCTTTTATAACAAGCAGCGCCTTCAAGATCTAGAAAACATTGAAACATCTACGAATGGCGATAGCAGCGGGCAGGATGATGATAGCAGCACAATGGGTGACGAGTGGAGAATGAAGTCATCGTCTCATCAAAAGCCCTTGAGCTACAAATAGGGTGGGCAATAGCAACCGTACCATGGGTGACTGATTGGGACTTAAAATTGAACGCACACAAGCAAGGCTATAAAACTCGAATCGCAGACCAGAATGACCGCTTCAATTGCATGAATATGCAGTTTCAAAATTATGACATTTTCAGACCTGTGCGGCAGCCGCACGAGGTGAGCTCTCTATATCAGCCTTGCCAGGGTAAACCCATCTTTCCTTCACATGCAAAGTTCAACAGCTGATGCATCTTATAGATTCTCAAGAAATCTTCGATAAGGGTCTAACAACCGGAGACAAGCTTTATATGTGCGATCACGGCAGAGTATGGTCCATGATGTCAGACGCTTTGAAAAGAAGCGCAGACGATCTTTCGGGTGATGATGTACCGGCCAAGCGTCGGCATATCTAGCAAACGGACTTTGCTTGATGTTCTTTCAGATATATAATTTGGCTACAATCAATTCTTGAAAGTGTCAAGTATCACAAACCTTCTTTGTATTTGCAGGGACTGTAATATGTGATTTAAATGTTACAAACTCCTTCAAGTATTTACGTGGCGCATCATAATCTACAAGATTGCCACCAATATTTTGTCAAGTATTAAATTGGAGTGGTGGTATAATGTTGTTATATACGGTGTTGCCATCTTACCCAAGTATTACATTGCTTTTACCTTGTTATACGCATTACAGAGCCTTTACAACGCATTACTCCTCCCTATCCATTTTTCCTCTTTTTACTGATGGTAGTGAGTCTTGAGCGAGTCTGAGCCGCTGACGATAATTGAGTGCGATGCGGTCGCGGTGCCGTACTGCGTACCGGTCCATTCTTAGTCATGTCTTTTCCAACGAGGAGCTGACTAAGCCAATTAGTCAGATCCTGTCTATCCAGGTGCTGACATAAACGATAAATATAGCACGTGAGAGAAACAGACTAACCTTAGAGTGTAGCGCTACAGGTTTGTCAGCGGTGATTTGCTTAGCTAATTCGCACTCTTGCTCTGCACCACCGTGAACGCTCGCAAGTTTTCATGTCGGACCTCCGGGTAACGTTGCAAAACATTACAGATTTCCGATGGCAAACTCATTTCATTTCACATCTAGAGAGTGTTTCTCGATTTTGAAGCTGCTGATGCTGATGGCTCGGATTCTGAAGATTCTGATGGGAGTGGGTTTGACGACGGGCCCAGATTTCTTGAAGGTATGAGATGGAGAACTATGGGAATGTGAAGTGTCACCACGGACTGCCGGCTTCCTTTCCGCATTGAATCAATACCACGTCCTTCATGCTAAATTTATGACGAATTCGTGTGCATATAACATGATGGGGCCGACTTCGCGCTCACTTGTGGCATCATGCCTATCGTTTGCGTGTTTTGGCGTGAAGGCAAGAGTTTGTGCGAAGGTATAGCACAGCATGGAGTTCGGCTGTGAAGGAAGACCATTTAGGGTTGACGTGCACCATAGATTTGTCTGGATAATGATGTAAATGGAGATACATTTGGCTGCTCTCGAATAACTTCGCCAACAGATCTTGCTCCTATTTGTTCTCCCGCTTGAAAAGATATTTGAGGTCATTAAGTATATCGAAATACTAATCAAAAGAAAGAGACCTTTGTTGTGATTCAACCTTAATGACAAAAAAAAAGTGCTCACCACCAAACCATCACAATTCCATTCCAAAATCAGACTCATCTTCAGATTGACTCATGTCAGAGCCGCCCGAAGCAAATGCATCCTGACAAGCATCGTCTTCATCGTCAACATACTCTTTGTCTATACTACATGGAGTTTGTTCCATAATTTGTTGTTCCAGATGCAGAGCTTCCAAAGAGTCGTGCTCCTCAGTGTAATCTACATCGCTTTCTTCATCGAAAGATTCAAAGTGATTGCTTTGACCCTTGTGGCCAATTCCGTATCCTAAATACCGCATATACATATCGCGATCAACGAATCTAGTAATAGCGTGAAATTGGGTGGGCCTGCATTTTAACAAGTTTTGAGCAATAGTTACTTACATTCCAACGTAATAAGTGCTCCAGTCATCAACCTCGCCGGGTTGCCTTGCTTCAGTAGCGCTCGATGTACTAGATAGGAGTTCAGATGTTCTTCCGTCCTCGAAGACTGGCATAAGGTGGCATCCTCGCAACACAAGAGAGGGATCCAGAAAACCAAATGCGTATTCATCTGAGTCAGGAACAAAACCAACTTTGGGCAGACGTGCTTGTTTCCGCCCAAAGGAGTAGTCGGGAACTACACCGAGCCACCTTACCCAAAGAAATTCCATTCGGTGCATGCAGTAATCGCAGGACTCTTTACCAACGTGTTGAATGTCTGCATGAAAGATACCCAGCACAGCAGCATACCAGAAAGGATGGCAATTGCGGCTGGATTCAGGTGATGGGACCATGACAAAGGGGTGAGTACGAGGGTTGACGGTATCGTACGCCCTCCTCATATCATATGACGTGTAATTGATTCGCGCAGTGCAAACCCGATAGATGGTTTCATTCTTGATTCTAACAGTGAGACGATCTTGTGGTGTGAACGCTTTCTCAATATCTCCATCATTCCCAAGAAGCCGTCCAAGTAGATGATCCTTCAATAAAGGAATGAAGTTCTATAGTGTAAGTCGCAGTAAACAAAGTTGTGAGCCTTGAGCACACATTACTTATATTGGTGTGGATTTACCTTCTTTGCAGGATCATCTGCATGTGTAAGTACAAACGTGTACAGGTTTATGGGAGTGTTACGAGAATTTGATATGCAATGGTGGTCTCTAAGAGAGGCTTTGCTGGCGTCTTCAATTTCCTGCCGCTCTTTTGGCAGTAAGGCATGGATACGACAATATTTGTTGCCAATCTGTTGCATAGCATTTCGCTTGTTTGAGAGACTGTACAGCCGTTTTACTACACGGTGGGCTACCTCACCCTGCGTTGGATAAGTAAGTTTGGCAGTATCTCCAAGAAGTAATTATGATACCAGCTGGGTTGAGTACGAATCCGTTGTGCCCCATAAACGAATGTGCCGAACGTAGTCGCCAAGGCAATGGAACTTTATTGTTGACAAATTGAGTGTCTTTTGTTGTCGTTCATGTGACGGCTGAACAGATGACACTACAAAATCTAAAATGTCAATATCGGTACATATTCAATAAACCCAATGCCTACCATTTGAACTAGCAGCAGGTTCAGCAACATTCTCTGTGTTATCTTGCATACGGATAGCCACCTGATTAGGAACCTTATTGCTCATTTTATTGTCGCGACGCTTCCGGGCGTCAGCTTCGCGGGGAAGCTCTTTAGTGTCGAATGCTGGGCATGTAAACTGCTGAAAGTCCTGCATGAGTCGCCCAAACTCCACAGTTAAAGATTCAAGCAAGATGAGCGTCGTTTCGCTATGCATGCGCAGTTTAGCAAGGGCATGCCACTCTGCAGTGCGGTAAAGCAACTTGATTAGACGACAGTTGTAAGGTTCCGAGAGAAGGCCATCGAATGCAGGGATTGAACACTGCAACGTAACACATTTGAATTGGAAAATACAACTATGCGATCGGTAATCCACATACCTGTAATAAATCTTCAAAATCACGGGCGGCAAGCTTCTTCATTTCTGATGAGTTTTGGCTGAAGGCTCGTATCGTTGCAGAGCCAAATGTTGGTATCTGACGATATCTGTGCAAGGGTGAGCTATTTCAAAGATAGAATACATACATAAGAACCTTGAATCAAGTGTGCTGACTAGAGTGTCCGCTCCTTTGCTGGCAGCATAGAGCAGGCGGATAAGATGTATGAACAGGGCCTTCCAGACTCCTAGTTCGAACTCATGTAATAAATCAACAGACAACATGCTCGGAGGGTCGAAATCAGGCCCTAAGCGGTCAAGGAAAGCATTCTATGATTGTCAATATGTTGATATCTGTAACACTCAGAAGTAATTGAAGACTTATGATTGTTGGGACACTTGACGAATTTTTTAGTAATGCCTCGACGCCACTGCTGTTGATTGCTTTGCCACCTTTATAAATGAACTTCCGCGCTTGTTTGACGGCATTGGTAGAAAGAACATGTGGGCAGAGCTTGCGAGTGGCATCGTCATCTGGGCATCCAAGTTTATGTAGATCTGTCTTGGCTACGAGGCATCGAGGGCAAGGAAAAAGACCATTGTCTCGAATGGTTGCTAAGAGAACCCTAAAATCGTATGTTAGAAGTATAATCATTTACAGAAGTAGTTTAGTACCAACTTTTCAGGATAATCGGCTGAGTAAGTGAATATCCTGGGATAAACTCTGCGCTCGACTCCGTCAATACACATGACGATGATTCCATATGTATACGCATTGATGAAATCATCATCTAAAATTATATTCCATACTCCGTGCATAAGCTCGTGTCGGCAATGGGCCATGATAGTTTGCTTTTGGGTGCGCCATTTGCAATGAAAGCTTGATGCGAAATCCTGAAAGGAATCTGGCAACTGAAACAAGCATAGATGAGTATTCGAATTAGACAAATAGGTGTATAGCCTTACTGATGGGATGTATGCCAAGTGATGCATGGCCCCAGAGTTTGGCTTTGATCGGATATATTTTGAAAGATTGCCCAGCATAAGGTATATCGGCCAGGCCTTCGCATTTCCAAAGTTTGTAAGATGAGTAGCATCTGATGAGAACATCAAGGCTGCTATAACCTTCTCGCGTTTGCAGGTCATGTCTTCTGGAAGCTTTGAGTGGCGCTGAACTCTTTCGTGCTCATCTAAGAAAGCATCCGAGTTGTAGACTTCCCCGAAAATATGTTCTTCTTTTTGTGTGACGGGAGAAGTGTGATATAATTTAAAGGGGGAGAAATGGAGTAAATGTGCCAGAGAGTCGTTGAATGCATCAGATATTATAGTAGTGAGCTTGCGATGGAATAGTCCAGGTACAGAGAATAGTTTGGGAGGGATTCCTTGCGCTCCAGATGGGACCAATATATCAACCTTGCGCTCCGTAAACTGTTCATGAAGGGAGGACTTGACCAGGGCTTCATCGAGGCGTTTATTTTCAGTATGGGCATTAAACCCATCGAGATGAGAGCGTTCAAAATCCGGGGCATGTATAATATTCTCAACAAATGCATCCATTTGGCTTTCGGATTTTGAATTGTTGCCGTTGTTCAACCACTGCATGACACGATAGATTGTTGCATTTGCAAAGGGCCAAAACGGATTGGGTGACTGAGTTGATTGACTTATGATGGGATGTAAAGGTAGACCAGTTGGTGGGTTTACTGCTAGGTCTTCAAGAGATAAGGATGCATCGGGATCCCTCGTCGGTCTCCGAGGATAGTCTCTCCAAACCCCGAAGGAATTGGTGGCCGTCACCAGTCGGTCGCGTACAATAAGGATGACGCGTCGAACTGGCCCCGCTTCAGGTTCGTCTTCACTTGGTAGTGCAGGCTCTGGAACAAAATCCTGGAAGCGATGCGGGAGGCGATAGTTACAGCGTGGGCGTCCTGTTCTCGTCAAATCGGGCGGTGGAGGTAGTACTTCAATGTCTTGATTTTCATTGACCGTCGTCTCAGTTATGTCCATAAACGTGTCATTTGCTTCAGTTGGCGAACTTTGAATCGCTAAATCAATGTCATTTGCTTGTCCACCATCTATGCAAATCTTGTTAGTAGATTCAACAGCTGCCTGAATGTTGAATGAGTACGGTTCTTCGGTATAACATTTGCTAATGACAGACCTGTAGTCGATGCTTTCTATCCAATGCCTTTGGGACATGGCTAAGAAGATTACGCACGCGACCCGGATTGACCTTATGTGCTTCTTTAGCAGCATGCCGAAGGCGCTGAACATGCACGCAGCTTTTTTTGTGGCGAGATAGACCTTGACTTGAGGAGAAATTGCGGTTGCAGTCTGTTACACAAGAAAGTTGTAAGTCCATCTAGTATGGTACACTGAGCCGCAACTACTTGAAGGGCGGGAAGGAGTTCTAGATCTAGGGGGATTGATATATTCAGTGCACCAACTTGAATAATGTTTCTATAATTCATACCGTAAATTTGTCGCGGCTGCGACGGTAGCCCAACTGACTCATTTGTACAGTCTAGTACATAATGCACTACCTTAGTACATCATATTATGATGTAGTGCAGAGTGACCAATCCCATAGGTTGTATATTTAACTAACAATGTATGTATGTAGGTATACCGCTAGGTCTATGTAATTATTATATACATTCCACGTGCAGTTCAAAGTAGTCCTCAGATTACCTAGTGTGACGAATAGTTGGGTAAACTTGTACGACCTCAGAGGTGGCAATGTAGATATCTGGGGTTTTCTTACTTGGCCTATGGATTCCCAACTTACGCAAAACACAAGTATCATGCTGGATACGTACAACTCTCAACTGAGCGCCCTGCATGTCGCCACCTATCGGCACGACAAGATCACCTTCTGACATTGGTCTCAGAGGAGTAACCGAAGCAAAGGGGACAAACATGGAGCCCATCTTATCCCTCACCTTGACAAGGTTATTATCTACTCCAAGAAATTCAACGTATGGACTCTGAACGGAAGGGTCGTCTACCTTCAACTTCAGTCTTAGACTTTGTAAGCGTGGATCGTCCAGCCAATGGACGGAAAGCGGAGAGGAAACAGGAGGCGCCGATATATCTGAAGGCGCATAGGTATCTGAGGGGGGCGCCGACGCTGTGGGAGGCGCAGAGTTATGGGATGACGCCGACGCTGAGGGGGGCGCAGATGCCGAGGGGGGCGCAGAGGTATGGGATGACGCCAACACTGAGGCGTAGGGGGACGTCGACGCTGAGGAGGGTGCAGATGCTGAGGGGGGCGCAGATGCTGAGGCGTAAGGGGGCGTTGACTCTGAGGGGGGCTCAGAGTCGAAGGTTAAGGCAGAGTGACCATGACACAGAGAGGATGGGGATAAGGGGACTGAATTTATCCGAGACAAAGAAGATAGTTGTGGGGGGGTCCAAGAAGGTGTCCGGGAAGAAGGATGCCAAGCAGGGCTCAGGTTGCTCGATGATTGGGATGAGTCCCATTCTGGCGTCTGTGTAGGAAGCGGAGAGGACAGAGACAGCTGGTAGATGGGGCCAATGTCAATAGATTTCCCATCGATCGTTCTGTAAATGCGTGTGCCCGGCTTTGTCCTTTGCAAATGTCAAAATGTGTAAACTAAATGTAAAAATGAGTTGACTCACTGGTACACCAAATCACGCAGATTAACTGTGACAATTTGGTCGATCCGACTGTCGAGCTCAACAAATGCTTTCCCGTCCGGGGTTGTCGACTTGATAGTACCATGATACCCTTTCAGTACATGGTGCCCAATTATCGCTACGTGTTTCGAATTGTAAACATCGTTAGGATTCGCCTCTCCCAGTCGGGCCCATTTCGCATGAGAAGTTTCAGGCTGAGAATGATTACTGTAATCCATGTTGTAAAACTCGACTTCTGATGATGGCACAATGACCTGTAAGTATGTCGGTAGATAAGTAAAATGTATCCCATAGCGATAGAAGCTTTTACCTCTTTAGATGCTTTAGCATCTAAAACAGACAATTTGCTCCTGACGATGCCGACAACCCAACCTGCTAAACCCTCGTGTTCGCCATGAATCACTCTAACTTGGTCTCCTATGGAATATGTCGCCCGTAAAGTATCAATGGCCATCTCCTCGATAGCATTTAGCAAAGGCAAATGTACAGATACCGCATTGTCATTAATTTCTCTGACCTCCCCGACCAAGCCATTGTATGGCCCTGACGTGACTTTCATCTTATCCCCGACCTTCGTACGTTTCTGTTCCATCAATTGTTCAGTTCGGTCAGCTACCGCTTTAGAGAGTAGTGAGGTTGATCTAAATAATCGCAGTTCTGTGGAAGACGGAAGGGGCTCTAGAAGTGGAAACGTAGAGATGTCGTCCAAACCAACTAGTAGACACCCATCCGTGGAATAAAGTTGATTGAGCCAGGCGTATGCCCCATTTTGCCCAGCTTTTAAAACTTTGCGCATCCCGAGGTTCCTTCTATTTGCAAAATCTTGAGGTGGCCTTGATTTAAGCCTGTTGTGCTCGGTAATTCTTGGGATGATAGAAAGATACGGTTTATTGCGTCCCTCGACCTTAGTTAGGAGCCCAGTGTCACCAGCATAGTATCTCCATTTCTTTGGCTTTCCTTTGATTCTGACCCAAGGCCAGTCTGTGTTGTAGCAACGGGAGATATTGATAGACCTCTTTGTGATTTCCTCTCGCAGGGCAGGATCTACGTCTTCAAAGATATCCTCTTGTAGAAATGGCCACGCTTGGACTCGCCAGGCGGTGAGCTCCGCATCCGCATCCGGGAGCTTTGCACGTAGACACTCTTCTTCCGCTTGGTCTTGTTCCTGAGCGCGATCCAACAACAATTGCTCTCTTTCTTCCCTCGCCTTTTCCTGGATGTGTTCTAAAAATCGTTGCCAGGTCTCCTGATCTCTGTCCTCGTCGGCCTGTCCAAGACTACGATTGAAGACGGTTAACTCTTCTGCTGCTCCACCAGCAACAGGCCAATCTGCTACGACTCGGTAACCTCACAGTAAAAGACAGATCCCTAGCAAGTTAGGACACTGAGAGGTCTGCCGCGGGGCTAGACTCGAATCACAAGAAACACAACACACACAACCCCAGCGGAGCGAGATCCTATCACCTAGATCGAACGACGCTCTTCAACTAAGCGGGTTATAGATGTCTACGCTCTCCTGGTACCTCTCCGCTGAGCGGATCGTGATGTTTAAGGGTCTCGTAAGTTTCGTCCAGATGTCCGCTGTACAGTGCCTGCAAGTTCGTTTTTAAGGAGGGGTTTAATTCTAGAAGTCTCAGATTAATGTCTGGGCGACCTCCGCTGAGCGCAGGGTATCGATAGTAAGGTATAGTTTTGATGGTGGCTCCGCGGGGCTTATTCCGCTGAGTGGGTTTGAGGTCCGGTGACCGATGCAGATGCTCACACAAGCTGGTATTCCCAATTGTGCCTCGCTCCGCTGACTATTCAAAGTCGTTCCGCTGGGACTGTCCAAAGTCCTATTCCGCTGAGGCTATCCAGAACCTCGTTCACCCGGTGGTGCAGTCTCAATTCTCAAAACACTACAGCGCGAGTTTTCGTACACGGTTGCACTGACTCCCCGCTGAGCTCTCCAAATGACCCGGTGGCCAGAAGCTATCCAAAACTTCTATAATTCACAATACACTTCACAGTAAAACCCTAACAAAAGCTAAACACAGCCCGCTGACAGTCTGGGACGGAGCCCAACACACAGATCTAGTGGGTAGACAATTGCTTGATTTCCGTAGTTACAATTACAAGTTTATATAGACGCGCGTTGTGTACTAATTTAGGTGGAGAGTAAATACTAGCAACGCCGGACCAAAGGTCCGCTGAGCGCATGTGCCTCCGCTGGGCACCTTGATGGCTACTCCGCTGAGCGCGACCTGATCCTGTTGTGTTACCAGCCTCCGCCGAGAGCCACTGTTAAACTCCGCTGGGCGGTTCCGTCTTGGTCATCGAGGCCTGGTTACTGCTGCCAAAGTTCCCCAGCGGAGCCCGTGCTGTGTGCGTTGTTTATTCCTTCGGGCATCACACGCTCCAGCGCGCGTGCCACGGTCACCTGACGAGTGGACTTAGGCAAATTTCGCCTTCGTGATGTGTTCCGCTGAGTCCCTTTGAGACGCCGTCTACACACAGTCCTGCTCGTCGCCTTTGATACTTTCTGCTCAGCTGTACTCCTGCCTTCCGCTGGGACGGCAGTAACCGTTATGTGCCCCGCTGACTGCTATTCCAGGTACTTCAGCTGTGTACTTATGGCCTGTACAGTCCGCTGAACCCCACACAACCGCCCGCTGAGCACACGCGTGATGATTTGTGATGCACGCGCTGAGCGCTGAGACGGCTGACCAGGCTAGTCACCGCTCCGCTGTACCCCTGCACTCCAGCCCAAACCGCCCGCTGTGGCCACTTACAGCCTTGGTGTAAACGCAGGCCTGTCATCTCCCCTTCACTAAAAATTTTGACTGTCCTCAGTCAAGCTCCTCCTGTATTTTTAGACCTTAGTACTGTCCCGCGTGCACTTTTAGTGCCTCATTTTCTATTTCCAGCTTCCCCGGCGCCTATTTGCCTATTTTTAGTTCTCAGTCGTCTCCGCTGGTTACTTCCATTGTTATCTGGTTCTTCCTCCGTTTAAGGATATTCCTTCCCCTTTTTAGCATTGCACCGTCGCTTCTGAACCGCCGCTCTCCATGTAGATTACCTGAAAGTTTATGTGACGCCGCCACCCGTTATTTTATCTTCCAGAAAATTCTTTCGCTGAGCGAACTTCTGTCTTATAAACATCGCGTACTGCTTTCTATCCCTCCCCATTCTTTCTTTTCCCTCCCTTCCTGCAGACCCCCTGCCCCACTATCCTCTCTAGTACTCATGGCCTTCCGAAACTTCGACCGTCGCCAGCGCGAGAAAGAGCGCGTTGAAGCCCAGCTCGACCAGGCCGATCGATTCCGCCGCCTCCGCCCAGTGTTGGCCGTATATGATGAGTTCGAACAGCTGGCTGGGTCCGCTGCCCCTTCCGAAGAGAGCTTTGCCCGCTTGGAGGAACTTCGCGCTCTCATCACAGACAGCGTTGAGCAACACCTTTCCGTGCACGCCTCCGATGGGCTCTATCACTCCGGCGTTCGCGAACTATGCATTATCCTCTCCTGCATCGCGGAGATGCAAGACGGAGACGACCCCGCGCTGGCCGCCAATCACCATCAGAAGCTGTGGTTCACAGGGGGCTACTCGCCTCTTGCCTCCTACTGTGAGTTTTTCAAGACGGCGTTCCCTACCCAGTGGGACGGTACCGCAATCCCTTCTCTCCGTCCTGGCCCTCTCACTGTCGTACCTCCCGCTGTGACTCCTCCCGTGGCCACTCTGGCAGGTCTCAACCTCCCGGACGACGACATTATTATGATTTCTGACCCTGAAGACGAGCGCGCGGCTTCTCCTCCGCCCGTAGTACGCAAAGACAAGCGCAAACGCCTTCCATCCCCTCCCATCGTTAGTCTGGCTCCTCCCGCGGACAAGCCCCCCAAGCGCTCTCGCCAGGCCGCTATTGCTGCAAATGCGGCCATCGCGGGTACGTGACTTTTATTTATTCTTCCTTTTCTTTTGTCTATCACCTCACTATTCTTTTCTCAGCTGAAATGGCCGACCGCGCTTCTCCCGAGCCCTCATCCTTTCCCGCCCGTCCCAGCGCTGGGGCTTCGTCGCTCCTTACCGACAGCGGGATAGAGGAGATCGTCATTACACGGGCTGACAGCAACAAAGTCGCTTATAAGTCCACCTACCCGGTATTGAATGTGCTCCCCCCTGTCTACTCCGCTAAGCTGGCTCTCGCTGGCGCGCCCCTTCCCGACGCTATTGGCA
This sequence comes from Stropharia rugosoannulata, assembly GCA_028532985.1. NCBI lineage: Eukaryota > Fungi > Basidiomycota > Agaricomycetes > Agaricales > Strophariaceae > Stropharia > Stropharia rugosoannulata. The sequence goes on along the minus strand of JANCIK010000001.1, from coordinate 2,464,407 downwards.
TGGATGCCCTCCCCGCTGAGAACCGTCTGCAAGGCGCCATTATAGTGAGTGCTTTATTTCTTCTCCTCTCCGCTGACTGTACTTATTTCTTATTTTTAGAAAGGGATGGTATGCAATCACTGCGCGCGCCCGTTCAATGCCCGTATGAACGAGGGCTTGCACCAGTGCATCTGTCGAGGGTGGGCTCGTAACTGCTGCACTTGCAGTAGTCAACAGAAGGGCAAATGTCTGTTCTGCTGCGAACCAGCGGAGCTCGACAAGGCGATTGAGGACACCACCCTCTGGCATCGCACATCGTTAACCAGTAAGTTCCTATTTATTTATTTTTGTCCTTCATTACTTATTTCTTTCTTTCTCCTAGGTCTTCTTTCCGGTTTCGCGCGCCTGAGCGCCTATACCGAGCAAGCGCGTGCCGCGGAGGAGCAGCGTCGCTCAGCGGAGCGCTTATATTTCGCCCAACTTACTGAACTCGTTCAGTTGGCGCGCGCTATGGCTCTGACGCTCCCCACCGGCATAATTGTTGGCCCTCGTTGAGACTGCGAGACTTTCGATGCGCTGCGCGAATGGACCTCGACCAACTTCAAGAGGCTTATCGTTTCCTCTGCCCCCGCCTCATATGAAGATCCTGCTGTCGCCGCCCGCTGGCGAAGTTCTATGATCCCCAGTTTCCGCGTTATGATCCTTCGACATTTATCCCTTCCCCTCAAGCTGACCAGGCGATTACCTTAGAAGCGTTTAACGCTCTGGAGTCACAAGAGTTTGAGGAGGCCGCCGTTCGTCAGGCCAGCGAGGCCGATACCCTCATCGCTGAGGAGAAGAAGAAGAAACGGCGCTCTGCCAAGAAGCTGGCCGCTGAGCGGACCCCCGCTGTGCTTGCAGAGGGTCCCACCGCCTCTTCCTCCGCTTCCTCTGGGCCGCCGCCACCCCTTGTTCCCGCTGCCTCTTCTTCCACCACCAAGGTCTCGGTTTCTGCGCCCCCTGCCCCCGCGTCCGTTCGTCCGACACCGCAGCGCCGACCCCCTCCTCTTTCCTCCTCTCGCGTCCCCAGCGAGGTTGATGCCGACGAGGTTCCCGCGGACAGGGATTGAGGGATGTCACGCTCTCCGCTGGTTGTCAGGCCTTGTGGCCTTTATTTCTTTTATCTTCTTGTTCCCTTGTATCTCTTTTACTTTACCTGGCATATGTAAAGTAATTAAATGTCTATCATAATTTATATGCCTTCTTTTTGACCCTCTTTTACTTGTGTGAACCTGAAATTTCCGAGGTCCGTTGTCATTTTCTTAAGTCTTCTGTCAGGATTTCGCCCGCTGAGCGACCTGCCGACCTCTGATTGGATGACTTAATTGTTTACCCAGGTTCTTCTACACTTGACTCTCTCCTGCTGCGTGTCCCTGGTTTCTTTCTCTTCTTCTCATGTCCGCTCAGCGGACTTCTTTTCCCCACACGTGCTCCGCGGCCAAATTTTAGCGGGCTCTCTCCCCCTCACTATAAAATCAACTGTCCCCAGTTGACAGACTCTTTACTCTTCTTTTTCTCCGTCATGCAACGCTACCAGCGCACGAATGTCGCCCGCCAGTTCACCACGATCCTCAAGCAGCTGGCCGTCCACGCGGAAATCACAGAAGACTCCGCTGAAACAACAGCCCACCTGCCATTACAGTCCGCCCAGGCCGTTGTCCGCGCACTGGTAATGCCCCTGTCCCTTAGACTCTACTCCGCTGACCATCTCCACAGGACCGTATTGCTCTCCCGCTGAGATTCATTGACTTTAATCGCCAGTTTCTGGCGTTTCTCATGACCATCGTGTTTTACGAGGCCCGCGCTCAGCGGAAGTTCAGCGATGATCACTTCGACCCACGCCTACTCAGTAATGCCGCCTTACGCGTCCTCGACCGATACAGTCATCTGGGCATGCCATTCCATCTGCTGCCTTCTTCTGAGCGAATTGCAGCCGATGTTCAAGAAGTGGACCCTGATGCCGCGCTCATCGTAGACGACGTGTGCTCTGATTAGGGTGGTCCGCTGCGCTGACCGTCTTCGTATATAATATAACTCCCTCTGTCTGTATTCGTATATGCCAACATGCCCTCCTTGTCCACTGAGAGTAATCTCTTATTACGTGCCCATTCCGATCCTCGCATCCTTCGTCTCGATGCTTTGTCCCGTCGTCCGCTAAGCGACATTCCTCCTCACGATGTAGCCCGGGTCTGCCGGATCTATGTAACTGCCCTTCACTACATTCTGGACTCCGCTGCGGAGGAACAGCTACCCATGAGTGTCTGTCTCCCGCTGCTTAACCGAGTTCAAGATCACGCTGTAAGCCCATTCTCCGCTGACCATGCGCTCCCACTGAGTAGTCCGCGCAGCGCGGCCTAGAGCTGACCGAGTCCACCTGTCATTCACCGCTTCTTTCTCATCTCTGCGCTCAGCTGTATTACACCGAACTTGTGCTACGTCTGTGTGGTACCAACGACGCTGAGCGCTACGGCATCCTTAATCACACCGAACACTTTCAACGCCTCCATTATGCCGCCCAGCATTTTTACCAGGAGGACTTCTTCCCCGTCTGTCCCCTTTTCTCTTCCTTCTCCGCTGCGCTGAGACCCAGATTATGTCAGGATGTTTGAGGTATTGCGCCCCTTCCTTGGTTTACTCCGTAGGGTACCCTTGTTACAGTAACCAGAGTAAATGGCTATTACATGTGGTGCCTCCTTTGCTATTTGAAATGACAAGTATCTAGTTAGGCACTATGTATTGTCGGTGCCAATACCTGATTCGGACATAATTTTTCCATATGCGGTAATCACACGATCAGCCCCCGCTGAGCGCTTTCAGCTAGGCGCGCCTCTCCGCTGGATCTCATTTCGTCTATCAACTGCTCCCGCTCTGCACCCCGTTTTATGCGAGCCTTGTCCCTACCTCCAGCGTTCATACCATAACTCCGCTGGAAGTCTGGTCCGCTGGGATGCCACATTCCTCGCCGCTGGCCGCCCTTCATTAGGTCCCCTGCGCTCCGCTGAGCCTATATATATGCCCTACTCTCCTACCTTGAATCACTCAACCACTAATGTCCAACGCACCCGCTCCACTGTACAACTTTAGTAATGTCAAGCACCAGCTGGCATTAATCCAAGATATCAGAGGCTTGGCTTCCGCCATGCCTTCCAACTATACCGGGAGCCTCGAGCTTCTGGCTATTGACTTAGTACGCACAACACTCAGCTGGTCCGCTGGGTCGTTTACTCCGCTGACCACTCGAACTTTTTTAGAACCGCTGGCGTGATCCCCACGGCGGCATTACTCGTATCATTAATAACAGCGAGGCTGTTGATATTCTCAACGAGACGCGTGCCATCTACACCTCCTTAGAGGCGGATCACCACTTCCGCACTTTCTCTCCCGCTGCCAACGCTTTTATCACTCTGCATGAGCAAGTTTTAAAAGCGAAAGCCGCTGCTTCGCGCCAGCGCATGCATACTCCCACTGGACCCGTACGCTGTGTGCTTGCTGCCTCTCTTTATCCTTTTAACCGTCCGCTCAGCGCAACGTTCGCCTCCTCTCGCGCTCCGCTGCCGATCCTGAGACGGTCTCTGCCCCTGGAGGTACCTCCTCCCCCGATTCTGATGACGACAAGGTGTGACTGACTTCCTTCACCCTTTTAGATATTACTAACATGCAGCTGTACCTCCTCCTTAAAAAGATGGCCCTCGATGACAAGATCGAGGCTGCCACTGAGGGCGGAGTACCTAGCCGCCAGAATACCCCAGAACCTAGTCCTTCGAAGAAGCGCTCAGCGCCTCCTCCCGACACTCCTCGTCAGGTTCGTTCTGTTGCGTCTTCCCTCCCTCGTTACTTTCTTACTTCTATGTCAGCGGGAGCGCACTGAGGCCAGCGGACATCGCACTCGTGCGCTTGGCCGCGGCATGACACTCCGCTCCTCTGACAACCGGCACTCTCCGCGCGACACACCGTTCCACGACATTTCCTCTAAGAAGGCCCGTCTCGGCGCTGACGGCGTTCCTACTTTCGCTGATTCTCCTTTCATTGTACAAGGTGCGCTCTTTGCCCTTATTCTTCTCTGTTGCGTCCGCTGAGCTCTTTCATTTTCTTTTAGGTACCAATCTTACTCTCTCGAACGACAAGGTCAATGCCTGTCTCGACGCTGCTACCAACCTCATTAAGGAACCGCTGAACACGGGGAACCCATCCGAGCTCGTCACTCGCCGTCTCATCGGAGACTTGCAAGCTGAGATCATCTGTGACTTGCACAAGATTGACTTCATCCTAAAGCGCCGCGCTCTGCTCGTTAAAGAGTTAGAGACTTTACAGCGCAGCTTGGATTTGACAGGGACCAGCCCCGCTGAGGAGCCCGCGCCACAGTGACGGCCTTCTTAATTACTCCGCTGAGCGCCTCAAAGTGGTCCTTAGCTAGTTTCTTTTGTACCTTTCTCCTTTAGTTTACCCAATATATTCTATTGTGGTCTCCTTTTCTACTTTGTGCCTCTAAGCATTGGGCTCCGCCCACCCATCCTCATCATCATCTTCTTCGTCCGCTGAGACTTGGCCACTGCCTGAAACCACTCCTGGTTCATCAAAGATGTAGTCTTTAGGTATGGCCGGCTCGTAGTCTGGCGCTGACATCATCTTGTTGAGGTTCTCGCGCGTTTGATCAATGATATCGTCTAAGTCCGCTGGCAGCTTTAGCTGACGCCTGGCAAAGTAGGGTATTAAACGGAATGCTGCGACTTTGTCTTTCAGCACCGACCCATCCAGCTCAGCGACTAGATAAGCGCCTCCTTCCTTCCGCGCGATGACAATGTATGGTCCATTCCAGCGCGCCAACATTTTGCGATTTAAGCTGGACTCAATGCCAGAGTTACGCATCAGTACGACATCGCCAGGTTTGAACGCATAGTCCCTAATCTTAGCGGAGTGTTTTCGCTCAAACTCTCTGATAGCATCCCGCTTTATCTTTGACACCCGCTGACGCATTTCCTCCACTGTGTCCCTATGCTTTGGCGCGCGCACGATACCCTACTAACTCCTCTGTGGTAAGTACGCGATCTGGTAACTTGACCAGCCACGTCGCCTCAGCGATGTCCAGCGGTAGTATCGGTGCGCGCCAGTGACCATGAAGAAGGGTGAACACCCAAATCCGCGGCGCACTGTAACGCGTCCGCCCACAGCACATGGTAGAAGAACTTGCTCCAGCGCTTATGTGCGCCTCGGTACCACCACACGCTTTCCACAACATTTGTCTGATGTCCCAATGGGGCCGCTCTATCTTTCCGTTCGCCTGAGAGTTGTACGCTGAGATGGTAATCCCTGTAATACCATACTTCTTTTCTAAGTACTTGAGCGCTGCGCGGAACGGTCCACCGTTATCTGTGATTATCTCTCTAAGACATCCCCAGCGGCAGATAATATCCTCAAACATCCACTGCGCTATCGCCTTGCATTCTCTTTCTTCAGCGGACGACCTTCCACCCATGAGCTCAGCGCACACCGTCCGTGCACTATGTAGTTATACCCATTTGAGGCAGGTGACATGTGCATAGTGTCCGCGTGTAGCTGCTGGAAGATGGAAGGCGTATGTGTCTCTGTCCGCGGAATCTGGATGATCGTCTTTTGCCTTAGCTGACACACATGGCATGTCTTGACATACCAGTAGACGTCCCGCTCCAGCTCTGGCCACCAGAAGCGCTCCATCAACAGTTTGCGCGTGGCGTATGCGCCTCTGTGCCCCAGACTGTCATGCGCGGCACGCAACATACGCGTCCGCTGAGCGGGATCAACTACTAGTTTATGTGCCTCGTCCACTGAGCGCCGGTACATCCGCCCATCCTTGTCTAAGAAGAAGTTTCGTGCGTTACGGATGAAATTCTGATACTCCCGCTCGCTCATATCCTTGGGTCTTGTACTGGGATTTTGCAGCCAATACCTTATCATTGGCAGCTTATCATCCATGTCCTTCCCGCTGACGTTCGGTTCCGCTCATCGTACTCTTCGTCTTCCAACTCATCTATCTTTGACTCTGGAATTACATGTGCCAGAACAAATTTCTCTAAGTACGCCCGCTGAGCGGGCGACACCTCCTCTGTCTGTAGGAAGTTACGCACTGTCCACTGTTCTTCTCTCGTCTCTTTTCTCGCCCGCTCCAGTTCCAACTGGAAACAGTCAACCGAATGTGCCTCCGTTCTAGCTGGCTCAGCGGGACCATCAAACAACTCGTTGAGGAATCCAGCTTGCAGATATCCTCCGCGGTCGTCAATCTGGTCCTTGAACTCTTCTAAACTCAGCGGATCGGGATCCTCTTCATACACTTTCTCGTACTCCAGCGGACCTACTTCTTGGTCATCATCCTCCGCTGAGTGCTCATACTCTTCATCTCCTGGTTGTCCTTCTCGTCGCGACAGGCCGTCCGCGCCAAACATTTTGCCTGCTACATGCTTCAGCTGAAAGTGGTACATAAGGATCTTGTCTATCCAGCGGTTAATGGTAGCGTTAGGTCCCATGCCCGGATTATCCAACATCCCTTTGAGATATTTGGCATCCGTCTCCACTACCAACTTCCGCGCTCCGATGAGCCAGTAATAGCACGCCTGCAGCGCTCGCAATAGCCCATATAGCTCTCTCTTTGGTTGTGAGAACCGCTGTTCCCTCTCAGTTAACAGAATTGACCCAAAGCGGGCGTACACACGCTTCTTCGCGTTCAGCGGATCTTGCTGGTAGATATAAAATCCTACAGCGCGCCAAGACGTATCTACTGCCAGCGTGATCGGTCCTGGCAGTGTATAGTCCAGCGGCTTGACACAGTGTGCGTTCCGCGCTCCATCCTTCAGTGCATCCATACTGGCTTGCTGCGCTGGCCCCCACTCGAAGGGTTCTTTCCCACGCAACAATCGCTGTATGTGCTCCGCTCGCTTAGCGTAGTCTGAGATGTAAATACGCAGGAGCCCCATCGTACCCATGAAGGCGCGCACATCGCTGACATTCTTACACGGTCCCCAGTTGAGGATAGCGTGCACTTTATCTGGCGCTGGCTTTCGACCTTCGTAGGTACATAAGTGTCCCACCACCACAATCTCCGCTGCACATAATATGGATTTCTTTCCGCTGAAAGTCCCTCCTGAGTACTTCATCCTCTGAACTATCCTATTCACGTTCTGCATGTGTTCCCATACGAAGCGCCGGATTCCGCTGTTCTCTGGAATCGTCTCGTACCCTCCATCCTCTAATTCATACCGTGTCTTCGGTCCGCGGATAGGCATATCGTCAATGTACGGCTCCGTGACGTCTGGTATTTCATCGCAGAGAATATAAGTCACATCTTCATGAAAGATGGGTACAGAATTGGTCCAGCCCATTGGTAAGGTTACTAAGCGGAGCGCACCAAACGGTGTCTGGAATGTTGTCAAGTCGCGAGACGACTCCGCTAAGAGTCGCTCGTCGTAGCCGACATACAAGTCCAGTATTCCGCCGCACGCACGCCCAGCGAAGTGTTCCGCCAGACTCTCCGCTGCCGGTGGCAATCCTGAGTGCGCGATGGTAACAGCGTTCAGCGGCTCTAAGCTATGTACGATTCTAAAGGACACCCCGTCTTTCTTTGTTACTGTGAACCAGCGCGACCGGTATGATGAACTGGATGGTTCATAAGTCCCAGCGCGGATCTTAGTAGCGATGAACTCGCACACCCGCTCGTACATGCCTGGCGGAATGGGTATATTTTTCAGTACCCACGGCGTATGTTCTACCGTTGGAATATCTACCGGCGGGAAGAAGTCTGTTCTAAACCTCCCCTTTTCCGTGTCATCCCACGCGAACGCCTCATTCTGCTGCATGAACACCTGATGTACTAGCTTGTGCTCCTCTGGCCACAGGAAGTCTCCTCCGTGCGCTTTATCTATTTCCTCCTTCCGCTCCGCTGTGTACCTTCCCGTGGGTACAAACTCTGGTGGGTGTACCTTCAGCGGAGGCATTTCTTTCAGCGGATCCCCCTTTATCTCTCTCACTATTCTGAATTTCTCTGGTAGCTCTTGGTAAACGGGTCTGACCTTGTCAGCGACCGGCTTATATTTCTTTCCTGCAAAGACGGTTACCGTAGTGGCATTTTTACCAGTTAACCGCTTTCTAGTTACTCCTTTCCGCGCTGACTGGCTTTGCTCGGGGTCCGCTGAGCGGAATTGCCCCCTCGGCTCGCCTTTCACCGTCTCTTTTTCTCGCCATTCTTTTTGCTGAAAGTACTTATAAATTGATGCTTTCTCTTTATCCTCCATCTTAGCCTCGTGCACAGCTTGAGCCATGTACACATCTCTCAGCTCAGCGGAGCCAAATCTCCCTCCATTCTTTGGCAACGCATACCCCGCTATCTCTATCTTTCCAGTGCTATCATCCCGCTCGAACATTAACGCGACCTCTCCTTGACGCATCAAATCATCGAGGACTGAAAATCCTGGTCGGCGTGCGGCTCCTCCGCTGCGCTGGAGTCCTGCACATCTGGCTCCCGCTGAAGTATCTTCGGCCCGCACCCCCGATTATACGTAGGTACCACTAGCTTCCGCTGAGTGTTTGGGTCCGTCAGCGTAAGTTCCACTGTGCCATCCCCGCGCGTCTTCACATTGCTTTCAGTGAGAATCTCAAACGGCTTCCCCAACAGAACCTCATAGGCGGCCGCGCTGATAACGTGTACTTGTAGGTACACTGTCAGTCCGCTGAACACAAAAGGTACATTCCGCGCTAAACCCTTAGTCGACTCGACTTGTTTGTTAGCGCTCTGCATCCTAATGGTAAAATCAGGATCCCAGCTTAAGCCTAGTCGCTCCACGGTATCTTGCGCCATGGACACTATTTGCGATCCGCTGTCGAGCAGAGTCTCTGCACGGCCCTTCCCATTAATCAGCGGAAATACTGCCTTGAGATGGTGCGATTCTCGTGCCACAATTAATCCCTTTGGCTTTTCGCCGGGTTGTAGCGTCGAGATGTATTGCTCATAAGGATCCTCCATGATTATTGTGCCGGGTTGTAAGCCACCGCGCTCCTCCGCGCAAGTGAGGAATGTCGCCGCTGGGAGCTCGTCCATTCGCATGAACTCTTCTTCTTCGTTCTCCTGCTTCAGCTGGGCGATGGCCTCGTCCATCTCCCACTCCTCTGCCTCATAATCCAGCTGCAAAACCCGCATGGTATTTACATCCAGCGGAACCTTGCGCGGTATGATACGCTCGACAAACTTCCTCCTAAACCCCGCTGTAGAGATCCCCAATAATTGTCCTTGAGTGATCTCTATTTTCTGGCTCTCTAAACGCTTAAGGACTTCGTCCGCTTGCGCCTCATCCTCAATGGCCGCGCGCAACTTATACGCTGGCTTCCTCTTCTCTAGCACTGGCATCGGCGCCTCTCTTACAGGCGGCCGACTCTTTTCTGGTACGCGCAGCGGAGGAACCATTACATACGGCACCTGCGCTGGCTTTTTATTCTCCCCAACTTTCTGCGCTGGCGCTGCAAAGCTTACTTTCTTTTTCTCCGCTCCGCTGGGCGCCTGTCTACTGATCTCCTCTATAAACTCTTCCTCATCTCCGCTGTCGACCTCCTCGATAGTCGTCCTTGGTGTACTTCTTACTGGCAGCTTCTTATTTACGTCTTCCGGGTTCTTGGGTTTATCAGAGCCGCTACGCTGAACTCTGCCCGCGCTTCCCTTCATCAGACTCAATCGAAACCCTGGCTCAGCGCTGCATCCCGCTCCGCTTTCATGGTCGCGATCAGCTGCCGCTGTTCTTCTATCACCTCCTCTGGCGTCTTGACCGCTGAGCGCTCTTTTAAGAACGCCTTCCGACTGTCCAGCTCCTGTTGTAGTGTTCGAATTTGCTCCTCATAAGTCTCATCGAGAGAGCTGGCTGGTTGGTAGACCTGGGCGTACACCATGCTCGGCGGAGTCCCCATGTACGCTGGGTGTACCGGCGCCATGTAGGTCTGCTGCGCTGGCGGCCCATTCTTCTTATGCCACTCATCTACACGTTCTTTGATAGCGCGCGAAGGATCCCAAGGTAATGACGATCCATCTGGGAGTTGGAGCCTTCCAGCTTCCGTGATGATTATCTTCCCAGCGGACAGATCCTGTTGTCTCACAATACACTCCGCTACGATGTGTCCCGTCTGTTTACAATAGAAGCACCTCGGTTCAGGTCGCTGTTGGTATTGAAACGGACGCGGCGGCGCTCCGCTGAAACCTGGTCCTCCCATTGGCATCATAGGTACCGCTGGCTGGACTGGCGCAGCTACAGGCGCTGCCCGTGACGACATTACATTGCGCAGAATATCTTCCAACTCCTTTTTATTGGTCTCCTTTGACTTCGACACCGTCTTTTCTACCAGCGACAACGTATCTTTAAACGACGCTACAAAGCCCTTCAAGTCCTCAATTTCCCCGCGCAGCGTATGCACCTCCGCTGACTCGGTCTTGATAGCAGGCACAGGCATGAGCCTGTCCGCTGAGTCTCGAGTCAAGCTGAGCGAAGTGCTAGGATTCTTGGTGCGCGCCATCTGCTCTGCCATTTCCGCCACCTGCTTCAGCGGATACATGTCCTCAGTCTGCGCTTCCACCTGAATCCCCGCTGGCGCCGTAAAGGGTATATTGCGTTCCTTTAGGTACTTGTCAAACGACGTTCTCGTAGTGTAGTCGATATCCAGCTTGTTAAACAACCTCTCCCTGAACCCCGCTGTGAGACTGTTGGTGAAGTAGGTCACCAGCGTATGATTGGCCAGCAAGGTAGGCGCCTTGGTCAACTTCGCTGCCTCCGCTAAGAACGCCCGCTTGAAGTCCAACAACACCTGGAGGTCTTCCTCCGAGATGCGCTGGTTCTCCTTGCACAGCTTCTTTAGGCGCGCGATGGACCCCGTCTGAATACTGATCACCTCAGGATATTCATTGAGGATCATCTTCTTCAGCTCAGCGTAACTCTTGGTGTCATTGTCGGAAACTTCAAACTAGCCTGATCAGGCAAGTCCCTTGATCAGGCCAGTCCTCCGGCTGATCAGACTAGTGCCAGGCCATGATTAGCTGAGATTTCGCATAATCATGCCAGGTCGATCTAATCATTAAGCGAGGGATATAAATAGGCGTAATTGAAGTCGGACATTCCCACACATTGACCTTCACCTCACCTCATTCATGTTGTAGCTCACCAGGTAAGGACCGGTATTACAAGATACTTTACATACCAGCTAGTGTACATTAGATATATATCCCTATGTAGTTTAATAGAGGACCCCTCCATATCTAGTCCTTCAAACTTACAAATGATTCTGTGACTATGATGTGAAGTCCATTGGCAGTCCGTGTGAAAGTAACTTTGATGCAGCTGAATAGCACTCATCCCAACCTCATTCATGTTGTAGCTCACTTGTTAGGGACCAGTATTATGAGAGAAGTGCTATAGTTTATTCTAAGTAGTATATGTACATTATTCTCAAGTTGAATAGAGAACCCTGCTTTCCTACTATTTAAATCAATAACTTCACGCGTACTGACTTGATAAGTCTCATGTCATGTTGTATTATCTGATGTCTATCTTTACTCCGCTTTCATATCACTGGCTTCAGTGAATAGTATGCTTTCTTTCTTTCCTCACATCATACTAGTACCATGCCTGAATACCGAGTGCTTAGCTCATTATTTATACTTGAAATCAGCCTTCAACTACATGAAAGATAAAGGCTATGATCTTTCGGTTCAACAATTGTGGGCAGATGAAACAAAGCCTAAAACTAGTACTGGGAAACAGCGTAGCAAAAACAGCTTAGTCACTCCTTTAGAAAATACCTCTACTGCTAAACGAGGCAGCCAGTATAATATGGCTAGTCTTTTTCCTCCAGCTCTACTTCTTACAAAAAGCAACCCAAATCCACCGGAGGTTAACACACTTGTATGGAGAGGTTTATGGTCAACTCCAAGATCTGTTATCTTGGATTTTACTTCTCAAGTATTTCAAGTAAGCTTATTAAATCTTTATATGCTAGTAAAAATAACCACCATTTTACAGTTGGCCTACCTAACTCATACATCCGTCCAATGGTACAATAAAGACACCTGGAATAATGTTGTCAAGATAACTCCAAATGCAAGGCGAGGTACAGAATTGCTATAGCATTTGAGTTTCCAAATAGTGTCATAGCCTTTCTTTCTCTTGATAACTTGTTTCAAGTTTGTAGTATCTTTATTATGTTTATCATGAGTATTTACTTACAGTATCTGTCTTAGCCGCAATGGGCAACGCTAAAGTCAGGGCTCAAATTACCGCCAGCAGATGTATACAATTTCAAGGACTTTCTTCAAGTTGTTGCCAATTGGATTGAATCCAGGCTTGACTTGGCCGATTCTAGAAGATTATCCTATGCATGTACTGTTATCAGAGGAGCAAATGAGGTATTTGGAGGAGTTGGAGTTTACACAATCAATGAAATATTCTTTGATGCAGGTATGTATTGTAATAATGTTTAACAGTCTCTTATAATCTAACCAGTGACTAGGACTGTCTCCATATCTTACTGAGTCGGAAATATTCAATTGTCCTTCTCGAGTGGCCCGGTTATGTGAGGCCTTCTGGGAATTTGCATACAAGTCGCACACTAAATTACCGTATGCAACTTATCCTTAAAATCATGTATGTAAATAACTAATTACATATAGAAACCTTTTGTCCAAGACATCGCAGGGGGGCATTATTGCTCCTACAAATAGGCAAAGAAAGGAATACAATAGCTGGCTACATGTATATGCAAGAGAGTACTCTGCATTATCTCATCGCATGTATGCGCTAGCAGACACCTATAATGTATGTTGGCCTCTATTGTTCATAATGTACATACACTAATATTGAGTCCAGAGTGTCTTAAATAATTTGGAGAACAATGGTCAGCCGTGGTATCGGAATGACAAAGGAAATGGCTTGTTTGACATTTTCGATCCTGATTTAATTGAAAATGCACTGAATACTTCTCTGAAAGAGTTGAATCTTGGACACTTAATCTTTGGAGAAGAGCAGTGGAAGGGCTTCGGTCAATCTATGCCGACTAGAGATGATCCAATAACAGCATTGTATCGTAGGATGGGTATGTTCTTAAATTTACATTTGGTGTTATCTTAACATAATGCTCATGTTAAACTAGGCTGGATAGGTGTCTCAACGCACCTCAGCCAGTATGTGGATCTTTTTCAACAACAGAATCCAAAACCCGAAAGAAATGGACAACAAAAACTTCCCGGATTAGCTCAAAACAAATCTGGTCAATATCTCCTCCTTTTTCTGCGAACTCATTTGCATATAAAGGTGCCGCACAGCCTAAAGGTCTTGAGCCCGTAGCAGAAGCTCAAAGATCATCAATGTTTTTCTTAAACATGATTAAAGCCAAGAATGGTGTTGCAGTAGGGCCATTGGAATATTGCGGCCATGGTTTAGTTGTGAAGACAACACACAGTAAAAAACGGTACACTCCTATTTCTTTTTCAATCCATATTTTGATTCCATATTTTTTAGTGTTTCTGCTATACGTGCTACTCGAGACGAAATACTTGCACAGCCCATGTCTTCCACAAAGCCTATACAGTATGGATATTTGTCACCGAAGAAGAAATCTGTGCTGGACGAGAATAGGCCAGTATCCGATGATCAGCCTACCACAGAAGAAGAAAGCGACCATAGTGCAGCTGTCAATGATGCAGAAACCAAGGACAATAGGACAGAAGAAACAGAGGACAAGCTAGAGTCCGAACAAAAACCAGAGTTATATTGGCAATATGGCCCAGAATACCCTCATGAGGAAACACCTCAATTTCCCCACCTATTGTCATCTTCTTCAGTAATTCAGTCTGAAGATCAGTACTCCTCAGAAGCTATTGATGCGTCCAGCAGTCAAGATGAAAATCAGTATTCCTCTGCAATTTCTGAGATTTCTGACAACCAAGACGACGACTTGCAGTCATTACTTAACCCTATTGAAAGGCTTTCATACTCATCAAGGAACGTCTCACCATCTTCTGCATTGACTTCAAACCTTTATGAATCTGAACCAAGCAGTCCTACTGCCGGACCGTCTCAACCGCCTCGCAAGAGAAAAACAAGTCATATATCTGCTGATAAAGCAATGGTTCAGGAAGCAACAGAAGTCTTACTGGGTAAAAGGCAGCGCAAAGAACAAGGAGCATATGCAAGGCCCAAAGATTGTACAAGAAGAAAATGTAGGAGGTAGTAGAAGAAATCTAAGAAATTGTAATATATGAGATCTTTGCCTTATCTGATTGTGTCACAACTTGCTCTACTCCAGCATCCGGATCAATTATTGTATCACGAAGTCAAAGAAGGTTACAAGTATAGTATCAACAGTAAACAAGTACGTTGCCATATAGCATCTGTAGCGATACGCAGAGACCTGCTTGGAAGAACCTATCTGTCAAGCCACTTACTAGTGGCATCATCAACAATAGTCCATATTGGAAATCCTATTCCGTAAAGCTTGTCATGCCCATCACCGCCCAGCGCTCATGAATTCCAATAGGCATCACATCTTGTTTCTACCATTCCAGATATGCAAATGTTCGTGTTAGTAAGGCTGTAGAAACAGACCAAGGTAGATCCATCAGATAGTCTTGCAACAGCAGCCACTAGTCTTAAAGCTATTTGGTAAAGAAACTTTATAATAGTTTCTACATACCGTTTGGTATCAGGAGGAGGCTGTGATTTATGTTTGTATTGATACTAGACCCAATGATAATCTAAAGGAGGCTTCATTAAAAGGCCAATGTCATAGCGACACATTGCTTACTAGACCGTGGGACACTGACTTACGGTGGGAAACTGACTTATTGTGGGAAACTGACTTGCACAAAACAGTACAATGTGGGCTATGGACATAGGGGATAAGCTAAGAATATAATGAGAGGCACTATAGTAGTAATGTAATAGAGTACAACTACCATATCAGTGCTACTGTGATTGATAGGCAAGGCCCAAAAACATATATAATATCCTTAAACCTGATATACCAGCTGCATCAGCTTGCCATGACATCTCGACTTAAAGCAGCCTTTGCTAATTGTCAGTACTGTGGTGAATCTTTCAATGCCCGTGGAGTTGCATCACACGAGCGCCGATACTGTCAACAACGTCCACAGCCAGTGCATAATGATGCCAGAGACCACTCAAACTTTGAAGAGCTTCAAGCTGGTGCGCATATTTGGGTTTCACACACTTGATTATCTCTATCTAAATAGATGCCCTTGAAGGCCGAGCATCAATGTTATCCCAGGCTGTGGAGCGTCAAGCTCAGCTACTCAATACCAATCATCTTGAGAACACAATTGGTCAAGGACAGTCTCTACTTCTTGGCACACAACTACTTCAGAACCAGTATGATGGTCTGGACATTTCTGGTGTGTAACTACTATTTAACTTCTATATCTACATGTCAATTGTACATATTGGTTTATAAACCTACAGGACAACAAACAGCACAAATCTCTGAAATAATGGATGAGGATGTACAGAGTAACATTGACGATGCCCATGACGATTCAGATCCTGCTAATGGCAATTCTAATACTGATTCTGATGATGAATCCGTGGACTCAGAGGCTCTTCCTACTGCCAACTATAGATCATTGGAGCAGCAAAGCATTAGTGCGACTCTAGGCTATGCGGGTGAACGTTCTCTGACAACAATGGCATCCCTGAACGATATCCGGATTGAATACCACCCCTCTTCAAATGAAGGACCAGTAACATATTCATTTAATGATTACTGCAACACAAGTGACATTGACCCTACGGATGAATACCTACGCTCAGTAGCTCTTGAATCAGCTTACATTCCAGGTAATAAAGACTTGCAGTCTAATGCAGAGACTTACAAGAACCGTCCATGGCACCCATTCTCAACCCGACTTGATTTTGATCTTGCTGAACTCATCCTCGACTGCCATATGAATGGACAGCAAACAGGTGTTATTTTGTCAATAGTCAACAGCATTAAACAAACAATTATCGAGGCACATGCAGAGTCTGTTACTATCCGAAACCAAGCACACCTCGACACACTTTGGGATCATGCACGTAGAACACGCACAGTTGGGGTGAGCTAATCATGTCTATTTATTATAATTCTATTTAATCAACAATACCCTAACACATATTCTTTATCCACTAGTTTGTGAAACAATCCTTTCCAGTAATTTACAAGGGAGAAGAACTTGTATATGATGTGTGGTACAGGCCATTATGGGACTGGTGTATCGAGCTGCTTACTGACAAAGCTCTCATACACGAGTTTCACTGGACTGCAGAAAGGCTTTACAAGTTTAATGGCCAAGAGTTTGAGCGTTTTCTTGATGAACCTTGGACTGCAGATTTATGGTGGTCCCTGCAGGTAAAATCTCTCTTCTAATATGTATGATCTAAGACAAGCTAACACAAGCTAAATTTTTATTAGAGTGGTATGCCTCCAACTGCATCACCTTTCTTTATAATCATGTATGCAGACAAGACTAGGCTATCATCATTTGGCACAGAGAAGGGTTATCCAGTTCTTGCACGGTGTGCAAACCTACCCATATCCATTCGGAATAGTACAACATCTGGTGGTGGTCGTTTGGTTGGCTGGTTACCCATTGTATGTTTGACGACACTTCTCAGTTATTATTAATCACTCATTATTTAAATCTCCATTTAGCCTGAGGAAACAGCACGAGACAGTGCTAAAAAGGATTTTGTAAATTTGAAACGTGTTATCTGGCACAAGGCATTCCATGAAATAATCAAATCTATCGAAGCATATGCATCCTTTGGGGCATCTGTCAAATGTGGCGACAATGTCGAGCGTCAAATCTTCCCACGTTTGTTAATGTTATCAGCCGACTATGAAGAGCAGTATGTATCACATATTACTAAATGAATGTTTGTAGTAACAGACATAATTCTAATTCTACTTCTTTTGTTCTCTTAAAGATCCATGATTACTCTAATCCGTGGAGGCAAGAGCCATTTCCCGTGCCCAAGATGCCTTGTTCCAAAAGACGAAATCATAAACTTGTCTAAGCGGTGGATACCACGAACCTCGAGCTCAATGGAAAAGATCTGGAACGAGGCTCAAGACCTGAGCAAAACAGAAGCTGAGAAATTATTAAAGGCCCATGGCCTTCGGGATGTTAAGGTTAGCCACGCTATTCTACATGTCAAATTCATTAATCAGACTAATAATGTTCCTGTGAACTTTAATTATTAATTGCATTGTGGCAGAATGTATTTTGGAGCTTGAAGGATGCTGATGTATATCAACTATCCTGTTGGGATCGCCTGCATGCATACCACGGAGGATTGTTTGAGGACCATCTTCTTGAAGAAGTCAAGCGTATTTTGAAAGAGGCATCAGGGCGTGTGCTTGCAGAGAAAATTGATAAAGCGTGAGCTGTCCTAATTAATTTTAAAATCAGAGAATGCTCATAATATAATTAATTCTACATTAAAGCTTAGGCAAAATTCCGCCATGGAGTGATTTGAATCATTTTAAATCACTTGCTGCAACTGGAGAGTTTGCCGATGGAACAAAGTTTGAGGACCTTTCCAAGGTATGTAAATTATGTCTTGTATTAGCTTGCAAGACTTTCGTTTACTCAAAATATTATTGTGGCACTCTATCAGGTTATTATCTTTGCATCACTAGACGCATTCCAGTCCAACTCGGTCACACACTATGCCGAAGATGATCCTCGAAGTGGCCATGAATACTCACGAGAGGGATACAACCTATTAAGAGTTATACGCAGCTACCTTGAGCTTGACATGTATGCAGGATTGACAGTCCATACAACATCAACTATTGCTGCTGGGGAAGCCGAACTTCTCACATTTGAAAGTGCACTTAAAGTGAGCTGCACCTTTTCTAATTTATATAACGTGAATACAGATAGCTAATAAATTGTGATTATGTTTTAGAAGTATCTGAAGGGCACATCAAATAAAAAAAAGAAATGGAACTTTCCCAAGCTTCATACTCACCAGCATATGTTCCAAGACATAATTGAGAAAGGAGCAACTCGGAATTACAATACCAAACCAAGTGAGAAGGCCAATGGACCTTTGAAAAAATACTATCAACGACATACCAACTTCAAGAATGTTGCAAAACAGGTAGTGTATAATAGCATGTATTTTTGACGCTAATATCTCATACAATCTGATAGGTTCTTGCAGTCCAAGAAAAGGATGTCATTGCAACATTAATACGAACAGATATTACCCTTTTTGATGCTGCAGCAGAAATTGCGAGGGAGAATAAAGCAGAGATTGTGGATCGAAACAACAATCAGGATGCAGGTAACTCAGGTGGTGATATAGAGACACCTCGTGTGCTTCATGGTTCACATCTTTCACCATGTACACTGGAGCAACTTGCACATGGCCATTCGGATGATTCTGCCTTTACTAATCTACGACGAAAATTAGGCAGGTCACTTGAACAAAAACTCAACACACCACGAATCACCTTGCATGATTCTGATATGGTATGCAAGTCTGCTACGCATGATTTGCTAGTTCTATTGACCAGCATCAATGTAATGTTTTTAGATCACACCTTATCAGAACATTAAAGCTATGTTCACGTCAGTTGTTGACTGGCGCATTAACTCCAACATAATCAGAGCAAATCCAAAGTTTCATAACAGGCCACGATACGACTTTGCCCTTGTGAAAATCGATGAATCAAGCTCTGTTTTTGTCCAGGTTCTATTTATACTCCAGATTACATACAAGGACATCAAACATTTTATGGCACTTGTTCTGCCATATGATCGCCCTCTCTTGCAAATGCATCACCACCGTGACAGAGATCTACGACTCCACCGTGTATGTCCACGGCCTCGGGCATCAAGTGTGTTTATTGATACCAATAGCATTATCCGTGGTGCTTTACTAGTTGAAGATCCATCTTCACCTGGTGGTGAACATTTGGTTGTTCCTTTTGTGGATGAAGATATGTGGATGCGATTGAAGTCAATGAGCCTACCTACAAACATACCAATGTAGTTTACAAACTATGAACATTACACAAGGCTTTGAATGCTATTATTTTTACGTTGTCTTGGGAATTCTCACAGCTACAGTGCACTAGGAGTAGAATTAGGCAGGATTTTGGAGTTTGTATCACCTTCGGAGTATGCTGCTTATGCCCAAGGTATTATACCAACTAGATTGTAATTGATTCTAGTGCAAAGTTCAAGCGTGATTTGGCCCCACATATAGGCGTGAGAGTTTACCCAGCAGTCTCTGATGCGCAATATTTCTACGGCTATGCAGCATACTTGGGCTTTTTAATTATGTTATCGATGAGGGGTCCTCTTTACACACATATAGATGTCATCTGTATATGTATACCATCATATCTACAAGTTTTCTAATAATACTGGTCCCGTTGGAGCGTGCTATGAGTAGAATTAGTTGAGTCCACTGAGGCAGTGACTGCTCATCGTTCTCACACGGTATCCAAGAATATATAAGTAGAAATAAATTGATCCATGTGCCATTTGGTTTAATTGCTTCTCTGGATGCAATGTCATGTGTACTGTACCCATGCCTTTGCTTGATAGCAATAGATGTCAATTGCACCTGATGGTTCACAGAGATTTTAGAATAGTTTTAATTAACCATAGATAGTAAAAATGTCCCGACAGTTGAGAGAGTTAATTATAGTCAAATTTCTCATTCACAAGCTCAGCAGCTGGTATAAACCTCAACAATCTGTCGTACTTGACTCCAGGGGATCTTTTTTACGCCAAAATTCTGAGACCTACACTTTGTTTTCTATTACTCTGAAACTATGTCTCGCCGCTTGACACCATTATCTCGAAGCTATGCACAGTACCCTTTGAACATTTCTGGGAGCTCTCAGTCTTCTCAGTCTTCTCAGTCCTCTTTGTCGGCCAGCTCTACGGACACCTTGCTTGCTGATCATATATCAACCTCACCATCTCTATCCGGACAATCAAACTCACCTGCTGCTCAGCCATACATACACAGAACCGGAGAAAATGGTGAACCTGTTCCATTTGAAATGCCAACCAATCTTCATGACATATCTCGACTTTATGGGGTACGTCCCTTAACTATAATAGCGCCAACTATACTCTAAATATGATTTCTGTGTCCTAATTCTTCAAGATATATATGCAGACGTTTCGCGATATGCGCACCGCTCAAACGGAGAACAAGGATCTCAAGCGTCATATTTCCGAGTTGCAACTTCGCATTGACTCTCTCGAGAACAAGGTTTCTGCTGATGCTAAAGAAGGGCTCAATACATTCGAGATTACATCTACGACTACTCCTAAAGCAATTCAGAAGAATGCTGAGAAACTTGGAAATCATTATGGCTTGTTCTGCAATTTGTACATTGACCCATTAATTGCTACCACTCCCTGCCCATCGTTTCTCTCCAGTAATCCAATTCGCTACACTTCTGCAGAGAACATCCGTGCAGGATATGCTGCTGAATTCTGCGAGGCCATCAACACAGCTTACTATAACATCATGGCCATGCCGTCTGATCCTGGATACCAGTCTGACTACTTCAAAATAGTAAGCATAATTTTCTATTAAACTTCGAAGGCTTTGAACAATTATACTGATACTGCTGTGAGTAAATTAGTTTTCTTCTGCATCATCTGCTAGTCGCTCTTCTACAATAACAAGGCTACGTGAATCCGCAGCTGGAATCTTCTCCATGCAGGAAAATATTTCAAAGATAAGTCATTCTTGCGAAGCACCGTTCCCGAGATCATGGAACTTCTTGGACATGGCGCCGAGGGTGAAGACAGCTCGGGTGGTTATGCACGCTTCCCACCGCTTCTATGCAAAAATGGTGATACAACTAACATAAGCGGATACTTTCTCCGAGATGAACTGTTCATGGTAAGTATACAAATATTATACACGTATTACACACTGATTAAAATGATTGCACATGCACATTATCTATGATATTAGCTTGCTCGCACTGTAGTCTTTGGTAAAGGAGCAACATTCAGTACACAAAGTGCTGTTTCGAGAAAGGCCAGCATGTACTTGCGCAATGATGTAGTGCCTGCAACAACATTTGGATTTGTTGCATGGGTTTCAACCGTGGCAAGTACACTGTCGTCATAGATAACATTTTTAGTTCTGATGACTAAAGATTTGAATCAGGGGCGCTATGTTCTTTCGATCGACAAAGTCTTTGACACAATCACAGGCATCGGACCACAAACAGGCATTACTTATGCACAGGACTATCACTACTACAAGCAGTACCTCATTGAAGCGACTGTACATAATCCAGTCTGGGTAAAGAATCTTTTGCACACTTGGAATACTGAGGTATTTTTAAGCCACAACACCATCAAGGGGAACCTTGATCCTCATGCATCGGGCTCGGAACTGTCAATCTCAGCGGATCCAGCCAGGAGTCACTTTCAACCACTCAAATTCTCACCGCTTCTGCCTCTATTGAGTCCAAGATGCGCATGCTTAGCTTGCAAATGGAAGGTATGTAGTACATTTGCCTTATTATATTAAGTCAAATCACATTAAACGGCACTACAGAGGGCACTGAGAACACTGTGGGAGCCCTTGTCAAGATGTTGCCCATCAGCGAAAATGACAGTACAGATGACATGTACTTGTCAGATCCTGCATTATTGGATTCCCCTTCGACCGCAACAGCCCCTGATTATATTACCACAGCCATAACAGTTAATACTGGGCCTTCTAATGGTATTCACAATTCTTTATTAACAGGACATATAACATACTAATAATCTCTAGATCCACCGAGCTCTGAGGAGCAGCCATCGGTCACCCCGACTCACACAGCCGCAGACCTAAATATAGCAGCATTGATGGAATCCCCATCAATTATTGATTCAATCATCACTGATAATAGCGGTAACATACCTGAACAGGTCTCTATACCACCACAGGCCAAGGACAAGCACTTGGGTAACAGCTCCGACTCCATAGAGTCTCGCACATTACCTAGCAGTCTGCCTGCCAAATCGTCGGGTCGCAATCAAACTAGATCTCAGGCTGTCAACCTGACAAATTCTTTGACTGATGGCCGCATCTCGACAAATGAACTTCCATCAGCGCCGCCGCCTCCACCTTAGCTGTACAGCCTACCATTGATGCACCTGCCATGAGACTTAGGTCTGCACGGCGTGGTGCAAACGTAAAGTCGACTCGTGGGCGTGGTGGCAAATGAACTTACGGATCTGATGCACATATGTTAATTTACTTCACATCTACAATTAAATGAAGTTTAGTCGTACTTCCTTATTAGGACTTGTAGGCATGTGTACCTTCCGAAGGAGGCTGGTAAGTTGTAACCTCTGATTCTCTGAGCCCACCACACATAGCACTTTGTACACCTTACTCTCCTTACTACTTAGCGGAGATTAAAGGTGACTATTTATAGCCCAGTCTGAATTGACGACCCAGTCAGCCAACCTATTAAATATCACGAGACATTCTTTAGGGTGTGGCATATGGAAAATGTATAAAGGGGCTGACTTGTATCGCCTCTTGCATTCTGAGCCCCCCCACTGTTCCTTTACTGAGTCGAGTGTCGAAAGAATGTTTAGTAGTTAAATTGTAGTATTATTAGTGAAATCATGTAGTATAGTAATTGCTTTAGTCTCTGCAATGTACAGACAATGTATTACAGTAGTGTTTAATTAGTGAAATATAAATTTATTTTCCTATCTAATTTTTAAATCAACATCCAAGTATTAATACAAATAAGTGAAGGGACTATAATATCAGTAACTATAAGCAATAAAGTGTCAAGTAAGAGAATAAAACTGATAGGATATGACGTGTCGAAGTACTGTCTGATCACCATAGGTGATTATGTAAGCTTGATCATACCCTGATCAGTCAGGCTAATCAGGCCGACATAGCCACGACCATAATCAGACTGCTAATATTATGTAGGCCGGGATGATCAGACTAAGCCGTCTATCTGATCAGACTAAGCCGTCTATCTGATCAGACTAAGCCGTCTATCTGATCAGACTAAACCGTCTATCTGATCATGGTGACTTGTCCCTTGTTCAGGCATAATCAGGCCGGCACGTCTAAACGGCCATGATCGGCATGATCAGGGGCCTAGGGAGTTTCCGACAATAGCCTGGTAAATTCTTCCACTCCTCCGCTGTCTGCATGGGTACATATTTGATTACATAGCCTCTCCTCTCATCATCCTCCGTCACCTCAGCGCGCTTGAACCAGTCCTCTAAGTCCTCGAAGTAGCGTGGGAGTTCATCACGCTCAGCGGAGGGGTCGAAGCTTGGTGCACCGCGCGCTCCGCGCACAGGCATAGACGTTTCCTTAGGCATGGTGATAATTTCAGGGGGCGGTTCGTGTTCACTTGTGGAAAGGTCTGACAAGTCCCCTTCAAATATATCTCTGGCCACGCGCTCGGCCTCACTCTCACTATTATCTGTCGTCCGCTGAGCGGATCTCTTAGCAGTCTCGAATACTTCCGAAAACGGAGGAGGTGTGTCTTGAGTAGCTTGGCTATCTGATGAGCCAAATGGTGCAACTTCAAGCGTAATGTCTCCGTCCGCTGAGCGGTCGTCTGTTTCAATTCCAGAAGGCGGTCCCCAGAATCCGCTGGGCCCGTCCTCCCGCTCTGAGTCACTCTCTGTAAGCGCTCCTGGTACGCGCTGAGCAAGATCCTGCGTTTCTATCTGTAGCCACGCCTCTTCCCTTGCTTTCCTCTTCGCTTTTCTATCTCGAGTAGGTGTAATCACCAATGGTTCCACAAGCTCAGCGTCTTTCTTGCTCCTAGTCGATCGCCCGCTCGGAGGTAGTATACCAAATGATGGTCTAGCCTCCGCTGGTTCTGCTAGCGACGACGGTGCAGGAAATTTGCCTCGCTTGTTACTCGTCCCCGTTGTATTTGAAATTTTTGAAATGTTTTGTAATAGGCGCTAAGCCGTGGTCCCCGAAACACTATATGAGATTTCTGAACCTACCCCTCGCGGTGGGCTCCAGATGAGAGGTCTGCCGCGGGGCTAGACTCGAATCACAAGAAACACAACACACACAACCCCAGCGGAGCGAGATCCTATCACCTAGATCGAGCGACGCTCTTCAACTAAGCGGGTTATAGATGTCTACGCTCTCCTGGTACCTCTCCGCTGAGCGGATCGTGATGTTTAAGGGTCTCGTAAGTTTCGTCCAGATGTCCGCTGTACAGTGCCTGCAAGTTCGTTTTTAAGGAGGGGTTTAATTCTAGAAGTCTCAGATTAATGTCTGGGCGACCTCCGCTGAGCGCAGGGTATCGATAGTAAGGTATAGTTTTGATGGTGGCTCCGCGGGGCTTATTCCGCTGAGTGGGTTTGAGGTCCGGTGACCGATGCAGATGCTCACACAAGCTGGTATTCCCAATTGTGCCTCGCTCCGCTGACTATTCAAAGTCGTTCCGCTGGGACTGTCCAAAGTCCTATTCCGCTGAGGCTATCCAGAACCTCGTTCACCCGGTGGTGCAGTCTCAATTCTCAAAACACTACAGCGCGAGTTTTCGTACACGGTTGCACTGACTCCCCGCTGAGCTCTCCAAATGACCCGGTGGCCAGAAGCTATCCAAAACTTCTATAATTCACAATACACTTCACAGTAAAACCCTAACAAAAGCTAAACACAGCCCGCTGACGGTCTGGGACGGAGCCCAACACACAGATCTAGTGGGTAGACAATTGCTTGATTTCCGTAGTTACAATTACAAGTTTATATAGACGCGCGTTGTGTACTAATTTAGGTGGAGAGTAAATACTAGCAACGCCGGACCAAAGGTCCGCTGAGCGCATGTGCCTCCGCTGGGCACCTTGATGGCTACTCCGCTGAGCGCGACCTGATCCTGTTGTGTTACCAGCCTCCGCCGAGAGCCACTGTTAAACTCCGCTGGGCGGTTCCGTCTTGGTCATCGAGGCCTGGTTACTGCTGCCAAAGTTCCCCAGCGGAGCCCGTGCTGTGTGCGTTGTTTATTCCTTCGGGCATCACACGCTCCAGCGCGCGTGCCACGGTCACCTGACGAGTGGACTTAGGCAAATTTCGCCTTCGTGATGTGTTCCGCTGAGTCCCTTTGAGACGCCGTCTACACACAGTCCTGCTCGTCGCCTTTGATACTTTCTGCTCAGCTGTACTCCTGCCTTCCGCTGGGACGGCAGTAACCGTTATGTGCCCCGCTGACTGCTATTCCGGGTACTTCAGCTGTGTACTTATGGCCTGTACAGTCCGCTGAACCCCACACAACCGCCCGCTGAGCACACGCGTGATGATTTGTGATGCATGCGCTGAGCGCTGAGACGGCTGACCAGGCTAGTCACCGCTCCGCTGTACCCCTGCACTCCAGCCCAAACCGCCCGCTGTGGCCACTTACAGCCTTGGTGTAAACGCAGGCCTGTCAACGCGTCACCCCATACCTTCAAGAAATCTGGGCCCGTCGTCAAACCCACTCCCATCAGAATCTTCAGAATCCGAGCCATCAGCATCAGCAGCTTCAAAATCGAGAAACACTCTCTAGATGTGAAATGAAATGAGTTTGCCATCGGAAATCTGTAATGTTTTGCAACGTTACCCGGAGGTCCGACATGAAAACTTGCGAGCGTTCACGGTGGTGCAGAGCAAGAGTGCGAATTAGCTAAGCAAATCACCGCTGACAAACCTGTAGCGCTACACTCTAAGGTTAGTCTGTTTCTCTCACGTGCTATATTTATCGTTTATGTCAGCACCTGGATAGACAGGATCTGACTAATTGGCTTAGTCAGCTCCTCGTTGGAAAAGACATGACTAAGAATGGACCGGTACGCAGTACGGCACCGCGACCGCATCGCACTCAATTATCGTCAGCGGCTCAGACTCGCTCAAGACTCGCTACCATCAGTAAAAAGAGGAAAAATGGATAGGGAGGAGTAATGCGTTGTAAAGGCTCTGTAATGCGTATAACAAGGTAAAAGCAATGTAATACTTGGGTAAGATGGCAACACCGTATATAACAACATTATACCACCACTCCAATTTAATACTTGACAAAATATTGGTGGCAATCTTGTAGATTATGATGCGCCACGTAAATACTTGAAGGAGTTTGTAACATTTAAATCACATATTACAGTCCCTGCAAATACAAAGAAGGTTTGTGATACTTGACACTTTCAAGAATTGATTGTAGCCAAATTATATATCTGAAAGAACATCAAGCAAAGTCCGTTTGCTAGATATGCCGACGCTTGGCCGGTACATCATCACCCGAAAGATCGTCTGCGCTTCTTTTCAAAGCGTCTGACATCATGGACCATACTCTGCCGTGATCGCACATATAAAGCTTGTCTCCGGTTGTTAGACCCTTATCGAAGATTTCTTGAGAATCTATAAGATGCATCAGCTGTTGAACTTTGCATGTGAAGGAAAGATGGGTTTACCCTGGCAAGGCTGATATAGAGAGCTCACCTCGTGCGGCTGCCGCACAGGTCTGAAAATGTCATAATTTTGAAACTGCATATTCATGCAATTGAAGCGGTCATTCTGGTCTGCGATTCGAGTTTTATAGCCTTGCTTGTGTGCGTTCAATTTTAAGTCCCAATCAGTCACCCATGGTACGGTTGCTATTGCCCACCCTATTTGTAGCTCAAGGGCTTTTGATGAGACGATGACTTCATTCTCCACTGCGTCACCCATTGTGCTGCTATCATCATCCTGCCCGCTGCTATCGCCATTCGTAGATGTTTCAATGTTTTCTAGATCTTGAAGGCGCTGCTTGTTATAAAAGATAATGCATAGGCTCTGCTCTATCAGATGGATTGATTGTACGCTCGTAATTTTGGTGTCATGATGATCCTCTTTATGACCCGCATTTGATATCCTCAAGATGTACCTAGAATTTAGCCAGAGAATGAGTTCCAGAGATATTCCTCTCGCGTACACAATGTGTTTCCTCTCTTCTTGTGAAATTTCATTCTCGTCATGTCCCTCCATGAGGAAGTGTTCCATCTTGGTTTGGCCTGTTCTTGGGTATGACTGTCTGTCTAGTGCATTGTATAATATCCCAATGTGACACAGATTCAAAAAATCGGCGATGCCTTTGATATCATTTAGGTCAGGAAGGTGAGCCGAAGCTAAAATATATGTCAGTACTTTCAGCATCAAAACCAGTGTCAACATACTTGAGTGATCTTCCCCGCGAATAACGAATGACAAATGGAAATACTGGAGCATGCGTAACAGTAGCGCACGAGCGGCAGGGCGGGATGAAGTAGTGACAGCTGGTCCTCCCATTAGACTATGTACAAGTCCATAAAATGTGTCCGATATGGTGCTTGTGGAATAAAAATGTCGCATGTGGCATATGGAGTTCTCAATTGTATATATCATGCAAGGGGTGTTCGGCCTGATGACACTATAGCACATGTTATATGAGACTGAGTAGGAAAGGTATTGCACTTACACTGTTGTCCCTGCGCCTGCGTATATTGCTTCATAATCCCATGCTCCTGAAGTTGCGTCATTCGGACAGAAGCCTCCAGTGAAAAGATGTGCGGCTGAAAGGAAACTGAAACTGTGGTCAGGTAGACTTCTGATATCGGCTTTGTTATTGTAGACAGGGCATCCCAAGGCTAACCATATGGCCCCACATCTAACTGAGAGTTTGGTTGCTTCGCCTTCACAGGAGATGTGCACCCAATGTTTCCCACCGGTCGTTGCTGCTTGCCCGCAGTGCATGGCAGAGGTGGGGAAGGGGACGTTCTTGCAAAACGGCCGGTCTTGAGTTTGAAACCAGGCCTCAAACTCAGAGAAATATGTGGAACGAGTAACTCCACAGAGACTCATTGGAAAATTAAGGGTACACATAACGGGCGCCAACTCCTGCGAAGTGGCAGTAAGAAGTTGCTGTAGTGTACCAGTTTTTTCTTGTTTCCGACAAGCCTTTATGTCCAAATAGTCTTCCACATAGATGGACTGGTCTGTTGGATGTTCGAAGTCGGCATCAGCATTTCTAAGCAGTCCAGACAATGTTCTTACCTTGGATGGATACATGGGATGTCATTGTCTTTTCAAGAGTCAGTAACCCTTGTTCGTCAAATGACAATGTAGCGTTGTCATTGGGAATGACAAAATGGTGCGAGCAGAATAGTCGCTGTAGACTTCGAGAATCTAGCTCTTCGAAGTGAGACTTCGTGAAGCCGCAGAAAATGGACAATGTTGTCTCCGGAGGCTCGTTGATGCAGCGTACATGCAAAGGTATGAATTGTTTATCCTCTGAATATACGTACGTACGCTGCACATGTTGAGCAATTTCCCACAACGACGAAACATCCAAATACATCTAATATGTCAATTATGTGTTAGTATTGCATGATCACCGCAACTAGCAGTAAAGAACCTTACGTTGTTACGAAACGTAAATTGGTGCTCATGGCCATTTATGTCGTGAGCGGTTACTAAGTGACTCTTCACAACCTTGCAACACTTTCTGTGTTCCAGCGTGATCATTTCGTCCTTGGATTAAAATTTGTTCAATTGTCCATTATGGAACATCATGATCAACAACAACAAGCATACCTGAATCTTGATGGCTGGTCTGAAAGCGGCAATCGTCTTTACATGTTTCGGCGGCGGTGAAGCATAAATTTCAGAGTTGTAGTCAACTTTCCGACCTTGCTTTACTGAACTAGTGACACTATGCGCTTTCTTTCGACGGGGCTTCGGTGGAGCTCTCTGCAATGATAATAACGGATTAGCGTTCTTTGCATGCGCTGCACGACGAGCAGCATTCTTTGCCTGCGCATGTTGGACAGTGCCACTTCCGCTGTGGTCGTCGTTAAGTTCATCAACGTCCATGTCATCCTCCCCCGCCTCACTCTCGCCACTGCTTGTGTCCGCAGAGCTTTTCACAATTTTTGCAGTACCATCTGGTTCCTCGATCCTGCCATCTTTAGTGTGGGCCTCTTCATCATCGTCAGCCTCTCTGTCTTCATCGTCGGCCTCTCCATCTTCATCGTCGCCTTCTCCATCTTCATTGCCGCCTTCTCCATCTTCATTGTTGCCCTCCCTTTCAACATCAATGCACTCTCCACCGTCATCGCCGTCGTTACATTGATCAACTGTGTAACCAGTTTTATTGATGTTCTCCTTTTCAACGAAGTCATTCATCTCGAAAGCATTGTCAACAGCATGCTCATGCACACTGCTGCCGATGTCATTATCATCGCCAGGATTCTTGCCCACGCCGGCAATGATGTCTGCATTGTTATCATATTCGAAGCAAAAAAAATCGACTCCAGTATCGTTGTCCATGTCAAAGTCACCGACTGCAAGATTATTGTCGCCCGTGTAAGCATGAAGGTTCTTGTCAGTTTCATCGGTGGCAGGAACAGGATTGCCCGCGCAAGCTTCATTGCCCATCTCAAAATCAAGATCGCCTGCGCCAGCATTAGCAGCGTCGTTGTACGCTTCTGCATGATCCTTCGCGTTGAGAGGTCTACTGCGTAGCTAGACTCGAAAGCGCGAAACACAACACACACACACACCCAGCGGAGCGAGATCCTATCCCTTAGATCGAGCGAACGCCCTCAACTAAATGGTAGTATAATCTATGCTCTGCTCTGGTTCCCGTTTTGGGCGTGCGATGCGCGCACCTCGTGTCCTCTAGTCTTTGTAATAGCAAGTAGTGCCTGCAAGTTCGTTTGTAAGGAGGGGTTTAATTCTAGTAAATCCCGGATAGAGCCCGGTTGCTAGTGGCGTGCGCTAGGCAAAATGATGAATGAAATAAGTTGTTTTAGCGAACGGCTTCGCTGCGCGCACTTCCGGGTCCGGTGACCTCGTGCGATGCGCGGACTCTCCAAAGTCCAACAATCCAAGACTCTCCAAAGTCTTTCACCCGGCGGTGCAGTCTCACAGTCTAAACACTACAGTGCAAGTTTCCGTACACGGTTGTACTGACTCCTCACTGAGCTCTCCAAATGACCCGGTGGTCAGAAGCTATCCAAAACTCCTATGATTCACAAACACTTCACAGTTAAAACCCTAACAAAAGCTAAACACAGCCCGCTGACGGCCTGGGACAGAACCCAGCACACAGATCTAGTGGGTAGACAATTGCTTAAATTACTATAGACAAGGATACAGGTTTATATGCGATGCGCGCATGTGTACTAATAATAAGGTAAAGTAAATACTAGCAACGCGCGGCCAAAGGTCCGCGCATCGCATCCGGGCTTCCCTTCGAGTGTCCTGATCCCCTTGGCATTCGCTGCGCGCATGTCGTTTGTTCCCTCGGGCTTTTGCGCGTCTTTTGATGCGTGCCGCCACGGTCACATGATGTGTGGACTTAGGCAATTTCTACCTTTGCGATGCGCGCACATGAGATGCGCGCACAGCCCTTCACACCGCCCTTGGTACTCGCTCAGCTGTACTCACACCGCACTTGGCTGGTGCTTAACCGTTCTACGCACACCTAATTGCCCGCACAGATGGCCAAGCTATGCACTTTTTAAAAACTTGTACAGTTCGCTGCCCAATCCTTCTCACAATAGGTGCGCGCAGGCGCTTGTAGTCATGATGCGCGCTGATAGCTATAGACTATGAGTCAGGCTCAACTCTAGTCTCTCTGTGTTCTCCCGCGCGCAGCTATCCCACTAACGGACCTTCTGACTGTTTACACCCGTAGCCAAAAAGCAGCCCTGTCATCTCCCCCCCACTAAAATCTTGACTGTCCTCAGTCAATTCCAGATGCGCGCCTCGCCTGCGTAGTAACTGTCTACTAGTTTCCCTGAAGCACCGTTCTGAGTCATCTCTCCATTTGGTTTCTTGATTTCCTCTTTGGCATCCCCACAGAGCCCTTCTCAGACTAAACGTCTTCAAGACGCCACTTGCGCGCTGATGTGCGCACCGCCCCTTTACATTACTTGCTGACCTGTCGCCGGTGATGGTCTCCCCATTACTATTCTCTGATCAGCCCTGAGTCATCGTCCTAGTCAGACCCTCCCTTTTCCTGTTTTGGGCCCTGCCGTGCCTTTCTTCTGCGGCTCGCTGTTCTAGTACATCGCCGGAAAGTTTATTCGACATGCGCTCCTCGCCGTCTGGCTTCTCCCCTGCTCCAGAATTTTCCTTCGCTATTCCTCCAAACTTATATAAACCTCCTTGGATCCTTTTCAGCCCATCTCTCCTATCATCCTTCGTCACCTCCTGCTGCTTTCCCCTCTTATCTCACAGTGGCATCTCATCGCGACTTCATGGCTTTCCACAAACGCAGCCTCAATCGCAAGCAGAAGACCGCCGTTCGCGAGGGCGAGATAGCTGATCACTTCCACCGCCTCCGACCGGTGCTCGCACGATACGATATGTTGGAGGAATTGAGCGCGTGCGACAGCCTATCTCCCGACGAAACTGCGCAGTTCCACTCGGTGCGCGAACAATTCGGGTTCGCCCTCGAGCACCACCTTCTCGCCTTCCCCCTCGACGCGTCTCACCATGCGGGCACACGCGAACTCGTGCTCCTTCTTTCCTTGCTCGCCTTCGAGAACGACGACCCCGTGTTTGGTTGGGCGTCCTCCGATCCCACGCAGCGCACCGTATGGTACACCGAGTCCGACCTTGAGCCGGTACATAGTCCATCTTTTTGTGTTGCTGCGCTGCGCTCATTCTCTTCCAGCTGCCCTCTTACACGCGCGCGTTTCTCACCGCGTTCCCACCTTCCTGGTCCCCTGGAAGCGAGCCCGAGCCTCGCCTAGAGTATGTGCCACTGGCGTCGACCAGTACCGATGTGGAGATGGGAGAGTCCACAGACGGTGGAAGGGTCGTTGAAGCACCGCCCGCCCCCCCTTCCGAAGAGAGGCGCGCCTCTCCTTCACCAACCCCACCTCCGCCTTCTCCAGATCCTGTGCCCATCGAGCCTCCCCCCACCGTGCCTGCCAAACGCAAGCGCGCCGCGCCTTCTCCAACCCCGCCTCCGCCTTCTCCGGATCCTATGCCCATCGAGCCTCCCCCCGCCGTGCCTGCCAAACGCAAGCGCGCCGCGCTCGTCCCAATTTCGACTTTGCTTGTCCCTCCAGTCCCCCTTACCAAACGTACGCGTAAAACCGCTGGTACTGGTACTTTATTTCCTCTTTTTTCTATCTGATGCCTCCTTTAATTAATTTTATTTATTTAGTGATTCAAGAGGCTGTAGCGGGGCCTTCTACCGTGCGCGCCTCTCCTCACGTTCCCAAGGCGCGCGCATCGCATACGAAGGTCGTCCCCTTAGAGGCCATTCCCAGCGGCCTCGAAGAGCTTCCACGCCTGAAGGGCGTCGATTCTTCTAAATCCCAATATCGCTCGACGTACCCTATTTACAATCTTCTTCCTGGAGTCTACCATGCGTCCCTGGCGTTGGCTGGCGAGCCTCTACCCGACGCCATAAGCATGGCCCAACTCCCTCCTGAAGAAGCGCTGCGCAAGGCGATTATAGTTTGTCTCTTCGTTTTCTCCTCTTTAGCTTTTTACTTATTATATCCTTCCTTAGCCCGGCTTTACGTGCTCCCTTTGCGGACGCCCCCAGGACGAGTCTTCCAACTCTCCTTCCCTCAAGCATCTTTGTATCCTTCGCGGTCCTGGCAGGAAGTGCGCAAGTTGCCGCCTAGGGGGTCAGGGCCCCTGTCTGCATACCATGACCGGCACTGAGCTCGACAGCGCACTAGAAGGTACCTCTGGTTGGTACCGCACTTCTCCTCATGGTGCGCGCATCTCTTTTTCTTTTCTTTTTCTTCTATTACTTATTCCTTTCTTTCTTTTCAGAATTACAGGCCTCCTTCGCCCGCCTTGACGCTTTCAGTCAGCAAGCACGCGCCGCGGAGGAGGCTCGTCGAGGCCTCCAGCGCCTCTATTTTGCGGAACTTATCCAGCTTGTGCAGCTCGCGCAGGCTATGGCTGTGACTTTGCCTACCAATGTCATTATTGGTTCTCGCTTCACTGACTGTGAGACCTTCGATGCCCTTCGGTCTATGGATCTCGAGCAGCTCTGCGTCTCCTACGATGCGCTCTGTCTGCCATTGGATTCTGATCACCCTATCGAGTCCGCGCCGCCGTCCTCCTTTTACAATCCCGCATATCCTCGTCAGGACCCTTCTACCTTCACTCCTGCCCCTCAACCATCCAAAGCTTCCAAAGTCCCTACTGCTGGTTCTTCAAAGGCCAAGTCGTCCAAGGGAAAAGGAAAAGGGAAAGGGAAAGGTAAAGCTCCTGCCCGTTCGTACAAGTCCTCCTCTGTGGTTGCCGAAGATTCGAATCCCGAAGCCTCTGCTGAGGAAGAAGATGGTGATAATATGGAGGCTTAGTCTTGCTGCGGGGCGCGCATCTTGGCGCTTATCTTCTCTTTACTATATTCCCTTCTTGTCCTCTCCCTTACTATTCTATCTAGCATATGTAGAATAGTTTTTGTTTACTATTATATGCTTCTAATTATTCTCTTGTCTTTCTCCTGTGCTTTCTCCTGTGTAATTTTTAAGTGCTTTATCTTTTTAAGATGTCTAATAGCCTGATTTCTTTTGAGCGGCTACAAGTGCCATGCACGCATATGACCAATGTCCACTTGCTTGTATGTGCCCACTAACTTCTGCTCCTGTCTTTCTACGGTGGGCGAGTATAATTGCGATGCGCGCATATGAAAGATATGCCTATGCATATATGCTAGCCAACTGCCATTTCTGCCCTGCACTTCTGATCTTTCTGCCGTATCTCCTTAAGCTGCAAGATTTATGTCTGCTTGGCTAGGCCATCTCTCCCCCCCACTATAAATTCAACTGTCCCCAGTTGTCAGATTCTCTGCCTTCTGCTATGGCTCTCCGATATCAGCGCACCGCTGTGGCTCGCCAATTTACTGTTTTACTGAGACAACTCGCCGTTCATGCGGAGCTCGCAGAGGACTGCAACAACGGCCCTTTTCACTTTCTTTTACAGTCTGCTCAGTCCCTTGTGCGCGCACTGGTAAAGTCCTTATGTTTATGCAAGCGCTTCCTCTGCTGACGTTTTCCTCTAGGATCGCATTACACTGCCTTTGCGTTTTATCGACTTCAACCGTCAATTCCTGGCTTTAGTCATGACGATCGTGTTTTACGAAGGCCGCGCTCAGCGCAGATTTAGCGATGATCATTTCGATGCACGCATGCTCAGTAACGCCGCCCTTCACCTTCTCGATCGGTACAGCCATCTTGGCATGCCTTTTCACAACCTCCCACCTTCTGAACCAACAGGCACCACCGTTCTAGACGTAGATCCTGACGCCGCCCTTGTAGTAGATGATATTAGCTACGATTGAGCCCGTGCGCTCATCTGATGGACGGTTTTGTAATATATATGGTCCAGCAATGACCCTGTCTCTTATCATCATGCCCTCCCTTAATACCGAAAGTAATCTCCTTCAGCGCGCGAGGTCTGATCCTTCCTTCCTGCGTTTAGCTGCTCTGCCCAAGCGGGCACTAGCTGATATTCCGCTCAATGATCATGATCGCGTCTGCCGCATCTACATAGGCGCCCTTCATTTTATTCTTGAGGCTGCGACTGAACCGCTGCTCCCCATGACCATCTGCCTAGACATGATGCGTCACGTTCAAGACCATGCGGTGCGCGCATGTCCCCTTTTTCCAGCCTTCTCGTGCACGGCTCTGACATCCTTGTAGCGGGCACTGGCGCTGACCGAAGCTACCTGTCACTCGCCTCGCATCTCGCACTTGTGCGCTCAACTTCACTATAGCGAGCTCGTCCTGCGCTTGTGTGGTACTACTGATGCAGAGCGCTACGGCACCCTCCCTCACTCTGAACACTTCCAACAACTTCACTATGCCACCCAGGTCTTTTACCAGGAGGAATTCTTTCCTGTGGGTCTTTCTCCTCGTGCGCTGCGCTGACCCTGACAATCACTTCTTAGGATGTTTAATTCCCGAACTGACATTTTGCTGTCTTTCCATTGATAACTATCTATACCCATAGCTAGCATCTATTTCTTGGTACATGTGTCATGACCCTGTATTTGAAATAAGACTGTCGGGTAACATTGTTATGCACTTTCGGCATCAATCCCAAAAACAGACATCATTTTGCCAAACGGGGAAAGACCTGCATCTCTCTTGATGCGCGCACTCTTTTGCTGCGATGCGCGCACGATCTCCCCCCTTCTTCTCGTTGCTATATGGGCTCCTGTATTCAGGTCCCTTCCATCCCACTCAATCTCCGTGAATGTAACGTTAGACAGGTGTAGCCCTGTGCTATGACACATCTGGACCCTTTTGTAAAGTCCCTCCTTTAACTCCTTGGGCCTGCTGTTCGGTCAGTCACCAGCTGCGCGCAGCACTGATCAACCCAGCGAATGCTATATAAAACGCTCGCCGTCTCTGTATGAGCGCATCACATCTTATTCCTACTTTCTCAACCACCACTATGGCTACTACTCATGCTCCTCTGTTTAACTTCACCAATGTCAAGCATCAACTCTCACTGATCCAGGACATTCGTGGGTTGGCCTCTGCCACTCCTGCGAATTACACCGGCAGCCTGGAGCTGCTTGCTGTCGATTTGGTGCGCGCATCGCGCGGTTCCCTTTGTTGTATGTTACTGACTTCGTCTGGCACGATTGCAGAACCGCTGGCGCAACGCGCACGGCGGTATCACTCGCGTTATAAACAACAATGAGGCTATCGAGATACTCAATGAGACTCGAGCCATATATACGTTGCTCGAGGCTGACCACCACATTCGCTCCTTCTCCCCTGCCGCCAATGCATTTATCAACTTGCATGAACAAGTCCTCAAGGCCAAGGCTGCCGCTTCTCGTCAGCGCACCCATACCCCTACTGGACCGGTATGTTCATCTTCCTCTCCTAACCCTTTTTATACTTAATCCCCTTTTTGGTGCGTGCAGCGCAACGTTCGCGTTCTTACGCGTTCTGCAACTGCGGACCTTGAGACCGCCTCCGCGCCTGGAGGTACTACATCTCCTGACTCTGACGATGACAAGGTGTGGCTAACCTTGGTTTCTTTACCAGACATCACTAACATGCAACTTTACATGCTCCTCAAAAAGATGGCCCTCGACGATAAAGTTGAAGCCGCGACTGAGGGAGGTCCTCCCAGCAGGCAACATACACCCGAGCCGAGCCCTAACAAGAAGCGCGCCGCGCCTCCTGATACTCCTAAACAGGTGTGTGTTTGACCCGTCTCCGCTGCGCGCACTTAGATTCTTATAGAAATACCAGCGCGAGCGCGGAGACACTCCTGGTTACCGCTCTCGTCCCCTTGGTCGAGGCATGACTTATCGTCAGACCGAGCTTCGTCGCTCATTCCGTGACGCCGCCGCGGGTGAAGCCTCTCCTAAGAAAGCCAGGCTGGGCTCAGAGGGCGTTCCTACGTTCCCCGACTCTCCTTTTATTATGCAAGGTGCGCGCATCGCACCGTTCTCTTACTAATCTTTTCTAACCTTTCTCCCTCAGGCACTTCTCTCGTTTTGGACAATGACAAGGTCAATGCTTGTCTTGATGCCGCCGCTAACCTCCTTAAGGAGCCCCTTAACACGGGTAACCCTTCCGAGTTGGTGACGCGCCGTCTCATTGGTGATTTACAAGCAGAGATCATTTGTGATCTCCACAAGGTCGATTTCATCCTCAAGCGCCGCGCACTCCTCGTCGAGCAGCTTGTCATCTTGCAGCGCAGCCTCGACGTTACTGGCGTTACTGCCACCGAGGACAAACCGGCCCAGTAGATAGCCTGGCTCAATGTGCGCTGCGCGCCTTAAAGGGGCGTCTGTAGTTAGCTCTCTTTGTATTCCCCATCTTCTTTACCCAATATATTATATTGTGGTCACTTTTCTTCCTACGGTGCTCGCACATCTAAGTGTCTTCTTCGCCCCAGTCATCCTCGTCTTCTTCATCTTCTTCCACTGTAAGCGCACTGCTACCCGAGGGTACACTGGGCTCATCAAAGATATAATCTTTGGGAATCGCTGGTTCGTAATCCGGCGCCTCTAACATTTTAGCGAGGTTCTCCTTGGTCTGATCAATTATATCATCCAAGCCTTCCAGTAAGCGCAGCTGCCTTCGTGCAAAGTAGGGAATGAGGCGGAACGCCGCCACCTTATCCTTCAACACAGAGCCGTCCATCTCTGCCACTAAGTATGCTCCACCGTCTTTTCGTGCAATAACGATGTAAGGCCCGTTCCATCGTGCGAGCATCTTACGGTTCAGACTGGATTCTATGCCCGAGTTCCTCATTAGCACTACATCTCCTGGCTTAAACACATAGTCACGGATTTTAGCCGAATGCTTCTTTTCAAATGCCCTGATCGCATCTCTTTTCGTCTTTGATACTCGTGCGCGCATCTCCTCTACTGTGTCGCGATGTTTGGCTAGTGTGCGCGCGCGATACCCCACTAACTCCTCCGTAGTCAGTACGCGATCTGGTAGTTTCACCAGCCAAGTCGCTTCTGCTATGTCGAACGGTAGTATGGGGTGTGCGCCCGTCACCATGAAGAATGGGGAACACCCAAATCCTCGTCACACAGTGATGCGATCCGCCCACAACACATGGTAGAAGAATCTACTCCAACGCTTGTGCGCGCCTTCTGTCCCTCCACACGCTTTCCACAACATCTGTCTTATGTCCCAATGAGGACGCTCTATTTTTCCATTGGCTTGCGAGTTGTACGCGGAGATAGTAATCCCTGTAATCCCATACTTCTTTTCTAAATACTTGAGCGCTGCGCGGAACGGTCCACCGTTATCTGTGATGATTTCTTGCAGACAGCCCCAACGGCAGATAATGTCCTCGAATATCCACTGCGCTATTGCACGGGCATTCTCTTTCTTTAACGGCCGCCCTTCCGCCCATGAGCTCAGCGCACATCTTCCGTGCACTATGTAATTATACCCATTGGAGGCCGGGGACATGTGCATAGTGTCCGCGTGTAGTTGCTGAAAGATAGACGGCGTGTGTGTCTCGGTGCGCGGGATCTGGATGATCGTCTTCTGCCTTAACTGACAGACATGACATGTTTTCACATACCAGTAGACATCCCTTTCCAACTCAGGCCACCAGAAGCGCTCAGCTAGCAATTTGCGCGTAGCGTACGCTCCTCTGTGCCCCAAGCTGTCATGCGCTGAGCGCAGCATGCGTGTCCGCTGTGCCTGATCTATCACCAACTTATGCGCGTCATCTATGGATCTCCGGTACATCCGTCCATCCTTGTCTAGGAAGAAGTTGCGAGCATTCCTTGTAAAATTCTGATATTCTCGCTCCGTCATGCCTTTAGGCCTAGTGGTTGGATTCTGCAACCAGTAGCGTATCATCGGCAATTTCTCATCCATGTCTTTCCCAGCGGACGTCCTGTTACGCTCATCGTATTCCTCATCCTCCAGATCCTCTATTCTGGAGTCGGGTATCGCATGCGCCAGTATGAATTTCTCTAAGTACTCGCGCTGCGCGAGCGGCACACTCTCTTTCTGTATGAAGTCCCGCACGGCCCGCTTTTCCGCTTCCGTCTCTTTCCGTGCGCGCTCGAGCTCCTGCTGGAAACAGCCTATGGAGCGCGCTTCTGGTAACTTGCGCGCAGTGGGACCTTCAAACAACTCATTGAGGAATCCGGTGTATAGATACCCACCACGATCATCGATCTGTTCTTTGAATTCTTCAAAGTCCAGGGGATCTGGGTCATCTTCATAGACTTTCTCATATTCGAGCGGTCCCACCGCCTGATCATCATCTTCTTCGGAGTGCGCGTACGCCTCATCTCCAGGTTGCCCTTCCCTACGCGATAAACCATCCGCACCAAAGGTTTTGCCCGCAACATGTTTCAACTGGAAGTGATACATAAGTATTTTATCTATCCAGCGATTAATAGTCGCATTAGGGCCCATGCCCGGATTTTCCAACATGCCCTTCAAGTATTTGGCATCCGTTTCCACCACCAGCTTGCGCACACCGATGAGCCAGTAATAACAGGCTTGTAGCGCACGTAAGAGTCCATACAACTCCCGTTTGGGCTGTGAGAAGCGCTGCTTGCGTTCCGTTAACAGTATTGATCCGAAGCGCGCATATACCCTCTTCTTCGAATCTTGTGGGTCCTGCTGGTAAATATAGAATCCTACTGCTCGCCATGATGTGTCTACAGCCAAAGTAATCGGCCCTGGCAATGTGTAGTCCAGTGGTTTCACGCAATGTGCGTTGCGCGCACCGTCTTTCAGCAAGTCCATGCTAGCTTGCTGAGCGGGCCCCCACTCAAAGGGCTCTTTCCCACGCAATAGCCGCTGTATGTGTTCTGCGCGCTTCGCATAGTCTGAGATGTAAATACGTAGCAGACCCATTGTACCCATGAATGCGCGCACATCACTGATGTTCTTGCATGGGCCCCAATTGAGGATTGCATGCACTTTATCAGGTGCTGGTTTTCGCCCTTCGTATGTGCACAAGTGCCCCACCACTACTATCTCAGCCGCGCACAGTATGGACTTCTTTCCACTAAATGTTCCTCCTGAGTACTTCATGCGCTGCACAATTCTGTTGACATTCAACATGTGTTCCCATACGAATCTCCTTATTCCCTTATTCTCTGGTATCGTCTCATATCCTCCTCCTTCTAACTCGTAGCGCGTTTTAGGTCCCCTAATAGGTACATCGTCTATATAGGGCTCGGTAACTTCAGTTATTTCATCGCGTAATATATATGCGACATCCTCATGAAAGATGGGCACGGAGTTTGTCCATCCCATAGGTAGGGTTACTAAGCGCAGCGCACCGAACGGCGTTTGGAATGTAGTCAGGTCTCTAGAGGACTCAGCTAACAGCCGCTCATCGTACCCAACATACAAATCCAGGATGCCGCCACATGCGCGCCCCGCAAAGTGTTCCGCTAGACTCTCCGCTGCTGGAGGTAGTCCTGAATGTGCAATGGTTACCGCATTTAACGGCTCAAGACTGTGCACAATCCTGAACGAGACCCCGTCTTTCTTAGTCACTGTAAACCAGCGCGACCGGTACGACGAGCTCGAGGGCTCATACGTGCCTGCGCGAATCTTGGTGGCGATGAATTCACATACGCGCTCATACATCCCAGGTGGTATCGGAATGTTCTTTAATACCCAAGGCGTGTGCTCCACAGTGGGAATGTCTACTGGAGGGAAGAAGTCCGTACGGAATCTACCCTTCTCTGTGTCACCCCACGCGAACGCCTCGTTCTGCTGCATGAAAACTTGATGCACCAACTTGCGCTCCTCAGACCACAGGAAATCCCCTTCATGCGCCTTGTCAATCCCTTCCATGCGCTCAGCGGTGTACCGACCTGTAGGTACGAAGTCTGGCGGATGTGGTGACAATTGCGGCATGTCCTTCAGTGGGTCTCCTTTTATCTCCCTCACTATTCTAAACTTCTCTGGTAAATCTTGATAAACGGGCCTGACTTTCTCAGCCACTGGCTTATACTTCTTTCCTGCGAGCACCGTAACGGTTGTGGCATTCTTGCCAGTCAAGCGCTTACGCGTTACTCCTTGTTTCTTACTAGGGACCTGTTCCTCGTGCGATGCGCGGAACTGCCCTCTAGGCTCCCCTTTGACTACTTCTTCCTTGCGCCATTCGCGCTGCTGAAAATATTTGTATATTCTTTCTTTTTCATTGTCCTCCATCTTAGCTTCATGTACTGCTTGAGCCATGTATACATCCCTGAGCTCAGCGCTCCCAAACCGCTTCTTATTCTTTGGTAGCGCGTACCCCGCTATCTCTATTTTCCCCGTGCGATCATCCCTGTCAAACATCAACGCGACCTCTCCTTGACGCATCAATTCATCGAGGATTGAAAATCCTGATCTGCGTTAGGGTTTTCCGTTGTGCCAGGGTCCTGCAACTTAGGTTCGCGCTGCACAATCTTGGGACCGCACCCTCGGTTATAAGTGGGTACTACCAATTTGCGCTGTGTGTTGGGATCGGTGAGCGTAAGCTCAACCGTTCCATCGCCGCGCGTCTTCACATTGCTCTCCGTGAGGATCTCGAACGGCCGGCCCAAGAGTACCTCATAAGCCGCCGCGCTAATGACATGTACTTGTAAGTACACTGTCAGCCCGTTAAACACAAACGGTACGTTGCGCGCTAAGCCCTTGGTGGATTCCACCTGCTTATTCGCGCTCTGCATCCGTATAGTGAAGTCCGGGTCCCAACTAAGTCCTAAGCGCTCAGCGGTGTCCTGTGCCATTGACACAATCTGCGACCCACTGTCGAGCAACGTCTCTGCGTGTCCCTTGCCGTTGATGAGAGGAAACACCGCCTTCAGATGGTGCGATTCGCGCGCCACAATAAGTCCCTTAGGCTTTTCGCCTGGCTGCAGAGTCGAGACGTACTGTTCGTACAGGTCTCCCATGATGATGGTTCCCGGTT
Organism: Stropharia rugosoannulata; assembly: GCA_028532985.1. NCBI lineage: Eukaryota > Fungi > Basidiomycota > Agaricomycetes > Agaricales > Strophariaceae > Stropharia > Stropharia rugosoannulata. The sequence continues at coordinate 2,422,945 of JANCIK010000001.1, read as the reverse complement.
GCAGCCCGCTGCGCTCATCTGAGCAAGTAAGGAAAGTGGCCACTGGTAGTTCATCCATCTGCATGAACTCCTCTTCCTCTTCTTCCTATGCTAACCGCGCGATAGCCTCATCTACTTCACGCTCTTCTTCATCGTAGTCTAGTTGTAATACGCGCATCGTATTCAAATCCAATGGTACCTTTCTTGGTACTATGCGCTCAACGAATTTTCTTCTAAAGCCTGCAGTCGAGATGCCTAACAACTGGCCCTGCGTGATCTCAATTTTCTGATTTTCTAAGTGCTTGAGGACTGCGTCAGCCTGCGCCTCATCTTCGATAGGTGCGCGCAGCTTATAGGCCGGCTTCCTCTTCTCTACTACAGGTATGGGCTCTTCCCTAACCTTAGGTTTTACTTTCTCTGGTATGCGCAGCGGAGGTACCATTACATATGGCACTGCTGCTGGTCGTACACTAGGCCCAGCCTTTGCAGGAACCTCAAACACTACTTTCTTCTTTACGGGTGCGCTGCGCGCACCTTGCTCCTCCACTACTTCTCGCAACTCATCTTCCTCCTCATCACTCGCGTCCTCAACTGATGCTCTGGGTATATTCTTGATCGGTAACTTCTTGTTTGCGCCCTCCGGGTTCTTGGGTTTATCAGAGCCGCTACGCATAACTCTGCCCGCGTTTCCCTTCATCAGACTCAATCGAAACCCTGACTGAGCGCAGCGTCGCGTTCGGCTTTCATAGTCGCTATTAACTGGCGCTGTTCCTCTATCACTTCCTCAGGCGTCTTCGCCGATGCGCGCTCCTTCAGGAACGCCTTCTTACTCTCCAGCTCTTGCTGAAGTGCGCGTATCTGCTCCTCATAGGTCTCGTCCAAGGAACTGGCCGGTTGGTACATCTGCGAGTATACCATGCTAGGAGGTATACCCATGTACGAGGGATGGACGGGTGCCATATACGCTTGCTGCGCGGGCTGTCCGTTCTTCTTATGCCATTTATCGACGCATTCTTTAATCGCGCGCGAAGGGTCCCAAGGTATCGATGACCCATCAGGTAGCTGTAAGCGCCCCGCCTCTGTGATGACAATCCTTCCAGCTGACAAGTCTTGCTGTCGTACGATGCACTCAGCAACCACATGTCCCGTCTGCTTGCAGTAGAAGCAACGGGGCTCCGGGCGTTGTTGGTATTGGAAAGGCCTAGGCGGCGGTCCACCGAAACCCGGTGCGCTCATGGGCATCATGGGGGCTACTGGTTGTACAGGCACCGACATCGGTGCGGCGCGCGCAGCCATGACATTGCGAATAATGTCCTCTAATTCCTTCTTACTCGACTCCTTTGACTTTGCCACTGTCTTCTCTACTAACGATAAGGTATCCTTGAAGGAGGCGACGAACCCTTTCAGGTCCTCAATCTCTCCGCGCAGCGAACTAACATCCGCAGCCTCAGTCTTGATGGCGGGCACCGGCATAAGTCCATCAGTGCTATTGCGCCCTAGGCTCAGCGTAGTGCTTGGGTTCTTGGTGCGGGCCATTTGTTCCGCCATCTCGGCTACTTGTTTGAGAGGGTACATGTCCTCGGTGCGCGCTTCTACCGTCACCCCAGTAGGTGCGGTGAACTGTATATTGCGCTCAGTCAAGAACTTGTCGAACGATGCGCGCGTCGTATAATCAATGTCCAGTTTATTAAACAATCGATCCCTGAACCCCGCAGTGAGACTATTGGTGAAGTAAGTCACCAAGGTATGATTCGCGAGCAGGGTAGGCGCCTTCGTGAGCTTAGCTGCCTCGGCCAAGAATGCTCGCTTGAAGTCCAGCAACACCTGGAGGTCTTCCTCCGAGATGCGCTGATTCTCCTTGCAGAGCTTCTTGAGCCGCGCGATGGACCCTGTCTGAATGCTGATCACCTCCGGGTACTCGTTGAGAATCATTTTCTTGAGCTCCGCGTACCCCTTGGTATCATAACCTGGTAAATTCTTCCACTCCTCCGCCGTCTGCATGGGTACATATTTTATTACATATCCCCTCTTTTCATCGTCCTCCGTCACCTCTGCGCACTTAAACCAATCCTCCAGGTCCTCGAAGTACCGTGGCAGCTCATCGCGCTCTGCAGCAGGATCGAAGCTCGGCGCGCCGCGCGCACCGCGTACTGGCATGGACATATCCTTAGGCATAGTTTCTGATTCTCGTGGGGGTGTATTTCGTTCGCTTTCTGAGAGATCTGACAAGTCTCCTTCAAATATATCTCTCGCTACACGCTCTGCCTCACTTTCGCTATTTTCCGCCGTGCGCTGCGCGGATGTCTTAGCAGTCCCAAATACTTCCGAGAATGGAGGAGGGGTGTCTTGGGTAGCTTGGCTATCAGAAGTACCAAATGGTGCGGTTTCAAGGGTAATCTCACCGTCCACTAATTGGCCTTCTGATTCAATGCCAGATGGTGGTCCCCAAAATCCACTAGTCCCTACTCTTGATTCCGAGTCGCTTTCGGTGAGCGCACCTGGGATGCGCTGCGCTAATCCCTGAGTCTCGATCTGCAACTGCGCTTCCTCCCTCGCTCTTTTCTTTGCTTTTCTATCTCGCGTCGGTGTAATTACCAACGGCTCTACCAGCTCAGCGTCTTTCTTGCTCCTCGTGGTTCTCTCGCGTGAAGGCACCGTTCCAAAGGATGGTCTGGCTTCTTCTGGCTCGGCGAGCGATGAAGGCGCAGGAAATTTGCCTCGCTTATTACTCGTCCCCGTTTTATTTGAAATTTTTGTAATTTATTGTAATAGGCGCAAGCCGTAGTTCCCGAAACACTAAATGAGATTTCTGAACCTTCCCCTCGCGGTGGGCTCCAGATGAGAGGTCTACTGCGTAGCTAGACTCGAAAGTGCGAAACACAACACACACACACACCCAGCGGAGCGAGATCCTATCCCTTAGATCGAGCAAACACCCTCAACTAAATGGTAGTATAATCTATGCTCTGCTCTGGTTCCCGTTCTGGGCGTGCGATGCGCGCACCTCGTGTCCTCTAGTCTTTGTAATAGCAAGTAGTGCCTGCAAGTTCGTTTGTAAGGAGGGGTTTAATTCTAGTAAATCTCGGATAGAGCCCGGTTGCTAGTGGCGTGCACTAGGCAAAATGATGAATGAAATAAGTTGTTTTAGCGAACGGCTTCGCTGCGCGCACTTCCGGGTCCGGTGACCTCGTACGATGCGCGGACTCTCCGAAGTCCAATAATCCCAAGACTCTCCAAAGTCTTTCACCCGGCGGTGCAGTCTCACAGTCTAAAACACTACAGTGCGAGTTTCCGTACACGGTTGTACTGACTCCTCACTGAGCTCTCCAAATGACCCGGTGGCCAGAAGCTATCCAAAAACTCCTATGATTCACAAAACACTTCACAGTTAAAACCCTAACAAAAGCTAAACACAGCCCGCTGACGGCCTGGGACGGAACCCAGCACACAGATCTAGTGGGTAGACAATTGCTTAATTACTATAGACAAGGATACAGGTTTATATGCGATGCGCGCATGTGTACTAATAATAAGGTAAAGTAAATACTAGCAACGCGCGGCCAAAGGTCCGCGCATCGCATCCGGGCTTCCCTTCGAGTGTCCTGATCCCCTTGGCATTCGCTGCGCGCATGTCGTTTGTTCCCTCGGGCTTTTGCGCGTCTTTTTGATGCGCGCCGCCACGGTCACATGATGTGTGGACTTAGGCAATTTCTACCTTTGCGATGCGCGCACATGAGATGCGCGCACAGCCCTTCACACCGCCCTTGGTACTCGCTCAGCTGTACTCACACCGCACTTGGCTGGTGCTTAACCGTTCTACGCACACCTAATTGCCCGCACAGATGGCCAAGCTATGCACTTTTTAAAAACTTGTACAGTTCGCTGCCCAATCCTTCTCACAATAGGTGCGCGCAGGCGCTTGTAGTCATGATGCGCGCTGATAGCTATAGACTATGAGTCAGGCTCAACTCTAGTCTCTCTGTGTTCTCCCGCGCGCAGCTATCCCACTAATGGACCTTCTGACTGTTTACACCCGTAGCCAAAAAGCAGCCCTGTCAGCGTTGGCTGAATTGCCGTTGTCGTCATGCAAGTGGTCAACTGCTCCTGACATACCAACCATCTCATTTTCGCTGTCACTCCAACTAACTTGTTCTTCCTCATCCTCGACGGCTTGGTGGATTATCAGACGTTTAATTACGTGCTCACGACTGGCGATGGTAGCGTGTGTGTCTGAAATCTGTTCTGCGGGTGGCGATAAAGGCTGAGAATGTGACGGTGGCTCAACATTGGCTTGAAGAGCGGCAGCACTTGTAGAGGTCGGGTTTTTCGTCGTCTTAGTTATTGCCGGAGTATTGAAGATATTGAAAAATGCGTTGCATGCATCATACACTTCGGTGCTACTAAGCTTGGAAATCAAAGCCCCAGCATCCTTCAAGATAGACTCAACAGCGTCGGGATGATCCACTATATTGAACAAAGCTTTCCAGAGTATCGTCTCTACTTGCTGTAGGGCCTCTGGTTTGGTTGGTCCAAGCAGACATGATAATTCCATCAAAGACTTTCGGCCAAATGCATTTTTGTGAATGCTGATGGGGAGGCAAAGGCACAGCGGAGAGACAAGGAGGGCAAGATGTAAAACAAACTTGAGGCCTTTGTCGAACGACTTCAGACTGTCAACATATTTATATGCATGTTCATTGAGCCTTGCATGAACATTAGCTAAAAATTCACTGTAAAAATATGGTCAGTTTGTGCAAAAAGTAATTCAATCGTAGCACGCACCTTGAGTGCATGTCGGGAAAATCAGGCACATTTTGACTTGACTTGGTCGACATGGTTGCACGCCCAACAACACGATATTCCTTTATAAAAGCTATAACGCAGCCACCAAAAAATTGTGTTGAATTTTGGCTTTATTCTTAGTAGTATTCACGCGGTAGAGTTCCTGTAAGAGTTGCAGCGATGTCGGAAGTGGTGTTTCTGATAAACTGCTTTGAGCCGAACGGGAGGTTGCGTCAGCGGTGCCGCAAAAGTCTCTGATGAAACCATCAGTTACGACAGGCTTTTTGTACAAATGTTTCATTATGTTGTCGGCATCGTGGGGGATTTCAACAGGACCTGTTTGCCTTGACGCTGATCAGAGTGTTGAAGAAAACGACAGAGATCCGTTGACAATATATAGGACCTCTGCAAGTTTGTAATTGCAGATCAAACTGCAAACCTTCCATGCTTGAAGGTCATTCCAATCTGGCGGCGCAGAAGAAGACAAGCGATAGCGAGAACCTTCACGAGTAAACTGGATTCCGAGCAAGGCCTGCATTTCCAATGATTCTTGAGATGCGCCTCCATGGAGAAGATACTCCTTTTCATATTGAAGAATATTCGAAATAATCTCCTGTAACGGATAGTTAGTATCAACAATTTCTTTTGTTAATATCGTTATACCCCGTGTTTGAGACCCTGATCTAAACTTTGGAGCACCTCCATGATGTTTGTGCCCCACGGAAGTTTCTGAAAAGCGGGAGAAAGCAATGTACGCTCTGAGTCCGATTGCGCAGCACCGTCGCGTTGGTTCGCTGCGTGCGACACCTCTGGTGATGGCACGTTGATCGGCTGAACATCAACTAAACTGTACGAAGACAGATTGTTAGCACAGAAAGCGACTACAGAAGTTGTACTTACTTTCATTGTTTACCATCATTGCAGCAGATATAGACTCAATGGATCAGTTGCAGGGGTGGACAACTAAACAGCAGGCATCTTGGCCCAAACAGATTCTGACTCATCAAATCTCATGTATGCGTGGCAACTGATGAGTCAGGTGGGGTAGGTGGGGGGGGGTCTGACTCATCAGATCCCACGCTAGCTGTAAGCCTGCCGGCAGAGATTTGCGCCGTGCATTGCCGCTCGGACTCCGTCTCGTCCGTATGTGCTTTGCAAGGAAGAGTTCAGTGCTCGAGACAACCTCTGCAAGACTGCATGCATCAGCACAGTATTCAGTAATTTCTCCGTCCAATTTTTTCATATGATGATGAGGCACTGTCCTGTAAAATAAATAAAAATAAAATAAAAAATTCTAGTGAATGCTAGTAACTGAATGGCGAGCCGTGGTTTGATGCGATGTCAGCCATTAAAAATATGGCGCCAATGCACTTCATCAATTAGAAGTTGAAGGAAAGAAGAACGCGTGAAAAATATGATATATAAAGATACAGGTCTTCTCATAAGGTCAGCATCGTGTAACTCTCCACGTAGTGTTTAAGTTATCGATGCAAAATGTCCTCTACCCAGATAGAAAGAATAGGCCGCACAGACAGGTTGTATTTCTTCCCAATTGAGCGGAACAAGTTGTTTAGTGGACGGACTGCACCTGTCTAGCGCTTGAACTCCTGCACCGTCTTCGCCAGCCCGCTATCCAGAACATGCCACAGGGCCTCGCGAGGCAAGTGCAAATAGATTCCTGTTTCAAACGATCCAGTAATTTAGCACGCCATTATGTATTCATGTACGGTATATGACAGATTGCCATAGAGTAAAAGGTGGCATTATTGAAATGGTCATGATCTGAGTTACTTTACGATGAATTTCATGGGGATTCGTCGTCTGCTTCGAATGCCTGCTGAGCTTGACCTTTGCATCTGTGCTCCTGGGGGCGAGCCAAGTACAAAGGAGATCTGACTCCTCCTTGAAATTGCTCTAACTGTCTAAAGGTATCCAGAAAAAAGGAGTTTACAGGCTTCTGTGGCATCCCTGAAGTGACATGTAGTAAGTGAGAGTAGCAGGCGAGCAGGGCGGGGGTCACGGTGATGACGAGCGGTCCATGTCGTTTCACGACCGTTGTGGTCAGCACCTGCAGTGGTCGGCACCTGCAGTGGTCGGTCAAAAACCAGACCAAAATACGCCCAAATTACACCGTGGCCGGTCAATAACCAGGTCAGGGTTAAGCAGGGCTTGGGGAATAGGGCCGAAGGACTGTCGCTTCCTATCAGATTACGACGCAGTGGCCCTCGGATTTCGCCAAACGGGGCCGGAAGAGAGTGAGACCGGCGGAACACAGGCCAGAGAGTTTGGGCTTTGTTTGGCAATCCCCGTAGGTATAAATGATGAGTCACGTGTGGCTAAATCGGTTCTAAATTCAACTCCTCCTGCTCAGCTTGTTACAGCATACTAGCGCATCCGGTCTCGGAGGTGTGGCAGCCCTGCTCTGGATATTAACCGTGCACGGCAGTCCGCAGCTCATACGGCGCAAGGTATCATGTATGTATATATCATACAAATAAACGTTACGACCCATCAAACTAATAATCTTTCCTACAGGTGCATCCAAATTTTGAATGGCAGGTTATACTATTCTCCTAATTGCTTGCGTACGGTAGAAGAGCCACAACACCTGGATCCCAACATCAGTCCATTTCTACCACCTACGGTCTTCCAGCAATCGGCAGACAAGTCAGACACTGCTGAAGAACCCATCATCTTCACTCGATATGCGCGCATTCGAAGACAAAACCTTCTAGATCTTGATATTCAAAATTACATGGCGCCTCGATGGTGGACAATGCAGTGGGGCTGGATAGCATTCATGCCACATGATCCGGACTACAGCTTCTCTACATTTCGGCCCTTGACTCATATACCTCGAAGACCTCGCCGCTTGCCAAATGGAAAAGGGTTCGAGATGTCACCGGAGACTAGGGAAAGCTGGGCAAGGCTTGATTGGGCTCTTAATGCTGTTACTTCAAATCTTCAGGCTTATTACGATGTGGCTGCAGTTAGACCCGTTAGCCCTTGGGGAATTGGCTATCGCAGACGCCACAAGCAAGAAGATCAGGCCATGCATGCCATCATCAAGTCGAAAGAATGGTTTTCCGTGTGGGTAGCTCTCCTTTGTTTTCTAGTTGCCATAGCCGAAACTAAAATTGAGGAATTGGCGAACTATCCTATGCTTGCAAAAAAGAACTGGGTTGATTACTTGTTGGAAAGAGGCGCAGAGCGAACCTGGCTCGAGCCTTTGATAGATTTTGTCAGGCTTAGCTTTCAACGTGACTCCGTTCGTTCGGGTGTATTCTTGTGTATACCTGCGAACCATGACTTACAGCCTTCCGTTGATTGGTTTTGTCGCTACAACGTCCCTGTATGGTACCTCTGGGATGCTAGGCATGCGGCTGACCCTAGTCTTGCACATTTGGCCCTGCCCTCATTTCTTTTTCAAGAGGCCACAACTACGTTGATTGCCAATCCTCCCCTGGAAACTGTTCCATGTCCTGATTCCCGTCGGATTGAAGCTACCATAATTTCCAAAAAATCAGATAAAGAACGATTTATGACCAGCTATTTGTCCTTTCTTGAGTCGCGGCAGGTGAGGCTTCGTGCCCAAGAACAATCAGAAACGGCCTTGGACAGGGAAAAACGGATGCAACGAGAGAAAAATCCTCCACGACGTACTGCAAAAGTTTTTCAATGGGTTAAGGACCCGTTGAGCGACGCTTATGTGCGCGAACAGATTTCCAAGCGATGGCGAGAAGACGTTTTGGGTGATTACTCTATGAAACAGCTTCGGTATGACCCGCTTATGAATGAATGGGATTGTTTGTCTCAGCTGGGCTCGAATGATGAATGGGAGGAAGATGATTCAGTGGATGTAAATGGTCAGACTGATGATATCATAGGGTTGGATGAGGTTATCGACAATGATGTGGAAGGCAAGGATGCACCCATGGGCTCAGACGAACCGTTAGATTTAGTGCAGGACGGCGTAGATAGCCTTCCTTTTCTTTCTCGACCACTGACACTGTATATACCAGGCACCGATGACTTGGTCCAGGAAATAATGGATGCGGTATACCTCTTCTGGGGATACATTCCCCCATTGCCTGTTCCGCAATATCCTGTGCCTGATGAACATAGTCAGAAGGAATTTGTAAAGTTCCTCGGGTTTGATTGGGAACCTAAATTCTACATGTTGTTCAGCTGACCAACTATTCTGGCCCTCGCTGTGTTTATCAGTACAATCTCAAAAGGACATGGTGCTGCAACTGACGAGTGGGATATATCGCGTCAAAGCAGGTATTTTATCAAATATATGCCACGCTTCAAACAAATCCGAATTATAACACATGCAAATGGGAACTTGTTTGCATTTGATTTCGGTAATCAGGCGACCGTGAAATGGGTGCTGACCGTTACATCTGCCTCTCATGCCCTCCTTGTTTGCCGTTTGCATGGTGATTGGCAGGAGAAAGATATTGCGCTGTACTTGTTACGCAGAGGTATTCCCTTTCATACTCTTCAAGACTCCCAATCAGTGCAGCCTCACCGTCCAATCGAGATGAAGCACCGTACCAATCGATCGCGTCTGCCTGACTACGTTTTCACCCTTCGTGATTATAGTGCATATCTGGAAGACTGCGAAGAAATATTACATCAACCTCGTTCGCGTGCTGCCTTGCTTCAGGGGGGTTATTCCTGGCGTGTCACTGTCTCTGTTGTAAGTTTTCAGCACGTTTTGAATGGTCCCTCAGGTCAACACACCAATGAAGAAGGGATAATCTCCGTGATTTTCAATGGGAGTAGGTACATCGATGATAAGTTGAGCGAGTCCAAGTGCTGCGTGTTATCTGGAGGTTATGAGTGTAAAACTGGTATGTTTTTGCTTTTTGATTAGTTCAGTAGCTCATAAATGCAAGGCCGTGGTGGGCAAATTGCATCGAAATCCTGGTGTCCAGCAAATAACATCTACGCGAGATCAGGAATTGATTACGGTTATTGGACTGCCGTGAATGAGGGATTTTACCGCCTTGGCCTTACCGACTCAACATTGCTGAACCCCACACTCAAACGTCAACCATTAGCAGCATTGCAGTGGAGGAACATATGCCGAGGCTCTCGTGGTCTCCGCCGAGCCCTAACTCAATCACATAGGACAGTGGCTGGGTACCGTGATCTATAGTAGTACAGTGAACTATTATTATACCGTGGATCACGGAGTTATTTTGAGCTAATGAAAACCTAGTATATTACCGTGCTACACGGGACTAATGGGAGGCTAGTATTTGACCGTGAATTACGGGGCCATTTTCAACAAATGGAATTGCCACTAGGGAGAACAAGGACCGGCGATTGAAGGACATGACCGCCAGTCTGTTCCACTAAATGTTGGATTTCGAACCGGCGACTGGAAACATTTTTGGCGCTATATTCAAAAATTTTATATATTGGCCGGCGAATGTCATTTAGGCCGGCGGTTTCATGTTCAGTACCCGGCTGCCTGTTCCATATTTCATTTGAGACCGGCGATCCATTTAATAGTATGATTCTTGACTGGCGATTTTCATATATGCAGCCGGCATCATTAGTCGTCAGCTCCGGCTGCCTGGTACAAATATGGCCGGCTGTCGTAAGCACAAATGCATCAGTGAATCACGTGATCTGCTAGCGTATGATGGATTTGCAGGGGATCTAAAGAATGTAGACCGGCGGTGAGACCAGCGGTTCTGCCTAATCAACTAGTGTTCATGTTTGGTAGGCCAGGCTGCATACAATGACATAATTAGTGTTTTATTCACGCAAAGATACAGTCTGAGCTGGTCTAAACAAAGTGTTTAAATGTTGTATGAGGCCGGCGGTTTCCCATTACGAAGTCGGATTACCTGCTTTCCAGTAAATATACACCTGTCACATTTTAGGGTACATTTAAAAGACTTGTGCAAATCAAATGACTAACAGAGTATGCTGAGACCGCCGGTGTGGCCGCCGGTTTCATTCAATCATTTTGTCTTCAAGCATATAAGGCTCTAAGACATCAAGGCCAAATGCATACAGTCAAATTGGTAGCCCATTAACCTTGACTAACCAAGTGGTGGTTATGCTTAGTTTTTTGGAGAAAATCTACATTTGCAGATGTAACTGACTGAAAACCTGCTTGGGGTAATATAAACATGTTCAAAAAGATTCAATGAAATTAATCATGCAAGTACATATGAATACACAACTGCATAAATGGAGCAAAAAAACAAAACAAAAGACACAAGATGACAAAGGACGACCGGCAGTGCAATGCGATGGGACAATTTTGGTCAGCAAGATGCTCAGACCTGCGAGTCCACTTCTCCATCTGCATCGGTGTCCTAGTCATCATAATCATCAGAATTGGAGCTTGAGTTGGGGCTCCAGGTGGAAGGAAGAGAAGTGCCTACCGAACTGGCGTTGTCGTTGTCGAAATCAATGGGTACGTCTAATGATATTGGTCAAAACTACAGTTTGGTGTGAATCAAGGCACTTACTCATTGGTGGCGAGTCAGCATCATCGCTGTCAGCTTGTGTGCGATAATGGCCCATGAGGGGCGCAGCCGGCACATTCATGGGTGGGTCGTCTTCATCATCGCTGCTGATCTCAATAATGGGATCGGCGGCCACGGACATTGGCGGTTCATCTTCATCCTCGTCATCCTCGCCGGTGATCGCTGTTGCCTGACTTGCAGGTACATTCATTGGGGGGTCGTCCTCATCTGATGTGACATCTTCTGGTGTACTGCTGGTTGGTGGCTGTGCAGTGTGGATATCGGTGGCCGGCGGAACAGTCATCGGCGGCTCGTCCTCTTCTTCGTCCGCGTCGTCTGCTGGCACCTCCATTGGTGCATCGTCCTCATCTTCAAGTTCATTCCCCTGCTGCACCTCCAGTGGCACATTGGACTTCTGTGCCAACACTTCCCCTTCAGGCACCTCCATGGGTGCATCGTCTTCGTCCTCACTCTCTTCACTCTCGGCCATAGGGGGCTCGGCGGCCTGAGCCCTTTCGTCGCTCTCCATGCCGGCTGCCATATTGTGCCGGCGTTCCTCCTTTCGGCCACGCAGGTATTTCATCAGCTCGTCAACGGATGCTGTGCCATGTTGAAGGACGAATGTCCTGGGTTGATCCGATGGACCGGCGGTGTCTGACGACAACGAGGTGCTGCTTGTTTTCGAGGAGATCTGCTCTTCTGGCAGAGGGCTAATGTAGCGCGGAAGAAGACAGTTTCTTCCCAAGACATTGGGGTTGGGGGCCGGCGGTGGGTAAACATATGACGACGCCGGTGGCGGGCGCAACCTCTCCCACAGCATCTCTCTGGGCTCCAAGAGCCCACCATCCTGTCCCCTGTCGAATTCAGCCTTCAGCAGTTCGAAATAAAAATGTAGCCATGCGAGTTTTTCGTCTTTGTGTGCGCATGGTTCGCACCTCTGCTCGATAGTTGCGTTGTTGCCCGCCGGTCGTCGTGCCAATCCAGGTATCTCCACATATGGCACCGGACTTCCTGGCAGATCTGGCATCAGGTTTGTAGCATCGTAGAAATCGAGCATGAATGTCAATAGGATGTCGAAGTGATGCCGAATTGACGCGGCGGTGTCGTTGTAGTCGAGGATTTCGTCTGCTGGCGCTAACCACCAGACCGGCGTTGTTTCCGTCATCGACAAAAGGAGTTTGTCTTCACGGCGCAAAAATTCGGGATCGTATCCCGCCGGTAGCATGATGCCATCGAACTGCCGGGCGATGCCATACCCATTGGAGGCAAGTTCGTCCAGAAGATTGGGTTGACGCAGCCGGTAACCTTTCATGACACACGTTGAGATGTGTATCAATGTGAATTCCTGTATACAAAATGTTAATAGTATCAATGAATGGATTAATTAAAGCTTACGATCTCCTTCATTAGAAGGCGGGCATATGGATTGCTGTGGCGAAGCTCCCTCCCTTCGATAGAGTACCGCAATCCGCAGCGGATGCGGAACATGCACAGGTAAAGCAGTACATTGCACTGCACACTTTCAATACGTGCATCTTCACTGAGCATAGGGATGGAGCTGGCGAGGGAGGACATAGTGGTTTAGAAGGGGTGATTTGGTTGTCAATGGGGTAAAAATGAAGAGCAAGATCACTGCAGATGGGATGATGGTAGATTGATAAGGTCACATGTATTGGTCAGGCCACATGATACCAATGGCTTATATAATTTACATTTGCTTTACTGAATCTGGCATCTGCCACCCTGCCTAATTCGTTCCATAAATTGATCTGCGCTTGTGCGTAAGCTTGGAAGCCAAGTGGATGGCATAGGAGTTGGCCGGCGGCATCATTTGATGTGTGATCAATGTGGCCGGCTGCCTCATCCCATACAGACCGGCGGAGTTTCCAAATATTAGCCATATGCACATAGAAGCGGACTGTCCAGTCCATTTCATGTTGGCAGAGTAGGACCTCCTCTTCCCAACGCATCTTTTGTGCACGGGCACGTAGCCAATGAATACGATAGACTACATTTGTATTAGTTAAATGTTGTATAAATGAATATGATACTCACAATCATTAATTCTTTCCTGGTTGAGATTTCCATCGACCGCCGGCCCAATGTTGTGCTCCACCCGCCAAATCCAGGACATTCTCGCACTGCTGCCCCCTCGAGTATTTGGGTCTGTAATGGACAAACTAGTATTTGTATCAGCTTTTGACATGACTGGAAACTGTGCTTCAATGCTAGCCCGGTCATCTTCACGCCGGGCAAGACGAAGCATTGACAATCTGTTTGCATTATATTTCCGCCGGTGTGTGCTAGTTGCTTGGGCGAGTAGCACGACACGATCTTGTGCACGAGTGTGGTGAGCACCATCTGTTCTCCTGACGTCAAATGCATATAGCCAAGATTTCTGGATGATTTCTCCACGAATGGACTCCAATAAATCATCAGCATGAGCTTTCCTAATCTTTAGCTCTGTTTTCTGTAACCGGCGGAGCATAGATTTATCCTGTGCCGATGCACCGGCGGTTGTCATGAGCTCTTCAGTGATTTCTGAAGGGAATGCCATTAGCTGTCTTTCAGGGTCAGCATAACTGACTTCTTCATTAGCCACCTCTGCTTCTTCATCTGTTTGTGCGCCATCAAGAATGGCAACTTCATGTTCATCATTAAAGGCATTCACAATGTCAATGCCCATGATGTCGACAGCATTGCGAGCAAATTTGTCCAGCTGCTTGCGTAGAGTCTGCCGGCGGCGTACAAGATCCTGACGCTGAGCCACAGTAGGATCTCGAGGCATACGGCGGACATGGGATCGCAATTCATTTCTAAATAATGAATAAATTGGCTGGTAATAATGATTGATACTACGCACTGCATTTGCTCAGCTTGAATACCCTGTGAGAGCCATACAGCTCGACCGCCGGTCTCTCCATTTCGAATTTCATTCTCTGAAAGCTGCACCTCAATTTCTCGCATGGTGGCAGCCTTCTGCACAGCCGGTCGATAAATGTCCATTGCTTCTGGGTCCTCATCTCGCCGGCGTTCAGCAGCCTCGATCTGTTCCAGCCATTCCGGGAGTTTATCCGCCGGCATACTTGCGGTAATATCGTTATAGTACACAATGGAATCAATTTCTTGATTCACTGCTCGAATATATTTCTTGATGATTGTAGATGGCATATTGACCGTCTTCTTCCAATTGGAATCACCCATGTGATCATCGAGGACTTCAGCTCTATGGCCGGCGGTCGCGGTACGCACACTGCGAGATGTCTTGTTTAGCAGGCTCCACAGGGTTTCCAGGATTTCTCCGTCTACCATGCCAACACCAGGGATATAGGTAGATGCCCATCTATATAGACATTCTGTCTTGTGGCCATGTACATGCCAGAGACCCACTGCGCGTATGCATCGAAGTCTTTGTGGCCAAGTGAGACCCTTCATTAGTCGAAATCGCCTAGTCATATTCTTGTAGAACTGACACATAATGTCATAAATGAACATGCCAGTCTCGATGCCGCCGGTGTTTGTATGCTTGAGTGCTTCAGAAATACTGTAGTCCATGCACATTTGACGTTCACCCAATTCAAAGTCAACAAGACTGCCTGGACAGAAGCAGCCATGTCTTGCACATGCCTGTACCCCAATCCCTCTGACCCGGCGGCCAGAAACAACCTTTTCACTGTCAAGCTGGGCACGATGAGAATGGCAAGTCAGCGGCTCTGTGAATTTCCTGGAATATTTTTTGGCATCCTTCAAATGCTCCTGGTATGGACCGGCGGCTGTCATGAATGCCTGGCCGGCTGTCAGATCAATATCGTCATGGGCGTTCTTTTGATTCAAATGGTCAGCCTTGAAATTGCCATCAGCACAGTACTTGCGAATAAAGAGAAATTTGTTGTCATTGTCTTTCCAGTTGTCAGGAAGATTTATATCCGGCTGTGGGCAAGTAGGGCAGAAAATAGCCAGTATATCACCATAGATTGATGGCATGGTTTTTGCTACGCCGGCCGTGGTACCGGCGGCTGGATCATTTGTTTCATCTTCAGATTCTTGTGCTTGCTCATCAACAGTTGGTGCCACATTTTCTGCCAGCATTTCATTTGGAATTTCATTATCAGCGAGAATGTGCACTTCTGGCACAACAGGTGGATCGGGTTCTGGTCGCCATAGCCCATGTGCTCTGCCATGCATGGTCCACATCTTCATGTTGCGGAATTGCCTGCTGAGTCGCCGGAGTTCCCGGTATCGATCCAGTACTGCTTGTGGGAAGGCAGGGCATGTCAACCGGCGGAGCTTCGTGTAATACTGATATGCTGATGTCTTGCATTCCAGGTTAGACAGCCTGAAGTCTCGAAGAACAGCAAATGTGAAGACAGTCTTGACGACATCGAAGGAGGTTGGGAATAGTGCCAGCTGCATGTATTGATTATCCTCCAGCGGTTGATTGTTGCAGTGACATTTGACTGCCGGCAGATGATGGATCCCATTTACCTCGACAATTGTAACAAATGGATTGCCATTTGTATCATGTTGGGCTGGCCTCGGTAACACTCGAGGGTAAGTAACATCAATATCAAACACAATTGTGTCTTCATCAATATATTCATCGGCGGCTTCCTCAGCTTCGGGTTGCAGACCAGCATTATACGCCCGGCGGAGGTCATTTTCATGTTCATCGCCATATTCTCCCTCTTGCATTTCCTGTACATTGTTGTAATCAATCATTGTATTGGGACATTTATTTCCTTCATGCCCAAGATGAAGCTTGACACCCACTTGCCACAAGGCCGCCAGACAGAATGCACTCCCATCCCAACAAAGGATGCGATGAAATGGCATGAACTCGTGTGACCGCCGGCAGCATGTTGTGCACAACAGCCGGCCTCCAAAACAAGCTTTACATTTCCATTTCGCATCTGGTGCATTGCAGTTGTTGCATGTTTCAATACCTCTGGCAGGTGCATGTGATGCCATAACAATCTTCAAGTGGGTATTTCTTCTGGTAAGCCATTCCCTAAGGAAATCATTTTGCGACTGCTGGAATCAGTACATGCAGTGTGCAATTAATATCAATAATATACCATACCTTCCCTCTGTATATTGGTAGATTCATGTTATCCAGGTTTGCGATTACCTGGTCCTCAGTAATATCGCCTGCATACTCCAGACGATCAGGTACTGCCTGAGGTTCAAAGACTGGGGCAGCAGCGGGAATAACAGGTGCGACAGGAATGGCCGGCGGTTCATTCTCTTCAACCGGCTGTCCTCCTCGTTTGTGTTTCTTGGAGACAACCCTTCCTCTGTGGTCTCGTTCTTCTATCTGGATGTCGTCTGCTTCATTAGGAACATGGTGCTGGGTGATACGGACACGACGCATTGGGAGAGGATGGCGGCACATGCACATTCAGTTCTGCACTTTATATTAAGAAATCAATGCCACATGTTTACTACCTCATGTCAATTGTACATTTATATCTCTACAGTTTATAAGCAGCATACCACAGGGGTTGATTCCAATCTCTTGCTCAGCTATGCCCACACCTGAAGAAACCCCTGCTTCGACCCAAATATGGACACCAAAGGAGATGGAGGTTCTTAGGGATAATGTCGAAGGTTATCGTGCTCAGGTGAAGGAAAGGAAGGGCACCTTTCTAGCTGAGAAGGTCATTAAGATGATCAAAGTACTGTGGGGATCAAGGTATAAAAAAACAAATCCAAATTTCAATGAACAGGTCCAGGCAGAGTGGAAGAAGAAGAAAAAGGTATGCCTGACACTACACTTTATATGCGAAACTGAGGTACATTCAAGTCAATATGCAATTGGTTCAAGAATAATGCCAAGTCAGAAAGGCATATGAAAATCAAGGGTTTCAACCTGGAAGTTACCTTTGAATCTGTTCTCATTGCACACAAAGGAAAGGAGATCGAAGAGGAAGCAAAGCGCCGAGCACGAGAGGCATTGGGGAAGGCAGATGCTGCACTTGATTTGCCGGAATCGGGACCGGAAGACAATGATGATGATGAGGCCGCCGGCCATACCGCCGGCACTAGTGTCATTATGAGTAGCCGTTCCTGGATCAGGTACTATGCAGGTGCAAAGAAGCAAATAAAAGAGATGCTCACAGACGAGGAACGGGATGCATTCCAAAAGGAGGTTACTGAATGGAAAGCAAAGGGTGTGCCACCAGAAGTCCAAGCAAAGTGAGTTCCTGCACACACCGGTGGTCAATCACTGAATGATTATTTAGACAGGCAATAAAGCACTGCGCAGACATTTGCCGTGAAGTTGACAGGAAAATGTTTGATAGCATGGGAGTGAGGTCATTCTGGATTACCACATTTACCAAACCGGATGGAAATCCCACATTCACCGTGTAAGCACCTATTGTGCCTGACAATTCTATTAATGTGACCGCCGGCCAGATACGATACCCAGGTCGTTCAAGCAAATGCACCAATGAATATTCCCAGTTTCCAAGAATATGATCCATCAGCTTATAGTGCTATCAGGTCCAGTTACATAAAATACATTTCCCATATTACGAAACTGAAATGTGGAGAGACCGCCGGTGTTACATCGCCGGCTGATCAGGGAACGACACATCCATCAGGAATGCCCTGGGTGCCTCCATACAGACCAGATGTACAAAAGGAGAATGTCAGGGTTATGCAAGGAATAATTCGGAAGTACTATGCATTGCACTATGGTAAGAATTCATTTTTTGATCATCCATCAATTAATGCATTTGCTGGCCAATAGCCCTGGCAACGAAATCATTGAGGGGCCCACCTTACACATCAATACAAAGTAAAGGTGATTGGCAAGACTATGTGGACCCTATTTACATGCCTTTGGGGGTGTCATTTCGGGACCCTTCATCATATAACAGGGACACGGCATTTGATATTCTGAATCTGATCCGCCGGCGTCAAGCAGCTAACCAAATTCCCTTCAAATTCCACGCTGTTCCTAATGCTAAAATTCAGCCAGTTCCAGAGATGTATCCAGTAGAAATGTTCACCGCATTCTCAATTCCACCACCGGACACAGGTAGACCAAAAGAGGAAGAAACTGACCTCGCTGAGCTCGAGCAATTGGCAGAAGCATACACTGATGAGTCTGTCACATCAAAATCACTTGATAGCAAAAGTCGTTCGCTGGCCTCTCCAAACCGGCGGTCTCAAAATGATGACGAAATTTCAATCAGCCCTGCACCCTTCACGAGATTAAGACGCAAAGATGAAGCAATACACAAGACGAGAGACCTATCCAGCTTGGTGGACAACGAAGACCGCCGGCCTACTGAAAAACGATCAATGACGCAGTTTATTACCCAGAACTTCATTCTGAAGACGAAGGCTGGCAATAGCAGAGAGAAGCAATCAATGTCAGAATCTGATTCAGATCATGAGGATTTACAGCGCAGCCGGCAACTGGACGTAGACCGGCGATCGCAATCACTTTCATCCGGAAATGATGACCGGCGATCGGAGCAGCATCAAAGTACAGATTCAGAAGAGGAGATTGTTGTTACTAATGTCTCTCGGCGCAAGCAACCTCGTAGACCTGGTGGGCTTCGAGATGTATCAAATGCAAGGGATAGAACCCAGTCAAGGGTACAAATTGTGGCACCAGATGGCGGAGGGGAAACTCAATCTAGAGGGAGAGCCATCAAAAGAAATGAACAGCGGACATCACTGGGTGGCACATCGTCTCATCTCATTGAAGCAAATCTTCGCCGGTCTTCTCGTATACAGGCAAAACCGCCGGCATCTGCCAAAGAAAATGAAAATGAAGGAAAAAAACATAGGGGGAGATCACAGAAGAGGAAGCATGTCAAAGATACACAAGCTCCTCGCCGGTCTTCACGGTTTGATGTATCACATCCGCGCACTCGGGGCCAGGGAAAAGCTTTGCCAAATAGACGATCACGCATGTAGTATGATTGTGTATTGTAGGGACCGCCGGTGACACCGGCGGTCTAACACTTTCAAACTGTGCCTCTCAGTTAAGACTGATATTACTCTTATCACACATTATGATGATGGTACTGAGATCAGATATTCTGTGAAGAGAAATTGGGATAGACCGGCAGCGACACCGGCGGTCTCCTCGTATTCCCTGTTGCATAGTTAATTCAATTGAATTTGCCAATCTTAGGTCATTGAGGCAAAAATAAAATCAATTAGACTAGATTTTGAGATAGACTGCCGGTGTCGCCGCCAGTCTCCTCATATGAACCATGAGGTCATTGAAGCAAAATTAAAATGAATTAGACTTTGACCTATAGTCAAAGCCTCTACATATATACATTACAAAAAAAATGGACCTTGACTTCAACAAGTCAAGGTCCTGCTGCTATATACATTAGGAAATAACCTCTTGACCAAGAGTCAAGAGGTGCTATATTACAATATGAATGAAATCAAATAAAAACTGCAGGCGGGGAGAGGGCGGTCACACAAGAAGGCGGGAGCAGTTGCTCACCGGCGGGTTTTGGTGTGCTTGCGCTTCAAAGGCAGCTCTTCATCGCCTTCATCCTCCTTCGCTCGCTTTGTGCCCGCCGGCCCTCCACTCGCTTTCCCCTTTCCCTTCCCTTTCTTGCTCCTTGTCTTCATCTCCTCGACCGCATCGTCCTCTTTCCCGGCCTGTGACGCAGACTCGAGTTCGTCTTCCTCGCTCGCTTCCTCCTCCTCAGGGGACCCCTGACCGGCGGCCTCTTGCTCGGCCCCACTTGGCCCAGATTCAGCAGGGACCTCAAGTGGGGGGTCACCTTCACTGTCCTCTTCGCTAACCAACTCGATGTCTTCGCCCTCGGGTGCTGGTGGCGCGGGAGATGGGACTGCAGGATTTTCTGCTTGAGGAGCAGGCGGCAGCGAGAGGGCAGGGGCGGTGGCGGCGTGGGTGACGGGCCTGGGGGGAGTTGAAGGAAGTCCCCATGTGTCTTCGGCCGGCAGTGCGGTCTTGTGAGAAGGGCGTCCCCAGCCCAGCGATTGCCTCTCGACCGGCGGTGCGACGCTCACCTTCTCCATCAACTTCTCCAGCAGGCCTTTGAGTTCCCTCTGTCCCTCAACGACCTCCGTCAGCACGAGTCCGTGCCTTGCAACGACCAACGAAAGTTGATCGACCTTCTCTGCAAGATCGCGTGCATCTTCCCGCACCTCCGTCAGCTCCTGGACGGCCTCTGTTGTCGTTTTGAGCGTCTTTGCGAGCTCCGTGTTTTGGCGTTGAAGGCCTTCAAGCTGGCCGGCGGCATCGTCGAATGCCTGCTCCACATTGCAAGTCAGGGCGCGGGTCTCTTCCAAAGTCATGGCGAGGACGTCGCCGACGTTTTCGGGGTCTGTGAAGATCTTTTTGCGGTCTTCATCCACATACCTGTGGAGGTGGTGGGACCAGGGCGCGACCTTATCGTTGAGTGTCATCGCGCCGGGCGTCTTCAGACACGGCTTCTTGTACATGTGTTGACAAGTACTGCAGGCGCGCACCGGGTTGACGCGCATTTCTTCCTCGTGCTCCGGCGACTCGACCAGGCATTCCGTCCCCCTGTTGATACAAGACCAACATGGGGTCTTGGTCGCGTAGCAACCGGCGGGGAGGCGGGACTTAGTGGTATTTGACTTGGCGCGTGCTTTGCCCTTCCCCTTGGCCGCCGGTTTGACGTCAGACTCGCTGTCATCTTCGCTCTTCTGCACCGTCCTCGTCGCCTTCCGCCGTGCCTCGGGCTCGCTTTGTACACCTTTCCCCTTCACTGCCTTGTGCCGCGTCCGGGGCTCTTCATCCTCTTCCTCATCGTCGTACTCGCTGTCCTTGTCCTCGCTGTCGATGACGTACTCGCGGGACTTCGCCACCACCCTGTGCTTTGATGGACCTGCCACCGGCGGCTTGGCGACAGGCCCATGTGCGGCCTTGACAGGCACACGCTTGGCTACGTTTTTCTTCGCCGCCGGTGCTTGAACCGGCGGCATCTCCACGATTTCAATATCACTGTCTTCCTGTCGTGCCTTCGCCCTCTTGATCTTGGGCACTTTGGACGGCGGAACCGCAATCACGACTTCTGTGACGTCCCTGAAGGCCGCCGGTGCGGCCGCCGGCGCGATCCCAACCGCGGCTGGGCGCTCAGCTATCCATCATTCAGTAAAGTTCAATGCATATAATTTTATTGTGACTCACCTATGATAGGTATGGACTTCGTGTCCACCTCTACCGTGCTCTGCTCCTGCCGCCGGAGCACGTACAGCCCGGTCTCCACCATTTCCTTGAACGTCTCCCACTTGACGTTCTCCGCGTCCCTTCCTTCCGAGTTGGCATCCTTCGGCAGCAACTTCCGAAGGTAGTTGTACAGCGTCAGACCCACTGCACGGCCTGCAGGGGTCTGTTTCCTTGCGCGAAGTTCGACCTATCAAAGACATAAGAAAGTAATACTACAATAAAAAGAACAAGACTTACCAATGACTTCCAGACCCTGTTCCTCTCCTTCAAGAATACCTGGCTTCCTCCTTGCCAGACCTTGACACAGTCATGGTGAAAAGCGACGAGCGCTGCGCAGATGTCAAGGCTGCTGTGTGAAGAGGCCATAGTTTATGAGTGGATAGAAAGGGAGTGGACGGGGTGCGTTTTTGCAAAGTGGGTATGGAGGTGTGGGAGAGATGAAAAGTTCCGTTGATGGATGGTTGGTATTATAAAAATGAACATTGTACAAATAATGGTCAACATTCTCATGCCGCCATTCAACAAAGATCCTCGTCATGTAAAGTTTGAAGGCAGCCGGCTTTTTCCGCCGGCCTCAAGTTGCCATGGATGTAAAGACTGCTTTGTTAGCCTAGTTCAGACAAAGTCTTCTATTTTTCCAAAAGATCACAGATAAATGATGGGCTAGCAATTTGCCTCTATCCATTTGCCCTCGATGTCAAATGATTGAATGAAACCGGCGGCCACACCGGCGGTCTCAGCATACTCTGTTAGTCATTTGATTTGCACAAGTCTTTTAAATGTACCCTAAAATGTGACAGGTGTATATTTACTGGAAAGCAGGTAATCCGACTTCGTAATGGGAAACCGCCGGCCTCACCGCCGGCCTCATACAACATTTAAACACTTTGTTTAGACCAGCTCAGACTGTATCTTTGCGTGAATAAAACACTAATTATGTCATTGTATGCAGCCTGGCCTACCAAACATGAACACTAGTTGATTAGGCAGAACCGCTGGTCTCACCGCCGGTCTACATTCTTTAGATCCCCTGCAAATCCATCATACGCTAGCAGATCACGTGATTCACTGATGCATTTGTGCTTACGACAGCCGGCCATATTTGTACCAGGCAGCCGGAGCTGACGACTAATGATGCCGGCTGCATATATGAAAATCGCCAGTCAAGAATCATACTATTAAATGGATCGCCGGTCTCAAATGAAATATGGAACAGGCAGCCGGGTACTGAACATGAAACCGCCGGCCTAAATGACATTCGCCGGCCAATATATAAAATTTTTGAATATAGCGCCAAAAATGTTTCCAGTCGCCGGTTCGAAATCCAACATTTAGTGGAACAGACTGGCGGTCATGTCCTTCAATCGCCGGTCCTTGTTCTCCCTAGTGGCAATTCCATTTGTTGAAAATGGCCCCGTAATTCACGGTCAAATACTAGCCTCCCATTAGTCCCATGTAGCACGGTAATATACTAGGTTTTCATTAGCTCAAAATAACTCCGTGATCCACGGTATAATAATAGTTCACTGTACTACTATAGATCACGGTACCCAGCCACTGTCCTATGTGACTCAATATGAAAAGGATGCATTCGCGCTCATACAAGATTCCCGACAAGAATAGCCAATCTTGAAGTGTCTCATTGATTTTGCATCTTGATATTTGTCGGTATCTATGTACATTGGGAAGTCTTCTTTTTAGCTTCATTCCGGTCACTTGTAGTCTCTCGTAGTTGCATTCACATCGCCTAAGATGGACGTGGATATTTGGAATTTTTGCCATGTCTATAGGTACCGAACATTTGTGAAGACAGAGAAGGCGGGTAATATGATCGGGCAATATGTAATAGTCCTTATGACCATATAGTATAAGTGCATTGTTGCAATGTGGTTACTCACTGACAGTTTGCAGTACCTGGCCATTCCTCAATCTATGAGGACTTCCTTTCAGCTAGACAGGAAGGACGAGACGTTAATTCCTCGATGTACGCACCCTGCTGACCATGACAATGGTAGTCTGGGTCTTTCACATCTCTGTTTCTCAGCGGCACTGTACCCTGCGCATACGTGAGAGTGTTTCAATTGAAAAAAGAAACTACACAGTGTACCAGGACAATCTGTCTAAAGCTCAGGTGCACAGTTGGTTTGTATGTAAAATGATAGGACAATGTCTTTAACCAGTTTTCATTCCATAGATAGGCTACAGGGCGTCTCTGTGCCCTACCCGACCTCGCCACCATATGAGCCCCAGGGCGCTGTATTGCGTCCTGAGGTATTTCTGTATACTGCAGGACGTGTCACCTTGAGCGCCGCCCCGTTCTTCGTACATGTCCTGTAGCTAGAAGATACCGCCGCGGCGCATTCTGCCTCCCGACTGGGCTCGGCGCCCACCCCCGACTCAGGATGCGCCCTTCTCAGCCTAACACGTCGCGCAGGACCTGTTAGGCTGCTGGCTGCAGCCCTTTAGTTTAATAAAATACTAAGCATACCGTTTGGTCCAAAAGCATCCAGCGAGGTCTTAGGCTTTGCGAGATTCTTATGATTCCGCGGGAGGGACACCATAATCTTTCTTACCTTCTTTCCGGACTGCTCATCTTCATCTCAGGAAGATTCCGAATCCAATGGTCGCCGATTGCCATCATTCTCATTATCCCCAGTCACCAATAACAAAAATCGCAAACATGCCTCGAGAGGGTTTCGGTCAAGTTCAACTGTAGGCATTCCGTTGGGGTGGGCGGCTTGAGGGTCGTCGCGGAGGAAATTGAATGATATACGGAAAAACACTGCTGATCTGTCATCGGCCCATGAACCATGCAGATCTAGCATACAAATTCTTTGTTTCGCAATCTCGTGCTGGATTTTTTATTGGCAAACATTTTGTGATTTTTCAAACTCGAATGCTGACTCGGACATGCCTTTTCAAGATCCATTTTCAAATTGGACGCTGTAAATCGGTCGTTTCAGGACACTTGTAATCCTAGAGAGAGAGAATGTTGGTCACTGATAAGTGATTAGGGCAAGAAGGAAACGTAGTCATCCTGCAACGATTGATTATCTCCCTCTTTGCCATCTTGGTCCTCCATTGACTTACCCACACTTTCACTGGAATTTCTCGAGCTATTCAACTCTTCCAACGCGAGGTTCACATCTGATGTTGGGCGCGACACCGACCCCAGACGCGAAGGTCCAGCACCATCCCTATCTCCATGACTTCCGTGTCCCGAGCTGCTCCCCCTGTTGCTGCCCACCTTGACATTTGAGAGCCAGGTGAGCTGGTCCACTTGCACTATACTCTTCACGCCCAGTCCACACTTGCTCATCGTCCCACCTGTTGAACGTACCATAGATACGGAGGTTAAGGGCGCCTTATTGAACCGCGCTCTAGCATACCAAGACAAGCTCCCGAAGCTCCTGATCCCACTGCTTTCAGACACCTTGAAGCGGTATCTACGCGCACTAGAGGCCCCCAAGACGAGAAGGACCATGCAATCACCCAAGCTGCAGTTCAGGAGTTTCTCGAGGCCGATGGCCCAAAACTAGACGAGCTACTAAGAGAGTATGCTAAAGATAAGGCCAGGTAAATACACTCTACTGCATCACTTAATTTCATGTTTATTGACTTATTTTTCCAGCTACATCGAAGAGTTCTGGCACGAGTCATATCTATTCCACAGCAACCCCGTTTTCCTCGCTCTGAACCCATTCTTCGTCTTCGTGCTTGAGTATGTACGCCATCGCTTGCTTGGGAGGTATTGATCTTCTCTGCCCACAGGAATGATCCGACCCCAGATCGAGGATCGCAGCTTCCTCGAGCAGCTTCTCTCATCGTGTCTTCTCCTGGCTTCATTCATGATCTGCGTGCAGGAATTCTGGAAACGGACACAGTACGTGATACACCTCCTGCAATGACTAGAGCACCGCCCGTGGCCCAGGACGGGATGGACGCAGGGATGGGCGAGAAGAATACGCCGATGAAGAACATAAGCCCGATAGTGACAGCGGTGAGACCGGTCTTGCCGCCCTCTGTTGTAGGTACGTATCAAATACCACTTATTCATGAGCGCTTTCAAATGGCAAATTAAGTGACATGCACCGCTGATACCCGTGGCGCTCTCGATGAAGGCGGTGACGGGGCTGACGCCCATGAGTGCGCCCATGCTGATTGAGAAGGCATCAACGCAGTAGGCTATGCTCGAGCCCTCAAAGTCGAGCCTCACAGGGTCGCGAAGGCCCGCAAATTTGGCCATGGAATACACTGTGCTGCATAGATATGTCAATTACATTCATCAGCAATGCCCAAACAGCTATTCACCCAGTAGTGTCTGTTGTTGACAGCATGTTAAGTCATATAGCAAGACATCAAAAGAGGAACATTTGCTCACCGAGGATAACAATGTATAGGAAGGTAATCAAGGCATACCAACTGCATCCATTACTGTCACTTTCGCTTATAATCTACTATTTGAAGTCATATGCTAGTGCCACAAACACATAGTCATGCTAAAATGAGACAACAGGTCAGTCCCGACCTCGCAGCCGCCCATATTCCAGATCGCAACTCACATCAATCACACGCCGCGGGAAGGGGGGGACGAGGAGGAGGAAGGGCGGCGAGCGCCCCTCGCGCGCCCTGAGGCCTGCGCGCTGGCCCCATGGCGCGTGAAAATACCCCAGCACGCGTTATGTGCGTGCTGGGGTATACCCGCGTCCACAACGGGCGCGGGAAGGGGGGGACGAGGAGCAGGGGGCGCGGCGAGCGCCCCTTGCGCGCCCTGTGGCCTGCGCGACGGCCGCAGGGCGCATGAAAATACCCCAGCACACTTTGTGTGCGTGCTGGGGTATACCCGCGTCCACAACGGGTGCGGGTCGGTAGGGCCGCGGGAAGGCGGGGACAAGGAGGGACGGGGCCGCAGCTGTGGAAACAACGACAGCACCCGGCTGCTGCGAGCTTGCAGTGAATGCTTGTGACTTACACTTTATATCTCCACATTATATTGCGTAGCTCAGTGTTTGTTGTCGTTGAGCGAACGTATGTATTTGCTTGTTCACTAACTTGCCATCATTATGTTCACGCGCTCTTTTGCTCTCAAATCTACTTCATCAGCACCAGCAACCACCTCCATCTCCTTTGAAAAGCATGGCAGTGGGACGCATTATTGTGAGTTATTAGATGTTCTTGGGTGTTAAAACTTTCTCATTCATCATCTTCCAACTTTCAATGGCAGATACTCTTATTTTTGCAAGTCTGGGCATGTTCTGGTTGTCATATCTTTCTGACCATCTATCACATTCATAGGATCTCTGCACTCATCAAGTTTGGTACCATGAATGGCAAGCAGAGCAGCAACCCCATGAAGAAAGACAATAGAGCAGTTTTGGCAGGCAGAAATAGTAGGTTACAATTTTTTCTTCCTATGACTGTAGTACCTATTACTAGGATCCACAGGTTTCTGATTTCATGGGATATCCTCTCAGCCTCACAGGTTTCCTTGTAGTATATCTGAATGCTTGTGTGTAAAATTTGTATTCAGGCCTCTTGAAATACAATAACTATACCAATGCTCTACCAAAATTGCAGCTATCTAAACAGTATCTTTATGAGTTTACATTAGCCTACATAGTTATTGAAGCTCTGAATCAGCTATTAGCTTTACCTCAGCACCTTCTGCAGCTCTTACCCTTTCATAAATTAAGTACTCTACATGGTAGGTACATTACCTCCTAGTCTAATGATCCTAATGTAGTATTTGAATGAGTAATATAATACATACATTGTCAGGATCCTGAAATCTAGACCTATGGGATGTCACCTTACACCAGGACATGTCTTATTAAAAACATAATACATTCATATTACATGTACCTGCAATCTAGTGTAATAATTCTATATATCTGTCATGCCAAGAGCTCCATGAGTATATCCAGACAATGCCCCATAAAGGCATGGAAGTTGGAAAAACATGACCATCGTATTATCAGAGTTGAAATGTGAAATCAACAGTCCCACTTTTTACTGATGGTACAATGACAGTATTTTCCCTGTATCTCAGTCAATTTTCAACCAATAATCTAGAAATTTTGGCATTGTAATGCTTAATTATATGGATACTGAATTGCACAACTTTCAAAGCTCAGATAAACACCCTTCCACCTGTATCAGATTGACTCTATTGTTGCTCTACTGGTATACTAAATTCAATAGTGCTAAGCCTAAGGGTTTTTATGAATTATGAAGTAATATAACATACTATATAACTAGTATACTTTACTATATAGTGTTATGATACTATGAGCTATTATGAGCTTAGCCTAAGTATTATGTGACACTATGACATCAAGTGCTATTATTATGACACGCTATGAGAAAATGATTAGATTTGCTGATGTATGCACATGTCACCTGCCTCAAATGGGTACAACTACATAGTGCACGGACGGTGTGTGCTGAGCTCATGGGTGGAAGGTCGTCCGCTGAAGAAAGAGAATGCAAGGGCGATAGCGCAGTGGATGTTTGAGGATATTATCTGCTGCTGGGGATGTCTTAGAGAGATAATCACAGATAACGGTGGACCGTTCCGTGCAGCGCTCAAGTACTTAGAAAAGAAGTATGGTATTACAGGGATTACCATCTCAGTGTACAACTCTCAGGCGAACAGAAAGATAGAGCGGCCACATTGGGACATCAGACAAATGTTGTGGAAAGCATGTGGAGGTACCGAGGGCGCACATAAGCGCTGGAGCAAGTTCTTCTACCATGTGCTGTGGGCGGACCGCGTTACAGTGCGCCGCGGATTTGGGTGTTCACCCTTCTTCATGGTCACTGGCACGCACCTGATACTACCGCTGGACATCGCTGAAGCAATGTGGCTGGTCAAGTTACCAGATCGGGTACTTACCACAGAGGAGTTAGTAGGGTATCGTGCGCGTGCACTGGCCAAGCACAGGGACACAGTGGAGGAAATGCGCCAGCGGGTGTCAAAAATAAAGCGGGATGCTATCAGAGAGTTCGAGCGGAAACACTCCGCTAAAATTAGGGACTATGCATTCAAACCTGGCAATGTCGTACTAATGCGTAACTCTGGCATTGAATCCAGCTTAAATCGCAAAATGTTGGCGTGCTGGAATGGACCATACATTGTCATTGCACGGAAGGAAGGAGGAGCTTATCTAGTCGCTGAGCTGGATGGGTCGGTGCTGAAAGACAAAGTCGCAGCATTCCGCTTAATACCCTACTTTGCCAGGCGCCAGCTGAAGCTGCCAGCGGACTTAGACGATATCATTGATCAAACGCGCGAGAACCTCAACAAGATGATGTCAGTGCCAGACTACGAGCCGGCCATACCTAAAGACTATATCTTTGATGAACCAGGAGTAGTTTCAGGCAGCGGTCAAGTCTCAGCAGACGAAGCAGATGATGATGAGGATGGGTGGGCAGAGCCCGATGCTTAGAAGTGCAAAGTAGAAAAGGAGACCACAATAGAGTATATTGGGTAAACTAAAGGAGAAAGGTACAAAAGAAACTAGCTAAGGACCACTTTGAGGCGCTCAGCGGAGTAATTAAGAGGGTCATCACTGCAGCGCGGGCTCCTCAGCGGGGTTGGTCCCAGTCAAATCCAAGCTGCGCTGTAAAATCTCTAACTCTTTAACGAGCAGAGCACAGCGCTTCAGGATGAAGTCAATCTTGTGCAAGTCACAGATGATTTCAGCTTGCAAGTCTCCGATGAGACGGCAAGTGACGAGCTCGGATGGGTTCCCGGTGTTCAGCGGTTCCTTAATGAGGTTGGTGGCAGCGTCGAGACAGGCATTGACCTTGTTGTTCGAGAGAGTAAGATTGGTACCTAAAAGAAGATGAAAGAGTTCAGCAGATGCAACAGAAAAGAATAAGGGTAAATAGCGCACCCTGCACAATGAAAGGAGAATCGGCGAAAGTAGGAACACCGTCAGCGCCGAGGCGGGCCTTCTTAGAGGAAGCATCGGGGAACGGTGTGTCGCGCAGAGAGCGCCGGTTGTCAGAAGAGCGGAGTGTCATGCCGCGGCCAAGCACACGAGTGCGATGTCCACTGGTCTCAGTGCGCTCCCGCTGACATAGAAGTAAGAAAGTGACGAGAGAGGGAAGACACAACAGAACAAACCTGATGAGGAGTGTCGGGAGGAGGCGCTGAGCGCTTCTTCGAAGGACTAGGCTCTGGGGTATTCTGGCGGCTAGGTACTCCGCCCTCAGTGGCAGCCTCGATCTTGTCATCGAGGGCCATCTTTTTAAGGAGGAGGTACAGCTGCATGTTAGTAATATCTAAAAAGGGTGGAGGAAGTTAGCCACACCTTGTCATCATCGGAATCGGGGGATGAGGTACCTCCAGGGGCAGAGACCGTCTCAGGATCGGCAGCAGAGCGCGAGAGGAGGCGAACGTTGCGCTGAGCGGACGGTTAAAAGATAATAAGAGGCAGCAAGCGCATAGTGTACTGGTCCAGTAGGAGTATGCATGCGCTGACGCGAGGCAGCGGCTTTCGCTTTTAAAACTTGCTCATGCAGAGTGATAAAAGCGTTGGCAGCGGGAGAGAAAGTGCAGAAGTGGTGATCCGCCTCTAAGGAGGTGTAGATGGCACGCGTCTCGTTGAGAATATCAACAGCCTCGCTGTTATTAATGATACGAGTAATGCTGCCGTGGGGATCACGCCAGCAGTTCTAAAAAGTTCGAGTGGTCAGCAGAGTAAAAGACCCAGCGGACCAGCTGGGTGTTGTGCGTACTAAGTCAATAGCCAGAAGCTCGAGGCTCCCGGTATAGTTGGAAGGCATGGCGGAAGCCAAGCCTCTGATATCTTGGATTAATGCCAGGAAAGAAGCAGTGAATGACAGGTGGACTCGGTCAGCTCTAGGCCGTGCTGCGCGGACTACTCAGTGGGAGTGCATGGGCAGCGGAGAATGGGCTTACAGCGTGATCTTGAACTCGGTTAAGCAGCGGGAGACAGACACTCATGGGTAGCTGTTCCTCTGCAGCGGAGTCCAGAATATAGTGAAGGGCAGTTATATAGATTCAGCATACTCGGGCTACATTGTGGGGAGGAATGTCACTCAGCAGACATCTAGACAAAGCATCGAGACGAAGGATGCGAGGATCTGAATGTGCAAGTAATAAGAGATTATGCTCAGCGGACAAGGAGGGCATGTTGACGTATACGACTACAGACAGAGGGAGTTATATTATATACATAGATGGTCAGCGCAGTGGACCGCCCTAATCAGAGCACACGTTGTCTACAATGAGCGCGGCATCAGGGTCCACTTCTTGAACATCGGCTGCAATTCGCTCAGAAGAAGGCAGCAGATGGAATGGCATGCCCAGATGACTGTATCGGTCGAGAACACATAAGGCGGCATTACTGAGTAGGCGGGGGTCGAAGTGATCATCACTGAACTTCTGCTGGGCGCGGGCCTCGTAAAACACAATGGTCATGAGGAACGATAGAAATTGACGATTAAAGTCAACGAATCTCAGTGGAAGGGTAATATGATCCTGTGGAAAATAGTCAGCGGAGTAGAATCTATAGAAGTAGGCCTTACCAGAGCACGGACAACCGCCTGCGCGGACTGCAATGGCAAATGGAGCGTGGTCTCAGCGGAGTCTTCGGTGAGCTCAGCATGGACAGCCAGCTGCTTGAGGATGCAGGTGAACTGGCAGGCGACATTGGTATGCTGGTAGCGTTGCATGACTAAAGGAAGAAGAATAAAGAGTCTGTCAACTGAGGACAGTTGATTTTATAGTGAGGGGGAGAAAGGCCGCTAAAAGAGGGCCACGGAGCACGTATGGGGAAAGAAGTCCGCTGAGCGGACCTGAACATAGGTTCAGAGAACGGAAGACTTTAGCAGACACAAGGAGAAAAGAGTCAGGGCAATCAGCATAGCCGAAGCGCGGGGTCAGCTGGGCATGTTGCTACAACGAAGAGAGAAGCTCAGCTGAGAGAGATGCGGGAAAGAAAGGAAGATAAGAGACTTTTCAAAAAGAAAAAGAAAAAAAAAAGGGGGGGGAAGAAAAACAAGGAAAGACGCTTACACAAGGGAGCTGGTGGGCATGACTAGTCTCAGCTGAGCGGGGCCCCACCTGGAAAAAGAGAACTTAGAGGTCACACAAAAAGAAGGACAAGAAAAGCATATTTTGAGTATTTCTAAAACAGTTAAAACTACATTACATATGCTAGATAATGTAGACAAGAGGCAGACCACAAAAGAAAATAAAATAAAAAGACCCGAAGGCCTGAAGAAAGGAACCCCCAGGGGCAATCGAACTAAGCACCCTCCGCACGAGCATCGTCGGTGTCTGCCTCGCTAGGGACCCGGGAAGGGGTCAAGTAAACAGGGTGCAGCTGAGGGGTAGGGCGAGCGGAGACAGGAGTCTTGCCCTTCGAAGAAGATGCGACAGGAGGAGGGGTAGGGCCAGTGGAGACCGGAGTCTTGCCCTTTGAAGAAGAGGCGGGGGGAAGAGGAGCACTAGGCTCAGGAAGAGGGGCAGGAGGAAGGTCGGGGGAGACCTTCTTACTGGATTTCTTCTTTTTCTTCTTCTCCGCGGAGATGAGGGCATCGGCGTCGCTTGCTTGGCGGCCCGCTGCATCTTCAAAAACTTGCGACTCTGTAGCTAAGAATTCCTCGAGGGTGATGGCCTGCTCTGGCTGGGGGGAGGGGATAAAGGTGGAGGGGTCGTAACGGGGATGCTTGGGATCATAAAACTTAGCGAGCAGGGCAACAACAGCGGGGTCCTCGATAACAACGGGCTCACAGAGCAAGGCATATGCTTCGCAGAGGCGATCCAAGTCCAGACTGCGGAGCGCGTCGAAAGTCTTGCAATCGCGGAAGCGAGGTCCAATAACCAAGCCAGTGGGGAGGGTCAATGCCATTGCCTGCGTGAGTTGAGACAGCTCGACCAGCTGAGCGAAGTAAAGTCGCTCCGCTGCCCTACGCTGCTCCTCTGCCACGTGCGCTTGATCGGAATATGCGCTGAGGCGCAAGAAGCCAGACAAAAGACCTAAAAGGTCATTGGGAAATAGATGTAAGAAAAATATAATAAGACAAGGGAGAAAAAGAGGGCGTACTAGTCAAAGAAGTGCGGTGCCAGAGAGTAGTGTCCTCGATGGCCTTGTCCAGCTCTGCGGGTTCCATGCAAAAGAAACACTTCCCCTTTGACTGGGTGCTGCAAGTGCAGCAATTACGAGCCCAACCTCGACAAATGCATTGATGTAAGCCTTCGTTCATGCGAGTATTGAAGGGGCGGGCGCAGTGGTTGCAAGTCATTCCTTTCTAAGAAAGACAAGGGGACGTCAGCTGAGGGGAACAAAACAAATAAATAAAAAAGTAAAATTAAAACTTACCACGATTGCCCCTTGAAGGCAGCGCTCAGAAGGAAGGAGCTCGAGCCCAATAGCGTCTGGCAGCGGGGTACCGGCCAGTGCCATTTTAGCGGAGAATACAGGAGGGAGAACGTCGAGAATGGGATAAGTCGACTTGTAGGCCACCTTATTTAGATCAGGCTTGAGGTTCGTGATCTCGGGGATTCCGCTGGACACTAGAGCTGCCGGGGGACCGTCAGAAGAAGGAGGGACGACCAGCTCAAAACCCGGAGTGTCCCAATCGGACTCAGCAGCGGCAATGGCGGCATTGGTAGCAGTGGCCACCAGAGCAGCGGGGCGCTGCCGCTTGGTGGGCTTGGGACGGGGCACAGCGGTGGGCACGATAACAACGGGCAGGGTAGGAAGGCGTTTACGTTTGTCTGGACGGACAGCGGAGGGAGGGGGCGAGGCGTTGCGGTCTGAGGCCATGTCGACGTCGCCGGACAAGTCAATGACGTGCTCAGTGCGGGGCGTCTCTGGACGACCGATGAGAGGGCGGGGAGCAGCAGTGTCTGAACCGTCCCAGGCGGTGGGGAAAGCTGTCTTGAAGTACTCGATGTAGGATTCCAGCGGAGCATGTCTGCTAGTGAGCCACATGGCGTCAGTGGGGAGCTCTTCGATGTCTCTGCTCGCCAGCTGGACTTCGGCAATGTAGGACAGCAGAATGCAGAGCTCGCGGACGCCGGGGTGATAGAGACCATCGGAAGGATAGCGGGACAGGTGGCGTTCGACGGCGGAGGTGATCGCACTCTTGAGCTCGCCGACGCGTGTGGTGTCCAAAGAGGAAAGGCAGTCGCGGCCAGCGAGGGTTTCAAATTCCGTATAGACTAGAAGAGCGGGGCATAGACGGCGAAAGCGATCCTGGTCGTCCAAGAGACGCTCGGAGCGCTCGTAGTCGCGTTGACGGCGGTCGAAGTTGCGGAAAGCCATGACAGTTCAGTAGAGAAAATAAAGAAGGCAGGTGGTCTGCGAGGAGAGGAAGGAAAAGAATGAGGGCCAGAAGGGAGCAAGGTCCCAGGTTCTTAACCAAATACCGGTTCAATGGAGGAATCTCCTGGAAAATAAAAATACGTTGGGGCGGCGTCAGACAAACTTTCAGGCAACCTACATAGAGAGCGGGGTTTAGAGGTAGCGGAAAGAAACACAAAATAGGAAAAGAATATCCTTGATAAGAGAAAGAACCAGATAACAATGAAACTGGCCAGCGGAGATGCGCGAAAGATTAAAAATAGCCAAATAGGCGCTGGGAGATCTGAAAATAGAACAAGGGACGCTAAAAATAAATGCAGAAGTTGACTGAGGACAGTCAAAAATTTTAGTGAGGGGGAGATGACAGGCCTGCGTCTACTTCAAGGCTGTAAGTGGCCACAGCGGGCGGTTCGGGTCGAAGTGCAGGGGTCCAGCGGAGCAGTGACTAGCCTGGTCAGCCGTCTCAGTGCTCAGTGCATGCATCACAAATCATCACGTGTGTGCTCAGCGGGCGGTTGTGTGGGGTTCAGCGGACTGTACAGGCCATAAGTACACAGTTGAAGTACCCGGAATAGCTGTCAGCGGAGCACATAACAGTTACTGTCGTCCCAGCGGAAGGCAGGAGTACAGCTGAGCGGAAAATATCAAAGGCGACGAGCAGGACTGTGTGTAGACGGCGTCTCAAAGGGGCTCAGCGGAACACATCACGAAGGCGAGATTTGCCTAAGTCCACTCATCAGGTGACCGTGGCGCATGCGCTGGAGCATGTGATGCCCGAGGGAATGAATAATGCACACAGCATGGACTCCGCTGGGGAACTTTGGCAACGGTAACCAGATCTCAATAACCCAGAAGGAACTGCTCAGCGGAGTTTAATGGCGTCTCTCGGCGGAGGCTGGTAACACCACGGGATCAGGTCGCACTCAGCGGAGTAGTCATCAAAACGCCCAGCAGAGGCACATGCGCTCAGCGGACCTTTGGTCTGGCGTTGCTAGTATTTACTCTCCACCTAAATTAGTACACAGCGTGTGTCTATATAAACCTGTAATTGCAACTACGGAAATCAAGCAATTGTCTACCTGCTAGATCTGTGTGTTGGGCTCCGTCCCAGACCGTCAGCGGGCTGTGTTTAGCTTTTGTTAGGGTCTTTACTGTGAAGTGTATTGTGAATCATAGAAGTTTTGGATAGCTTCTGGCCACCGGGTCATTCGGAGAGCTCAGCAGGGAGTCAGTGCAACCGTGTACGAAAACTTGCGCTGTAGTGTTTTGTGAATTGAGACTGCACCACCGGGTGAACAAGGTTCTGGATAGCCTCAGCGGAATAGGACTTTGGACAGTCCCAGCAGAATGACTTTGGATAGTCAGCGGAGCAAGGCACAATTGGGAATACCAGCTTGTGTGAGCATCTGCATCGGTCACCGGACCTCAAACCCACTCAGCGGAATAAGCCCTGCAGAGCCACCATCAAAACTATACATTACTATTGATACCCTGCGCTCAGCAGAGGTTGCCCAGACATTAATCTGAGACTTCTAGAATTAAACCCCTCCTTAAAAACGAACTTGCAGGCACTGTACAGCGGACATCTGGACCGAACTTACGAGACCCTTAAACATCACAGTCCGCTCAGCAGAGAGGTACCAGGAGAAGCATAGACATCTATAATCCGCTTAGCTGAAGAGCATTGCTCGATCTAAGGGATAGGATCTCGCTCTGCTGGGGTTGTGTGTGTTGTGTTTCTTGTGATTCGAGTCTAGCCCCGTGGCAGACCTCTCATCGCGTTATATGCACACAAACTACACTTATCACACTACACCACCACGCCCCTTGGGCTGAGTCTTTGTGTTAAGAAAATGTTTACCCGGCTTATATTATAAAAGACAGCTGTGTCTTTCTTTTGTACATAGACCCCTGACTTCGCATTAAAGAAGCATTTGTTTGAGATTGGTTGTGTGTTTTTGTTGTGGTTGTTGGTTGTGTTGTGTTAGATCATTTCTAGCAGGACATACAAACAGGCCATTGCCGAGCACTTGACCAGACCCAAACAAGGTCCTTCAGTGGGCAGGTATCTTCTTGAGGACTTGGCCCTTGCTTGTATGGAATGACACCAGTGGCTGACAGGTGTTTGGATATACCATTATATTGTGAGATGACATATGACAAGTGCTGCATTGCCAAGTTCATGGCTCGTCCAGTTGCCGCAAAATGCATTGCAATGTGCTGTAACTCTTTTATTGTGACATCAGCAAGATTCTTCCACTGTGTGCAGTTCATGCAAACATTGCCCTTGAGCTTGGATTGTCCCGATGGGTTGGGGATGACCGATGGGTTGGGGTAAGGTTTGGCAAGTATTCCTGACTCAGCAGAGTCAGAAGTATCATCTGACATTGATTCTCTTGCAGCTGCATTCTTCTCACTGCCAGTTGGCACATTTACCACGCCAGATTGACATGCCCATGCAAAGTCTGTATTCTTGCCCGGTCAGAGGAGTCAGCTTGATCGGCCTGGTATGTTTGCCCTCTGCTTGGTAGAATGTCCCAGCATATCACTCTTGGTTGCTGACACATCTGCATTGGCCTCGGAGGGTAACCAAATCTGCCTTGCACCAAATGCTGCCTGCCACTTTGGCTCTGCAAGGCAGTCATCTGGCACCGATTGGTGTGGCAGTTCCAGCCTGATTTTGTCTTCCTCTGGTTCACTGGTCTCAGTTGCCCTGTCAGTATTGATTGCAGAATATCATCACCTCACAAGTTCCACCAGTACTGAAAGTTGGGGGTCATTGCCAATATTGCAATGTCATCACTTTTGCTGTACTCCTTGTCCACTAATCCTGGTATGTTGGATGCATCGGTGTCGCCAGAAGGCTTGTAGAGGGCACGGGCCAAGAAATCAAATATGTATGGAATCTCCACTATAAATCCCTGTATATGGCAAAAGCCAATGAATGATAACACAGCCTCCTAAGATGAATGTTTGATGTCAGCTGATTAAATTTATACTATAGATACTCACAACTTCAGCTGTGATATTGTACCAAAACAGCAGTCCATCCCAAATGTCTTTGTACACAGATCTTGCTGCCATGCAAACCTGAGCCATGAGTATCTGAAGCTTGATTTTAGTGTGTTCCTGGCAGTTGCTGAAGTTAGATGCATTAATGGGAAATGGGACTTTGCCAACTAGGCCAGTGGTATTGGA
Source organism: Stropharia rugosoannulata (assembly GCA_028532985.1). Lineage (NCBI taxonomy): Eukaryota > Fungi > Basidiomycota > Agaricomycetes > Agaricales > Strophariaceae > Stropharia > Stropharia rugosoannulata. The sequence continues at coordinate 2,385,941 of JANCIK010000001.1, read as the reverse complement.
ATCCATGATGTAAAGATGTAAAAGCTTGGAGAATGAATTTATATGAACAGTGTCTTATCAGTGATCTGACATCACATGACATTTAGACCTGGGCATCCAAAAGTTTGGTTACCATACTGAATGTAATTAATTACTGTACTTCTTCCTAGGAACATGAATGGTTATGATATACAGAGGCAAATAGCTCTTGTGTGATGTGCCCCAACTCATTCCACATCTGAAGTTGTTTCTCTGCATAGGCCCTGAAACCATGAAGAATGTGACGTTCCAGCGTAGAATATTGGACAGTCAGCAGTGGAACATGTTTGGAGTCATGCTCGGCATCAGAATGTGCAGTTCCGGAAGGGCTGTCGGCATTGGAATCAGACCAATACTCAGAGGCATCCAGGTAAAGCCCCTCAACGATATTATCCCGACATTGCTTCCACAACTTTGCTTTAAAGACAAAGAACCAAACTGTCTAGTTCATTTCGTTTCTCATCAAGTTAAGCTCTTCTGTCCAGCAAAGGTGCTGTGCTCGTGCACAGAGCCAATTCACTCGAAGAACTGCAATTTGAAAGTTGAGTATTAGTTTGGGAGTTGACTTCACAAAGTACATACAATCTTGCAATCTAGGGTTGTCTTGCAGTGTATTCGGTAGGTGGTGTTGGGGTATCTGTCAGCCTATCACCGATGTTCTCGTCATTTCCACTGATTGTCCTCCATATCCATGACATATGCATTCGACTGCCCCCACGAACATTTGAATCAAAAACTGCTTGGCTTGCATGGGTGTCCTCTCTGGTCAACCTTGGAAATCTTTGTTGTATGATCTCCTCCAATGCTAAAGAGACCATAACAGTCCTATTTGCTTGAAATACCTGCCTGTTTAATGCAATTGCTGTTGAGAACATACTAACTCTTGTTGCTGCCCTTGTATGATGTGCCCCTGTTGTGCCTCGGACCTGATTTTTGTACACCCATGAAAGTTGGACTATTGCTGATCTGATTGCCTTGAGTACATCTCCTGCATGGCCTTTGCAAATCTCAAGTTCCTGCTTTTTCAGTTCAACAAGAAAACATGTCTGGTCAACATTAAGGAGATCAATCATGTCAGCAGTGAATCCAGACAGGAACAGGAGCATTTGTTGCTCAGGGTTGGCCTGACTCACTTCCAAATGATCAGTAAAATTGGTTTCATTGTCGGATTCTTCAAACACAATGGCAGTATTGTCCCTGTTGGTGAAGACCGAGACAATTTCTTGCCCAACATATTTGCAGGCTTGATGCACAAATTTTTCAATTCATGTCCGAAGATTTCGGCACTGACGCAGAAGATCCTGTCTTTGAGTTACAGTGGGTTGTTTGGACAACTTCCGAATGTGAGATCTTAATTCAGCCCTATGGAATTGCAATGATCAGACATGGACTGTTTCTTTATCATAAACCTACTGTGTCTGTTCAATTCTAAGTCCTTGCAATAGCCATGTGGCCTGACCTGTTGGTCTGTCCTCCGACATTTCCTTTTCAGACAACATTAATTCAACCTCCTGCCTAGATGCCACTTTCTTTATTTTTGGTGCGTAAATATCCATGCTGTCAGGTTTAAGTTCTTATTGGCTCTCAGCAACAGTTATTTCGGCCTCCCATCTGTCTCTTATGCTTGGTGCAATGTGGGCGCTGAATTGCTCAAAGTGTTCAGACGCCTCTGAAGACTCTTTGATAGCCCTGGTATATTTCTTTACAATTGTCGTTCCTGATTGTGTAAGTTTTTATCAGTGCACACTTCAAGAAATACCGAGGCTTTTTTTAACCTATATGAATCATTTTCTTCCAGTTCGAGTCTCCCATGTGGTCATCTAGAATCTCTGTTTGATGTGCTGTTGTTGCTCCCCGAGCACCCCTAGACACTTTATTCAATAGACTCCAAAGTGTTTCCAATATTTCCCCATCAACAATGCCAGCACCGGGAGTGTAAGTGGATGCCCACTGGTATAAACATTCATCCTTGTGACCATGAACGTGCCATAATCCAATGGCGCAGATTAATTTTAACTGGCAGGGAAGTGAAAGACCTTTTAATTTTAAAAACCGGGCTCTTTGATGAATGCCATATATGCACATGATATCATAAATCATCATTGCATGCTTGATCCCGTCCATGTTCGTATTCTTCAGTGCTTCTGAAAAGCTATAATCCATGCACATTTGCCTTTCACCTAACTGAAAATCGACAACACTGCTGGGACAGAAGCACCCATGTCTTGCACAGGCTTGGGCACCAATTCCCCTAGCCCTTCTGCCAGCTACAACCTTCTCACTATCCAATTGCGCCCGGTGAGAATGACAATCAATTTTCTTATTTAATAATCAGAACTTTGTCAGAAATAAAGGGATTTCTGTACCTGCTTAAAAAGCTTAGAATGCTTGGATGCCTCTGCCAGATGCTCCTTGTAGGGCAGTGCTGCTGTCATAAATGCATCTCCATATGTGAGGTGGACATCATTAGCTTCATTCCATTGATTTAGGTGGTCTGCCTTGAAATTCCCATCTGCACAGAACTTGCAAATATACAGATATTGGTGAGGATCTATTTCCCAATCCTCTGATAAATTAATGCCAGGTTGTGGACATGTAGGGCAAAATAGGGCAAGATGGTCTAGGTTACAGGTAGATGGAGGGTGCAACAATGCCGATGCTAACTCAGCATTGGTATCCGATCCGGCATCGGAGGCCACCAACATCTGGATTGGTGAGGTGTCTGATCCACCATCAGAGTCGACCAAGATTTGCATTGGGTCGGGGACATTGTCATTGGGACCAGCATTCATACTGGCTTTGGTGGGCTCTGAATCCATGTTGTGTGCCGTCCCAGCCCCGAATTCATAGAACTGCCTATCGTGAGCCCGGCCATGCATTTTCCACAGTTTCATGTTGCAGTAACATCTGCTTAGTAGGCACAGCTCCCGATACTGATCGACCACTGCAGCAGGATAAGATGGGTAGGTAAGACATTGTAGCTTTGCATAATATTGGTATGCTGACGTCTTACATTCTAGATTTGAGATGCGAAAGTCCTTTAGAGCAGCGAATGTAAAAACAGTCTCAATTTTGTTGTAACTTGTAGGTAACATTGACACTTTAATCCAGTGTAAATCAGGCTCCTGTGGTGCATTTGTGCATAGGCATTGGACAATGGGTAAATGATGAACTCCTGTCACATCAACAATGGTGATGAATTTGTTGTCTTGATTGTCATATGGTTTCGGCCTAGGGAGAATATGTGGGTATCCTAGTCTCATATCAAATTCCTCCTCCAAGATTTTGTCTTCCCAGTCTATATTGAGTTGCTGATCCAATACAAATGAATGTCATCATATCACATTGGGACAATCTGTATTGGTGCAGATATATTGGGCTACAGATCCAATTGAGACTAATGTTGTCATTGATATAATTGCTCTGGGGAGCTGAACAGGAATTGCTAGACTACTTGGTTTCTAATTGATTTCATTGTGATAGTGCACTGTCAACATTCTGCTCCTAGCCAAACTGTCCCTGCAATGCCTGATTCTGTGGAGCAACCAGTAGTCATGAATCAGGAACCTTTATTGCCAGAATTTTGGACTTCGAAGGAAAAAGAAATCTTGAAGACCCACATAGAAGGATACCAAGCCCAAAAGAAAGGGAAAAAAAATGCCTGGTTAAAAGATATTGTGTTGCCCTTGATTAGGCGGTGCTACAACAACAGATACAGCCACAATTCCTTACAGAAAGATCCCGAGGCGAAGAAGCAGTGGAAAAAAAGGAAAGTGGTAAGAATCTCTAGCATGTCAGAGGCACTGAGTGTCGGTATCAGCAGTACACTCACCGAGTTCTTTACAGCATGTGTACAATTGGTTTCATAATCATGGCTGCAAACAGTGAACACTCCAAATACCTGGAATTAATCACTGAGTGACCTTTGATAGTGTTGTAATGGCGAAGAAAAAGAAGGAAATTGAAACTCATGCATGGGAGTGGGCCGGTGCTGACATTGATGCTAGCAGTTGGGAATGGATTGGTTACTACCAAGGTGCAAAAAAGAAAATTAAAGAGGACCTTAGTGATGAAGAGCATCAGGAGTATTTGAGAGAGTTGGAGAATTGGGAACAAAATGGAGTCCCAAAGGATATTCAAGTCGAGTGCGCCCCATATATTTGAACATATGTCTATACATGCTGACAATTTACCAGCAATGCCATGAAATATTCAACAAAGGTTGCCAAGGCTACCAATAAGGTTAAGTGGGAAAGTATGGGCATAAGAACAACATTGTTCTCTTGCTTTGCAGGGCCAGATGGGAAAGGGATATATGTGAGGTAAGTATATATATATATTTATTCCCATTTCCTTGGCAAAATATACTATGTTTAGTTTCAACACGCAAAATATTCAGACAAGCACCCCTTCACATGTTCCAAGCTTTCAACAGTGGGCGCCAAATGAGTACAATGCATTTCTGAAGAAGTATGTTGAATATACAAAATTTGTTGTCAAACATGCCCCGACTGGGCTGACATTTGGCAGTCACCCAAATGACGAACCAGTTGCAATGTTTCATAAGGGCAGCTTACCTTGCATGCCCATTCCTGCTCCAAGCAGTACTGGTGAGAGGTCTACTGCGTAGCTAGACTCGAAATCATGAAACACAACACACACGCACACCCAGCGGAGCGAGATCCTATCCCTTAGATCGAGCGAATGCCCTCAACTAAATGGCTAGTATAATCTATGCTCTGCTCTGGTTCCCGTTCTGGGCGTGCGATGCGCGCACCTCGTGTCCTCTAGTCTTTGTAATAGCAAGTAGTGCCTGCAAGTTCGTTTGTAAGGAGGGGTTTAATTCTAGTAAATCTCGGATAGAGCCCGGTTGCTAGTGGCGTGTGCTAGGCAAAATGATAAATGAAATAAGTTGTTTTTAGCGAACAGCTTTGCTGCGCGCACTTCCAGGTCCGGTGACCTCGTGCGATGCACGGACTCTCCAAAGTCCAACAAATCCAAGACTCTCCAAAGTCTTTCACCCGGCAGTGCAGTTTTACAGTCTAAACACTACAGTGCGAGTTTCCGTACACGGTTGTACTGACTCCTCACTGAGCTCTCCAAATGACCCGGTGGCCAGAAGCTATCCAAAACTCCTATGATTCACAAATACTTCACAGTTAAAACCCTAACAAAAGCTAAACACAGCCCGCTGACGGCCTGGGACAGAACCCAGCACACAGATCTAGTGGGTAGACAATTGCTTAAATTACTATAGACAAGGATACAGGTTTATATGCAATGCGCGCATGTGTACTAATCGTAAGGTAAAGTAAATACTAGCAACACGCGGCCAAAGGTCCGTGCATCGCATCCAGGCTTCCCTCTAGTGTTCCAGCCCCCTTGGCATTCGCTGCGCGTGTGTCGTTCGTTCCCTCGGGCTTTTGCGCGTCTTTTGATGCGTGCCGCCACGGTCACATGATGTGTGGACTTAGGCAAATTCTGCCTTTGCGATGCGCGCACATGAGATGTGCGCACAGCCCTTCACACCGCCCTTGGTACTCGCTCAGCTGTACTCACACCGCACTTCGCTGGTGCTTAACTGTTCTACACCTCTCCGATCGCTCGCACGGATGACCAGACTATGCACTTTAGGCTGTGCAGCTCGCTGACCGATCTCTCTCGCAAAGCGGTGCACGCAGGTGCTTATAGTCATAAAGCGCGCTGATAGCTATAGACTATGAGTCAGGCTCCACTCTAGTCCCTCTGTGTTTCCCGCGCGCAGCTGTCCCGCCAATGGGACTTCAGACTGTTTACACCCATAGCCAAAAAGCAGCCCTCTCATCTCCCCCCCACTAAAATCTTGACTGTCCTCAGTCAACTTCAGATGCGCGCATCTCATCTTTGATAGCAGTTCACCATTATCCCGTTTTCCTGCCTACGGCTCAGCTACTGCCTTATGCGGCTACTACGGCGCCTCTGCCGGAGTCACTATCGCTATCCATCCTCTTTCCTTCCTTTTCAGGTATCCCCAGCCCGACTTTTCTCGACTAGTTTATTTTAGGCAACCGCCACCGCACTCATACGCGCACCGTACCTCCCGCTGACTTCCTTCTTGGGTCATTTGCCTAGTCAGGTCTTTTCTTCTCCTTTTCTGAACCTTGCTGGACCTTCTTTTGGCGTTACACTGTTCTAGCATATTGCCGGTAAGTTTACTCGACATGCGCTCACCGCCGTCCGCTTCTCTCATACTCCAGAATTTTCTTTTGCTATTCCTCCCTGCCATATATAAAGCAGCCATTCATGCTACCTTTCCTTCTTCTTTCTCGTCCTCTTTTTACCTATCCTTACTGCTTCCCTCTCTATTCTCCCATCCTAGACCACAAGTGCTCCATGGCTTTCCGAGGCGTCAGCAAGCTACTCAAAGTTCAACAGGAAGAGCGCGCCCTTGACTGCGCGGATCATTTCCATCGACTCCGCCCCGTCTTAGCCCAATACGACATTTTCGAGGACTTGGGTGGCCATGACCGGCTGAGCCCCGAGGAAGTTAACCAATTCGTGTCCCTTCGTGAACGTTTCGGCCTCGCAGTCGAAAACCATGTGCGCGCATTTCCTATCGACGCCACTCACCACGCAGGAACGCGCGAATTGGTTCTCCTGTTGTCCCTCCTGGCCACCGGTGACGACGACCCCATTTTTGGATGGAACTCGGAGGACATAACCCAGCGCGCCTTATGGTTCACCGAGCCCGACCCCGAGCTAAAACCCGTAAGTCCCCTTTTTCATTTTCTTTATCATGTGCGCTAACAGATCCTCTACAGCTGACTTCTTACAAGGTCGCTTTCGCTAGTGCCTTCCCTCTGTCTTGGTCGCCGGGGGCTCAGCCAGAGCCCCGTTTGCAGTACATCCCCCTGGCGCCATCCGACATAGAAATGGCCGCGCCAGGAACGGAGGCCTCCGGCACTGTCGAGACAACAGCTGCGCCCCCGCCCCCGCCCGAACAAACGCGTGCATCGTCCACTCCACCGCCCCCTTCCCCTTCCCTGGTGCCTTCTGCGCGCACCTCACCAGTCCCTACTGCGCCTGCCCCCACTGCGCCTGCCAAGCACAAGCGCACTGTTCCTGTACCCCTTTCGTCCCTGCCAGTCCCCGACCTTCCATTGGCTAAGTGTATGCACTCCGCCCCTGAGACTTCTGGTAACGTTTCCTTAATCACTGGCCTTTTCTTTCTTCTTGATGCTTTTCTAGTGATCCAAGAGGCTGTAGCCGGTCCTTCTCGTACATGCACTTCTGCCCCCACTTCCAAGAAACGTGCGTCGCGCACTAAGGTGGTGCCTTTGGAGGTGGTCCCCAGTGGCCTCCCCGAGCTTCCTCGTCTGGTAGGCGTGGACAACTCAAAAGTTGCCTACCAGTCTACATATCCTATCTATAATCTCCTCCCCGGCATATATTCCGCGTCGCTTGCCTTGGCGGGCAAGCCCTTGCCTGACGCCATTCAGATGCGCCAACTGCCTTCCGAGGAGCAGCTGAACACTGCCGTGATCGTACATCTCGTGTTCCCTTTTAAAATTTGTATTTATCTAGCTAACTCTTTCCCAACCCTAGCCCGGGTTTTCTTGCTCTCTTTGCGGGCGTCCTCAGGACGAGTCTTCCGATACTGCTTCTCACAAGACGTTTTGTCTCCTGCGCGGCCCTGGCAGGAAATGCGCGAGTTGTCGCTTGAGCAATCAGGGCCCTTGTCTCCATACGATGACCAGTACCGAACTCGACAGTGCCCTTGAGGGGACTTCTGGCTGGCATCGGACTTCTCCCCGTGGTATGCGCGCATCCTTTATCTTACTTTTCCTTCCACTTTTTTAACTTCTCTTCTTTTCAGAACTTCAAGCTTCCTTCACTCGTCTCGAGGCCTATGGTCAGCAGGCGCGCGCCGCGGAAGAGTCCCGCCGAGGCCTTCAGCGCCTGTGCTTCGCCGAGCTGATCCAGCTCGTCCAGCTTGCGCAAGCCATGGCTGCGACCCTCCCTACGAACATCGTGATAGGCGCGCGTTTCACTGATTGCGAGACCTTTGACGCCTTGCGTCATATGGATCTCCCTGCTCTCTGCGCGTCATACGATGCGCTTTGCCAGCCTCTGGACCCCGACCATCCGACTGACTTCGTTCCCTCTTCCTCCTTTTAAGATCCCGCGCACCCTCGTCAAGATCCTTCATCTTTCATCCCCGCCCCCCAACCTTCTAAAGCCTCCAAGGCCCGCGCATCGGCTCCTAAAAGCAAAGGCAAGGGCAAAGGCAAAGGCAAAGGCAAGGCTCCTGTCCGGTCTTATAAGTCCTCCCCCGTCGTTGTCGACGACTCGAGCCCCGAGGTCTCCGCTGAGGAGGAGGATGGCGATAATATGGAGGCCTAGTCTTGCTGCGGGGCGCGTATTTGGGCGCTGGTTTTCTCCTACGTTTCCTTCTTGTTCCCTTCCTACTATTCTATCTGGCATATGTAGAATAGTTGTGTTTTATTATTATATGCTTTCTAATGATTTTCTAGTCTCCTTCTTGTGTGATCTTAAGTTCTCTGTCTTTTTAAGATGTCTACTAGCCTGGTTTCTTTTGAGCAGCTACCAGTGCCATGCGCGCATATGACCAATGTCCACTTGCTTGTATCTGCCCACTAACTTCTGCTCCTGCCTTTCTACAGTGGGCAAGTATAAGTGCGATGCACGCATATGAAAGACATGCATGTGTGTATGCGCCAGCCAGCTTTTACTTCTGCCCTGAGCTCTTGTTCTTCCTGCAGTATCTCCTTAAGCACCTAGGTTTATCTCTGCTTGGCTAGGCCATCTCTCCCCCACTATAAATTCAACTGTCCCCAGTTGACAGAATCCCTGCCTTCTGCTATGGCTCTCCGATATCAGCGCACTGCTGTGGCTCGCCAATTTACCGTGCTATTGAGACAACTCGTCATTCATGTGGAGCTAGTCGAGGACTGCCACAACGGCCCTTTTCACTCTCCTCTACAGTCTGCTCAGTCCCTCGTGCGCGCACTGGTAAACTTTTTTGTTTCATGCAAACACTCCTTCTGCTAACGTTCCCTTCAGGATCGTATCACGTTGCCCTTGCGTTTTATCGACTTTAATCGCCAATTCCTGCCTTTAGTCATGACGATCGTGTTTTACGAAGGCCGCGCTCAGCGCAGATTCAGCGATGATCATTTCGATGCGCGCATGCTCAGTAACGCTGCTCTACATCTTCTCGATCGGTACAGCCATCTTGGCATGCTTTTTCACAACCTCCCACCCTCGGAACCAACAGGGACCGCCATTCTAGACGCAGATCCCGACGCTGCCCTTGTAGTAGATGATGTTAGCTACGATTGAGCCTGCGCGCCATTTCTGATGGATGGTCTTGTAATATATATGGTCCAGCAATGACCCTCTCTTTCATCATCATGCCCTCCCTTAATACCGAAAGTAATCTCCTTCAGCGCACAAGGTCTGATCCTGCCTTTCTGCGCTTAGCTGCTCTACCCAAGCGGGCACTAGCTGATATTCCGCTCGATGACCATGAGCGCGTCTGCCGCATCTACATAGGCGCCCTTCACTTTGTTCTCGAGTCTGCGACTGAACCGCTGCTTCCCATGACCATCTGCCTAGACATGATGCGTCATGTTCAAGACCATGTGGTGCACGCATGTCCCCTTTGCTACTGTTCTCATGCACCGTTCTGACATCCGTTGCAGCGGGCTTTGGCGCTGACCGAAGCTACCTGCCACTTGCCCCGCATCTCGCACTTGTGCGCTCAACTTCACTATAGCGAGCTCGTCCTCCGCTTGTGCGGCACTACCGATGCTGAGCACTACGGCACCCTCCCTCACTCTGAACACTTCCAACAACTTCATTATGCCGCCCAGGTCTTTTATCAGGAGGAATTCTTTCCTGTAAGTCTCTTCTTCCCATGTGCTGCGCTGACCCTGACAATCACTTCTTAGGATGTCTAATTCCCAAACTGACATTTTGCTGTCTCTTCATTGATAACTATCTATAGTCATAGCTAGCATCTATTTCTTGGTACATGTGTCATGACCCTGTATTTGAAATAAGACTGTCGGGTAACATTGTTATGCATTTTCGGCTTCAATCTCAAAGCGGACATCAATTTGCCAAACGGGGAAAGACCTGCATCTCTTTTGATGCGCGCACCCTTTTGCTGCGATGCACGCACGATCCTCCCACCTCTTGTCGCTACATGGGCTCTTGTATTCAGGTCCCCTCCATCCCACTCAATCTCCGTGAATGTAACGTCAGACAGGTGTAGCCCTGTGCTATGACCCATCTGGACCTTTTGTTGAGTCCCTCTTTTCTTAACTCCTTGGGCCTGCTGTTCGGTCAGTCACCAGCTGTGCGCAGCGCTGATCATCCCAGTGAATGCTATATAAGCGCTCGCCGTCTCTGTATGAGCACATCGCATCTTATTCCTACTTTCTCAACCACCACTATGGCTACTACTCATGCTCCTCTTTTCAACTTCACCAATGTCAAGCATCAGCTCTCGCTGATCCAGGACATTCGTGGGTTGGCCTCTGCCACTCCTGCGAATTACACCGGCAGCCTGGAGCTGCTTGCTGTCGATTTGGTGCGCGCATCGCGCGGTTCCCTTGTTGTATGTTACTGACTCCGTCTGGCACGATTGCAGAACCGCTGGTGCAACGCGCACGGCAGTATCACTCGCGTTATAAACAACAATGAAGCTATCGAGATACTCAATGAGACTCGCGCCATATATACGTCGCTCGAGGCTGACCACCACATTCGCTCCTTTTCCCCTGCTGCCAACGCATTCATCAACTTGCATGAACAAGTCCTCAAGGCTAAAGCTGCCGCTTCTCGTCAGCGCACCCATACCCCTACTGGACCTGTGCGCTCATATTCCTCTCCTAACCCTTTCTATACTTAATCCCCTTTTTTGGTGCGCGCAGCGCAATGTTCGCGTTCTTACGCGTTCCGCAACTGCGGACCTTGAAACCGCCTCCATGCCTGGAGGTACTACATCTCCTGACTCTGACGATGACAAGGTGTGGCTAACCTTGGTCTCTTACCAGACATTACTAACATGCAACTTTACATGCTCCTCAAAAAGATGGCCCTCGACGATAAAGTTGAAGCTGCGACCGAGGGAGGTCCTCCCAGCAGGCAGCATACACCCGAGCCGAGCCCTAACAAGAAGCGCGCCGCGCCTCCTGATACTCCTAAACAGGTGTGTGTTTGACCCGTCTCCGCTGCGCGCACTTAGATTCTTATAGAAATACCAGCGCGAGCGCGGGGACACTCCTGGTTACTGCTCTCGTCCCCTTGGTTGAGGCATGACTTATCGTCAGACCGAGCTTCGTCGCTCATTCCGTGACGCCGCCGCAGGTGAAGCCTCTCCTAAGAAAGCCAGGCTGGGCTCAGAGGGCGTTCCTACGTTCCCCGACTCTCCTTTTATTATGCAAGGTGCGCGCACCGCACCACTCTCTTGCTAATCTTTTCTAACCCTTCTCCCTCAGGCACTTCTCTCGTTTTGGACAATGACAAGGTCAATGCTTGTCTTGATGCTGCTGCTAACCTCCTTAAGGAACCCCTTAATACAGGTAACCCTTCCAAGTTGGTGACGCGCCGCCTCATTGGTGATTTACAAGCAGAGATCATTTGTGATCTCCACAAGGTCGACTTCATCCTCAAGCGCCGCACGCTCCTCGTCAAGCAGCTTGTCATCTTGCAGCGCAGCCTCGACATTACTGGCGTTACTGCCACCGAGGACAAACCGGCCCAGTAGATAGCCTGGCTCAATGTGCGCTGTGCGCCTTAAAGGGGCATCTGTAGCTAGCTCTCTTTGTATTCCCCATCTTCTTTACCCAATATATTATATTGTGGTCACTTTTCTTCCTACGGTGCTCGCACATCTAAGTGTCTTCTTCGCCCCAGTCATCATTGTCTTCTTCATCTTCTTCCACTGTAAGTGCACCGCTACCCGAGGGTACACCGGGCTCATCAAAGATATAATCTTTGAGAATCGCTGGCTCATAGTCCGGTGCCTCTAACATTTTAGCGAGGTTCTCCTTGGTCTGATCAATTATATCATCCAAGCCGTCCAGTAAGCGCAGCTGCCTTCGTGCAAAGTAGGGAATGAGGCGGAACGCTGCCACCTTATCCTTCAACACAGAGCCATCCATCTCTGCCACTAAGTAGGCTCCACCATCTTTTCGTGCGATAACAATGTAAGGCCCGTTCCATCGTGCAAGCATTTTACGATTCAGACTGGATTCTATGCCCGAGTTCCTCATTAGCACCACATCTCCTGGCTTGAACACATAGTCACGGATTTTAGCTGAGTGCTTCTTTTCAAATGCCCTGATCGCATCTCTTTTCGCCTTTGACACTCGTGCGCGCATCTCTTCTACTGTGTCGCGATGTTTGGCTAGTGCGCGCGATACCCTACTAACTCCTCTGTAGTCAGTACGTGATCTGGTAGTTTCACCAGCCAAGTCGCTTCTGCTATGTCAAAGGGTAGTATGGGGTGCGCACCCATTACCATGAAGAATGGGGAACACCCAAATCCTCGTCGCACAGTGATACGATTTGCCCACAGCACATGGTAGAAGAATCTACTCCAACGTTTGTGCGCACCTTCTGTCCCTCCACATGCTTTCCACAACATCTGTCTTATGTCCCAATGAGGACGCTCTATTTTTCCATTGGCTTGCGAGTTGTACACGGAGATAGTAATCCCTGTAATCCCATACTTCTTTTCTAAATACTTGAGCACTGCGCAGAACGGTCCACCATTGTCTGTGATGATTTCTTGCAGACAGCCCCAACAGCAGATGATGTCCTCGAATATCCACTGCGCTATCGCACGGGCATTCTCTTTCTTTAATGGCCGCCCTTCCGCCCATGAGCTCAGCGCACATCTTCCGTGCACTATGTAATTATACCCATTAGAGGCCGGGGACATGTGCATGGTGTCCGCGTGTAGTTGCTGGAAGATAGACGGTGTGTGTGTCTCGGTGCGCGGGATCTGGATGATCGTCTTCTGCCTTAACTGACAGACATGACACGTTTTCACATACCAGTAGACATCCCTTTCCAACTCAGGCCACCAGAAGCGCTCGGCTAGCAGTTTGCGCGTAGCATACGCTCCTCTGTGCCCCAAACTGTCATGTGCTGAGCGCAGCATGCGTGTCCGCTGCGCCTGATCTATCACCAACTTATGCGTGTCATCTATGGATCTCCGGTACATCTGTCCGTCCTTGTCTAGGAAGAAGTTGCGGGCGTTCCTCGTAAAGTTCTGATATTCTCGCTCTGTCATGCCTTTAGGCCTAGTGGTTGGATTCTGCAACCAGTAGCGTATCATCAGCAATTTCTCATCCATATCTTTTCCTGCAGACGTCCTGTTGCGCTCATCGTACTCCTCATCCTCCAGATCCTCTATTCTGGAGTTGGGTATCGCATGCGCCAGTACGAATTTCTCTAAGTACTCGTGATGCGCGAGTGGCACACTCTCTTTCTGTATGAAGTCCCGCACAGCCCGCTTTTCCGCTTCCGTCTCTTTCCGTGCGCGCTCGAGCTCCTGCTGGAAACAGCCTATAGAACGCGCTTCTGGTAACTTGCGCGCCGTGGGACCTTCAAACAACTCGTTGAGGAGTCCTGTATATAGATACCCTCCGCGATCATCGATCTGTTCCTTGAATTCCTCAAAGTCCAGGGGATCTGGGTCATCTTCATAGACTTTCTCATATTCGAGCGGTCCCACCGCCTGATCATCATCTTCTTCGGAGTGCACGTATGCCTCATCTCCAGGTTGCCCTTCCCTACGCGATAAACCATCCGCACCAAAGGTTTTGCCCGCAACATGTTTCAACTGGAAGTGATACATAAGTATTTTATCTATCCAGCGATTAATAGTCGCATTAGGGCCCATGCCCGGATTATCCAACATGCCCTTCAAGTATTTGGCATCCGTTTCCACCACCAGCTTGCGCGCACCGATGAGCCAGTAATAACAGGCTTGTAGCACATGTAAGAGTCCATACAACTCCCGTTTGGGCTGTGAGAAGCGCTGCTCGTGTTCCGTTAACAGTATTGATCCGAAGCGCGCATATACCCTCTTCTTCGAATCTTGTGGGTCCTGCTGATAAATATAGAACCCTACTGCATGCCAGGATGTGTCTACAGCCAAAGTAATCGGTCCTGGTAGGGTGTAGTCCAGTGGTTTCACGCAATGTGTGTTGCACGCACCGTCTTTCAACGAGTCCATGCTAGCTTGCTGAGCGGGCCCCCACTCAAAGGGCTCTTTCCCATGCAATAGCCGCTGTATGTGCTCTGCGCGCTTCGCATAGTCTGAGATGTAAATACGGAGCAGACCCATTGTACCCATGAATGCGCGCACATCACTAATGTTCTTGCATGGGCCCCAATTGAGGATTGCATGCACTTTATCAGGTGCTGGTTTTCGCCCTTCGTATGTGCACAAGTGCCCCACCACTACTATCTCAGCCGCGCACAGTATGGACTTCTTTCCACTAAATGTTCCTCCTGAGTACTTCATGCGCTGCACGATTCTGTTGACATTCAACATGTGTTCCCATACAAATCTCCTTATTCCCTTATTTTCTGGTATCGTCTCATATCCTCCTCCTTCTAACTCGTAGCACGTTTTAGGTCCCCTAATAGGTACATCGTCTATATAGGGCTCTGTAACTTCAGGTATTTCATCACATAATATATATGCAACATCCTCATGAAAGATGGGCACGGAGTTTGTCCATCCCATAGGTAGGGTTACTAAGCGCAGCGCACTGAACAGCGTTTGGAATGTAGTCAGGTCTCTAGAGGACTCAGCTAACAGCCGCTCATCGTACCCAACATACAAGTCCAGGATGCCGCCACATGCGCGCCCCGCAAAGTGTTCCGCTAGACTCTCCGCTGCTGGAGGTAGTCCTGAATGTGCAATGGTTACCGCATTTAACGGTTCGAGACTGTGCACAATTCTGAACGAGACCCCATCTTTCTTAGTCACTGTAAACCAGCGCAATCGGTACGATGAGCTTGATGGCTCATACGTGCCTGCGCGAATTTTGGTGGCGATGAATTCACATACACGCTCATACATCCCAGGTGGTATTGGAATGTTCTTCAATACCCAAGGCGTGTGCTCTACAGTGGGAATATCTACTGGAGGGAAGAAGTCCATCCGGAATCTACCCTTCTCCGTGTCATCCCACGCGAACGCCTCATTCTGTTGCATGAAGACTTGATGCACCAGCTTGCACTCCTCGGACCACAGGAAATCCCCTTCATGCACCTTGTCAATCCCTTCCATGTGCTCAGCGGTGTACCGACCTGTAGGTACGAAGTCTGGCGGATGTGGTGACAATCACGGCATGTCCTTTAGTGGGTCTCCTTTTATCTCCCTCACTATTCTAAACTTCTCTGGTAAATCTTGGTAAACGGGCCTGACTTTCTCAGCCACTGGCTTATACTTCTTTCCTGCGAGCACCATCACGGTTGTGGCATTCTTGCCAGTCAGGCGCTTACGCATTACTCCTCGTCTCTTACTAGGGACCTGTTCCTCGTGCGATGCACGGAACTGCCCTCTAGGCTCTCCTTTGACTACTTCTTCCTTGCGCCATTCGCGCTGCTGAAAATACTTGTATATTCTTTCTTTCTCATCATCCTCCATCTTTGCCTCGTGTACTGCTTGAGCCATGTATACATCCCTGAGCTCAGCGCTCCCAAACCGCTTCTTATTCTTTGGTAGCACGTACCCCGCTATCTCTATTTTCCCCATGCGATCATCTCTGTCAAACATCAACGCGACCTCTCCTTGACGCCTCAAATCATCGAGGATTGAAAATCCTGATCTGCGTTAGGGTTTTCCGTTGTGCCAGGGTCCTGCAATTTCGGTTTGCGCTGCACAATCTTGGGACCGCACCCTCGGTTATAGGTGGGTACTACCAGTTTGCGCTGTGTGTTGGGATCGGTGAGCGTAAGCTCAACCGTTCCATCGCTGCGCGTCTTCACATTGCTCTCCGTGAGGATCTCGAACGGCCGGCCCAAAAGCACCTCGTAAGCCGCTGTGCTGATGACATGCACTTGTAGATACACTGTTAGTCCGTTAAACACAAACGATGCGTTGTGCACTAAGCCCTTGGTGGATTCCACCTGCTTATTCGCGCTCTGCATCCGTATAGTGAAGTCCGGGTCCCAACTAAGTCCTAAGCGCTCAGCGGTGTCCTGTGCCATTGACACAATCTGCGACCCACTGTCGAGCAACGTCTCCGCATGTCCCTTGCCGTTGATGAGCGGAAATACCACCTTTAGATGGTGCGATTCACGCGCCACAATAAGTCCCTTAGGCTTTTCGCCTGGCTGCAGAGTCGAGACGTACTGCTCGTACAGGTCTTCCATGATGATGGTCCCCGGTTGCAGTCCGCTGCGCTCATCTGAGCAAGTAAGGAAGGTGGCCACTGGTAGCTCATCCATCTGCATAAACTCCTCTTCCTCTTCTTCCTCTGCTAACCGCGCAATAGCCTCATCTACTTCACGCTCTTCTTCATCGTAGTCTAGTTGTAATACGCACATTGTATTCAAATCCAATGGTACCTTTCTTGGTACTATGCGCTCAACGAATTTTCTTCTAAAGCCTGCAGTCGAGATGCCTAACAACTGGCCCTGCGTGATCTCAATTTTCTGATTTTCTAAGTGCTTGAGGACTGCGTCAGCCTGTGCCTCATCTTCGATAGGTGCGCGCAGCTTATAAGCAGGTTTCCTCTTCTCTACTACAGGTATGGGTTCTTCCCTAACCTTAGGTTTTACTTTCTCCGGAACGTGCAGCGGAGGTACCATTACATATGGCACTGCTGCAGGTCGTGCACTAGGCCCAGCTTTTGCAGGAACCTCAAACACTACTTTCTTCTTTACTGGTGCGCTGTGCGCACCTTGCTCTTCCACTACTTCTCGCAACTCATCTTCCTCATCATCACTCGCGTCCTCAACTGATGCTCTGGGTATATTCTTGATTGGTAACTTCTTGTTTGCGCCCTCCGGGTTCTTGGGTTTATCAGAGCCGCTACACATAACTCTGCCCGTGTTTCCCTTCATCAGACTCAATCGAAACCCTGACTGAGCGCAGCGTTGCGTTTGGCTTTCATAGTCGCTATTAGCTGATGCTGTTCCTCTATCACCTCCTCAGGCATCTTCACCGATGCGTGCTCCTTCAGGAATGCCTTCTTACTTTCCAGCTCTTGCTGGAGTGCGCGTATCTGCTCCTCATAGGTCTTGTCCAAGGAACTGGCCGGTTGGTACATCTGCGAGTATACCATGCTAGGAGGCATACTCATGTACGAGGGATGGACGGGTGCCATATATGCTTGCTGCGCGGGCTGCCCGTTCTTCTTATGCCATTCGTCGACGCGCTCTTTGATCGCACGCGAAGGGTCCCAGGGTATCGACGACCCATCAGGCAACTGTAAGCGCCCCGCCTCTGTGATGACAATCCTTCCAGCTGACAAGTCTTGCTGCCGTACAATGCACTCAGCAACCACATGTCCCGTCTGCTTGCAGTAGAAGCAGCGAGGCTCCGGGCGTTGTTGGTATTGGAAGGGCCTAGGCGGTGCTCCACCAAAACTCGGTGCGCTCATGGGCATCATGGGGGCTACTGGTTGCACAGGCACCAACATCAGTGCGGCGCATGCAGCCATGACATTGCAAATAATGTCCTCCAACTCTTTCTTACTCGACTCCTTTGACTTCACCACTGTCTTCTCCACTAGCGACAAGGTATCCTTGAAGGAAGCAACGAACCCTTTCAGGTCCTCAATCTCTCCGTGCAGCGAACCAACATCCGCGGCCTCAGTCTTGATGGCAGGCACCGGCATAAGTCCATCAGTGCTATCGCGCCCTAGGCTCAGCGTAGTGCTTGGGTTCTTGGTGCGGGCCATTTGTTCTGCCATCTCGGCTACTTGTTTGAGAGGGTACATGTCCTCGGTGCGCGCTTCTACTGTCACCCCAGTAGGTGCAGTGAACTGTATATTGCGCTCAGTCAAGAACTTGTCGAACGATGTGCGCATCGTGTAATCAATGTCCAGTTTATTAAACAATCGATCCCTGAACCCTGCAGTGAGACTATTGGTGAAGTAAGTCACCAAGGTATGATTCGCGAGCAGAGTAGGCACCTTCATGAGCTTAGCAGCCTCGGCCAGGAACGCGCGCTTGAAGTCCAGCAACACCTGGAGGTCTTCCTCCGAGATGCACTGATTCTCCTTGCAGAGCTTCTTGAGCCGCGCGATGGACCCTGTCTGAATGCTGATCACCTCCGGGTACTCGTTGAGGATCATTTTCTTGAGCTCCGCATACCCCTTGGTATCATAACCTGGTAGATTCTTCCATTCCTCCGCCGTCTGCATGGGTACATATTTTATTACATATCCCCTCTTCTCATCATCCTCCGTCACCTCTGCGCACTTAAACCAATCCTCCAGGTCCTCGAAGTACCGCAGCAGCTCATCGCGCTCTGCAGCAGGATCGAAGCTCGGCGCACAGCACACCGCGTACTGGCATGGACATATCCTTAGGCATAGTTTCTGGTTCTCGTGGGGGTGAATTTCGTTCGCTTTCTGAAAGATCTGACAAGTCTCCTTCAAATATATCTCTCGCTACGCGCTCTGCTTCACTTTCGCTATTTTCCGCCGTGCATCTTGTGATGTCTTAGCAGTTCCAAATACTTCCGAGAATGGAGGAGGGGTGTCTTGGGTAGCTTGGCTATCAGAAGAACCAAATGGTGCGGTTTCAAGTGTAATATCACCGTCCACTAATTGGTCTTCTGATTCAATGCCAGATGGTGGTCCCCAAAATCCACTAATCCCTACTCTTAATTCCGAGTTGCTTTCGGTGAGCGCACCTGGGATGCGCTGCGCTAATCCCTGAGTCTCGATCTGCAACTGCACTTCCTCCCTCGCTCTTTTCTTTGCTTTTCTGTCTCGCGTCGGTGTAATTACCAACGGCTCTACCAGCTCAGCGTCTTTCTTGCTCCTCGAGGTTCTCTCGCGTGAAGGCACCGTTCCAAAGGATGGTCTGGCTTCTTCTGGCTCAGCAAGCGATGAAGGCGCAGGAAATTTGCCTCGCTTGTTACTCGTCCCCGTTTTATTTGAAATTTTTGTAATTTATTGTAATAGGCGCAAGCCGTAGTTCCCGAAACACTAATTGAGATTTCTGAACCTTCCCCTCGCAGTGGGCTCCAGATGAGAGGTCTACTGCGTAGCTAGACTCGAAATCGTGAAACACAACACACACACACACCCAGCGGAGCGAGATCCTATCCCTTAGATCGAGCGAACGCCCTCAACTAAATGGCTAGTATAATCTATGCTCTGCTCTGGTTCCCGTTCTGGGCGTGCGATGCGCGCACCTCGTGTCCTCTAGTCTTTGTAATAGCAAGTAGTGCCTGCAAGTTCGTTTGTAAGGAGGGGTTTAATTCTAGTAAATCCCGGATAGAGCCCGGTTGCTAGTGGCGTGCGCTAGGCAAAATGATAAATGAAATAAGTTGTTTTAGCAAACGGCTTCGCTGCACGCACTTCCGGGTCCGGTGACCTCGTGCGATGCACGGACTCTCCAAAGTCCAACAAATCCAAGACTCTCCAAAGTCTTTCACCCGGCAGTGCAGTCTCACAGTCTAAACACTACAGTGCGAGTTTCCGTACACGGTTGTACTGACTCCTCACTGAGCTCTCCAAGTGACCCGGTGGCCAGAAGCTATCCAAAACTCCTATGATTCACAAACACTTCACAGTTAAAACCCTAACAAAAGCTAAACACAGCCCACTGACGGCCTGGGACAGAATCCAGCACACAGATCTAGTGGGTAGACAATTGCTTAAATTACTATAGACAAGGATACAGGTTTATATGCGATGCATGCATGTGTACTAATCGTAAGGTAAAGTAAATACTAGCAACGCATGGCCAAAGGTCCGTGCATCGCATCCGGGCTTCTCCTCTAGTATCCTGGCCCCTTGGCATTTGCTGCGCACATGTCGTTCATTCCCTTGGGCTTTTGTGCGTCTTTTGATGCGCACCGCCACGGTCACATGATGTGTGGACTTAGACAAATTCTGCCTTTGCGATGCACGCATATGAGATGCGCGCACAGCCCTTCACACCGCCCTTGGTACTCGCTCAGCTGTACTCACACCGCTCTTTGCTGGTGCTTAACTGTTCTATGCTCTCCTGATCACTCGCACAGACGGCCAAACTATGCACTCTAGACTGTGCAGCTCGCTGACCAATCCCTCTCGCGATACGCTGCGCTCAGGCGCTTATAGTCATGATGCTCGCACACTGATAGCTATAGACTACGAGACAGGCTCAACTCTAGTCCCTCTTGTGTTTTCCTGTGTGCAGCTATCCCTTTAAGGGAACTTCTGATGGTTTTCGTCTGTAGCCAAAAAGCAGCCCTGTCACCGTTCTACACCTCTTCGATCGCTTGCACAGATGGCCAGACTATGCACTTTAGACTGTGCAGCTCGCTGACCGATCCCTCTTGCGATACAGTGCGCGCAGGTGCTTATCGTCATAAGGTGCACTGATAGCTATGGACTATGAATCAGGCTCAACTCTAGTCTCTCTGTGTTTCCCGCGCACAGCTATCCCACTAACGAACCTTCTGACTGTTTACACCTGTAGCCAAAAAGCAGCCCTATCACCGGTCAGGCAAACAAGGACGACAAAAAAAGAGGCAGAACGATCCACCAGTAGCTGTCCCTTTTATATATGACAATATGGTAGTTGCCCAGACATATTCAAATATCCACAGGGGCAGTTGCCCAAGGCCTTGGGCAACTGCCCCTTGGCCTTTCTGCACAGCATACAAATGTATGCAAATGCTTCATTGGCCCAAGGCATCTCTGCCATCAGCTGGCATCTGTGGCATCTCAGCTGAGTTTGAAATTTTGAGAGGGCAGTCATGGCCGAAGTTTTGACCTAAAAATAGAACAAGGTCAAAAATGCTTGTGCTTACCATTACCTACACAGCCACATGTCTAAAAATGAAATTTTGTGATAAGATAGAGGCAGATTAGGGCGTCCTAAATATACCATTATCATCCTTATCAGGCAAGATTTGATGGAGAAATAATCAAAATGATCCTGCCAAATACAGGTAAATATTCCTCTTGATGCAGATAGATTAGCCTTTATCTTGGTCATTTCTGGGCCGATAAGCATGATTTTGGATGCTATGGACTCCGAAAAATGAACAAAATAAGGCTGGCTGACATTTCAAAAGGTGAGACATTTTTACTGGTACCAAAATGCATAAAAACAGTAATTTTATCGAAATCTGGGTTTATTCAGTTGTTGATAAAACATCTAGGCCTCACAAAATGTTGAAACAATGTGGAATATCTTTTTATAATGTATGAGACGTAGCCTGTAAATGTTCAGCCCAAAACACGCAGAATAGCACATGTGGCACCAAAAACACTATTGATGTGGAGGAGAACATAGGTGATGATGCTATTCTGACCTCAAAACTGGACCAAATCTGACGTTTAAACACTTTATAGGTAGATATTAGCTGGGATTATTAGTTTACCAAGTATGGTTTGATTCTGTTGAGTTCTGATAGCTGTACAGCAGGTGCGCTTAAAATGCGCGTTTTTACCGTATTTTGCGTGCGGTTTTATTAATACGAAGCACATAGAGAATCTAAAGACACGCCTGGGTTGCGTTTATAAGCGCGCACAAGCTCCAAAAAATAGCTAAGGAATCTGTTCAGTATTGCCTGAGATAAACTTCAAAAACTCCAAGGTAATCACTCCTATGGTAAATCACCATACTAGATACCACCCATCTACTATATCACTATCATATCTATGAACTAGTACTATCAGGGAAGTAATATATAATAGTCAATGATGGAGAGAATATATTCCAGCTGTCAGGTCAAGGGTTATGTGGATCAGTGGTGTTGGTTGAAAGTAGACAGATATCTGCATATGTGATGCCCCCTCCTACTAGCATCTACCAATCTGGTACTTGGTGTAGTAAGTATGAAGACTGTGAACAGTCTTAGAACATGCCAGAATAATGAGACAATCACATTCCTGTATTCATATTCTGGGTATTGTGGGTGGCTTATGCTAGTTGCATATGAGGTAGTATTTGCATATGCTTTATTATCATATACTAATATGCACCTAGTACCTGATGCTTAGCAGTAATCATTATGGCTATGTATGGGCTTAGAGTATGTCAAATAACTTACTAAGGACTGATTCTGGGTCTTGAACATGTGTTGGTATAGTGTATAATTGATGCTAGCAAAATACTTGTACCTATGCTTTTACATATACTCACTCACATGCCACAACTATCATTGTTCCACATAACCTATAACCTGGCACCTGGAATATATTCTCTCCATCATTGACTATTATATATTACTTCCCTGATAGTACTAGTTCATAGATATGATAGTGATATAGTAGATGGGTGGTATCTAGTATGGTGATTTACCATAGGAGTGATTACCTTGGAGTTTTTGAAGTTTATCTCAGGCAATACTGAACAGATTCCTTAGCTATTTTTTGGAGCTTGTGCGCGCTTATAAACGCAACCCAGGCGTGTCTTTAGATTCTCTATGTGCTTCGTATTAATAAAACCGCACGCAAAATACGGTAAAAACGCGCATTTTAAGCGCACCTGCTGTACAGCTATCAGAACTCAACAGAATCAAACCATACTTGGTAAACTAATAATCCCAGCTAATATCTACCTATAAAGTGTTTAAACGTCAGATTTGGTCCAGTTTTGAGGTCAGAATAGCATCATCACCTATGTTCTCCTCCACATCAATAGTGTTTTTGGTGCCACATGTGCTATTCTGCGTGTTTTGGGCTGAACATTTACAGGCTACGTCTCATACATTATAAAAAGATATTCCACATTGTTTCAACATTTTGTGAGGCCTAGATGTTTTATCAACAACTGAATAAACCCAGATTTCGATAAAATTACTGTTTTTATGCATTTTGGTACCAGTAAAAATGTCTCACCTTTTGAAATGTCAGCCAGCCTTATTTTGTTCATTTTTCGGAGTCCATAGCATCCAAAATCATGCTTATCGGCCCAGAAATGACCAAGATAAAGGCTAATCTATCTGCATCAAGAGGAATATTTACCTGTATTTGGCAGGATCATTTTGATTATTTCTCCATCAAATCTTGCCTGATAAGGATGATAATGGTATATTTAGGACGCCCTAATCTGCCTCTATCTTATCACAAAATTTCATTTTTAGACATGTGGCTGTGTAGGTAATGGTAAGCACAAGCATTTTTGACCTTGTTCTATTTTTAGGTCAAAACTTCGGCCATGACTGCCCTCTCAAAATTTCAAACTCAGCTGAGATGCCACAGATGCCAGCTGATGGCAGAGATGCCCTGGGCCAATTACCCATTGTGTGTATGCTTTAGTCTTCAAGAATTCTTGCTGGGAAACTGCCCCAGGCCTTGGGCAACTGCCACTGTGGATATTTGAATATACCTGGGCAACTACCATTGTTTCATGTTTAAAAGTAACCACCATGGTTGAACGATCCATGTCTGCTCAGCCCTGTGCCGGCTTGTCTGACATTGGCCTTGGCACACAGCTGGGAGATTTCCTTAGGCCACTTGAAGAATATTTCGATGGCAAAACTTCAGAATCCATGCCCTTGACACTGGGTGAAGTATTGGTGAAAACACTGGTGGA
The DNA here is from genome assembly GCA_028532985.1 of Stropharia rugosoannulata. Classification (NCBI taxonomy): domain Eukaryota; kingdom Fungi; phylum Basidiomycota; class Agaricomycetes; order Agaricales; family Strophariaceae; genus Stropharia; species Stropharia rugosoannulata. Next base: position 2,362,172 of record JANCIK010000001.1, on the reverse strand, counting down.
TGTTCGAGCAGTTTTGGACAATATTTTGCAGGTTATGGACAAACAAGTCAGTCAAGGAAAACACCTGCATCAAATAGCCCAGCAAGTAAACAATAACTTTGATGCAATATCTCAAATTGTGACAAAGGTGGGATGCTCAGCAGCAGGGCAACTCAGCGCATTGCAGAGGTCAGTACGAAGCTGTGTCATCATGACTGACTCTGAAAGTGCATCCAATATGGGCCTGGACATGCAAGACCAAGATGCCCAGGATGAATATGCAATTCCCCCACTGACAGAAGAGGATATGGAGGTGTCAATGACCCCCACCCGAGCTCAAGAATGTGATGAGGTGGCCATCCCAGATCCTTCAAATACAGACAACAAGCACAGCAATGTATCAACATGCACATCATGGGTGCCACCCAGTCCCTTGCCAGAAAACGAGCCTTCAAAGGCAAATGCACCCGTCATCAGTCCCGTTAGATCAGTCGACCCTGAGGAGGTCATTGTGCCCAATGTGGGCTCTGAAAGTTCAGGCATCCCCAAGCAAGAACCCGAGGTTCTTCCTGAGACATCTGTATCCACTGAGCACGCCACTGATGTCATTCCCAACAACTCTGTCACCCCCGAAAATCTGTCTGGGTTCGCTGCCACATTTGCTATGCCTGCCGAGTTGCTATTGCATTGGTCAAGGACGCCCACGCTGGTCTTTGGCATGACCAGCATCTCTCCTCGGAAGGCCCCGACCCCGGAACTGGAGCAGCAACCCACAGAGCATGATGTGTTCAGTCGAAGAGTTGTCAATCAAGGGACAATGCAGGGAGAAAACCAGTGCTGCCAGCAATGCATTGAGGCAATATTATCCGCAGCTCACCATCCCGACGAGGGGGAAAAGTTGCTGGTTGCCAGTATAGTGGCATTGGACATGGACAGCAGCTCTCTGTTGACAAGTGTCGAAGACAATGAGTTACGTGAAGAGGCCCCAATCCTGTTGACATCATCAGCACTGCAGTCTGGGATGGCCCTGATCCAGTCAGATGCAGGTCCATCAAATTCAACACTGAGATCTTCCCCAACAAGCAAGGCTAGTGTGTGGCAGCTCAGTCCATCTGCCTTGCCATTGATCCCGGAACAGGAGCAAACTGGGCAAGAATCCATTGGCAAACATGTGGCATGCAAAAGGAAGCGGGGAGACGGGACTGCAGAAGCACATGCTCCTGGCATGTTCAAGAAAACACCCAAGATGATGCCGAGCAAACCCTCCAAGCCTAAAAAGTAGCCTTTTTGTTCAGTGCACTAGTAATTTACATGTATATATCAATTGTAAACACTACTATATTTTGACAATATTACAAAAGGCATTCCCTATTTTTGTTCTTGTCATGAAATGGTGAAGACCCTACTACTGTTGGACTAGATCCAACCATTTCATCATAAGCTCTTCCCTTCTCTGATCTCTTACAAGGTCTTCTGCTTGTATAGCGAGTATTGACCAGCTCTGTAGTAGGTGTTTGAGGAATATCTGCTTCCTGAATCGGGGTTTGCATATCTCTTCCCCGAATCGGGGTTTGGTCCAACTGTTGGCTGTCATCAAGCTCTGCAACATCTTGCACATCAGGGATTGTGGTAGCAATAGTTTTCTGGATAGCTGATTTACCTTTTGGGTGAGGTTTTGGTCTTCCCTGAGCAGTCAGTACTGCCCCGAGCGGGCTTGGCAATGGAGTTGGTGCCGACCCGAATGTATTGTATGGACCGGGTTCAAGATGATCAGGGAAGGCAACTTTATTCCCTTTTAACTGACCCAATATTCTTTTCTTGCCTTTTGCCTGTTTGGGTTTTGGTGTGTTTGTGATTTCAGCGTCGGATGTATTGGTAATTTCCTTTATGGGAGGTGTGCCACTGACATTTGAATCTGGTGTTGCCATCTCAAGTACAGAGTTGGAATTGCCAGATTGAACTTTTTGCAGTGTTGAACTTCTATCTGTCATTGTGTTTGTTTCAAGAGTGGACGAATGGGTTGTTGTGCCGGTATTGGTGTCTCTGTCGGGGTTTGGGTCGGAGTCGTGCTCGGAGTCGATGTCAGTGTCGGTGTTGGGTCCGAAATCGATGTTAATCCCCTCCATTCCCATTTCTCCTACATCTGTTTCCTCAAAATTGGCAGAAGGCTCTGTAAAGTCTTTGAAGTTATCAGGTGGGTACATTGCTGCTCTTGGTTGTTCTTCTCCTTTGACATTAGAAAATTTGAACAGTATTTCTCCCTGTGATTCCCAATGTCACCACAACTTTAAAATACGCATTGTCTGGTCCACCTTGTATTTGTGCGGGTCCATAAAAGATATTCCCTTTGGCATATATATGGGGTCAACGAAGAAGCTCCAGTGATAGTCACCCATCATCATGTACATATATGGTGTTGACCTCTTACTGCTGTAAGCTAGTTTGTAGTATTGTGAAAAATAATGACATATGCCTTTCTGTTGGACATCCACATATTCTGTTCCGGTGAGAGGGCTGCTTTTTGGCTATGGGTGTAAACAGTCTGAAGTCCCATTGGCGGGACAGCTGCGCGCGGGAAACACAGAGGGACTAGAGTGGAGCCTGACTCATAGTCTATAGCTATCAGTGCGCTTTATGACTATAAGCACCTGCGCGCACCGCTTTGCGAGAGAGATCGGTCAGCGAGCTGCACAGCCTAAAGTGCATAGTCTGGTCATCCGTGCGAGCGATCGGAGAGGCGTAGAACAGTTAAGCACCAGCGAAGTGCAGTGTGAGTACAGCTGAGCGAGTACCAAGGGCGGTGTGAAGGGCTGTGCGCGCATCTCATATGCGTGCATCGCAAAGGCAGAATTTGTCTAAGTCCACACATCATGTGACCGTGGCGGTGCGCATCAAAAGACGCACAAAAGCCCAAGGGAATGAACGACATGTGCGCAGCAAATGCCAAGGGGCCAGGATACTAGAGGAGAAGCCTGGATGCGATGCACGGACCTTTGGCCGCGTGTTGCTAGTATTTACTTTACCTTACGATTAGTACACATGCATGCATCGCATATAAACCTGTATCCTTGTCTATAGTAATTTAAGCAATTGTCTACCCACTAGATCTGTGTGCTGGGTTCTGTCCCAGGCCGTCAGTGGGCTGTGTTTAGCTTTTGTTAGGGTTTTAACTGTGAAGTATTTGTGAATCATAGGAGTTTTGGATAGCTTCTGGCCACCGGGTCATTTGGAGAGCTCAGTGAGGAGTCAGTACAACCGTGTACGGAAACTCGCACTGTAGTGTTTAGACTGTGAGACTGCACTGCCGGGTGAAAGACTTTGGAGAGTCTTGGATTTGTTGGACTTTGGAGAGTCCGTGCATCGCACGAGGTCACCGGACCCGGAAGTGCGTGCAGCGAAGCCGTTTGCTAAAACAACTTATTTCATTTATCATTTTGCCTAGCGCACGCCACTAGCAACCGGGCTCTATCCGGGATTTACTAGAATTAAACCCCTCCTTACAAACGAACTTGCAGGCACTACTTGCTATTACAAAGACTAGAGGACACGAGGTGCGCGCATCGCACGCCCAGAACGGGAACCAGAGCAGAGCATAGATTATACTAGCCATTTAGTTGAGGGCGTTCGCTCGATCTAAGGGATAGGATCTCGCTCCGCTGGGTGTGTGTGTGTGTTGTGTTTCACGATTTCGAGTCTAGCTACGCAGTAGACCTCTCATCTGGAGCCCACTGCGAGGGGAAGGTTCAGAAATCTCAATTAGTGTTTCGGGAACTACGGCTTGCGCCTATTACAATAAATTACAAAAATTTCAAATAAAACGGGGACGAGTAACAAGCGAGGCAAATTTCCTGCGCCTTCATCGCTTGCTGAGCCAGAAGAAGCCAGACCATCCTTTGGAACGGTGCCTTCACGCGAGAGAACCTCGAGGAGCAAGAAAGACGCTGAGCTGGTAGAGCCGTTGGTAATTACACCGACGCGAGACAGAAAAGCAAAGAAAAGAGCGAGGGAGGAAGTGCAGTTGCAGATCGAGACTCAGGGATTAGCGCAGCGCATCCCAGGTGCGCTCACCGAAAGCAACTCGGAATTAAGAGTAGGGATTAGTGGATTTTGGGGACCACCATCTGGCATTGAATCAGAAGACCAATTAGTGGACGGTGATATTACACTTGAAACCGCACCATTTGGTTCTTCTGATAGCCAAGCTACCCAAGACACCCCTCCTCCATTCTCGGAAGTATTTGGAACTGCTAAGACATCCGCGCAGCGCACGGCGGAAAATAGCGAAAGTGAAGCAGAGCGCGTAGCGAGAGATATATTTGAAGGAGACTTGTCAGATCTTTCAGAAAGCGAACGAAATTCACCCCCACGAGAACCAGAAACTATGCCTAAGGATATGTCCATGCCAGTACGCGGTGTGCGCGGTGCGCCGAGCTTCGATCCTGCTGCAGAGCGCGATGAGCTGCTGCGGTACTTCGAGGACCTGGAGGATTGGTTTAAGTGCGCAGAGGTGACGGAGGATGATGAGAAGAGGGGATATGTAATAAAATATGTACCCATGCAGACGGCGGAGGAATGGAAGAATCTACCAGGTTATGATACCAAGGGGTATGCGGAGCTCAAGAAAATGATCCTCAACGAGTACCCGGAGGTGATCAGCATTCAGACAGGGTCCATCGCGCGGCTCAAGAAGCTCTGCAAGGAGAATCAGTGCATCTCGGAGGAAGACCTCCAGGTGTTGCTGGACTTCAAGCGCGCGTTCCTGGCCGAGGCTGCTAAGCTCATGAAGGTGCCTACTCTGCTCGCGAATCATACCTTGGTGACTTACTTCACCAATAGTCTCACTGCAGGGTTCAGGGATCGATTGTTTAATAAACTGGACATTGATTACACGATGCGCACATCGTTCGACAAGTTCTTGACTGAGCGCAATATACAGTTCACTGCACCTACTGGGGTGACAGTAGAAGCGCGCACCGAGGACATGTACCCTCTCAAACAAGTAGCCGAGATGGCAGAACAAATGGCCCGCACCAAGAACCCAAGCACTACGCTGAGCCTAGGGCGCGATAGCACTGATGGACTTATGCCGGTGCCTGCCATCAAGACTGAGGCCGCGGATGTTGGTTCGCTGCACGGAGAGATTGAGGACCTGAAAGGGTTCGTTGCTTCCTTCAAGGATACCTTGTCGCTAGTGGAGAAGACAGTGGTGAAGTCAAAGGAGTCGAGTAAGAAAGAGTTGGAGGACATTATTTGCAATGTCATGGCTGCATGCGCCGCACTGATGTTGGTGCCTGTGCAACCAGTAGCCCCCATGATGCCCATGAGCGCACCGAGTTTTGGTGGAGCACCGCCTAGGCCCTTCCAATACCAACAACGCCCGGAGCCTCGCTGCTTCTACTGCAAGCAGACGGGACATGTGGTTGCTGAGTGCATTGTACGGCAGCAAGACTTGTCAGCTGGAAGGATTGTCATCACAGAGGCGGGGCGCTTACAGTTGCCTGATGGGTCGTCGATACCCTGGGACCCTTCGCGTGCGATCAAAGAGCGCGTCGACGAATGGCATAAGAAGAACGGGCAGCCCGCGCAGCAAGCATATATGGCACCCGTCCATCCCTCGTACATGAGTATGCCTCCTAGCATGGTATACTCGCAGATGTACCAACCGGCCAGTTCCTTGGACAAGACCTATGAGGAGCAGATACGCGCACTCCAGCAAGAGCTGGAAAGTAAGAAGGCATTCCTGAAGGAGCACGCATCGGTGAAGATGCCTGAGGAGGTGATAGAGGAACAGCATCAGCTAATAGCGACTATGAAAGCCAAACGCAACGCTGCGCTCAGTCAGGGTTTCGATTGAGTCTGATGAAGGGAAACACGGGCAGAGTTATGTGTAGCGGCTCTGATAAACCCAAGAACCCGGAGGGCGCAAACAAGAAGTTACCAATCAAGAATATACCCAGAGCATCAGTTGAGGACGCGAGTGATGATGAGGAAGATGAGTTGCGAGAAGTAGTGGAAGAGCAAGGTGCGCACAGCGCACCAGTAAAGAAGAAAGTAGTGTTTGAGGTTCCTGCAAAAGCTGGGCCTAGTGCACGACCTGCAGCAGTGCCATATGTAATGGTACCTCCGCTGCACGTTCCGGAGAAAGTAAAACCTAAGGTTAGGGAAGAACCCATACCTGTAGTAGAGAAGAGGAAACCTGCTTATAAGCTGCGCGCACCTATCGAAGATGAGGCACAGGCTGACGCAGTCCTCAAGCACTTAGAAAATCAGAAAATTGAGATCACGCAGGGCCAGTTGTTAGGCATCTCGACTGCAGGCTTTAGAAGAAAATTCGTTGAGCGCATAGTACCAAGAAAGGTACCATTGGATTTGAATACAATGTGCGTATTACAACTAGACTACGATGAAGAAGAGCGTGAAGTAGATGAGGCTATTGCGCGGTTAGCAGAGGAAGAAGAGGAAGAGGAGTTTATGCAGATGGATGAGCTACCAGTGGCCACCTTCCTTACTTGCTCAGATGAGCGCAGCGGACTGCAACCGGGGACCATCATCATGGAAGACCTGTACGAGCAGTACGTCTCGACTCTGCAGCCAGGCGAAAAGCCTAAGGGACTTATTGTGGCGCGTGAATCGCACCATCTAAAGGTGGTATTTCCGCTCATCAACGGCAAGGGACATGCGGAGACGTTGCTCGACAGTGGGTCGCAGATTGTGTCAATGGCACAGGACACCGCTGAGCGCTTAGGACTTAGTTGGGACCCGGACTTCACTATACGGATGCAGAGCGCGAATAAGCAGGTGGAATCCACCAAGGGCTTAGTGCACAACGTACCGTTTGTGTTTAACGGACTAACAGTGTATCTACAAGTGCATGTCATCAGCACAGCGGCTTACGAGGTGCTTTTGGGCCGGCCGTTCGAGATCCTCACGGAGAGCAATGTGAAGACGCGCAGCGATGGAACGGTTGAGCTTACGCTCACCGATCCCAACACACAGCGCAAACTGGTAGTACCCACCTATAACCGAGGGTGCGGTCCCAAGATTGTGCAGCGCAAACCGAAATTGCAGGACCCTGGCACAACGGAAAACCCTAACGCAGATCAGGATTTTCAATCCTCGATGATTTGAGGCGTCAAGGAGAGGTCGCGTTGATGTTTGACAGAGATGATCGCATGGGGAAAATAGAGATAGCGGGGTACGTGCTACCAAAGAATAAGAAGCGGTTTGGGAGCGCTGAGCTCAGGGATGTATACATGGCTCAAGCAGTACACGAGGCAAAGATGGAGGATGATGAGAAAGAAAGAATATACAAGTATTTTCAGCAGCGCGAATGGCGCAAGGAAGAAGTAGTCAAAGGAGAGCCTAGAGGGCAGTTCCGTGCATCGCACGAGGAACAGGTCCCTAGTAAGAGACGAGGAGTAATGCGTAAGCGCCTGACTGGCAAGAATGCCACAACCGTGATGGTGCTCGCAGGAAAGAAGTATAAGCCAGTGGCTGAGAAAGTCAGGCCCGTTTACCAAGATTTACCAGAGAAGTTTAGAATAGTGAGGGAGATAAAAGGAGACCCACTAAAGGACATGCCGTGATTGTCACCACATCCGCCAGACTTCGTACCTACAGGTCGGTACACCGCTGAGCACATGGAAGGGATTGACAAGGTGCATGAAGGGGATTTCCTGTGGTCCGAGGAGTGCAAGCTGGTGCATCAAGTCTTCATGCAACAGAATGAGGCGTTCGCGTGGGATGACACGGAGAAGGGTAGATTCGGATGGACTTCTTCCTCCAGTAGATATTCCCACTGTAGAGCACACGCCTTGGGTATTGAAGAACATTCCAATACCACCTGGGATGTATGAGCGTGTATGTGAATTCATCGCCACCAAAATTCGCGAGGCACGTATGAGCCATCAAGCTCATCGTACCGATTGCGCTGGTTTACAGTGACTAAGAAAGATGGGGTCTCGTTCAGAATTGTGCACAGTCTCGAACCGTTAAATGCGGTAACCATTGCACATTCAGGACTACCTCCAGCAGCGGAGAGTCTAGCGGAACACTTTGCGGGGCGCGCATGTGGCGGCATCCTGGACTTGTATGTTGGGTACGATGAGCGGCTGTTAGCTGAGTCCTCTAGAGACCTGACTACATTCCAAACGCTGTTCAGTGCGCTGCGCTTAGTAACCCTACCTATGGGATGGACAAACTCCGTGCCCATCTTTCATGAGGATGTTGCATATATATTATGTGATGAAATACCTGAAGTTACAGAGCCCTATATAGACGATGTACCTATTAGGGGACCTAAAACGTGCTACGAGTTAGAAGGAGGAGGATATGAGACGATACCAGAAAATAAGGGAATAAGGAGATTTGTATGGGAACACATGTTGAATGTCAACAGAATCGTGCAGCGCATGAAGTACTCAGGAGGAACATTTAGTGGAAAGAAGTCCATACTGTGCGCGGCTGAGATAGTAGTGGTGGGGCACTTGTGCACATACGAAGGGCGAAAACCAGCACCTGATAAAGTGCATGCAATCCTCAATTGGGGCCCATGCAAGAACATTAGTGATGTGCGCGCATTCATGGGTACAATGGGTCTGCTCCGTATTTACATCTCAGACTATGCGAAGCGCGCAGAGCACATACAGCGGCTATTGCATGGGAAAGAGCCCTTTGAGTGGGGGCCCGCTCAGCAAGCTAGCATGGACTCGTTGAAAGACGGTGCGTGCAACACACATTGCGTGAAACCACTGGACTACACCCTACCAGGACCGATTACTTTGGCTGTAGACACATCCTGGCATGCAGTAGGGTTCTATATTTATCAGCAGGACCCACAAGATTCGAAGAAGAGGGTATATGCGCGCTTCGGATCAATACTGTTAACGGAACACGAGCAGCGCTTCTCACAGCCCAAACGGGAGTTGTATGGACTCTTACATGTGCTACAAGCCTGTTATTACTGGCTCATCGGTGCGCGCAAGCTGGTGGTGGAAACGGATGCCAAATACTTGAAGGGCATGTTGGATAATCCGGGCATGGGCCCTAATGCGACTATTAATCGCTGGATAGATAAAATACTTATGTATCACTTCCAGTTGAAACATGTTGCGGGCAAAACCTTTGGTGCGGATGGTTTATCGCGTAGGGAAGGGCAACCTGGAGATGAGGCATACGCGCACTCCGAAGAAGATGATGATCAGGCGGTGGGACCGCTCGAATATGAGAAAGTCTATGAAGATGACCCAGATCCCCTGGACTTTGAGGAATTCAAGGAACAGATCGATGATCGCGGAGGGTATCTATATACAGGACTCCTCAACGAGTTGTTTGAAGGTCCCACGGCGCGCAAGTTACCAGAAGCGCGTTCTATAGGCTGTTTCAGCAGGAGCTCGAGCGCGCACGGAAAGAGACGGAAGCGGAAAAGCGGGCTGTGCGGGACTTCATACAGAAAGAGAGTGTGCCACTCGCGCATCACGAGTACTTAGAGAAATTCGTACTGGCGCATGCGATACCCAACTCCAGAATAGAGGATCTGGAGGATGAGGAGTACGATGAGCGCAACAGGACGTCTGCAGGAAAAGATATGGATGAGAAATTGCTGATGATACGCTACTGGTTGCAGAATCCAACCACTAGGCCTAAAGGCATGACAGAGCGAGAATATCAGAACTTTACGAGGAACGCCCGCAACTTCTTCCTAGACAAGGACGGACAGATGTACCGGAGATCCATAGATGACACGCATAAGTTGGTGATAGATCAGGCGCAGCGGACACGCATGCTGCGCTCAGCACATGACAGTTTGGGGCACAGAGGAGCGTATGCTACGCGCAAACTGCTAGCGGCGCTTCTGGTGGCCTGAGTTGGAAAGGGATGTCTACTGGTATGTGAAAACGTGTCATGTCTGTCAGTTAAGGCAGAAGACGATCATCCAGATCCCGCGCACCGAGACACACACACCGTCTATCTTCCAGCAACTACACGCGGACACCATGCACATGTCCCCGGCCTCTAATGGGTATAATTACATAGTGCACGGAAGATGTGCGCTGAGCTCATGGGCGGAAGGGCGGCCATTAAAGAAAGAGAATGCCCGTGCGATAGCGCAGTGGATATTCGAGGACATCATCTGCTGTTGGGGCTGTCTGCAAGAAATCATCACAGACAATGGTGGACCGTTCTGCGCAGTGCTCAAGTATTTAGAAAAGAAGTATGGGATTACAGGGATTACTATCTCCGTGTACAACTCGCAAGCCAATGGAAAAATAGAGCGTCCTCATTGGGACATAAGACAGATGTTGTGGAAAGCATGTGGAGGGACAGAAGGTGCGCACAAACGTTGGAGTAGATTCTTCTACCATGTGCTGTGGGCAAATCGTATCACTGTGCGACGAGGATTTGGGTGTTCCCCATTCTTCATGGTAATGGGTGCGCACCCCATACTACCCTTTGACATAGCAGAAGCGACTTGGCTGGTGAAACTACCAGATCACGTACTGACTACAGAGGAGTTAGTAGGGTATCGCGCGCGCGCACTAGCCAAACATCGCGACACAGTAGAAGAGATGCGCGCACGAGTGTCAAAGGCGAAAAGAGATGCGATCAGGGCATTTGAAAAGAAGCACTCAGCTAAAATCCGTGACTATGTGTTCAAGCCAGGAGATGTGGTGCTAATGAGGAACTCGGGCATAGAATCCAGTCTGAATCGTAAAATGCTTGCACGATGGAACGGGCCTTACATTGTTATCGCACGAAAAGATGGTGGAGCCTACTTAGTGGCAGAGATGGATGGCTCTGTGTTGAAGGATAAGGTGGCAGCGTTCCGCCTCATTCCCTACTTTGCACGAAGGCAGCTGCGCTTACTGGACGGCTTGGATGATATAATTGATCAGACCAAGGAGAACCTCGCTAAAATGTTAGAGGCACCGGACTATGAGCCAGCGATTCTCAAAGATTATATCTTTGATGAGCCCGGTGTACCCTCGGGTAGCGGTGCACTTACAGTGGAAGAAGATGAAGAAGACAATGATGACTGGGGCGAAGAAGACACTTAGATGTGCGAGCACCGTAGGAAGAAAAGTGACCACAATATAATATATTGGGTAAAGAAGATGGGGAATACAAAGAGAGCTAGCTACAGATGCCCCTTTAAGGCGCACAGCGCACATTGAGCCAGGCTATCTACTGGGCCGGTTTGTCCTCGGTGGCAGTAACGCCAGTAATGTCGAGGCTGCGCTGCAAGATGACAAGCTGCTCGATGAGGAGCGCGTGGCGCTTGAGGATGAAGTCGACCTTGTGGAGATTGCAAATGATCTCGGCTTGTAAATCACCAATGAGGCGGCGCGTCACCAACTCGGAAGGGTTACCTGTATTAAGGGGTTCCTTAAGGAGGTTAGCGGCGGCATCAAGACAAGCATTGACCTTGTCATTGTCCAAAACGAGAGAAGTGCCTGAGGGAGAAGGGTTAGAAAAGATTAGCAAGAGAGTGGTTGTTAGTAATGTCTGGTAAGAGACCAAGGTTAGCCACACCTTGTCATCGTCAGAGTCAGGAGATGTAGTACCTCCAGGCGCGGAGGCGGTCTCAAGGTCCGCAGTTGTGGAACACGTAAGAACGCGAATGTTGCACTGCACGCACCAAAAAGGAGATTAAGTATAGAAAGGGTTAGGAGAGGAAGACGAGCACACCGGTCCAGTAGGGGTATGGGTGCGCTGACGAGAAGCAGCAGCCTTAGCCTTGAGGACTTGTTCATGCAAGTTGATAAATGCATTGGCGGCAGGGGAGAAGGAGTGAATGTGGTGGTCAGCCTCGAGCGACGTATATATGGTGCGAGTCTCATTGAGGATCTCGACAGCTTCATTGTTGTTTATAACGCGAGTGATACCGCTGTGCATGTCGCGCCAGCGGTTCTGCAATCGTGCCAGACGAAGTCAGTAAAATACAACAAAAGAACCGCGTGGTGCGCACACCAAATCGACAGCAAGCAGCTCCAAGCTACCAGTATAATTCGCAGGAGTGGCAGAGGCCAACCCACGAATGTCCTGGATCAGCGAGAGTTGATGCTTGACATTGGTGAAGTTAAAAAGAGGAGCATGAGTAGTAGCCATGGTAGTGGTTGAGAACAGTAGGAATAAAGTGCAGTGCACTCATACAGAGACGGCGAGCGTCTTATATAGTATTCGCTGGGTTGATCAGTGCTGCGCACAGCTGGTGACTGACCGAACAGCAGGCCCAAGGAGTTAGAGGAGGGACTTTACAAAAGGGTCCAGACAGGTCATAGCACAGGGCTATACCTGTCCAACGTTACATTCACAGAGATTGAGTGGGGTGGAAGGGACCTGAATACAAGAGCCCATATAGCAACGAGAAGAAAGGGGGAAGATCGTGTGCGCATTGCAGCAAAAGAGTGCGCGCATCAGAAGAGATGCAGGTCTTTCCCCGTTTGGCAAAATGATATCTGTTTTGGGATTGATGCCGAAAATGCATAACAATGTTACCCAACAGTCTTATTGCAAATACAGGGTCATGACACATGTACCAAGGAATAGATGCTAGCTATGACTATAGATAGTTATCAATGGAAAGACAGCAAAATGTCAGTTCGGGAATTAAACATCCTAAGAAGTGATTGTCAGGGTCAGCACAGCGCACAAGGAGAAAGACCCACAGGAAAGAATTCCTCCTGGTAAAAGACCTGGGCAGCATAGTGGAGTTGTTGGAAGTGTTCAGAGTGAGGGAGGGTGCCGTAGCGCTCTGCATCAGTAGTACCACACAAGCGCAGGACGAGCTCGCTATAGTGAAGCTGAGCGCACAAGTGCGAGATGCGGAGCAAGTGGCAGGTAGCTTCGGTCAGCGCCAGAGCCTGCTACAAGGATGTCAGAGCTGCGCACAAAAAGGCTGGAGAATGGGGACATGCACGCACCGCATGGTCTTGAACGTGACGCATCATGTCTAGGCAGATGGTCATGGGAAGCAGCAGTTCAGTTGCAGCCTCAAGAATAAAATGAAGGGCGCCTAGGTAGATGCAGCAGACGCGCTCATGATCATCGAGCGGAATATCAGCTAGCGCCCGCTTGGGTAGAGCAGCTAAGCGCAAGAAGGAAGGATCGGACCTTGTGCGTTGAAGGAGATTACTTTCGGTATCAAAGGAGGGCATGATGATAAAAGACATGTTCATTTGAAGGATCATATATAGCACTAAACGATCCATCAGAGCCGCACACGGGCTCAATCGTAGCTAATATCATCTACTACAAGGGCAGCGTCGGGATCTGTGTCTAGAATGGCGGTCCCTGTTGGTTCCGAGGGTGGGAGATTGTGAAAAGGCATGCCAAGATGGCTATACCGATCGAGAATGTGAAGAGCAGCGTTGCTGAGCATGCGTGCATCGAAATGATCATCGCTGAATCTGTGCTGAGCACGGCCCTCGTAAAACACGATCGTCATGACTAAAGACAGGAATTGGCGATTGAAATCGATAAAGCACAAAGGCAGTGTAATGCGATCCTGGAGGAAAACATCAGCAGAGGAAGCGCTTGCATGAACATAAGGACTTTACCAGTGTGCGCACGAGGGACTGAGCAGACTGTAGAGGAAAGTGAAAAGGGCCGTTGTCGCAGTCCTCTGCGAGCTCCACATGAACAGCGAGTTGTCTCAGTAAAACAGTGAATTGGTGAGCAACAGCGGTGCGCTGATATCAGAGAGCCATAACAGAGAGTAAAGAAGCTCTGAACTGGGGACAGTTGAATTTATAGTGGGGGGGAGAGATGGCCTAGCCAAGCAGAGATAAACCTAGGTGCTTAAGGAGATACGGCAGGAAGAACAAGAGCTCAGGGCAGAAGTAAAAGCTGACTGGCATATACACACATGCATGTCTTTCATATGCGTGCATCGCACTTATGCTCGCCCACTGTAAAAAGACAGGAGCAGAAGTTAGTGGGCAGATACAAGCAAGTGGACACGGGTCATATGCGCACATGGCACTGGTAGCCGCTCAAAAGAAACCATGCTAGTAGACATCTTAAAAAGGCAGAGAGAACTTAAGATCACACAAGAAAGGAACAAGAGAATAATTGGATAGCATATAATAGTAAACAAAGCTATTCTACATATGCTAGATAGAATAGTAGGAAGGGAACAAGAAGGAAACATAAGAGAAAACCAGCGCCAAAATGCACGCCTCGCAGCAAGACTTAGGTCTCCATAGTATCGCCCCTGTCACCAACTTCTTCGTCAGCAGAAGCCTTGGGGCTCGCGTCATCAACAACCGTAGGAGCAGACTTGTAGGGACGAGCAGGGGCCTTGCCTTTCCCTTTCCCTTTTCCTTTGGACGACTTCGCCTTGGAGGAAGTTGATGGGCACACCTTGGAGGCTACAGATGGCACAGGAGCGGGCACGAAAGTGGTGGGGTCGTGACAAGGGTGCGCGGGGTTGTAGAAAGAGGACAGAGGAGTAAAGTCAAGGTGCTGCTCGGAGTCGAGAGGCTGGCAAAGCGCATCGTATGAAGCACAAAGGGCCTCGAGGTTCATCGAGCGCAGGGCGTCGAACGTTTCACAGTCAGCGAAACGAGAGCCAATAATGACATTGGTGGGAAGGGTGACGGACATGGCCTGGGCCAGCTGGACCAGCTGAATTAGCTCAGCAAAGTACAGGCGTTGTAGGCTGCGACGTGATTCCTCTAGAGCGTGCGCTTGCTGACCAAATGCCTCGAGACGGTCAAAGGCAGAGCGAAGTTCTAAATAAAATAAAATAAGATAAGTGAGAAAAAGACAAAAAGAATCAAAATGAGCGCACCGCGGGGAGAGGTCCGATACCAACCAGACAACCCCTCAAGAGCGCGGTCCAATTCGGCTCTGGTCATAGCCTGCATGCAAGGGCCACGGCTATCGAGACGGCACTTCGCGCATTTCCTGCCAGGGCCGCGGAGGAGACAGAAGAGTTGATGGGGGGCCGACTTGGAAGTACCAGGGGAAGAGTCGCATGAGGAACATGCAAAACCAGGCTATGGGGATAAAAACAAAAGAGAATAAGTTACTAAGGAGAAAAAGAAAGTAAAAAGAAGAGAGAACCTACCACAACTGCAGCGTCTAACTGACTCTCAGAAGGAAGCTGGGCCATAGTAATGGCAGAAGGAAGAGGTTTGCCAGCCAAGGCAAGGGAGGCGGAATAGATGCCAGGTAGCAGGTTATAGACAGGATAGGTGGACTTGTATGCCACCTTAGAAGAATCCACGCCCTCGAGACGCGAGAGCACTGGCAGTCCGCTTGAGGTGGGCAGCAAAGGCTCGACGAGAGTATGCGCACGAGAGGAGGAAGAGGCGGGCGCAGAGGTGTGCGTACGAGAGGGCCCTGCCACAGCCTCCTGTGCCACTAGAAACGTGTCAAGTAAAAGGGAGAGGCCATCAAGGAGAGAAACCTTACCGGGAGTAGTGGTAGCGGGGCGCGTACGCTTCGCTCTAGGCACGGGAGGGACTGGTAACGACGAAAGGGGCACAGGCGAGGCGCGCTTGCGCTTGGCAGGCGCTGCAGAGGCAGGAGCAGGAAGGGCAGGAGGCGCTGGCGAGGGAGAAGGAGGTGGGGGGGTGGACGAAGCACGAGACGGCACGGGCGGGGGCGCGTGTGTCGTCTTGGCGGGACCCACCGCCTCTGTCTCTGGACTGGTCATCTCCACGTCGAGATCGTTCACCTCAGGAGGGAGGTAGAGAAGGCAGGGCTCGGGCTCGGCTCCAGGGGTCCAGGCAGGCGGGAACGCGGTAAGGAATGCACGCTTGTAAGATGGTAGCTAGGAAAGCGTGAGCGCAGTGCAGCAGCACGAAGAAATAACTACTCACTGGCTCAAGATCTGACTCAGTATACCATATGGTGCGCTGAGTGGGATCGGAGGAAGCCCAGCCAAACACAGGGTCGTCATCTTCAAAGGCGAGCAAAGAGAGGAGCAGGATAAGTTCGTGCATCCCTGCATGATGGGAGGCGTCGGTGGGGAAAGCGATAAGGTGATGCTCGAGAGCAAACCCGAACTGTTTGCGCAGCGAGTGAAATTGAACAGTGTCAGTTGGCGACAGCTCGCTGCGTGCACTCAGGTCTTCCAACATGTCATATTGTGCGAGGGCAGGACAGAGGCGGCTGAAGTGATCGGACAGCTCATGCTCGCGGGCGGCGGTCTTCTGCTTGCGGAGGGAGCTGTGCAGGTTGAAGGCCATGAAGTTGCGATGAGATGCCACAGTAAGTTAAAAAGGAAGGGAAGCAGCAAGAAGGGCAGGGTGAGAAGAGGAGAGATGGGCTGAAAAGAATTCAGGGAGGTATATATAAGTTTGGAGAAATGGCGAAGGAAAATTCTGGAGTATGAGAGAAGCGGACGGCGATGAGTGCATGTCGAGTAAACTTACCAGCAATATGCTAGAACAGCGTAACGCCAAAAGAAGGTCCAGAAAAGTTCAGAAAAGGAAAAGAAAAGACCTGACTAGGCAAATGACCCAAGAAGGAAGTCAGTGCGAAGTACGGTGCACGTATGAGTGCAGTGGCAGTTACCTAAAATAAACTAGTCAAGACAAGTCGGGCAGGGATACCTAAAAGGGAAGCAAAGAGGATGGATAGAGAATGGTGACTCGGGCGGAGGTGTTGTAGTAACCGTGTAAGGCAGTAACTGAGCTGTAGTGCAGGAAAAACAGGGTAATGGTGAACTACAATCAAAGATGGGATGCGTGCATCTAGGATTGACTGAGGACAGTCAAGATTTTAGTGGGGGGGAGATGACAGGGCTGCTTTTTGGCTACGGACGAAAACCGTCAGAAGTTCCCTTAAAGGGATAGCTGCGCACGGGAAAACACAAGAGGGACTAGAGTTGAGCCTGTCTCATAGTCTATAGCTATCAGCGCGCAAGCATCATGACTATAAGCGCCTGCGTGCACCGTATCGCGAGAGAGATCGGTCAGCGAGCTGCACAGCCTAAAGTGCATAGTCTGGTCATCCGTGCGAGCGATCGGAGAGGCGTAGAACAGTTAAGCACCAGCGAAGTGCAGTGTGAGTACAGCTGAGCGAGTACCAAGGGCGGTGTGAAGGGCTGTGCGCGCATCTCATATGTGTGCATCGCAAAGGCAGAATTTGTCTAAGTCCACACATCATGTGACCGTGGCGGTGCGCATCAAAAGACGCACAAAAGCCCAAGGGAATGAACGACATGTGCGCAGCAAATGCCAAGGGGCCAGGATACTAGAGGAGAAGCCCGGATGCGATGCACGGACCTTTGGCCATGCGTTGCTAGTATTTACTTTACCTTACGATTAGTACACATGCATGCATCGCATATAAACCTGTATCCTTGTCTATAGTAATTTAAGCAATTGTCTACCCACTAGATCTGTGTGCTGGATTCTGTCCCAGGCCGTCAGTGGGCTGTGTTTAGCTTTTGTTAGGGTTTTAACTGTGAAGTGTTTGTGAATCATAGGAGTTTTGGATAGCTTCTGGCCACCGGGTCACTTGGAGAGCTCAGTGAGGAGTCAGTACAGCCATGTACGAAAACTTGCACTGTAGTGTTTAGACTGTGAGACTGCACTGCCAGGTGAAAGACTTTGGAGAGTCTTGGATTTCTGGACTTTGGAGAGTCCGTGCATCGCACGAGGTCACCGGACCCGGAAGTGCGTGCAGCGAAGCCGTTTGCTAAAACAACTTATTTCATATATCATTTGCCTAGTGCGCACCTCTGGCAACCAGACTCTATCCAAGATTTACTAGAATTAAACCCCTCCTTACAAACGAACTTGCAGGCACTACTTGCTATTACAAAGACTAGAGGACACGAGGTGCGTGCATCGCACGCCCAGAACAGGAACCAGAGCAGAGCATAGATTATACTAGCCGTTTAGTTGAGGGTGTTCGCTTGATCTAAAGGATAGGATCTCGCTCTGCTGGGTGTGTGTGTGTTGTGTTTTGTGATCTCGAGTCTAGCTACGCAGTAGACCTCTCACCGGTGGATTCTTGTTCAGTCTAGACTTGTTCCGTGGAACCCACTCAGTAGCATCTTCCCCCTCCTCAATTTCTTTGCCCTTGTTGGTCATGTCCGATTCAGAGTCGGAAGTTGGTGAGCTGTCATAGCCATCATCTGTTATGACATTGGTGTTCATTGTTCCACTGGCTTGAGAATCATTGACCTCGCACTTGACTTTCATTTTCTTGCAACACATACAGGCAATAGGCCCTCCACGCTGCTTCTTGTATTTCAAGCGCTGGTTGAGGGTATGCTTATCAGGATAGAAGCAGCCATGAGAGCCCTTTGCACAGCATTTGCAACATTCATGGGTGGCAACAATATGGGAGTTCCTCCGGGCCTTTGCCCTCTCCAACAGTGCATAGTTGGGTGTGTTGTCGTCGTCAGCAGTTGTGTCATTCCACTTCTGTTGCATTGACTTCCTTGTAATACAAGACATACACCACAGCACCTCTGGCTTGTGGCTGGTGCTGGCATTTGTAATCCAAACTTCAGGTTTGACATTTCATTTGGGTGCCTGACTGATTTGTTTCTTGCATGGAATCACAACGTTGACAGCTCCGTCCACCATTTCAACGTCATGCTCCTCTCTCTTTGGTTCCTGTACTTCGTCTCCCTTTGTGGATTCAATTGGCAGTCTCGGAGGGGTATGGCTCAGAGGGCTGACTACCTTCACCGGAGTTGGTGCCATTGGAGGATTTGTAGTACTACCTCCAACTTGTGTCTTGTTTTCCTCCTGGTCGTCCTCCGAGCCAACAGTCGGCTTCGATTTAAACACCTATCAAGCTTGTTAACAAATGTCTTAGTATGATTCGTATACTCACCTTCCTATGCCTCTTTTTCCTTTGCTCGGCATCAAGTTCAGCCAAAGTCTCCCAACCATCAACATCTGGAAAATATTGCATAAAGTTGGGTCTTCAAAATTGTGTCTTTGGCTTACTGATTTCTTTTTCCTTTCCCTTTCCTTTCGACTCCTTCTGTAACTTGGTCTTTGTTTCTCCTTGTGCCACCTTTGCAACAACCTTCCCTGCTGCAGCAGCACTGCCTTCTCCTTCAGTGCCCTTTGCTTTGCCTTCATTGCCTTCCCTTGTGTCCTGTGATGCCATTGCTGTTCTATTTGTACCTGGGGCTTGTTGGAACCATGTCAGGATGTTATGATCTATGTGCAACCATTATGAGAACATATATATACAGTTTGTAGAGCACTTACCGCCAAACAATCTCTCTCTTGCCACCCCTAGCTCTCCTTGTTGCATAGTGAGCATAGTTTTCATACCCAATGACATTTGCATGCTCAGATTGTTGAACAACATTGATTTGTTCAATTCCGACAGTGAAAGGCTGTAGTGATACACATAGTCGATGATTGTCCATCTGGTGGTTGGCCTATTTTTCTTTGTCCAATGGAGCTGAATTAGAATGTGCCGAATACATGTGTTAGTGAGTGATATTATGATCTAATAAGATGGTACTTACCCTGGATGAATGCTTGTAGATGCTATTCCATTCCCCCTCCAATGTGGTCCTATCTCGGTGCACCCACATATCAACCAACACCTTGTGAAATTTGGCCTGTGATGCAAGGAAAGCCTGGTCAGTATTCATCAAGGATGACATTTTATAATTGGGGTGTGAGCAGAGGTATGAACAGATAGATGAGGCCGAGGACAGGATGAATGAGTGAGAGGGAGCAGAGGCATGCAACACAATGGCGTGGAGAAAAAGATTGTTACAAGTTGAAACCAGCAGCAATCTGAATATTTCAACAGCAGCCAAACAGGGCCAAAGTGCGTCATCTGACCGGGATATTGCCAGTATCCCCGGGTGCGCTCTGGCATCTCCCTGGTATCCCCGGCATGTTGGCATACCTCCGACTGGCAATTGATAAATACTGTCCTTTCCAGTTCTTACTTTCGTGTAACCAGTTTCTAAATGGCATATTGTACGTGATACATATTGATGGAATGGTGCATATTATAATGTATGATGTAGGCAACTTAAAAAGAAAGGCTAGCCACCTGGAAAAAAGTAGCAATGACAAAATCAAGGTTTCCAGTCTGATTCCAATCCTGGGTTACAAGGATAACATATCACTAATGGTTGAAGAAAGCAGCAATGACAAGATCAAAGTATCAAGCCCAGTAAGGATTGTCGACATTGACAATGATTTGCTTGAAATTTCGAGTCTGAGAGCAATCACAACTGTCCTACATGTGTCTGACTCTGATGAAGCAATCAGACAACCTCTGTGCAGTAATTGGTTTGGTCAAAATAAAAACAGTGAATTCACGGTATACAAAGATACTCAAGCTTAATTTTCTACGGGCCTGGACACAACAGCTATACCCAAGAAGACTATCAGACAACCTAACATTGACTCCGACTCCCTACTGCTTCCAAAGTTCCCTGTCTTCAATTTGGATCAAGTAACAGACATTACATCAGCAATTCCCAGTTCATACATAGGTCCCTGCTATGGAAGAATTATAGGAGTATATCTAACTATCCATTAAGACCTGCCCATGGGAAGATATCTGCGACACCTCAAAAATGATTGATGATATGGACCTTGGACCGGATTTCCAAACAAAATTATCAGTGTTAACCAATGCCCGAAAACAGCAATTCTTGATGGAAAAAGCATGCTGGGAACTATGTATAGACGGATTGCAAAGATTATCTGTCCTTCAACGTCAACTAGTAGCAGAGACAGAAAAGTTGGAGTAGAAGTTTCCCAACCATAGCCATTGATTGTATATGTAAAAATTGTGTTCGGGGCCGAGCCAACCTTGTCTGGATGGTCGGGTGTGCGATATGTTTCTTTGAAGATTGACAATGAAATTATTGACAAGTAGGCTTGTATACACTTGTAAGGCATATTCAAAATGGTCCCAATACTTTATTTGACAAGGGCCATGCAGCAGAAGTCAAGGAAGGTGGGCTATGATGGGGCACTGACAGTTGGTGCTGTCGGGGCTTGCAGGGCTCTGACTGGCATGGTGTTGGGACCTTACCGGGATGTGACTGTGGCTGTGAGCTTGGATTCCGGCAGAATAGAGCTGTAGGCCACAGTACATTGTTAGAAACTGGTTCTGTCTGTTAGGTATGGTCAATACCTTAAAATAGATTCCTCAGGAACAAGAGTATAGTGTATAGTATATATTTAGATCCTGGTTACACTATTATGTATGGTACCAGGGGACTGTTCTATGTGTCATAAGTGCCCTATCACTGTGTTATATTATATGTATCTACATGAATACTGTATTATCTAGTCTAGTTAGAGACAATATATAACTTGTTTTGTATAAGAAGTTTGAATAGTACTTGTTAAATGGCATTATATCTAAACATCTTTGAATGATACAAGGCACATCTGGTGGATCCTAGGATGCCTTGAGCTGCCCTGGATTGCCTTGGGAAAGTTGTACCTGGTTGTTTGCAGAGGGACCTTGCCCTGAGTGCACCTAAGGGCCCTGGCTGCTTTGCATGCCCTGGCTGTTAGAAACAGCTTGTCACTGTTGCTGAGATAGGGGCCTAGGAAGGGGGGTGTACAGCACACTGCTGGTGTTGCAGGTGCAAGGGGTTGTCCAAACAGATCGACTAGCCAGCTATCCTGGTGTGGGAATGGACACAAAGCACCTGGGCTCAGGCATGTGAGGGAAGAATGTGTATATTCTGGTCAAGGTCTAATTTAGGATACATTGTGATGGTAAGCTTTGTATGTACATGTTAGCACCGGAAGTCCATGAACACATGATATTCAACACTGGCTGCCTTAGGATCTCTAAGGCAGTGCCAGGGAGATACAAAGCCCCTGGGGACAAAAGTCATTTTCCTGATGTACTGCAGCACACAGTTACAAGTGGCACAATGGTCCCTACACACATGTTGTTTGCATGGATGCAGCTGACTCCGAACATCTTGGGATTTTGAGCAAATGGGTCCCACGAAAATGGTGTGAACCACTCAACATATGCCAGGTATTTGTATGGAAATCCATTCGGAAACCAGTGGGCAATGCAAGCAGGAGGGATGGTAAAGATGCATCAGATTTGTGCCACACAATGTCCTGCAAAAAAATGGTGATCAGTCAATAAATTCAAAACGGGTATCCAACTTTCACATAGGACAGTGGCTAGGTACCGTAGTATATGGGACTTCAGTAAACTATTAGTATACCGTAGATCATGGGACTTCAGTAAACTATGGTACCCAGCCACTGTCCTATGTGAACAGTTACAAATAAACAACAAAAAATCTCCACTCCTTCTGGACCTTCCCACTGCTCGTGAACTTCCTTTACATGTCTCTCCAGTAGGATATCCAAGCTCTTGATGCCTAAGGAGTGGGACAATGAAATTGTCCCAGAGTTCAACAGTTCAAATGATCTGCAGAGGCAGGAACAGGCTCTGCAGTGCACACACAAAGAAGAACATGCATGCACAGAAGCCCAGCAGCTGCATAATGCTGCTCACAGTTAGTTGCCCCATTTCTTGCATATATGCATGCAGAGCAATTAATTGCTCCTTCTTGAACATTGCAGCCCCACAATCTGCCAAAGTGAAGGCCAAAGAGCAAAAGGGTAATTCTTGCATCCATGTATCTTGATTAAGCCATGAATATCATCTCCTTGTAGTCTGGCTCATCCAGGAAGGCAGAAAGCAGGCTAGTCAGGGTAGTCTTGATGGCCAATCAGGGTCCACTCAGTGTGAGTCTTCTGTCGACCGTTATATGTTTGGTGATTTAAATTTTACAAGCACCAGAGGAGAAACATTCAGGAAGCCCAGCAGAAGGTTGCACCCAAGAAGGTTGTTGAGGAGTATACAGAAATAAAGCAAGGGAATGCTAAGCAACCTACATGCACTAAAGGTATACATAATTTTGGCCTGATTACTCACACATACCTGTGTTGATCAATTAATCACCTGATACTAAACAATGGTCACTTGAACCTGTTTAGTCTGCAATATATTGCCTACACTTTCTGAAGAATATGACAACCAGGACGAAGCAGCCGAAGGCGATGTGTCTGCCCAAGAAGATGGTGATTACATTGATGATGAGCACATCATGAGTGCAGGTGAGGATGACCTGGAAGGCATAGATGAAGAAGAACTGGCTGATGCTCTATCCTGGCATGGGCAGGCCTCGGTCCACAAACACAAAAATCTGATGACTGGTATGACAAATCTTTGCCTGCAACAAAGAACAAATGAATCATCAATATTTTTGGGGTCAAATTCCTGATAATTGATGAAATTTCTATGCTTACAAAGGATATTCTCTGTCTGGCTTCAGCAGTAGCAGCAATCATGACAGGATCTGAAGGGAAAGGAGGGCCTTCAAATCCATTTGGAGGAATGGATGTCATATTGTGTGGAGACTTGTATCAACTTCCACCTATTGCGAAAGCAGCATTGCTCTACAAACAATCCACAAACGACAATAACAGATGCAAACTAAGAAGACAGATATTTGAGCAATTTGATACTGTTGTGTTCTTGACAGAGCAGATGTGAATGAAAGACGTAGAGTGGATGGGAATTTTGCATTGACTTTGAGAAGGAGAATGCACATATCAGGATTTGGATGAAATACAGAAATTGGTACTCACTGATACACAATGTGAAATACCAGACTTCTTGAAAGCATCATGGGACAAGTGCATTCTCATTACCCCGAGACATGCTGTATGAGAAAAGTGGAATAAAGCAGCAATAAGAAGGCATTGCAAGAAAACAAACCAGTTGTTGTACATCTCACCTGCAGAAGACATGATAGGCAAAAGTGGCTCATGTGTTCCTCTGAAATCACGTGTTAAAATAGCCGATATGTCGGAAAAGCAAACAGGCAACCTATCAGAATTGCTAGAACTTGCAGTGGGCATAAAAGTTATGATAACACACAACATCTCCACAGAAGTGGACATTGCTAATGGTATGCAAGGCACAATTGTCAATATCATTCTGGACCCACATGAGCTGCCGACTACAATTGAAAGAGGAGAAGTCCACCTACAATACCCACCTGCAATGGTGCTTTTCAAACAAAATAAAGGAATGGAAGTATGATTTCAAGGAATTCCTGCAGGTCTTGTTCCTATAACACCTGCTACTGTGCAGTTTGGGATTACAACAGGAAAAAAGAGTGGCAAAAAAGAATCATTGCAAATTACACAACAACAATTGCAAATGACTGCTGCTTATGCCTTTACGGACTATAAGAGCCAAGGACAAACATTAGGGACAATAATAGTTGACATTGGAAAATGATTTCCATTAATGACATTTCACATTTATGTGGCATTGTCAAGGAGCCGGTGAGAGGTCTACTGCATAGCTAGACTCGAAATCGCGAAACACAACACACACACACACCCAGCAGAGCGAGATCCTATCCTTTAGATCAAGCGAATGCCCTCAACTAAACGGCTAGTATAATCTTTACTCTGCTCTGGTTCCCGGTCTGGGCATGTGATGTGCGCACCTCGTGTCCTCTAGTCTTTGTAATAGCAAGTAGTGCCTGCAAGTTCGTTTGTAAGGAGGGGTATAATTCTAGTAAATCTCAGATAGAGCTCGGTTGCTAGTGGCGTGCACTAGGCAAAATGATAAATGAAATAAGTTGTTTTTAGCGAACAGCTTCGCTGCGCGCACTTCCGGGTCCGGTGACCTTGTACAATGTGCGGACTCTCCAAGGTCCAACAATCCAAGACTCTCCAAAGTCTTTCACCCGGCAGTGCAGTCTCACAGTCTAAACACTACAGTGCAAGTTTTCGTACATGGCTGTACTGACTCCTCACTGAGCTCTCCAAGTGACCCGGTGGCCAGAAGCTATCCAAAACTCCTATGATTCACAAACACTTCACAGTTAAAACCCTAACAAAAGCTAAACACAGCCCGCTGACAGCCTGGGACGGAACCCAGTACACAGATCTAGTGGGTAGACAATTGCTTAAATTACTATAGACCAGGATACAGGTTTATATGCGATGCACACATGTGTACTAATGATAAGGTAAAGTAAATACTAGCAACACACAGCCAAAGGTCCGTGCATCGCACCCGGGCTTCCCTTTAGTGTTCCAGCCCCTTGGCATTCGCTGCGCACATGTCGTTTGTTCCCTCGGGCTTTTGTGCGTCTTTTTGATGCACGCCGCCACAGTCACATGATGTGTGGACTTAGGCAAATTCTGCCTTTGCAATGCGCGCACATGAGATGCATGCACAGCCCTTCACACCGCCCTTGGTACTTGCTCAGCTGTACTCACACCGCACTTCGCTGGTGCTTAACCGTTCTATGCCCCTCCGATCGCTTGCACAGACGGCCAAACTATGCACTCTAGACTGTGCAGCTTGCTGACCAATCCCTCTCGCGATACGGTGCACGCAGGTGCTTATAGTCATAAAGCGCGCTGATAGCTATAGACTATGAGTCGGGCTCCACTCTAGTCCCTCTGTGTTTCCTGCGCGCAGCTATCCCACCAATGGGACTTCTGACTGTTTACACCTGTAGCCAAAAAGCAGCCCTATCACCGGGGAAGACAGAACATACAACTTCTATGCAACTTCAATGAGAAACTGTTTATGGAGCACCCTAACAAAGAACTTTACCAAGAAATGATACAATTGGAAGAGTTGGCCTGCTTAACAAAAGAAAAATTATGTCATGGTGAATTGTAACAATTCTATAGTCCCTGTAAACACGATAGATACAAATATATGAATTGTTTACCCTCAGAATACATACATTGGAGGTTATCTAATCTTATCCGTGCATTATCTGATCTTATCAATTGAAAAAATTCATTGGTATTGTACCAACATTGGTTAGCAGGATCCCAGTTGCAAGCTCTACTATGTTGTTTGTACATATTATGCAACCAAAATAGGTTGAATTCAGACCAAGTGGGACCTTAGCTTTCAGCACGGTGATGTAATGTGCTGACTAATATAGTTACTTCATGACAAATCTTAAGTACATTTAAATATACCTAATTACCTACTTACAAATACACTTACAAAAACAATCTAATATATGTAGTAGTGAGTTGGCTAAAATGAGGTCATATTTTTAATGTTTTTATCAAGCAAAAATGTAACATTAAAAGAAATTTAGAGACATCTAGAGACATTATGGACACATAAAAAGACATTAAAAAGACTCCTAGAGACATAAAAAAATCTTTAAAAGTTTGATACCTGGAGACTTTGCTTTAAAAGTCTCCTAGAGACCCAGGTCTCCTGGGGTCTTTTTGAGTCTTTTTAAGTCTTTTTAAAAAATTAAAAGACTTTTTCTGCAAAAGTGTTTTTCCTGATGTAGAGGAATTATCAGCATTGCTGTTCCTATGACAAGATTGATTGAAATAATATTCTGCCAGATATGATATTTGCATCCTGGCACAGTCTGACATCCTATTACTTGATTAACTCCCAACTGCTTTCAATTGGTAAAAAGCTGCTAGTATATTATGTTCAGAAAGGTTGGGTCTGCAGCTTCTCAGCTGCTCATATGTCTTGTATGAGTGGCTTCTCTGTCATTGATGGAAATTGTTCTGCAGCCTAAGGATACACCTGTAGAATAGTGTCCATGTATGCTATTGGGACTTCTTCCGTCGGAAAATGTGCTACATCATGTTGGTGGATGGTATTGCTTGGATGCCCATCCCATATGCCGGAAAATCACCCCATAGCCTTTGTGACAAATTTAAAGTATCATTAGCTTTAGTAGCCCAGATGTTTTATTAGTCTAATAGTATCCACTAATGGCATTATGAAACATAGTATATTTATAGATTGATGTTACACTATGTTTCATAGTACCAAGGCACTACTCTATAACATTTATAGGCTTTGCCTTCAAAGTCCTAACATGCTTTGGGTTGCCTTGCCCTTGTTCCTCTTTGCAGGATGCCAAACCTCTTTCTCTTCCTTTTTGTCCTCCTCAAATTTGCTTTTATCCTCTGTGTCCAAGACAAATTCTTGCAATTTTGTTGCTGCCAGTTGTTATGATGGGCCAGCCACCAGCATCCTGCTGGCTGGCCCCTTTGCATTCTTGGCTACAGGCTTAATAGTGGCCTTGTTTTCACTGGCCTTAGCACTGGCAGTTACCTTCTGCTTCTTCTGCTTTGGCACCTTCTGCATGGGCACTGTCACAACCACCTCACACTGTGGGCAAACTTGCATGTGTTCACGCGAATACAACCGAAACTTATTTTTAATTAGTTTCGATTTTATTCAGCGGGACACATTTGAGACATATAGGCATTATCTCCTGTGTATCTCTCGTCTGGTATCTACCGTATTGTTTTAGAATAAAAATTTAATGACTTCTGACACATATTTCTGATGCATTAGGCTGAACATATTAAAAATGAATCCTTTGAATTTTTGTTTGAACAGACTATGCACCTACCCGGGATATACAGTGAACACACAGTAGTCACATTGAAAATATCTCTAGCATTTATGCAGCGGAGACTTCGAATAGTTAAGGAGAATATCTTCTACGTGTATCTACAGGATACTTTGGATGCTTAATGAGAACATGTTCTACATTTATCTACCACAAACTTTAGATATTCAATAGGAATATCTCCTGTATTTATTTACGAGAGACTTTGGACACTTAATAAGAATATCTACTGCCCCCTTATGGCTACTTACGTGCATTCCTACTTGCGCAATATGCAACAGACAAAGTTGAGACAAGGACATCAATATTGAGCATATAAACGTACAAGATAAGGGGCAACAAGATTGTTTTCGGTTTACAATTGTTTTGTACTACATATAGTGATCTATACACATCAAAAGAATGGCAAGTCCTGACAGATCAAACAAGCTGCAACGATATTAGAGGAAATAACAATACAGTAAAAATCACTGACTGCTAGTGGCGTAATGGCATTCATGCCCACCCTCCTATGCCAGTTTTTTGATCCTCTTTTGTTGCGACCGTGTTCTACGTTTTGCTTGTCATCGGTGTGCATCCACCAGTGTTCAATGCAGCACCGGAGTCTGGTGTCGTAAATGTATCCGTATGCCGTATAATGAAGTCGCTCTACGTTCCTTGTGTATGGGCTACGAAGACGATATCGATTGCTGGGACGGTTGGACGAATCATGAGGGCACGGCTGGCTAGTAGACCAAAAGATTGAATACAGGATAAAGATCTAGAAAGAGAACTTACTACAAGATTACTACCCATATACGCCGACCAAAGCTTTCCTCTATAGCTTCCTTCGACTTCAGTATTGCCTGACGAAAGACTTCGATAGCTCTTGCTCGTTTTTTAGTAGACGTAGGTGAACATAAAGTGCCTGCAGGCAGATAGAGCTCAAACATAGATGAAGAGCCTAGAATATTCAAATTGTTAATCAAAAAAAAGAAAGAATACTTGGCACTGCTCACCGGTTCCTTTGGTTGCTTCCATCAGGTTGAGATGTATAGCTTGGTGCGTTGAGAACGAGGACGAACGCGTTAGGGTTAGGGGAGGTCATCGACGACGACTCGACCTTCCGTTCTTGGTCACTGTACTTGGTCGGATCCCAACATGCCGCATTTTCAGAGTATACAACATCAACATCAGCAGCCGAAGACCGACTCGATCTTATCCATCCTTCTAAACAGTTGTCGCAGTTATGTACAAGCCCCATCGGTGTCCATATATCGCTATAACAAAAAAAATATGCGTGTGTGGATCTAGTACTTTGACTGAACGAATTGTTCGGTGATTGACTCCCCGGATTCTAGATACTGCCCGGCGGACCAGACTCTGATTTCGACTATAGTACACAGAGTTACACGGGCTATGAGCCCACGAGTATGCGCGCTATCCGCGCACGACATCTCAGGCAAGTCTATCATCTCGTTTCTCCTAATACGTGCTCTAATCTTATGACTCCCCAATTCACAGCCAGATGCTCCGCTATGGCTGTACTCGACTGTAGATCAGCGTGCAATCCGTGTACGAGGATGTCGCACGAGACACAAATAGAGGCCATCCGTCCGTGCTGTCTCCGAGTCCTTCCACCTCGCCAAAGACGCCGGTTTTAAGGTTGTCGCGCACATGATGTCCGACCTGTCGAACGTCGGTGTCGAACGCGATCTCAAGCAAATTAAGGAGTACTTCGAAAACCCCGCGTTCCGCAGCGACGGCCTTAAAATCTACCCCACGCTCGTCATCCGAGGCACGGGTCTGTATAAGCTCTGGCGCACGGGACGGTACAAGAATTATACCGCAAACGTACTAGTGGATGTTGTTGCGCGCATTATCGCACTTGTCCCACCCTTGTCGGGGGTGTATCGTGTCCAGAGGTAAGGACCCGTTCCATCAGTTTGAGAGATTTTTCATAATACAATTTTGTCTCCTACGCACGCGTTGTTCACCTTGATTTGACCGCGGTGTTCGCAATATTAACTTATTTCTGTTTCTTGTTACAGATCTACGAAATACACCACAAGGTTCGGCCAGAGTCCGTAGAGTTGCTGCGCCGGGATTACACCGCAAATGGTGGTTGGGAAACCTTCCTTTCGTACGAAGATCCCGAGAAAGATATCCTTATCGGCCTTCTGCGTCTGCGCAAGTGCTCAGATGAAGGAACCTTCCGCCCAGAGCTCGTTAAGACCGAGCAAGGCGGATGCAGCATCGTGCGCGAGCTGCATGTGTATGGTACAGCAGTACCTGTGGATGGGCGCGATCCCACAAAATTCCAGCACCAGGTACGGTACTTTTCAGCTGGTATGCTAGCGTCTCCTCGCGACCAACCGCGCGCCGGGATACCCACTCGAAGCCATCAACATCCTCAGGTCCTTCTGTGACTTTAATGGGGTCCCGCTCTGATTCATCCTCGTCGTTTTCTAAAAAATCGCGGTATATGTCACGCAGGTCCACCAGTTCCACGTCTGGGACGACAGCCGAATTCTAGTGATGTGACCTCGATGGGCCCGATAAATGATGGCCTCTTTGCATTTCCTGGCTGTTTAGTGAGTACGTCGACGAGGTACGATGCCAAAGATGCGTCCAGCTTGATCCATTCCAAGTCTATGGACATCGTCGTGACGGCATGAGGCAAGAAACAATTACATGTACCCAGTAATTCTTTGCGGAGTTACCGTGTTCACTGTTGGCTAAATTTGGGCGCTTCACGAACACGCCTACAGTCTCCTGAGTGCTACATAGATCCAAAATGCGAGGTCATTGTGTAACTTGGAGGCTCCTTGGTTCCCACTACGAAATTGCATGAATTGACGCGAGAACCGAGCTGTGAGCCAGCCTAGAAACGGCGTAGGACACCTCCGACTGCAGCATTCAGACTGGCAAAGAACCTTCTGATATTCGGCGTCTGTGAAAACGCGTTTGGCGCTCGGTGCAACCACAACCTTTGCATTATAGCGCGACGTCAGTTCATATACTGCGTCTAGAGTCACAGGCGCTCGCCTCTCCCATATTCTTGAGGCATCCTCGGCGCTGAGTGTATCGTTGGGAGGTCACCTTTGATGAAATCACAGTCTGAAATCATCGAAGTCGAGGTAGTGACGACTGTGAACATCGGCTTGCCATTATTAACTTCATTATTCCTCAACAGAAAATCGAATATAAGAGCTAGATGCTTACCTTGAACATCCTCAGAAGGTCTTCCCGATTGACATTAACATTCAGCTTCCTACAGAGTCCCTCAATCTCGCTAAATGGCAGCTTATGGTCCGGCTCTTCGTCCGCCGCTTTCCAGTACTGCTTCTCCCAGAGAGCTTGCCGCATTTAACCATTCCCTAGGCCGCGCATTAGTTCCTGCCTGATTGAAAAGAGGGCGCGAAGGCTATGGTTCCACATCTCAAACGTTTGGTGGTCGGGAGCAATCAAATGCAGAGTTTTATAGTTGCCATCGAGTATGTAGATGATACTGAGCCAGCGGTCCTGGTATTCCTCGGCCAAGTGTAGATATTCTCTTGTGTAACGGATATCTTCTCCCGAACGAATTTCCTTGATACACTCAATGGGGACTGCATATTTGAGCGACAATTACTAATGGTGAGTGTAAGAGCTACTCACTGAGCTTCTGCGTCTTGGAGGCCCATACAATCTGGCCAAGATCCGCTTCAAGTCGAAAGAGCCGCCTTGGTAAGCAACGTCCCCCGACGGAGTATATGCAGGGTTTTGATATCGCTGAGTGCAGGAGGTGGTGATGACCCAGCCTGCCCATTCGCGCTAGGAACATTCGTTGGCTCTCTTTCCGATACTGGTGAAAGAGCCGGCACGCGTTTCCGCTCGGTTGAAGATTCCGGAAACAACCCAAGCGACGTCCCCGCTTGTGAGCTGGCCATTTTGAAGTCGGACAGCGACCGCGAGTGTATCAGCCGACGTGCCCTTGTCTGTGCGTCTCCTCTGGTATTCAATGACCTCAAGCGCTGTACGGCCTTTAAGGAACGGTCTTTCAGGTCATGGAGAGCGCGTCGGAAGCTGGAGCGCCGATTGGCCATGGGCGGTGGCCCGGGTGCTCCGTTTCGATCATGTATGGCGTCGTGCTGGCCACTTGCCAACAGGGGCTTCGCCCGCACAAGAGGCCTATACGGGTAGGCTCATTAGAGAAAGAATGGGCGTTGGAAGATGGGAAGATCGAACTTATCAAATGCCTATTATTAGCGCCTATGTGCCGATTCATGGACCGAGAGTGACTACGCCATCAACAAATATGTAATTCAGATAGCCGCCCGATATAGCAGACGCGCAGACAAAACTGGATGGACACACAGGGCAAGGCTGACTACTCACATTTATGGAGGAAGCGCAGCGTAGGGTACAGCGGGCTGTCGAAGTGCTGGAAGAACAGTGGCTCGGTACTAACGGCCATTATAATCCCAGACTCTCGTAAAACACCTCAGCTTTCTGCGCGACTCCTACAACATCAAACAATCACCGGCGTCGAACCCCATACCATCGTCGCCGCGCGCACGTCGGCGGGAGCCCAGCATAGACCCAGAGACCGGATCCTCGCTTTTCAACCGCATTGCCCGGCCACCTAACGTTCCTGGAATTCACGAAGAGGAAGAACCGTCATCAGAGGAGGAACGCCCACACGCAAGCTCCGTCAGCAAGAGGGCGAGGCAGAAACCCCGCCTATCTGCATCGAAACTGCCGCTCCCAACCCGAAACGCGTCGCCCACGAGAACTGGCCCTTTACCGATCGGTCAAGAACCTGAGCAATTATCGACCGGTTCCCATTTGTCCAAACCACGGAAAACTCGGTCTACTGGAAATTAACAGAGACTCTATCTGTTTCGCGATCTGCCATTCCCGCTTTCGGTTCGCCTATACGATTGGAGACTGGACGTGCTGAGGAGGCTGAGGAGTATGCAGCTATCCGCGGGGAGATAGATGTGATGATCATAGGCCAGGATCAAGATGCTCGAACCGAAATTGAATACGTGCGTACTGAACACACTCTTTAGTGGTGTACCCTACTTACCCATGACTCACGAATGTGCCCAGGAAAATGCGTAAACCAGATCCTCTGCCTGGTACAACGGACGGTCCGACGCGCAAGAAGCGCTCTTCTGCTGCTGCCGTACTTCCATCCACCTCATACATCCTCGTCATCCGCTAACGCACTGGACTTAGACACTGACCTTGAGCCGCGCTCCTCACTAGAAGCCGCTCCGCAGCCTGCGCATCGTCGTCCCTCGCCTACCGACCTCCCACTGCGGTACACATGGTTATATTGACCCGGACAACTTCTCTACGCCCCCTGTGCGTCCTGGGTCCGCCGCGGCTATGTACTCTCCAGGCCCTCCTACGAGCACCACAGGTTCAACGACATCAGGTACGAGCAATGCATCAACGTCTAGTGACGGCGGCCCACGCACACCGAAGAAGAAGTCTCGCCCGGCGCTAAGCGACGACGACAGTGATGGAGGTGAGGCAGATGCGGAGTACCTTAGGAGCGCCGGAGGTGGGGGATCTCTCGGTATTGATGGGGCGTCTACGTGGGTGAACATGGAAGGGAGGAGGAAAGCGCTACCGAAGAGCGCCGCAGCAGCGGCCGTTGTTGCTATCGAGGACATCAGGCGACTCAGCATGGTTATATGAGGTATTGGTGCAAAAAGTTCCTAGCACTGCTGCTAATATTGCTGGGTAGCCACCGCCTGCAACGCTGTACTCTACGCAGCATGGAGTGCAGACGACATTGGATCTTCATCACGAACATGGATGCTTTCTCGTTCATGGTAACGGGGAGCAGGACCGTCCTATTGCTTAATCCCTCGGTCCTAGGCCGTGTATATCGAGATGTACTCTCTACGAGTGTCTCAGGCTCGATCGCCCACTGTGCAAGCAGTTTCGAGCGCAGGCTGCGCTGCACCGACTGCTTCAGCAGCGTATGCGTCGCGATATCCGCCGCAGAACCAAGTTCTTGTTTCTGCGCGGATCGCGTTTAATTAGCTGAAACTAACAATAGATACATTATGTTTAAGTCACTTACCTGGAAGGTGCCCTCATAAAAGGGGGACAACAGCTGCGCCAGGCCGCGTCACATAGCCCACGGTATTCGAGCGCCGCGACCTTCTCCACACGCTCGCAGCGCTCCGCGTCAACCAGTTCCGCGACGGTCTCTTGCGCATCGACCATAACGACGCGCCAACACCCACGCAAGTACGCCCCTAGCGACGAACCCATCGTCCAGACCCGATGGGAAATCGACGCCTCTAAACTCCTCCATCCAGTCCTCGGAAGAGCAAGATGTGGAGAAGCAGCGGAATGCAGTCGTCGATTTGGGGGCAGGCATAGCAGTTGCGAGTCCATCCAAGATGTAAAAGCAAAAGTTGATCATTTGCTGACCGGCAAAAATTGAATGCTCAGTTGCACACCACATTCAGTAAGTTCTCTAGGCCCATCCTCTCCAGACGTATCGTACTCGTTCGAACGTGGGTCATACTCGTATGTCAGCGCGAATGTCAATGGGCCCTCGGCGAAGCCTCTGAGGCGACAGCCACGGTTGGTTTTGATCTATTGCAGAAGCTGATCGTGCTGGATAAGGGGCGCACGGTCGTTGGCATTGATGGAAGCTATGATTGCGTCGCGGCGGTGGTCAATACAAATACAATAGTTGAGATCGCTGTTGAGCTACATTATTATTAGCAAGGTAGGTCATGAACGGCACAGTAGACTTTACGATGACAAATTCATGGTCAAGAATCATTGTTCCATCCCCGCCGCCGACGTAAGCAAATGGATGTTCGGCGGGTGCAAACACCGCCCTGTCCTCCAGCATACTCGCGATGTCTGCGTTCCTCCGCCGAACGGCCTTTTGACCAGCAGCCAGATGGCAGTTCATGAAGCAAAGCGAAGAGTCGCCAACCACAAAACATGCAACGATGCCACCCTGTAAAATAGGCCGTTTAGCTCTTTATCCTTACAGTTCCACGCATATAATTACCTTATTCCCGTACCTTCCCCCCATTCCCCTCTTAATTGTAGTGATGGCGACGTCATCAAACTTTCCTCTTTCCGTATTTTTCACAAAAATGCATGAGAACAGGCCGACAAGACTCTCGGTGTGAACAACGCAATAGGGAACATCCCTGGGCATCGCTGTCTTGACGACCATGATCAGGCGGTCGTACCAACGCTTGTACGCCCCAGCGACTTTGTCTGACAGACCACCGTCCTCCGCCTTCTTCTTCCCTCCGAGTATCGCATTTTTGGCAACCATTTTCCTGCTCTCGAGATCAATCACCTCCTGCAGTCCGAATACGATCACGTCCGGCGCTGCGCATCGGCTAGGAAGCTTTCGTTCTCCCCCGTAAGAGCGTCTGGCCGCGCAGAATTGCAGTTCCATGAGACGACAAGCACATTGACAGTGATATCGTGGAAGGACGAGAACGACGCCTCGCACTTCACCAGCTCGTTGTCTATACTTGAATTAGTAATTGCACTCTAAGTATGCGCAATACCTGAAACTCACCAATCCAGTCTGCGCCTAGCAGCCCGTCCCAGATGCGCATATGGTCGTCCCGACCTACACTCGCATAGCCGCCCAACCTTCTCTATCGCAAAGTAGTCTGCAACAAGCTTGAGCACCGGCACGCCTGCATGTGCACTCCAACAATTCGTCACAAGCCAGGGCCGGACCGCGACATTGTAGACAGATATCATCCCGTTCTGGCTGCCCACTCAGAGTCGTGGTGGTCAGCGCGTGCAGCTGTCCACAACTTTCCATCTATAAGCTTTACAAAGTCCTGCTTGTCTGTTGTCCGCATGACGCGCGGCATCATAGTAAACAGCGTGATATCTTCGTCGTCGTCTGGGTCGGGCGAGAAAATAAATGTCCTTCCAGACTCGTCGAGGGATATCATGGAGCGTCCGTATCTGAAGAGGTGTGTAACGGTGTGAAGATGCGCAGCGTATTTTGTGCCTCGAGCGGGGTGCGCATATCGAGCTCGAAGAGATGGCCTTCCCTCGTCCCGACCCAGATCAACAAGCCGATGTCGGCCTTACTTGACGTGGGCCTGACCTCCACATGTCACTTTCACATCCGTCAAGCCCAGCTCCTTCGTGTCGACGGTGAAAGTGGGGACATCCGACACGGTCAGGTCGTATATCTTGATATGGTAGCCATGCCCAACCACTGCATGTGATCCCGACAGCACAACACTTCCTGTTTGCGGGTGTACATTGGTCCGGGAACCCATCTAGGAAGCGCAAGACGGGCGGGCGCCTGGACGATGCGCTGCTATCAGGCATAGGGTCAACTGCCTGCGTTTTAGGCCCATTAGACTGGAACTGGCCACTCTTTGCTTTGTCTATATCTCTTAATAGGTAGCTGCGATTGGATCCTTTGGCTTAGCTGGTGATTGGCGCTCGTATCCATTAGGATAATCCAGCCCTAGTCTGGAGTCATCAAGAATAGCAATTGAAGACAACCATTAACACAGTATATGTATATCCAATTCGGGGGTTATGAGCGCACATGCACAATCGATCTATTCGTCACCCCACATAAAAGCGTCAAACAATTCACGCCGGCTCCTATTACTAATATTGGTGGCCAGCCGAAGGCGTGAGGCGAAAACGGCGTCGTTAGTTGCCATCCTTGCTAGCTCATCTTCAACAAATGCTTCGAAGGCTACGATCGTCTATAATGAACCAGTCATATCCAACCTAAATGATTCATTACTTACATCTTAGCTGTCGATTGAGCTCTGGTATTTTATCAAGTAATGAGCTACAAGAAGGATGGGGAAACCAATGGGCTCACCGCAGACCAGAGCTTTATATCGCCGTAATGCACACAGGATGACTGCTATGTCCCTGGCAGTCATTGAGGCCAGCTCGCTTCGCCATTATGATACAGTCTATGTTGAAAGTCAAACCTGAAGTACTTACCTGAAATCTGGCGGTGTAGGCGTTGGTATCGGCATCGTGTGCTGTATGTATAATGGGGAGAAAGTGGTAGTTGGTTTCGCCCTTTTCGCCTGTTTTCCGCAACATAGCCCTGTTTTGACCCTAGATCTCATTGACACCCTGTGAGAATACCGCATAGCGGCAGCAAGATGCTAAGCAAATGTTGGCTTTCGCTGGGCCACTACTTGGTTCGGGTATCCACTGGCAGATTTGCGGCTCATGCCAACGGCTTGTCCTGTCAACGTACTTCTCGAGAAAGAAAAAGGTTGTTCTGGATGCTGTTCTGAATCTAATTCTAGAGGCGCTTGTCGGCAAAAAAGAAATATATATGCATAGTTCCATGTACACAACTAATCAGAGATTTCGGGTGGCTTGATATGTTCTGGGGGCCTGAGCGGTCACAGAGGACAGTGAAATAGTCAACTTCGGGCACACACGAGGGTTGCTCAGGATGGCAGGGGATGACAAAACAGGAGCAGTCGTGTCCGGAGACATGTGGAGCGAGTCGTCACATGCAGAGAGCACATAAAGCGTCAATTTCCATGCTTTGGTTCAGGAACCAGACTCAGGCTGATCTGTCTTGGGTACAACCATGCCAATTGGGTACTGATCGATCTTTGAAGCCAAAAGGTGGAGAAAGCGGGGAGGGAATACGGATTGGATTATGACGAATGATTACAGTTTAGAAACATATACGAAGCTTGCGCAACTGGTACCCCTTCAGGCACAAATACATCTCTTGATAGATAGATGCGCGCTGGATTTGCGAGACGGTACACCAACGGTACACTCAACTCCACCTTGAACCTTCAGTCGCTTCGGCTTTGGAAAATGAGGTGCCTATACGTCATCGCGAGGATTTACAGCAGGCCCGACGATATACATGTAGTAGTTCGATACCAACTACAATGCAGGTGACGACGGCCAGGAGTCGGAGGAGGGAAATTTGGTTGACACGCGGGGCACGGCCATATCCATTTATGGTAGGACAATGCCGGAGCTCCCACGTGACCAATGCTTCTGTGAACTTCGCCATCGCCCCTGAGCATGGTAAGTACATGTGTGAGCTGAAGTCTTGTAAGTTTTGATAAGCTAGCGTTACCTCATTAGTAGTTTGCCGAGAGCCTGATGTATCATAGAGCTTGCCGCCATAATACATATTACATTCAAATTACATTGCAGTTTGCCATTCGCAAGATATCTAAAAACATGGGCTCTCGAGGATGATGTTGGGACGATGTTTAGTTTTCGGCTCGGAAGACAAACCCTGCGGCAAATCAAAGAACAAGTTCCAAGTCTCCACGCGGCAAAAGAGCTAAACTTAAAAAGATATCATTATGGTGCATGCCGTGAGCACTGAGCAACATCCGGACAGGGATGAGGTCGCTGCGTATGCATGCGCATGTTGGTTGACGTTTATCAAAAAGGTGCATGCCTTCAAATTTCTTCCCTGCCTTCTTTCCACACACATCCCAAGTCTCCTTGTAACACACTGCTCGGTCCAATGGATAGTGGCGAAGGACATGATCATCACCAACTACATATCCCAAGCAAAGCAGATATGGGCCACCAGTATACCCCACGCCAAGGTACGTTGAGAGTATTTTGAGGACGTAGACTACTAAATTAACAAACTCCCACTTCTAAAGTTGCTTGCGTATGTTACCCATAATCTGGTGAATATAACGTCGTACTAATAGCTTATCAGATCCCGTGCCGTCGGGCAAAAATCCGCTGCGTTGAAGTTCACTCATCAGCAAGTTGCCTTAGATGTATTCAGAGAGGAGAGCCATGTGCCTGTGTATACAGGACATCGCGGCAGCGACCTTCTATCACCAAGCTTCCGTTTGAAGTGCAAGTTGATAAAGTCAACAAGTTCATTGATTGCGCGCCGCCGCCAACCAACGAAAATTCGCAGTAAGTACTATCATTTTACTCTAATCCGTGACTTCTTTTGCACGGTTTTGTTCAAGTATTATTGTCAGGGAGAACGAAGATACTGAGAAGACTTTGACCATGTTGGCTTCCATGTACGACGAGAGCATGCAGATGTTCGCCAAACTACTACACTGGGTTTTAAGCACTGACCCTGCTAAGTTGGCCAAATCCATACCAGAGTTGCGTCAAAGCGACCTGATACGAGATTTTTTTCACCGACAAGGCTTGGAGTATCCTACCGCCTCTTCTTTACAGGAGCCGTCCGAGCAGATGGACGAAGTGCCTGTTCATCTGGCCAGTTTCTCGCAATCAGTGATCAATGCACCAGGGGCAGCGCCTGACTCACTCATTGTTGAGCCGCGTTTGTCCTGTTACCCTGCGCTCAATGTACCAGATGAGGTAGTATCCGACCCATCTTTCAGTGGCAACCATTACGAACTCGACACAGACATAATGGCTGATTTTGACTCTTTCCTTGCAAGTTTGTATGGAGGTCGCCATAACAAGTTCCACTCGTCTGAAAGCACTCAAGACACGCCTCAAAGCTTGATGAATCCTCCCGGAGCGGGTAGTTATAACAGCCTACCGCCAATGTCATTTGATTTATTCCATGATGACAACTTTTTCAACACAGACTTCCATGCTGCCGCATTTCGACTAGAAGTAGAACCTGCAAGCCAGCCTATTCCTGATACGTACAGTACTCAGTATACATTCTACTAGCTATGAGTCTGTATGCATAGGGGTTGAATATGGGCTCAATGCAGTTCACAAAGTTGTTCACTGAGGTAGTGAGTTCTAGTCAATGTCAATGTTATGACGCAGAGTTTCCAACCACAGCAGCAAACATTGAGACGAGAGAAAAAGGCACACAGATCACAAATGGAAGCACATTTTTATTCGGGAGTTCGTATATGAAGAGAGAGAGGATGGCGGAGAAAGAGAGAAGCGACACATCTGCCGTGCTTTGGCCGTCCTTACATCAGCGCCGCCTGTTTCAGTTCTGCTTAAGCTCAACAACAGTGCCCAACGTGATAGGCAACTCCTGTAGTATGTATTCTGTGAGCTTGAAATAAGCAGAAGAGTTAAGAATATTCAATCACCCCTGGCATTACAACGGCAATCAAGTTATCATTGTCGATGTGGAAGAATATGTGGCCTCTGCCGTTAATGAGACCAGAGCCCTATAAAGGTGGGTCATTCACAACCAAGTTACGGACTCATGGGTGATTACTCACTATGGTGTATGCTAATACAATAACAGGCCAAGGCCAATTAGACCAGAGCAAATAAACTGCTACAGGACTTACACGAGGGCCTGCGATTTGGAGAATAAGAAGGTTTCTCGACTTCAATAGAGAAATATGCATTGGAGGAGCGATGAGCCAGATTGGGAATGATTTTGAGATTCGGTGGAAAACATTCGTCATTTACAGAGGAATGCTTCATAACCAGCACCACGGAGCTTCGGTCGTAGAAAACGGCACGGCTAAGAGACCTGAATGGCCCGTTCATATGTGAAATCTTGCTGATAAACTCCCCTGAAGCAATAGAGTACAATTCTGCTTCGCCATAGAATGTAACACCTATTACGGATTTCATATCCCAGGAAACAGAAGCAGATGTTCTTATTGATATTCAGCCAATATTCAGCGAGCTTTAAGGGAGTGGGACGAATGCCATCAGGACTCACAACTGGCATGCTTTCGGTATCCTCATAACTGACATGATCTTATGGGGTAGGGAAGTAGTCACTGTGCTAGATTGATCAACGACTGCTTGCAACCGTAAGTATAAGTCACTTACAGTATACTACGGGGAAATATTGCCAGAAGGATATCGTCTTGCAGATATTGTAATTCAAGAGAACGTTCATCCCACGTCGCTAAATCATCGGGAATAAGCCCAGATGGATACATATCTATGCGGCAGAAAGTTTTATCTATGCATAGTTAGAGAGGTAAACGTAGGAGCGAAAAGACGCATACCCCAAGGGCTAGATAACGTGAAGAGACGTCTGTTTATTATACCCGCGAGCTCTGTGCCTTCATTACTTAGACACATCGAGGACAAATAAATAATCTTCTGTCCGTCTTCATTGGCTTCAAAGTAGGAAGAGAGACGAA
The DNA here is from genome assembly GCA_028532985.1 of Stropharia rugosoannulata. Lineage (NCBI taxonomy): Eukaryota > Fungi > Basidiomycota > Agaricomycetes > Agaricales > Strophariaceae > Stropharia > Stropharia rugosoannulata. The sequence continues at coordinate 2,321,747 of JANCIK010000001.1, read as the reverse complement.
ATGTCGAAATTATGCCTAGGTCCTGTAACACCCGTGCATATGTCAAACATTGCTCACTTGTAAAGGGGACGTACTTGCCTGGGAGTGAGCAGCGTAGATCTGTCCACTGGCATGACCAAACACAAAATGACCATGGAGGTGGGGGTGCCAGATAACCGCTGTCATGCCTGCGTGGTATCCTCCATTGTCGGGAGACTCGTAGAAGGCAATAGTGTGCCACTGTCGCTCACTACGCCTTTCAAAGATCTTAAGATGTGATACCATCGATAAAGGGGTACATAACGATGCAGCAGGGTCATACCTCAACACCGTTTAGACCGCCTACAGCCAAGAGTAGTCCATCAGGGGACGGGCATATGAAGTCGGGGCTATTGAGCGCATTTCGAGTGCATAAGTAGTTCACAGTGATGGACATGATATGGTAGGAATGGGCAACTACACGTTCTCGCATGAACGATTTATAACCAACGACTAATAACACCCGGCCAGTGAAAACCATGTCATTTGTCATTTCTGTCCGAAGCTGAACCGGCGGTCTGGCCATAAAATCCGAGCCATTGTTCTGATACGAAGAAGATAGAAGCCAATTCTGACCTCGACTTGAACAGCGCCTTTGCGTCAAACAGGATAATCTATCTGGAATCTATCTAGTTTGGGAATGGTACCATGCGCTCCATATCAATGACTCTCTTCTTAAATTCAGTGTTGACTGCCAGCTCCCTGATGTAGAGAACGGTAATTATCACCGACAAACAAAGAAAGAGGGCGGCGGTGAGAAAAATCTATATGAGCTAGGTTAGCGGTGAGTGTTACCATAAAACAAAGCCCTACATCATCTTTGGAAGGTGGCCGCCATAGACCTCGCACATGAGGCTGATATTCTTGATTGGATTCATCAACAGAGATTATATAAACCCGACTGCGAGATTTGTTCCCATTGACGGCAATAATGACAGGCTTGCATTGTATTATCCCTGTTGTCTAAAGTACTATCAGTTGCGACGAACTGATGGCCAAAGGTAGATGAAATGCTTACGATGATAGGGGTGGCTATTTAATTATTGATCAGCATACAGGTTGCGCCCGACAAATAATAAACAGACCTTGCTCTTCTGAAGCGAGACAAATAGATTTACTGATGTAGCGTTGTGTACCATCGCGATTAGTGTCACGCATCACGGTTAACCGGCTACCACTGCTGCCGTAGACAAGAGTCCGATTGTCAAGATAGGCTAAGCCATACAGACGGTTTTGAGTAATGCCATTGGTATCGACTTCATGCGCTTCAAGATGCATGGCGCTAGTGAGGGAATATCTGTCGATGCCTTCGCGCAGATTCGTGCTAGCGATTTGGGACCTGTCTGGCGACAAGGCAATGTGACCACTGTATAGTTAATCAGTGAAAGCAAGTGCATGTAGATCAGAGTTGGAGTTTCTACGCACAAGTATCCATTGAGAGGTGGGTCAACTGCCCATAAGCCTTCAAACGGATGTTGCGTATTAATGGCTCTGTACGAACTCTTTCAGAAAAGTATTTATAATAATGAGCGGAAAACTAACATTATTTCGGTCAAGAAAACAATGAAGAGAGTATATACGTCGACGAAGTGCACTTGAAGGGGTGTGTGCATGAGTATGTCACTTCTGGACATATGGCGTTCAGCGTCGACAGCAATATATTGGTTCATGTCAAGGTAATGAACTTTTCGCGATGCTGAAGAAAGGTATTAATGATTGTAAGTATCGCCACAAATGCAAACCTACTTTTTGCAAGGGGCCTGAAAATTATTGCAACAGAAAAGGAGTATATAACAGCGAGTTTTTTCGAGTCATTACTCCATGCAATGTCTGTGATGTAGCCTTGGAATTTGATTCGGACCATTGTATCATCGCTCTGGATATAGAAATGAGTAACAGCTACCGGGAGGCTAGAATAGATCGATCTGACGGAGTTTTTGTCTTGGCTGAAGTATATAATGTGAAGGTTGCCATTGGCCGTTCCGGCAGCAAATCGTCTGGGAAATTGTGGGTGCCATGTAAGAGCAGTGATTTTGGCGCCCGCCATGTACCGACGGAAGGATCGATTACGGCTCGTCTCAAATACCTATTAAAAGGATTAGATAGGTTATTCATAATGGAAACCTTGAATTTCACTTCAATAAGGCCGGAAACAAAGCCAGCGGCGATATAATTTCCGTCGCGAGACAAAGAAATGGCTGAAATGCCAGACTCGTCGTCTGGCTTAATAGAAGAGACAACGCTAAGTGCGCTCAGTTCGAAGGGGAGAGCAGGTTGATCCAGATTCATTGTTGTGGTTAGAAGGAAGGGGGTCAAATATTACTATGCTTTACATGCGGGTGTGGCATCATTTATCCCTGTCTTGACCCACCGCCTCGAAGGCCGCATAAGTTGTCGGCTTGATGCTACCCAGAGCGTCTCGTCGCATGCAAAAACATGAGGCTGTGAATTTTTGTTCTACAACACCACTCATCACGGTTAATATGCTAGTTTTCACACGAAAAATTGCCTCAAGGCCTACTGCGTTATTTGATCCCTTTGTCCGTGGTCTTCAAGCGCTGCCTTGAGGCAAATTGAACCTGGTCCAGAAAGGCTTATTTTCAAATTCTGATTTTGACGTGAGGAGATACAGACAGAACATCCGCATTTGTACCGCTCAATATGGTTCCACCTAAGGTACGATTGGACAACACATAATCGAAGCAACTACAACCAACAAACGACATGGAGCTAATGACCCCAAGGCGCCTCATGACATTGAATCCTGGTCGGAGGAATTACAATTGACAAGATATGTTTCTCATTTGACGCAAGCAATGAATCAGTTCGCCGCATGTTTCGGCAGCGTGGTATACTTATATAATATTTATCGAACAATTTGAAAGGAATTTCATAGACTTTTGCTGGCATGGACTTTAGAGACGGTGCTCGCGATAGTGGTTTCTACGCCAACCTCAGAAATCATGCACAAAGGAGCAATCCTGAACCTCCAGAGCCTGAGTGGTATGGAGGGGCAGCGCAGAGAGGGTTGCACCAGCGAACCCAACCAGAGCATCATGAAAGGGGCCCCGTTACCCGGCAACCAAGCCTCGAAAACGAACAAAGAGACGATGTCGAGATGGACCATGCATCCCAGACCAATGATGAGGTATATCGGCTGATTATTACGATGCTGGAGCTAACTGAGCAGTATATTGCAGCACCGGGAAACATACATCACACTCGAGGCACTGACGGAGTTCAGGCAAGAAATAATTTCGTCCGTGTCCAGGACCGTGCAAGACTTCGCACAGACGATGGTAGAAACGGTCAATCGTTCTGTTGAGAACCAAAACAACAGAGATGATAACCGACCTTGCCGACTGGAAAGACGCAAGAAATCTCTTCCCGTTCGACGTTCTCCCGTTGTAAACACTAACCACGTATGTTAAACCTTTTCGGCTCGGATATGCACTTACTCTCGATCTAGAAGGAAGTACGAGCACATTTCAAGCGCCTCTGCAGTGATTACATTGCTACCCGCGTATCCGTGGGCAAAGCCAAACGATATGAGCTCGCGATCTCAGAGAACCCAACTTTGGAGTCCTGCAGCATCAATAACTTCAGACTGCACCTCGACGGCCGTCCTAAGTGTGCCTGGAACCGGTCAGCTGCTCGAGTATTTGCTCAAAGCTTCATAGAGCACCACAACATCCCTAACGATCGACGAAGACTAGCACTATTAGAGATGCAACAAACGGCATTAGTACGAATCAAGACAATTAAAAGGGACTATGTACGTACCAGCCTTTCACAACAAATGCAGCAAAAGAAGATTCGCGACGCAAGACGATACAACAGGAAGGCGTCGGTGAGTCAAGGTTTCATCTGTAAATTACCGTTGCTCATACATCATGAATAGCTTTTCTATCAGAGATTGGAGGCTTGCGATCTTATACCCGGAACCAAGAAGCATAAGGACATAGTAATGCAACTTGGGATTGACGGTATGTCAGACGACGAGTCAGACGATGATGTATCCACGAGGCCAGTGGAACGAGTGAGGGCCCCACGATACTATGTTATCCACCCACGATGGAGGAATGAGACCGTTCACGGTTTCCTGCATATTCTCGACCTAGTTTACTGCATTGTACGAAAAATTAACCTGCGGCGCAGAGGGGCGTATACACGTCAGCGTCAAGATGGCACAGCGTCTTTCCGATACACCGCGTCGAACAATTTCGTTCCTGGCTTGCCGCTATCTGCCTACAAAGAATCTTGGTTGGCCAAACGAACTCAGGCCGAGAACGACTTTGAAGTTTATCCTAGCACAGTCCCATATGCCTTTGTCCACGGCCCGGATGTTTCAAGGTGGGTACCCAACCTAAATTCCGAAGGGATTATAAACGTTAATTATCACCAAAGTTTTATACGACGTTACAGCTCGAATCGTGACCATAGCGAGGATTAAGCACATGCCAGTCGAACCAGTTTGGATTTGAGATTTGAATATCTTCGGCTCCTTTACGTAGATATATAAATATTGCTTTGTGTCGTATGAGAGCTGGATATTGCTCCCCAATGGCCCACTACCGCTCTTTTCTTCCTCGTTACCAAGGAACTGTCACTTCTTTGTCTTTTTCACCCTATGGTGAATTATTGGCACTGGGTACGAACAATTATCACTTAGAAGTAAGTCTTTCCTTTGAACTACGGGTAATTCGATAGGTGTCGACGACCTTTCTGGTCAGATATGGCGATCCACGCACGGGGATTGGGAGTTTTCGCACCGCTTCAATGAAGCAATAAAGTTGGAGAATGACAGTCCTTTGGGCTTCACTTCAATGATTTGGCATCCATTCCTCCCCGGAATGCTTTTATTGTGTGGTCACGACGCCGTTTTAAGGTCACTCAACGTGTATTCTTATGAAGATGTAAGTATATATGGTTAGTTAATCCCATCAAAAACTCACAAATGTAACAGCGATCAGAGACAATTAGACATATCAATTTGTCGAGTCAACTCTTTTGGGGAAAACAGGTGTATCTTGAGCAGTCATGCATGAATGGTAGTGGCACCGAAATATCTGGGTTCATTGAGACAGAGGCGGACATGTTGTTCTTCAGCTACCAGGATCCGTTTGACGGTCAGTATGCACTCATCACTACAAAGCAGCGTGAAACTAACTGTGTACAAAGAAATGAGTCCTTATATGAAAGGAATGGTACACTCGGCGGACATCATTCCGCGGCGCCTGATTGAGTACACAGGCCACTCAATTATTGGCATGTGGTACATCAGTGAAGACGAAGTACTGGCGGCATTTCCTTTAGGAATATTGTAAGTGCATTGGTTGTCCTATAAGCTCATCTTTGACGAAATAGCTGCACAGTTCATTTATGACTGCAAGACCTGCAAAATGGACAAAGCATGTTGACATCGAACCTGCGAAGATGTTGTTAGTGCCTTTCATCGTTGTAGATGTGAATCTTGCCTAAATGACTTTCGAAGACGATCTGGAGCTGTCTCCCCTGACAAGCAGAACTTCCTTTCCGCCACAGTCCAAGGCGAAGTCGAGATATATTCTTTGAAGACCGAAACATTCATTGCCAAAGTCCATACTGACAGCGGCCCGCTTAGGTCTATCGAGTCCGCCTCTTTCTACGACAGAGACGCATTGGTACTCGTACGTCAGACGCGCGACGCCCACCCTCTTTTACAAATTATACCAGCATTCCTGGTATCCCGAGCAAACGAATGTTACGAAGTTTCTATCAGGCCGCGACAACCAGCCTCCCCCCGCATCCTAAAGCGCGAAATAATCTATGTTAGCAATGGTTAATCTTCAAACTGATCCGCTTTACTAACGGCATACCCAGACGACTGGTCGCATTAATGGGAAAGGCCAGATAGCTTTTGTAAGAAATTTCCATGATCAGATCATCGTGGTCTCGCTTGATGTACGCTGGAATATTTTCCTATGATCATAGCTAATACCTCTTAAGGATTATGTTGCAGGCCTTCAATCCAATGTCATACCCCAGTATGAGCCAAACGATACAGCGCGGACACTGATTCGCCTCGACCCCTTTTTAGGAGAGGAGAATGATACAATCGCAGGACAGGATGTCGATAACGCTGTGGGAGAAGCAGCAATATTGGCCATGGTTACACAGGAAATGGCAAGGGCCCTAGATAGGTTGAACTCGGAGATTGCGAATCATAACGACAGAGAACCCGCAGATATCGAAGTAGACGATGAGACGAATGAAGCAGTAGCGGAGAGGCCTGACGGGGAGGAGCCTCCTCTTTAAGATTTAGTTCCAACGAATTCGAACAGGCAGTAGTTCCCCGGCAATTATTGATTTGTATCTTCTGGAATGTATATTTGCTGCTGCGCGGGCATAAATCATCATGTGTTGCCGTCTCAATTGATTTTGCGTACTGCTCATAAAACACGTTTGGCTCCAACCGCAGTCACATGAGTCTGAAGCCTTGGTTATGATGTCTTATCACGTTATGTCGACGGAATAATGCACTATCCAGTACTAGGACATGCATCTTCTATCGCTATACCCTGCAAGTGAGATGGAATTACTTAACCTAGAGGGGGCTGACGACTACTGCTACGACCCACCTATTGATGGACTCATAGGCAATGGAGTCAGTCGCATCGAGCCTACTTAAACTTCGCCACTGACATTAACTTTATTTGCAGGCCGTGGACCCTCAGTTACTACTTGAGTTAGACCAATTGCGATTCAGCAACGATGAAGAAGTCGATTGCTGTGACATAGGAGACAACAAGCCTGGAAGAACGATGGATCAATCCATAATGCATAAGACAGGCAGAGGTGGGCTCCGCCTACCAGGACATTTATCGTTTGTATTGGTCGTTCTGTAGCATGATTCTCACTAATTTCGTTTTGAAGCATGGAAGAGTACACATCGTCGGAAGCCTCGACCGAAAAAATGTTGCTAGTTTCTTTGTTAAAGCAAACTTTTTCGCGTCCGCTATCAGAGGAAAGGCTAGATGTAGCGATTGATCTACTCATGCAAGCCCAATCGAAAGGAGACGTAGATGACATCCTTTCCAAACTGGACGAACGATACTCCATCTCTTTAGTGTCCAGCAGAGTGCAAAGTATTTTGAAGATAAGCGATCATCGTAGCCCAATGTACGCATCGACCATGTTCATACATCTAGTGACTAATGCATAAACAAAGGGTCCCTGCTCGCCATGGTCCTGACCCCTTGGATTCTAACGTCCTCCTTGAGAGTTCTTCAAACCCCGATACCATCTCTAGTCCAACACTTGCTACGACTTCTCCACAACACGTCCCTTACATGCATTCTACTAGAAAAGGGGTAATCGTGGCGGAGCCTAGCACTCCGTGGGGTTCGCCGGAGTCAGTTAGTCGACCCGATTTACAGACAGCATCCTCAAATGTCCAACCATCGCAGCGAGTCAGTTTCAATGAGTTTGGCCCTCCGCGGGGTTCGCCGGAGCCAGTTAATCGACCCGAATTATTCACTGAAGGATTACAGACGGTATCCTCAAATACCCAGCCATCTCAGCGAGTTGCTTTCAATTCACGGACCGCTGACTCACCCACCCCATCGTTGCGTCCAGACCAAACTGACGCTGTCTCACTGCATCTCAGCCATACATTGCCCATGGGCGAGCCATCCCGTCAGTGCGAAGTTGAATATGCTAAAGAGAAGACCACACCACAGCAAACAGCCAAGGAGACAGCTGAAGTACTTCCGAACACAGAAAACGTTTCCAAATCAGAGGGTGAACGCGATCCTAAGCCACCCCTGAGCCCTGAAAAAGAGGGCGTCCGTGATGAGCCGGCAAGTGGCACCGATCTAGCGAGCGATACTGAGCCAGATCAGGTCTCTGGAAGCAACACTTCAACAGATATTGAACAGGATGAGGATGAAGATGATCCGGATATGCTGGCGTCAGAAAAATACGGTAATTATCCTGTCTAATAACGCAAGGTTATATAACTGATTTCCTTCAATCCCAAGCTAAATCGATCGGATTATTTTGGGACCAGCACAGAATAAAAAATTCTGGATTCAAAGGGATTATGTGGTGGACTGTATCGGAGGGGGACGACCATCTCGATCTCTCCATACTCGCCCTCGACGCTCGAGCTGTGCCAGGACACGTGCATCTCCATATGTACCGTCCCGACAACAAACTACACGTCTATTTACTTGAGACGCAACCAGACACTGTCGACCACCGAACTTGGAAATGGGCTGATATTTCTGACCGCTATTCTCAAAATCAAACACCCTATATAGAGCACCCCATTTATTCAAAGAATGTACTGAAGAATAACAACGGGGTGCCTCGTTATGTGCTGGCCACAAGCCTTAAATCAACCAAGTAGTATCGGGGATGGCTCAAATCAAATGGGGAATAGACAATCCAGAAGGGCGTAAAGCCCATGATGTAGTGACATGTAGCACGTAGCACAAGTTAGATTAGGATGATCATGTGTTTCACTTGCCGCGTAGGACTCTAATGACAAATATTTTGATCCCTTTGTTCTTCAATAATAACTCCGGATCCGTAGGTGTTCCATGAATGCTCGTTCGCACAGGAGCAGTCAAAGAAATGCATCCTGCAACATGGCTCGACGGTTTTGACGACTCCTCGTTCTCTGAATATTCTCCAGAAATCGTCAGTATATTTCTGGTTTTCTTGGCCTTCAAGACTTACTGTGATATATACAGCTTCACGAACTCAATCTACAATCACCGACAGCGCAAGGACTTATCTGGGACGCACCCAGAAGGGTAGGTTACAATGAACTGCGTCGTCGTTCAATCAATGTGAACCGACTGGCAGACTTGTGAGTTTCAACTGGTTCACTGCAGTTCAAAGGTCTAAATGATAAAAGGCTTGACAAAACGTCAATGAGCAATGAAAAGATACTGCCCAAGACGAATGATCAAAGGGAACATGAGTTTTTGAAAGACCAGACTGCTTTACAGTTTGTATTCTCATGTTATGCAAGTGATTCACTCATCAGCGACCAATACAGGGAGAGTGCGAATATGACGAAGATTAGACAGGCTAGCGAGGAAGAATACGAAATATTGGGTGCACCGACCGGCAGATCGCATTTCCCTGGGCCCACGACGCTTCATACCGATCATGGCATTGCTCAAGAGTCTACACCACATGGGCGGGCTGGGCTACGACACCGTTCTGTGCCAGTAAACTTGGACGAGGAATCCTATAGCGAAGACGATAACCAACATCGTCTGAGGGCCAATTCTGTGCCGGCCGCTGGTATTCGTACCAAGAAAACAAGTATACGTCAACGAAGGTGCAGTGTTTAACTTTGCTTTGCGTTACGAGGCTTATCAGTCACTATGCCAGTGCCATTATCATAGACTCGGCTTTCCGCGATAAATCTGATCACAATTCGCAGACAAGGTCAGCATCTGTTAATTCATAAACTTTGAATGTACTCACCAACCAAACTTTTAAACAGAGATTCGGCTACACCAGGGGTGTCGGGAAGGGGAAGCTCCAAGCGTCGTCTGAGAAAAGATAGGTAATTGTGTTGTCAAAATGTGATATGCTCTCCTCATTAGCAAACAGCGCTGCATCATGGTCAAGTGAATACACAGATAACGACGACATTACAAGGGAAACTCGAGAAAGTGCGACTCCGTCTGTCAAAGTAGAGGTGGTAGAGGCAACGGCAGCATTGTTTAAGGAGGATCGTCGAAATTCAGTACGAACGGAATCCCGCCATGCAGTTGTTAAGCCCAGGTAAGTATTGATTTATGTACAAGTGCATCATATTCATGTGCTTAGACACCGTGTTCATACCTCGGGGGGTCGTGGTCCCACTCTGTCTAATGGATCTAGGGGACTTGATTCAGTATCTGAGTCATCCGAGACAGAGGAAGATGAATTAGTTAGCGACACTTCCGTCCAAAGCAGTCCTTTTTCGCGACGTGGTGCAAGCAATTCCAGACGATATTCACAGGGCGCAATCCCGCCACTTAGGGAACTCACTGGCCTTCTTGCTGTTGACGGTCCTGCCCAACCTCGCGACGGCGGTGAGTATTTTCATAGATTAATTTCCTTGATAGCACTGAACAGCGCTGATAGTCCACAAAGTCGGAGACATCTCTTTCGAGTTCACGGACGACAACAATGCTTTGGAGGGTTGCCAAGTTCCTCAATTTTTTAGGAACGAAAGGTACTCTGGCATTAAAACCCAGTGGACTGTAACCGATTGGGATGGGGATCTTTCATCATTCGAAATCAAGGGGGCTGGTCTGGGCGATCTCCACATACACCGCAACCGCTTGAGAGATCAGGTTCGCATGTGGATGAACGTGAGGTCCGGACTCTGGGAAGAGTGTACGAATGCGTGGCTGGTATACACATCGAACTCGACGAAGTTACTCTCCCATCCTGCAAAGCCGACACACATTCTGGACGCATTCAGGACTGATAAATGGATTCCCAGCTATGTTGCCGTAAGCACATACAATGCTAGGCTTCGACGTCAGGAACAACGTGAAAGTCTGCTTTCATTCAACAAGAAATCTAAACGTGTCCGCAGAGGAGAGCATTGAGAAGAGGGAGAATATATACTGATTTCGTGTAAAGACTCTGTTAGTGTTCGCAACATTATGTACTAGAAAACTAACCTGAAGCAATGAAGGATTGGCTCGATGATTGGAACATGAGGTTCACTAAATGGCCGACCGTCGGTTCGATACCAGACGTCTGCCAGTGCGTAGTTGTATACCACCACACTGTAGCGAATGTATGAACTCTGTGATCAGGCGCTAATTGCTGCTCTAATTGTGCATGTTTGGCTACCTGCCAATAACCAAATCCGATCAAATCGGCGTACTAAGAGTGTCCGTTCTCGCACGACGCAAGTAGAGGCTCATGATCTGCAGGCGGCGGGTATTCTCCACACCTGGCCTGGTATCGAACCGGTCAGAATATGCTTGTGGAGTATGCCTAAAGAAAACAAACTCACTCTCTGTCGCTGTACTCTATACTGCACAACGTTGAACCCGACGACTGGAGAGTATGAAGGGCCTGGTTCATTTGTGTCAACCAGTACCAAGAATAACCACATGAAAGATGCTCGCAGACTGGCTTTAGGAACGACCATTCTCATCTCACCCGATCGCCGTACTACTCGTAATCTGGGACGTATGTATATAAAGCACGATATTGGCATCATTATGGACGAGCATTGTTGGCTTTCTAGTTTACCAGTCGTTATCAACCCACTGGCTTTCATAAAAAACCCCAAGACTACCGCCAGATCTTCTGAACTACATGAACTATCGCCGCCATACTCATTGGTAGCTAATAGCGGCGTTTACGCTCTCAAATCGAATTCTCAGACGAATGACAACTTCCTACTTGTTGAAAACGGATACTACAACTTACTAGGAAGACTCCGCAAAATCGAAGCTTCTGTCGAAAGGGACTTTGCTGAGAACTTAATTGAAAGCAGTTTGCTTCTAATAAATAAGCAAAAACTATCCGAATGGAATCGACAACGACTTGGAACAGAGCATTCAAACATAAACTACATCCACACAGGTAGAACATTACTGTGACTATCTTGCTAGCCTATTGACCATTATCGAACATTTAGAGCACCATTTTTTTGATCAAGGTCCTCGAGACTTGGTCACTAAATCCGCTATAGTCTTATTGCTTGTACTACAGAACATATATTTCGTCACACGAAGGGCTCTTCGCGTCCAGTTAGCAGGATTGAAGGATGTTTTAGCAAACAATTTACCGGCCATGGAAGTGCTTTCACTTATTCCAACAGATCCTCGGACTTGTTTAGCTTCTTTCAATGTTGATCCCGACGTATTGAGGTTTCTTTGTTGTCCTGAATGTCATTGCCTTTACTCCATGGATACAGATTTGCGTGACCTTTCTCATTGTACGTATCAGCCATCAGCTGGTAGCAGCCTTTGTGGAACCCCTTTGTGGAAATCCCGCAAGATCAGAGGGCATGTTTCAAGGCAAATGCCAGTCAGAACATATATACATCAAGATCTCAGAAAATGGTTAGGGAGACTTTTTTCACGACCGGTGACAGGCCTGCGTCTACTTCAAGGCTGTAAGTGGCCACAGCGGGCGGTTCGGGTCGAAGTGCAGGGGTCCAGCGGAGCGGTGACTAGCCTGGTCAGCCGTCTCAGCGCTCAGCGCGTGCATCACAAATCATCACGCGTGTGCTCAGCGGGCAGTTATGTGGGGTTCAGCGGACTGTACAGGCCATAAGTACACAGTTGAAGTACCGTAACGGCTGTCAGCGGAGCACATAACGGTTACTGTCCTCTCAGCGGAAGACAGGAGTACAGCTGAGCGGAAAATATCAAAGGCGACGAGCAGGACTGTGTGTAGACGGCGTCTCAAAGGGGGCTCAGCGGAACACATCACGAAGGCGAAATTTGCCTAAGTCCACTCGTCAGGTGACCGTGGCGCGCGCGCTGGAGCGTGTGATGCCCGGGGGAATGAATAATGCACACAGCACGGACTCCGCTGGGGAAACCTTAGCAGCGGTAGCCATGCCTCGATGACCAAGAAGGAACCGCCCAGCGGAGTTTAACAACGTCTCTCGATGGAGTCTGGCAATACAACGGGCCCAGGTCGCGCTCAGCGGAGTAGTCATCAAAACGCCCAGCGGAGGCACATGCGCTCGGCGGACCTTTGGTCCGGCGTTGCTAGTATTTACTCTCCATCTAAATTAGTACACAGGGCCTGTCTATATAAACTTGTAATTGTAACTACGGAAATCAAGCAATTGTCTACCCACTAGATTTGTGTGTTGGGCTCCGTCCCAGACCGTCAGCGGGCTGTGTTTAGCTTTTGTTAGGGTTTTACTGTGAAGTGTATTGTGAATTATAGAAGTTTTGGATAGCTTCTGGCCACCGGGTCATTTGGAGAGCTCAGCGGGGAGTCAGTGCAACCGTGTACGAAAACTCGCGCTGTAGTGTTTTGTGAATTGAGACTGCACCACCGGGTGAACGAGGTTCTGGATAGCCTCAGCGGAATAGGACTTTGGACAGTCTCAGCGGAACGACTTTGGATAGTCAGCGGAGCGAGGCACAATTGGGAATACCAGCTTGTGTGAGCGTTTGCATCGGTCACCGGACCTCAAACCCACTCAGCGGAATAAGCCCCGCAGAGCCCCCATCAAAACTATACATTACTATCGATACCCTGCGCTCAGCGGAGGTCGCCCAGACATTAATCTGAGACTTCTAGAATTAAACCCCTCCTTAAAAACGAACTTGCAGGCACTGTACAGCGGACATCTGGACGAAACTTACGAGACCCTTAAACATCACGATCCGCTCAGCGGAGAGGTACCAGGAGAGCGTAGACATCTATAACCCGCTTAGCTGAAGAGCGTCGCTCGATCTAGGTGATAGGATCTCGCTCCGCTGGGGTTGTGTGTGTTGTGTTTCTTGTGATTCGAGTCTAGCCCCACGGCAGACCTCTCATCTGGAGCCCACCGCGAGGGGTAGGTTCAGAAATCTCATATAGTGTTTCGGGGACCACGGCTTAGCGCCTATTACAAAACATTTCAAAAATTTCAAATACAACGGGGACGAGTAACAAGCGAGGCAAATTTCCTGCACCGTCGTCGCTAGCAGAACCAGCGGAGGCTAGACCATCATTTGGTATACTACCTCCGAGCGGGCGATCGACTAGGAGCAAGAAAGACGCTGAGCTTGTGGAACCATTGGTGATTACACCTACTCGAGATAGAAAAGCAAAGAGGAAAGCAAGGGAAGAGGCGTGGCTACAGATAGAAACGCAGGATCTTGCTCAGCGCGTACCAGGAGCGCTTACAGAGAGTGACTCAGAGCGGGAGGACGGGCCCAGCGGATTCTGGGGACCGCCTTCTGGAATTGAAACTGACGACCGCTCAGCGGACGGAGACATTACGCTTGAAGTCGCACCATTTGGCTCATCAGATAGCCAAGCCACTCAAGACACACCTCCTCCGTTTTCGGAAGTATTCGAGACTGCTAAGAGATCCGCTCAGCGGACGACAGATAATAGTGAGAGCGAGGCCGAGCGCGTGGCCAGAGATATATTTGAAGGAGAATTATCAGACTTTTCCACAAGTGAACACGAACCGCCCCCGGAAATTATCACCATGCCTAAGGAAACATCTATGCCTGTGCGCGGAGCGCGCGGTGCACCAAGCTTCGACCCCACCGCGGAGCGTGATGAACTCCCACGCTACTTCGAGGACTTAGAGGACTGGTTCAAGCGCGCTGAGGTGACGGAGGATGATGAGAGGAGAGGCTATGTAATCAAATATGTACCCATGCAGACGGCGGAGGAGTGGAAGAATTTACCAGGCTATGACACCAAGAGTTACGCTGAGCTGAAGAAGATGATCCTCAATGAATATCCTGAGGTGATCAGTATTCAGACGGGGTCCATCGCGCGTCTAAAGAAACTTTGCAAGGAGAACCAGCGCATCTCGGAGGAAGACCTCCAGGTGCTGTTGGACTTCAAGCGGGCATTCTTAGCGGAGGCAGCGAAGTTGACCAAGGCGCCTACCTTGCTGGCTAATCATACGCTGGTGACCTACTTCACCAACAGTCTCACAGCGGGGTTCAGGGAGAGGTTGTTTAACAAGCTGGATATTGACTACACTACGAGGACGTCGTTTGACAAGTACCTAAAAGAACGCAATATACCCTTTACGGCGCCAGCGGGGATTCAGGTGGAGGCGCGGACTGAGGACATGTATCCGCTGAAACAGGTGGCGGAAATGGCAGAGCAGATGGCGCGCACCAAGAATCCTAGCACTTCGCTCAGCTTGAGTCGAGACTCAGCGGATGGGCTCATGCCTGTGCCTGCCATCAAGACCGAGTCAGCGGAGGTGCATACGCTGCGCGGGGAAATTGAGGACTTGAAGGGCTTTGTAGCGTCGTTTAAAGATACGTTGTCGCTGGTAGAAAAGACAGTGTCAAAGTCAAAGGAGACCAATAAGAAGGAGTTGGAAGACATTCTGCGCAATGTAATGTCGTCGCGGGCAGCACCTGTCGCTGCGCCAGTCCAGCCAGCGGTACCTATGATGCCAATGGGAGGACCAGGTTTCAGCGGAGCGCCGCCGCGTCCGTTTCAATACCAACAACGACCGGAACCGAGGTGCTTCTATTGTAAACAGACGGGACACATCGTAGCGGAGTGTATTGTGAGGCAACAGGATCTGTCCGCTGGGAAGATAATCATCACGGAAGCTGGAAGGCTCCAGCTGCCAGATGGATCGTCATTACCTTGGGACCCTTCGCGCGCTATCAAAGAACGTGTAGACGAGTGGCATAAGAAGAATGGGCCGCCAGCGCAGCAGACCTATATGGCGCCGGTACACCCAGCGTACATGGGGACTCCGCCGAGCATGGTGTACGCCCAGGTCTACCAACCAGCCAGCTCTCTCGATGAGACTTATGAGGAGCAAATTCGAACACTACAACAGGAGCTGGACAGTCGGAAGGCGTTCTTAAAGGAGCGCTCAGCGGTCAAGACGCCAGAGGAGGTGATAGAGGAACAGCGGCAGCTGATCGCGACTATGAAAGCGGAGCGGGATGCAGCGCTGAGCCAGGGTTTCGATTGAGTCTGATGAAGGGAAGCGCGGGCAGAGTTCAGCGTAGCGGCTCTGATAAACCCAAGAACCCGGAAGACGTAAATAAGAAGCTACCAGTAAGAAGTACACCAAGGACAACTATCGAGGAGGTCGACAGCGGAGATGAGGAAGAGTTCATAGAGGAGATCAGTAGACAGGCGCCCAGCGGAGCGGAGAAAAAGAAAGTAAGCTTCGCAGCGCCAGCGCAGAAAATTGGGGAGAATAAAAAGCCAGCGCAGGTGCCATATGTAATGGTTCCTCCGTTGCGCGTACCAGAAAAGAGTCGGCCGCCGGTAAGAGAGGCGCCGATGCCAGTAATAGAGAAGAGGAAGCCAGCGTATAAGTTGCGCGCGGCCATTGAGGATGAAGCGCAAGCGGACGAAGTCCTTAAGCGTTTAGAGAGCCAGAAAATAGAGATCACTCAAGGACAATTATTGGGGATCTCTACAGCGGGGTTTAGGAGGAAGTTTGTTGAGCGCATCATACCGCGCAAGGTTCCGCTGGATGTAAATACCATGCGGGTTTTGCAGCTGGATTATGAGGCAGAGGAGTGGGAGATGGACGAGGCCATCGCCCAGCTGAAACAGGAGAACGAAGAAGAAGAGTTCATGCGAATGGACGAGCTCCCAGCGGCAACATTCCTCACTTGCGCGGAGGAGCGCGGTGGCTTACAACCCGGCACAATAATCATGGAGGATCCCTATGAGCAGTATATCTCGACGCTACAACCAGGCGAAAAGCCCAAGGGATTAATTGTGGCACGAGAGTCGCACCATCTCAAGGCGGTATTTCCGCTGATTAATGGGAAAGGCCGTGCAGAGACTCTGCTCGACAGCGGATCACAAATAGTGTCTATGGCGCAAGATACCGCGGAGCGACTAGGCTTAAGCTGGGATCCTGACTTTACCATTAGGATGCAGAGCGCTAACAAACAAGTCGAGTCGACTAAGGGCTTAGCGCGGAATGTACCTTTTGTGTTCAGCGGACTGACAGTGTACCTACAAGTGCACGTTATCAGCGCGGCCGCTTACGAGGTTCTGTTGGGGAAGCCGTTTGAGATTCTCACTGAAAGCAATGTGAAGACGCGCGGGGATGGCACAGTGGAACTTACGCTGACGGACCCAAATACTCAGCGGAAGCTAGTGGTACCTACGTATAATCGGGGGTGCGGGCCGAAGATACTTCAGCGGGAGCCAGATGTGCAGGACTCCAGCGCAGCGGAGGAGCCGCATGCCGACCAGGATTTTCAGTCCTCGATGATTTGATGCGTCAAGGAGAGGTCGCGTTAATGTTCGAGCGGGATGATAAGACTGGAAAGATAGAGATAGCAGGGTATGCGTTGCCAAAGAAGGGAGGGAGATTTGGCTCCGCTGAGCTGAGAGATGTGTACATGGCTCAAGCTGTGCACGAGGCTAAGATGGAGGATAAAGAGAAAGCATCAATTTATAAGTACTTTCAGCAAAAAGAATGGCGAGAAAAAGAGACGGTGAAAGGAGAGCCTAGGGGGCAATTCCGCTCAGCGGACCCCGAGCAAGGCCAGTCAGCGCGGAAAGGAGTAACTAGAAAGCGGTTAACTGGTAAGAATGCCACTACCGTAACCGTCTTTGCAGGAAAGAAATATAAACCAGTCGCTGACAAGGTCAGGCCCGTTTATCAAGAGCTGCCAGAGAAATTCAGAATAGTGAGAGAGATAAAGGGAGATCCGCTGAAGGAAATGCCTCCGCTGACGGTACACCCACCAGAGTTCGTGCCCACGGGAAGGTACACAGCGGAGCGGAAGGAGGAAATAGATAAAGCGCACGGAGGAGATTTCCTGTGGCCAGAAGAGCGCAAGCTAGTACATCAGGTGTTCATGCAGCAGAATGAGGCGTTCGCGTGGGATGACACGGAAAAGGGGAGGTTTAGAACAGACTTCTTCCCGCCGGTAGATATTCCAACGGTAGAACATACGCCGTGGGTACTGAAAAATATACCCATTCCGCCAGGCATGTACGAGCGGGTGTGCGAGTTCATCGCTACTAAGATCCGCGCTGGGACTTATGAACCATCCAGTTCATCATACCGGTCGCGCTGGTTCACAGTAACAAAGAAAGACGGGGTGTCCTTTAGAATAGTACATAGCTTAGAGCCGCTGAACGCTGTTACCATCGCGCACTCAGGATTGCCACCGGCAGCGGAGAGTCTGGCGGAACACTTCGCTGGGCGTGCGTGCGGCGGAATACTGGACTTGTATGTCGGCTACGACGAGCGACTCTTAGCGGAGTCGTCTCGCGACTTGACAACATTCCAGACACCGTTTGGTGCGCTCCGCTTAGTAACCTTACCAATGGGCTGGACCAATTCTGTACCCATCTTTCATGAAGATGTGACTTATATTCTCCGCGATGAAATACCAGACGTCACGGAGCCGTACATTGACGATGTGCCTATCCGCGGACCGAAGACACGGTATGAATTAGAGGATGGAGGGTACGAGACGATTCCAGAGAACAGCGGAATCAGGCGTTTCGTGTGGGAACACATGCAGAATGTGAATGGGATAGTTCAGCGGATGAAGTACTCAGGAGGGACTTTCAGCGGAAAGAAATCCATATTGTGCGCAGCGGAGATTGTAGTGGTGGGACACTTATGTACCTACGAAGGTCGAAAGCCAGCGCCAGATAAAGTGCACGCTATCCTCAACTGGGGACCGTGTAAGAATGTCAGCGATGTGCGCGCCTTCATGGGTACGATGGGGCTCCTGCGTATTTACATCTCAGACTACGCTAAGCGAGCGGAGCACATACAGCGATTGTTGCGTGGGAAAGAACCCTTCGAGTGGGGGCCAGCGCAGCAAGCCAGTATGGATGCACTGAAGGATGGAGCGCGGAACGCACACTGTGTCAAGCCGCTGGACTATACACTGCCAGGACCGATCACGCTGGCAGTAGATACGTCTTGGCGCGCTGTAGGATTTTATATCTACCAGCAAGATCCGCTGAACGCGAAGAAGCGTGTGTACGCCCGCTTTGGGTCAATTCTGTTAACTGAGAGGGAACAGCGGTTCTCACAACCAAAGAGAGAGCTATATGGGCTATTGCGAGCGCTGCAGGCGTGCTATTACTGGCTCATCGGAGCGCGGAAGTTGGTAGTGGAGACGGATGCCAAATATCTCAAAGGGATGTTGGATAATCTGGGCATGGGACCTAACGCTACCATTAACCGCTGGATAGACAAGATCCTTATGTACCACTTTCAGCTGAAGCATGTAGCAGGCAAAACGTTTGGCGCGGACGGCCTGTCGCGACGAGAAGGACAACCAGGAGATGAAGAGTATGAGCACTCAGCGGAGGATGATGACCAAGAAGTAGGTCCGCTGGAGTACGAGAAAGTGTATGAAGAGGATCCCGATCCGCTGAGTTTAGAAGAGTTCAAGGACCAGATTGACGACCGCGGAGGATATCTACAAGCTGGATTCCTCAACGAGTTGTTTGATGGTCCCGCTGAGCCAGCTAGAGCAGAGGCACATTCGGTGGACTGTTTCCAGTTAGAGCTGGAGCGGGCGAGAAAAGAGACGAGAGAAGAACAGCGAACAGTGCGTAACTTCCTACAGACAGAGGAGGTGTCGCCCGCTCAGCGGGCGTACTTAGAGAAATTTGTTCTGGCACATGTAATTCCAGAGTCAAAGATAGATGAGTTGGAAGACGAAGAGTACGATGAGCGGAACCGAACGTCAGCGGGGAAGGACATGGATGATAAGCTGCCAATGATAAGGTATTGGCTGCAAAATCCCAGTACAAGACCCAAGGATATGAGCGAGCGGGAGTATCAGAATTTCATCCGTAACGCACGAAACTTCTTCTTAGACAAGGATGGGCGGATGTATCGGCGCTCAGTGGATGAGGCACATAAGCTGGTAGTTGATCCCGCTCAGTGGACGCGTATGTTGCGCGCCGCACATGACAGTCTGGGGCACAGAGGCGCATACGCCACGCGCAAACTGCTGATGGAGCGCTTCTGGTGGCCAGAGCTGGAGCGGGACGTCTACTGGTATGTCAAGACATGCCATGTGTGTCAGCTGAGGCAAAAGACGATCATCCAGATTCCGCGGACGGAGACACATACGCCTTCCATCTTCCAGCAGCTACACGCGGACACTATGCACATGTCGCCTGCCTCAAATGGGTATAACTACATAGTGCACGGACGGTGTGCGCTGAGCTCATGGGTGGAAGGTCGTCCGCTGAAGAAAGAGAATGCAAGGGCGATAGCGCAGTGGATGTTTGAGGATATTATCTGCCGCTGGGGATGTCTTAGAGAGATAATCACGGATAACGGTGGACCGTTCCGCGCAGCGCTCAAGTACTTGGAAAAGAAGTATGGTATTACAGGGATTACAATCTCAGCGTACAACTCTCAGGCGAACGGAAAGATAGAGCGGCCCCATTGGGACATCAGACAAATGTTGTGGAAAGCGTGTGGTGGTACCGAGGGCGCACATAAGCGCTGGAGCAAGTTCTTCTACCATGTGCTGTGGGCGGACCGCGTTACAGTGCGCCGCGGATTTGGGTGTTCACCCTTCTTCATGGTCACTGGCGCGCACCCGATACTACCGCTGGACATCGCTGAGGCGACGTGGCTGGTCAAGTTACCAGATCGCGTACTTACCACAGAGGAGTTAGTAGGGTATCGTGCGCGCGCGCTGGCCAAGCATAGGGACACAGTGGAGGAAATGCGTCAGCGAGTGTCAAAGATAAAGCGGGATGCTATCAGAGAGTTTGAGCGAAAACACTCCGCTAAGATTAGGGACTATGCGTTCAAACCTGGCGATGTCGTACTGATGCGTAACTCTGGCATTGAGTCCAGCTTAAATCGCAAAATGTTGGCGCGCTGGAATGGACCATACATTGTCATCGCGCGGAAGGAAGGAGGCGCTTATCTAGTCGCTGAGCTGGATGGGTCGGTGCTGAAAGACAAAGTCGCAGCATTCCGCTTAATACCCTACTTCGCCAGGCGCCAGCTGAAGCTGCCAGCGGACTTAGACGATATCATTGATCAAACGCGCGAGAATCTCAACAAGATGATGTCAGCGCCAGACTACGAGCCGGCCATACCTAAAGACTATATCTTTGATGAACCAGGAGTGGTTTCAGGCAGCGGCCAAGTCCCAGCGGACGAAGAAGATGATGATGAGGATGGGTGGGCGGAGCCCGATGCTTAGAGGCACAAAGTAGAAAAGGAGACCACAATAGAATATATTGGGTAAACTAAAGGAGAAAGGTACAAAAGAAACTAGCTAAGGACCACTTTGAGGCGCTCAGCGGAGTAATTAAGAAGGCCGTCACTGTGGCGCGGGCTCCTCAGCGGGGCTGGTCCCAGTCAAATCCAAGCTGCGCTGTAAAGTCTCTAACTCTTTAACGAGCAGAGCGCGGCGCTTCAGGATGAAGTCAATCTTGTGCAAGTCACAGATGATCTCAGCTTGCAAGTCTCCAATGAGATGGCGAGTGACGAGTTCGGATGGGTTCCCGGTGTTCAGCGGTTCCTTAAGGAGGTTGGTAGCGGCGTCGAGACAGGCATTGACCTTGTCGTTCGAGAGAGTAAGATTGGTACCTAAAAGAAGATGAAAGAGCTCAGCGGACGCAACAGAGAAAAATAAGGGCAAAGAGCGCACCTTGTACAATGAAAGGAGAATCAGCGAAAGTAGGAACGCCGTCAGCGCCGAGACGGGCCTTCTTAGAGGAAGCGTCGTGGAACGGTGTGTCGCGCGGAGAGCACCGGTTGTCAGAAGAGCGGAGTGTCATGCCGCGGCCAAGCACACGAGTGCGATGTCCGCTGGCCTCAGTACGCTCCCGCTGACATAGAAGTGAGAAAGTAACGAGGGAAGAAAAACGCAATAGAACGAACCTGACAAGGAGTGTCGGGAGGAGGCGCTGAGCGCTTCTTTGAAGGACTAGGCTCTGGGGTATTCTGGCGGCTAGGTACTCCGCCCTCAGTGGCAGCCTCGATCTTGTCATCGAGGGCCATCTTTTTAAGGAGGAGGTACAGCTGCATGTTAGTAATATCTAAAAGGGTGAAGGAAGTCAGTCACACCTTGTCGTCATCAGAATCAGGGGAGGAGGTACCTCCAGGGGCAGAGACCGTTTCAGGATCGGCAGCGGAGCGCGAGAGGAGGCGAACGTTGCGCTGAGCGGACGGTTAAAAAGATAAAGAGAGGCGGCAAGCACACAGCGTACTGGTCCAGTGGGAGTATGCATGCGCTGGCGCGAAGCAGCGGCTTTCGCTTTTAAAACTTGCTCATGCAGAGTGATAAAAGCGTTGGCAGCGGGAGAGAAAGTGCGGAAGTGGTGATCCGCCTCCAAGGAGGTGTAGATGGCACGCGTCTCGTTGAGAATATCAACAGCCTCGCTGTTATTAATGATACGAGTAATGCCGCCGTGGGGATCACGCCAGCGGTTCTAAAAAGTTCGAGTGGTCAGCGGAGTAAAAGACCCAGCGGACTAGCTGAGTGCTGTGCGTACTAAGTCAATAGCCAGAAGCTCGAGGCTCCCGGTATAGTTGGAAGGCATGGCAGAAGCCAAGCCTCTGATATCTTGGATTAATGCCAGCTGGTGCTTGACATTACTAAAGTTGTACAGCGGAGCGGGTGCGTTGGACATTAGTGGCTGAGTGATTCAAAGTAGGAGAGTAGGGCATATATATAGGCTCAGCGGAGGCAGAGGACCTAAGGAAGGGTGGCCAGTGGCGAGGAATGTGGCATCCCAGCGGACCAGACTCCCAGCGGAGTTATGGTATGAACGCTGGAGGTAGAGACAGACCACCACATGCAGGCTCGCATAAAACGGGGTGCAGCGCGGGAGCAGTTGATAGACGAAATGAGATCCAGCGGAGAGGCGCACCTAGCTGAAAGCGCTCAGCGGAGGCTGATCGTGTGATTACCGCATTTGGAAAAATTATGTCCGAATCAGGTACTGGCACCGACAATACATAGTGCCTAACTAGATACTTGTCATTTCAAATAGCTATGGAGGCACCACATGTAGAGCCATTTACTCTGGTTACTGTAACAAGGGTACTCTACGGAGTAAACCAAGGAAGGGGCGCAATACCTCAAACATCCTGACATAATCCTGGTCTCAGCGCAGCGGAAAAGGAAGAGAAAAGGGGACAGACGGGGAAGAAGTCCTCCTGGTAGAAATGCTGGGCGGCATAATGGAGGCGTTGAAAGTGTTCGGTGTGATTAAGAACGCCGTAGTGCTCAGCGTCGTTGGTACCACACAGACGAAGCACAAGTTCGGTGTAATACAGCTGAGCGCAGAGATGAGAAAGAAGCGGTGAATGACAGGTGGACTCGGTCAGCTCCAGGCCGCGCTGCGCGGACTACTCAGTGGGAGTGCATGGACCGTGGAGAAGGGGCTTACAGCGTGATCTTGAACTCGGTTAAGCAGCGGGAGGCAGACACTCATGGGTAGCTGTTCCTCTGCAGCGGATTCCAGAATATAGTGAAGGGCAGTTATATAGATTTGGCATACTCGGGCTACATCGTGGGGAGGAATGTCACTCAGCGGACGTCTAGACAAAGCATCGAGACGAAGGATGCGAGGATCAGAATGTGCAAGTAATAAGAGATTACTCTCAGCGGACAAGGAGGGCATGTTGGCGTATACGAATACAGACAGAGGGAGTTATATTATATACGAAGATGGTCAGCGCAGCGGACCACCCTAATCAGAGCACACGTCGTCTACGATGAGCGCGGCATCAGGGTCCACTTCTTGAACATCGGCTGCAATTCGCTCAGAAGAAGGCAGCAGATGGAAGGGCATGCCCAGATGACTGTATCGGTCGAGAATGCGTAAAGCGGCATTACTGAGTAAGCGAGGGTCGAAATGATCATCGCTGAACTTCCGCTGGGCGCGGGCCTCGTAAAACACGATGGTCATGAGGAACGATAGAAATTGACGATTAAAGTCAACGAATCTCAGCGGAAGGGTAATTCGGTCCTGTGGAAAATAGTCAGCGGAGTAGAATCTATAGAAGTAGGCCTTACCAGAGCACGGACAACCGCCTGCGCGGACTGCAATGGCAAATGGAGCGTGGTCTCAGCGGAGTCTTCGGTGAGCTCAGCATGGACAGCCAGCTGCTTGAGGATGCAGGTGAACTGGCGGGCGACGTTGGTACGCTGGTAGCGTTGCATGACTAAAGGAAGAAGAATAAAGAGTCTGTCAACTGAGGACAGCTGATTTTATAGTGAGGGGGAGAAAGGCCGCTAAAAGAGGGCCACGGAGCACGTATGGGGAAAGAAGTCCGCTGAGCGGACCTGAACATAGGTTCAGAGAACGGAAGACTTTAGCAGACACAAGGAGAAAAGAGTCAGGGCAATCAGCATAGCCGAAGCGCGGGGTCAGCGGGGCATGTTGCTACAACGAAGAGAGAAGCTCAGCTGAGAGAGATGCGGGAAAGAAAGGAAGATAAGAGACTTTTCAAAAAGAAAAAGGGAAGAAAAACAAGGAAAGACGCTTACACAAGGGAGCTGGTGGGCATGACTAGTCTCAGCTGAGCGGGGCCCCACCTGGAAAAAGAAAACTTAGAGGTCACACAAAAAGAAGGACAAGAAAAGCATATTTTGAGTATTTCTAAAACAGTTAAAACTACATTACATATGCTAGATAATGTAGACAAGAGGCAGACCACAAAAGAAAAGAAAATAAAAAGACCCGAAGGCCTGAAGAAAGGAACTCCCAGGGGCAATCGAACTAAGCGCCCTCCGCACGAGCATCGTCGGTGTCTGCCTCGCTAGGGACCCGGGAAGGGGTCAAGAAAACGGGGCGCAGCTGAGGGGTAGGGCGAGCGGAGACAGGAGTCTTGCCCTTCGAAGAAGATGCGACAGGAGGAGGGGTAGGGCCAGTGGAGACCGGAGTCTTGCCCTTTGAAGAAGAGGCGGGGGGAAGAGGAGCACTAGGCTCAGGAAGAGGGGCAGGAGGAAGGTCGGGGGAGACCTTCTTACTGGATTTCTTCTTTTTCTTCTTCTCCGCGGAGATGAGGGCGTCGGCGTCGCTTGCTTGGCGGCCCGCTGCGTCTTCAAAAACTTGCGACTCTGTAGCTAAGAATTCCTCGAGGGTGATGGCCTGCTCTGGCTGGGGGGAGGGGATAAAGGTGGAGGGGTCGTAACGGGGATGCTTGGGATCATAAAACTTAGCGAGCGGGGCAACGACAGCGGGGTCCTCGATAACGACGGGCTCACAGAGCGAGGCATACGCTTCGCGGAGGCGATCCAAGTCCAGACTGCGGAGCGCGTCGAAAGTCTCGCAATCGCGGAAGCGAGGTCCAATAACCAAGCCAGTGGGGAGGGTCAATGCCATTGCCCGCGCGAGTTGAGACAGCTCGATCAGCTGAGCGAAGTAAAGTCGCTCCGCTGCCCTACGCTGCTCCTCCGCCACGCGCGCTTGATCGGAATATGCGCTGAGGCGCGAGAAGCCAGACAAAAGACCTAAAAGTTCATTGGGAAATAGATGTAAGAAAAATATAATAAAGACAAGGGAGAAAAAGAGGGCGTACTAGTCAAGGAAGTGCGGTGCCAGAGAGTAGTGTCCTCGATGGCCTTGTCCAGCTCAGCGGGTTCCATGCAAAAGAAACACTTCCCTTTTGACTGGGTGCTGCAAGTGCAGCAATTACGAGCCCAACCTCGACAAATGCATTGATGTAAGCCCTCGTTCATGCGAGTATTGAAGGGGCGGGCGCAGTGGTTGCAAGTCATTCCTTTCTAAGAAAGACAAGGGGACGTCAGCTGAGGGGAACAAAACAAATAAAAAAGTAAAATTAAAACTTACCACGATTGCCCCTTGAAGGCGGCGCTCAGAAGGAAGGAGCTCGAGCCCAATAGCGTCTGGCAGCGGAGTACTGGCCAGTGCCATTTTAGCGGAGAATACAGGAGGGAGAACGTCGAGAATGGGATAAGTCGACTTGTAGGCCACCTTATTTAGATCAGGCTTGAGGTTCGTGATCTCGGGGATTCCGCTGGACACTAGAGCCGCCGGGGGACCGTCAGAAGAAGGAGGGACGACCAGCTCAAAACCCGGAGTGTCCCAATCGGACTCAGCAGCGGCAATGGCGGCATTGGTAGCAGTGGCCACAAGAGCAGCGGGGCGCTGCCGCTTGGTGGGCTTGGGACGGGGCGCAGCGGTGGGCACGATAACAACGGGCGGGGTAGGAAGGCGTTTACGCTTGTCTGGACGGACAGCGGAGGGAGGGGGCGAGGCGTTGCGGTCTGAGGCCATGTCGACGTCGCCGGACAAGTCAATGACGTGCTCAGCGCGGGGCGTCTCTTGACGACCGATGAGAGGGCGGGGAGCGGCAGTGTCTGAGCCGTCCCAGGCGGTGGGGAAAGCTGTCTTGAAATACTCGATGTAAGATTCCAGCGGAGCGTGTCCGCTAGTGAGCCACATTGCTTCAGTGGGGAGCTCTTCGATGTCTCCGCTCGCCAGCTGGACTTCGGCGATGTAGGACAGCAGAATGCAGAGCTCGCGGACGCCGGGGTGATAGAGACCATCGGAAGGATAGCGGGACAGGTGGCGTTCGACGGCGGAGGTGATCGCACTCTTGAGCTCGCCGAGGCGCGTGGTGTCCGAAGAGGAAAGGCGGTCGCGGCCAGCGAGGGTTTCAAATTCCGTATAGACTAGGAGAGCGGGGCGTAGACGGCGAAAACGATCCTGGTCGTCCAAGAGACGCTCGGAGCGCTCGTAGTCGCGTTGACGGCAGTCGAAGTTGCGGAAAGCCATGACGGTTCAGTAGAGAAAATAAAGAAGGCAGGTGGTCTGCGAGGAGAGGAAGGAAAGGAATGAGGGCCAGAAGGGAGCAAGGTCCCAGGTTCTTAACCAAATACCGGTTCAATGGAGGAATCTTCTGGAAAATAAAAATACGTTGGGGCGGCGTCAGATAAACTTTCAGGCAACCTACATAGAGAGCGGGGTTTAGAGGTAGCGGAAAGAAACACAAAATAGGAAAAGAATATCCTTAATAAGAGAAAGAACCAGATAACAATGAAACTGGCCAGCGGAGATGCGCGAAA
Organism: Stropharia rugosoannulata; assembly: GCA_028532985.1. Classification (NCBI taxonomy): domain Eukaryota; kingdom Fungi; phylum Basidiomycota; class Agaricomycetes; order Agaricales; family Strophariaceae; genus Stropharia; species Stropharia rugosoannulata. The sequence goes on along the minus strand of JANCIK010000001.1, from coordinate 2,295,018 downwards.
GATTAAAAATAGCCAAATAGGCGCTGGGAGATCTGAAAATAGAACAAGGGACGCTAAAAATAAGTGCAGAAGTTGACTGAGGACAGTCAAAATTTTTAGTGAGGGGGAGATGACAGGCCTGCGTCTACTTCAAGGCTGTAAGTGGCCACAGCGGGCGGTTCGGGTCGAAGTGCAGGGGTCCAGCGGAGCGGTGACTAGCCTGGTCAGCCGTCTCAGCGCTCAGCGCGTGCATCACAAATCATCACGCGTGTGCTCAGCGGGCAGTTATGTGGGGTTCAGCGGACTGTACAGGCCATAAGTACACAGTTGAAGTACCGTAACGGCTGTCAGCGGAGCACATAACGGTTACTGTCCTCTCAGCGGAAGACAGGAGTACAGCTGAGCGGAAAATATCAAAGGCGACGAGCAGGACTGTGTGTAGACGGCGTCTCAAAGGGGGCTCAGCGGAACACATCACGAAGGCGAAATTTGCCTAAGTCCACTCGTCAGGTGACCGTGGCGCGCGCGCTGGAGCGTGTGATGCCCGGGGGAATGAATAATGCACACAGCACGGACTCCGCTGGGGAAACCTTAGCAGCGGTAGCCATGCCTCGATGACCAAGAAGGAACCGCCCAGCGGAGTTTAACAACGTCTCTCGATGGAGTCTGGCAATACAACGGGCCCAGGTCGCGCCAGCGGAGTAGTCATCAAAACGCCCAGCGGAGGCACATGCGCTCGGCGGACCTTTGGTCGGCGTTGCTAGTATTTACTCTCCATCTAAATTAGTACACAGGGCCTGTCTATATAAACTTGTAATTGTAACTACGGAAATCAAGCAATTGTCTACCCACTAGATTTGTGTGTTGGGCTCCGTCCCAGACCGTCAGCGGGCTGTGTTTAGCTGTTGTTAGGGTTTTACTGTGAAGTGTATTGTGAATTATAGAAGTTTTGGATAGCTTCTGGACACCGGGTCATTTGGAGAGCTCAGCGGGAGTCAGTGCAACCGTACGAAAACTCGCTGTAGTGTTTTGTGAATTGAGACTGCACCACCGGGTGAACGAGGTTCTGGATAGCCTCAGCGGAATAGGACTTTGGACAGTCTCAGCGGAACGACTTTGGATAGTCAGCGGAGCGAGGCACAATTGGGAATACCAGCTTGTGTGAGCGTTTGCATCGGTCACCGGACCTCAAACCCACTCAGCGGAATAAGCCCCGCAGAGCCCCCATCAAAACTATACATTACTATCGATACCCTGCGCTCAGCGGAGGTCGCCCAGACATTAATCTGAGACTTCTAGAATTAAACCCCTCCTTAAAAACGAACTTGCAGGCACTGTACAGCGGACATCTGGACGAAACTTACGAGACCCTTAAACATCACGATCCGCTCAGCGGAGAGGTACCAGGAGAGCGTAGACATCTATAACCCGCTTAGCTGAAGAGCGTCGCTCGATCTAGGTGATAGGATCTCGCTCCGCTGGGGTTGTGTGTGTTGTGTTTCTTGTGATTCGAGTCTAGCCCCACGGCAGACCTCTCACCGGGAACAGAAGACATGATCGACAATCAATCTACAGGTGCGCAAGACGTAGTGGAGGACATCTGGTCCTCCGAAGTTTTCCGCAGTTTGAAGGGCTCGGATAATCGCCCTTTTTATCCCGGTCCGCAGTCTGAAGCTCGGTTGGTATTCAGTTTATCTGTGGATAGCTTCAATCCTTTTGGCAACAAGACAGCCAAGCAGAACGTTTCCTCCACTGGAATATGGCTCGTATTGTTAAATCTCCCGCCTAATGTTCGCCATCGACCGGAAAATCTCTATCTTGCTGGCATCATACCAGGGCCGAGTAAACCTTCGTTAACGAAAATTAATCATTACCTTGAGCTGGTTGTGAATGATTTCAAGCATCTATGGGATCCTGGACTTTACATCAGTCGAACACATAAATATCGAAATGGCCGACTCTTGAAGGGTATGATCGTCCCTGTCGTGAGCGATATTCTTGCCTGTCATCAACTAATTGGTTATGCTGCCTCCCCAAGCGCCCACTACATGTGCCCTCTTTGTGATCTGGACTATGACGACCTCAATATCATAGATCGGCGCGAATGGCCAATGAAGAATGCACACGATACTCGGCAATTTGCCTACACTTGGCGCGACACACCTAACGAAAAACATAGGCAGCAAGTCTTCGAAGCTTTCGGCTGGAGGTGGTCACCTCTATTTGAGCTTCCATATTTTGACCCAACATTATTTACCGTTATTGAAGGGATGCATGCTGTTGACCTTGGAGTCTTACAACACCACTGCCGTGAGGTTTTGCAGATTGATCTGGACCATGATGGAGGAGATGGTTGCGTTCCTCTTCAACCTAAGCAAGAGTATAATGCACGAGACCACGTTACCCCGAAATGTGCCAAGCTTATCCAAAAAAACCCTCCAGATTTGTTGTATAAGCTACTGCAGTTTCACCGGAAAATTCTATATGCATTCTGCGTAATGCATGACATCAAAGGTGCCGGAAACAGTGTCGTGTTGGGAACAAGGTGGATACTTGCAGTAAATATATGTAAATGGGTGAGTTACGTGCTGTATTCATACCTTCGCAGTAATTAATATCTTTAAGCGAAATACACTCCTAGACGTCTCTTTCTTGAGCGCAGATCAGGACAGTGATGAGGAGATTGAGGATGAATATGCCATTAATCCTGAGGATAGCGCAGACGAAGCCGATGGTGCAGAAGACACTGACAGTGAGGTTGAAAGAAATAACGTCGCCAGAGATTCAACCAAATTTAGGAGAATAGTCAAAAACATTCTCTCTGAGAATGAACAAGACCGAAAGAAAGCCTATAATGAAGCGACAAGTGCTACTTTACAGAATATTGCATCTATGCTTCTATTAAGGAGAGAGAGTACCAGAAAAAAGAGTATTTACGAAGAAATTATTCACAAGGTAGAGTAAATTCTTATGCAGCCGAGTTATAATCTCTGATATTGATGCCCAGATTGACACTGATCCTTCCTCCCGACTCATTTTGAACCCTTATGCTCTATCGACATCTGGACCCTCTAGATCTGCAATGTCTGCAATCCTGGGCAAAGACGTTATGTCCCATATCTGGCAAGATATGGCAACATCCCAGCTTCCGTCTTGGATAACGCCTGCACCCAAGAACTGGGGAACAGCGCAACATGGCAAGCTCAGTGCCAACAACTGGCGAGTTGTCTGTACAATCCATTTGCCAGTTACTTTGATCTGGTTATGGAAAGACGAAACTGCAAGGAAACAGCAAATTCTCCAAAATTTGATGCATCTTGTTACAGCCGCGCGGCTTGTGAATATGCGGGTCTGTACTGCAGACCAGATTTACGAATATAATTATAACATGACAAAATACCTTGAAGGCCTTCAAGAAATTTTCCCGCACTGTTCTCTTCGACCAAATCATCACGCCGCGCTTCACATAGGTGATATGATGAAACGATTTGGACCTTCTCACTCTCATGGAGCACAGTTCTTTGAAAGGCATATTGGCTTTTTCCATCGTATAAATACCAACACCCAGCTTGGTAGTTTCTTCACCTTTTATTTCCGTTAATGGACTAAAATCAAAATATTTTAGGGCAGATTGACGCTAGCATTCTTAGAGCATCTGCTCGCTATGGCAATGTTTTGGCTATTCTTCGTGACGACCCAAACATACAGCGTGCTGCTAAAGATATAATTAAATCCATGGACGCAATTGAGAAAGAGGATCTGCGCGGTTTCAAACTCTCGTCTGAATTAGATGTGGACAATAGCAACATTCCCAAGCTGTCGCGGCCTTTTTTTCTTGAGCCAGCGACTTTTGATCTTCTCAAAGTTCGGGAGCATAACCCCCATTTACTAACTGAAGAAGTTGTGTCTGTGCCGCAGATAAGCTACAAAGGCGTTTGTTACGGTATTGTAAGCTCGGCTCATTACCGTGACAGTGCAATTACATATACTGTCGACGCTTTGAACGCAAACTGTAAGAAGTCCATGGGCGTCATAGAACAGATTTTTCGCTACAGGAATAGTTGGTATCTTGTGGTTCAAATTCATCCCAAAGTCACAAGGAGCGGCTTTACAGACCCGTATCTGCCATACGGATTTGCGGCGGGCTTTTTGTGTGAGGCTTCAATTGATGGCGCTTCAGTGATCAGAATTGGGGACATCATATCTCAATGTGTTGTGACTCCCATCTCCGAAAGCGATTATATTCATGTCATGCCAGTGGACAGGGTGAGCCTTGATACTTTCCATGTGACTCTGCGTACTGATTTCTCTATAGCATATGTTGACCTACAACTCAGATGCATGAGTTTATACTTACATTACGTGCTACTGTGACGATTAGATGAGTGAATCAGAATGTCATGTATTTATTGATCACGAATCTTCCATGCACAAATTGAAAAATGTCTGACTTGCACTATCATAAGAGTTTCAAAATCATATTTAAGCTACGGTTGTCTGATTATGAGCGCTCAATAATTCAAGACGGGTCGATTAAAATTTCGGTCATGTGACCACGTTTGTATGCGGGTTCTCTTTTGCTCTCTCTTTCTTCTTACCCATAGTACCGCTGATTTGGTATCGAACCATCAGTGTCTACGCGTTTTGCCCTCTCTTTGATCTTTTTCTCCATAGTACCGCTGATTTGGTATCGAACCATCAGTTTCTACGGCCCAAACTGATCATCCTCACATACTACAATCTCATTCCTTTACATTCAACCCGTGAAGCCGCGCAAGTCCTTGGAAATCGTCATTCCAATTGAAGCTAAGTAAAATGTACGTGTGTTGAGACATTCATGATCAACGAGACAACCTCTTACTGTTTTTCCCTTTTTGTATCTTCTCTTATAGGCGTGTGCAGATCTTGAATGGTCGCATCTACTATTCTCCTAACTCGCAGCGCACTGTGCAAGAACCTGCCGTGGAAGTTGACCCAAGGAATTCCCTTACAACACCCAACCCTTTTATCCCACAGAAGGGCGGGATATTCACCTTTCGCGATATCCTCGAGCTTGATGTTGCAAGGTATCGACAACCTCGATGGTGGTCACCAATGTGGGGATGGATAAGCTTCATGATGATCGAGAATCATTATCATTATCCACCGTTCCAACCATTATCCCAAATTCCCCGTCGTGTCCATCGTCGTATAGAAGACTCTAAGTACGAATTACCTAAACAAATCATTGACGAATGGCTATGTATTGAGTCGGATCTCATCTTTGCGACGGTTTTATTGCAGGTATACTACGATATCCCATTGTTAAGGCCACTGAACCCGAAATCCTTTGGTTACATGAGAACAAGCGCTAATGCTGGCCACGTTAAGAAGACCTTATTCAAATCAAGGGACTGGTTTTCAGTCTGGTTCGCCCTCCTGGCCTTTTTGATAGCAAAATCGGATTTCGAGTTGTCTAACAGGGAGAAGATGCGATGGTATGATTATTTAGCGGACAAAGGTGCCAGGAAAACATGGTTGGAAGAATTGATGAACTCAGATGTGCTTTGCTTCAGTACAGTCGTTGATCGCAGCGGGGCTTTCCTACAGCTCCCACCCATAGATGAATCCCAACCTCCTGTTTCCTTCTTCCTTCGCAACAATGTTCCAGTTTGGTACGCCTGGGGAGAGTCACTGGCTAAAGATCCCAGTTTTTCGGAGTTGGCCCCTCCAACATATCTTCTTCAATCGGGGACTACGTTTATTACTTCAAGCCCTTCCTTATCTACAGATACAATGGGTGATGATCTTGAGCATGGAAACTGTACCTCGTTGACGGCTCAGGTGACCCTTAATGCGTCAAAGCGCGAGCGCTTTTTGTCGTCATGGAACACCTTTTTGATCTCAAGGAAAGCTCTCAATGCGCGCATAGAGGAGAAAGAAACCACCATGAATCGCCAGAAGCGCTTGGCGAGGGAAAAGCAGCCACCTACATCAAACGTCAAGGTTTTTCATTGGGTCCCTGATGTTCACAGTGACGCGTATGTCCGTGAGCCGGTGAGCAAAAGGTGGTCCAGCGATTTCTTGGAAGACTATTCCGCTAAACAGAAATTCTATGATTCGTTCAATAATGAGTATGATTGCTGCACTGAGTTTGGTTCGGATGACGGTTGGGACGAAGACGACATTGATGAGACTGTGGAGGGCATTTCTGCCGATGATGAGAATGTTGGAGATGACTGGTACACCACCCCAGTACAGTTCATGGAATCCGGTCGTCTAAACGTATCTAACGATGATCAAGACTGGCTTCCATTCAATGCGCAGCCTGTAGATGCAAAATTCGTACCAAATATGGATAGCTTTGAGGAGGAAATCATTGAAACAGCAGCTACCTACCTTGGGTTCACTCCTCCTCTCCCACCTCCCAATCTGCCCCCTTTGACAGACGAGAAGCTTCAAAAGAAATACTTGAGGTTCTTAGGCTTTTCTTGGAACAAATCATTTCCCTACGTTTTTGGTCGACCGCGTGTCTTGTCCCTCTGTAACTTCATTGACCGCCTATCTGGTTCAGGTACTGTTTCACCCGACGAATGGGATATTCTGACAGGAAATCGGACCTGTGTTGCCCAATCTTCATTTTTCCCACTGATTCAGGAAATTCCTGGGCCAGACCGTCCATTATTCATGATCGACTTCATGGAGCAGGCAACGGTTAAGTGGAAAATCACCCTGACGTGTGCCTCAGATGCACTTGTGGTATGCCGGCTGCATTCTGGTTTTCGCGAAAAAGATATTGCACTCTATTTGGTGCGTCGTGGTATCCCTTTCTATACGCTTCAAGATCCCAAAACACTGCCTTTACCACCCACACGCCCTCGTCAACACCATTATACACCGCCAATTCGCCCCTCCAATCATACTTTTACCTTTAGCGAATACACCAGCTACGAATCGCAGTGTCTTGCATTGCTGCGTGAACCAAGATCCCGTGCCGCTTTGCTCCGGGGAGGCTATTTGTGGAGAGTTGCTATTTCAAATGTTGACTTTCAAAGAGTTCTGGACGGCCCTTCTGGCAGTTTTTCCTGTGATGAAGAGATGTTTGTGGTGGCTCTACCAGATGGGAGGAGGTTGGTGGATGACGCGCTTACGGATTCGGAAATAATGCAACTCATGGGAACCTACCATACCCCAACTGGCACGTTTGTTTATTGTATTGTTACATTGTGTATCAACTAATAAAATTATACAGGCTATGGTGACCAGTACGCTGTAAGATCGTGGTGTCCGCCCTTTCCTGTGTTCACAGGCTCTGGGTTGTATTATAGCCGATGGACAGGCAATAACGAAGATTTATACACACTTGCAGCTACTGATACGTTCTCCACCGACCCGATTGTGCGACGACAACCTAACACAGCGAAACATTGGCGCAATATCCTTCGTGGCGTAAGGACTCTGCCCAGAGCACTGGCTACAATGGAAAGGTTATCTTTATCCCTAGTACGCAAGAAATAATGTATATAATTCTAGCAACGGTTCGAGTCTCTTCACATCGAGCATTCTCAGTAGTGTTATTGTCCCTGTCGTACCTGGCCTGTATGTTTAGAGAAGATATTCAATATGCCGTAGAGATACATAATATTTTGACCACAGTGTGATCACGTGAGTAATTCCCCGTTCGACCAAGTTTCTGTGGCCTGACCCAACCGCCTGACCCCCAACCACCACCTGTGTTGTAGTTGGTATCGAACCACTACATCCCTGTCGCAACATCCTCGAGCCAAGGACCAATCCTCTTGAGCGATGCTGTAAATCCTCACCGATGACGTATCGGCGCATCAGACGAGTGAAGATGCCTTCTCGCGAATCCGATGCCAAACTCGCATATATCAAGGCAGCACGTATGTGAAGGAGGCCTTAGTTGTGCGTGCTTCGTATATCTATCGTAGCTGGCAAACTTGTTCCTCAGTCACAACCATAACGCATTCAAGACCTACAGCTTCTTGAAGATATGCCTGCAGTTACTTTCTCACCTCTGCATTCGAATTCAATACTTGGAGGACGTATTACAAATTCTTGGTTGGGACGGGTCATTATCTACAAGTACTTAAACAGATCTTGCAGCTCGGTGGATTGGACCGTCAAGCTCCATAGCGCGCACAGCTTTTCCAAGCCATTGATCGCAGACACAAGAGCGTTGCTGTCATGGTACGACGCTTGTATTTGATATCCGAACCGAATACGCCATTGAATAGTGGCGCAGGCCCTACATTCGCTGCTATGCCGTATTCTCACAGAGTGTCAATGAGAGACAGGGTCAAAACAGGGCTACATTGAGGAAAAGAGGAGAAATGAAACTAATTGCAACTTTCTCCCCATCATTATACACATATACAGCACACGATGCCGACTTCAATGCATACACCGCCAGATTTCAGGTAAGTATTTGGCTTGACAGCACTCTCAACAAGACTGATGGATGCCTAAGCGACCTGGCCTCGGTGAGCGCCAGAGACATTGCATTCATTTTGTGGGCATTAAAGCGCTATAGAGCAGTGCTTCGCGGTAAGAACTATCGGTTTCCATGTCTTTGTCCGAGTGGCTCATTATTTGATGAAATACCAGAGCTTGATGGACGGCTAAGATGTAAGCAACGAGGCATTTATGTTGGATATGACTGGCTCATTAACTATGATAATAGTTTTCGAAGCATTTGTCGAAGATGAACTGGCAAGAATGTCGGATAGCGACCCTATCTTCGCCTTACGCTTTCGCCTGGCCTCCAACATGGTCAACAGGAACCGACGTGTTTAGTCTGATGCTTTTATGTGGGGTTACGAGTAGATTGGCCGTGCATGTGTGCAAGACGATATAGAATGGTTATAAACTCACAAACAAAATGTGGGTGGACAAAGTGAGCGGTTCAAGACTTCTATCCACGACCATGAGCCAATAGAACTGAGAGATTCTATGGCGCTGAAAGCGGTGGACTTCTTGGAGTAAGAAGCAAGTTATGTTGCCCTACACAGTCTAGCCCACGAACGCGAAATGGCATCGTAACATTATTGTTGACTGCTTGTGCGACGGTGACATATCAATACTTCGGCGCGCTCTAAAACTGTCTTACGCCATGATCACTGAGCAGAATGTACACATACTCGTTCGAGCATTGCTGGCATTCCTCGAGTTGCAGATGACGAGTTCAAGCAGCGACTAACGACTCAAATTTGCCTCGCAGCTGAGAGTTATGTTCCCAATGACACATTGACACCCTCCGCGTTTTGAAACTGGGGAATTAGCAGCTGGGATTTTAATGAGTCATTCGGTACATGCGACTTGTCATGATTGTGATTATGCTACGACTGTGCCACGACTACGACGCTTCCGCTCGCCTGGAAGTACTACTCTACATGTAGAAGTACCAGTCTGCAGTCTGCAGACAAAGACATTGTCGCTCACGGCACGCACATGCTGCTGCGCAGAGCCAGTGTTCAAGATCGCGAAGTTGCTGCTGTGCCCTTTCGATCTCCCTGTTTATTTCTCGCGCCATATGCGTAAATTTGGAGCTCGTCTGTGAGGGGGTAGCTGGTTGTAGGCGAACCTCAGGCTGGCGGGTGGCCCTTGGGGTTGGCGCTTCGCATTCATGTATATGGACTCGTTTGGGTCCGCATCCGAGAATTACCGTCTTGGGCGGTTGATAGGAGAGGCTATCGGATTCGTAGTGAGAACAAGCAGGTTTGCGAGGTCGCTTGGGCGAAACAACAGCTCGTAACTTCTCTGCAATTCAACCCTACGCTTGTACTTTCATCCATTACCAATGGCAGCGGTGGAACGTGGACCCACCAGCAGCGGTCCCCAGGTTCCTCCTTGACGGTATGTCTAATTCGAAAATTTTCTCGGCCCTTTTGGTTTAATTTTGTTGTGAACTTTATTTTTTTAACTTGTCCAATATACATTGCTGATCTATAATTGTTTCAGACTTGTTCCCTCAGCCTCATCGAGCACCGCGCTTTCACTAGCGTCTCTCTCTCTGTCGACATCCCCGCCACGGAAGCGAGCGAGCACGAAGAAGCGAGCGCAAGTCGAGATGGCGCGGGCGTGACGAGGTTAGGTGAGAGGCGATAAGTCGACATCGTCGCGATGAGAGCGATCATGACGCAGAGAGAAGCGATAGTAATTACAACGCAGGGGGAAGTCAAGAATCGAGAGGCAGTCGCCATGAAAGAGGGTTTAGCACGAGCGGTAGTCAATGGAGGGGTTCGGAAGGGAAAGGCGTTCACTTGGAGGATGCAATACCCAACCGAGACTCACCATTAGAAGCAACTGACATCATACTCCCCGGGCGGCCGCCCGGCTCAGCGGCAGCGGCAGGCGTGACCGCGTGCGACGCAGCGCCCGGCAGCAGCTTCGAGTACGGCGAGAGCAGGCCGTGGCGCACCATCAGGTGTCTACAACGTCACGATCATCAGTACAGCGTCATGTAAAGGGTGTAGAGAGGAAAGAGAAAAGAAAATAGACGCACGGTAACGGCATGTGCAAGTCAATGTTAATGCTTGAGTCTGACTCGCCCTCCTCCGTCCTCTCACGTGGGCCAGCGCCCAGGGCGGCGGCACCAGAGCCAGAGCGCTTCAGCGCGCCTCACTCATCCCACTCCGCGCCAACACCGCGCCGCGCCGCGCCCACGCTCGCGCTCATCCGGCCTGCACCACTCGAGATCCCACCCGCACCACGACTCCTCGTCGTCGTCCTCGTTCTCGACGCACTGCGCGCCCTCACCCGACTCTTCACCAGCGCAGGGCACGGCGTCGTGCGCAGAACCGTCACAATATCCAGTGACGCCGCGCGCGCCCTCTCCTCCTTCTCGCGCTGCCTCCGCTCCGTAAGCGCACGGAGCCTTGCGACCTCCTCCGCCGACGCGCGGGACACAGTCGCCGTTGAGCGCATGGGCGTCTTCGGATGCTGCGCGGTGCTAGCACCCAAATCCTGATCCTGTACTCCTATGCTCAGCTCACCGGCACTGTGCTGGTCACTCCAGTACCCGGCGCTCTGCCCATGCCTGAACAGGCACGGACGTTGAACGCGCTTCGCGCGGGCCTTCTTAGCCGCGCCGTGCTGGGTGGCGGCAGCATGGACATTACTGCGAGCCTGTATACTCCGGCGTCGCCCAGGCCGCGCAACTCACACACGCACAGCCGCTCATCGTCCTTGTCCGCCGGGCTCTTGTCCATGCTGTCTCCGAGCTCTCTCATTTCTTCCATGTCTGGTTCCGCTAGCAGCCCAAATCCAAACTCAGCGAACGGCGGGCGCTGGCGCTCGAATTCGAGTACGATGCCGTATGCGGTGTATACGCCATCCACCCCCAGCTCGGCACGGTTTCCAAGTGGTCCTGCAAGTCCGGGTCTCTCGGGAGGGTTTGGAGGTGCACCGGCTGCCCCAAAAATCAGTCCCGAAGAGCCGTTGCCGACGTTTGAAGTGCAGCCGGCAATGCTGGCGGTTGACCTTGCCCTCGGGCCTGGCGAATCTCGTAGTTGTATGTGTATTGCTTCCCTTGCGCTTTTTATTTCATCTGATTTCTCATGAAGATACATACATGATCAAGCTTCCCGATAATCTACCGCCCACATTCAAAGGCAAGTCGCTCAAGTTTTCGTATGAATTTGTAGTGGGTATTTGTAGGGCTGGGCCTGCAGGTGGCAGCGGGGGCGTCAGCGCGAATAGCATTAGCAGGGTCATGAAAGTACCTATACGAGTATATAATCATATTTCTGGTACGTTTGAATAATTCTATTACCCCCCATTCATGCAACTAACAAGCTTGCAGTCGCACGCTCTTTGAAGCCGTACGATTTGCTTTGGCCAGTTAGCCGGAGGCAGGACGCCGGTATGCCTGGGACAGGCGAAAGTGGCTGAGGACACGAAGGACAACGCGCGGAAAGGGATAGCTCGCCTACCTTCTGGTACGCATATATCTAGCTTTCTGTTTATATTGTCGCCAATAGTCTGATCTTTTTGTTCTTTCCCGCTCAGCGTCAACGCCCATAGGTATAGTGCCATCCAATACGCTAGATTCTATCTGCGAGTACTCCCGTTGGTCGCTTCCCTACCCGAAGACGATGATAGAGAGGATGTCATGCTTTTAATCGGCGGCCCGTCAACACCAAAGGCTTCGAAACTTGACGGAGAGCGGGCCCACTCATCATCGGTAGCTAATGGGAATGGTGTTCCTCCTGCCGCTAATAAGCATCCTCGCTTTGAAGAAGTCACCCGTGTGGAGAGCGAGAAAGAGAAGGAAGATGAGGGCGGGTTGACTGGGTGTCGGGAGGCAGTGGAGATTCTGACTAGGAACCTGAAGAAATGTCAGTTGATTTTGTTTCGTCGCTTTTGGGCTTCGTGGCTTATCTGATTATCCAGGTTCTTACGATGTCAATAAAGATGGGGTAAAAGTGGCTGTTCTCACATTTGCGAAGTCTGCGTATCGTCTTGGGGAAACTGTCTCAGGTATTGTAGAGTTAAACGATAGAATTAGCAAAGCTCGTGTGCTCAAGGTACGTTTATTAACGTTATAATAACTTAACAAACTAATGTATACATACTGTGTTCCGCACTGTTTCATTAGTTGTCTGCGATTCTGGAGTCCCACGAAACTCTGCCTTCGACCATCATCTCGCTTGCTCGACCCAGCATCGCTACGCATCCCATCGACCAAAAGCGAAGGCGACGGCGAGCTCGACACCGACATTGTCAACGAAGGAGCAGGCGACCCCGAGCCGGACCCGCTTCCCGACCCCGACGCCTCACCACCCTCCCTCCTCCCAGCAGCCGCCGAGCCCATGAATGCCTCGCGCAATCCAGGGCTCCGAACGCGGGTCGCGCGCAGTTCGCGCCGCAGGTCCTTCACGCTCGGCCTGCGCTCTATCTTAGGCTCCGTCGAATCAGAGATGGACGGCGGCGTATCGATCTTGTGCTCCATAGTGTACGACGAAGAGGAAGGAGGCGTATGTGATGTAGCCGAGGAAGACGACGGGCGCTGTATCGTTGTATCAGATGCTGCCATCTACTTTGTCGTTGTCATTGTTTCGGAGGACGTCCGTGTCGTTCTCTCCGCCTCCGCATTCGCCTCAACTCCTTCCCGTAAACTCTTGCCATCACCAACCCCGACCCCGTGCCGACAGATGAGGTCATCCATGCGACCCAGGACCGTGCTGTCCTTCCTTGCGAGCCCATGTTCCTCCAACACCTCCAACCGCACCTCCACTCGCGCCTGCGCCCATAAAATCAGCACCGGTACCCGCGCCACCTCCGCCCATGAACGTCGCAAAGCTCGCCTCGTCCTCGTCTGCGAGAGCATCGCCAGCGCTGACGGTGAGCGAATGGAGCCCGAGCCCCATACTCGACATGTGCGTGTGGAAGCGCCCGCTGAGACCGAGCCCGGCCGAGGGCGGGGGTGAAAGCGGCGGCGACGAGAACGACGAGTCCTGTGATTGTTTTTGGGGTATGCGCTATCCCCCCGCGCAGAGGCGGAGGCGGAGCTGGGGGCAAAGGCGACCCCGCATCCGACACCTCCATCTCGCCCGCCGCAGCGACCATCCCATGGACGTCCATAGCGAGGAGCGATGCATTCCCTGCCCCTTCTCCATCCCATTGGCCGTCCTCCTCCTCGACCCCACCGTTCCTACCCAATCCACCTGCCCCACCCACACCACCGTCCACTCTCGCCTCCTCGCGATCACCACCATCGAGCGCAGACGCGCCGCTCCACTGCGTCGACGTCGACTCTGACGGGAGGAGGTACGGCAGCGCCGAGTCGCGCTCGTACTACGCTCCGCCAAGGTCACGCAGGTCCGCCTAGTGCTTTTGGGCGTACCTACTGTTTTGTCTATCGATACGAAGAGTAGTTACCCCCCCACGGTCCGTTGCGACAGCCCTGCCGAGCGTCGGCGGCGGTTGGTCTCTTCCGAGCTCCTCTGTGCGCTCGCAGTCGTATGCGTCCCGCAGCCGCTCGCGCAGCGGGAGCGACGAGAGCATCGATGCCGACGCAGCCATCGACATTGAGGGCATGGACGACACCGCGGATAAAGTCCACGTCCACGTCGCGTCTGCGAGCAGCGCGCTCCGTAGCTCGTATTATGGGGCTTATGCCACCCCGCCCGGGGTTAGCCATAGTTCTATGGCTATGGCTATGTGTACGCCGGGCGCCGGGGCGCCGGAATGAAGCGCGAGGAAGACGAGATGAGCGTTGGGTTCAGCGTGCGCGAAGAGGACGAGGAGGAGCAGGAGGTAGACGAGGACGACACTGTGCATCAACACCACAAGCGGGGCAGGGCCCAACAGGATATATAGACATGGACTGAGTCTTGGTCTGATACGCTTTCTCTTCCTCGTGGGCAAGAACACCCCGAGCGGAGGAGAGGGGGCAAGAAGGCGACGGTGTCTTCGCTGTGGTTGGTCCGACCACGACGCCTGGGGACCACAAATAACGAAGATAACGACGAGCTACAAATCATACCTGATGACAGAACCTGTTGTACGTGCCTTCGGAGGAGCTTTTTGCTCTGGAGGTCACGCGAGGCGATAAGACAATCCCTTCTCGTCTCGTGTTATATTATATAAGATATCAATTTACCCAAGGGACTGTATTTTCTTTCTTTCCTTGTTTTCTGTAGGATATATGGGGGCGGACATTCTCTATTTCTCTCCATCTTTTTATACGTATCCTTCTTGTTTTCTTTCTCTTCTGCCTTCCCCCTTATTTCCTTTCTTTTTTCTTCGTTTCGTTTCCTCACCAGTGACTCCTTTCGCCCACAATTCGACAACCTAAGAGACACCCCCATAGGAGACGTGGCGGACGGCAGCCCTGATATAGCTTTATGAGACGCGTGTCCTGTCTGAAGAATCTTATCGAGTTCGGCGATGCTGTCGACGACGAGGGGGTCGAATGTGACCCCTATGTTCTATTTGTGCTGTGAGCATCGCGAAGAAACGGCTGAGGTAAGACATACCGAAGTTCTCGTCCGGTCAAACATGTTATGCTTGCTGGTGACGCCCGCCCAGCCCTGCACTGAGGTTACGGCGCTTGCATGGTGGGCCGCCGTTGACATCGTCTCCCCGTTGTAGGGACTAATGCCGTCCTTGTCGTCAGCGGTGCGGTAGGACCAGCATCGCGAGTGACTGTGCTTAGCGGTGGACAGAGCGGTGGGTAAAAGTTGGAAAATCTTGGAGAGACAGCTCGGAGGCGGGGGTACTCGAGCGAGCTGTCTTCGTGGCGGTCGCGCATTTAGGCAGTTTTGTAGCTGGGGTACGCTGCTGACGCTGGCGGCGGGGCGCGGGGTCGTCGTCAGTGTTGGCGGAGAGGCGGGATGAGATGTCGGTATTCTGGAGGCCGCGCTCGAGCATGAGGCACGTCATGTCAGTACGCATCGGTTGCCCAAGACGTTGGCCTGTACGTGGCAAGGCGAGTGGGGCACTATGCGTAGGTCCTACCCACGTTGGCCCCACGGATACAATCAGACATGCTTGCCCGAGCTGTGGCGAAGTGTAATGCAAAGACCGAGTTTCCAGGTGTACAACGTATGAGCAACGAGGCTTCCGTGGGCAGACACATGTTGAAAAGATGCTCGAAGCCTGATATCATACAGGTCCATCAGTTTCTTGACACTGTTTTTTGGTAGGAGATTGTCGATATATTGGCGGTAGGAAACCATAGAAAGGTAGCAGTTTGGACCAAAATGAAGCGCCATCGTCGTGGTCGTCCACAAAGTGCGGTCGCTGACCGTGTTATACGACATGTGACAGAGGCTGGAGTGTTGTGTACGACCTTCCCTAACGCGACTCTCAACGTGCTCCAACCTACTCCTCCAGAGCAATCATCTTTCATTAATGGAAATAGCTAGTGAGTAATACCTCGTACGCCAAGATTACTTCTGAACGATCACCAAATCCTTAAGACATCACCTCCACGTTTGAACTATACCTACCAAGGGGAATGCTGGACGCGCCACGGTCGACTAGGAAAAGGGCGCGAGCTGTCGAGGTATTTCGAGAAGCAATTCTAAGGATAAAGGATAGCATAGAAGCAGAGTTTGGAGAACGCAGGTGGATCATCATCCTATAGTGAGTTCTTTGTTTGAGATGCTGAGCTCCCGTAACCCATATTCATTAGCCACCCGTGCGCCCATAACTCTGACAATCGTCCCAAAAATCGACGCGATCGTGACTTGTTCCCCGGGATGGCGAACAAGAACCGAAGCGGGGGCAAGGGCAATCACTACACAGCGTACGGCTATATCTACGATGCCACGCTTCGTTGCTGCATCGAACTATGGTGGATGCACACCGACGATGACAACAACGTGGAATATGGATCCAATAGCACTACATCGAACAACTGGCTTAGGCAAGTGCCCCTGGATGCAGTTATTCCCCTTGCAGTCAGTTTGTATACATCGTCTTCTGTAGCCTTGCTAATGATCTTTTATTTTAGGTGATTTAATGATTCTCTCGACGGGATTCTGTACTTTTTTTTTGTTCATTCCTCATATATTATGTCTACAATTTGTTGTAAATACTGTCATCTTGTTGTGTCTATCGCATAGCCGTCTCTGAATTTGATGAATAATTTATTATGTATGATGCTTGTATGATACTTCAATAACTGACCTAAGAGCGCGCCGCGAGACCAAGGTCAATTCCCCTCACCAGATTGTATTCAGCAGAAATTTAATGCATATGCTGAGTAACATCTATGAATAAACTTGGATGCTATATTAAAAAGATCCGACAAAGACACCCAGATTGTATTCAGCAAAAATGTAGTACATATGCCCAATATATGCTGTATAACACCCAGGAACAAATCTGGATGTTATTTAAATTATATTCCGTATTTGATTCATGTATCTTTTAAATATGTTCCAGATATGTTCCCTCTATAATACGAGGTATAAAATTTAGACATGTTCTTCTGCATGTTCTGTGTTATTATATAGCAGTTATAAATAATGTACCCATGATGTATACGGTGCATAATGGTCAGAATATATTAAGAAGTTATTTTTAATGTATTCTAAATTTGTTCCTGGGAATCCATTTCGAAGATATCAGTTATTTGTTCGGCATGTATCTTAGAGAATACATGTTAGTTTGCCCACAGTGTCAACAATGTCCTTGAATTTGAATACTGCCAGATGAGCCCCTGTGGGAAACAGTGTCTTCTCCTGCATTGTTATTTTTGATGACTTTGCCTTGGTGGTGTGAGGTGCAAAGTTAGGTTGGACTGGTCTGAAAAGTCTGTCTCTAAAGTTCACAATGTGCAGGAGTAACATGTGTACAATGATAGCACATTGAAGTGGTTTTACTTGTTTTGCAACAAGGAGCTTCCAGTGTAAAGGTCTTTAATGATGGTTTCCGATGCAAACAGGTATGGTGTGTATAGGTAGAAGTTAACCCTAAGGGAAGCTGGGAAAATACAAAGATATTCTACTCTTTAAATATCCAATCTGGTTGTCATGCCCAGATCATACCATATACATCTATGAAGATCTGACTGTCCTGCTATGCTGACTTTATCTTGTCAGAAACCACACTGCACTGCAGCATGTTCTATATTTTGGCCACAATTTCCTTATCTCTGGAATCCAAGCCCAAGCATAAGAAACCCCTTCCTGTAGTTAGATTATATCCATGTCTGCTTTAAACATATGTATGTCTCCACTGTTCCTCTTTCTACACCTATGTCCTTTGTTTTTGTGTTGAAAATCTTCTACTTTCTGTTACCACAAGCTTACATATTATTGGAAATCTTCACCATGTTTGCCCCAGGTCATATGGATGAGTATATCCTTGTGATTGACTCCCTTGTGGATCCATAGTTACATCAAATTGTTAATATTAATCTGATGTTGTCAGCATCAGAAGTCCAATATTGCTCTGATGCTGTTATCTTTCTTAATCAGTTATTGAGCTTGTAATAACATCTTGAATCTTCCTTGAGCTTGTCTTCTTGTTTCATCCTGTACATATTTCATATCTTTGAATAAACTTGCATCTTCATATCTCAATCTTCATATTTCATGCTATATCTTGTTCTTTTAGTTTCCAGTAGTAGTTTCTGATTGTTTTAGTAAATATGTTGCTTCTTGTGTATCTATGTTCTAAACCTTGTGGTTTTCTTATTTTCACAAGGGGCCAGCCCCAGCCTCTCACAACAACAACAGAGGCAGGTGGTGGGGGAGGAAAAGAGGCAGGTGAAGAGGAGGGTAGGAAGGCCTTCTTTGCCTTGGGGGCCTTGGCTGCCAGTACAGGCTTGATACTGGTAGCTGCTAATCAATTCACTAATAACTAGTCAGAAATAAACAAGAGACTATAAAATTTGTTACTCACTAATGATAGGCATGCTGCCTATAGTTGACCTTGACCTTCCCCTACTCCTGCCTCTATAGGACAAAGCCCCATCTCCACTATCTCCTTGAATGCTTCCTAGCACATGTTTTCCATGTCTTGTCCATCTGAACTTGTGTCCTTGGGCAAAAGTTTCTGCATGTAGCTATAGAATGTGAGCCCTATAGTGCACCTAGCAGCAGATTGCTTGCACATTTGAAGTTCAACCTATTATTATTGAAAAGTCAGTAAACTAAATATAAAAAATATAACAAAAATACTTACCAGGGACTTTCATAGTCTGGTCCTCTCCTTCAAAAATATTTGGCTCCCTCCTTCCCACACTTGAACATAGTCATGGTGGAATACAACAATTGTATCTTGGATGTCGAGGTTGCTGTGAGACAAAGCCATAAAGAAAAGTAAATTGAATTTATGATAAGGGGAGGACACAGGGTGTGGAAGAGAAAAGAAAAGTTCTGTTACTGGCTGTGTACTATTATAAAGTTTAACATCTACAAATAATAGTCAACATTCCTATGCAAAGCAATCAACAGACATGAGCTTTTCAAAACCACAGGCAATGTCTGAGCATTGCTAGTCTAAATATGTGCATATTATTGATGTCTGTATAAGATATTTGTGGCAAGTGTGGGCTAGGATAGCATAAAAATTAGCTATATACCTTTGGGCAAAATACACTGCCAGTCTTACTGAGACTGGCAGTGCATAATATTGTTATATGATATTTGGAGCAAGTGTGGGGTAGGATAGCATAGGTATTGTATATATGCTATCAGCTTTGTAATGTGATCCACATTATAATAATAATTCACTGTAGTACTATAGATTACAGTACTTAGGCACTGTCCTATGTGATGTGCTCCTCCTCTCCCTCCTTTCTCTAGGTAAAGTACTTCATATCTTGGGTTCTTGTTTGTATTTTTGCCTAATTCTTTTTGGGGTCTTTTACTACAAATAGGTATAGACTAATTGTCCAGGTTTTTTCATTTTATATGCCCTTAATATTTGACCTCCCTAATGACCATATGACTACTATTATAGACTTGAATATTATCTTCCTTCTTCAGTTTTCAACAGAAACTTTCGCAACTTGGCATGCTTATGTACCTTCTATGTGGGGTTTGAACATATTTGTTACACAAATTTTGAGATTTTTGGATGCCTGTGAGTAGCCATGTCCTCCTCCATCTTCCTGTCTTGGACTAATTTTGCTCTAAGTTCAGAACTACTTCTTCAATTGCCTTGGTAGCTTTTTGGAGCATATTTGCATTAATTCAGGCTTTCTAAAGAGCCCTTGAACATGTCATTCCAAGCAGAATTTACAACTTTATAAGCACCCTATCTGTTAGAAATAGCTCATTGTTGTTGCTGAGATAGGGGCTTGGGAAGGGGGATGTATGTATGACACACTGCTGGTGTTGCAGGTGCAAGGGGTTGTTCAAACAGATTGACTAGCTAGCCATCCTGGTGTGGGAATGGACACAAAGTGCCTGGGCTCAGGCATGTGAGAGAAGAATATCTGTATTCTGGTCAAGGTCTAATTTAGGATACATTGTAGTAAGCTTTGTATGTACATATTAGTACCAAAAGTCCATAAACACATGATCTTCAACACTATCACAGTAATATATAAGAAGTTTGAATAGTACTTGTTAAATGGTATTATATCTAAACACCTTTGAATAATACAAGACACATCTAATGGATTCTAGGATGCCTTGAGCTGCCCTGGATTGCCTTGGAAAATTTGTGCCTAGTTGTTTGCAGAGGGACCTTACCTTGAGTGCACCTAAGGGCCCTGGCTGCTTTGCATGTCCCGGTGGTCTTAGGATCTCTAAGGCAGTGCCAGGGAGATACAAAGCTCCTGGGAATAAAAGACATTTTCCTGATAGTTAGCACACTGTCAAGGATGACTGCAGAGACAGCTCACCTTTGCCATCTCATTGTCTCTGATTTTTCATTCACATAAGACTGCAATTTTAGATGTATGAAGGTATTTCTCTTTTTTATACCCATCTGGAACAAAGTAGGCATCTATCTTGTTTGTGGATCCACTAATGTCTGAGGTAATGATTGTGTTAGAACAGTCAAAGAACAAATACTACTTGTTGCATCCACTAATTTTAGAGTTGCTGATTACTTTAGCAATGGGAACAAGCTGTGCAAGCACCTTTTTTTCTTTATTGCAACTGGGACACTTGATCTATTTTGCAAAATGGAATAAAAGCTTAGTTGTAGTTTTTATTTTGCCTTCTTTTGCATTTGTCTTGGCTACTGAAATGGCTGTAATGAGCAGCTGGTTATTGTTACTTCTCTGACACATTCACTCAAAGCATGCATCCATGTCTATATCTTTTAATACAAATAAAAGATATACTGCAAAAAATGCATCAAAGTCAGCTGTTACAAATTCTTGGTCCATTTTTTTTAGCAATGTGGCTGCATAGTTTGGTTATGTTGGTGATGACTACAAGCAAGTTTTCTTTAGGCTTATGACCAGCCACATTACTTTTGCACTCTGGCAAAGGTTCACACTTCAACAAAGGCTGTGCAATAGCTAAAAGACTAGATCCATGGGAAAAATTATAGATTGTGGATTAATGAATCTGGCACAGTCAGCTAGCTGTGCTCAGCAGCCTGCTTTGCAGTACCAGCCTTTACCAAGCATTGACACCAGCTAACTGCAGTCTATTGACTGCATCCATTGCTGCAAGCCATAATATACCACATGCTTGAGGCCTGCACTATACTTTCAAATGCTTTGTTACTTTCTGTAATAAAATACATCTGCTTTGCTCAATTAGCCTAGCTGACCCTGTAGCTTAATGCAACTGTCAACAATTGCCCTCCCATGTTTCTTCCCTATAACACTGCACAAATTCTTGCTTGCTTTATTTCAACTGATATTCTAGCTGCTTGCCAGTACTGGGAGAAATTGAAAAAGGGTATCTAGGCACCAGTCTTTGCTTACAATGATGTAGCAACTGAGGTAGAATTTAGGGAGTTCAATGAATATGCTCTGCCATTAGGAACATTTTTGATACAGATAATCTTTAAGTCTCATGTATATTTTGGTAGCTTATAAGCATCTATATCTTCCCTTGAAAAATTGTGAAAACTATGGCTTGAAACTGGTAGAACCATTGAAATATAAAGCTACACTTTTACTCTTCATGCAGGAGCCTTACCAGTCTATACTACCTCTCTTTACTATTGCCATAAGTACTTCCATATTAACTTGTGTGATATCTTGCCTAATATTTATTTGTAGCATGCATGTAAACATATCACCACAACTTTTATGTTTATGAGAACATGTAGACTTACTATGGTGGTGTTCTGACTATTGTTTAAGATGCTAAGCATTAGTTCATGGATACCCTACTGCTAGAGTTCATCTCCACAAGCAATGTATTTGCTTGGTGAGTTTCTTTATTTGATGATGATAGTATTGGTTTTTACTTGATTTGTAACAGGGTATTAGGTTCAAATTGTGCCTGAATTTACCTGATAGGACAATGCCTGGGTTGTGTAGTATATAGGACTTTAGTAAACTATTAGTATATTGTAGATCACAGGCCCATTTCAACAAATGGCAACCTAGCATAATACTGTGATCCACAGAGCTAATGGTGACATATCTTAGTACCTTGTTTCACAGGGCCATTTTCAACAAATGGCATCTGCATATATAGGTGATGTAAATCTGGTGGAAAAACAACTTACAGCAGCATTATATATATTTTTCTGAAGCAAATCTGGCAGAAATAGTTTGCAGAGCAAGATAATGGATTGTAGTTGATGATGTTTAATATTTCCGCCAGTTTTTGAATATTTCCACTGGATAGATAGTATAGTATAAATTTAGTACTTTGTTGCCGCCGATTTGTGCATTTAAAATTATTTTTATGGGTCAGTAGAATTCAAATACTTGATTACACTTTTTGTTTCATAAAAAAGTAGATATTGTATAGTTTGCATTTAAAAAATTTTAATTGTGAAGTCCAGTGGCTAAAATTCCTATGGTGCATGGATTTTGATGCACCAGGGTGCAGGCCTATAGAGGTACCAATTTAACAGTGGCCTCTGGGCATAAGAAATAATTTTTACAAGTAGAAAAGATTGAAATCTGGATTTATCAAGAATAAAGATTGTTCATTTAATTGTGATGTTTGTATGCCTTTGTACATGCTTTATAATGCACCTGAGCACATACACTGTTCTTCACCAAAGTGCTCAACTCTGTCCAATTGACACTCTGAAACAGTTTTGCCCACTGCACTTGCACATTGTCACTGTCATCCGCATAACTCGATCACACATGTTCCGCATCTTTGAACTACCCTCTTGCACAGTCTTGTGTCAATCGGTTCACTGCTGCTCGTGCAATCGACGTTTTACTGCAAGTGCTCAACTTGGCCCAATTGTGATACTGCAAGTGTTCTGCCAACTGCTTGTTAAAAGCAGACTGCTTACAGGTGCAGAGAGCAAACCTAAGTCACACAGAGATGATAAAGTTGGCGAGATACTGAAGGGAACTGATGGCACTGAGGTAGGGAACACTTTGCATGAACTCAATGTTGTCAGAGCTGCTAGGTGCCACTGCACAGACTAGGACAGTGCCAGCTGACATAGGAGTGATGACAGGAATTGCATCTTGCATACTGTAACATTCAAGCATGTCCAGAATGAACTGGCACTGGTGAAGTGAAATCTTGCGTTTGCTGCAATCCCTGGTTATGCCAACGCCTAGTAGAAACTCCATCACACCGAGATCCCTGCATTTGAATAGTTCACTAAGTTGCTTCACAGCATGGTCAATGGACACAGTCAATTTGGATGCAAACGTGATGTCATCAATGTAGATAGGCACAAAAATGCGAACTGTGCCATTTGAGTAGATGTACACTGACCTGTCTGCTTCCACACACTTGAAACCCATATCAGTGAGAACAGAGTGTAACTTCGTGTTCCACTGCCTAGCTGATTGCTTGAGACTGTAAAGCAACTTGCGCAGCTTGCAGACCTTGTTTGGTGCACCTTCATGGAATCCCTCAGGCTGCAGCATGTAAATGTCCTCATCCAAGTCGCCATTGGTGAATGCAGACGAAATGTCCACAGAGCGTAGCTCAAGGTCCTCTGCAGCTGCAATAGCCAGTATCATGTGCAAGGTTGCTGGACAGAAGGTGGGAGCAAAGACTTCGGTGTAATTGACTCCAGGATGCTGACTGTAGCCCTTTGCAACAATACAAGCCTTGTAGCACTCCACAGTGCCATCTGTGTGATGCTTGACCTTGAAGACCAAACCAGAACCAATAGCCTTTGCACCAGGTGGCAAGTCGACAATTTCCCAAGTGTTGTTCTGCAGCAGTGTGTTGTACTCTGCATTTGCTGCATCTCGCCATCTGTCTGTGTTGTCGCCCTTGAGTGCCTGCTTGTAGTTCTTGGGATCTGACACAGTAGCAGCACCAGCAAACTGAACCTCTTCCAGACCTTTGTCAACAGTGTAACTGTCGAGTTTGTCGTTATCGAGGTCGTCTGTCTCAGAAGGCAGCGTAGACAGCAGGAGGGGCACAGCAGCAGGTTTGACTTTCCACCATTCACCAGGAGGATGAGATTCACGTGTAGTGCGTCTTAGAGGCTCAGCAACAACCTTGGGTTCCACAGGAATGGGAGGTGCAACAGTACGAGGCAGTTTGGGCACGTTTGGAGCAGAATGCTGATCTCATCGAGTTGAGCATGTTGGTGTTTTTGTCGATTGCAGAATGCGATGCGATGACTCCAACTCGGCTGTGGTACTGTCAGACTCGTCTTTCGATGCCCTATCCGATGGTACTTGACTCGACTTGCTGGGACCAGCAGTTGGACTGGAATGCACATGTGATTTCCCTGAATGCAAATTAGGCAAAGTTGAGCACTTTGGTAAACTCAACGATTTCGCACCAGTAGTTGGTTCCTGCGAATTAGGAGTAGGTGCATCGTGTTCGTCATCAGACAATGAGTCAGATGGTGCTGGTCCTGCGGAAGGAGGTGCAGTTGGTGCATCCCAGTCATCAGTGTCAAAGTCAGGCAAATAGGACGCAGTTGAATCCCCCCCAGAATCTGGCACATCTGAGAAGTGTGAAGGTGTGCCCTTTGGAAACAGGTTGATTGGTGAAGTGACCTTCACACCAGGAAAACTGTGTTCATCAAAGATAGCACATTCTGAGATCACATACTTCTTAGTGGACGGATTGTAGAACTGCCAGCCTTTGTAGCCTGTAGGATAACCAACGAAGATGCACTTCTCAACGTGTGGTTGTAGTGACTTGCATTTGTCTCTCTGCACAAAGACATATGCAGCACAACCAAAGACACGGAGATGGCTCATATCAGGTTTCTTGGCATACCACTCAGTATAAGGCACAGAGTCAGTTAGAGACGACGTAGGTAGCCTGTTCCACACATGAATGTAAGCAAAAACTGCAAGTTGCCAGAACAAGAGTGGGAGCTTTGCCTCTACAAGCATTGCAGTGACATGCTCAGCAATGGTGCAGTTGGCATGTTCAGCAACACCATTCTGCTGAGGACGATTGCATGTGCTGTGGTGCCTGTGAATGCTGCATTGCTCCATAAACCGTATGAACTCGTTTGACATGTATTCACCGGCCTTGTCATCCTGCATAGCCTTGATTTTCGCGTTCAGCTGATTCTCTGCATATGCCTTGTACACCTTGAATGCATCAAATGCGTCTGACTTGCGCTTCAGGAACATGACAGCATGCAGGTGAGTGCAGTTGTCAATGAATGTGATCCAGTAGCGATGTCCCTCAGGCTTGGGCACTGAGAGCGGACCATGCAAGTCAGAATGCACCAATTCAAGTGGTTTGGTCGATTTGCAAGTTGAGCTCGGAAATGTGCCAGACATCATCTTGCCAGCTAAGCATGGTTCACAAATCGGATCTGGTTGCTCTTTCGATGTTATGAGCATGCCAGTGACCAGATCCTTTGAGAGCAGCTTGTTGATGTGTGTATGGCT
Organism: Stropharia rugosoannulata; assembly: GCA_028532985.1. Lineage (NCBI taxonomy): Eukaryota > Fungi > Basidiomycota > Agaricomycetes > Agaricales > Strophariaceae > Stropharia > Stropharia rugosoannulata. The sequence goes on along the minus strand of JANCIK010000001.1, from coordinate 2,269,640 downwards.
GTGATGTCCGCAACAACAATGCCAGAGCTCAGCATTCAGAGGTAGAGTCGATGTTGCATTTGCTGACTGTGTAGCAGGCTCCGTGAGCGCATTCAGGATACCACTGTGAGATGCAGTAATCGTTGCAGTGAACAGAGTCTTGCCATTTCGCTTGAAGTGCATAGTACTGTCATCAACTTCCATAATCATGCCTTTGTGTTTGGTGAGGTATAAACAAGCAAGTAGATTATTCTTAAGCAATGGTACATGTAAAACGCGAGATATCTCTACAGAAGGCACTTCCTTCCCATTAATAACTGGGTGGATGACAACTGACCCTATACCAGCCGAGTATACTATAGTATGGTCTGCAAGACAAATGGGGACAATGTGAGGCTTGTAATCATACATCCATTCTCGATGAGGCGTCATATGGCTAGTAGCACCCGTGTCTGCAAGCCATTCATAGTCAGTGTCAATGCCAGAGGGTCATTAGAGGAGTGAGCACTTGCAGAACCAGCAAACTCTTCAGTTGATTCGCTTTCTTCCTTTGCAGCATTTGCCTTCTGCTTGCCCTTCCCTCTACCCCTCGATTTCCCTTGCTTCTGCAATGTGCCCTGTTGTGCAGACGACCTTGCATCCTTCTGTGCACGCTCAAATCGATGGATAGTTGACAGAGTTCAATTTGGGGAATTGAGGTGTTGATGAAGAAGACATGATTGCAGAATGATGTGAGAGTGGGTGGACCGATAGTCGAACACGCGAAACCTAGGACTGCCAAGTTATAGGGGTAACAATGACGAACTCGGGGTGTGGCAACAACAACAAAATTGGAGTTGCAAACTCGAGGAGTTGAGCACTTGGGTACTAAAGTGAGAATTGCTGGACAACGATGCAACTGATCGAGATGAGACTTGGGGGCTCGATGTATCAATGATGAAGGAAATGGTATGCTGAGTTGCAACGGAGTCGACGTCGATGCGAGGTCGCAGTGAGCTGAACAAATTTCAAGGTCCTAACTCGAGGAGCTGAGCACTCTGGTGAAGACTGGTCGATTGCAGAAGAACAACAGAGCATAGTGAGGTGGCAGATGGCAGGCAGCGAGGGGATCGTATGAAGAGTGGATCCTCGAAAGAACGGAGTGGGGTGACGATCAGGGAGGCCCTAAAAGCGCAAAAGAGCGGACAGCTCTGGGAAGCCCAAAGCTGAAACAGTCTCTGGTGAAACCAAGAGAGTGCAGTAGACCTGTAAAGAAAAAGAGCGAATTGTGCGAGGACCGATTGAGCTGGCAGAACGAGAGTGGTACCAGAACGACGGTCGTGACGTGGCGGTCCTGCTCGTGAAACAACGAGGTGAAACGAGGGCAAATGAGTGTTAGGTTAAGTACCAAGCCACCCAGGTGAAAGGAGAGTGAGAATAAGAGAGAGTAGCAATGAGTAGGGACTGCTCAGAGTGCAGGGCTCATAACCTGTTAAAAGCGGACACTTATAGGCACAGAGAGCGCCCCTAACTCAGGTGGGATGGTTTTGGGTTCCACAGGAATGGCAGGTGCAACAGTATGAGGCAGTTGGGGCACATTTGGAGCAGAATGCTGATCTTTTTGAGTTGAGCATGTTGGTGTTTTCGACGATTGCGGAATGTGATGTGATGACTCCAACTTGGGTGAGGTACTGTCAGACTCGTCTTTCCACGCCCTATCCGATGGTACTTGACTCGACTTGCTGGGACCAGCGGTTGGACCGGAATGTGAATTGGGCAGAGTTGAGCACTTTGGTAAACTCGATGATTTTGCACCAGTAGTCAGTTCCTGGCAGTTGAATCACCCCCAGAATCTGGCACATCTGAGAAGTGTGAAGGCGTGCCCTTTGGAAACAGGTTGATTGGTGAAGTGACCTTCACACCAGGAAAGCTGCGTTCATCAAAGATAGCATGTTCAGAGATCACATACTTCTTAGTGGACGGATTGTAGAACTGCCAGCCTTTGTAGCCTGTAGGGTAACCGACAAAAATGCACTTCTCAATGTGTGGTTGCAGTGACTTGCATTTGTCTCTCTGCACAAAGACATATGCAGCACAACCAAAAACACAGAGATGGCTCATATCAGGTTTCTTGGCATACCACTCAGTATAAGGCACAGAGTCAGTGAGGGACAACATAGGGAGCCTGTTCCACACGTGAATGTAAGCAAAAACTGCAAGTTGCCAGAACAAGAGTGGGAGCTTTGCCTCTACAAGCATTGCAGTGACATGCTCAGCAATAGTGTGATTGGTGCGTTCAGCAACACCATTCTGCTGAGGCCGATTGCCTGTGCTGTGTCGTCTGTGAATGCTGCATTGCTCCATAAACTGTATGAACTTGTTTGACATGTATTCACCAGCCTTGTCATCCTGCATAGCCTTGATTTTCACATTCAGTCTTTTTTTCTTTTTTTTTTTGGTAATCATGGCTTGCACCAATTTATTACGCGGTGTCTGAACACAGTCCGCACTGCGAAATACATCACAGAATACTACCTACAGTAGATAGGGAAACATACTCCCCGGGTGAGACACAACGCGTGGAACAAGACAAAGCAGGTAACGCGTCAGACAAGGACGAGACACGCTAAGACGCATGTCATGTCAGAAAAGCTAGAGGAGGCTCCTTACTCTGTGATGGCCGAAGCACCCAGTATGGTTCACCATGCACTGCACCTAAAGGCTTTGTCCGAACCCCTTCTGGTGATGAGACCTGGAAAGCCCAACAGTCACTCATCATGCACCATTTAAGGATGGGGTGCACGCCATTAATGCCGAAGCTGACCAAAACTGGCAATCATCACAATCACTGCAAGGCCTCCAAAGCTGTTATCCAACCCCAGCAGGGGGAGAGTTAGCAAAGACAGAGGGATTGTCTCGCAAGAATTTGATAAGTGTAGGGAGGTAAGTCGGAACACCATCGTGAGAGTGCTTGAGCAGAGGACACTCAAACAGGTGTTGCCTGGTCTGGAGGAGGACCCCACACTCACAGGAGTACTTTTTGTCAATATTGAAGTGCTTAAAATAAGCACTGATGGGCACATGCCCTAGTAGGCACCGGGTCATGCACAATGTGAGCGAAATTGAATCCCCACAAGATGAGAGCCAAGATCCGCCCTTGGCATACAATGGCTTGATGCAATGTTCTCTGTCGATGGAGTCGAGTTGGAGGAAGTTATGTCCTGCGTGATCTGTGTCTCTAAAGAACAGTTGATGCCAGGCCCGTAATTGTTGGTCAGCTACTGCTTTGCAGCAGCTGTCCAGAGAAGAATCCTGGTACCTGCCAAGTACCCGGGGTTGGGCCTTTAATAAAAGGTGAGCTTCATGATGGATGCCCCATTCAGACTTGGATGGGACATCAACAAATGTAATGGAGTGCAAAGGGTCCTTAGAGAACCACTCAGCTAAGGCGTGACAGACAGCCAAGGAATGCCCTTGGCCGGAGTGAATAGAGGGATCCAGTGTCATGACCTCTTCCCCTTTCTGGTCATTCCCTGCCCTTTTCCGGTCATTTGTCCTTGTTGACCCCAGTCACGTAGAGTACATATAGCGTAGTCACTCATATGTACTCTCTTCACCTTTGACCTTGTCGGTCCCCCAATAGATCCCTTGCTCCTTGCTCGTGTCTCGCCCCTGCCTTGTCCTCGTCGGGATCCCCTCCTGACAATAGGTCAAAGGTACCAAAACACCTTATCATCCTCACCTCCTACCCTTCCCCCCCTTTTTTTTTCTCCATCCTGGAGCCTCACAGCCCACCCCCCTTTGCTCACCCTGACTTCGACCACCCCGACTTCCCGGAATTTCCCGCCTCTCCCCCTCCTAGTACTTCCCGCTTGCCAACTCCTGACTCGCTCCTAGATCTCCTACAACTAGACGACCCCGCTCATCCTGATCCACTCGCCGCCGAGGTGCCCGTTGTTATCAATGACCACACTGTCAACAATATCCGTCACCTGAAGCTTGCTCTCCTAGCTCGGATCGCAGAACTCCGCACGCAGGTGGACGCCCTCGACGGCATCCCGGACGTCCAGCCCGTGCTCGACAACTTAGAGCCTACTCTCGCCCATCTCAGAACAACTCAGCCTCGCTTGGAATCACGCCTCACCTTCTTCACTGCTGAAGCTGCTTGTATCGAAAACCTCCTGACGGATTACAACCCCCCCTTCTTTGCCCTCACCCGCGCTTGGATCCAAGCTCGAGACTATCACTGCAAACACATTTCGGACCTCTACGCTTGCCAAGCTCATCACAATCAAACGGCTGCTATCCTCGCCAACTACTCTACCATTACAGGCCTTCGCAACTGGCTAGTAAACGAACCCATCGAATCTCCAGACTGGTCTGCCTTGCTAACTGAGGTCCTCTCTACCACTCTCCGTCCACCCGTTTAACTTGCAGCTAGTCTATCACAACGCTTCTCACGCATACACCCACTTTCAAACGCATATGTACAGCTATGCTGCTTACACACTTGCACAGCCTCGTTAAACGCAGCATATACTCACTTAAAAGTTAACTCCTTTCAGCCTTCCCACCTTACGTCCCCTTTTCCGCTGTCCTTTCTGCTTGCTTCTCGTCTCTCTCTCTAGCTACGCTTCTCCTGCTCGGTGTCTCTCACTCACTCACATTGATTAAAGGCAACGCTGCTGAATGGGTCGCAGACCTCTATGATGAAATCGCTTCGGGTTCCTTTGTGTTTCCATCCTGGCACAGCTTCGAGGTGCGTCTCCGCAAAACATTTGCGAACCCCCACGAGCGTGAAGATGCACAGCACTGTCTCATCAACCTTACACAGGGCAATCGCCATGCTGGCGTCTTCTTGGTCGAATTTGACCACCTCTACCGCAAATCCCGGTTCAATGACGAGGCCGTGATTCTCTTTCTTCTCCAGGCACTCAATACTAATTTACTCAAGGAATGCCGCAGATGCTGTAGCCATGAACCTACTACAATCATCGAATGGAAGAAGCTCATCTTAGAAGCGGACAATGAAATTCGTCGTCAGAAGGCCTCTGCGCAGAACGTCGACACATTGCGTGCCCCTGCTGCGTCTTCCCAAAACTTCCTCCGACGCCCCTTCCAACAGTTCTGCCGTAGACAATATCACCCGCCTGACATCACAACCCCCACCACCCAACCCTCGACAAATGCAACACCTGCCCTCCCCAAACCCACTGTCCCTGCACAGAAAGATGCTTCGCAACAAACCTGTTACGCATGCGGAAAACCCGGCCACATTTCGCGTAACTGTCCCGAGAAGAAAAACGTCAGTGACAGGGTTAAGAAGCTCATGGATAGCGTCGAGAGTCTTTCAGAATCATACAACCATGTCCGCAAGGTCATTGACGATGGCGACGACTGTGCATCCCTTGAGGGCGAGGATGATGCTGACATTGTTGACAGACTACAGGAATACTTAGAACCGTTTTTTGCCCACTGCAACGAGTGAGTACAGCGTCCTTGCTGCCATTAGATACTTCTGTTGTCCCTAATATTGCCAATACAACATTTTTGTGTCCAAAAACCGCTGCAATTCCTAAACGTGTCTCCTGTGTCGACGTCCCTGACCACGAGGCTTGCCTAAACAGACCTCTAAACCTGTCGCCAAACGACGAACTTCTCATGCCTGTCAAATCGTCTAACAATTCCTTTTCCTTACCTGTCCTTGATGATTCCCCCCATAACAACACCCCTCTCCCCATAGCCTCTAAACAAACCTCCCCGTCCTTTGCTGCCCAGCTACTCGACAAAATATGCCTGCTTTACCCTGATGAACTGAAGATCTCAAACCTCCTCCGTTCTTGGATCAATTGCAACCGCCATGCGGAAATAACAACCTCTCTTATCAAGAGCCTACTATTCCTTGACTACCCCGCAGCCCTCCAGGTCCTAGTTCAACTAAAACAGGAACGTGATCAGATTAACCGTCTGTCGTGTGCTGGCTGTATTGAAGACAATTCTGTTGTCCTCTCAGCAACTGTCTCAACCCAGGATAACTCCATCTCTGTCCCAGTCGACGCTGCTCTCCTCGACTGCGGAGCCTCTTGCAAGGCTTACATGCACACCGACTTTGCACGAAAACATAACCTCCCCCTTACACTGTTGCCCTTCCCTATCGGTGTCTACAATGCCGACAACACACTCAATACCGACGGCGCTATAACACACATCTGTTCCTTATCCCTGCGCATTGATGATCACGTTGAAGACATTACGTTCCGTCTCACTAACATAGGTACCTCTGAAATTATTCTTGGTCTTGCCTGGCTCTGTCACCACAATCCCCTCGTAGACTGGCCGAAAGGTAAACTTTGTTTTGCACGCTGTCCACCTTCATGCCACATCGACACCGACCCTCTATCTCAATCCAACCGGACACTTTCCCCACAAGGATTTCAGTCCTCTACACTGGCCGGTCCCGATACTGATTGCCTGCGTGCAGTACGCGAGCTAAACAATAACGAACTGTTCATTGACAACGACATTGACTCTCAATGGGTTGACATCATCAGCGATGAACTAATGCCTGACGACTCCGCCTTCTTGTGTGTTAATCTCCCCAACAAACCCCCCGTGTCCTTGACTGAACCTGCAGTGAAGGATTTCCTTTGTAAGTCACAAGAGGCTGCGTCGCCTTTAGATCGTTACCTCAAAGAATTCCAGCCCGTCTTTTCTGAATTGCAGTTCGACCAACTACCGCTGCATCGCGCCTGGGACCATGCAATTGAACTAAAGCCTGACGCAAAACCTATCTCTAGCAAAGTCTACCCACTTTCTCGAAAGGAACAACTAGAACTTGATAAATTTATAGAAGAACATCTCGCATCAGGCCGCATTCGACCCTCTAAGTCCCCTATCGCCTCCCCCTTCTTCTTTGTCAAGAAAAAAGACGGAACCCTCAGACCGGTTCAAGACTATTGCAGGCTCAATGAAATGACCATAAGGAACTGCTACCCGCTACCACTCATATCCGATCTTATGGACAAATTGAAGGGCGCCCGATACTTCACCAAACTAGACATCAGATGGGGCTACAACAATGTCTGCATGAGACAAGGAGATGAACATAAAGCCGCTTTCGTTACTAATTGTGGCCTCTTTGAACCACTGGTTATGTTCTTTGGTCTAACAAACTCGCCGGCTACGTTTCAGAATATGATGAATGATATCTTCTGCGACCTCATCCTCAGCGGGCATGTCATAATATATATGGACGACATCCTTATCTTCACAGACAATCTTGCACTTCATCGAATCCTGACACGCCAAGTTCTGCAGATACTGAAGGACAATAATCTTTGCCTGAAGCCTGAGAAGTGCATCTTCAAAGCACTGGAAGTTGAATACCTCAGTGTCATCGTCTCTTTTGGCCAATTGCACATGGACCCCAAGAAGATTGACGCTGTAGCTTCCTGGCCAACCCCTCGTAACAAAAAGGATGTACAACAATTTCTGGGCTTTGCTAACTTCTACAGGCGCTTTATCCACCACTTTGCAGACTCGGCAGCGCCCCTTAACCGCCTGTGTGGCAAAGTCGACTGGTCTTGGACTTCATCTGAACAACTTTCTTTTAACAATCTTCGCCTTGCCATTACTGGTAATCCTGTCCTCGCCCTCCCCCTTGATGACGCGCCATACCGCATTGAAGCAGACTCATCAGGTTTCGCCACGGGTGCTGTTTTAAGTCAGAAAGTCAATTCCATGTGGCGCCCTGTTGCATTTCTTTCGAAATCTCTTTCTGATGTTGAATGTAACTATGAAATACACAATAGGGAATTATTGTCAATTATGCGTGCCCTTTCAGAATGGCGACATTATCTCCACAGCACACCTCAACCAGTCGAGATCTTCTCTGACCACAAAAACCTTCAGTACTTCATGACAGCCCAGAAATTAAATCAGTGCCAAGCTCGCTGGTCTCTCGAGCTAAGTGACTACTCCTTCATGCTCACTCACCGCCCTGGCACAACCATGATCTGTTCTGATGCTCTCTTGCGTAGACCTGATTATGACCGTGGACACAAAGATAACTCCTCCGTAACATTGCTTAAACCGGAACACATCCGTTGCCTACCCTCCGAGATCTCTTACTCTTCAAGCCCCCTAGTTGAGTCAATCCGCGAACATTGGTCTATTACAAAAGACTTTGCTACGTCACAATCTCCTCGCACCCCTGGTTGGTCTTTTGATCATGGCCTCGCGACCTGGTTCAATCACATCTACGTACCAAATATCGACTCACTACGCAAAAGAGTTATACATGAATGCCACGATGCCTACACTGCAGGTCACCCTGGGCACACAAAAACAGTCGAACTTATCACAAGAGACTTTTTCTGGCCAACCCTAACACAAGATGTTCACTCCTACGTCGACGGATGTGCTACCTGTCAGAGAACTAAACCCCTACGACAAAAGCCACTTGGTCTCCTCTCTCCTAATGATGCTCCTTCTCACAACTGGGCAAAGATCTGCTGTGATTTCATTACCGACCTTCCTTGCTCTAAGGGCTATGACTCCATAATGGTATGTGTTGACTGAAAATCAAAAATGTCAAGATTCATCCCTTGTTCGAAAACAATAACTGCTGAACAAGCTGCTAAACATTATCGTGACCATGTATGGAAGGATTTTGGACTCCCTGACACTGTTATTTCTGACCACGGCCCACAATTTGTTGCTTGCTTCATGCGCGAGCTCATGCGCCTCCTCGGTATCACCCAAAACCTATCATCTGCTTGCCACCCGCAAACTGATGGTCAAACTGAGCGCATTAACCAAGAGCTCGAGCAGTATCTCTGCATTTTCTGCAACACTAGGCAAATGGACTGGGCTGAATGGCTTGCCTGTGCAGAATTTGCGTTCAACAATCGTGTTCACTCTTCCACTGGCTTCTCACCTTTCTTCTTGAACTATGGACGTGACCCTGTTCGACCTCTAATGCCCATACGAAATGTAGCCTCTGACGACACGCCTGCTCACACCTTCGCACAAAATATGGCTGCACTCACACAAGAAACTTCATCCGCCCTCAGAATGGCAGCCTCAGCAATGAAACGTTTTTATGACAGAAATCATCGTGTTGCACCCGATTTACCTCCAGGATCACAAGTACTACTTGACGCTTCCGGCTTACTTTCCCTTCGCCCTTCCTGCAAACTCGACGATAAGCACCATGGCCCGTTCAAGGTTATATCTCAGGTCGGCAGCTCATCTTTTAAGCTCGAGCTCCCGCGTTCCTGGCGAATTCACAATGTCTTCCACATTTCCAAATTAACACCTTTCCGCCCACCGAAGTTCCCTTTGCAGTCTGTAGAACAAGTCCTGCCCGAACTAGAATCTGACACTCCTACAATCGCCTCCATCCTTGATCACAAACAACTTCGTAACCAGACATTATACCTCATCCTACTGGCTGGTCAAGATCCTTCTGACAGCACTTGGACACCGGCTGACCTAGCTGCCACATATAACGATCCTCATTGTAAGCTTGATTCTTATCTACAATCTACTACATTTTGCCCCACAGCACAGTTGGGCCGTGCTAGAGAGGGGACTTCACCTTAAGGAGGGGGTGATGTCATGACCTCTTCCCCTTTCTGGTCATTCCCTGCCCTTTTCCAGTCATTTGTCCTTGTTGACCCCAGTCACGTAGAGTACATATAGCGTAGTCACTCATATGTACTCTCTTCACCTTTGACCTTGTCAGTCCCCCAATAGATCCCTTGCTCCTTGCTTGTGTCTCGCCCCCGCCTTGTCCTCGTCGGGATCCCCTCCTGACATCCAGGGCTCTCTTGGCAGCGGAGAGAGAGTCTGTGAATAAATGAATGTTAGTTCAGTTGTTGCATTGCAGTGCACAGACAATAACATAGTGAATGGCTGCTAGCTCCGCATCAGGAGCGAGGAACTTGCCGGTGACATACTTGACATCATCAATACGTGCGCCATTTTGATATAGCACAGCACCCGCGAGGGCTTGGTGCAGCTTGCTGGCCAGTACCGAGGCATCCATGCCAATCAAGATTGCATCCTGTATCTCCTCTGCTTTCTTGCAGATGGAGTCATAATGTTTGTGTCGCGCATTTTCGATGTGGAGATGAATCCACTTGTGGTATGCAACAAGGTTGTTGTCAAAATCGGTAACGTCCCTGTGTTCAACAGGGACATATTCAGATCTAAGACGGAAATGAATGTGGTTAGGAAATATATCCAAGAGCCGCTTTCCTGGCTGAGCCTCGTCCGTGCACAGAGAGAAAGTCTCAGTCATGAAAGGAAGATCGATTTGTATATCGGGAATGCTGCCCCTGAGCTTATCACGGATATGTTCAGGGATACGAAAGAGGGCATGATAGTGGGGAGCACTATTCTTAGCATAAGGGTCTGACAAAAGAGACCTTGTAGGATGAGAGTCTGACAATGTAGCCACACGGTAAACAGACTGAAGTCGTAGCTTACGAAGGTGGAGATGGATAGGCATGAGGCCAGCAATGGCCTGAACGCTGCCAGTGGGTGATGTGCGGAAAGCACCTGTGATCCAAACAGCGGCTCTGCGCTGCATGCTAGTAAGGTTCTTCAAGATACCCTCCATTGGGGCAGACTTGTAGTACCAAAGTTTGTAGCCATACATTGCAATGGGTATGATGCATGACCGGTAGAGGAGGTGTCTCTGTTTAGGAGATAGGCCTCTTGCAGAGTTGCCAAGCATGCCCATGGCTTTCACCGTGGTCAGTGCTTTGGTGGAGTAGAAACAGATGTGTTCATGAAACCTAAGTTCATGATCGAAGAAGAAACCCAAGTAGCGCCAAATGGGCTTGGGGGTGAGAGGTGTGTTTCCAGTGAATGGGGTGAACCCAGTGTCCAGGGGAGGGTTAAAGCCATCTCTTGAGCGAGAGAAGTGAAAAAGCTCGGACTTGTTGTGTTCCATACGGAGTCCAGCTGCTGTGAATAGATCTACAAGATAGGCATAGCCTGCTTTGAGAATAACATTGTTGGTGCCTAGGTTGCCCGACTGGGTAACTAGGGTACCATTATCAACGAAGGAGAGGAGCATGGTGTCAACATTCACAGCTCGTAGGTCATATATCTTCATAATAGGAGATATGTAAATTGAGGACAAAACAGGGGAGAGGGCAGAGCCTTGGCCACACCCAACATCCGCCTGTTTAGGACCAGAAGAGTAATTGTTCCAGAGGTACGATGTAACTCTATCGACAAGATAAGAGGCAAAGAATTTCGTCACAATGTGAGGAAATCCAAGCCTAGCAAGGGTCGCCAACAAGAAATCATGATTGAGCGACGGAAAAAACTGTGCAATGTCAAAGGCCACCACACTAGTCTTGAGCCCCCTGGCCCATCCTGCGTGAACAAGATGGATAAGGTAGACTCCTGCATCTTCCGTAGAACGCTGGCAGATGCCGCCAAACTGATTCGGATGGACAAGGTCAAGTTTGATCATATCAAACTGGAAGCAATTGGCAAGAAGCTTTTCAAGAAGTTTACCAAGGGTATTCAGGAGCACGATTGGCCTGAAGTCCTTTGGTGTCATATAGGATGGTTTGTTGGGTTTAGGAATAACCACTGAAACTGATTCCTTGAAGTGTTTAGGCCAATGGGAAGCACAAATGCACCTGTTGGCTAATGCAAGGATCACACTGCAACAGAAGTTGTTGCGAATGATCCTTTTTAAGTGCCACCATGTAACATGGTCAGGCCCAGGAGATGAATTGTTAGAACAAGACGCCAGGGCATCAGTCAGTTCTAGCTGAGAAAAGTTGATCCAGTCCCTAACAGGGACCTGGTCCATTTCTTCGAGAATAGAAACATCACAGACACGGTCGGAGGCCGTGTTGTATGTGTTGTGAAGTGCATCCCAGAGATCAGGGAGATTGTGACAGGGAGAGCCATTATAAAGAATAGACTCGCAAGGAGGGTTTTTACACTGTTGAATCCAATTCATGAGATCCCACGGGTGTTTCTTAGATTCTGAGATTTCTTTGATGCGGTCATCAAAGAAAACCTGTTTGGCATGCCAGGTATTGGCATGGAACTTTCTCCAATTTGTAGCAGAGTGATCAGCTTTGTACAAATCAAGGGCATCTTGACAACCCCAATCCCACCAGGGCTTGGAGTGGGGGATGATACAGGCCTCGACAGCATGCTTGTTCTATGCTGTGGAGAAGGCATCAGCGATGGCCGAAGCACATGCATCTACCTGAGCCGGAGTGTCAATAGCGCAGCTAAGTGTGCTTATCAATTCCATAATGTCTATGAGAAAGGCCTCTTCGGCCTCAGACCCAGGCTTAATAGATTTTCTGAGGGGTTCAGAAATGGTCAGAAAGAGGGGCAGCAACACCACTAAGGGGCAGTGATCAGAGGCCAGTTTGAGATCTTCCACTCGCTCCACAAGGGATGTGAGTGAGTTGGAGGTGGGGATGAACATCAGGTCGATGACCAATGGGGTAAGCCTCGCGTTGTGCAAGACAAAAGTTGGTCCTGGGTTGCAAAAGCAGCCCAGGGAGAGAGAGAATGTGGATGCCATGTCAAGCAGCTGGTCAGCAGCACTTCTGTGATGAGGGACATTAGGGTCCCATTTACGAGAGTGGTAGTTAAAGTCGCCTCCCATATAGCAGAGGTCGATGGGAAGATTTAGGTCATCGAGGAGACAAATAGCAGAGTGATGCTCATTGTTGTACTCGTGCCCGCAAAAAGTATGGAAACACGTGACCTTGTGTTTCTGTATGCCATTTCTTTCCAAGCTCATAGCTCGGGCTCTGACAAATTAAATTATACAAAATAAATTGTGGATGGTAGGGAATGCTATCTAGTATCTATCTCAGAAAATACAAGTCAGGACAACAATTCTTTCCCAGTAAAATACATCAGATCTTTTATATATCCTACTTTTATACTATCCAATGTATTCTGTGATTATTTCAATTTGAATTTCCTAAATTGCTGTCCAAAGTGCTTTACAGAATCTTACAGACAGTATATAATTACTCAAATACTTTTAGAGATAATTAAAACTGGTTTACATGGTTTTAAAACAAAAGAAAATGAATAGTGATTAATGTCACATATACTGGGTTTCTGAAGAACTTACTTCACAGCACCTTTTTACTAGCATAAGGCTTTATATTTAACTATACCAGTATTCTAGCCCTATTCTAACTGTATCTTGTCCAAAAACTAATGGAAAAGCTCTTGAAAAATCATTGTGCATGTCTAAAAGCATTCAGTCTTTTTTTTCTATTATGAACATTTAATGTTTGAGCTCTAGAAGGAAGATCACTCTTAGTTTCTCAGTTTCTCTTCCTGTAAACTATGTACAAATACTCTACCAATTATATTAGCACACTCCATGTGGAATTTGACCAGGTAAAACTGAGATAATGGTAGAATACATCATATGAGATACAAGTAGGATATATAAAAGATCTGATATATTTTACTGGGAAAGAATTGTTGTCCTGACTTGTATTTTCTGAGATAGATACTAGATAGCATTCCTTACCATCCACAATTTATTTTGTATAATTTAATTCGTCAGAGCCCGAGTTATGAGCTTGGAAAGAAATGACATACAGAAACACAAGGTCATGTGTTTCCATACTTTTCGTGGGCACGAGTACACATTGAGTAAATTAAACGAAGTCCCTTGATGAAATAGGGAGACGAGTAGTAAGTCACAGTGATTGATCAAGTCTGATCTCATCGTGGGACGCAGTGTGGACAATCGACTAGCGATGTAGGCCATGACCCGAGGGGGGCCGTCACTGTCAGGTGGGCGTACCATTGGCATCCAATTAGGGTTGCAAGGTGTGCCAGTAACATCATTGCCGTCTGGGTTAGATGTCAATGGGGCGGATCTTACAGTCTGCCAAGCAGGTTCTTGTATAAATATTAAATCATACTTGTTATGGCATAGATTTAGAAGTACATCAATAAGCAAATAATTCTTTGCTACATTTAAAGATAAAACCCTAAGACTCTCCGGCCCTCTCATTGAGCTGGACAGGGGGAGTTAGAAGGGTTATGCTGGCTCGCATTTGGGGTGCATACCTGGGCATATTTAGCAGTGATCCATTCCGGATCATAGCAGTGATGCCAGAAGGGACAGTGCCTTCTGTCAGTGGCGATGTGGTCCCCCTTGCAGTTGGGGCACCTGGGCGCATGTGGACAGTCTTCGCCTTTTGGAGTGGGCACAACAGGAGGATTCGCTTTGGGGTTCCCTTTGCAGAGACCACAGAGCTGACGGTGTGAGGCTGCATCATGTGGCCCGCTGCAATGAGGGCAGCGCACATGGAAGGCGCGACATGCCGATGTGGGGTGGCTCCACCTATAGCAACGAGTGCAAAGTGAGACACCGACGCGAGCCCTAGCTGCCATGATCCGGCAGGCACGGCCCTTGAACATAATTGTGCGCCCAATAAGGCGCTTGGCACAGGTGCCCTGTTGGGAATCCCAGACCTCAAAGTACGCAGTTGAGTTAGAACTGGCTTTGGAGACCCTATCAAGTCGGACAGATGACCAAAGCTTGAAGTCAGGAGCAAGGGGAGGTGCCTTCATGGCGTTCTCGACCTCCTCGGGCATAACCTTCATCATGGTAAATGGCAAAATGAAAGTAGGGATGTCGACAATCTTAAGATAAGACCACGACTGGGGAAGGTCAACCACGTATTTCATGCCGGCCCAGGGGGAGGCGCGGAACATGGGTTCAAAACTCCAATACAAGGCGTCCAGCATGTGAGCATTGGGCACGTCATTTGTGGCTAGGGACCAGCCTTCATATGCAACAGAGGCGGAAAGGACCTGGAACTTGGACTTCTCGGCGATGAAGACCGTATTCGCCTCAGCGACAAGTTTGTCAAGGCTAAGATTATGCACTTGTGGGCCCTTGGACGGCTCTGCAAACGTGAGGAAAGCCTGCTTCCGGTCCCACCCCTCGCTTGTACTTGGGTTGGGAGCCAGAGGCTTGCTGCTGGATCTCAATGATCTGGCGAGCAGGAATGTTGGGAAGGGCCTGGGCGAGCTGAACGAGCCCGGCTGGGCCCTTACCAATGTTGGAGGGAGAGGGATGCAACTTGGCTGCAGCCGAGTAGGACATATGTGGCTTTCTAGAGTGAGTAAAAACTCAGATGTGTACTGCAATCAGAGATCGGGTCTGGTGGTGAAGAGTGTTGGTTGATGTGAAGAGTGGTGAGCTAGACTGCACAGCCACCAGATGGGAGTACCGGAAAGAGAAGCAATGTTTTCACATTCAGTTGATTCTCTGCATATGCCTTGTACACCTTGAATGCATCAAATGCATCTGACTTGCGCTTCAGGAACATGACAGCATGCAGGCGAGTGCAGTCATCAATGAATGTGATCCAGTAGCGATGTCCCTCAGGCGTGGGCACTGAGAGCGAACCATGCAAGTCAGAATGCACCAATTCAAGTGGTTTGGTCGATTTGCGAGTTGAGCTCGGAAATGAGCCAGATGTCATCTTGCCTGCTAAGCATGGTTCGCAAATCAGATCTGGCTGCTCTTTTGACGTTACAAGCATGCCAGTTACCAGACCCTTGGAAAGCAGCTTGTTGATGTGTGCATGGCTGTGATGTCCACAACGACGATGGATTGCACGAGCAGCACTGAACCGATTGACACAAGATTGAACAAAGGTATAGTTGAACAATGCGGAACTTGTGAGATTGAGTTGTGCGAAAAAAGGTGACGATGTGCTAGTGCAGTGAGCAAAACTGTTTCAGAGTGTCAATTGGACTGAGTTGAGCACTCTGGTGAAGAACAGTGAATTGCAAGTGAACAGCTGATCGTGATGACCTGTGAGTGGGCAAGTGACGAGAGGCACGTGTAACAATGAGGTCTTCGAAAGAACCACATGTTTCGACGATCAGGAGAGCCTGAGGAGTGAAGTTTCTGGTGAACACCAAGAGAGTGCTATTGACTTAAAAACAAAAGAGGCGGATTGCTCAATAACTGTGCAAGCTAGTGGAATGCAGGTCGTACCAGAACGACAGTCGTGACATGGCAGTCATGCTCACGAAAAAACAAGGCAAAACGAACGACAGTGAGTGTTAGGTTGAATACCAAGCCACTCAGTGGAGAAAGGTGTTAGATTACATAGGATTGGACTGACCATCAGCAGTAGATTAGATATCGTGTACTATATTTAGTATGCTCCATATATAGTTAATCTCGCTTATGGTAGTATATAAGGCATGTACTGTTAGATTACATAGGCAATCATCACCATCAGCAGTTAAGATTAGATAGTGCAGACTATAATTAGTTTGCTCCACATTTAGCTTAGTTCGCTTCTGGTAGTATATATAGCATGTACTAGTGTAGATGCCTCTTAATCTATTACCACTACCATCCCACCTGAGTTAGGGGCGCTCTCTGTGCCTATAAGCATCTGCTTTTAACAGGTTATGAGCCCTGTGCTCTGAGCAGTCCCTACTCATTGCTACTCTCTCTTATTCTCACTCTCCTTTCACCTGGGTGGCTTGGTACTTAACCTAACACTCATTCGCCCTCGTTTCGCCTCATTGTTTCACGAGCAGGACCGCCACGTCACGCCTGTCGTTCTGGTACCACTCTCGTTCCGCCAGCTCAATCGGTCCTCACACAATTCGCTCTTTTTCTTTACAGGTCTACTGCACTCTCTTGGTTTCACCAGAGACTGCTTCAGCTTTGGGCTTCCCAGAGCTGTCCACTCTTTTGCGCTTTTAGGGCTTCCCTGATCGTCGCCCCACTCCGTTCTTTCGAGGATCCACTCTTCATACGATCCCCTCGCTGCCTACCGACTGCCACGTCACTACGCTCCATCGTTCTTCCGCAATCGACCGGTCTTCACCAAAGTGCTCAACTCCTCGAGTTAGGACCTTGAAATTTGTTCAGCTCACTGCGGCCTCGCATCGACGTCGACTCCGTTGCAACTCAGCATACCATCTCCTGCATCATCGATACATCGAGCCCCCAACTCTCATGTCGATCGGTTCCATCGTTGTTGAGCAATTCACACTTTAGTACCCAAGTGCTCAACTCCTCGAGTTTGCAACTCCAATTTTGTCGTCGTCGCCACGCATCGAGTTCGTCATCGTTACCCCTATAACTTGGCAGTCCCAGGTTTCGCGTGTTCGACTATCGGTCCACCCACTCTCACATCGATCGCATCTCTCATCATTCCGCAATCATGTCTTCTTCATCAACACCTCAATTCCCCAAATTGAACTCTGTCAACTATCCATCATGGTCTGCATCCATGAAGGCCTGGCTTCGTTCTCATGGTGTTTGGCACATTGTTTCTGGTGAATCTACCAAACCCAGACTATCCTCACTGCCTACTGCAGCTGAGGAGACTGCACTTGAAGCATGGTTGATGAAATGGGACAAAGCAGCTGGTATCATCTTCCTGGCAGTGGAGAATGACCAAATGATACATCTTAACAATGATTCCGACGATCCAGTCAAGATGTGGTCTGCACTCGCATCCGTGCACCTCCAGAAGTGTCCTGGTACACGCTTCAATGCCCTCTGACGACCTGTTCTCTATCAGGAAGCAGGAAGACGAGACCTTGCAGTCTTTGATGAACAGAGTGGACACTGCCATTCGCAGGATCCAGGATTTGCGACCTGACAAGTACGACCTCACCAACTTGGATGAAGAACTCACCTGCATGACACTTATCCGTGCACTACCAGATGAGTACAGCGCATTTGCGTCGTCTCTGCTGCTTGAGACACTCTCAACAAGACTGTGCTGCAGCAGGCCTTTGTGACAGAGGAAGCACAATGTCGACATCGTGCTGCTGAAGCATCTGCTGTTGCACTTGCTCTTGCTGCACGCCAGAAAGCAGTCTCTGACTCGCCTACTGGGCCATGCACGTTTTGTGGGTTAGACGGACACATGCAATCTGAAGAGTTTGCTGGTTCTGCAAGTGCTCGCTCCTCTAATGACTCTGGCATTGACACTGACTATGAATGGCTTGCAGACACGGGCGCTACTAGCCATATGACGCCTCATTGAGAATGGATGTATGATTACAAGCCTCACATCGTTCCCATTCGTCTTGCAGACCATACTATAGTATACTCGGCTGGTATAGGGTCAGTTGTCATCCACCCGGTTATTAATGGGAAGGAAGTGCCTTCTGTAGAGATATCTCGCGTTTTACATGTACCATTGCTTAAGAATAATCTACTTGCTTGTTTATACCTCACCAAACACAAAGGCATGATTATGGAAGTTGATGACAGTACTATGCACTTCAAGCGAAATGGCAAGACTCTGTTCACTGCAACGATTACTGCATCTCACAGTGGTATCCTGAATGCGCTCACGGAGCCTGCTACACAGTCAGCAAATGCAACATCGACTCTACCTCTGAATGCTGAGCTCTGGCATTGTTGTTGCGGACATCACAGCCATACACACATCAACAAGCTGCTCTCGAAGGGTCTGGTCACTGGCATGCTCATAACGTCGAAAGAGCAACCAGATCCGATTTGCGAACCATGCTTAGCTGGCAAGATGACATCTGGCACATTTCCGAGCTCAACTTGCAAATCAACCAAACCACTTGAATTGGTGCATTCTGACTTGCATGGTCCGCTGTCAGTGCCCACGCCTGAGGGACATCGCTACTGGATCACATTCATTGATGACTGCACTCACCTGCATGCTGTCATGTTCCTGAAGCGCAAGTCGGATGCATTTGATGCATTCAAGGTGTACAAGGCATATGCAGAGAATCAGCTGAATGCGAAAATCAAGGCCATGCAGGATGACAAGGCTGGTGAATACATGTCAAACGAGTTCATACGGTTTATGGAGCAATGCGGCATTCACAGACGACACAGCATGCTGCAGCGTGAGGGATTCCATGAAGGTACACCAAACAAGGTCTGCAAGCTGCGCAAATCGCTTTACGGTCTCAAGCAATCAGCTAGGCAGTGGAACATGAAGTTGCATTCAGTTCTCACTGACATGGGTTTCAAGCGAGTGGAAGCAGACAGGTCAGTGTACATCTACTCAGATGGCACAGTTCGCATTTTTGTGCCTATCTACATTGACAACATCATGTTTGCATCCAAATTGACTTCATCCATTGACCGTGCTGTGAAGCAACTCAGTGAACGATTCAAATGCAGGGATCTCGGTGCAACAGAGTTTCTACTAGGTGTTGGCATTACCAGGGATTGCAGCAAATGCAAGATTTCGCTTCACCAGCGCCAGTTCATTCTGGACATGCTTGAACGTTACAGTATGCAAGATGCAATTCCTGTTACCACTCCTATGTCAGCTGGCACCGTCCTCACTCGTGCAATGGCACCTAGCAGTTCTGATGACATTGAGTTCATGCAAAGCATTCCCTACCTCAGCGCCATTGGTTCTCTCCAGTATCTCGCCACAATGACACGTCCTGACATCGCACACACTGTGTCCTATCTCGCACGTTTCAACAGCAATCCTGGACCGCAGCACTGGACAGCAGACAAGCACTTGTTCAAGTATCTGAAAGGAACACTTGAGTACAAGTTGGGTTACTCTGGTTTGCTTGGTACAGATCTGTTCACAACTTACTGTGATGCTGCACACGGCGACTGCAAGGACACTGGACGCTCTACAGGTGGATACGTCGCTCTCATGGCTGGTGGTGTTGAAAGCAGACTGCTTACAGGCGCAGAGAGCGAACCTAACTCACACAGAGATGATGGTGGTAAGAGATTAAGAGGCATCTACACTAGTACATGCCTTATATACTACCATAAGCGAGATTAACTATATATGGAGCGTACTAATTATAGTACGCGATATCTAATCTACTGCTGATGGTCAGTCCAATCCTATGTAATCTAACACTGTGATGCTGCACATGGCGATTGCAAGGACACTGGACGCTCTACAGGTGGATACGTCGCTCTCATGGCTGGTGGTGCAATTAGCTGGTCTAGCAAATTGCAGAGCATCGTGACGCTCTCTACCACTGAAGCTGAGTTTGTGGCTGCGGTTGAGGCTGGCAAGGAGATCTCCTGGATGCACAACATTCTGCGCGAGTTTGGCTACACGATTCCGGTTCCCTCCACACTGCACATTGACAACCAGTCTGCTATCAGTGTATCGAAGAACCCAGAGCACCACGGACGCATGAAGCACCTCGACCTTCGTTTCTACTGGTTACGCGACGCTGTACAGAACAGAGTCATCACACCCTCGTTTATACCCACAACACAACAGGTGGCTGACATTCTCACCAAACCGCTCTCAGCAGTTAAAGTAGATTACTGTCGCTCTCACATGGGAGTTCGACCATAGTGTATATACTGTAGTATAGAGACTGCCTTGGTCACGGGGGAGTGTTAGATTACATAGGATTGGACTGACCATCAGCAGTAGATTAGATATCGCGTACTATAATTAGTACGCTCCATATATAGTTAATCTCGCTTATGGTAGTATATAAGGCATGTACTAGTGTAGATGCCTCTTAATCTCTTACCACCATCATCTCTGTGTGAGTTAGGTTCGCTCTGCGCCTGTAAGCAGTCTGCTTTCAACACCACCAGCCATGAGAGCGACGTATCCACCTGTAGAGCGTCCAGTGTCCTTGCAGTCGCCGTGTGCAGCATCACAGTAAGTTGTGAACAGATCTGTACCAAGCAAACCAGAGTAAACCAGCTTGTACTCAAGTGTTCCTTTCAGATACTTGAACAAGTGCTTGACTGCTGTCCAGTGCTGCGGTCCAGGGTTGCTGTTAAAGCGTGCGAGGTAAGACACAGTGTGTGCGATGTCAGGACGTGTCATTGTGGCGAGATACTGAAGGGAACCGATGGCGCTGAGGTAGGGAACATTTCACATGAACTCGATATCGTCAGAACTGCTAGGTGCCATTGCACGAGTGAGGACGGTGCCAGCTGACATGGGAGTAGTGACAGGAATTGCATCTTGCATACTGTAACGTTCAAGCATGTCCAGAATGAACTGGTGCTGGTGAAGCAAATTCTTGCGTTTGCTGCGATCCCTGGTAATGCCAACACCTAGTAGAAACTCTGTTGCACCGAGATCCCTGCATTTGAAGCGTGCACTGAGTTGCTTCACAGCACGGTCAATGGATGAAGTCGATTTGGATGCAAACATGATGTCGTCAATGTAGATAGGCACGAAAATGCGAACTGTGCCATCTGAGTAGATGTACACTGACCTGTCTGCTTCCACTCGCTTGAAACCCATATCAGTGAGAACTGAATGCAACTTCGTGTTCCACTGCCTAGCTGACTGCTTGAGCCCGTAAAGCGACTTGCGCAGCTTGCAGACCTTGTTTGTTGCATGCACCTTCGTGAAATCCCTCAGGCTGCAGCATGTAGATGTCCTCATCCAAGTCTCCATTGGTGAATGCAGACGAAATGTCCACAGAGCGTAGCTCTAGGTCCTCTGCAGCTGCAATAGCCAGTATCATGCGCAAGGTTGCTGGACGGAAGGTGGGAGCAAAGACTTCGGTGTAATCGACTCCAGGACGCTGACTGTAGCCCTTTGCGACGATACGAGCCTTGTAACGCTCCACAGTGCCATCTCCATGACGCTTGACCTTGAAGACCCAACCAGAACCAATAGCCTTTGCGCCAGGTGGCAAGTCAACGATTTCCCAAGTGTTGTTCTGCAGCAGTGTGTTGTACTCTGCATTTGCTGCATCTCGCCATCTGTCTGCGTCGTCGCCCTTGAGTGCCTGCTTGTAGTTCTTGGGATCTGACACAGTAGCAGCACCAGCAAACTGAACCTCTTCCAAGCCTTCATCAACAGTGTAACTGTCGAGTTCGTCATTATCGAGGTCATCAGTCTCAGAAGGCGGTGTAGACAGTGGGAGGGGCACAGCAGCAGGTTTGACTTTCCACCATTCACCAGGAGGTCGAGATTCACGTGTAGTGCGTCTCAGAGGCTCAGCAACGACTTTGGGTTCCACAGGAATGGGAGGTGCGACAGTACGAGGCAGTTGGGGCACGTTTGGAGCAGAATGCTGATCTCATCGAGTTGAGCATGTTGGTGTTTTCGACGATTGCGGAATGCGATGCGATGACTCCAACTTGGGTGTGGTACTTTCAGACTCGTCTTTCGACGCCCTATCCGATGGTACTTGACTCGACTTGCTAGGACCAGTAGGTGTACCGGAATGCACATGCGATTTCCCAGAATGCGAATTAGGCAAAGTTGAGCACTTTGGTAAACTCGACGATTTCGCGTCAGTGGTCGGTTTCTGCGAGTTGGGAGTAGGTGCATCGTGTTCGTCGTCAGACAACGAGTCAGATGGTGCTGGTCCCGCCGAAGTGTTAGATTACATAGGATTGGACTGACCATCAGCAGTAGATTAGATATCGCGTACTATATTTAGTACGCTCCATATATAGTTAATCTCGCTTATGGTAGTATATAAGGCATGTACTAGTGTAGATGCCTCTTAATCTCTTACCACCACCATCTCTGTGTGAGTTAGGTTCGCTCTCTGCGCCTGTAAGCAGTCTGCTTTCAACAGGTTATGAGCCCTGCGCTCTGAGCATCCTACTCATCACTACTCTACTGTCCTTTCTCCACTGAGTGGCTTGGTATTCAACCTAACACTCATCGTCGTTCGTTTTGCCTCGTTTTTTCGTGAGCACGACTGCCACGTCACGACCGTCGTTCTGGTACCACCTGCGTTCCACCAGCTTGCACGGTTATCGAGCAATCCGCCTCTTTTGGTATTAGGTCAATAGCACTCTCTTGGTGTTCACCAGAGACTTTGCTCCCTGGGCTTCCCTGATCGTTGAAACACGTGGTTCTTTCGAGGACCTCATCGTTACACGTGTCTCTCATCACTTGCCCACTCACAGGTCATCACACTCAGCCGTTCACTCGCAATTCACTGTTCTTCACCAGAGTGCTCAACTCCGTCCAATTGACACTCTGAAACAGTTTTGCTCACTGCACTCGCACATCGTCATCGTCGTTCGCACAACTCGATCACACACGTTCCGCATCTTTGAACCACCCTCTTGCACAGCCTCGTGTCAATCGGTTCACTGCTGCTCGTGCAATCGACGTTTTACTGCAAGTGCTCAACTCGGCCTAATTGTGATACTGCAAGTGTTCTGCCCACTGCTCGTGCATCTCACCCCAGCTCGTCTCGCAACTTTGTCACATCGTTTGCGCCATTCTCAGCTACCACCTCATACCACTTCACGTCGTTCACCACGTCGCTTCACCTGCAATCATGAGTTTCTTCGCAACACCTCAGTTTGACAAACTGAGCACTGCCAACTACCAACTCTGGTTTTGCAACATGAAAGCATGGTTACGCTCTCAGGAGCTATGGCGTCTGGTTACAGGTGAATGCAAGTGTCCTGTGCTCTCTCTTACGCCGTCTATGGCTGAGATCGAGGCACACGACATATGGACAAGCAAGTCGACTGCTGCTGCTGGCTACATCCACAGTCATGTTCAGAATGAGCTCAAATCACACTTGGCTCACATTCTGCATGACCCAGTCAGCATGTGGTCGACTCTGGCAGCTATTGGTCAAATGGCACACTCTGCTTCGCCCCCAGCAGAGGAGACGTCGCAAATCGTCGAGTATGCAGGTTTTGCATCTGCACTTGCTACGGGTGATGCACAAGGCAATGATTTCAACTGGCTCGCAGATACAGGTGCAACTAGTCATATGACACCTCATCGAGACTGGATTGTGGAGTACAAACCTCACTGTGTCCCAATTTGTCTCGCAGATGATTCTATCATCTACTCTGAGGGTGTTGGCAATGTGGTGTTCCACCCAGTCATCAATGGCAAGAAAGCGGACACTGTAGTCATCAAACGCGTTCTGCATGTCCCCAAGTTGCGCAACAACCTGCTTGCATGTCTGTACCTCACCAAGCGCTCTGGCATCCTTATTGAGATCGATGCAAAGAAGATGTACTTCAACCACTCTGGCAAGACCATCTTCACTGCAACTATCAATGCCTCGCACTCTGCCATTCTGGATGGTCTCACTCGTCCCATTTGCGAATCTGCACGCTCTGCTTCGTCGTCGTCCACTCTACCCCTCAATGCAGAGCTCTGGCATCATCGTTGCGGACATCACAGCCATGCACACATCAACAAGCTGCTCTCGAAGGGTCTGGTCACTGGCATGCTCATAACGTCGAAAGAGCAACCAGATCTGATTTGCGAACCATGCTTAGCTGGCAAGATGACGTCTGGTACATTTCCGAGCTCAACTCGCAAATCGACGAAACCACTTGAATTGGTGCATTCTGACTTGCATGGTCCGCTCTCAGTGCCTACGCCTGAGGGACATCGCTACTGGATCACATTCATTGACGACTGCACTCACCTGCATGCTGTCATGTTCCTGAAGCGCAAGTCGGACGCATTTGATGCATTCAAGGTGTACAAGGCATATGCGGAGAATCAGCTAAACGCGAAAATCAAGGCTATGCAGGATGACAAGGCTGGCGAATACATGTCAAACGAGTTCATACGGTTTATGGAGCAATGCGGCATTCACAGACGACACAGCACACGCAATCGGCCTCAGCAGAATGGTGTTGCTGAACGCGCCAATCGCACTATTGCTGAGCACGTCACTGCAATGCTAGTAGAGGCAAAGCTCCCACTCTCGTTTTGGCGAATTGCAGTCATGGCTTACATTCACGTGTGGAACAGGCTCCCTACGTCGTCTCTGACTGACTCTGTGCCCTACACTGCATGGCATGGCAAGAAACCTGATATGAGCCATCTCTGTGTTTTTGGTTGTGCTGCGTACGTCTTTGTGCAGAGAGACAAACGCAAGTCACTGCAACCACACGTTGAGAAGTGCATCTTTGTCGGTTATCCTACAGGCTACAAAGGCTGGCAGTTCTACAATCCGTCCACTAAGAAGTATGTGATCTCTGAACATGCTATCTTTGATGAACGCAGCTTTCCTGGTTTGAAGGTTACTTCACCAATCAACTTGTTTCCAAAGGGCATGCCTTCACACTTCTCAGATGTGCCAGATTCTGGGGGGGATTCAACTGCTGCCTATGTGCCTGACTTGGATACTGATGACTCGGACACACCAACTGCACCTCCTTCGGCGGGACAAGCACCATCTGACTCGTCGTCTGATGAGGAACACGATGCACCTATTCCCAACTTGCAGAAACCGACCACTGGTGCAAAATCATCGAGTTTACCAAAGTGCTCAACTCAGCCCAATTCGCATTCTGGGAAATCGCATGTGCATTCCGGTCCACCTACTGGTCCTAGCAAGTCGAGTCAAGTACCATCGGATAGGGCGTCGAAAGACGAGCCTGACAGTACCACACCCAAGTTGGAGTCATCGCATCGCATTCCGCAATCAAGGAAAACACCAACATGCTCAACTCGACGAGATCAGCATTCTGCTCCAAACGTGCCCAAACCGCCTTGTACTGTTGCACCTCCCATTCCTGTGGAACCCAAGGTCGTTGCTGAGCCTCCATTGCTCCATAAACCGTATGAACTCGTTTGACATGTATTCGCCAGCCTTGTCATCCTGCATAGCCTTGATTTTCGCGTTTAGCTGATTCTCCGCATATGCCTTGTACACCTTGAATGCATCAAATGTGTCCGACTTGCGCTTCAGGAACATGACAGCATGCAGGTGAGTGCAGTCGTCAATGAATGTGATCCAGTAGCGATGTCCCTCAGGCGTAGGCACTGAGAGCGGACCATGCAAGTCAGAATGCACCAATTCAAGCAGTTTCATCGATTTGCGAGATGTCATCTTGCCAGCCAAGCATGGTTCGCAAATCGGATCTGGCTGCTCTTTTGACGTTACGAGCATGCCAGTGACCAGACCCTTGGTGAGCAGCTTGTTGATGTGTGCATGGCTGTGATGTCTGCAATGATGATGCCAGAGCTCTGCATTGAGGGGTAGAGTGGACGACGACGAAGCAGAGCACGCAGATTCGCAAATGGGACGAGTGAGACCATCTAGAATGGCAGAGTGCATTGCATTGATAGTTGCAGTGAAGATGGTCTTGCCAGAGCAGTTGAAGTACATCTTCTTTGCATCGATCTCAATCAGGATGCCAGAGCACTTGGTGAGGTACAGACATGCAAGCAGGTTGTTGCGCAACTTGGGGACATGCAGGACGCGTTGAATGACTACTGCGTCCGCTTTCTTGCCATTGATGACTGGATGAAACACCACATTGCCAACACCCTCCGAGTAGACAATAGAATCATCTGCAAGACGAATTGGGACACAGTGAGGTTTGATCCAGTCTCGGTGAGGCGTCATATGGCTAGTTGCACCTGTATCTGCGAGCCAGTTGAAATCATTGCCTTGTGCGTCACCCGTAGCAAGTGCAGACGCAAAACCTGCATACTCGACGATTTGCGACGTCTCCTCTGCTGGGGGCGAAGTAGAGTGTGCCATTTGACCAATAGCTGCCAGAGTCGACCACATGCTGACTGGGTCATGCAGAATGTGAGCCAATTGTGATTTGAGCTCGTTCTGAACATGACTGTGGATGTAGCCAGCAGCAGCAGTCGACTTGCTTGTCCATATGTCGTGTGCCTCGATCTCAGCCATAGACGGCGTAAGAGAGAGCACAGGACGCTTGCATTCACCAGTAACCAGATGCCATAGCTCCTGAGAGCGTAACCATGCTTTCATGTTGCAAGACCAGAGTTGGTAGTTGGCAGTGCTCAGTTTGTCAAACTGAGGTGTTGCGAAGAAACTCATGGTTGCAGGTGAAGTAAAGTGGTGATAGACGTGATATGGTATGAGGTGGTAGCTGAGAATGGCGCAAACGATGTGGCAAAGTTGCGAGGCGAGCTGGGCTGAAATGCACGAGCAGTGGGCAGGACACTTGCAGTATCACAATTAGGCCGAGTTGAGCACTTGCAGTAAAACGTCGATTGCACGAGCAGCAATGAACCGATTGACACAAGAGTGTGCAAGAGGGTAGTTCAAAAATGCGGAACGTGTGTGATCGAGTTGTGCGAACGACGGTGACAATGTGCTAGTGCAGTGAGCAAAACTGTTTCAGAGTGTCAATTGGACGGAGTTGAGCACTCTGGTGAAGAACAGTGAATTGCAAGTGAACGGCTGAGTGTGATGACCTGTGAGTGGGCAAGTCATGAGAGACACGTGTAACGATGAGGTCCTCGAAAGAACCACGTGTTTCGACGATCAGGGAAGCCCAGGGAGCAAAGTCTCTGGTGAACACCAAGAGAGTGCTATTGACCTAAAACCAAAAGAGGCGGATTGCTCGATAACCGTGCAAGCTGGTGGAACGCAGGTGGTACCAGAATGACGGTCGTGACGTGGCAGTCGTGCTCACGAAAAAACGAGGCAAAACGAACGACGATGAGTGTTAGGTTAAGTACCAAGCCACTCAGTGGAGAAAGGACAGTAGAGTAGTGATGAGTAGGATGCTCAGAGCGCAGGGCTCATAACCTGTTGAAAGCAGACTGCTTACAGGCGCAGAGAGCGAACCTAACTCACACAGAGATGGTGGTGGTAAGAGATCAAGAGGCATCTACACTAGTACATGCCTTATATACTACCATAAGCGAGATTAACTATATATGGAGCGTACTAATTATAGTATGCGATATCTAATCTACTGCTGATGGTCAGTCCAATCCTATGTAATCTAACACTGTGATGCTGCACATGGCGATTGCAAGGACACTGGACGCTCTACAGGTGGATACGTCGCTCTCATGGCTGGTGGTGCAATTAGCTGGTCTAGCAAATTGCAGAGCATCGTGACGCTCTCTACCACTGAAGCTGAGTTTGTGGCTGCGGTTGAGGCTGGCAAGGAGATCTCCTGGATGCACAACATTCTGCGCGAGTTTGGCTACACGATTCCGGTTCCCTCCACACTGCACATTGACAACCAGTCTGCTATCAGTGTATCGAAGAACCCAGAGCACCACGGACGCATGAAGCACCTCGACCTTCGTTTCTACTGGTTACGCGACGCTGTACAGAACAGAGTCATCACACCCTCGTTTATACCCACAACACAACAGGTGGCTGACATTCTCACCAAACCGCTCTCAGCAGTTAAAGTAGATTACTGTCGCTCTCACATGGGAGTTCGACCATAGTGTATATACTGTAGTATAGAGACTGCCTTGGTCACGGGGGAGTGTTAGATTACATAGGATTGGACTGACCATCAGCAGTAGATTAGATATCGCGTACTATAATTAGTACGCTCCATATATAGTTAATCTCGCTTATGGTAGTATATAAGGCATGTACTAGTGTAGATGCCTCTTAATCTCTTACCACCATCATCTCTGTGTGAGTTAGGTTCGCTCTCTGCGCCTGTAAGCAGTCTGCTTTCAACACCACCAGCCATGAGAGCGACGTATCCACCTGTAGAGCGTCCAGTGTCCTTGCAGTCGCCGTGTGCAGCATCACAGTAAGTTGTGAACAGATCTGTACCAAGCAAACCAGAGTAAACCAGCTTGTACTCAAGTGTTCCTTTCAGATACTTGAACAAGTGCTTGACTGCTGTCCAGTGCTGCGGTCCAGGGTTGCTGTTAAAGCGTGCGAGGTAAGACACAGTGTGTGCGATGTCAGGACGTGTCATTGTGGCGAGATACTGAAGGGAACCGATGGCGCTGAGGTAGGGAACATTTCACATGAACTCGATATCGTCAGAACTGCTAGGTGCCATTGCACGAGTGAGGACGGTGCCAGCTGACATGGGAGTAGTGACAGGAATTGCATCTTGCATACTGTAACGTTCAAGCATGTCCAGAATGAACTGGTGCTGGTGAAGCAAATTCTTGCGTTTGCTGCGATCCCTGGTAATGCCAACACCTAGTAGAAACTCTGTTGCACCGAGATCCCTGCATTTGAAGCGTGCACTGAGTTGCTTCACAGCACGGTCAATGGATGAAGTCGATTTGGATGCAAACATGATGTCGTCAATGTAGATAGGCACGAAAATGCGAACTGTGCCATCTGAGTAGATGTACACTGACCTGTCTGCTTCCACTCGCTTGAAACCCATATCAGTGAGAACTGAATGCAACTTCGTGTTCCACTGCCTAGCTGACTGCTTGAGCCCGTAAAGCGACTTGCGCAGCTTGCAGACCTTGTTTGTTGCATGCACCTTCGTGAAATCCCTCAGGCTGCAGCATGTAGATGTCCTCATCCAAGTCTCCATTGGTGAATGCAGACGAAATGTCCACAGAGCGTAGCTCTAGGTCCTCTGCAGCTGCAATAGCCAGTATCATGCGCAAGGTTGCTGGACGGAAGGTGGGAGCAAAGACTTCGGTGTAATCGACTCCAGGACGCTGACTGTAGCCCTTTGCGACGATACGAGCCTTGTAACGCTCCACAGTGCCATCTCCATGACGCTTGACCTTGAAGACCCAACCAGAACCAATAGCCTTTGCGCCAGGTGGCAAGTCAACGATTTCCCAAGTGTTGTTCTGCAGCAGTGTGTTGTACTCTGCATTTGCTGCATCTCGCCATCTGTCTGCGTCGTCGCCCTTGAGTGCCTGCTTGTAGTTCTTGGGATCTGACACAGTAGCAGCACCAGCAAACTGAACCTCTTCCAAGCCTTCATCAACAGTGTAACTGTCGAGTTCGTCATTATCGAGGTCATCAGTCTCAGAAGGCGGTGTAGACAGTGGGAGGGGCAGCAGCAGGTTTGACTTTCCACCATTCACCAGGAGGTCGAGATTCACGTGTAGTGCGTCTCAGAGGCTCAGCAACGACTTTGGGTTCCACAGGAATGGGAGGTGCGACAGTACGAGGCAGTTGGGGCACGTTTGGAGCAGAATGCTGATCTCATCGAGTTGAGCATGTTGGTGTTTTCGACGATTGCGGAATGCGATGCGATGACTCCAACTTGGGTGTGGTACTTTCAGACTCGTCTTTCGACGCCCTATCCGATGGTACTTGACTCGACTTGCTAGGACCAGTAGGTGTACCGGAATGCACATGCGATTTCCCAGAATGCGAATTAGGCAAAGTTGAGCACTTTGGTAAACTCGACGATTTCGCGTCAGTGGTCGGTTTCTGCGAGTTGGGAGTAGGTGCATCGTGTTCGTCGTCAGACAACGAGTCAGATGGTGCTGGTCCCGCCGAAGTGTTAGATTACATAGGATTGGACTGACCATCAGCAGTAGATTAGATATCGCGTACTATATTTAGTACGCTCCATATATAGTTAATCTCGCTTATGGTAGTATATAAGGCATGTACTAGTGTAGATGCCTCTTAATCTCTTACCACCACCATCTCTGTGTGAGTTAGGTTCGCTCTCTGCGCCTGTAAGCAGTCTGCTTTCAACAGGTTATGAGCCCTGCGCTCTGAGCATCCTACTCATCACTACTCTACTGTCCTTTCTCCACTGAGTGGCTTGGTACTTAACCTAACACTCATCGTCGTTCGTTTTGCCTCGTTTTTTCGTGAGCACGACTGCCACGTCACGACCGTCATTCTGGTACCACCTGCGTTCCACCAGCTTGCACGGTTATCGAGCAATCCGCCTCTTTTGGTTTTAGGTCAATAGCACTCTCTTGGTGTTCACCAGAGACTTTGCTCCCTGGGCTTCCCTGATCGTCGAAACACGTGGTTCTTTCGAGGACCTCATCGTTACACGTGTCTCTCATGACTTGCCCACTCACAGGTCATCACACTCAGCCGTTCACTCGCAATTCACTGTTCTTCACCAGAGTGCTCAACTCCGTCCAATTGACACTCTGAAACAGTTTTGCTCACTGCACTAGCACATTGTCACCGTCGTTCGCACAACTCGATCACACACGTTCCGCATCTTTGAACCACCCTCTTGCACAGTCTCGTGTCAATCGGTTCACTGCTGCTCGTGCAATCGACGTTTTACTGCAAGTGCTCAACTCGGCCTAATTGTGATACTGCAAGTGTTCTGCCCACTGCTCGTGCATCTCACCCCAGCTCGTCTCGCAACTTTGTCACATCGTTTGCGCCATTCTCAGCTACCACCTCATACCACTTCACGTCGTTCACCACGTCGCTTCACCTGCAATCATGAGTTTCTTCGCAACACCTCAGTTTGACAAACTGAGCACTGCCAACTACCAACTCTGGTTTTGCAACATGAAAGCATGGTTACGCTCTCAGGAGCTATGGCGTCTGGTTACAGGTGAATGCAAGTGTCCTGTGCTCTCTCTTACGCCGTCTATGGCTGAGATCGAGGCACACGACATATGGACAAGCAAGTCGACTGCTGCTGCTGGCTACATCCACAGTCATGTTCAGAATGAGCTCAAATCACACTTGGCTCACATTCTGCATGACCCAGTCAGCATGTGGTCGACTCTGGCAGCTATTGGTCAAATGGCACACTCTGCTTCGCCCCCAGCAGAGGAGACGTCGCAAATCGTCGAGTATGCAGGTTTTGCATCTGCACTTGCTACGGGTGATGCACAAGGCAATGATTTCAACTGGCTCGCAGATACAGGTGCAACTAGTCATATGACACCTCATCGAGACTGGATTGTGGAGTACAAACCTCACTGTGTCCCAATTTGTCTCGCAGATGATTCTATCATCTACTCTGAGGGTGTTGGCAATGTGGTGTTCCACCCAGTCATCAATGGCAAGAAAGCGGACACTGTAGTCATCAAACGCGTTCTGCATGTCCCCAAGTTGCGCAACAACCTGCTTGCATGTCTGTACCTCACCAAGCGCTCTGGCATCCTTATTGAGATCGATGCAAAGAAGATGTACTTCAACCACTCTGGCAAGACCATCTTCACTGCAACTATCAATGCCTCGCACTCTGCCATTCTGGATGGTCTCACTCGTCCCATTTGCGAATCTGCAC
This sequence comes from Stropharia rugosoannulata, assembly GCA_028532985.1. NCBI lineage: Eukaryota > Fungi > Basidiomycota > Agaricomycetes > Agaricales > Strophariaceae > Stropharia > Stropharia rugosoannulata. The sequence goes on along the minus strand of JANCIK010000001.1, from coordinate 2,237,794 downwards.
GCTCTGCTTCGTCGTCGTCCACTCTACCCCTCAATGCAGAGCTCTGGCATCATCGTTGCGGACATCACAGCCATGCACACATCAACAAGCTGCTCTCGAAGGGTCTGGTCACTGGCATGCTCATAACGTCGAAAGAGCAACCAGATCTGATTTGCGAACCATGCTTAGCTGGCAAGATGACGTCTGGTACATTTCCGAGCTCAACTCGCAAATCGACGAAACCACTTGAATTGGTGCATTCTGACTTGCATGGTCCGCTCTCAGTGCCTACGCCTGAGGGACATCGCTACTGGATCACATTCATTGACGACTGCACTCACCTGCATGCTGTCATGTTCCTGAAGCGCAAGTCGGACGCATTTGATGCATTCAAGGTGTACAAGGCATATGCGGAGAATCAGCTAAACGCGAAAATCAAGGCTATGCAGGATGACAAGGCTGGCGAATACATGTCAAACGAGTTCATACGGTTTATGGAGCAATGCGGCATTCACAGACGACACAGCACACGCAATCGGCCTCAGCAGAATGGTGTTGCTGAACGCGCCAATCGCACTATTGCTGAGCACGTCACTGCAATGCTAGTAGAGGCAAAGCTCCCACTCTCGTTTTGGCGAATTGCAGTCATGGCTTACATTCACGTGTGGAACAGGCTCCCTACGTCGTCTCTGACTGACTCTGTGCCCTACACTGCATGGCATGGCAAGAAACCTGATATGAGCCATCTCTGTGTTTTTGGTTGTGCTGCGTACGTCTTTGTGCAGAGAGACAAACGCAAGTCACTGCAACCACACGTTGAGAAGTGCATCTTTGTCGGTTATCCTACAGGCTACAAAGGCTGGCAGTTCTACAATCCGTCCACTAAGAAGTATGTGATCTCTGAACATGCTATCTTTGATGAACGCAGCTTTCCTGGTTTGAAGGTTACTTCACCAATCAACTTGTTTCCAAAGGGCATGCCTTCACACTTCTCAGATGTGCCAGATTCTGGGGGGGATTCAACTGCTGCCTATGTGCCTGACTTGGATACTGATGACTCGGACACACCAACTGCACCTCCTTCGGCGGGACAAGCACCATCTGACTCGTCGTCTGATGAGGAACACGATGCACCTATTCCCAACTTGCAGAAACCGACCACTGGTGCAAAATCATCGAGTTTACCAAAGTGCTCAACTCAGCCCAATTCGCATTCTGGGAAATCGCATGTGCATTCCGGTCCACCTACTGGTCCTAGCAAGTCGAGTCAAGTACCATCGGATAGGGCGTCGAAAGACGAGCCTGACAGTACCACACCCAAGTTGGAGTCATCGCATCGCATTCCGCAATCAAGGAAAACACCAACATGCTCAACTCGACGAGATCAGCATTCTGCTCCAAACGTGCCCAAACCGCCTTGTACTGTTGCACCTCCCATTCCTGTGGAACCCAAGGTCGTTGCTGAGCCTCCATTGCTCCATAAACCGTATGAACTCGTTTGACATGTATTCGCCAGCCTTGTCATCCTGCATAGCCTTGATTTTCGCGTTTAGCTGATTCTCCGCATATGCCTTGTACACCTTGAATGCATCAAATGTGTCCGACTTGCGCTTCAGGAACATGACAGCATGCAGGTGAGTGCAGTCGTCAATGAATGTGATCCAGTAGCGATGTCCCTCAGGCGTAGGCACTGAGAGCGGACCATGCAAGTCAGAATGCACCAATTCAAGCAGTTTCATCGATTTGCGAGATGTCATCTTGCCAGCCAAGCATGGTTCGCAAATCGGATCTGGCTGCTCTTTTGTCGTTACGAGCATGCCAGTGACCAGACCCTTGGTGAGCAGCTTGTTGATGTGTGCATGGCTGTGATGTCTGCAATGATGATGCCAGAGCTCTGCATTGAGGGGTAGAGTGGACGACGACGAAGCAGAGCACGCAGATTCGCAAATGGGACGAGTGAGACCATCTAGAATGGCAGAGTGCATTGCATTGATAGTTGCAGTGAAGATGGTCTTGCCAGAGCAGTTGAAGTACATCTTCTTTGCATCGATCTCAATCAGGATGCCAGAGCACTTGGTGAGGTACAGACATGCAAGCAGGTTGTTGCGCAACTTGGGGACATGCAGGACGCGTTGAATGACTACTGCGTCCGCTTTCTTGCCATTGATGACTGGATGAAACACCACATTGCCAACACCCTCCGAGTAGACAATAGAATCATCTGCAAGACGAATTGGGACACAGTGAGGTTTGATCCAGTCTCGGTGAGGCGTCATATGGCTAGTTGCACCTGTATCTGCGAGCCAGTTGAAATCATTGCCTTGTGCGTCACCCGTAGCAAGTGCAGACGCAAAACCTGCATACTCGACGATTTGCGACGTCTCCTCTGCTGGGGCGAAGTAGAGTGTGCCATTTGACCAATAGCTGCCAGAGTCGACCACATGCTGACTGGGTCATGCAGAATGTGAGCCAATTGTGATTTGAGCTCGTTCTGAACATGACTGTGGATGTAGCCAGCAGCAGCAGTCGACTTGCTTGTCCATATGTCGTGTGCCTCGATCTCAGCCATAGACGGCATAAGAGAGAGCACAGGACGCTTGCATTCACCAGTAACCAGATGCCATAGCTCCTGAGAGCGTAACCATGCTTTCATGTTGCAAGACCAGAGTTGGTAGTTGGCAGTGCTCAGTTTGTCAAACTGAGGTGTTGCGAAGAAACTCATGGTTGCAGGTGAAGTAAAGTGGTGATAGACGTGATATGGTATGAGGTGGTAGCTGAGAATGGCGCAAACGATGTGGCAAAGTTGCGAGGCGAGCTGGGCTGAAATGCACGAGCAGTGGGCAGGACACTTGCAGTATCACAATTAGGCCGAGTTGAGCACTTGCAGTAAAACGTCGATTGCACGAGCAGCAATGAACCGATTGACACAAGAGTGTGCAAGAGGGTAGTTCAAAAATGCGGAACGTGTGTGATCGAGTTGTGCGAACGACGGTGACAATGTGCTAGTGCAGTGAGCAAAACTGTTTCAGAGTGTCAATTGGACGGAGTTGAGCACTCTGGTGAAGAACAGTGAATTGCAAGTGAACGGCTGAGTGTGATGACCTGTGAGTGGGCAAGTGATGAGAGACACGTGTAACGATGAGGTCCTCGAAAGAACCACGTGTTTCAACGATCAGGGAAGCCTGGGGAGCGAAGTCTCTGGTGAACACCAAGAGAGTTCTATTGACCTAAAACCAAAAGAAGCGGATTGCTCGATAACCGTGCAAGCTGGTGTAACGCAGGTGGTACCAGAACGACGGTCGTGACGTGGCAGTCGTGCTCACGAAAAAACGAGGCAAAACGAACGACGATGAGTGTTAGGTTAAGTACCAAGCCACTCAGTGGAGAAAGGACAGTAGAGAAGTGATGAGTAGGATGCTCAGAGCGCAGGGCTCATAACCTGTTGAAAGCAGACTGCTTACAGGCGCAGAGAGCGAACCTAACTCACACAGAGATGGTGGTGGTAAGAGATCAAGAGGCATCTACACTAGTACATGCCTTATATACTACCATAAGCGAGATTAACTATATATGGAGCGTACTAATTATAGTATGCGATATCTAATCTACTGCTGATGGTCAGTCCAATCCTATGTAATCTAACACTGTGATGCTGCACATGGCGATTGCAAGGACACTGGACGCTCTACAGGTGGATACGTCGCTCTCATGGCTGGTGGTGCAATTAGCTGGTCTAGCAAATTGCAGAGCATCGTGACGCTCTCTACCACTGAAGCTGAGTTTGTGGCTGCAGTTGAGGCTGGCAAGGAGATCTCCTGGATGCACAACATTCTGCGCGAGTTTGGCTACACGATTCCGGTTCCCTCCACACTGCACATTGACAACCAGTCTGCTATCAGTGTATCGAAGAACCCAGAGCACCACGGACGCATGAAGCACCTCGACCTTCGTTTCTACTGGTTACGCGACGCTGTACAGAACAGAGTCATCACACCCTCGTTTATACCCACAACACAACAGGTGGCTGACATTCTCACCAAACCGCTCTCAGCAGTTAAAGTAGATTACTGTCGCTCTCACATGGGAGTTCGACCATAGTGTATATACTGTAGTATAGAGACTGCCTTGGTCACGGGGGAGTGTTAGATTACATAGGATTGGACTGACCATCAGCAGTAGATTAGATATCGCGTACTATAATTAGTACGCTCCATATATAGTTAATCTCGCTTATGGTAGTATATAAGGCATGTACTAGTGTAGATGCCTCTTAATCTCTTACCACCATCATCTCTGTGTGAGTTAGGTTCGCTCTCTGCGCCTGTAAGCAGTCTGCTTTCAACACCACCAGCCATGAGAGCGACGTATCCACCTGTAGAGCGTCCAGTGTCCTTGCAGTCGCCGTGTGCAGCATCACAGTAAGTTGTGAACAGATCTGTACCAAGCAAACCAGAGTAAACCAGCTTGTACTCAAGTGTTCCTTTCAGATACTTGAACAAGTGCTTGACTGCTGTCCAGTGCTGCGGTCCAGGGTTGCTGTTAAAGCGTGCGAGGTAAGACACAGTGTGTGCGATGTCAGGTCGTGTCATTGTGGCGAGATACTGAAGGGAACCGATGGCGCTGAGGTAGGGAACATTTCACATGAACTCGATATCGTCAGAACTGCTAGGTGCCATTGCACGAGTGAGGACGGTGCCAGCTGACATGGGAGTAGTGACAGGAATTGCATCTTGCATACTGTAACGTTCAAGCATGTCCAGAATGAACTGGTGCTGGTGAAGCAAATTCTTGCGTTTGCTGCGATCCCTGGTAATGCCAACACCTAGTAGAAACTCTGTTGCACCGAGATCCCTGCATTTGAAGCGTGCACTGAGTTGCTTCACAGCACGGTCAATGGATGAAGTCGATTTGGATGCAAACATGATGTCGTCAATGTAGATAGGCACGAAAATGCGAACTGTGCCATCTGAGTAGATGTACACTGACCTGTCTGCTTCCACTCGCTTGAAACCCATATCAGTGAAAACTGAATGCAACTTCGTGTTCCACTGCCTAGCTGACTGCTTGAGCCCGTAAAGCGATTTGCGCAGCTTGCAGACCTTGTTTGGTGTACCTTCATGGAATCCCTCAGGCTGCAGCATGTACTAGATGTCCTCATCCAAGTCACCGTTGGTGAATGCAGATGAAATATCCACAGAGCGTAGCTCAAGGTCTTCTGCAGCTGCAATAGCCAGTATCATGTGCAAGGTTGCTGGACGGAAGGTGGGAGCAAAGACTTCGGTGTAATCGACTCCAGGACGCTGACTGTAGCCCTTTGCGACGATACGAGCCTTGTAACGCTCCACAGTGCCATCTCCATGACGCTTGACCTTGAAGACCCAACCAGAACCAATAGCCTTTGCGCCAGGTGGCAAGTCAACGATTTCCCAAGTGTTGTTCTGCAGCAGTGTGTTGTACTCTGCATTTGCTGCATCTCGCCATCTGTCTGCGTCGTCGCCCTTGAGTGCCTGCTTGTAGTTCTTGGGATCTGACACAGTAGCAGCACCAGCAAACTGAACCTCTTCCAAGCCTTCATCAACAGTGTAACTGTCGAGTTCGTCATTATCGAGGTCATCAGTCTCAGAAGGCGGTGTAGACGGCGGTAGAGGTACAGCAGCAGGTTTGACCTTCCACCATTCGCCAGGAGGTCAAGATTCACGTGTAGTGCGTCTCAGAGGCTCAGCAACGACCTTGGGTTCCACAGGAATGGGAGGTGCAACAGTACGAGGCGGTTTGGGCATGTTTGGGGCAGAATGCCCATCTCGTCGAGTTGAGCATGTTGGTGTTTTCGTCGATTGCGGAATGCGATGTGATGACTCCAACTTGGGTGTGGTACTGTCAGACTCGTCTTTCGACGCCCTATCCAATGGTACTTGACTCGACTTGCTAGGACCAGTAGGTGGACCGGAATGCACATGCAATTTCCCAGAATGTGAATTGGGCAGAGTTGAGCACTTTGGTAAACTCGACGATTTCGCACTGGCAGTTGGTTCCTGCGATTTGGGAGTAGGTGCATCTTGTTCGTCGTCAGACGACGAGTCAGATGGTGCTGGTCCCGCCGAAGGAGGTGCAGTTGGTGCGTCCGAGTCATCAGTATCCATGTCAGGCAAATAGGCAGCAGTTGAATCCCCCCCAGAATCTGGCACATCTGAGAAGTGTGAAGGTGCTCCCTTTGGAGACAGGTTAATTGGTGAAGTCACCTTCAAACCAGGGAAACTGCGTTCGTCAAAGATAGCACGTTCAGAGATCACATACTTCTTAGTGGACGGATTGTAGAACTGCCAGCCTTTGTAGCCTGTAGGATAACCGACAAAGATGCACTTCTCAACGTGTGGTTGCAGTGACTTGCGTTTGTCTCTCTGCACAAAGACGTACGCAGCACAACCAAAAACACAGAGATGGCTCATATCAGGTTTCTTGCCATGCCATGCAGTGTAGGGCACAGAGTCAGTCAGAGACGACGTAGGGAGCCTGTTCCACACGTGAATGTAAGCCATGACTGCAATTCGCCAAAACGAGAGTGGGAGCTTTGCCTCTACTAGCATTGCAGTGACGTGCTCAGCAATAGTGCGATTGGCGCGTTCAGCAACACCATTCTGCTGAGGCCGATTGCGTGTGCTGTGTCGTCTGTGAATGCCGCATTGCTCCATAAACCGTATGAACTCGTTTGACATGTATTCGCCAGCCTTGTCATCCTGCATAGCCTTGATTTTCGCGTTTAGCTGATTCTCCGCATATGCCTTGTACACCTTGAATGCATCAAATGTGTCCGACTTGCGCTTCAGGAACATGACAGCATGCAGGTGAGTGCAGTCGTCAATGAATGTGATCCAGTAGCGATGTCCCTCAGGCGTAGGCACTGAGAGCGGACCATGCAAGTCAGAATGCACCAATTCAAGTGGTTTCGTCGATTTGCGAGTGGAGCTCGGAAATGTGCCAGACGTCATCTTGCCAGCTAAGCATGGTTCGCAAATCAGATCTGGTTGCTCTTTCGACGTTATGAGCATGCCAGTGACCAGACCCTTCGAGAGCAGCTTGTTGATGTGTGCATGGCTGTGATGTCCGCAACGATGATGCCAGAGCTCTGCATTGAGGGGTAGAGTGGACGACGACGAAGCAGAGCACGCAGATTCGCAAATGGGACGAGTGAGACCATCCAGAATGGCAGAGTGCGAGGCATTGATAGTTGCAGTGAAGATGGTCTTGCCAGAGTGGTTGAAGTACATCTTCTTTGCATCGATCTCAATAAGGATGCCAGAGCGCTTGGTGAGGTACAGACATGCAAGCAGGTTGTTGCGCAACTTGGGGACATGCAGAACGCGTTTGATGACTACAGTGTCCGCTTTCTTGCCATTGATGACTGGGTGGAACACCACATTGCCAACACCCTCAGAGTAGATGATAGAATCATCTGCGAGACGAATTGGGACACAGTGGGGCTTGTACTCCACAATCCAGTCTCGATGAGGCGTCATATGACTAGTTGCACCTGTATCTGCGAGCCAGTCGAAATCGTTGCCTTGTGCGTCACCCGTAGCAAGTGCAGATGCAAAACCTGCATACTCGACGATTTGCGACGTCTCCTCTGCTGGGGGCGAAGCAGAGTGTGCCATTTGACCAACAGCTGCCAGAGTCGACCACATGCTAACTGGGTCATGCAGAATGTGAGCCAAGTGTGATTTGAGCTCATTCTGAACATGACTGTGAATGTAAACAGCAGCAGCAGTCGACTTGCTTGTCCATATGTCGTGTGCCTCGATCTCAGCCATAGACGGCATAAGAGAGAGCACAGGACGCTTGCATTCACCTGTAACCAGACGCCATAGCTCCTGAGAGCGTAACCATGCTTTCATGTTGCAAAACCAGAGTTGGTAGTTGGCAGTGCTCAGTTTGTCAAACTGAGGTGTTGCGAAGAAACTCATGATTGCAGGTGAAGCGACGTGGTGAACGACGTGAAGTGGTATGAGGTGGTAGCTGAGAATGGCGCAAACGATGTGACAAAGTTGCGAGACGAGCTGGGGTGAGATGCACGAGCAGTGGGCAGAACACTTGCAGTATCACAATTAGGCCGAGTTGAGCACTTGCAGTAAAACGTCGATTGCACGAGCAGCAGTGAACCGATTGACACGAGACTGTGCAAGAGGGTTGTTCAACACTGCAGAACGTGTGTGATCCAGTTGTGCGAACGACGATGACGATGTGCGAGTGCAGTGAGCAAAACTGTTTCAGAGTGTCAATTGGACGGAGTTGAGCACTCTGGTGAAGAACAGTGAATTGCAAGTGAACGGCTGAGTGTGATGACCTGTGAGTGGGCAAGTGATGAGAGACACGTGTAACGATGAGGTCCTCGAAAGAACCACGTGTTTCGACGATCAGGGAAGCCCAGGGAGCAAAGTCTCTGGTGAACACCAAGAGAGTGCTATTGACCTAAAACCAAAAGAGGCGGATTGCTCGATAACCGTGCAAGCTGGTGGAACGCAGGTGGTACCAGAACGACGGTCGTGACGTGGCAGTTGTGCTCACAAAAAAACAAGGCAAAACAAATGACGATGAGTGTTAGGTTAAGTACCAAGCCACTCAGTGGAGAAAGGACAGTAGAGGAGTGATGAGTAGGATGCTCAGAGCGCAGGGCTCATAACCTGTTGAAAGCAGACTGCTTACAGGCGCAGAGAGCGAACCTAACTCACACAGAGATGGTGGTGGTAAGAGATTAAGAGGCATCTACACTAGTAGTACATGCCTTATATACTACCATAAGCGAGATTAACTATATATGGAGCATACTAATTATAGTACGCGATATCTAATCTACTGCTGATGGTCAGTCCAATCCTATGTAATCTAACAGTGATGTCCGCAACAACAATGCCAGAGCTCAGCATTCAGAGGTAGAGTCGATGTTGCATTTGCTGACTGTGTAGCAGGCTCCGTGAGCGCATTCAGGATACCACTGTGAGATGCAGTAATCGTTGCAGTGAACAGAGTCTTGCCATTTCGCTTGAAGTGCATAGTACTGTCATCAACTTCCATAATCATGCCTTTGTGTTTGGTGAGGTATAAACAAGCAAGTAGATTATTCTTAAGCAATGGTACATGTAAAACGCGAGATATCTCTACAGAAGGCACTTCCTTCCCATTAATAACCGGGTGGATGACAACTGACCCTATACCAGCCGAGTATACTATAGTATGGTCTGCAAGACGAATGGGAACGATGTGAGGCTTGTAATCATACATCCATTCTCAATGAGGCGTCATATGGCTAGTAGCGCCCGTGTCTGCAAGCCATTCATAGTCAGTGTCAATGCCAGAGTCATTAGAGGAGCGAGCACTTGCAGAACCAGCAAACTCTTCAGATTGCATGTGTCCGTCTAACCCACAAAACGTGCATGGCCCAGTAGGCGAGTCAGAGACTGCTTTCTGGCGTGCAGCAAGAGCAAGTGCAACAGCAGATGCTTCAGCAGCACGATGTCGACATTGTGCTTCCTCTGTCACAAAGGCCTGCTGCAGCACAGTCTTGTTGAGAGTGTCTCGAAGCAGCAGAGACGACGCAAATGCGCTGTACTCATCTGGTAGTGCACGGATAAGTGTCATGCAGGTGAGTTCTTCATCCAAGTTGGTGAGGTCGTACTTGTCAGGTCGCAAATCCTGGATCCTGCGAATGGCAGTGTCCACTCTGTTCATCAAAGACTGCAAGGTCTCGTCTTCCTGCTTCCTGATAGAGAACAGGTCGTCGTAGGCATTGAAGCGTGTACCAGGACACTTCTGGAGGTGCACGGATGCGAGTGCAGACCACATCTTGACTGGATCGTCGGAATCATTGTTAAGATGTATCATTTGGTCATTCTCCACTGCCAGGAAGATGATACCAGCTGCTTTGTCCCATTTCATCAACCATGCTTCAAGTGCAGTCTCCTCAGCTGCAGTAGGCAGTGAGGATAGTCTGGGTTTGGTAGATTCACCAGAAACAATGTGCCAAACACCATGAGAACGAAGCCAGGCCTTCATGGATGCAGACCATGATGGATAGTTGACAGAGTTCAATTTGGGGAATTGAGGTGTTGATGAAGAAGACATGATTGCGGAACGATGAGAGATGTGATCGACGTGAGAGTGGTTGGACCGATAGTCGAACACGCGAAACCTGGGACTGCCAAGTTATAGGGGTAACGATGACGAACTCGATGCGTGGCGACGACGACAAAATTGGAGTTGCAAACTCGAGGAGTTGAGCACTTGGGTACTAAAGTGTGAATTGCTCAACAACGATGGAACCGATCGACATGAGAGTTGGGGGCTCGATGTATCGATGATGCAGGAGATGGTATGCTGAGTTGCAACGGAGTCGACGTCGATGCGAGGCCGCAGTGAGCTGAACAAATTTCAAGGTCCTAACTCGAGGAGTTGAGCACTTTGGTGAAGACCGGTCAATTGCGGAAGAACGATGGAGCGTAGTGACGTGGCAGTCGGTAGGCAGCGAGGGGATCGTATGAAGAGTGGATCCTCGAAAGAACGGAGTGGGGCGACGATCAGGGAAGCCCTAAAAGCGCAAAAGAGTGGACAGCTCTGGGAAGCCCAAAGCTGAAGCAGTCTCTGGTGAAACCAAGAGAGTGCAGTAGACCTGTAAAGAAAAAGAGCGAATTGTGTGAGGACCGATTGAGCTGGCGGAACGAGAGTGGTACCAGAACGACAGGCGTGACGTGGCGGTCCTGCTCGTGAAACAATGAGGCGAAACGAGGGCGAATGAGTGTTAGGTTAAGTACCAAGCCACCCAGGTGAAAGGAGAGTGAGAATAAGAGAGAGTAGCAATGAGTAGGGACTGCTCAGAGCACAGGGCTCATAACCTGTTAAAAGCAGATGCTTATAGGCACAGAGAGCGCCCCTAACTCAGGTGGGATGGTAGTGGTAATAGATTAAGAGGCATCTACACTAGTACATGCTATATATACTACCAGAAGCGAACTAAGCTAAATGTGGAGCAAACTAATTATAGTCTGCACTATCTAATCTTAACTGCTGATGGTGATGATTGCCTATGTAATCTAACACTCCCCCATGACCGAAGCAGTCTCTATAATACAGTATATACACTATGGACGAACTCCCATATGAGAGCGACAGTAATCTACTTTAACTGCTGAGAGCGGTTTCGTGAGAATGTCAGCTACCTGTTGTGCAGTTGGTATAAACGAAGGTGTGATGATCCTGTTCTGTACAGCATCGCATAGCCAGTAAAAGCAAAGGTCAAGGTGCTTCATGCATCCATGGTGCTCTGGGTTCTTCGATACACTGATAGCAGACTGATTGTCAATGTGCAATGTGGAGGGAACCGGGATTGTGAAGCCAAACTCGCGAAGTATGTTGTGCATCCATGAGATCTCCTTGCCAGCCTCAACTGCAGCAACAAACTCAGCTTCAGTGGTAGAGAGCGTCACAATGCTCTGCAACTTGCTAGACCAGCTAATTGCACCACCAGCCATGAGAACGACATATCCACCTGTAGAGCGTCCAGTGTCCTTGCAATCGCCATGTGCAGCATCACAGTAAGTTGTGAACAGATCTGTACCAAGCAAACCAGAGTATACCAGCTTGTACTCAAGTGTTCCTTTCGGATACTTGAACAAGTGCTTGACTGCTGTCCAGTGCTGTGGTCCAGGATTGCTGTTGAAGCATGCGAGATAGGACACAGTGTGTGCAATGTCAGGACGTGTCATTGTGGCGAGATACTGGAGAGAACCAATGGCACTGAGGTAGGGAACGCTTTGCATGAACTCAGTGTCGTCAGAGCTGCTTGGTGCCATTGCACGAGTGAGGATAGTGCCAGCTTGTTAGATTACATAGGCAATCATCACCATCAGCAGTTAAGATTAGATAGTGCAGACTATAATTAGTTTGCTCCACATTTAGCTTAGTTCGCTTTTGGTAGTATATATAGCATGTACTAGTGTAGATGCCTCTTAATCTATTACCACTACCATCCCACCTGAGTTAGGGGCGCTCTCTGTGCCTATAAGCATCTGCTTTTAACAGGTTATGAGCCCTGTGCTCTGAGCAGTCCCTACTCATTGCTACTCTCTCTTATTCTCACTCTCCTTTCACCTGGGTGGCTTGGTACTTAACCTAACACTCATTCGCCCGTACCTCTACCACCGTCTATGCCACCATCTGAGACAGACAACCTTGATAACGATGAACTTGACAGTTACAATGTTGACAAAGGCTTGGAAGAGGTTCAGTTTGCTGGTGCTGCTACTGTCTCGGATCCCAAGAACTACAAGCAGGCACTCAAGGGCGACGACGCAGACAGATGGCGAGATGCAGCAAATGCAGAGTACAACACACTGTTGCAGAACAACACTTGGGAAATCATCGACTTACCACCTGGTGCAAAGGCAATTGGTTCTGGTTGGGTCTTCAAGGTCAAGCGTCATGCAGATGGCACTGTGGAGTGCTACAAGGCTTGTATCATTGCAAAGGGCTATAGTCAACGTCCTGGAGTCGATTACACCAAAGTCTTTGCTCCCACCTTCCGTCCAGCAACCTTGTACATGATACTGGCTATTGCAGCTGCAGAAGACCTTGAGCTACGCTCTGTGGATATTTCATCTGCATTCACCAACGGTGACTTGGATGAGGACATCTAGTACATGCTGCAGCCTGAGGGATTCCATGAAGGTACACCAAACAAGGTCTGCAAGCTGCGCAAATCGCTTTACGGTCTCAAGCAATCAGCTAGGCAGTGGAACACGAAGTTGCATTCAGTTCTCACTGACATGGGTTTCAAGCGAGTGGAAGCAGACAGGTCAGTGTACATCTACTCAGATGGCACAGTTCGCATTTTCGTGCCCATCTACATTGACAACATCATGTTTGCATCCAAATTGACTTCATCCATTGACCGTGCTGTGAAGCAACTCAGTGAACGATTCAAATGCAGGGATCTTGGTGCAACGGAGTTTCTATTAGGTGTTGGCATTACCAGGGATCGCAGCAAACGCAAGATTTCACTTCACCAGCACCCGTTCATTCTGGACATGCTTGAACGTTACAGTATGCAAGATGCAATTCCTGTCACTACTCCCATGTCAGCTGGCACTGTCCTCACTCGTGCAATGGCACCAAGCAGCTCTGACGACATTGAGTTCATGCAAAGCATTCCCTACCTCAGCGCCATTGGTTCTCTCCAGTATCTTGCCACAATGACACGTCCTGACATTGCACACACTCGCTTCTCTTTCCAGTACTCCCATCTGGTGGCTGTGCAGTCTAGCTCACCACTCTTCACATCGACCAACACTCCTCTCCACCAGACCCGATCTCTGATCGCAGTACACATCTGAGTCCATACTCAACCTAGTCTTATGCCTCCCAAAGGAGGAGCCGGCTGCGGCCGTGGATCTTCTAGTGGGTCCTCGGCTGCCGCTTTTCCTACCTCTTGCTCGAGCTCCCTTCCCAACCCCTCCAACCCTCGATCCAGCTCGAGGTTGACATCTGGACCTCCTATGGATACTCCCGAGGATGACAATTCCGATTCTTCCGACGATGATGACACTCAGATGGCTTGTGGTGACAACTGCTCTTCCTCTCTGCCTGCCTCCTCCTCCGGGGGGGGGTCGGGTTCCTCTCTGCCCACGCCTCAATTCCTTAATCTTGTCTGCACTGATGAGACTGCAAATTTGGACCTCGAAGCTATTGTGCATGCCCTGAACGAGACCACAGCCTGGCTCGAACTCAATTCCAACTGGGACAATTATGAAAATGAGGCTTGTAACCCAAACAATCTCTGCCTTGCGCTGCTCGGCCTTGTCAACAGGGCTTCCGGCATCCCTTGGGCTCAACCTCAAGCTGCGATGGACACTACCTCTGATAGCGAAGGGGCCCCCACTGCATCTCTTGCCCCCCCGGCTTCTGCCGTTCCTCCCCCTCCCTCAGCTTCGGCTGCGGCCCAGGCTGAGGAGCCATCAGACGCCGAGACCGAGACCCCGGCCCCTAAACGGGCCCGGGCAACCGGTAACATCAACCCACGGCCCTCCAGGCCCGTCTGCCCGTATCAGTGGCCTCCCATGCTGCCGGCCATTAACCTCGCGACTAAGCCCCGTAAGTCCTACTCGGCTGCTGCCAGGTCGCGCCCCCCCACCACCAACGTCGGTAAAGGCCCGGCTGGGCTTGTTCAGCTTGCTCAGGCCCTTCCCAACATTCCTGCTCGCCACATAGGACAGTGGCTGGGTACCGTAGTATACGGGACCTCAGTAAACTATTAGTATACCGTAGATCACGGGCCCATTTTCAACAAATGGCAACCTAGTATAATACCGTGATCTACGGGGCTAATGGCAACCTATCTTAGTACCGTGTTTCACGGGGCCATTTTCAACAAATGGCATCCGCATAAATAGGTAGGTAAATCCGGCGGAACCAGAAAGTTAAATAATTAAAAAGCGGTAAAATCGGCGGCGATGTGCATAAAAAGAGGTAAATTCAGCGGCATTATAATTTTCACAAAATGAATTCCGGCGGTTGTACTGAAAACACCATTTCTATCCGGCGGATATAGTCACATGATTTTCTCAAATTTCACGGGGCTAGTGGTAAATATTTTAATACCGTGTGCTATAGACTCATTTTCAACAAATGGACTTCTGAGAGTTTCGATGAGCCGGCTGGAAGAAATCCGGCGGCGAGGTGATGGTGGATGAGAATGGCCTGTCACTCCTCTCCGACTTATCCAAAGCTGATGGAATGTACCCAAACTGCCCAAAATACTTCCACCCAGCTATCCTTTACGGAGTGGACCAATTGGGTTACCAGGGGCATGTATTCCTTGCCTGGAACACGGAATCATTTTAGCAGGTGGAGCTAAGCGGTCTGCCAAACCACCAAATTGGCTTTCTCCGCCGGTGAATGCAATATTCCCGGCAAGAACCTTGTGCAATTCAGCGTCACAGGAGCGAAGAGAGTCAAGAGGCACCAGAGGTTGGTATGGAGACGGCGGCTAACGCGTACCTGCTACTCCTTGGGTCACCTTGCGCCCCTTTGAGGCCCCTTGGGGCGTTTTGCGGGACTTTTGAGCGTTTTCTTTCGCCGAATGGCCGGCGGCGTACTCCGCCGCTTGGGCCCCCGCCGCCTTTGGGTCCCCGCCCTCGCACCCTCCCCCTATACCTGATGAGAAAATCAAGAAATATTTCAATCACATGATCAACACACCTCTTTCCTTCAATCAACCATGACTCCCAAATTTTCATATAGCCCAAGAGAGATGACAGAGGTTGTGGCTGCATATATGCATACCTCATTCTTGTGCCATGTCAACAAGACCAGCCCCCCTGAGTCACCAAAAGCATTGACAGCACATTTGACATGGGAATGCGAGCATATTATTGACTCTCTGGTGACAGCGTTCAAGAACAAATGTAAGACATTAATAGATGATCAATATAAGTGTTACTAAAATAAATCAGATTCAACATCTTGGAGTGTCCATGACTACAAGCAGAGCATGTCGAGTAAACAAACAGGGAAGAATGAAAATGTTGAAAATAAAATGCTGAAGAAGTACCCGCCAATATTTACGGAGACACGGCATTTAAGGAAGCCTTGCTTGGTGACCGACAAGGAGGGCAACATATTAGTATGGTACCTTCCAAATGCAATAATGTCATATCTGCAGGTAAGATTGCGTCATTTCTCCGCCGGCCTAGAGAGTTAACCAGCAGAGAAAGGAGGAACTATGGCGAAGTGTGGATGAACTAACATGCTTGATGAAGACCACCAAATGTAAAGCAAATTGGAGAAGCAGCCTTGATCATTATCATCAGAGAGATGAGTGGAGAAAGGCGGGCAATGTTAGCCTTGCAATTGCATGGTTTGAGATGGGGCATGGGGTACGTCCGGCGGAAGAAATAAATACTGTGTCTGACAAAAACTAGTGCTTTGGGCCACCCATTGTTGGTCGCAAACTTAGGATGTCCGGCGGCCGAGCATGGATAAAGAAGCAAAAGGATTTTTTTGCGCTGATCGGTGGTCTCCTCAGTATTGTCAACCCCAGCCAGTATGCTGCCGGACTGAAAATGCTTAGCTGGCTAAGTGATCACCCTGATGAAGTGCGGCATGGTCCAGAGTTGGAGGGACTACTTGAACATTGGAGTGTTCCATTTGGGGTGCTTACGGTCATCAACAATAGAGACTCGCCGCTGCATCGAGATTCCGGTGGAAGCCATTCAATGTTCGATATCATCATTAGTTTGGGTCCTTACAAAACGGGTAAAATGGCTCTGCCGGGGTTGGGTTTGGATTTAGAGTATAAGGCTGGAACATTTGTTGCCTTGACTAGTAGGCTAGTGGTTCACAGTGCTCACTGTGAAGGTGACAGGACTTGTTTAGTTTTTCACTCAAAGTCTGCAATATCAGATTTGACCGACACTGTTAGCACTTGGGCAAATGTAAATATGTTTAGACAGATAGAGTAGAAATATTATAATTTTTATTATTAAAATTGGCCAGCAGGCCAAACACATTACAATTGAGATATTACGAAGGCCTAAAGGCCTTGAGCAAGCGACAAGAAACGAAAAAAAATGGAAAAAAAAATGAGGCCGGCGGATTCGATGACAAGCAAAAATTAATCCTGCCGTCTGCGTCACATCTCAGTGTCGCTTTCGCCATCCGCATCGGCCTCCTAATCAGAAAAGTCAGAACTGGAGCTTGAGTTGGGGCTCCAGGAATTGGGAATAGAAGTGCATACCGAGCTGATGTCATCCATATTTTCGTCATTGTGCACATCTAGTGTCTATTTATTAGTATGTAATATATAGGTAATAAATGAGAGACTTGCCCAGTGGTGCATCGTCGTCATTGTCCGATCCGGCGGAAACATTCAGAGGGGCGTCATCCTCATCCATAGGCTCATCCTCAGTAGGCTGAGAGCCAATTGGGACATCGAGGGGGGCCTCTTCATCTTCATCAGGACCCTCCCTCTCCTGTGTGCCCGCTGGTGCTTCGAGGGGGGCATCATCATCGTCTTTCTGATGGCCGGCAGATGTGTGGGGAGGCTCATCATCCATTTGCTGATCGTCAGTCACCTGGGAGCCTACTGGGACATCGAGGGGGGCCTCTTCATCTTCATTATCAATCCCGGGAACATTCAAGGGTCCCTCGCTTCCCTGTGTACCCTCTGTCGCATAGAGGGGGGCATCATCATCGTTTTCCATTTCGCCGGCGGATGTATGGGGTGGCTGCTCATCCATTGGCAGATCGTCAGTATCCCGAGAGCCTACTGTGACATCGAGGGGGGCTTCCTCCTCTTCATCGACACCATCACGTGTAATGCTGACTCTGTCCTCTGTCTGCTGTGTACCCTCCGGTGCATCAAGGGGGGCATCATCGTCGCTGTCTTCTTTGCCGGCGGGTGCGTCGTCGGGCGCCTCATTGTCTAATGAGATATATATTGGTGCATCCCTGTTGCAGGGCACTGAATAGTCGACCAGAGGCAGGGACACTTCCGGGGATGGGCTCCAACGACGGTAGCGTGCAGCATACATTGCCTGCATTTCGGCTTCAGACACATGCCCTGGTTTTGTGACTCTGGGAATGGGTCGCGCGATGCCGCCGGATGGACCGGCGGAACGACTCCGTTTTGGGTGGAAGGGAGAGGGAGATCGACTTATCATACCCGTTTGATTATCTGATTTGCTTGGAGACGGCGAATGTTTGATATGTTGGTGTCTTTAAAGCGAGGGAGATGGGATGACATAAGGATCTGACAGTGAATTTACATACCTTATGAGTAGACACCCTGGGAGAATGTTGTGGATGCTCATTTCCGGCAGCGGAATATCCACAGGCTCCCCTCTCATTTCCCACAAAACTTCTCTTGGCTCGCTTCTCTGAACACATGGCTCCCTATCGAATTCTTCTTCCATCATGTTATGGTAGAACTTCAGCCACCAAATTTTCTTCTGGTAGGCCTGGCATGAGAGGCACATTGTAACTGGCGGAGCAAATTCTGGCGGATGTTCTGCAAGCCCAGGAATGTACTCGTATGGGTAGTCGCAACCAGCTAGCAAGTCAGGGATTTTCTTTGTATCCTTGTACATGTCATGCATGACCTCCAAGAATTTGCAGAAATGATGATGAAGGTCGTCCCAGGTGACATCCTGGTCATAAAGCTCATTGTCATCCATCAGCCACCATGTGGGCAGATTATCTGTGACAGCAATGTGAATAATGTCTTCCCCTTGCATGAATTCGGGATCGTAGGCTGGTGGAAGTGGGAATTCGGTTGGCCGGCGGGCGACGCCATATCCGGCGGTCGCGATTTGATCGAGAAGATACGGTTTGCACATTTGATATCCCTTCAAATTACAAGTGCCGATGTGCATGAGAGTCAATTCCTGAAATCATGGTTTTTTCAGTTAATAATATACCGATATCATAAATATTCCCTACAATTTCTCGCAGGAATAGCCTTGAATACATGTGTGTTGGTGAAATGTCCTGGGGGGTAGGATGGCAGCGGAGCGCGCAGCGGATTCGTACCATGCAAATATACAAAAAGATGTTGCATTGAATCTTGTCAATGAGAGAGTCTTCGGTTGTCCCGGCCGTGGAATTCTCAATGGAGATGGAGGAGGACATTAGTAGATAGATGATGACAAGGTGTTAGGAGTGTCGAAGAAGAAATTTTGAGGGATGGTTGATGTTGATCGCAGATCGATAAGGTCACATGTATTCATTTCTCAGGCCACATGATACCAGTGGCTTATATAATGTACGTATGCCTTACTAAATCTAGCGTCCGCTACCCTACCTAACTCATTCCATAAGTTGATCTGTGCCTGTGCGTAAGCCTGGAAACCTAGTGGGTGAGCATTAAATTGGCTGGCGGCGTCATTTGATGGGTTTTGAATGGCGGTCACTGCATCTGCCCAGACATTCCGCCGGTCTTTCCACATATTTGCCATATGCACATAGAACCGGACTGTCCAGTCCATTTCATGCTGACATAGCACAACCTCTTCCTCCCAGCGCATTTTCTGTGCTCTTGCTCGTAGCCAATGAATTCGATAGACTACAATTGTATTTAGTCACAGCTTGATAAATATCAATAAAACTTACAATCATTGATTCTTTCGCGATTGAGATTTCCTGCGACCGGCGGATTATCATCCGGCGGATCCATATTATGTTCTATTCTCCATATCCAAGACATTTGAGAACTGCTACCCCCTCTTGCATTCGGTTCAGTTATTGATGCACTAGTATTTGTATCAGCTTTTGACATGATGGGGAATTGTTGTTCAATGGCAACCCTATCAGTGTCATCCCTTGCAAGGTGTAGCATTGACAATCTGTTCTCATTATATTTCCGCCGGTGTGTGCTGGTTGCTTGGGCGAGTAGCACAACACGATCTTGTGCACGAGTGTGGTGGGCACCATCTGTCCTCCTGACGTCAAATGCATATAGCCAAGATTTCTGAATGATTTCTCCACGAATTGATTCTAATAAATCATCAGCATGAGCTTTTCTGATCTTTAGCTCTGTTTTTCGCAACCGGCGGAGAACAGATTTATCCTGGGCAGATGCACCGGCGGATGTCAAAATCTCTTCAGTGATTTCTGAAGGGAAGGCCATCAGCTGTCTTTCAGGGTCAGCATAACTGACTTCTTCATTAGCCACCTCTGCTTCTTCATCTGTTTGTGCACCATCCAGGATAGGGACATCATGCTCATCATTAAAGCCATTCACAATGTCAATGCCCATGATGTCAACTGCATTGCGAGCAAATTTGTCCAGCTGCTTGCGAAGTGTGTGCCGGCGGCGTACAAGATCCTGATGCTGAGCCACAGTAGGATCTCGAGGCATACGGCGGACGTGCGACCGCAATTCATTTCTAAATAATGAATAAATTGTCTGGTAATAATGATTGATACTCACTGCAATTGCTCAGCTTGAATACCTTGTGAGAGCCATACAGCTCGACCGCCTGTCTCCCCATTTCGAATTTCATTCTCTGAAAGCTGCACCTCGATTTCTCGCATGGTTGCAGCCTTCTGCACAGCCGGTCGATAAATGTCCATTGCTTCTGGGTCCTCATCTCGCCGGCATTCAGCAGCCTCAATCTGTTCCAACCATTCTGGCAGTTTATCCGCCGGCATACTTGCAGTAATATCGTTATAGTACACAATGGAATCAATTTCTTGATTCACTGCTCGAATATATTTCTTGATGATTGTAGATGGCATATTGACAGTCTTCTTCCAATTTGAATCGCCCATGTGGTCATCGAGGACTTCAGCTCTATGGCCGGCGGTTGCAGTCCGAACACTGCGAGATGTCTTGTTCAGCAGGCTCCACAGGGTTTCCAGGATTTCTCCATCTACCATGCCAACACCAGGGATATAGGTAGATGCCCATCTATATAGACATTCTGTCTTGTGGCCATGTACATGCCAGAGACCCACTGCGCGTATGCATCGAAGTCTTTGTGGCCAAGTGAGACCCTTCATTAGTCGAAATCGCCTAGTCATATTCTTGTAGAACTGACACATAATGTCATAAATGAACATGACAGTCTCGATGCCACCGGTGTTGGTATGCTTGAGTGCTTCAGAAATACTGTAGTCCATGCACATTTGACGTTCGCCCAATTCAAAGTCAACAAGGCTGCCTGGACAGAAGCAGCCGTGTCTTGCACATGCCTGTACACCAATCCCTCTGACCCGGCGGCCAGAAACAACCTTTTCACTGTCAAGCTGTGCACGGTGAGAATGGCAAGTCGGCGGCTCCTTGAATTTCCTGGAATATTTTTTGGCATCCTTCAAATGCTCCTGGTATGGACCGGCAGCTGTCATGAATGCCTGGCCGGCTGTCAAATCAATATCGTCATGGGCATTCTTTTGATTTAAATGGTCAGCCTTGAAGTTCCCATCAGCACAGTACTTGCGAATAAAAAGAAACTTCTTGTCATTCTCTTTCCAGTCTTCAGGGAGGTTGATTTCTGGTTGAGGACAAGCAGGGCAAAATAGAGCCAGTATATCGCCGTACATTGATGGTGTCGTTTTAATCCCTCCGGCGGTATCGCCGGCGGCGTCTTCTGGTGCCTCAACTTCACTGTCTGATTCAGACTGTGCTGCAACTGCTGGTGGCATAATATCCTCATTTGGTATTTCATTATCAGCAAGAATCTGCACTTCCGGGATAGCTGGTGGGTCAGGGTTTGGGCGCCATAGTCCATGAGCTCTGCCATGCATGGTCCACATCTTCATGTTGCGGAATTGTCTACTCAGCCGGCGGAGCTCACGGTATCGATCCAATACTGCTTGTGGGAAGGCAGGGCAGGTCAACCAGCGGAGCTTCGTGTAATACTGATATGCAGATGTCTTGCACTCCAAGTTAGACAGCCTGAAGTCTCGAAGAACAGCAAATGTGAAGACAGTCTTGACCACATCGAAGGAGGTTGGGAATAGTGCCAGCTGCATGTATTGGTTATCCTCCGGCGGCTGATTGTTGCAGTGACATTTGACAGCCGGCAGGTGATGGATTCCATTTACTTCGACAATTGTAACAAATGGATTACCATGGGTATCATGTTGGGCTGGCCTCGGTAAGACTCGAGGGTAAGTAACATCAATATCAAAGACAATTGTGTCTTCATCAATATATTCATCGGCACCTTCCTCAGCTTCAGGTTGCAGACCAGCATTGTAAGCCCGGCGGATATCGCCTTCATGTTCATCTCCATACTGCACCTCTTGCATTTCTTGTATATCATTGTAGTCGACCATTGTATTAGGACATCTATTTCCTTGATGGCCAAGATGAAGCTTTACACCGACTTGCCATAGCGCCGCCGGTGTGAAAGCACTACCATCCCAATGAAGAATACGATGGAATGGCATGAAATCATGAATCCGCCGGCAACATGTCGTGCATAAGAGTCGTCCTCCAAAGCATGCCTTACACTTCCATTTGGCAGCAGGTGCATTGCAAGCATTGCATGTATCGATCCCTCTGGCAGGTGCATGAGATGCCATAACAATCTTCAAGTGGGTATCCCTTCTGACAAGCCATTCTCTAAGAAAATCGTTTTGCGACTGCACGATTTAATATATGCAGTGTGCAATTCATGTGGGTGATACAACATACCTTGCCTCTGTATACTGGTAGATCCAAGTTTTGTAGGTTTTCGATAACCTGATCCTCAGTTATATCTCCAGCATAGTCAAGACGGTCAGGTACTTCCTGTGGTTCAAAGCCTGGTGGAATGTCTGGAATAGCAGGAATAGCAGGAATAGTCGGTGCTACATTCTCTGCGACAGGTTCACCACCACGTTTACGCTTCTTTGTGATGACCTTTCCTCTATGGTCCCGCTCTTCTATCTGGATGCCACCAGCTTGATTGGGAACATTGTGCTGGGTTATACGGACACGGCGCATTGAGAGTAGACAGTTGCATGTGCATTTGGTGTTCGACCTTATATTAAGAAACCAATGCCACATGTGTACTGCTTCATAATAATCGATATCGATACACATGTCTGTATGTATATATATACTGCGTATACCATTGTGACATCCATTCATCGAACCAATTTATACCCCTCCTCCAATGACACTACCTGTAGAAACTGCTGCATCGACATACATCTGGACTGCACAAGAATTGAAAATTCTACGAAGCAATGTTGAGGGTTATCGTGCACAGGTGAAGGAGAGAAAGGGAACATTTGTTGCTGAGAAGGTTATCAAAATGATCAAGGCACTGTGGGGCACAAGGTACCAGAGAAACAATCCAGATTTCAACGATAAGGTCCAGGAAGAGTGGAAGAAGAAGAAAAAGGCAAGTACAATATTATATTATGTGCACATTACTCAATGTCGATACTTTCAGTCAATATTTAATTGGTTTAAGAACAATGGAAAGACCTCCAGACGTATGAAAATCAAAGGCTTCAATATGGAAGTTACTTTCGATTCAGTACTGATAGCGCACAAAAGCAAGGAGATTGAGGAAGAAGCAAAGCGTCGAGCGCGAGAGGCAGCTGCCGATTCTGATGAAGATCTCATTCCCGATCCGGCGGAATCTGGCGATGATGACGCCAAGACCGCCTCCCTTGGTGCTGGCTATAGCAGCCGATCCTGGATCAGGTACTATGCAGGGGCGAAGAAATATATCAAGGAAATGCTTACGGAAGAGGAGCGAGCCGAGTATCAAAATGAGGTCTCGGAGTGGAAAGCAAAGGGTGTTCCGCCGGATGTCCAAGCCAAGTATGTGAATTGTCTGAGCAGCGGCTTCATTCTGATATGTTTTTAGACAGGCTGTAAAACATTGTGCAGACATTTGTCGTGAGGTTGACAAGAAGATGTTTGATAGCATGGGTGTACGCTCCTTCTGGATCACAACATTCACCAAACCTGACGGAAATGCGACATTCACAGTGTATGTAATAATTATGACTACATATATGCACTAGGCCCTGACTACCTTCGAGTTATGACACACAGGTTGTGCAGCCCAATGCGCCAATGCATTTCCCCAGCTTCCAAGAATTTGATCCGGCTGCATATGATGGCATCCGGGCCAGTTATATCAAATATATTGAACACATCACTGAACTCAAACGTAGCTCCGCCGGCGACCCTAACCATGCAGGGGGTAGGAGTAATACACATCCATCTGGTCTCCCTTGGGTGCCGTCATACAATCCGAAGGTACGAAAGGAAAGTGTCAGGGTCATGCAAGGAATGATATGAAAATATTATGGTTTACATTACTGTAAGCACATATTTATTTGTTGGGGAGACGATAGTCTAACCTGTCACAGGTCTAGCAACACAGTCGTCGAGGGGACCACCCTATACACATCTGGCAAAGGCTGATGCTTGGCAAGAGTTAGTAGACCCACTCTATATGCCTCGTGGGGTGACATTCAAAGATCTGTCCAAGTACACAAGGGAAACAGCATTTGCAATTCTTGATCTCATCCGCCGGCGACAGGCTGCTAATCAAATTCCATTTAAATTCAAAGCTGTTATCGGTGAGAAGATGACTTGTATCCCTGCAGTCTATCCCGCAGATATATTTACAACATTCTCAATTCCTCCGCTGGACATGGGTAGGCCGGTAGAAGAGGATATTGGACTTTCCGAGCTGGAGCGTCAGGCAGACTATGCAGAAAACTCATCATTATATTCGTCATCATCATCATTGGAAGAAATTCCGCCGGCCGATCCTGCTTGTGATGATCATCAGCCAGATGATGAAATTGCACCCTCACCCAGGCGTCGACTGCTACGGAAAGATGAGGTGAAAACTCATGAGAGCGATTCTTCAGGGACGGAATCGAGCCGGCAGAAGAAGGTCAAGAAGGTCCATAAGCGTTTTGTAGCGACCAACTTCATTTTGAAGCAGAAGAAAGATAAGGGAAAAGAGAAAGCTGCTACCACAGAGTCTAATGCAGATAGCGATGTATCCATGGGTACTCACCAGCAGACCAATTCAAGTGGGCAAGACAGCAATGCTGAAGAGAATGCAAAATCACCTGAGCCACCCAAGTCCGCAATAGCTGTCAAGAACATCGATATTCCGCCGGCACGCCGCCGGGGAAGGGGTAGACCACCTGGACTTCGTGATGTATCCAATATCAGAGGGAAAAGCAAATTGAAGGCGAAGAAAGTAGCAGGTGGTGAAGAGAATGATGACAAGGAGAACAAAGGCAGGGGGAAGCGACATAGGCGAGAGATTGTAGTTGGTAAGACTTTCCGCCGTTCAACACGTTCAAACACGAAAATTCCGGCGGACGGATTGCGCACACGAAGTATGACCAAGTCGAGCAACAAGAAGTCTGCTAGACATTAATGTTGCTTGTTCTTAATTTACTTAATAGACTTATATTCTCTGCCAAACACAAAAATATGAATTTGCCCTTGACTCTGGGTCAAGAGCTCAACTGACTACGGGAACAAAATGTAATATAAAAAAAAGGGCCAAATGCCCACAAGATACCGGACAGGGAACAAGCAATCTATCACTTGTTCGCGCGACGACCTCGCACCCTCTTCGCCGGCGGATCAGCGTCACCTTCCTCATGCGCATGTTTGTTCCCGGCAGTGTCCTTCGCCTTGGGCACACGTACTGCTGCTGCCTTCACCTTCGCCTTTGTCTTACTACGGGTGTGCTTCGGACTCCCTTGCAGGGCCTTCTTGCCAGCCCTCGAAATTGACTCCTCTGCTTGTCCGTCGTCCTCGCCGGCGGTGTCATCGTCGTCGTCATCCTCGCCATCCTGTTCCAGCTCGTCCTCCTCATTGTCATCCTCCTCCATGTCCTCGTGAGAAGATGGTGCCGGTGGTGAACTTGACCTTGCCTTTGTTGTGGGGGCGGGTGGTGTCGGGGCAGCAATGGGTGGTGGTGGGGGAATGGTGCCTGCATCCGCCGGTGTACGTCCGGCGGCGGCATGAGCATCTTGACGCTTGAATATTGCCGTCGAGATTGGGAACAACTTTTGCAAGTTGTCCTGTCTCGATGCGCCATCGTCTTCCCGGCGGAACTCGGGATCGGTTCCGCCCACCTTTCGCCCCAAAGCCCTCAACAGCGTCACAATGGCTGCCTGCCCCTCCACAATGTGGAGGAGCATCTCACCATGCTCTGTTATCGCCGCCTGCATCGTCTCCACCTTCTTCTCCACCATCTCGACGTTATCCTCGACGTTTTCGATCGCGATGACGCCATCTTCAAACTTCTTCGATAGTGCCTTGTGCTGCTTCTGCACTGCCTGAACTTCGGTGCTGATTTCGTCGACGCCATTCTCGAGGCCTGACACTGCCTTCTGCGCTGCGTCAAGAGTCAGTAGGAGGGTATCTCCCACAGTTGTCGGTGTGGGGAACGCCCGTGCCCCATCTGGGGTGATGAATCGCGTGAGGTGCTTTACCCACAGCTTGACCTTGTCGTCGAGGGTGATTGCGCCCGCCGTCTTCAAGCAAGGCTTCTTGTACAACTGACAAGTTGTACAGGGCTTGATGGGGTTCTCGAGCATGGCGGCCTCGTGTTCCGGCGACTCGACGTGACAGGTCGTCCCGCGGTTGATGCAAGACCAGCAAGGAGTCTGGCTTGCATAACAACCCTCGGGGATGGGCAACCCCTTCGAATGCGAGCCCTTGCCCTTTGCTTTCCCCTTGCCGGCGGCCGGCGGAACGTCGCTGTCTTCATCTTCGGTCTTCCTGCTCCTGCTTCTCCTGGCTGGGGTCGCCGCCGCCCGCGGGCTGGGTTCATCCACCTCCATTGCCCTTGCCTTTCCTTTTCCCTTTCCCTTGACTTTCACAGTGCGAGCCAGGGGTAGGTCTTCGTCGTCATCACTCAAGGTTTCGCTTGCTCGAACCGGCGGAAGTCTGGAGGGACCCGCAACTGCCGGCTGCGTTGCGGGTCCCTTTGCATTCTTCCCCTGCGTCTTCTTGCCCTTGGGCACCTCGACCACGACCTTCCTCTGCGGCTGGACAACATCTTGGAATGCTGCCGGATGTGCACCGGTTGGGGATGGGGTCTTCATCAGGAAAAAGACTTTTTCAGAAAAAGTCTTTTAATTTTTCAAAAAGACTTAAAAAGACTTAAAAAGACCCCAGGAGAC
Source organism: Stropharia rugosoannulata (assembly GCA_028532985.1). NCBI lineage: Eukaryota > Fungi > Basidiomycota > Agaricomycetes > Agaricales > Strophariaceae > Stropharia > Stropharia rugosoannulata. The sequence goes on along the minus strand of JANCIK010000001.1, from coordinate 2,211,157 downwards.
CTGGGTCTCTAGGAGACTTTTAAAGCAAAGTCTCCAGGTATCAAACTTTTAAAGACTTTTTTATGTCTCTGGGAGTCTCTTTAATGTCTTTTTATGTGTTCATAATGTCTCTAGATGTCTCTAAATGTCTTTTAATGTCACATTTTTTCTTTATAAAAACATTAAAAACATGACCTCATCTTAGCCAAATCACTACTACATAGATTAGATTGTATTTGTAAGAGTTTGTAAGTAGGTAATTAGATATATTTAAATTGTACTTAAGATTTGTCATGAAGTAACTATATTAGTCAGCATCTTACATAAAGATACAATGGCAAATAAACCATCACATTAACTTGGGTACAATGGGAAGGGGAACTTATGCTGTGGAAATAATTTGCATTTGCCAGGAATTGAACCAACAGCTTCATGCATGACTTAAAACCAGCATACTTTCCCCTACACCATGTGCCTGTGTATATAGACTAACTGCAGGTCAAATATGATGGTAATGCTCTAGACTACATTAATTTATTACATCACAAGTCATTGAATTTAGTCATGTTCAGATGTATTTTATATAAGACCTACAATGTAGATTATAAGTAATAGTTAACAATAGCTATTTATAAGTCAATTTTTTCCCAGGTTTTTATGTCTTTAAATGTCTTTTTGAGTCTTTTTGTAGCTTTTTAATACACTTTATGAGACATTTTTAAAAACTTTCAAAGACATAAAAAGATTTATACAATTACATCAATACATTTAAATACCTAGAAAATTTGAAAGACTTTAAAAGAAATAAAAAGACCTAAAAAGACATTGGAAGAATTACATATTTCCCCAAAGTCTCTAGGAGACCTTTAAAAGTATAAAAAAGACATAAAATTCACCAAAAGACATATTGATGTCTCAAAAAGACACTAAATCTCCCAAGAGACATATAGATGTCTCAAAAAGTCTCTTTTCAAAAAAGTGGTTTTCCTGATGTTCTCCCTCACCGCCAGTTTCTTGTTTCTTGGCCGGCGGATTACGGCCGGCGGAGAGGGGGAGACATGCGCTGCACCTGAGGGTTGCTCCGTTGCGGACATTGGCAGGGGTGCGGGGGCCGGGATTTGCGCGGGCATTTGCACGGGCGCTGGAGGCGGGATAGGCGCGGGGGCCGGGGACGGGATAGGCCCCGCAGGCGTTGGCACGGGGACTGGGGGCGGGATGGGAGCGGGCGTTGGCACGGGCGCTGGGGGCGGGATGGGAGCGGGCGTTGGCACGGGCGCTGGGGGCTGGATGGGAGCGGGCATTGGCACGGGCTCTGGGGCCGGGATAGGGGCGGGGGTTGGCACGGGCGCAGGTGTAGGGACAGTGGCAGGGATTGGGACTGGCGCACGGGTTGGGATGGGGACTGGCGCGGGAAACGCAGTCGGTTGCGCCGCCGGCTGAGCCGCCGGAACTGGTGCCCTGGCCTTCACAATATCTGGCCGTTTTTCTACGGAATAATTAGTATAATGTATTAAGCAATGAAACAGGACTTACTAATGACAGGGAGGCTTGACTGTTCAACCTCAACCTTGGCCTGGTCCTCTCGCCTCAGGACATACAGCCCTCCCTCGACCATTCCTCTCCACTGTTCCCACTTCACACCTTCCACCTCCTTTCCATCTGCCGGCGAGTCCGACGACACGAGCTTCAGCATATAGCTGTACAGCGTCCACCCGATTCGAGGGCCGGCAGCGGTCTTCTTGCGTTCTCGAAGTTCAATCTATTCACAGAATGTAAGTATCCAATAATAAATGAAATCAATACTCACAAATGCCTTCCATAACCTCTTCCTCTCTTGCAGGTATACCTGCTCCCCACCCTCCCAAACCTTGATGCAATCGAAGTGGAAGGCAAGAATTGCCTCTCGGAGCTCCATGTTGCTGTATGTGGTGGCCATTTGATGACGAGACTTGAAAAATGAGGAGGAGAGGGATTTTTTTAGAGTATGAAGGTGTGGGAGAGAAGAAAACAACCGGTGATCGCCTAGAGCTATTATAAAGTTCAACATTGTACAAAGAATAGCAAACATTCCCACGGCACCAATCAACATAGCTCGAACATTTAAAGTTCACTTTCCGCCGGCCTTACGTGATCTCAGCGCCACATCCTGGCGTCATATAATGCGCCGGCCTACATTATATCAGCCCCACCAATAAGGTGTTAACAAAGCTCGATTATTACTGATAATAGCTGCATCTTGAGGTAACATTGAAAGTGGTTGGCTTGACCTAAGTAAATAATGCAAGGGTGTATGGAAAGGATGCTGAGGTAGGAAAGGACAGAAGTAGTAAAAGCATTTGCAGAATTGTTTCACATCAGGGAAGGGTCAAGGTGCGATGGATCCGGCGGTTTCGCCGCCGGATGTGTTGCATGCATGTGCACCCATTGACACAGCAGGGCTATCTATCTCCGTGTGTCAGTAGAATATTTCTGGCAAGAACCTGGCGCAATTCAGCGTCAGAGGAGCGAAGAGAGTCGGTCACCAGCATCATAAGGGTTTTTGGAAGATTTGGATTTGATGCCTACAACAGAGACATAACTCCAAATGTTACCCCATGATGGGTGTTTGTTCATTGCAAAACACCCCCAGCGACCAGGTGGAGCTGCCAGCCAAACAGCGCAAGTAGGCAGGGGCGGGGGCTCAAGGGGACCAAAAGGCGCAAAGCAGCGGGGTCGGGGGCGCAAAGAGGACCAAAAAGCCCAAAGGGGCGGGGCCGGGGGCCCAAGGGGCGGCGGAGCAGCCGGCGGCTGGCGGCCATGGGGCCCAAGTGGGCGGGGGCCCAAGGGGGGCGGGGGCCCAAGGGGGCAGGGGCCCAAGGGGGGCGGGGGCCCAAAGGGTGCGCGAAGGAGCCGGCGGCCGCCGGCCATAGGCGGGGGCCTCCACCCCTTTGGGCCTTTTGGCCCCCCTTGGGCCCCTGCCCCCCGTGGGCCCCATGGCCGCCGGCCGCCGGCTGCTCCGCCGCCCCTTGGGCCCCCGGCCCCGCCCCTTTGGGCTTTTTGGTCCCCGCACCCCCCCCGTTGGGCTTTTTGGTCCCCTTTGCGCCCCCGCCCCCGCCCCTTTGGGCTTTTTGGTCCTCTTTGCGCCCCCGACCCCGCCGCTTTGCGCCTTTTGGTCCCCTTGAGCCCCCGCCCCCGCCTACTTGCGCTGTTTGGCTGGCAGCTCCACCTGGTCACTGGGGGTGTTTTGCAATGAACAAACACCCATCATGGGGTAACATTTGGAGTTATGTCTCCGTTGTAGGCATCAAATCCAAATCTTCCAAAAACCCTTATGATGCTGGTGACCGACTCTCTTCGCTCCTCTGACGCTGAATTGCGCCAGGTTCTTGCCGGGAATATCGCATTCACCGGCGGAGAAAGCCAATTTGGTGGTTTGGCAGACCGCTTAGCTTCACCTGCTAAAATCATTCCCTGTTCCAGGCAAGGAATACATGCCCCTGGTAACCCAATTGGTCCACTCCGTAAAGGATAGCTGGGTGGAAGTATTTTGGGCAGTTTGGGTACATTCCATCAGCTTTGGATAAGTCGGAGAGGAGTGACAGGCCATTCTCATCCACCATCACCTCGCCGCCGGATTTCTTCCAGCCGGCTCATCGAAACTCTCAGAAGTCCATTTGTTGAAAATGAGTCTATAGCACACGGTATTAAAATATTTACCACTAGCCCCGTGAAATTTGAGAAAATCATGTGACTATATCCGCCGGATAGAAATGGTGTTTTCAGTACAACCGCCGGAATTCATTTTGTGAAAATTATAATGCCGCTGAATTTACCTCTTTTTATGCACATCGCCGCCGATTTTACCGCTTTTTAATTATTTAACTTTCTGGTTCCGCCGGATTTACCTACCTATTTATGCGGATGCCATTTGTTGAAAATGGCCCCGTGAAACATGGTACTAAGATAGGTTGCCATTAGCCCCGTAGATCACGGTATTATACTAGGTTGCCATTTGTTGAAAATGGGCCCGTGATCTACGGTATACTAATAGTTTACTGAGGTCCCGTATACTACGGTACCCAGCCACTGTCCTATGTGTGCTCGCCAGATCATTGAGATCCAGCAGCAAGCCTCTGGCTCTCAACCCAAGTGCAAGCAAGGGATTCCTTCCTACACTGCTGCCGGTCCTACCCGAAAGCAAGCATTTCTCACGTTTGCAGACCCGTCTAAGGGCCCACAAGCGCATAATCTGAGCCTTGACTTGCTTGTCTCGGCAGCCAACACAGTCTTCATCGCCGAGAAGTCTAAATTCCGGGTCCTTTCTGCCTCTGTTGCATACGAAGGCTGGTCCCTTGCCACAAACGAGGTGCCCAATGCTCATACGTTGGACGCCTTGTATTGGAGTTTCGAACCCATGTTCCGCAACTCGCCTTGGGCGGGTATGAAATATGTGGTTGACCTTCCCCAGTTGTGGTCTTATCTTAAGATCGTCGACGTCCCCACCTTTGCTTCGCCTTTTACAATGGTGAAGGTTACGCCCGACGAGGTCGATAATGCCATGAAGGCTTCTCCCCTCGCTCCCGACTTCAAGCTTCGGTCATCTGTCCGACTTGACAGGGTCTCCAAGGCCAGTTCTAACTCAACTGCGTACTTTGAGGTCTGGGATTCCCAACAGGGCACCCACGTGAAGCGCCTTATCGGGCGCACCATTATGATCAAAGGCCGCTCCTGCCGCATCATGGCAGCGAGGGCCTGTGTCGGTGTCTCACTCTGCACTCATTGCTATAGGTGGGGCCACCCTACATCAGCATGTCGCGTGTTCCACGTGCGCTGCCCTCACTGCAGCGGCCTGCATGATGCAGCTTCGCACCGTCAGCTCTGCGGCCCCTGCAAAGGGAACCCCAAGGCTAACCCCCCTGTCGCGCCGACCCCAAAAGGCAAAGACTGTCCACATGCGCCAAGGTGCCCCAATTGCAAAGGCAACCACAGCGCCACTGACAGAAGGCACTGTCCCTTCTGGCGCCACTGCTATGATCCCGAGTGGATCACTGCTAAATATGCCCAGGTATGCACCCCAAATGCGAGCCAGTGTAACACTTCTAACTCCCCCTGTCCAGCTCAATGAGAGGGCTGGAGAGTCTTAGGGTTTTATCTTTCAATGTAGCGAAGAATTATTTGCTTATTGATGTACTTCTAAATCTATGCCATAACAAGTATGATTTAATATTTATACAAGAACCTGCCTGGCAGACTGTAAGATCTGCTCCATCAACGTCTAACCCAGACGGCGATGACATTGCCGGCGCACCGCGTAACCCTAATTGGGTACCGATGGTATGCCCCCCTGACAGTGAAGGCCCGCCTCGGGTCATGGCCTATATCGCTAGCTGATTGTCCACACTGCGCCCCACGATGAGATCTGACTTGATCAATCATTGTGATTTACTCCTTGTCTCCCTCTTCCATCAGGGAGCATCCTTTAATTTGCTCAACATATACAATGATGAGCGTCATTCTGCTGTTCATCTTCTAGACGACCTGAATCTTCCCATTGACCTGTGTTACATGGGCGGGGATTTTAACTGCCACTCTCGTGAATGGGATCCCAATGTGACCCATCACAGGAGTGCGGCCGACCGGCTGCTCAACATGGCAGCCACCTTTACACTCAGCCTGGGCCGCTTCTGCAACCCAGGACCTACTTTTGTTTCGCGCAATGCGAGGCTTACCCCATCAGTCATTGATCTGATGTTCATCCCCACTTCCGATTCACTCACATGCCTTGTGGAGCGAGTCGAAGACCTCAAACTGGCCTCTGATCACTGCCCTTTAGCGGTGTCATTGCCCCTCTCTCTAACTATTTCTGACCCTCTCAGAAAGTCTCTCAAACCTGGGTCGGAGGCCGAAGAGGCCTTCCTCACAGATATTATGGAATCAATAAGCGTACTCAGCTGCACTATTGATACTCTGGCTCAGGTGGACGCATGTGCTTCGGCTATTGCTGATGCCTTCTCCACAGCATGGAACAAACATGCTGTTGAGGCCCGTATTGTCCCTCACTCCAAACCCTGGTGGGATTGGGGTTGCCAAGATGCCCTCGATTTGTACAAAGCTGATCACTCTGCTACAAATTGGAGAAAGTTCCGTGCTAACACCAGATGCGCTAAACGTGTTTTCTTTGACAACTGCATCAAGGAAATCTCTGAATCTAAGAAATGTCCGTGGGATCTCATGAATTGGATCCAACAGCGTAAAAATCCCCCTTGTGAGTCTATTCTTTACAATGGCTCTCCATGTCATGACCTCCCAGATCTTTGGGATGCACTCCACAACACATACAATGCAGCCTCTGACCGTGTTTGTGATGTTTCTATTCTTGAAGAAATGGACCAGGTTCCCGAATGGGTCAACTTCTCTCAGCTAGAACTGACTGACGCACTTGCGTCTTGTTCTAACAATTCATCCCCTGGGCCTGACCATGTTACATGGCGGCACTTAAAAAGGATTGTTCACAACGACTCTTGTTGCAGCGTGATCCTAGCATTGGCTAATGGGTGCATTCGTGCTTCCCATTGGCCTAAACACTTTAAGGAATCGGTTTCTGTGGTCATCCTGAAACCCAATAAACCCTCCTACACAACTCCAAAGGACTTCAGGCCAATTGTCCTCCTGAATACCCTTGGTAAACTTCTCGAAAAGCTTCTTGCCAATCGCTTCCAGTTTGATATGATCAAACTCGACCTTGTCCACCCGAACCAATTTGGCAGTATCCGCCAGCGTTTTACAGAAGATGCAGGAGTCTACCTTACCCATCTTGTTCGCGCAGGATGGGCCAGGGGGCTCAAGACTAGCGTGGTGGCATTCGACATTGCGCAGTTCTTTCCGTCGCTCAACCATGAGTTTTTGTTGGCGACCCTTGCAAGGCTCGGCTTTCCTCACATCGTGACGAAATTCTTTGCCTCTTACCTTGTTGACAGAGTTACATCGTACCTCTGGAACAATTACTCTTCTGGTCCTAAACAGGCGGACGTTGGGTGCGGTCAAGGCTCCACCCTCTCCCCCGTTTTATCCTCCATTTATATATCTCCTATTATGAAGATATATGACCTACGAGCCGTGAACGTTGACACGATGCTCCTATCCTTCATTGATGATGGTACCCTAGTTACTCAATCGGGTAATCTGGGCACTAACAATGTTATTCTAAAGGCTGGCTATGCCTACCTTGTCGACTTATTCACTGCTGCTGGACTTCGTATGGAACATAACAAGTCCGAGCTTTTTCACTTCTCTCGGTCAAGAGATGGCTTCAATCCTCCTCTGGACACTGGGTTCACCCTGTTCACCGGAAACACCCCTCTCACCCCCAAGCCCATTTGGCGCTATTTGGGGTTTTTCTTCGATCGTGAACTTAGATTTCACGAACATGTCCGCTTTTATGCCACCAAGGCATTGACCACAGTGAAAGCCATGGGCATGCTTGGTAACTCTGCCAGAGGCTTGTCTCCTAAACAGAGACGCCTCCTCTACCGGTCATGCATCCTACCTATTGCGACGTACGGCTACAAATTTTGGTATTACAAGTCTGCCCCCATGGAGGGCATCTTGAAAAACCTTACTAGCATGCAGCGCAGAGCTGCTGTATGGATCACAGGTGCTTTTCGCACCTTGCCTACTGGCAGCGTTCAGGCTATCGCTGGCCTCATGCCAATTCACCTCCACCTTTGTAAACTTAGACTCCAGTCTGTTTACCGCGTGGCAACCTTGTCGGACACTCATCCTACAAGATCCCTATTATCGGATCCATATGCCAAGAGTAGCAATCCTCACTACCATGCTTTATTTCGCATCCCTGAACGCGTTCGCGAGAAGCTCAGGGGCAGCATCCCAGATATTCAAATCAACCTTCCTTTCATGACTGAGACTTTCTCTCCGTGCGCGGATGAGGCTCAGCCTGGGAAGCGGCTCTTGGATTTATTTCCTAACCGCATACATTTCCGTCCAAGATCTGAGTATGTCCCTGTTGAACACAAGGATGTATCTGATTTTGACGGCGACCTTGTCGCGTACCACGAGTGGATTCGTCTCCACATTGAAAATGCGCGTCATAAACATTATAACTCCATCCGCAAGAAAGCAGAGGAGATCCATGACACAATCTTGATTGGCACAGATGCTTCGGTTCCTGCCAGCAAGCTTCACCAAGCCCTCGCGGGTGCAGTGCTATATCAAAATGGCATATGTATTGATGATGTCAAGTACGTCGCCGGTAAGGTCCTTGCCCCCGACACGGAGCTTGCAGCTATTCGTTATGCTATTGTCCGGGCACTTCAACGAGACAACTGCACCAACATTCATTTGTTCACGGATTCTCTCTCTTCTGCTAGGAGAGCCCTGGACCCATCCATCCACTCTGGCCAAGGAGTGTCCTTGGCTGTCTGCCGCATCTTAGGCGAATGGTTCTCTAAGGACCCTTCACACTCCATCACGTTTGTCGATGTCCCATCCAAATCAGAGTGGGGCATTCATCATGAAGCTCACCTTTTATTAAAGGCCCAACCCCGGGTACTCGGCAGGTACCAGGACTCTTCTTTGGACAGCTGCTGCAAAGCAGTAGCTGATCAACAATTACGGGCCTGGCGTCAACTGTTCTTTTGAGATACAGATCACGCAGGACATAATTTCCTCCAACTCGACTCTATCGATGGAGAACACCGCATCAAGCCATCATATGCCAAGGGCGGATCTTGGCTCTCATCTTGTGGGGATTCAATTTCGCTCACATTGCACATGACCCATTGCCTACTAGGGCATGCGCCTATCGGCGCTTACTTTAAGCGCTTTAATATCGATGAAAAGTACTCCTGTGACTGTGGGGTTCTCCTCCAGACAAGGCTTCATCTGTTTGAGTGTCCGTTACTCAAGCACTCCTACGATGGTGTCCTGACTTACCTCCCTACGCTTCTCAAATTCTTGCGAGACAACCCTACTGTCTTTGCTAACTCTCCCCCTGCCGGGGTTGGATAACAGCTTTGGAGGCCTTGCAGTGATTGTGATGATCGCCAGCCATAGCCAGCTTCGGCATTAATGGCATGCACCCCATCAGCCTGATCCCCGTCCTTAAATGGTGCATGATGAGTGACTGTTGGGGCTTTCCAGGTCTCATCACCAGAAGGGTTTCGGACAAAGCCTTTAGGTGCAGTGCATGGTGAGCTATGACTGGGTGCTTCGGCCATCACAGAGTAAGGAGCCTCCTCTAGCTTTTCCGACATGACGCGCTATCGTGTGTGTCTAGTTCTTGTCTGATGTGTTACCTGCCTAGTCTTGTTCCACGCGTTGTGTTTCACCTGGGGAGTATGTTTCCCCCTCTACTGTAGGTAGTATTCTGTGATGTATTTCACAGTGCGGACTGTGTTCGGACACCGCATAATAAATTGGTGCAAGCCATGATTACAAAAAAAAAAAAAAAAAAACAACAGGTGGCTGACATTCTCACCAAACCACTCTCAGCAGCGAAAGTAGATTACTGTTGCTCTCACATGGGAGTTCGACCATAGTGTATATACTGTAGTATAGAGACTGCCTTGGTCACGGGGGAGTGTTAGATTACATAGGATTGGACTGACCATCAGCAGTAGATTAGATATTGCGTACTATAATTAGTACACTCCATATATAGTTAATCTCGCTTATGGTAGTATATAAGGCATGTACTAGTGTAGATGCCTCTTAATCCCTTACCACCATCATCTCTGTGTGAGTTAGGTTCGCTCTCTGCGCCTGTAAGCAGTCTGCTTTCAACAGATATCTAATCTACTGCTGATGGTCAGTCCAATCCTATGTAATCTAACACTCCCCTGTGACCAAGGCAGTCTCTATACTACAGTATATACACTATGGTCGAACTCCCATGTGAGAGCAACAGTAATCTACTTTTGCTGCAGAGAGCAGTTTGGTAAGAATGTCAGCCACCTGTTGTATTGTGGGTATAAATGAAGGTGTGATGACTCTGTTCTGTACAGCATCGCATAGCCAGTAAAAACGAAGGTCAAGGTGCTTCATGCATCTGTGGTGCTCTGGGTTCTTCGATACACTGATAGCAGACTGATTGTCAATGTGCAGTGTGGAGGGAACTGGAATCGTAAAGCCAAACTCATGCAGTATGTTGTGCATCCATGAGATCTCCTTGCCAGCCTCAACCACAGCAACAAACTCAGCTTCAGTGGTAGAGAGCGTCACAATGCTCTGCAATTTGCTAGACCAGCTAATTGCACCACCAGCTATGAGAACAACATATCCACCTGTAGAGCGTCCAGTGTCCTTGCAATTGCCGTGTGCAGCATCACAGTAAGTTGTGAACAGATCTGTACCAAGCAAACCAGAGTAACCCAACTTGTACTCAAGTGTTCCTTTCAGATACTTGAACAAGTGCTTGACTGCTGTCCAGTGCTGTGGTCCAGGATTGCTGTTGAAGCATGCGAGATAGGACACAGTGTGTGCAATGTCAGGACGTGTCATTGTGGCGAGATACTGGAGAGAACCAATGGCACTGAGGTAGGGAACGCTTTGCATGAACTCAATGTCGTCAGAGCTGCTAGGTGCCATTGCACGAGTGAGGACAGTGCCAGCTGACATGGGAGTGGTGACAGGAATTGCATCTTGCATACTGTAACGTTCAAGCATGTTCAGAATGAACTGGCGCTGGTGAAGCGAAATCTTGCATTTGCTGCAATCCCTGGTAATGCCAACACCTAGTAGAAACTCTGTTGCACCGAGATCCCTGCATTTGAATCGTTCACTGAGTTGCTTCACAGCACGGTCAATGGATGAAGTCAATTTGGATGCAAACATGATGTTGTCAATGTAGATGGGCACGAAAATGCGAACTGTGCCATCTGAGTAGATGTACACTGACCTGTCTGCTTCCACACACTTGAAACCCATATCAGTGAGAACTGAATGCAACTTTGTGTTCCATTGCCTAGCTGACTGCTTGAGACCGTAAAGCGACTTGCGCAGCTTGCAGACCTTGTTTGGTGCACCTTCATGGAATCCCTCAGGCTGCAGCATGTAGATGTCCTCATCCAAGTCACCGTTGGTGAATGCAGACGAAATGTCCACAGAGCGTAGCTCAAGGTCCTCTGCAGCTGCAATAGCCAGTATCATGTGCAAGGTTGCTGGACGGAAGGTGGGAGCAAAGACTTCGGTGTAATCAACTCCAGGACGTTGACTATAGCCCTTTGCAACGATACAAGCCTTATTGTGCTCCACAGTGCCATCTGCATGATGCTTGACCTTGAAGACCCAACCAGAACCAATTGCCTTTGCACTAGGTGGCAAGTCGACGATTTCCCAAGTGTTGTTCTGCAGCAGTGTGTTATACTCTGCATTTGCTGTGTCTCGCCATCTGTCTGTGTCATTGCCCTTGAGTGCTTGCTTGTAGTTCTTGGGATCCGAGACAGTAGCAGCACCAGCAAACTGAACCTCTTCCAAGCCTTCATCAACAGTGTAACTGTCAAGTTCATCGTTATCAAGGTTGTCTGTCTCAGAAGGTGGCATAGACAGCAGTAGAGGTACAGCAGCAGGTTTGACTTTCCACCATTCACCAGGAGGACGAGATTCACGTGTAGTGCACCTCAGAGGCTCAGCAACGACTTTGGGTTCCACTGGAATGGGAGGTGCAACAGTACGAGGCAGTTGGGGCACGTTTGGAGCAGAATGCTGATCTCGTCGAGTTGAGCATGTTGGTGTTTTCGTCGGTTGCGGAATGCGATGCAATGACTCCAACTTGACTGTGGTACTGTCAGACTCGTCTTTCGACACCCTATCCGATGGTACTTGACTTGACTTGCTGGGACCAGCTGTTGGACCGGAATGCACATGCGATTTCCCAGAATGCGAATTGGGCAGAGTTGAGCACTTTGGTAAACTCAATGATTTTGCACCAGTGGTCGGTTTCTGTGAGTTGGGAGTAGGTGCATCGTGTTTGTCGTCAGACGACGAGTCAGATGTTGCTGGTCCTGCCGAAGGGGGTGCAGTTGGTGCATCCGAGTCATCAGTGTCCAAGTCAGGCAAATAGGCAGCAGTTGAATCCCCCCCAGAATCTGGCACATCTGAGAAGTGTGAAGGCATGCCCTTTGGAAACAGGTTAATTGGTGAAGTGACCTTCAAACCAGGAAAACTGTGTTCGTCAAAGATAGCATGTTCCGAGATCACATACTTCTTAGTGGACGGATTGTAGAACTGCCAGCCTTTGTAGCCTGTAGGGTAACCGACGAAAATGCACTTCTCAATGTGTGGTTGCAGTGACTTGTGTTTGTCCACATAGGACAGTGGCTGGGTACTGTGATCTATAGTAGTACAGTGAACTATTATTATACCGTGGATCACGGAGTTATTTTGAGCTAATGAAAACCTAGTATATTACCGTGCTACACGGGACTAATGGGAGGCTAGTATTTGACCGTGAATTACGGGGCCATTTTCAACAAATGGAATTGCCACTAGGGAGAACAAGGACCAGCGATTGAAGGACATGACCGCCGGTCTGTTCCACTAAATGTCGGATTTCGAACCGGCGACTGGAAACATTTTTGGCGCTATATTCAAAAAATTTATATATTGGCCGGCGAATGTCATTTAGGCCGGCGGTTTCATGTTCAGTACCCGGCTGCCTGTTCCATATTTCATTTGAGACCGGCGATCCATTTAATAGTATGATTCTTGACTGGCGATTTTCATATATGCAGCCGGCATCATTAGTCGTCAGCTCCGGCTGCCTGGTACAAATATGGCCGGCTGTCGTAAGCACAAATGCATCAGTGAATCACGTGATCTGCTAGCATATGATGGATTTGCAGGGGATCTAAAGAATGTAGACCGGCGGTGAGACCGGCGGTTCTGCCTAATCAACTAGTGTTCATGTTTGGTAGGCCAGGCTGCATACAATGACATAATTAGTGTTTTATTCACGCAAAGATACAGTCTGAGCTGGTCTAAACAAAGTGTTTAAATGTTGTATGAGGCCGGCGGTGAGGCCGGCGGTTTCCCATTACGAAGTCGGATTACCTGCTTTCCAGTAAATATACACCTGTCACATTTTAGGGTACATTTAAAAGACTTGTGCAAATCAAATGACTAACAGAGTATGCTGAGACCGCTGGTGTGGCCGCCGGTTTCATTCAATCATTTTGTCTTCAAGCATATAAGGCTCTAAGACATCAAGGCCAAATGCATACAGTCAAATTGGTAGCCCATTAACCTTGACTAACCAAGTGGTGGTTATGCTTAGTTTTTTGGAGAAAATCTACATTTGCAGATGTAACTGACTGAAAACCTGCTTGGGGTAATATAAACATGTTCAAAAAGATTCAATGAAATTAATCATGCAAGTACATATGAATACACAACTGCATAAATGGAGCAAAAAAACAAAACAAAAGACACAAGATGACAAAGGACGACCGGCGGTGCAATGCGATGGGACAATTTTGGTCAGCAAGATGCTCAGACCTGCGAGTCCACTTCTCCATCTGCATCGGCGTCCTAGTCATCATAATCATCAGAATTGGAGCTTGAGTTGGGGCTCCAGGTGGAAGGAAGAGAAGTGCCTACCGAACTGGCGTTGTCGTTGTCGAAATCAATGGGTACGTCTAATGATATTGGTCAAAACTACAGTTTGGTGTGAATCAAGGCACTTACTCATTGGTGGCGAGTCAGCATCATCGCTGTCAGCTTGTGTGCGATAATGGCCCATGAGGGGCGCAGCCGGCACATTCATGGGTGGGTCGTCTTCATCATCGCTGCTGATCTCAATAATGGGATCGGCGGCCACGGACATCGGCGGCTCATCTTCATCCTCGTCATCCTCGCCGGTGATCGCTGTTGCCTGACTTGCAGGTACATTCATTGGGGGGTCGTCCTCATCTGATGTGACATCTTCTGGTGTACTGCTGGTTGGTGGCTGTGCAGTGTGGATATCGGTGGCCGGCGGAACAGTCATCGGCGGCTCGTCCTCTTCTTCGTCCGCGTCGTCTGCTGGCACCTCCATTGGTGCATCGTCCTCATCTTCAAGTTCATTCCCCTGCTGCACCTCCAGTGGCACATTGGACTTCTGTGCCAACACTTCCCCTTCAGGCACCTCCATGGGTGCATCGTCTTCGTCCTCACTCTCTTCACTCTCGGCCATAGGGGGCTCGGCGGCCTGAGCCCTTTCGTCGCTCTCCATGCCGGCTGCCATATTGTGCCGGCGTTCCTCCTTTCAGCCACGCAGGTATTTCATCAGCTCGTCAACGGATGCTGTGCCATGTTGAAGGACGAATGTCCTGGGTTGATCCGATGGACCGGCGGTGTCTGACGACAACGAGGTGCTGCTTGTTTTCGAGGAGATCTGCTCTTCTGGCAGAGGGCTAATGTAGCGCGGAAGAAGACAGTTTCTTCCCAAGACATTGGGGTTGGGGGCCGGCGGTGGGTAAACATATGACGACGCCGGTGGCGGGCGCAACCTCTCCCACAGCATCTCTCTGGGCTCCAAGAGCCCACCATCCTGTCCCCTGTCGAATTCAGCCTTCAGCAGTTCGAAATAAAAATGTAGCCATGCGAGTTTTTCGTCTTTGTGTGCGCATGGTTCGCACCTCTGCTCGATAGTTGCGTTGTTGCCTGCCGGTCGTCGTGCCAATCCAGGTATCTCCACATACGGCACCGGACTTCCTGGCAGATCTGGCATCAGGTTTGTAGCATCATAGAAATCGAGCATGAATGTCAATAGGATGTCGAAGTGATGCCGAATTGACGCGGCGGTGTCGTTGTAGTCGAGGATTTCGTCTGCCGGCGCTAACCACCAGACCGGCGTTGTTTCCGTCATCGACAAAAGGAGTTTGTCTTCACGGCGCAAAAATTCGGGATCGTATCCCGCCGGTAGCATGATGCCATCGAACCGCCGGGCGATGCCATACCCATTGGAGGCAAGTTCGTCCAGAAGATAGGGTTGACGCAGCCGGTAACCTTTCATGACACACGTTGAGATGTGTATCAATGTGAATTCCTGTATACAAAATGTTAATAGTATCAATGAATGGATTAATTAAAGCTTACGATCTCCTTCATTAGAAGGTGGGCATATGGATTGCTGTGGCGAAGCTCCCTCCCTTCGATAGAGTACCGCAATCCGCAGCGGATGCGGAACATGCACAGGTAAAGCAGTACATTGCACTGCACACTTTCAATACGTGCATCTTCACTGAGCATAGGGATGGAGCTGGCGAGGGAGGACATAGTGGTTTAGAAGGGGTGATTTGGTTGTCAATGGGGTAAAAATGAAGAGCAAGATCACTGCAGATGGGATGATGGTAGATTGATAAGGTCACATGTATTGGTCAGGCCACATGATACCAATGGCTTATATAATTTACATTTGCTTTACTGAATCTGGCATCTGCCACCCTGCCTAATTCGTTCCATAAATTGATCTGCGCTTGTGCGTAAGCTTGGAAGCCAAGTGGATGGCATAGGAGTTGGCCGGCGGCATCATTTGATGTGTGATCAATGTGGCCGGCTGCCTCATCCCATACAGACCGGCGGAGTTTCCAAATATTAGCCATATGCACATAGAAGCGGACTGTCCAGTCCATTTCATGTTGGCAGAGTAGGACCTCCTCTTCCCAACGCATCTTTTGTGCACGGGCACGTAGCCAATGAATACGATAGACTACATTTGTATTAGTTAAATGTTGTATAAATGAATATGATACTCACAATCATTAATTCTTTCCTGGTTGAGATTTCCATTGACCGCCGGCCCAATGTTGTGCTCCACCCACCAAATCCAGGACATTCTCGCACTGCTGCCCCCTCGAGTATTTGGGTCTGTAATGGACAAACTAGTATTTGTATCAGCTTTTGACATGACTGGAAACTGTGCTTCAATGCTAGCCCGGTCATCTTCACGCCGGGCAAGACGAAGCATTGACAATCTGTTCGCATTATATTTCCGCCGGTGTGTGCTAGTTGCTTGGGCGAGTAGCATGACACGATCTTGTGCACGAGTGTGGTGAGCACCATCTGTTCTCCTGACGTCAAATGCATATAGCCAAGATTTCTGGATGATTTCTCCACGAATGGACTCCAATAAATCATCAGCATGAGCTTTCCTAATCTTTAGCTCTGTTTTCTGTAACCGGCGGAGCATAGATTTATCCTGTGCCGATGCACCGGCGGTTGTCATGAGCTCTTCAGTGATTTCTGAAGGGAATGCCATTAGCTGTCTTTCAGGGTCAGCATAACTGACTTCTTCATTAGCCACCTCTGCTTCTTCATCTGTTTGTGCGCCATCAAGAATGGCAATTTCATGTTCATCATTAAAGGCATTCACAATGTCAATGCCCATGATGTCGACAGCATTGCGAGCAAATTTGTCCAGCTGCTTGCGTAGAGTCTGCCGGCGGCGTACAAGATCCTGACGCTGAGCCACAGTAGGATCTCGAGGCATACGGCGGACATGGGATCGCAATTCATTTCTAAATAATGAATAAATTGGCTGGTAATAATGATTGATACTACGCACTGCATTTGCTCAGCTTGAATACCCTGTGAGAGCCATACAGCTCGACCGCCGGTCTCTCCATTTCGAATTTCATTCTCTGAAAGCTGCACCTCAATTTCTCGCATGGTGGCAGCCTTCTGCACAGCCGGTCGATAAATGTCCATTGCTTCTGGGTCCTCATCTCGCCGGCGTTCAGCAGCCTCGATCTGTTCCAGCCATTCCGGGAGTTTATCCGCCGGCATACTTGCGGTAATATTGTTATAGTACACAATGGAATCAATTTCTTGATTCACTGCTTGAATATATTTCTTGATGATTGTAGATGGCATATTGACCGTCTTCTTCCAATTGGAATCACCCATGTGATCATCGAGGACTTCAGCTCTATGGCCGGCGGTCGCAGTACGCACACTGCGAGATGTCTTGTTTAGCAGGCTCCACAGGGTTTCCAGGATTTCTCCGTCTACCATGCCAACACCAGGGATATAGGTAGATGCCCATCTATATAGACATTCTGTCTTGTGGCCATGTACATGCCAGAGACCCACTGCGCGTATGCATCAAAGTCTTTGTGGCCAAGTGAGACCCTTCATTAGTCGAAATCGCCTAGTCATATTCTTGTAGAACTGACACATAATGTCATAAATGAACATGACAGTCTCGATGCCGCCGGTGTTTGTATGCTTGAGTGCTTCAGAAATACTGTAGTCCATGCACATTTGACGTTCACCCAATTCAAAGTCAACAAGACTGCCTGGACAGAAGCAGCCATGTCTTGCACATGCCTGTACCCCAATCCCTCTGACCCGGCGGCCAGAAACAACCTTTTCACTGTCAAGCTGGGCACGATGAGAATGGCAAGTCGGCGGCTCCTTGAATTTCCTGGAATATTTTTTGGCATCCTTCAAATGCTCCTGGTATGGACCGGCAGCTGTCATGAATGCCTGGCCGGCTGTCAAATCAATATCGTCATGGGCGTTCTTTTGATTCAAATGGTCAGCCTTGAAATTGCCATCAGCACAGTACTTGCAAATAAAGAGAAATTTGTTGTCATTGTCTTTCCAGTTGTCAGGAAGATTTATATCCGGCTGTGGGCAAGTAGGGCAGAAAATAGCCAGTATATCACCATAGATTGATGGCGTGGTTTTTGCTACGCCGGCCGTGGTACCGGCGGCTGGATCATTTGTTTCATCTTCAGATTCTTGTGCTTGCTCATCAACAGTTGGTGCCACATTTTCTGCCAGCATTTCATTTGGAATTTCATTATCAGCGAGAATGTGCACTTCTGGCACAACAGGTGGATCGGGTTCTGGTCGCCATAGCCCATGTGCTCTGCCATGCATGGTCCACATCTTCATGTTGCGGAATTGCCTGCTGAGTCGCCGGAGTTCCCGGTATCGATCCAGTACTGCTTGTGGGAAGGCAGGGCATGTCAACCGGCGGAGCTTCGTGTAATACTGATATGCTGATGTCTTGCATTCCAGGTTAGACAGCCTGAAGTCTCGAAGAACAGCAAATGTGAAGACAGTCTTGACGACATCGAAGGAGGTTTGGAATAGTGCCAGCTGCATGTATTGATTATCCTCCGGCGGTTGATTGTTGCAGTGACATTTGACCGCCGGCAGATGATGGATCCCATTTACCTCGACAATTGTAACAAATGGATTGCCATTTGTATCATGTTGGGCTGGCCTCGGTAACACTCGAGGGTAAGTAACATCAATATCAAACACAATTGTGTCTTCATCAATATATTCATCGGCGGCTTCCTCAGCTTCGGGTTGCAGACCAGCATTATACGCCCGGCGGAGGTCATTTTCATGTTCATCGCCATATTCTCCCTCTTGCATTTCCTGTACATTGTTGTAATCAATCATTGTATTGGGACATTTATTTCCTTCATGCCCAAGATGAAGCTTGACACCCACTTGCCACAAGGCCGCTGGACAGAATGCACTGCCATCCCAACGAAGGATGTGATGAAATGGCATGAACTCGTGTGACCGCCGGCAGCATGTTGTGCACAACAGCCGGCCTCCAAAACAAGCTTTACATTTCCATTTCGCATCTGGTGCATTGCAGTTGTTGCATGTTTCAATACCTCTGGCAGGTGCATGTGATGCCATAACAATCTTCAAGTGGGTATTTCTTCTGGTAAGCCATTCCCTAAGGAAATCATTTTGCGACTGCTGGAATCAGTACATGCAGTGTGCAATTAATATCAATAATATACCATACCTTCCCTCTGTATATTGGTAGATTCATGTTATCCAGGTTTGCGATTACCTGGTCCTCAGTAATATCGCCTGCATACTCCAGACGATCAGGTACTGCCTGAGGTTCAAAGACTGGGGCAGCAGCGGGAATAACAGGTGCGACAGGAATGGCCGGCGGTTCATTCTCTTCAACCGGCTGTCCTCCTCGTTTGCGTTTCTTGGAGACAACCCTTCCTCTGTGGTCTCGTTCTTCTATCTGGATGTCGTCTGCTTCATTAGGAACATGGTGCTGGGTGATACGGACACGACGCATTGGGAGAGGATGGCGGCACATGCACATTCAGTTCTGCACTTTATATTAAGAAATCAATGCCACATGTTTACTACCTCATGTCAATTGTACATTTATATCTCTACAGTTTATAAGCAGCATACCACAGGGGTTGATTCCAATCTCTTGCTCAGCTATGCCCACACCCGAAGAAACCCCTGCTTCGACCCAAATATGGACACCAAAGGAGATGGAGGTTCTTAGGGATAATGTCAAAGGTTATTGTGCTCAGGTGAAGGAAAGGAAGGGCACCTTTCTAGCTGAGAAGGTCATTAAGATGATCAAAGTACTGTGGGGATCAAGGTATAAAAAAACAAATCCAAATTTCAATGAACAGGTCCAGGCAGAGTGGAAGAAGAAGAAAAAGGTATGCCTGACACTACACTTTATATGCGAAACTGAGGTACATTCAAGTCAATATGCAATTGGTTCAAGAATAATGCCAAGTCAGAAAGGCATATGAAAATCAAGGGTTTCAACCTGGAAGTTACCTTTGAATCTGTTCTCATTGCACACAAAGGAAAGGAGATCGAAGAGGAAGCAAAGCGCCGAGCACGAGAGGCATTGGGGAAGGCAGATGCTGCACTTGATTTGCCGGAATCGGGACCGGAAGACAATGATGATGATGAGGCCGCCGGCCATACCGCCGGCACTAGTGTCATTATGAGTAGCCGTTCCTGGATCAGGTACTATGCAGGTGCAAAGAAGCAAATAAAAGAGATGCTCACAGACGAGGAACGGGATGCATTCCAAAAGGAGGTTACTGAATGGAAAGCAAAGGGTGTGCCACCAGAAGTCCAAGCAAAGTGAGTTCCTGCACACACCGGCGGTCAATCACTGAATGATTATTTAGACAGGCAATAAAGCACTGCGCAGACATTTGCCGTGAAGTTGACAGGAAAATGTTTGATAGCATGGGAGTGAGGTCATTCTGGATTACCACATTTACCAAACCGGATGGAAATCCCACATTCACCGTGTAAGCACCTATTGTGCCTGACAATTCTATTAATGTGACCGCCGGCCAGATACGATACCCAGGTCGTTCAAGCAAATGCACCAATGAATATTCCCAGTTTCCAAGAATATGATCCATCAGCTTATAGTGCTATCAGGTCCAGTTACATAAAATACATTTCCCATATTACGAAACTGAAATGTGGAGAGACCGCCGGTGTTACATCGCCGGCTGATCAGGGAACGACACATCCATCAGGAATGCCCTGGGTGCCTCCATACAGACCAGATGTACAAAAGGAGAATGTCAGGGTTATGCAAGGAATAATTCGGAAGTACTATGCATTGCACTATGGTAAGAATTCATTTTTTGATCATCCATCAATTAATGCATTTGCTGGCCAATAGCCCTGGCAACGAAATCATTGAGGGGCCCACCTTACACATCAATACAAAGTAAAGGTGATTGGCAAGACTATGTGGACCCTATTTACATGCCTTTGGGGGTGTCATTTCGGGACCCTTCATCATATAACAGGGACACGGCATTTGATATTCTGAATCTGATCCGCCGGCGTCAAGCAGCTAACCAAATTCCCTTCAAATTCCACGCTGTTCCTAATGCTAAAATTCAGCCAGTTCCAGAGATGTATCCAGTAGAAATGTTCACCGCATTCTCAATTCCACCACCGGACACAGGTAGACCAAAAGAGGAAGAAATTGACCTCGCTGAGCTCGAGCAATTGGCAGAAGCATACACTGATGAGTCTGTCACATCAAAATCACTTGATAGCAAAAGTCGTTCGCTGGCCTCTCCAAACCGGCGGTCTCAAAATGATGACGAAATTTCAATCAGCCCTGCACCCTTCACGAGATTAAGACGCAAAGATGAAGCAATACACAAGACGAGAGACCTATCCAGCTTGGTGGACAACGAAGACCGCCGGCCTACTGAAAAACGATCAATGACGCAGTTTATTACCCAGAACTTCATTCTGAAGACAAAGGCTGGCAATAGCAGAGAGAAGCAATCAATGTCAGAATCTGATTCAGATCATGAGGATTTACAGCGCAGCCGGCGACTGGACGTAGACCGGCGATCGCAATCACTTTCATCCGGAAATGATGACCGGCGATCGGAGCAGCATCAAAGTACAGATTCAGAAGAGGAGATTGTTGTTACTAATGTCTCTCGGCGCAAGCAACCTCGTAGACCTGGTGGGCTTCGAGATGTATCAAATGCAAGGGATAGAACCCAGTCAAGGGTACAAATTGTGGCACCAGATGGCGGAGGGGAAACTCAATCTAGAGGGAGAGCCATCAAAAGAAATGAACAGCGGACATCACTGGGTGGCACATCGTCTCATCTCATTGAAGCAAATCTTCGCCGGTCTTCTCGTATACAGGCAAAACCGCCGGCATCTGCCAAAGAAAATGAAAATGAAGGAAAAAAACATAGGGGGAGATCACAGAAGAGGAAGCATGTCAAAGATACACAAGCTCCTCGCCGGTCTTCACGGTTTGATGTATCACATCTGCGCACTCGGGGCCAGGGAAAAGCTTTGCCAAATAGACAATCACACATGTAGTATGATTGTGTATTGTAGGGACCGCCGGTGTCACCGGCGGTCTAACACTTTCAAACTGTGCCTCTCAGTTAAGACTGATATTACTCTTATCACACATTATGATGATGGTACTGAGATCAGATATTCTGTGAAGAGAAATTGGGATAGACCGGCAGCGACACCGGCGGTCTCCTCGTATTCCCTGTTGCATAGTTAATTCAATTGAATTTGCCAATCTTAGGTCATTGAGGCAAAAATAAAATCAATTAGACTAGATTTTGAGATAGACTGCCGGTGTCGCCGCCAGTCTCCTCATATGAACCATGAGGTCATTGAAGCAAAATTAAAATGAATTAGACTTTGACCTATAGTCAAAGCCTCTACATATATACATTACAAAAAAAATGGACCTTGACTTCAACAAGTCAAGGTCCTGCTGCTATATACATTAGGAAATAACCTCTTGACCAAGAGTCAAGAGGTGCTATATTACAATATGAATGAAATCAAATAAAAACTGCAGGCGGGGAGAGGGTGGTCACACAAGAAGGCGGGAGCAGTTGCTCACCGGCGGGTTTTGGTGCACTTGCGCTTCAAAGGCAGCTCTTCATCGCCTTCGTCCTCCTTCGCTCGCTTTGTGCCCGCCGGCCCTCCACTCGCTTTCCCCTTTCCCTTCCCTTTCTTGCTCCTTGTCTTCATCTCCTCGACCGCGTCGTCCTCTTTCCCGGCCTGTGACGCAGACTCGAGTTCGTCTTCCTCGCTCGCTTCCTCCTCCTCAGGGGACCCCTGACCGGCGGCCTCTTGCTCGGCCCCACTTGGCCCAGATTCAGCAGGGACCTCAAGTGGGGGGTCACCCTCACTGTCCTCTTCGCTAACCAACTCGATGTCTTCGCCCTCGGGTGCTGGTGGCGCGGGAGATGGGACTGCAGGATTTTCTGCTTGAGGAGCAGGCGGCGGCGAGAGGGCAGGGGCGGTGGCGGCGTGGGTGACGGGCCTGGGGGGAGTTGAAGGAAGTCCCCATGTGTCTTCGGCCGGCGGTGCGGTCTTGTGAGAAGGGCGTCCCCAGCCCAGCGATTGCCTCTCGACCGGCGGTGCGACGCTCACCTTCTCCATCAACTTCTCCAGCAGGCCTTTGAGTTCCCTCTGTCCCTCAACGACCTCCGTCAGCACGAGTCCGTGCCTTGCAACGACCAACGAAAGTTGATCGACCTTCTCTGCAAGATCGCGTGCATCTTCCCGCACCTCCGTCAGCTCCTGGACGGCCTCTGTTGTCGTTTTGAGCGTCTTTGCGAGCTCCGTGTTTTGGCGTTGAAGGCCTTCAAGCTGGCCGGCGGCATCGTCGAATGCCTGCTCCACATTGCAAGTCAGGGCGCGGGTCTCTTCCAAAGTCATGGCGAGGACGTCGCCGATGTTTTCGGGGTCTGCGAAGATCTTTTTGCGGTCTTCATCCACATACCTGTGGAGGTGGTGGGACCAGGGCGCGACCTTATCGTTGAGTGTCATCGCGCCGGGCGTCTTCAGACACGGCTTCTTGTACATGTGTTGACAAGTACTGCAGGCGCGCACCGGGTTGACGCGCATTTCTTCCTCGTGCTCCGGCGACTCGACCAGGCATTCCGTCCCCCTGTTGATACAAGACCAACATGGGGTCTTGGTCGCGTAGCAACCGGCGGGGAGGCGGGACTTAGTGGTATTTGACTTGGCGCGTGCTTTGCCCTTCCCCTTGGCCACCGGTTTGACGTCAGACTCGCTGTCATCTTCGCTCTTCTGCACCGTCCTCGTCGCCTTCCGCCGTGCCTCGGGCTCGCTTTGTACACCTTTCCCCTTCACTGCCTTGCGCCGCGTCCGGGGCTCTTCATCCTCTTCCTCATCGTCGTACTCGCTCTCCTTGTCCTCGCTGTCGATGACGTACTCGCGGGACTTCGCCACCACCCTGTGCTTTGATGGACCTGCCACCGGCGGCTTGGCAACAGGCCCATGTGCGGCCTTGACAGGCACACGCTTGGCTACGTTTTTCTTCGCCGCCGGTGCTTGAACCGGCGGCATCTCCACGATTTCAATATCACTGTCTTCCTGTCGTGCCTTCGCCCTCTTGATCTTGGGCACTTTGGACGGCGGAACCGCAATCACGACTTCTGTGACGTCCCTGAAGGCCGCCGGATGCGCGCCTGTGGGGGAGGGCGTCTTCTCCCTCGTCGCCAGCTTCGTATTTTTCTTTGCCACTTTGGTGGCAGGTGCAGGGGCAAGGGCAGGCGCAGGTGCAGGATTGATGGCAGGGACGGGGGCCGGTGATGGCGCAGGGGGAGGGGCAGGGGTGGAGACAGGCGGGGCGGGGGCAGTCTTCGATGATGATGCCGCCGGTGCGGCCGCCGGCGCGATCCCAACCGCGGCTGGGCGCTCAGCTATCCATCATTCAGTAAAGTTCAATGCATATAATTTTATTGTGACTCACCTATGATAGGTATGGACTTCGTGTCCACCTCTACCGTGCTCTGCTCCTGCCGCCGGAGCACGTACAGCCCGGTCTCCACCATTTCCTTGAACGTCTCCCACTTGACGTTCTCCGCGTCCCTTCCGTCCGAGTTGGCATCCTTCGGCAGCAACTTCCGAAGGTAGTTGTACAGCGTCAGACCCACTGCACGGCCTGCAGGGGTCTGTTTCCTTGCGCGAAGTTCGACCTATCAAAGACATAAGAAAGTAATACTACAATAAAAAGAACAAGACTTACCAATGACTTCCAGACCCTGTTCCTCTCCTTCAAGAATACCTGGCTTCCTCCTTGCCAGACCTTGACACAGTCATGGTGAAAAGCGACGAGCGCTGCGCAGATGTCAAGGCTGCTGTGTGAAGAGGCCATAGTTTATGAGTGGATAGAAAGGGAGTGGACGGGGTGCGTTTTTGCAAAGTGGGTATGGAGGTGTGGGAGAGATGAAAAGTTCCGTTGATGGATGGTTGGTATTATAAAAATGAACATTGTACAAATAATGGTCAACATTCTCATGCCGCCATTCAACAAAGATCCTCGTCATGTAAAGTTTGAAGGCAGCCGGCTTTTTCCGCCGGCCTCAAGTTGCCATGGATGTAAAGACTGCTTTGTTAGCCTAGTTCAGACAAAGTCTTCTATTTTTCCAAAAGATCACAGATAAATGATGGGCTAGCAATTTGCCTCTATCCATTTGCCCTCGATGTCAAATGATTGAATGAAACCGGCGGCCACACCGGCGGTCTCAGCATACTCTGTTAGTCATTTGATTTGCACAAGTCTTTTAAATGTACCCTAAAATGTGACAGGTGTATATTTACTGGAAAGCAGGTAATCCGACTTCGTAATGGGAAACCGCCGGCCTCACCGCCGGCCTCATACAACATTTAAACACTTTGTTTAGACCAGCTCAGACTGTATCTTTGCGTGAATAAAACACTAATTATGTCATTGTATGCAGCCTGGCCTACCAAACATGAACACTAGTTGATTAGGCAGAACCGCCGGTCTACATTCTTTAGATCCCCTGCAAATCCATCATATGCTAGCAGATCACGTGATTCACTGATGCATTTGTGCTTACAACAGCCGGCCATATTTGTACCAGGCAGCCGGAGCTGACGACTAATGATGCCGGCTGCATATATGAAAATCGCCAGTCAAGAATCATACTATTAAATGGATCGCCGGTCTCAAATGAAATATGGAACAGGCAGCCGGGTACTGAACATGAAACCGCCGGCCTAAATGACATTCGCCGGCCAATATATAAATTTTTTGAATATAGCGCCAAAAATGTTTCCAGTCGCCGGTTCGAAATCCGACATTTAGTGGAACAGACCGGCGGTCATGTCCTTCAATCGCTGGTCCTTGTTCTCCCTAGTGGCAATTCCATTTGTTGAAAATGGCCCCGTAATTCACGGTCAAATACTAGCCTCCCATTAGTCCCGTGTAGCACGGTAATATACTAGGTTTTCATTAGCTCAAAATAACTCCGTGATCCACGGTATAATAATAGTTCACTGTACTACTATAGATCACAGTACCCAGCCACTGTCCTATGTGGTTTGTCTCTCTGCACAAAGACATACGCAGCACAACCAAAAACACAGAGATGGCTCATATCAGGTTTCTTGCCATGCCACTCAGTGTAGGGCACAGAGTCAGTCAGAGACAACGTAGGGAGCCTGTTCCACACGTGAATGTAAGCAAAAACTGCAAGTTGCCAAAACGAGAGTGGGAGCTTTGCCTCTACAAGCATTGCAGTGACATGCTCAGCAATGGTGCAATTGGCATGTTCAGCAACACCATTCTGCTGAGGCTGATTGCATGTGCTGTCGCACCTGTGAATGCTGCATTGCTCCATAAACCGTATGAACTCATTTGACATGTACTCACCAGCCTTGTCATCCTGCATTGCCTTGATTTTCACGTTTAGCTGGTTCTCTGCATATGCCTTGTACACCTTAAATGCATCAAATGCATTTGACTTGCGCTTCAGGAACATGACAGCATGCAGGTGAGTGCAGTCATCAATGAATGTGATCCAGTAGCGATGTCCTTCTGGTGTAGGCACTGAGAGCAGACCATGCAAGTCAGTATGCACCAATTCCAGTGGTTTGGTTGATTTGCAAGTTGAGCTCGGAAATGTGCCAGATGTCATCTTGCCAGCTAAGCATGGTTCGCAAATCGGATCTGGCTGCTCTTTCGACGTTACGAGCATGCCAGTGACCAGACCCTTGGTGAGCAGCTTGTTGATGTGTGCATGGCTGTGATGTCCGCAACGACGATGCCAGAGCTCTGCATTGAGGGGTAGAGTGGACGACGACAAAGCGGAGCACGCAGATTTGCAAATGGGACATGTGAGACCATCCAGAATGGCAGAGTGCAATGCATTGATAGTTGCAGTGAAGATGGTCTTACCAGAGTGGTTGAAGTACATCTTCTTTGCATCAATCTCAATCAGGATCCCAGAGCGCTTGGTGAGGTACAGACATGCAAGCAGGTTGTTGCGCAACTTGGGGACATGCAGAACGCGTTTGATGACTACTGCATCTGCTTTCTTGCCATTGATGACTAGGTGGAACACCACATTGCCAACACCCTCAGAATAGACAATAGAATCATCTGCAAGATGAATTGGGACACAGTGGGGCTTGTATTGCACAATCCAGTCTCGATGAGGTGTCATATGGCTAGTTGCACCTGTATCTGCAAGCCAGTTGAAATTGTTGCCTTGTGCATCACCTGTAGCAAGTGCAGATGCAAAACCTGCATACTCCTCGATTTGCAACGTCTCCTCTGCTGGGGGCGAAGCAGAGTGCGCCATTTGACCAATAGCTGCCAGAGTCGACCACATGCTAACTGGGTCATGCAGAGTGTGAGCTAAGTGTGATTTGAGCTCGTTCTGAACATGACTGTGGATGTAGCCAGCAGCAGCAGTCGACTTGCTTGTCCATGCATTGTGTGCCTCGATCTCAGCCATAGACGGCGTAAGAGAGAGCAGAGGACGCTTGCATTCACCTGTAACCAGACGCCATAGCTCCTCAGAGCGTAACCATGCTTTCATGTTGCAAGACCAGAGTTCATAGTTGGCAGTGCTCAGTTTGTCAAACTGAGGTGTTGCGAAGAAACTCATGGTTGCAGGTGAAGCAAAGTGGTGAATGATGTGAAGTGGTATGAGGTGGTAGCTGGGAATGGCGCAAATGATGTGGCAAAGTTGCGAGACAAGCTGGGCTGAAATGCACGAGCAGTGGGCTGAACACTTGCAGTATCACAATTAGGCCGAGTTGAGCACTTGCAGTAAAACGTTGATTGCACGAGCAGCAGTGAACTGATTGACACGAGACTGTGCAAGAGGGTAGTTCAACACTGCGGGACGTATGTGATCGAGTTGTGCGAACGACAGTGACGATGTGCTAGTGTAGTGAGCAAAACTGTTTCAGAGTGACAATTGGACTGAGTTGAGCACTCTGGAGAAGAACAGTGTATTACGAGTGAACTGCTGGGCATGTTGACCTGTGAGTGGGCAAGTGGCGAGGGGCACGTGTAACGATGAGGTCCTCGAAAGAACCACGTGTTTCGACGATCACAGAAGCCCGGGGAGCGAAGTCTCTGGTGAACACCAAGAGAGTTCTATTGACCTAAAACCAAAAGAGGCGGATTGCTCGATAACCGTGCAAGCTGGCAGAACGCAGGTGGTACCAGAACGACGGTCGTGACGTGGCAGTTGTGCTCACAAAAAAACAAGGCAAAACAAATGACGATGAGTGTTAGGTTAAGTACCAAGCCACTCAGTGGAGAAAGGACAGTGAAGGAGTGATGAATAGGATGCTCAGAGCACAGGGCTCATAACCTGTTAAAAGCAGACTGCTTACAGGCACAGAGAGCGAACCTAACTCAAATAGAGATGGTGGTGGTAAGAGATTAAGAGGCGTCTACACTAGTACATGCCTTATATACTACCATAAGCAAGATTAACCATATATGGAAGCATACTAAATATAGTACATAATATCTAATCTACTGCTGATGGTCAAGTCCAATCCATGTAATCTAACAACATGACGCCTCATCAAGAATGGATATACGATTACAAGCCTCACATTGTTCCCATTCATCTTGCAGACCATACTATAGTATACTCAGCCAGTATAGGGTCAGTTGTCATCCACCCAGTTGTTAATGGAAAGGAAGTGCCTTCTGAAGAGATATCTCGTGTTTTACATGTACTATTGCTTAAGAATAATCTACTTGCATGTTTATACCTCCAGCCATATGACGCCTCATTGAGACTGGATTGTGGAGTACAAACCTCACTGTGTCCTAATTCGTCTCGCAGATAATTCTATTGTCTATTCTGAGGGTGTTGGCAATGTGGTGTTCCATCCAGTCATCAATGGCAAGAAAGCAGATGCAGTAGTCATCAAATGTGTTCTGCATGTCCCAAAGTTGTGCAACAACCTGCTTGCATGCCTGTACCTCACCAAGATCTCTGGCATTCTGATTGAGATCGATGCAAAGAAGATGTACTTCAACCACTTTGGCAAGACCATCTTCACTGCAACCATCAATGCATTGCACTCTGCTATTCCACATAGGACAGTGGCTGGGTACTGTAGTATACGGGACCTCAGTAAACTATTAGTATACCGTAGATCACGGGCCCATTTTCAACAAATGGCAACCTAGTATAATACTGTGATCTATGGGGCTAATGGCAACCTATCTTAGTACTGTGTTTCACAGGGCCATTTTCAACCAATGGCATCTGCATATATAGGTGATGTAAATCACGCAGAAAAATGACTTACAGCAGCATTATATATATTTTTCTGAAGCAAATCCGACGGAATTAGTGTGCAGAGCAAGATAATGGATTTTAGTTGATGACTTTTAATATTTCTGCCGGTTTTTGAATATTTCCGCTGTGAGGTGCGAAGTTGGGTTGGACTGGTCTGAAAAGCCTGTCTCTATAGTTCACAATGTGCGAAGGCAACGTGTGTACAACGATAGCACGTTGAAAAGGTTTTACTTGTTTTATAACAAGGAGCTTCCAGTGTACGAGGTATAAACAATGGTTTCCGATGCGAACTGGTATGATGTGTGTAGGTAGAATTTAACCCTGAAGGAAGCTGGAGAAGTACAGAGATATTCTACTCCTTAAATACCCGTCTGGTTGCCATGCCCAGATCATACCATATACATCCACGAAGATCCGACCGCCCATGCTGACTTTATCTCGTCGGAAACCATGCTGTACTACAGCATGCTTCATATCTTGGCCACAAATTTCCTTATCTTCAGAAACCAAGCCCCCAAGCACAAGAGATCTTCCTGCGGCCGGATCAACTCCATGTTCTCTCCTAAACACACATTTCCTCCGACCCTCTTTCCACACCTATGTCCCTTGTGTTTATATCGAGATACTTCTGCTTTCTGCTACCATACGCTTGCATGTCGTCGGAAACCCTTGCATATCGTCGGAATCCGTTGCCATATTTGTCCCAGGTCGTATGTATGAGTATTTCCATGTGATTGACTCCCTTGTGGGTCCATAGTTACATCAGATTGTTAATATTGATCTGATGTTATCGGCATCAGAAGTCCAATATTGCTCTGATGCTGTTGTCTTTCTTGATCTGCCATTGAGTTGTAATAACATCTTGAGTCTTCCTGTTACAAAACTCGGACGATCTCTTCTTTTACCTTTATCTTATTGCGATACAATCCATCATCTTATCATATCGCCTCTGCCTTACTTTACTTAAGCGAACGATCTCGCGCTTGTATTACTACCTACATTCTCGTCAAGAGAGAGAACAACTACTAGTTCTCTCTCTCGCGCTCGTGGAACCCCATCCCACACCCGTGGCAGAGGAACCCGAGCATTACTTACTTCTCGCCACGATACTCATCCCCTTTGGACCCCGTGTGCGCATATAACTATTTATAACATATGTCGACAGGTATATAAGATGTAGTAGATACCGAGCTAACTCTCCAGTTAGTTCTTTAAGAATCAAACCTCTTATACCTTTCTCTGACTTAGGGCCCATAAGTCAGCTAACTCTCTCTCTTCACGACTCTGTCTTCGCACCTTGCAAAGACATTCGTCAAGAGACCATCTTGAACCTCTGATTAGATAAAGAGAGACTAGATCGTTTGTCTAGGACTTATAGACTTTGTCTTCGAAGTCCTAACAAAAGAACTAACTGCTCTTATCGTTGCGAGTCCCACCTCGTAACACCCCGATACAACGACACCACGGCAACCAGACCCTGGACCAGCAGATCGACAACCCCGACCGAGTCAACTAGAACCTCGGAGTCATACTCGACAGAACCAGACAGATTCCTACCAAACATGGAAGGAGAAGGACCCATGTTCGAACAGCCTGCCGACCAAACACCACCACCACCCATCACAGCTGAATTCCTGGAACAATGGCGACGGGCAAACGAATTAATGGAAACAAGAACTCGCGACCTAGAAGAAAGGGAGCGAAGATTGGCTGAGGCAACGATAGCCAGGACCCAGGCGGAAGCCATCTGTCCTGAAAAAGAAGACAAGGTGAAGATACCCTTGTTCAACGGAGCTCCAGAAAAGTGTCGCGAATTCCTCATTAACTTGAGACTCCACTTCGCATCAAACCCTGGAAGATACACCGACAGTGCCTCAAAGATTATTTTCGCCCTCAGGCATATGCAGGACGGAACTGCAGGACCATGGAAGAACAACTACATCGCCCAGAACACAACCGTGCTTGACAACCTCGTCATTAGCGACTCATACGCACATTTCAGGGACAAAATCGAAGCGGCATTTGCAGGAACTAAGCTCGAGCTAGATGCAGAGCAGAAACTAAGGGAACTCAAACAAGGATCCATGCCAATCCAGGAGTTCATCACGAAATTCGAAATCCTGACTGACCAAGCCAGGATTACTGACAACGGAAGAAAAGTCGACCTCTTTTGCAAAGCGCTTAACCCCGCTGCTTGGAAGAAACTCCTCTTCCACGAATCCCCACCCGAAACCTACTCTGAATGGAAGGAGCGATCCATCAGACAGGAGCGCAATTACAAACAAGCGCGTGAACGAATGAACGAGGTCAAACATATGACCTATAAACGAACCAACAACGGCGGATACAAGCCTGCCAGGGACCCTTTTGCGATGGATGTTGACGCCATCGAGGTCAAGAAAACCAGGGAGCAGAACAAAGAGAAGGCCGTCGCTGCCCTCTCCTTCGCAGAACGAGGAGAACTCCTCCGCAAGGGGGCATGCTTCAATTGCAAGCAAACCGGACATCTTGCGAAAGATTGCCCAAAGAAAGCCTCATCCTCCAACGCGAACCGAACCACCAAACCATGGTGGAACAACGACAAGAAAGAAACCCCAAAGAAAGCCGAACAGCCGCGGAAGTTCAACTTCAACTCCGCCAAGAAATTCATCAACCAGATGGAATGGGAAAACGAGAAGGACGCCACCGCATTTTTCAAAGAATGCGCCAAGATAGCAACCGCTGCACCAGACTCCGACGACGAACAGGATTTTTGAAAAGGAGAAATAGTTCAATGTATGTTTCTCCGGATTTTTTAATTCACAATGTACAAGTAGATAGGGAACGAAAATACACGACTTTACCCATAAAATTCCCTATCGAAAGTATAAGTGATAAAATCATTGAAAACAACGCCCTTGTCGATTGCGGAGCAGAAGGATCATTTATCGATCAAAACTACGTGCGAAGGAATAAAATCGGGACAACCATGCTAGACCAACCCCTCAAAGTACAGAACGTGGACGGAACGCCGAACAAACGAGGAAGTATCAAACATAAAGCGATACTAACATTTACAGCGCTAGGACGGATATTTACGGAGGAATTCTTCGTTACGGGACTCGGCCGACAGGACATAATTCTAGGACACCCATGGCTTAACAAATACAACCCAGACATCAATTGGGCTACGGGAGAAATTTCCTGGAGACAGGATAGGACAACTACGGCAACAGACAACGGACAAACTGGCAACAAACGGGAACTACTGGAAACAGTCATCCAGACTGCGACACTCGATCACTCAGAAGCGGAAACATGGATATGCGCTAAGACTACCATCTCCCATGAACTGGCAAAAGACGACAAACTGGCTAAACCGCTTGAGGACATGATACCAGAAGAATACCACGACTTTCTGGACATCTTCAGAAAACAAACGGCTGATCGACTACCGGAGAGAAAACCCTGGGATCATAAGATCGAACTAAAGGACACCTTCGAACCCAAGTCGTTCAAAATCTACCCGTTGAATCCTCGAGAAGAGGAAGAAACTCGTAAATTCATCGACGAGAACCTGGCTAAAGGATACATCAAACCGTCCAACTCACCTATGGGATCCCCCTTTTTCTTCGTCGGGAAGAAAGATGGAAAGCTGCGACCCTGCCAGGATTACAGGTATCTAAACGACCACACGGTAAAAAACGCGTACCCGCTCCCACTGATCTCGGATTTGCTGGACAAACTGAAAGGCGCCAAATGCTTTACGAAATTGGATCTCCGCTCTGGGTACAACAATATACGGATACACGACGGAGACCAATGGAAAGGGGCCTTCACCACGAAATTCGGCCTATTCGAACCGGAAGTAATGTTCTCTGGAATGTGCAACTCACCCGCGACCTTCCAGGCCATGATGGACAACCTGTTCCGAGAACCCCTCAGAAAGAACTACATCATCATCTACATGGACGACATCCTGATCTTCGCCCAAACTAAGGAAGACCTCGAGTGGTATACGCGAATGGTGCTAGAAATCCTGAAAGAAAACGACCTTTATCTCAAACCAGAGAAATGCGAGTTCGAAGTAATGCGACTTGAGTATCTCGGGATGATCATCTCAGAAGGACAGATAGCCATGGACCCTAAGAAAGTCGCCGGTTTACTAGAATGGCCAACCCCGACAACTGTAAAACAAGTACGATCCTTCCTAGGATTTGGAAACTTTTACAGGAAATTCATCCGTCATTACTCCGAGATAGCACGACCGCTCAATGAACTTCTCAAAAAGGACAAGAAATTCGAATGGACGGAAGAAACGGAACAAGCGTTCATGGAACTCAAGAAGCGCTTTACTGAACAACCGGTGCTTACCATGCCAGATCAAACCAGGCCGTTCATCATTGAATCAGACACATCAAAATACGCTAGTGGTGCCGTCCTCATACAACTGGACAACAACGGACAAAAACATCCATGCGCGTTCATCTCAAAAACCTTCTCTCCAACGGAAAGGAAATACGAGATATACGACAGGGAATTACTGGCAATCATCCGCGCGCTATCGGAATGGAGACACTACGTGATGGGAGGACCTCACAAACTATTAATCCTCTCAGACCACAAAAATCTCACGTACTACTGCACCCCCCAGAAACTAAACGGATGACAGGCATGATGGCTACTGCTTCTATCGCAATACGACTTCGAGATGAAACACACTCCAGGAACCCAGATGATACAGTCCGACGCGCTATCCAGAAGGCCGGATCACATCCCAAAGAACGACGAGAACGACGAAAAGGTCACTATGCTACCGGGAGATCTATTCGCAAGGTTGATTGAGTACCAAAACGAGGCCCTATCAAAACTATCCATACGACAACTTAACCTCAACAAGGAGATCGAAATCAACTACATAGATCTGGAACTCCAAGACGAAATCTCCCAGGCACTGGCAACCGACGACTTCGCTCACAGGATTATCGATTTAATAAACGATCCAACCGGGAAAGGAGCAAAAGAAGTCCCAGAATGGACGCTCGAACAAAGCGGTAGCGAAAAAGGACTATTTTACCAAGAAAAGCAGTACATACCCGATAACCTGCTGCTCAGAAGGAAAATCACCCAACGCTACCACGACAACCTAACCGCAGGCCACCCAGGAGAAATCGAAACGCTCAACAACGTGAGGGAAGCATACTGGTGGCCAGGGATGGCAGTATTCGTCAAAAACTACTGTAAAGGCTGCGGCACCTGCCAAGAATTTAAAATAAACAGGCGCCCAAATAAACCAACCCTAAACCCAATCAAAGCGCCCACCTCCAACCGACCGTTCACAAATTGCGCTTGGGATTTAATAACCGACCTCCCGAACAGCGACGGGTATGACGCCATTCTATCCATAGTGGACCATGGATCTACTAAGGGGCTAATTACCGTAAAAACCAACAAAACGGCAAATGAGGAGGAGATCGCGCAACTTTTGATCGACAATTTATTCAGAAGATACGGCCTACCGGACGCAATTACCAGCGATCGAGACCCTAGGTTCACTGCAAGGGTCTTCAGGGAATTCATGAAACTACTCGGCATTACGCAGAAACTGTCCACCGCATACCATCCACAGACCGACGGAACGGTGGAATGCTTCAACCAAGAAATTGAAGCCTACATTTCCATATTCTGCGTAAATAACCCAACCACATGGAGCCGAAAACTAGGAACGTTGGATTTTACCCATAACAGCCGAAGACATGCCGACCGCCAGAAAACCCCATTCGAACTGCAGATGGGAGTTAACCCCATTGCTATCCCAACCGCATACAAATATACGAAATTCCCAGAAGCAGAAGAGAGGTTCAAGACGCTTCAGAAAGACAGAGAAGAAGCATTGGCTGCTCACGAACTAGCGCGACAAAGAATGATCAAGTGGACCAAGCACGACTCACCAACCTACAAAAAAGGAGATATGGTCTGGCTCGACGCACGTAACCTTAAGATGAACTACGCATCGAAAAAGATATCCCCGAAAAACGTCGGCCCGTTTGCGATCACGGAGGTGCTCTCCCCTGTTACGTATAAATTAAAACTACCAGCCCACTGGAAAATCCACGACGTGTTTCACATCGTACTACTCAAACCGTATAAGGAAACCGAGGCCCACGGACCTAACTACGCACGACCACCCCCTGAATTAATCGACGGGGAGCCTGAGTACGAAGTGGAACGAATTATGCACCATAGAAGGAAGGGCAAAAGAACTGAATACCTGGTCAGATGGAAGGGCTACGATGCCAACGAGGACTCTTGGGAACCACCCGCAAACCTGAAGAACGCCTCAGACATACTTAACAAGTATCGAACCCAACACCGGCTATAAGTCAAAAATGTCCTTCACCCAAGTCTACCGCTTCTGCAAGAGAACGATACGCAAATGGTTTAATAAAACTCCCACCATAGTGCCCCACCTTCCCATAATGCGCGGCATGAGGACTCCTCTGCTCTCACCAGAAGACGTCCCATGGCCATTGCGAACCCAAGACCTACAGCAAGCGCTGGAACTAGTCAAGATATTTAAAGAACACAGCGAAACTAGCGAATCAGCAGACCCGCTAAAAGAAATCTATAAAGATATCATGGCAGATCTTGTGGGAGTCGAAGAAAACCTGAGGGAAAAGAAGGCGAGAGGAGAAAGAGGCGTGCTGATAACCTAAAAATAAGAAAAGATAGCAGAGAAGTTAAAAACGCCCCAGAGGAACGCACGTCTCTCACCAAAACCCAATCGTTCAACCCTCAGAAAGACATGGCCTCCCTTGTGTTCCCCAACACCAACACCACACTCGACAACATCCTGAACGACATCACCAGGAGACTCGACCCCAACAGAGCCGACACCTTCTGCGCTGGAGAGCGAGTCCGCTGCATATTACTCAGCAGAATCATTCGCTTTCGCTTTGCCCTTGCTACAGCCGAAATACCGACACCCGACCTAAGCGACTGGCTCTGCCCGATACCAGCGATAGCAGCTATCTACGAAGCTCGGATCCCGTTAGACCCCCACCGATACAACCAGACCACCCAGGCATTCCAACTCCTCAGTTACCGAGAAAGGATGGACGAAATCAACTACATCCTCCAAATCATTAACCAACCCTTCGATCACGAGACACCAATCGAGCTTCAGGACCGAATGCACCTTCGTGCCACCCTTAGCACCGTCAGGCGATACCTCAGAGCAAACCAGAACCCACTCACCCAAGACGAGGACGAGGAACACCCCGAGGTCGAGATTGCATCACCTATGTCCCTACCCAGCAGATCCCCCAGCCCGTACCTGTCCCTCGACGAATTCGTCGAAATCACTGATCGCCGATGGAACTTCCAAGCACTGACCAGTGGAGTTCCAAGCGAACTAATACCCACGATGAACCACCTGGATGACGTCAACAGAACCATCGAAAGACATAGGATAGAAGTAGCCATTCTCACAAGGACTAGGGAAGGGTTGTGGCAAGAGTTGAATCGCCATCCCAACTTCCAACGACGCATCCGAACAGCCCAACACGCCCTCCAAACGACCAGCCACGAACGGAGAAACCCCTCCGTACGCTACTCTCGCAGGTTCCTACACCGACCATACCCAAACCCCGCCACTAGAGACGAATCATCAGGGGAGGAGGACGTTCCCATTGGAGACACAAGACGCCCGCTCGTCGAGACCCCACGCCCAGATACCACCGATGATCACCCTACAAACCTATTCCACGCGCTTCCATCGCCTCAAGAGAATCCGTTAGAAGACTCGCCCCCTCCATCCCCTACGCCCAGACTAATCTGACTCTCACCGTGCCCGGAGGAGATAGAAAATAGGTTCCCCTACGAAATCTTGACCCAACTCCCACCATCGCACGCGCCCAGTCTCCCGGTCAATCTACAACCAACGCCCTACACAGGGACAGCCGAGAATCTTCTTACGTCACAAGTAGGAAGAGCACTACTCCCTGCGCAATACAGACGCTCTACCCGACGACAATCACTCCCAGCACAACCACCGAGACCGTCACCGGAACCAGGACAAACGATGTGTATCAATTGTGGATCATATGGACACCGTACGCGCCTCTGCAGACAACGATGCGGCGCCTGTAACCAAATCGGCCACCTCATCATCACTTGTACTGTTCCCCCCGACGAACGAAGGCCCCCATCTCGAACTCTTCTACACCATGAACGAGTTCACCGACGATCCCCTCCCACCGAAAGACCCCTTGAGATACCTTCAGAACTCACGACTCCTTTCTTCACACCGGTGGAAGACATCAGGGATCTCATAGCCCAATTCGAACAACCAACGAGCGGCGACTTATCGTTGCAAACAAACCCTGAGGAAGGCAACAACAACGAACCCCCGACTCTCTACGACATCCTCGCAGGATGGAGCAACGACCAGTGATCAGTGCAGAGCACCGATCTTAGTAAGGGGGTAATGTTACAAAACTCGGACGATCTCTTCTTTTACCTTTATCTTATTGCGATACAATCCATCATCTTATCATATCGCCTCTGCCTTACTTTACTTAAGCGAACGATCTCGCGCTTGTATTACTACCTACATTCTCGTCAAGAGAGAGAACAACTACTAGTTCTCTCTCTCGCGCTCGTGGAACCCCATCCCACACCCGTGGCAGAGGAACCCGAGCATTACTTACTTCTCGCCACGATACTCATCCCCTTTGGACCCCGTGTGCGCATATAACTATTTATAACATATGTCGACAGGTATATAAGATGTAGTAGATACCGAGCTAACTCTCCAGTTAGTTCTTTAAGAATCAAACCTCTTATACCTTTCTCTGACTTAGGGCCCATAAGTCAGCTAACTCTCTCTCTTCACGACTCTGTCTTCGCACCTTGCAAAGACATTCGTCAAGAGACCATCTTGAACCTCTGATTAGATAAAGAGAGACTAGATCGTTTGTCTAGGACTTATAGACTTTGTCTTCGAAGTCCTAACACTTCCTTGTGCTTGTCTTCTTGTTTCATCATGTACATATTTCATATCTTCAAATAAACTTGCATCTTCATATCTCAGTCTTCATATTTCGTGCTTCTTCTTCTTCTTTCAGTTTCCGATAGTAGTTTCCGATCGTTATGGCAGATATGTCGCTTCTTGTGTATCTATGTTCTGAATCCTTATGGTTTTTCATGTTTTCACGAGGGGCCAGCCCCAGCCCCTCACACTGCCGGTTAGATGGTATAGTATAAATTTAGTACTTTGTTGCCGCCGATTTGTGCATTTAAAATTATTTTTATGGGTTAGTAGAATTCAAATACTTGATTACACTTTTTGTTTCGTAAAAAAGTAGATATTGTATGGTTTGCATTTTTAAAAATTTGATCATGAAGTCCGGCAGCTAAAATTCCTATGGTGTATTTTTTTGATGTACCAGGGTGCAGGCCTATAGAGGTACCAAGTTTTTGGTGGCCTCTGGGCATAAGAAATGATTTTTACAAGTAGAAAAGATTGAAACCTGGATTTATCAAGGATAAAGATTGTTCATTTAATTGTGAGGTTTGTATGCCTCTGTAGACGCTTTATAATGCACCTGGGCACCACCAGTCCGCTGGAATATAGAGGTAACAAGTCTCTTGCGGCCTCTGGGCTAATAAATGAATTTTATGATTATAAAAGATTAAAAGCCGGATTTCTGAATGATAAAGATTGTTTAATTAATTGTGAGGTCTGGCAGCTTTGGTACGTGCCTTGCAGTGCACCTGGCCGCCGGATTTTATTACCAACAAGTCCTCAAGAGCCTCTGGACACAATAAATGATTTTTATGATCAGAAAAGATTAAAACCTGGATTTATGAAGAATGAATATTGTTTAATTAACTCTAAGGTCCAGCAGCTTTTCTACACGCCTTATTGTACCCCTGTTCAATACCTTGTTGCCAACCTATAAATACAACAAGTTTCCGGCGGGTTCTGGGCCCAAAAAATGATTTTTACAAGTAGAAAAGATTGAAATCTGGATTTAGAAGTAATCCAATAGTGAGATAGTGTTTGACAGAGCCATCTTTTTGTGCAGAAGAATGTTACTATGCATCAAATGCATTTGACTTGTGCTTCAGGAATATGACAATATGTGGGTGAGTGCAGTCTACAATACATGTCATCCAGTAGTGGTGTCCCTCAGGCTTAGGCACTGAGAGTAGGCCATGTAAGTCAGAATGCACCAATTCAAGACATCATCTTGTGAGCCAAGCATGCTTTTCAAATTAAATCTGCATGCACATTCATCATTATGAGCATGCCAGTGACTAGACATTTGTAGAGCAGCTTCATGAGATTCTTGAATAGTACAATGTCAACATTGCACTTTCTCTGTCACAAAGGCCTGCTGCAGCATAGTCTTATTGAGAGTGTCCTGAAGCACTCACCTGGTTCTGAAAACTTGCTGTTGGTAATGTCTGGCAGCCTGAGGCAGCAGCCAGGTGCACTACAAGTCATGTCTTGAGGTTGGGGGACCTGATAATTAATTAAACAATCTTTATTCTTTGTAAATCCATGTTTCAATCTTTTCTACTTGTAAAAATCAATTTTTGTGCTCAAATTCCCTGGAAATTTGTTGGCCATGCAAGACAGCAGCCAGGTGCACTACAAGACGTGTAAAAAAATCTGCTGGACCTCACAATCAATTAAACAATTTTTACTTATTGTAAATCTGGGTTTTAATCTTTTCTAACTATAAAAACAATTCCTTATGCCCAAAAGCCACCGGAAACCTGTTGGCCATACAATATGGCGGCTAGGTGCACTACAAGACGTCTAGAAAAGCTGCTATAACTCATGATTAATTAAAAAATTGTTATCCTTCTTAAATCCGGCTTTCAATCTTCTTTAATTGTAAAATTCTTTTTATACCCATAGGCTGCTTGAAATCTATCGACTGTACAAGTACACAACCATGTAGTACCCAAATGCACTATAATGTGTGTAAAAAAGCTGCAAGCCCTCACAGATAAGTAAACAATATTTATCTTTCATAAATCCAGATTTCAATCTTTTCTACTTGTAAAAATCATTTTTTGGGCCCAGAACC
Organism: Stropharia rugosoannulata; assembly: GCA_028532985.1. NCBI lineage: Eukaryota > Fungi > Basidiomycota > Agaricomycetes > Agaricales > Strophariaceae > Stropharia > Stropharia rugosoannulata. Next base: position 2,171,217 of record JANCIK010000001.1, on the reverse strand, counting down.
CGCCGGAAACTTGTTGTATTTATAGGTTGGCAACAAGGTATTGAACAGGGGTACAATAAGGCGTGTAGAAAAGCTGCTGGACCTTAGAGTTAATTAAACAATATTCATTCTTCATAAATCCAGGTTTTAATCTTTTCTGATCATAAAAATCATTTATTGTGTCCAGAGGCTCTTGAGGACTTGTTGGTAATAAAATCCGGCGGCCAGGTGCACTGCAAGGCACGTACCAAAGCTGCCAGACCTCACAATTAATTAAACAATCTTTATCATTCAGAAATCCGGCTTTTAATCTTTTATAATCATAAAATTCATTTATTAGCCCAGAGGCCGCAAGAGACTTGTTACCTCTATATTCCAGCGGACTGGTGGTGCCCAGGTGCATTATAAAGCGTCTACAGAGGCATACAAACCTCACAATTAAATGAACAATCTTTATCCTTGATAAATCCAGGTTTCAATCTTTTCTACTTGTAAAAATCATTTCTTATGCCCAGAGGCCACCAAAAACTTGGTACCTCTATAGGCCTGCACCCTGGTACATCAAAAAAATACACCATAGGAATTTTAGCTGCCGGACTTCATGATCAAATTTTTAAAAATGCAAACCATACAATATCTACTTTTTTACGAAACAAAAAGTGTAATCAAGTATTTGAATTCTACTAACCCATAAAAATAATTTTAAATGCACAAATCGGCGGCAACAAAGTACTAAATTTATACTATACCATCTAACCGGCGGAAATATTCAAAAACCGGCAGAAATATTAAAAGTCATCAACTAAAATCCATTATCTTGCTCTGCACACTAATTCCGCCGGATTTGCTTCAGAAAAATATATATAATGCTGCCATAAGTCATTTTTCCGCGTGATTTACATCACCTATATATGCGGATGCCATTGGTTGAAAATGGCCCTGTGAAACACAGTACTAAGATAGGTTGCCATTAGCCCCATAGATCACAGTATTATACTAGGTTGCCATTTGTTGAAAATGGGCCCGTGATCTATGGTATACTAATAGTTTACTGAGGTCCTGTATACTACAGTACCCAGCCACTGTCCTATGTGGTGTCACATTAGTTTGAGTTGTTCGTTAGCCTGGCACCATTGTTCTTGGTATTCTGCTGTGGTGGGTTGCCGTGCCGGTGCTGGTTGTTGTTCAGTAGGTTGTTCGAACATTGATCCTTCTCCTTCCATGTCTGGTTGGAATCTTTCTGGTTCTGGCGAGTACAAGTCCAAGGTCCTAGTTAACTTGGTCAGGGTTGTTATTCCACTGTTCCAAGATCTGGTTGTCATGGTGTCGGTGTTTCAGAGTGTTGCAAGGTGGTGCTCACAACGATAAGGGAGTTAGTTCTTTTGTTAGGACTTCGAAGGCAAAGCCTATAAGTCCTGGACAATTGATCTAATCTCTTGATCGTTCAATCAAGTGTTCGAGATAATCTCTTGACAAATGTCTTATCAAATAATGAGACAGAGTCATAAAGAGAGAGCTAGCTGACTTATGAGCCCTAAGTCGAAGAAAGGTAAAAGAGGTGGGATTCTTAAAAAACTAACTGGAGAGCTAGTTCAGTAACTACTACATCTTATATACCTATCAGTATGTAGTATAAATAACTGTACTACTCCACTGAGTCCAAAGGGGAAGTGAAATGAAGAGAGAAGTAAATATTACTTGGGTTCTGTTACCACGGACGTGAGACCCAGGTTCCATGAGTGCAGGGGCAAGAACTTGTACTTGTTCTCGCCTTGGAAGGGGTTAACATGTAAAAATACAGTTGCAGATTTGTTCACTAAATAAAGGGGAAGTATGGGTACAATAAGATGAAGTAGGTCATATTGTGATAAGATAAGGGGAAAGAGATAGTACAGAGTTCATAACAGTAACCAAAAGCTCCCTTAACCGGCACTGGCCCCAGAATGCAATGAGGCTACAGCACAATACTGCCGAGTCAAAGCCATCCAAGTGGTCCAATGAAGTGACCAACATATGGAGCATGGCAGTTGTAACAGGGGCTCTAGGAGGGTGCCTGGCAGTACTGGGTGCTAGTCTCTCGACACCAATTAGAACATACAAGAGGTGCTTACTGCCCTGCCAATCCACATTGTGCACAGCATGCCATGCTTTGAGTGCACTAATCTTCTTCCAAGCGGAGCTACCACCAAGGTGCCCAACATTGGATGCAGCAACATCAGGAAAATGACTTTTGTCCCCAGGGGCTTTGTATCTCCCTGGCACTGCCTTAGAGATCCTAAGGCAGCCAGGGCATGCAAAGCAGCCAGGGCCCTTAGGTGCACTCAGGGCAAGGTCCCTCTGCAAACAACCAGGTACAACTTTCCCAAGGCAATCCAGGGCAGCTAAAGGCATCCTAGGATCCACCAGATGCACCTTTGAAAGGTGCATAGGACAACTTCGTCGGTGGGAAACTGCAGCTTGCGTGACACCTTCTTGGTTGTACACCAGGAGAGGAAGCTGTGCACAGTTGAGCTGTAGCCCCTCAAGGTTGAAGGGGCAAGTCTGTGAGATAATGCAAGACAGAGCTTCTCCCCCGCAGATACAGACACAGCATTGATTGATATGGCAGGGATATTGAGTGGTGTCTGGATCTTGTGTATGCCTAAGGATGCTACCTTCGGAAAACATTGCAAAAATGCTGTGGTAGTAGTAGTATGAGGCCTGCATATAGAGGCAGGTTTTCATGATGCAGACATAGTGTCAGACACCATGAGTGATGATCCAGCATTGCTGCCATTTGGATTAGGGCTGATGAAACCACCCAGAACAGAAGCAGCATTGACTGAGCACATGACAGGTATGAGAGAGTGATGCCCCAATAATATATGGGGTGGCATTATATGGACAATGCTAATAGGAGAATTGGAATACTGGTTATGGCTACCACTGCCAAGTGAACATGGAGTGCGTGATACATGAAACAGGCACACACCATGCATGCAACACATGAAATTCAGCAAGGGAAGTACAGAGAAATATGTTAGTTCATAGGATGTGGAAGCAGATAAGAGCAAAGTGAAGAAGGAATGGTAGAGAAATCTGAATATGGAATGTAGGTATGGTTAGGAACAAGGAGACCCCAGGATGGTGCATCAGCCAGGTTGTCCTTAGTGTTGACATAAGTCAGTGTGACCCAGAGGCTGTGTATGCACATGAGACAGACAATGCATTGCAATGAATCATTCTGTGTGGGACTCCGAGACTTCCCAATGTCAAAGGCACCAATGATGCTCATATTATCCGAATGGATTTTGAAGTGTACATCTGCATATCTGCAGTCCACGGCAAGTAACAGACCAAGTTCAATGGCCATCATCAATGCCCAACCTATGTCACAACGGCTAGTATGCCAACTAGGGCAAAGCTGCCATGCTGACCAGGAATCATTGAAAACAACACCAATCCCCCAGGATATGGATGCATTGACAAAGAAGGGTAATGCCATTACTTCCAGTGGACGTTAGAGAACTGATCTGCAAAATGATAGTGAAAGCTGGGAGACCCATCAGCCTATGTTGTCAAACACTTGTCTGCTTGGACTCCAGGTGATAAAGAACAAAGCTCAATTGAAGGAGGCAGCAAAGCAACCTAGTGCAGACAGCCTGGACTGACCATCAGGAACTGCCAGCATGCAGTGTGTAAGTGTTCCAAGCAGTGACTGAGTATTGCACAGGGTAAATTGTGCCTTATGATCCTGCCATGTATGCAGCTTGGTTAAGTACTTCTTCTTTTTCCTGTCTGGAATAGACACTGTCTTTTCAGCCAGGTCCCAATTGGAGCCGAGGTAAACAAAGAGAGATGAGAATGGCTGAATTTTTGACAATTTCCACGGAAGACCAAGGGGATGAGATATGCAGTAGATGTCATTGAGTGAGAAGGAGAAAACACTAGAGTCGGGTGATAAGAGTGTTGGTGCATGAAGAAAGAGAAAATCATCAACCCATTTCGTGCAATGAATAATGCTGTTAGCCTGGCAAATGGCAATAAAAGCATCAGCCACCTGCCCAAAGACACCTCCAGAGCTTGAAGTGCCAAACAGAGCACTATGGTCAATGTAAAAGAGGTTTTCCTAGCCCACAATGAAATGCAGCTGCTGGGCTGGGCAAATAGGGCAGCAGCAGAAGGCAGAATCCACATCCAATGTGGCTCCTTCCGTCCCAGGGGCTGCATCCATAACCCAGGAGACAACTGAGGAGAATGTACCCCAGCTACATACGAAGTCAGTAGCATTGATTTCGGAGTTTACAGATGTTGTCTCAGGATCATTATGCAGAAAAGACAGGTCTTGAATGATACAAAACTCACCAGGGCACCCTGCATTTTCTACAGTGCCTAGAGGTGATGAACAGAATGGGCCTATAATGCTCTTGAGACAGGAGTGGGAGAAGGGACCAGTGTAATGACAAAGAGAAAGTTCTTTTTTAATATGAGCTAAAACAGCAGCAGGTTGAGATAAAGAAGATGAATGATTACAAGGAGTATAAGTTTGAACAATATGAGATGACACACCCATGTCAAAGCCATGTGATATACTGTGAGGAATATGAGAAAGAATCAAGAAGGCCTATGTGACACAGTGCATGCTCCTAGCCAGCAGCGACCAATGGCATGACAATAGGGCAGAAATCAGAGGGAGGAACATTCTTGGGCATGATGGTCTTGGTTTCCACAGAGGGAACACATGTGACGCCCATTGGAACAGGTTGTCCCTTTAAGACAGCCAGAAAACCCATTCCATACGAAGCAATATCCTTGGCCAGAGCTATCACAGCGATGAGAGTCATAACAAGATGTGTGGCTGTACAGGTGCGAGAGCAATGGTTGGGTTGTGTACTGCCACAGATAAAACACTGGAGTGGTTGACTGGAGCCCGATTTCACAGAACCCTGAAAGGAACTAGGGCCCAAGGAAGAGTTCCCTCAGGACATAGAAGGTTTATTGGAGGGCTGAAAGGATCTGCAGCCCCCGGCAGGAGAAGCTGCTCCCCGGTGTGAAGAGGAAAACAACAACAAAGCTGTCGAAAAAAGTGTAGGAAAATCCTCTTGAACCTTATGAAGGAGACTGTTATACGCCTGCTTGACACCATGGGTACTCTCAATATCATTCCAAATGGCGACTTGAAAAAGAGAGACATTGAAGCTATGCTGCACAGCACACTTACAGATGTCGATGTCATAGGCCAGCCAAATCAGCTATTGAGCAGAGTGCATAGGGGCACGAAGAACACAGCTATAATGCGAAAACCAGGCATCGTACTCTGCAGGAATGAATTCCTGTATAAGTGCTAACAGACATTGCCAGGCCTGTTCCCAATCTTCAAAAGTCAGGTCAAGTTCGCCAACGGCTGATAATGCTTTTGGAACAGAGAAGAGCTGATTACTCCCTTTGTCAAAGGAGATAGTGGTGTGTAAAGTGGTGCCAGAGGCGGCCTGAGAAGCATCACAGGAGCAATACAAGTTGGTGAGGTATGTGAGGGGGATGTGTACGTTCCAACCATCTGTGAACCACTTCCTTATGGGATCAGGTATGAGACAGTCTGCCCCAGAGGCCATTAAACCTGGTAAACAAGCCAGGCATTGGCGCCATGCAATGGGGAGACTGGTAACTGCAGGTGACATGGTGCCAGGCAGGGAGGTAATACCTTCAGACATAGAAGTTTTGTGAGATTAGATGCAAAAGAAACATGAGCTCATAATCTTAATCAAGTACAACAAAAAATGTGTGAAACAAGGCATCGGGAAAGCAGCTGTATCCCAGTATGGTTGGGAAGCACATTATGCAATACAAAGTAGAGATAGCAGTTGTTAAGATTGAGTGGAGCACTATGCAAAGTGCAATAAAGATAGCAGCCTGTAAGGTCAAATAGTGCATAATGCAGTAATTTGTGTTAGCAGCCTGCATGGTCAAGTAGTGCACTATGCAAGTGAAAGGAAATATTAGTGGCCTGTAAGGTCAAGTAACATGTTATGCAAATCACGAAGAGTATTAGCAGCTTGTAAGATTGAGTAACACTATTTGCAAGGTACAGTAAATATTAATGGCCTGTAAGGTCGAGTAGCACAATATGCAAGATACAGTAAATTAAAACAACTGTAAGGTCTGTAGTGCAACAAAGAGGCAGCTATGCAACTACGGGAGGCGAGACCCAGTGGGCATGCCAAGGCCCAAGGTCACTTCCCAGGCAAAAAACAGATGCCAAGACAGGAAATCAAAGGGAACAGGTTTAACCAGGAAAAGGAACTCACTGGCTTGATGTTCTGCCACAAGTTGCCTAAGGGTATCAGGTGCCAGATTTCTGAGCTGTCGGACGATGTCGGTGCTGCCAGCACTGGGCACCCCAGAGAATCACCTGTAACACCCACCTGTATGCTCACACTAGACAGGAACATGACCCCTTTGTGCAAGTCTAGTGTGAACCATTTGACCTTCTCACCTGCTAAGGGCAATAGCAACCCATAGCTCGGAGGGGACTTGGTATGTATTCTGCCATCATTGATGGCTGTTTGGCGTCGTCACCATCAGGTCTCCAGCAACATCACTCCCTGGCATCACGCGATCACCCAAACCTGTGCTCACCATTGTCGTCGTCCAGCACATTCCGTGCTCATCCTCACTGACAACAACAATGACTTCCTCACTAAAAATTCATCCCCAGCTTCTGTTTTTTTTGTCACTTTCTTACCTTAATGTTTACAGTATATTTATAATATCTAATAAGAAATCACACAGTTCTTAAGTCAGAAAGGTGATCTAAGTTATTATTATTGAGAAGAGGTCAGATGAGTAGGTAAGATTAACACAATGTAGGCTACATGAATACTAACAGCTGTAAGGTACATGTGGGGTAGACTACTTACTGACCCTCAGACAGTGTTATTGTCCACACTGTCATTCCCACTACTATCATTGTCATCATTGCTATCCGACACTGACTTGTCGCAATAAGACAAGGTCCCAACTTTGTGATCGTGCTCTTGAGATGCCATGTGTTTTGACTTCTCGGCTCTGCGCCTCTTAGATGGTGGTGGGGCAGTGTTGACATCCAAGCTTGCATCTGAGTCGCTATCACTGTTGCTAATGACAGACTTGCTCTGTGCAGGTTTGGGGGGCAACTGGAGTGCCACCTTTGAAGACTTTGTTTTCTTGATGCATGTCTTCTTCTTCAATGGAGAGGATGTGCTTGCAGTGGTGGTCTTTGCCTTTGATTGTGGTCCCTTCTTTGTTCCAGAGTCAGACCTAGTCTTCCTCTTCCGGCCCACTGTCTCACCTGCTGCTTCCTCTGCCACGATTTCCTTTGCATGACTGGAGAGTTCTGCTTTCGTCAGCTGGACCCAGTGGCATGTACCATTGCAGAGAGCCTCGAGCAGGGTGCAGACATTGTCAATTGTGTGTATATCGTAGGGGCTCACAAACTTATTGAACGTCCATCCTACTATCTTGACAGAGTACTTCTGTACAACTTGCATGTCATAGTTGATATAGTTCATGATAGCTTGTCGGTTTTGAGCCACGGTCTCTGCAACATGCCTTAGTTGACAAGTAGAATTAGTACATAGTCAGATGTACTGAGGTTCCCATTAATGATTGAGCTTGCTTCCTTATGCATTTCATTCAAAGAGTCAGGGTTTCAAGCTTTAAGATTAAGTAAGTTAGACTAGTAGACGTGTACGGTGTAGTGGAGATGATATATATATGCATACCTTTTGTCTTCAAACATGCCCACTGCTCCAGCATCCAGGTAAGATCCCACATACCCATGTTCAAACACTCTCTTGCAAAGTGCACAGCATTGTCTGTGCAGCTGAAATTCAGCTCGAATGTGTCTTCAAGGTTAGAGCAAGAAGTGATGATCACAACTGCTGCTCTGGTGTGAGCACTGAGGGCAGATGCCTATAGGAATATGATATATAAATTGAGGACAGAATCTAGTATAATACCACACTCACCTTGTCATTAATACTTGTCAACCCAGTGCAGTAATCCTGTGCTGCAGACTTATTTGTGACCCGTGCACCCAGTTTCTTGTGCTTGTGTTGCTCAAGCACCTGATGCTTTAGCTCATCTTCCTGTTCTTCTGTCAGATTCTGATATGCAGGGTCTGCAGCAAGCAGTTCACGGATTTGGGGCATCTTCAGGCGCTCGCCAACTGGCAATCCTATCCAAGAGTCAGGCATGGTTTAATTTCTTATCATAAAACATACCACTATTGACCTCCTTGGCCTTTGCATGCAACTTTGCATTTTCCAGACTGACTTCGCATGTCCACTTAGTAGCACTCAACGTCCCTTGAAGTTTTACCAAATAGTCAACATGTACAGAGTGAGCCTTTGCCAGGGTATTCAATTTGTCGTGGTGTTTGGCAGACAGTTCATCCAGCTCTGTCATCATTTTCTCCCTCTTCATTTTCTCACTCTGCTGTCGAAGGGCCATTGAAAGCTTCTGAGCATCGGATAGGTCCTTCTTTACAAAGGATCGAGGCTCCTGTGTGAAAGCATTGGGACCTAATTGCAGAGCATGGGTGAAGTTGTCTGTGATTGCATTGTCAAAGCTGGACTCGGGCTGATCAATCTGCGGTAGGCCCACAGCAGCATAATCATCGTCAAGAAGAGGAGATACAGAACGGGAAGGTGGGTAAGAGCTAAGAATAGGTTTGTCTTGCCGTGCAGCAGTCGCCGATGCTGCTGCCATGGCCAATGTTATTGATTGACAGCAGTGGGAACAAACATGTTGATACTGTTATTGTGACATAGTGTGTGACAGTGTTAAACATAGCATCTGGCAACACAGCTTGCACACAACGACTATGTTTAATCGACCTTTACGCATGACACCAAGGCCCTGAAGTCTGCCTATCAGTTCAATTCTTTAAATTTAATGTTTATCTCATTTATATCACAGACAACCTGCGTGAGGGCTCACCGGAAGCCCATCAGACTCGCCCTCTACATGATAATCTTGACAGGAGTGATGGATACTACAAAGGCCCCGAGGCAATGTTGCTAGCATACGAAGAAGGTAGGTAGTTTGTTCCACTCTCTATATTAAGCCTCTGACAGTCAGGATGCATTGATGCAGAAGACCCCTCCCAACACCTATTTTGGGACCCCATTGAAGTCTCTGCCTCCATCATTAGTAGTCACCCTCAGCTCCTTTTAGTGACTGAAGAAGAGAGGTATCGTCAAGGGCCTGCAAGTGCCAGGTCAGGGTATGTCGCCTATGTTGTTTTTGCAGGGCATGAACTAGGCATCTTCTATAACTGGTGCATCTATTTTTGTTACCTTTGCTTTGTCTGAACTCACTCTGATTATTAGGCTGGCAGCCAAATGTGCTACCCTTAACTTCCCTGAGAAGTGTCTGAAGGGCTTCATGCAGTACAGAGATGCATGCACATCATGGCATGAGTTTGTGACCTCAGGAACATTGCCAGCTGATACAGTGGAAACACTGAGAGCACGCCCTCATCCCATACCACCAAGCACATTCGACCCATGCATTGCAGGGCGGCATGCAGTGACTGAAACCTCCACCATTACTTTGAATATTACAAGTACTCAGCTGCTACATGCTCACTTAGTCCAAGCAAATGTAGCACCCTCTGCACTGTTGACCCCACCTGGCAATCAATATACATCCCCACATCCCACCCCCATCATCAAGCCAAGAACACCACACTGTATGCGTCCACCCTCTGCCCAGCCACAATTGACTGGGCCTACTCCATCAACCCCCACCCGTGAATGTTGTGCCGCTGCCATTGATCCACTTGAGCAACATTGTGCTGCTGCTACTGAGCCACCTCAGCAGGATGCTCAGCAGCGTACTTCCTCCAGTCCTGCATGGATTGTGTTTGTTGGTCGTGAACCAGGAGTTTATACGACATGCATCGAGTGCCAGCAGGCAATAGGCGGCTTTTGCAATGCCACTTATGAGAGGGTGGACTCTGAGGATGATGCATACTGCATCTTTACTCAACAGTACATGGACCATGGCGTTGCACATATGTCTGAGTAGCAGTATGTATTTATCTCTTTCTATCTATCTGTGACTTATGTTTCAGATACTCAGAACTTCAGAAATTCTTGTTATATATCGTTCATTAGCTGTATCTGCGATCAGGTGCGTGCGCTGAGAGGTCTACTGCGTAGCTAGACTCGAAATCGCAAAACACAACACACACACACACCCAGCAGAGCGAGATCCTATCCCTTAGATCGAGCGAACACCCTCAACTAAACGGCTAGTATAATCTATGCTCTGCTCTGGTTCCCGGTCTGGGCGTGCAATGCACGCACCTCGTGTCCTCTAGTCCTTGTAATAGCAAGTAGTGCCTGCAAGTTTGTTTGTAAGGAGGGGTTTAATTCTAGTAAATCTCAGATAGAGCCCGGTTGCTAGTGGCGTGTGCTAGGCAAAATGATAAATGAAATAAGTTGTTTTAGCGAACGGCTTCGCTGTGCGCACTTCCGGGTCCGGTGACCTCGTGCGATGCACGGACTCTCCAAAGTCCAACAATCCCAAGACTCTCCAAAGTCTTTCACCCGGCGGTGCAGTCTCACAGTCTAAACACTACAGTGCAAGTTTCCGTACACGGTTGTACTGACTCCTCACTGAGCTCTCCAAATGACCCGGTGGCCAGAAGCTATCCAAAACTCCTATGATTCACAAAACACTTCACAGTTAAAACCCTAACAAAAGCTAAACACAGCCCGCTGACGGCCTGGGACGGAACCCAGCACACAGATCTAGTGGGTAGACAATTGCTTAAATTACTATAGACAAGGATACAGGTTTATATGCGATGCACGCATGTGTACTAATGATATGGTGAAGTAAATACTAGCAATGCACGGCCAAAGGTCCGCGCATCGCATCCGGGCTTCCCTCTAGTGTTCCAGCCCCTTGGCATTCGCTGCACGCATGTTGTTCGTTCCCTCGGGCTTTTGCGCGTCTTTTGATGCGCGCCGCCACGGTCACATGATGTGTGGACTTAGGCAAATTCTGCCTTTGCAATGTGCGCACATGAGATGCATGCACAGCCCTTCACACCGCCCTTGGTACTCGCTCAGCTGTACTCACACCGCACTTCGCTGGTGCTTAACTGTTCTACGCCTCTCCGATCGCTCGCACGGATGACCAGACTATGCACTTTAGGCTGTGCAGCTCGCTGACCGATCTCTCTCGCAATACGGTGCGCGCAGGCGCTTATAGTCATAAAGCGCGCTGATAGCTATAGACTATGAGTCAGGCTCCACTCTAGTCCCTCTGTGTTTTCCCGCGCGCAGCTGTCCCACCAATGGGACTTCAGACTGTTTGCACCTGTAGCCAAAAAGCAGCCCTGTCAGTGCCTTATCTTAGGATAAGACGAGGAGTGCAGGGAGAGGGCCTGGAGAAGTGCGCTGTCAAGTGGGCAAACATGCCACAACAGCAGCACTTCCTCTTGCGAAGGAACAAGAGCCTTTTCTCTCATTCCTTCTACGAGGCCCTCCTCCCTGTGCTCGAGAGAGCCTCGTTTTCATTAGCTCGCTCCCCCTGCAGCTTTCATCTACATCCCCCTCTCGTGTTCTTCCTTGGTTGGAACCAAGCTAGACTCTAAATCTTAAATCTAGCTACATTTTTTTTCTTCCTTTTTTTCATGGTTGAAATTGCTCTTGCTGGGCCTGCCGAGCCCAACCCCGACCCGGGTGTGGTTCCTCCCCTGGGTCCCATTGTCGACGCTGACCTGCCAGCACCTCCGGCACCGGCTCGCAAAACGCACTCCTCCGAAGAGGTGGTGCAGACCCTCCATGCACTGCCCCTGCACGCTAAACTCTCGCTTAATTTAAATATAGAATCCGCTAACAACACTAAATTCGCTAACCTTGCAGAAACAGCCCTTCTCACAGCAGAGCTCCTTGCTGAGTGCTCCCCACCTCCCTCCCCCACTGGGTCCTTCATCACCATCAACGACGAGGACCTGGAGGACCTTATCTCTGACCCCCACATGTTCACGTGCTTCACAGACGTGATCCCAGATTATCTGGCACAGTCCATCACCCGCGAACGCCGGACGCATGACCAAGATGCCATGCCTTCCCCAAAAAGGAAAGGTGATATTCCTGACAGTGCACCTGCGGACAAGAGGCAGCGTCATGATGGTGAAGGTGCCCTTCCCATGATTTTGGGCCAGCAGACCCCCATTTCTTTCCCTCAGCTCCTTTTCAACACTGACTTCCAGGTCCTGCTTCCCCTCCCCTTCTTCACCAATGAGAACCTCCATACCATCTACGACAAAGCCGCTACCCTGCCTAAAATCAAGACCACAGGCGAGAAGATTACCATTCTCAATGTCGAGTTGCTGATCCCTCTTTTCAGTGGTGAGCTCTCCTTAAATTGTGCCCAATATCTTGAGGCCGCTGAAAATTTCTACTGTTTCCAGTGTGCTGCTGACAAGCATGCCGATGGCGCCTGGTCGAACTTCTACTTCGAACACTTCAATTTCTTTGAGAGTCAGACTGACAAAGTACAGATGTACGACGCTTGGAAGGTCCTTGAGTACAAACTGCGTCAGGACTACCTAACCTATCATCGTAGCTTCTCCCGCGAGTATTATGCCATGCAGTATCAGCTATGCATCTCCGAATGGCGTGTAAATGCCATAGCTCGCTCCCTGGCCGCCCAGAACGAGCAGCTTGCCGCCCAGATGGCCTCTCTGTCTTCGTCTGCCAAAGATGCCTCACACGGGAAAGCATTCCCGAGCCCTCATGTCAGCAAGAAGCCTACAACCTCGAACTCAACCACCTCGTCCTTTCAGAAAGGCAGCAGTCAGACCTCCTTGACTCCCTGCTGCATCCTTTGCGGGGAACGCGGTCACACAGTTGGCTGGCACATCCAAGGTGGCAAGTCCACCCCATCCACCTTTGCAGACGGCAAGCCCACATGGGCCAAAATTGTTGACAAGTCACTGCACACCTCTGACGGCATATGCAAACTCTGTATCAACTTCAACACAAAAGGTCAAGAACACACTTGCTCTGATGATGCCCACCTGCATGCATGCTCCTTCTGCAGCAGCACATCACACCACACATTCTCCTGGAATTGCCGCCCTTCCCCCTCCTCCCACTGATGACCTTACTTCGCTAGCTTCCCCCATTGCACTTGCTTTACCTGCTTTCGATTCACGCTTAGACCTCTCCAACCCATTTTTTACGCCTGCTAAGGCGGTTATACTCCCTTATGGAGTCTTCTCTGATGTTATCCACTCATGTTTTGCTGCTCCTTCTTGCACTTTATTAGATCACGATGCTTTATTTCATAAAATTGTCACCCCTTACAATCCAGATGCCTTCGAGGCCATGCTAACGAAGCATAACTTATTAGCTAACTATCCTATTCTTATCCAGAACCTGTGCTCCGGCTTCCCTCTTGGGCCCATGCCCAAACTCAGCAAGACAGTAATCATTCCCAATGCGTGTTCCGCATCTGACCACATGGTCGCCATTGCCACATACCTTCTGGACGAAGTCTCCAGTGGCTGCATGTACGGTCCTTTCTCCAAAGAGAAGACCGAAATCATCCTTCGGGGCCCATTTTTCTCCTCCCCCCTTCTCATTGTTGTCCAGCCCCAGCAGCTGGGTCAACCCGACAAGGTTCGCATTTGTTGCCATCTCTCCAAATCATATAAGGGAGTCCCTTCTGTCAACTCCCATGTCTCCAAGGACGACTTCCCTACACGCTTCAACACAGCGTCCAAAGTTGCTGACTTGGTGAGTTCCCTTCTCGTGACTTTGCTTGCCCAGCAGGCTCATATGGCTTACACACCTGGCAGCTGCTGCCTATGCCCGCCCAGGTGCTGTACACTTGCACTTGCTGCTTCCTGTAACCTGTCTCTTGACTGTGGCTTACACTCTTCCTATATAGGTTGCCATTGTGCCACCTGGTACTCGAGCATGCACATTCGATATCGAAAAATTCCACCGCACATGCCCGGTTCTCCCAGATCACAAGTGTTGGCTGGTGGTCCAGGGCCATCCTGGCGAATTCTTCATCGACCATGTCCATCCGTTTGGATCTGCTGTCACCTCTAGCAATGCAGGCATGATTGCAAATGCTGTTGTTGACATCCTCCAGGCGGAAGGCATTTTCCCTACCTTAAAATACAAGGATGATCTCAAGTGTTTTCAAACACCTACCCCCGGCTCCTTGTCCTCATATGCTTATGACCGTGAGGAGGTACTCCGCCACATAGCTCCCCTTTGCGTCCCTTGGCACCTAGACAAGGGAGACCTTGAGTTCCTCTTTGTCACGACCTTTATCGGCTTCGAATGGGATCTGATCAACAAGCATGTTTCTCTGCCTGAGGCCAAGTGCCTAAAATTCCACAATAGAGTCCGCATATTCATCGACACGTTCTCTGGTCATCAATGCTGCCTCAGGGACATTAGAAGCATCCATGGCTCACTGGTCCATGTCTCTTTCGTTTACCTAGAAGGTCGATCGTGCCTTCCTTCTATCTCCAACTTTGCAGCTTCGTTCAAGGGCAATGAATCCAGACCATGGTTCATCAGGAAAAAGACTTTTTTGAAAAAAGTCTTTTAAATTTTTAAAAAGACTTAAAAAGACTTAAAAAGACCCCAGGAGACCTGGGTCTCTAGGAGACTTTTAAAGCAAAGTCTCCAGGTATCAAACTTTTAAAGACTTTTTTATGTCTCTAGGAGTCTCTTTAATGTCTTTTTATGTGTCCATAATGTCTCTAGATGTCTCTAAATGTCTTTTAATGTCACATTTTTGCTTTATAAAAACATTAAAAACATAACCTCATCTTAGCCAAATCACTACTACATAGATTAGATTGTATTTGTAAGTGTTTGTAAGTAGGTAATTAGATATATTTAAATTGTACTTAAGATTTGTCATGAAGTAACTATATTAGTCAGCACAGTACATAGACATACAATGGCAAATAAACCATCACATTCACTTGGGTACAATAGGGAGAGGAACTTATGTTGTGGAAATAATTTGCATTTGCCAGGAATTGAACCAACAGCTTCATGCATGATTTAAAACCAGCATACTTTCCCCTACACCATGTGCCTGTGTATATAATCTAACTGCAGGTCAAGTATGATGGTAATGCTCTAGACTACATTAATTTATTACAACACAAGTCATTGAATTTAGTCATATTCAGATGTATTTTATATAAGATTTACAATGTAGATTACAAGTAATAGTTGATAATAGCTATTCACAAGTCAATTTTTTCCCAGGTTTTAATGTCTTTAAATGTCTTTTTGAGTCTTTTTGTGGCTTTTTAATACACTTTATAAGACATTTTTAATATCTTTGAGAGACATAAAAAGATTTACACAATTACACCAATACATTTAAATGCTTAGAAAAATTGAAAGACTTTAAAAGACATAAAAAGACCTAAAAAGACATTGGAAGAATTACATATTTCCCTAAAGTCTCTAGGAGACCTTTAAAAGTATAAAAAAGACAAAAAATTCACCAAAAGACATATTGATGTCTCAAAAAGACACTAAATTTCCCAAGAGACACATAGATGTCTCAAAAAGTCTCTTTTCCAAAAAGTGATTTTCCTGATGCTTTCCCCCTACATCCATGATGACAGACCTCAAGTAGTGGCTTGCGGAACTCGACAAGCCAGGCTTCTCCCGTGAGCTTAAGCCTAGAGGCCCCCCTATTGACCTCAACCTTTTCGTCGACGCCTCTACTTCCTGGGGCATAGGCATACTCATTAACGGCTTCTGGGCAGCCTACAAACTTTGCCCTAATTGGAAGATTGAAGGACAAGATATCTGCTGGCTCGAAATGCTGGCTCTTGAATTCCTCTTCTATCTGTTGGCTGCCATGGGCAAGTCCGACCACCACCTGTTGGTGCATTCAGACAACCAAGGCACAATGGGTGCACTGGCAAAGGGCCGTAGCCCCAACATCCATTTAAACAACTCAGTTCGCTGCATCTTTTTAATCATCATTCCTCTTTCTATCTCCTTTGTCCTCAAATATGTTCATTCTGAAGACAACCCTGCAGACCCAATCTTGCGTGGAGAGCTGGGCCCACCCGAGCTACGCCTTCCCTACTCATTTGATATGCCAGACGCTCAGATGCTCTGGCCAATAGCTTTTATCCTAATGCCTGGTGACTGCTTCTCCTTCCGGGCCTCACATGATGCCCCGACCGGAGGCAGTGAGTCCGTGTTCCGTTCCGCTGACTCTCCGCGCCCTACCTCCAGCCGAAATCCCTTATTTGCTTCTCACTTCTCACTTTCTGCCTTTTCTAACTTAGATTCAGTTGCTATTTCTACTTTATCTTTGCCATTGTCTTTGCCTCTAACGTCCAATATTGATATTCCTCATGCTTACATTGATACTTCCTTGAATACTCCTGCTTCACCTCCCTCTCCTGCTCTTTTTTCTTGTTTTCCAAGACCAAGACCTGAAGCCCCTCCTCCTCGTCTTGCAGACCCCGGACTCATCCTGTCACCACTTCCTGACCCCCCTGCACAGCGCAGCCTTCAATCTGTCATACATGACCATGACGGTGGTGCCTTTCCCTGGCACAGGGCCAGTCTACCCCGATCCAAGCAGATCCCACCCCTACCTCTTCCACTCAAAAGCCCGCAAACCTGCAAAGGGCAGAGAGATTACCCCCAGCGCTCTTAGACCCTGTGTGGCTGCTGTCGACTGCATATTTGCATGGCGGACACCTTATGGCAACGCCATGGAGCAGCAATGGGCTGCTGAACTTCCTGCCCCTCTGCCAGACATGGCCCGGATGTCCATCATGGGTGCCCTGGCCCTCAGAACCCGCTCTTCATATGCTGCAGGTCCCATGCACCTCACCCAATTCTGTGATGAGCACAACATTCCTGAGTCAGCCTGCATGCCTGCGTCATTCCTCTTGCTATCAGCATTCACCAATGCCCACCACGGAACAGTGCAGGGCGGCACCATCAAGCTCTGGCTTTCCGGCATCCATGCTTTCCATGTAGCCAACCATGCCCCTTGGTATGGCAGTGACAAGTGGGTTTGCATGGCCCGCATCTCGGCCAACTGCGAGAGCCCCATTACCTCGTGCCCTTTGCGTGCTCCGGTGTCAATTGAACACCTGCTCTGTCTGCGAAAAGGGCTGGACATATCCACCCCTTATCATGCAGCTATCTGGGCCACAGCCGTAGTCACATTCTTTGGCTGTCAGCATTTGGGAGAAACACTCATCACCAGATGCTCAGCATTTAACACTCGATCACATGTCACTCGAGCTTCCCAGTAAGTGTGCCTTGCACGGCCACCCTTCCCTCTTACTTACCATGACTTAGGGTCACATTCCGCCATCACTGCAATGGCGCTGAGTTGGCCAGCTTTGCCATCCCGTGGACCAAGTCCACATGCAAGAAGGGTGCCAACATTGTGATCACGGCGAGAGACAATGAGCTCTGCCCCGTGGCTGCGCTGTGCAACCACCTATCAGTCAACGTGCAGGTCCCTCTGTGCGCCCCATTCTTCTCATACACAGACTCTTCCTCTCCATCTGGTTGGCGCTTCCTCACAAAGCATATATTCCTTTCAACATGTGACACATTCTGGTCCGCTGCTGGCCTCGAACATGTGCTGGGTCACAGCTTCTGCATCGGAGGGGCTGTTGAACTTCTACTTGCCGGTGTTCCTCCTGAAGTCATCGCTGCCACCGGGGGCTCGACCTCCCTTGCCTTCCTTCTCTACTGGAGGCAAATGGAGGAGATCCTTCCCATGTGCACTTCCAAGGCATATTGGTGCCAACACCTTGATACTCTCACGGAGATATTCGAGGCCTTCCGCGTCTGGCAGAAAATTCCCAAAGACTTCGCTTCCGCCTTTGCAGAGGGCGGCCGCCTGTCCAGTTTTAATCTCGAGGACTTCTAAGCTGCCTCAGCTTTTCACCACCTGTCTTTACTCAGGTCTCATTTGTTCTACATTTCTTATTACGCCGTGTGACTGCTTACACTTTGTACCTAGTTTCTATTTGCCTCTAAATACATAAATGCTCATCTCGTTGTTCTATGGTTGTGTGAGCCTCGACTCCATTTGGGTGACTGGTGCCCGCTCCTCTCCGTGCGCCTGCCAGCCTGTTGTGAGCCACAGCTCCATTTGGTGTGGCCAGGCGGGCACACGGCTTCGGCACGCGTTCCCTGGCCCTCATGTGCTCAGGTGCTGGTGCCCGTTGGTGCATCTTCGGTCTCCGGATGCATTGGGTTTCATTGGTGGTTGCATGCTCGGTTCTTCTGTTCCACTGCCGCAGCTTGCCAATTCCCACGCCTTGGTGCACCTCCTTGCCAGCCCTCCCGCAACCCACCGAAACTCGTATCCACTGAGTTTGGGTGCTTCCTCTCTCCTCTCAAACCGAGACCACCTTCAGGTCTCATTCTTTCCTGTTGCTCTTGGCCTGTGCAGCCAGAGCACTCTCGTCTTATCTTACTGGATGTAAGGGTAGAAAGTATATGTATACAATCAATATATGTGTTCTCTTCTAAAATTTTGCATGTATAAGTGGTATAGCTGAGGAAATGTCTGATTTTTGAAGAACATGGAGAGGTTACTGACAACGATCCTGCAATGTGATTGGTTGGCGAGACCAGACTGGCGATTATCCTGCCTTGAACTCCTAAATACTAAGTCCACACACATTTTGTTTATGTCGTAGTATGTGCAAAAATCACTCAAATTGCTTCAAAATTGCTGCGGAAGAGAGTAGTGAAGTATATCTTTAGATCTCATTAATAGAGATAAGCACAGTATTGGCTTTTTAAGAATGTCATTTTCAAATGTGGTAAAACACCTCAACGATGATTGTATACATTCCTGTCCATGGAATTCCCTATACTCTGGACACAAAAAATTGAGGCCACAAATAAACATTTGGGACAAGTCTATATATGTCTTGTACACACTCTGAACTATTTATTATCTCATTTTAGTGATCAGGACACATATTTTGCGAACTGTACAAGTTTAATGAGATATACCCCAGGAAAACAGAGCATGTAATAGTAATCTGCAATTATACCATGGCACAATGCTCATACAAATGCCATATATCAGTATCTACACACTTAAAAGATAACATTAGACCAAAATATAAAGCATCTCATAGTATACTTGCTATTCTATTCATGACCTATGTCTCCTGTAATGTATGGTTATGTTAGGGATAAGTTTAGCATAGAAACAACTGAAAGAATTGTTTCAAATGCAGAAAACATATATGTACTGCATATAGGGCATTTACATATACTTAAAGGACTCAGGAATTTAGGGCTACAAAGTATGGTTAAGTCTGAACATTAGAAACAGTGTTGTTTGACTAGTTTTTAATGTTTTTTGCACTGACCAGTGTACCACTCTTGCAGAAAAAATTATTTCAGCCACATAAGCTCATTTTATGGCAGGCTAGCTATTTAACTACTCTATTGTGCTATAAAATTTGGAGATATACTGTGCATCAGGAAAATGACTTTTGTCCCCAGGGGCTGTGTATCTCCCTGGCACTGCCTTAGAGATCCTAAGGCAGCCAGGGCATGCAAAGCAGCCAGGGCCCTTAGGTGCACTCAGGGCAAGGTCCCTCTGCAAACAACCAGGTACAACTTTCCCAAGGCAATCCAGGGCAGCTCAAGGCATCCTAGGATCCACCAGATGTGCCTTGTATCATTCAAAGATGTTTAGATATAATGCCATTTAACAAGTACTATTCAAACTTCTTATACAAAACAATTTATATATTGTCTCTAACTAGACTAGATAATACAGTATTTATGTAGATACATATAATACAACACAGTGATAGGGTGCTTATGAAGATGTAAATTCTGTTCAGAATAACACATTCAAGGGCTTGTTAGAAAGCTTGAATCGACACAAAGATGCTACAGAAAAACTGTGAGGCAATTGAAGAAGTTGTTCTTGACTTAAAGCAAAATTAGTCCAAGACAGGGAGATGGATGAGGACATGGCTACTTACAGGCATCCAGGAGTTTCAAAATTTGTGTAAGGAACACATTCAAACCCCACATAAATGGTGAATGAACATGCCAAGTTGCGAAAGCCTTTGTTGAAAATTGAAGGAAAGAGATGATATTCAAGTCTGCAATAGTAGTCATATGGTCATTAGGGACATCAGATATTGAGGGCATATCAGATGCCATAAACTGGTTGATTAGTTGATACATATATATAGTAAAAGACTCCAAAAAGAATTAGCCAAAAATACAAACTGGAACCCAAGATATGAAGTACTTTACCTGGAGGAGGGAGGGGAAGGAGGAGCACATGGCGGTTTTTTGGATTCCAAGCGACAAGATAAAGTGTTTGAGGGCTTGTTAGTAAGCTACAATCAAGGTGAGTTCATCATAGAAAGAATTAAGGAGATTGGAGACGAACCTATGTCAGAATCAAAGAAATACATCAAAACTCTGAAGTTGACCAACAACTTGAGATGGAGGACACTTGGTTGCCCCAAAAATCAAGCTGTCGCAGGGGCAGGTACCTTATGTAGTTGAGTGAGTTTTCCCAAGGTTTGAAACACTCAGGATATTCAGAAGCGTACCTATGAATTAAATTGTCCTATCCAGGGGAAGGAGGACACACAGATTGAGATCACCCTCAAGCTTGTTAAATTGCACAATTAATGGTACTGTTTGATAGATATTAATAAGACAAACCAGGAAATGCAAAAATTATACTATTCTATAAGATGATACTTGGCAAGTACAGAATGAATTGGCATGATCTTGGAGACAGTTTGCAGAGAACTAAAATTCTCTTGAAGGTTCAAAAAGAATTGAGAGTAAATGTGGACAGGATCTGGAGCCACTTATTGCACTTTCAAGCAGAGGCAGTCCAGGGGCAGGAGGAGCACATCACGGTTGGACAGCTTCCAGACATTGGAATCAAATGTTCAAGGACTCGATGGAATCCCCTAATCTTCAGGAGCTCATATGTGAAAAGAACAATGCAATAAACCCAACACATACCTTTAAAATCGATAAAACATCGGAAATTGGGGGAAGGAGGGTAACATAGCTGGTTCTCTCCTTCCAGGAGACCAAATCCATTCATATTGAGCTTGTTAGAATTGCATAATTGCCCACATTCTGAATCTGGGGCCACCAAAGGCTCGGAAGAAACAGACAACAAGGAAATTGGTGAACTGTTTCAATAGGGGTCTCCAGATGGTGCTAAGTTTATGCATCAAATACTGGTTTGTTATGGATGTTCTTGGATGCATTAGAAACGTATAAATGAGCTAAAGATGCACCAAAAAACCATTTGAAAATGCAGTTCACTGTTCCAATGATATAAAGCAATCTCTATAGGGATGGGCCTATTCCATCCACATTTACCCTCCTGACATAAACCCAAGCTCTAGACCAGATCTAACAAGGTAGCAGCCACCAAGGACTGCCTAAGTAGAGTAAAGGCTAAGCATACAAGAAAAGTTGAGGAAGGGGAGTGGGAAACATGAGAGTGAAGTGCAAGTGAACTTAGAGGACGTAGTTGACTTAGTGTGATATTGGATAGGCTTACATAATCAAATTATTGCACTATTTGAAGTACTTAAATGGGCATGTCACCCACATAATGTGTATAATTTTAATGTTTGAAAATCAACAATGAAGGTGGGAAAAGTCATTCAAGCTGGCTTTATTTCCCCATGTTGCATGGAAATTCAAAGCATGCCAGGGCATGCCAGGACATGCCAAGGCATCTCATGACATCCTAAAGTAGTTAAAGGCCCCATCAATTGACAATCTGATTGCACTTTCCTAAAGTGCCCTCCAATCAAAAGTCTTTTTCGTGATGAAGGCATGGCATAAGGACCCCACTGCTCTCACCAGAAGACATCCCATGGCCACTGCAAACCCAAGATTTACAGCAAGTGCTAGAATTGGTCAAATTATTTAAAGAACACAGCAAAACTAATGAGTTAGCAGACACTCTAAAGAAGATCTACCAGGACATTGCGGCAGGACTCGCAGGAGTTGAAAAAGACCTGAGGGAAAGAGAAGCAAGAGGAACAGAAGGTGTGATTAACCTAAAAATAGAAAGGATAACAGGAGGCAATAAAAGCACCCCCAGCTAAGCACACATCATCACCCAACCTAATTGCCTAAGCCCAACAAACCACGGTGACAGGGCTGCTTTTTGGCTACGGGTGTAAACAGTTAGAAGGTCCGCTAGTGGGATAGCTGCGCGCGGGAAACACAGAGGGACTAGAGTTGAGCCTGCCTCATAGTCTATAGCTATCAGCGCGCGAGCATCATGACTACAAGCGCCTGCGCGCACCGTATCGCGAGAAGGATTGGTCAGCGAGCTGCACAGTCTAGAGTGCATAGTTTGGCCGTCTGTGCGAGCGATCAGGGAAGCGTAGAACGGTTAAGCACCAGCAAAGAGCGGTGTGAGTACAGCTGAGCGGATACCAAAGGCGGTGTGAAGGGCTGTGCGCGTATCTCATATGCGCACATCGCAAAGGCAGAATTTGTCTAAGTCCACACATCATGTGACCGTGGCGGCGCACATCAAAAGACGCGCAAAAGCCCGAGGGAATGAACGACATGCGCGCAGCGAATGCCAAGGGATCAGGACACTCGAAGGGAAGCCCGGAAGCGATGCGCGGACCTTTGGCCGCGCGTTGCTAGTATTTACTTTACCTTATTATTAGTACACATGCGCGCATCGCATATAAACCTGTATCCTTGTCTATAGTAATTTAAGCAATTGTCTACCCACTAGATCTGTGTGCTGGGTTCTGTCCCAGGCCGTCAGCGGGCTGTGTTTAGCTTTTGTTAGGGTTTTAACTGTGAAGTGTTTGTGAATCATAGGAGTTTTGGATAGCTTCTGACCACCGGGTCATTTGGAGAGCTCAGTGAGGAGTCAGTACAACCGTGTACGGAAACTTGCACTGTAGTGTTTAGACTGTGAGACTGCACCGCCGGGTGAAAGACTTTGGAGAGTCTTGGATTGTTGGACTTTGGAGAGTCCGCGCATCGCACGAGGTCACCGGACCCGGAAGTGCGCGCAGCGAAGCCGTTCGCTAAAACAACTTATTTCATTCATCATTTTGCCTAGCGCACGCCACTAGCAACCGGGCTCTATCCGAGATTTACTAGAATTAAACCCCTCCTTACAAACGAACTTGCAGGCACTACTTGCTATTACAAAGACTAGAGGACACGAGGTGCGCACATCACACGCCCAGAACGGGAACCAGAGCAGAGCATAGATTATACTACCATTTAGTTGAGGGCGTTCGCTCGATCTAAGGGATAGGATCTCGCTCTGCTGGGTGTGTGTGTGTGTTGTGTTTCGCGATTTCGAGTCTAGCTACGCAGTAGACCTCTCAACGGCCTCTCTTGTCTTCCCCAACACCAACCCCATGCTCAACCTCGTCCTGAATGACATCATCAGGAGACTCTACCCCAACAGAGGCAACACCTTCTGTGCCGGGGAGCAAGTCCGTTGCATATTGCTTAGCTGGATCATCCGCTTCTGTTTTGCCCTCACTATGGATGATATCTTGTTACCCTGCTTAAATGACTGGCTCTGTCCAATGCTGGCAATAGCAGCTATCTACAAAGCCCCTGTTCCGTTAGACCCCCACTGATATGACCAAACAATGTGTGAATTACAACTACTCAGCTACTGTGAAAGGATAGACAAGATCAACTACATCCTCCAAATCATTAACCAACCCTTCGAACACGAAACACCCATAGAACTCCAAGATCAGACTCACCTTTGTGCCTCTCTTGAATGTGCAAGACAATACCTCAGGGCAAACCAAAACCTGCTCACCCAAGATGAAGACAATGAACACCCCGAGGTCGAAATTGCATCACCTGCCTCAGAATCCATCGAATCCCCCACTCTGTACCTCTCTCTTGACAAATTTGTCAAGGTCACTGATTGCAGATGGAATATTCAAGTGTTGACCAGTGGAGTCCCAAGTGAATTAGTTGCTATGATGAACCATGTAGACAATGTCAACAGAACCATTGAAAGACACAGGATAGAGGTTGCCATTCTCATGAGAACCAGAGAAGGGCTGTGGCAGGAGCTAAACTGACACCCCAACTTCCAACAATGTATCCAAACAGCTCAACATGCCCTCCAAATGACCAGTCACGAATGATGAAACCCTTCAGTGTACTATTCACGCAGATTCCTACACCGACCATACCCAGATCCTACCATTGCTAGCGAATTGTCGGGAGAAGAAGATGTTCCCATTAGGAATACAAGACACCTGCTCCTCGAGACACCTTGCCCTGACACTACCGGTTCTCTTCCTCCAAACCTATTCCATGCTCTCCCATTGCCACAAGAAAACCCACTAGAGAACTCCCCCCTTCCATCCCCTACTCCAAGACTGATCAGGTTGTCTCCAGCACCTGACAAAACATGGGATGTATTCCCATACGAAATATTGACACAAGTCCCACCATTGCACATCCCCGACATCCCAGTAACCCTCCAACCAATGCCCTACAGCTTTGAACCCAACTCCAATATACTCACCAAAGGACCGACTGAGTTGCTGGTACGATTGCAAGTAGGAAGGACCATGCTCCTGGGACAATATAGGCATGTAACCCGAAGACACACACTCCTGCAGAATGCAGATGCATGTATTTATGCAATGACCCGGTTGGTGACAGTTTCTGCATGGGTGTCTGCATGTGCGCATGGTGTGTCTGTATGATCAGCAGTTTATACACATGGGTTGACCTGGTTTGGGTGACACTCTAGGGGGGTGGGAGGGGAATGGGACAACCCCGAACAAAACAGATTACCCCATGAACAGGCACACTGACGATCCCCTATGATTAACATCCCCACCAACAACCCTTCAGAAGGATCCTCCCCCTTATTCACACCTGCAGAGGACATTAGTGATCTTATTGCCTATTTTGACCAACAAACCAATGCAACCAACCCCCTGCCTATGACAATGCCAAGCAAAACTCGCAAATAGAACCACAACAACAACCCAACTCTCTTCAACATCCTGTCTGATTGGAACAACTCCCTTTGATCAATGCAGAGCATTGATCCTAGTACAGGGGTAATGTTATGAACTCTGTACTATCTCTTTCCCCTTATCTTATCATGATATGACCTACTTCATCTTATTGTACCCATACTTCCCCTTTATTTAGCGAACAAACCTGCAACTGTATTTCATCAGGAAAACCACTTTTTTCCAAAAAGACTTTTTGAGACATCTATGTGTCTTATGGGAAATTTAGTGTCTTTTTGAGACATCAATATGTCTTTTGGTGAATTTTATGTCTTTTTTTATACTTTTAAAGGTCTCCTAGAGACTTTAGGGAAATATGTAATTCTTCCAATGTCTTTTTAGGTCTTTTTATGTCTTTTAAAGTCTTTCAATTTTTCTAAGTATTTATATGTATTGATGTAATTGTATAAATCTTTTTATGTCTCTCAAAGATTTTAAAAATGTCTCATAAAGTGTATTAAAAAGCTACAAAAAGACTCAAAAAGACATTTAAAGACATAAGAACCTGGGAAAAAATTGACTTGTGAATAGCTATTGTCAACTAATACTTGTAATCTACATTGTAAATCTTATATAAAATATATCTGAACATAACTAAATTCAATGACTTGTAATATAATAAATTAATGTAGTCTAGAGCATTACCATCATATTTAACCTGCAGTGAGTGTATATACACAAGCACATGGTGTAGGGGAAAGTATGCTGGTTTTAAGTCATGTATGAAGCTGTTGGTTTAATTCCTGGCAAATGCAAATTATTTCCACAACATAAGTTCCTCTCCCTATTGTACCCAAGTGAATGTGATGGTTTATTTGCCATTGTATGTCTATGTACTGTGCTGACTAATATAGTTACTTCATGACAAATCTTAAGTACATTTAAATATACCTAATTACCTACTTACAAATACACTTACAAATACAATCTAATCTATGTAGTAGTGATGTAGCTAAGATGAGGTCATGTTTTTAATGTTTTGATAAATCAAAAATGTAACATTAAAAGACATTTAGAGACATCTAGAGACATTATGAACACATAAAAAGACATTAAAGAGACTCCTAGAGACATAAAAAAGTCTTTAAAAGTTTGATACCTGGAGACTTTGCTTTAAAAGTCTCCTAGAGACCTAGGTCTCCTGGGGTCTTTTTGAGTCTTTTTAAGTCTTTTAAAAAAATTAAAATACTTTTTTTTTAAAGGTCTTTTTCCTGATGTACTACACACCTGCATATCATCAGAATTCTTCACCATACTTGTCCCAGATTGTATGGATGAGTATTTCCTTGTCATTGACTCCCTTGTGGATCCATAGTTATATCAGATTGTTAATATTAATCTAATGTTGTTAGCATCAGAAGTCCAATATTGCTCTGATGCTGTTATCTTTCTTGATTGGCCATTGAGTTTGTAATAACATTTTGAGTCTTCCTTGTGCTTGTCTTCTTGTTTCATCATGTACATATTTCATATCTTCGAATAAACTTTCATCTTCATATCTCAGTCTTTATATTTTGTGCTTCATCTTGTTCTTTCAGTTTCCAATAGTAGATTCCAATTGTTATGGTGAGTATGTTGCTTCTTGTGTATCTATGTTCTAAACCTTATGGCTTTCTCGTTTTCACAAGGGGCCGGCCTCAGCCCCTCATAACAGCCCTAATTGAATCACCAAAATCTGTCAGTTTTGACTGCTTTTCCTTGAATTCAGCTAGTTTTCCTCTTTTTTTTAGCTCCCTCCTTGCACTTGACCCAGGACTCAATGGCTCTATGATATCTCTCAGACTATTCCTTGTTTGTAGCAACCTGAAGCTTTTCCCCATCTTTCCAGGCATCCACCCTTGCTTTATAATCCTGTGTCTCATTCTGTCTGTTTGCTTTGAGTTGTTCTTGTTCCTGTTGCCACTTTGTGAATTCAACTACCTGTTCATAGAATTCATCACCAGTAAGCATCTTTGGGAGTCCATCACCAACTTGCTTTCCCTTTTTGCCCTTGTTTCTTGTCTTTTCCTCCTTATAGGCTAGTTGAAAGCAAATTTTGTTGCAATATACCTTATTAAGCACATTCTGTGCTTGTAAGTTGAGGACATGCTGCCTGAGCTGCTTATTATCTTCAGCTAGCTCCCATAGTTTGGCAACCAGCTGGATTTCATTCTGAGTCTGTGGAATGATAGAGCTTGTGTTAATATGGCTTGGGCTTAATGATATAGGCTCAGTGTGTAAAGGATGGAAAGGATCATTTGATGAGATAGGTGTTGCTGGTTTATAACCAATCAAGTAAGCCAAGTCTGTTTTAGAGAGACTCTGAGCTGCTTCATTTAGGATAGCCTGCTGGGTAGAACTTGTTGGCAAAACAGATTGTGAAGCTAGACCTGTAGCTGAGCCTGTGATATGAGTTGGTGTAGATGGAAATGATATAGGTGTCCCTAATGCATCAGAGCCTTCTTCAGATATCATTTCCAATTTGTCATCATTAATTGACAGTTGTTGTAGAAGCTTTGCAACTGCACAGATAGGCATGGAAGGAGGAAGTGGAAGATGAGCTTCAATAGATGACTCCTTTGCCATCAAGTGATTGGTAAATGTGTGTGGTGTGTGCAGGATAGCAAAGAACAATAATGTTGTTTATACAAGCATGGCAAAGGAAGTCCAGAGTGTAATGAGATTGGTGTCCATCAGCAAGGAGCAAGCAAGAGTTGTCCTTTGCCCTTTTCTTTGTCTCAGCATCAAAGATTTTCATCCATTCAGCACCAATTTTGCCATTAGTCCAGCCCTTTTGCTGATATCCAATTCTTAATAAATTTTGTTATAAAGTTGTCACATAAATAAAGTACATATGCTTATGAAGCTTTAAGTGGATTATTTCCTGCCCATTTGACTTGATATCCACTTCCTCTGAATATGACTGCAGGAGCCTGAGATGTACCATTGGCACAGATTGTAACAATAACAGTAATATTCTTCTATGTGCTAGCTCACTGCTGGTATTGAGGACCCTTTTTTCCTTGAGCTACAAAGACATGCTCCTGTTCTCCACCCTGCAGCTGAATGCCAACTTCATTGACATTATAAATATTCTCTTGCAAGATGTTATGCTCTTTCAAGGTACTGCCTAGAAGCTCCCACCAGGCTGCATTGGCATGAGGATTGGCACCTTGCCATCGCTTTTCCTCAAGAGGTGATGCCCAGCAGACCCTGAGTTGTGGTCAATTGCAAGATGCAAAGTGTTGTGTCCAATTTTTCCCAACACCAGTCTTGGGAAAATCACTACCAAGCCTAGCACATAGAATTTCATCAATATGCTCTTTGATTGTATGGTGGGTCAAGGGGAAGCTGTGATTACCACATTCAATAACAAATTGAATAATGAGCTTTGTCTCAGTAGGTGTCAAAAGGGATTGATTATCACATGCATCCTGAAGAGTGTGCCCTCCTTTAATAAGTCTATTCCATGATGTGCCTTACAGGTGCATCTAAGGATAAGATAAGCGACAGGGGGCGTATATGGCTGAATGATTAGGCCTGTCAGTGTCAACAGGCTTGTAGACACTGGACAGGCTTGCAGACGAGAAATTTCATTCTCTCTTTGTCTCCTATTCGGTTGTCGCCCCTCTGAAATCTCACTTGAACTTATTTCATCTTTTTTGCTGTTTACTATGGCTGAAATTGTTGAATTACTTGAGAACAACAGGCAAGAGAACAACGACCAAGGAAATGGGAACCAGAACAACAAAGAGAACTTAGGGGCTCCCCCCCCCAAAGCAATGTACTCATTTTTCTGACGAGCATTCAGAGTTCCTGAAGTCTTTACCTTTTATCAATAAGCTTCAGGCAAATAAAGCAATCGACGAGCACAACAATACACGTAAGAGTAAGGCCCTTGAGAATTGGATTAATGGCATTGTCAAGCCGGAGTCTGATTGTGAGTTGTCTATCACTATAGATGAAGAGGAGGCATCTATCCTCTTGGATGAAGAGGCTAGAAAGATATACTTACCTCATAT
The DNA here is from genome assembly GCA_028532985.1 of Stropharia rugosoannulata. Taxonomy (NCBI): domain Eukaryota; kingdom Fungi; phylum Basidiomycota; class Agaricomycetes; order Agaricales; family Strophariaceae; genus Stropharia; species Stropharia rugosoannulata. The sequence continues at coordinate 2,142,138 of JANCIK010000001.1, read as the reverse complement.
GGGCTCAAAGATCCTCAAATGGGTTCTTAGTCAGAAGAAACAGGACATAACCTCTGAAGGGAACGTCAAAAAGCAGGGATCAGATGACATTCTTGACAAACAGCCTGAATATGCTAAACACTGTTATGTCTCGGGCGACGATATAACCCCTTACGTCTTAGGCAAGGTTAACAAAATTGTTTTCCCTGCCATTATGTCCCACATGCATGATGCTGTTGACATCCCTCTTCCCATGTTCACCACTGAGAATTTGTTATGGACAAACACAAACCTAGGTGCTGCCCTCCCTGTGCGCAGGGCTAATGCCAATCAAGGGGAGAAGAAAGGTTTCCAGATCATTGATGTGGACAAGTTTTGCGAAGAGAGAAAATGTAAAAAACTCTCGCTTTCTTGCAGTGAATGGGATGACACAGCTAGGCACATGTTCGAGTTCCACTGCCAACTTGATGTCAATGGCATTGAAGGGAAGCACACAAGATGGTATGCAAAGCACTTCTCTTTCTTCAACAGCCTCCGTTCTCGTGAAGCCACCTACGATGCTTGGAAGAAAATAGATCTGGAGATTTGACAATCTTTCCAGGCTGAGAAAAAGGACTACAGCCTGACATACTACCAGTCCAAGCTGGACCACGAGATTACACACATGAAGACTGAAGCCGAATTTGAAGCCAAGTTTGCCATGCTTGTCTGGTCTGCTAGTGCTAATTTTAGCAATGGCCTGCAGGCACAGGGTTCATCACACAGAGGTGGCAACGGTCGCAACAGAGGCAACTCACACAGTTCATCCTCCTCCCAGTCCTTTCTGGGCCTGAAGAGACGGTACACATGTCTACTCTGCGGCAGCAAGGACCATACCATCCACTCCCACGACAGTTCAGACTCCTCCATTCCCACTACTTTCCCAGACGGCACCGCCTTTGCATGCAGAGTTGAGAACAGAAGGTTATTCACCAAAGTGACAGGGAAAGAAGGGAAAGAGGTATGCATCCCTTTCAACATCAAAGGAGATAGAGCTACTTGCACCCACCAGGACTCAGAATGCATCCATGTCTGCTCCTACTGCGGTAAACCAGGCCACTTTGCTTTTGCATGGGCCTGCTGTCCCTGCCCATCCAGTCTTTAAGGACTTTCTGGCAATGATAACACCAGCTCCTTTGCTTTATACAGACTTCTCAGCTTCTATCATTCACAGACCTTGCTTTGACCCTCATCTGCACAAACACAAAGATATTTTCAGTAGAATTGTCCACCCTTACAACGCAGACACTTTCGAGAATTTACTCAACAAACATGGCCTCCTTGAATCGTACCCTTTGCTTATCAGTAACTTAAGAAATGGCTTCCCTATTGGGGAGATGCCCCGCATTGAGAAGACTGTCATTATCCCTAACAATTGCTCATTCATCGACTTCCAAGACGAAATTTTAACTTATATCCAAAAAGAAGTCGTCTCAGGTTGTATGTCAGGCCCTTTCGCTAAAATCAATGTTGAGAAGATCTTGCAGGGGCCTTTCATTGTCTCACCAATGATCAGCATGCCACAGCCACAGCCTCCTCCACTACCTGACAAAGTACAAGTCTGCTGTCACCTTTCGAAAGATGCAAAGGACCATTGCTCCATCAATTCCTTCATATTGAAGGATTCTTTTCCTACATACCTTGATATGGCCTCCATAGTTGCCGATATTGTGAGTTGACTCTTTCGTTTTGCACCTTGCACAGGCTGCAGTTCATATATGGAGCCCGCATATTGCATGTGCTGGCAGCACAGTGTGTAGTGCCTTTATGGGCCTATGCCTTACTCTTGCATGTAGTGCCTAAAGGGCCTGTGCTTATATGTGTAGTGCCATATGGGCCTGTGTTTACACCTAGAGGGCATGATATATTTGTCAGTCATACATGATGCTGACATTTTCTATCTGCAGATAGCTAACAGCCTGCTGGGGTTGCAAGCATGTACATTGGACATAGTGAAGTTCCATCGCACATGCCCAGTACTACCAGAGCATAAACCGTGGCTTGTGGTGCAGGGTTTGCCAGACAATTTCTACATTGATCACACACACCCTTTTGGTGCGGCTTGTGCCAGTAGTAACACAGGCATGATTGCCAATGCAGCCATGGACATCCTCCGTGCAGAGGGCATAGGGCCAGTTTGCAAATATGAAGATGATATCAACATCTTCAGCGTACCTTCTGATACAGGGTATTTCATTCGAGACAGTTATCAACATGATCATGACATCAATACAGTCAAGGGTATACTACCCCCTTTGCATATACCATGGCATGAAGAGAAGGGCGACGACAACTTTGTCTCTATCACCACCTTCATCGGCTTCGAATGGGATATACCCAATAAAAGAGTCTCTCTTCCACAGATCAAGAAGGACAAATTCTTTCAGAGAGTCTGCCAGTTCATCAACAGATTCACCCATGGTATAGGTTGCCAACTGATCGATGTCCAGAAAATACACAGCTCATTATGCCACATTTCCTTTGTTTACACCAATGGCAAGAGCCACTTGGCCTCCTTTTCCAATTTCGTGTCCAAATTCCCTGTTAATAACAAATATGCGGTCAAACACCCCCTGGATCCTGTGGTTGACGACCTTGCATGGTGGCTACAGACCTTATCTGGTGCCATCACATACTATCAGCTACTCCCGTGTATGATTATGCAGGACTTAGGGTTATATGTTGATGCATCAACATCATGGGGCATAGGCATCGTCCTTGGTAAACAGTGGTCTACCTTCAAACTATGTGAAGGTTGGAAGGTGCCGGGTTGAGACATTTGCTGGCTCGAAACAGTTGCAGTCAAGCTCCTCATGTACATCCTTGAGGAGCACGGCTTTAGCAACGTGAGGATCCTTATCCACTCAGATAACAATGGAACCATCAGAGCCATGGATAAGGGCCACAGCCGCAACAGTTTCATCAATTTGTCTATTGACCGTACTTATGTCGTCTTATTACCACTCTTCATGACCCCCGAATTTAGATATATACCTTTGGCAGAGAACCCTGCAGACCCTTTATCGAGGGGCAAGCTTGGTCTGCCAGAACTTAAATACTCCCATTCTTTTGTTCTACCCACAGAGTTACACTATTGCTTTTCACATGTCTAATATGTTTAACCCTTTTGCTTTGCTGTTTAACCATGCTCATACACATACCACGGACTCACAAGATACTCGTGGTCACAAAAAGTGATGGTCACATACCTATTTCCCACGCATTGAACTCCTCCTACCTCCGACATTCTGCAGGTATATTTCATTTCAACATCAATTCTGAGCTATGAAAATTTGATAGTCAATATATTACTTTAATTTGTACATATAACAAAAATTAAAATGGAGTATGACCACCATTTGCCTCCAAAACAGCCTGCACACACTGAGGCATTTGTAAAATGTGCTTGTTGATCTTTTCGATTGATAATTCCTCCCATGCAGCTCGGACTGCTTGTTTGAGTGCATCAACTGAATTTACCGAAGGGTGAGAGTGAACAATAGCTTTGAGGTCATGCCAAACTGGCTTGATGGGATTTAAATCAGGTGATTGTGCTGGATGACTTTCCAACAGAATGTTGTTTTCTTCAAACCACCTTTGTGTCGATTTTGCTCGATGGCTAGCTGCTCCATCATGCTGAAATTTTACCAAACCCTTCTCCTGTGCTATCCCTTCCCAAAAGCTCTTTAAAACTCCATCCAATACCTGTGACTGATAACAAGAGGCAGTCATTCCTCCACCCTTTCCCCCAGGATAGTCAAGAACAAGTAATGGCCCTTTCTGGCCAAAAATTATACAGGCCCAGATCATAATGCAGATGGAGGACTGACTGAATGTCAGAACAATACAGTCCTCGTGAAATTCCTCTTCTGGGCAGTGTGTGACAAAGATAGGGCCATTCCGATCACCTAAGCAAACATAGCATTCATCCGAGTAGATAGTGGTCTTGAAATCTTTGTCACTAAGGCCCTTTTTATCCTTTGCCCAGGCAAGCCTTGCAGCCTTGTGAGCACGAGTAAGATATGGTTTATGTCTTGCAACTTGTCGATGGTATCCATGTGCATTTAAGACATTCCGAACAGTTGATACTGATGGCTGTGATGGCAAGACATTACTAAGCTCGGAAAGTGCACTTCTTCTGTGTTTCTTGACCTCTCGGATAAGGGTATGCTCCTCACAGAGGTCTAATAGCCTTGGCCTGCCAGATCGAGGATGATTGGAAACAGTTCCGGTTGATTTGTACTTCGCAATAATCTTCCTTGCAGTTGCAATTGGAATGTTTTCTGCTTCAGCTGCGGACTTTGCTGTTTGGTTGGCCAAAACACGTCAAATTAATTGGTTCTTTTTGGGAGTATCATGCTGAGTATGTGCAGTACTTACAGAAGACATTTTGTAGTATGGGAGTATGTGGTTGTAGAGATATGAAGTGGATTACGCGTCATGAATCTGAGTGGAGGTGCAATGATGATGCAATCATGTGACCGTTACTTTTTGTAACCATGAGTAATATTATGCAGACAGAGCCACAAATATACAGCCCTTTCTTGTTGCCTTATGATATACGTGATACTAAGAAACCTAATCTTCCTAGCTTGGCATGCACTGGATTATCAGAGAGCAGACCTGTTAGGAGACTCACACCTTTCCCTTACACAGGAAGATTGGGTAACCCGTTGAAGACAGCTGATAGTTCCAAGATGCCCCAGCCTGCCATGACATACCCCGATTCAGGAGCACCCACTGCAGCGGCAGTTCACTTAGAGCCACTACACTATCCACCTGACAATGGCAGGAAGATATGCCCACATAAACCAAAGGCTGGCTGCGAAATTGTTTCAAGCATACTATGTCCTCATGTTGCTGCAAGGGACAGGATATTTGCATGGGACATGCCATGGGGAATTGCAGAGAAGAAAAAATTGTGAGAACTTATCCCAGACACCCTCATCGAACCAGTTCTGATGACAGTAAGAGGAGCTCTTGCACCCAACTCAAAAGAAACATATGCAGCAGGCCCTTTGCATTGGACACAGTATTGTGATAAGTACAAGATTCCCGAAGAGGATCGGATGCCTGCTTCATATGCCCTTGTTGTTGGTTTCATTGCAGAATACAAAGGAAAGCACCCAGGTGGCACCATATCTTGCTGGCTAGCCGGCATACGGAGCTGGCACTTAGCCAACAGGGCACCTTGGGTTGGTGATACGGCTGACCCTTGGGTGAAGTACGCTCAGAAGTCAGCAAACAAAGAGGGTGCTCACCTTAAGTGCCCACAACAGGGTCCTGTGTCGATCGAGCACCTCTTGTGCTTGAGAAAGAGCATGGACCTCTCAGTTCCATTGCACGCAGCAATATGGGCAGTTGCCCTTTGCACTTTCTGGGGATGCAGGCGTTTGGGAGAAACCACAGTAGCAAACGGGGCTGCTTTTGACAAGAGATACCATGTAACATGAGCAACGAAAATTTACTTTGCACATACCCCCAAAGGGACAGAGTCAGCCCATTTTTGTATACCTTGGACAAAGTTGTCATGGGAGCTAGGTGCCTCGGTCATCCTCACAGCAAGAGAGGACAAGCTATGTCCTGTACAGGCTTTACAGATCCACCTCAAGGTTAACAAAGGGTTACTAGCATCGGCTTCACTGTTTGCATACAGAACCAACTCACACAGTGCTTTTAAGAATATGCTCAAGAATAACTTCTTGTCTATTACATCGGACATATGGAAAGCTGCAGGCCTGGAACACGTCCATGGTCACAGCCTATGCATAGGAGGAGCTGTTGAATTGTTACTAGCAGGGGTACCACCTGAAATTGTAGTGCAGACAGGAGGATGGACCTCTCTTGCATTCCTCATTTACTGGAGATGCATGGAGGAGATCCTGCCTAGGTGTACTTCTCGTGCATACAATACTGTGCACATGAAGAGGTTGGCAGTTATATTTGAGAAATTTAGGGAAGACCATGAGATCACAGCTTCCATGCTCACTGCACTCAGTGCTTAGTTCACAAAATATACCACTCTGTTTATTATACCATATACATTTGCCAATTTGTACATGTAGACCCAGAGTTCAACTTGGGGTTGGGTTGGCAGCTCGGATCTGCTGCATTGGCTTTGAGTACTTTGCCTATCCAAGCTGCCAGGGTGAGTTTCACTCTGGTTTGGCTCAGCAGCTTGGTCTTTGGCACGCTCTTGCTGCAAGTGCCCTGGTCCACTCACTCAGGATTTCTCGGGCTAACTCTCTCAGATGCAGAGTCCTGCACCTTGCTTTGTTCAGAGGTAGCATGAGAAACAGCACATTCGGCAGGCAGCAACTGCTTGCCCTGGCCAATTCCGAGGGCATGCACACACGCACATCGACCAGCTGTTTTCACCCAGCCCAAGAAAACCTCTGTAACCCATGGAAAAACAATCACCATGTTTAGCCATGAAAAAACCCTTTCACACATCCTGGTATACTTCCCAGATTACTGGCCACTAAGCCACCAACAGCTTAACTTATCCATAACTGAGTGGCTAAATTTAATAGTTTTGCCAGTTTTATTGAGAAAAATCTGCTCAAAGTTGGCATATACAGTATGTATGCCTTTATGAGGAACTCCAGTGGCCAGTTCAGGCTGGCTTGTGTAAGCTTTCACAGCACATGCCATCAAAGCATCTCAAGTAGTGTACTTGATGCAGTGTTTGTCCTCCTTGGATAGTGCATGTCCAGGCATGAATAAGGGCTTGAATCAAAGTGATAGATGTGGGATGTTCAAGCTGATTAGAAATGTGAGAGTTAACTGTCTTGTCCTAAGTACAAAGCCAAAATAGAAACATACATTTTTAGATGATTTTGAACATTTGCACATGATGTGTTCACTTTGTTTTGAGTTCTTCTGGCCTATTTCAGCACTCAAATAACTTGAGACTAAATTTAAACAATGTTCCTGTGATTTGAGATTCATTTTCAGGTGGTTCTACCTAATATCCTTGACACTGTGAGTAAAAACTATTTCGGATGACTTATATTTAGCTGATTTTCACACAGTGTTTGACAATTTCACTCCGATTTCTTACACATTTGATTTTATAAATCCTGTACACTTATGGCCCTCGAAACCAGCTACAGAACACACAAGAAATCATGCAAATCTGTTTAGATTTGAGTGCAGCAGAGCTGCTTTGTCCCACTTGGTGGTGGTGTCCCACATGATAGTGGATAACTGTATACTGCTAAAACAAATATAACTATTCACTCCATCTTAGAAATACATTTTATTTAGTGACATTGTATTTAATCTATAGATAAATCATTTACACTAAGCTTTTCAAATTCTATATCTGTTTCTTCCTCAATAACATCATCTAAAACTGAGTTGAAACTATTTTCAAATGCTGCTAACCAATTCAAGAGAGATTTTAAAGATTCATCAATCTCAGTATCTAGTGCAGCTTCCTGATTAATTAGCAAAGGATAATTTAAAGAATGTGGGAAACTCAATGAAGCTGATCCATATGATGACACGGAGGAATTTATAGTGTGCCGTGGTTCAGAAGAATCACTATTATAAAAGGCAACTGCCTCATCCTGAGCAGGGATATTTAGAGCAGAAGAATTAACTGCCAAAAGCGGAGGAAAATGGCGTTGGCCAGGAAGAGCAGCAGGAGATGGAGGCAAAAGATCAGCCATACCAATATGATGGCTAGATGAGAGTAGTGGTATCTATTAAAGCACTTGTTAGAGATAATAACAACAATAAAGGACAAAGCATGTTAACCTTTAGTACATCTTTTAAGCCAGGGGTATTACGGCTGGAATGTGGAAAGTTTAGATCCACAAATTTTTGACTGTCTATGTTACTTGGGATTTCAACGTCGTCGGAGCCGTTGCTGGGGTTTGGGTGAGGTATAGGTGTGGTAGCAGATCTTGTGCGCGCTGATAATGGAATAACATAGTCCTGTGTTAACGGCGTGGCAGGGGAATCGAGCGAATGAGCACTTTGGTGAGAATAAGTGCTCTGATGAGATTGTAAAGGAAGACTCCGAATGGGAGGAGAATAGTCGTTACGTCCAAAGAGAGGCCGTTCTGTAGTCTGTTGAAGTTGTGAAGGACGAGGGAATTGGAAAAAGGAGGGCGACGCCAAGTCAACATCATCTCGCAAATGAGTTTCTTCCACAGGTGAAGTCCGAATAATTGATTTCGGCGTGTCCACACTGCTGAGAGGCTGTGTTTGCGTCGAATAATACTGATTATTCATAGATTCCTCTTCAGCATCTTCTTCGACAAAGATCTGCCGCCCGGTGTCAGCCGTGTCCAATTTTTCACTGTTTGTGATATTCGTCGGCATGCGCGTTACTTCTGGTGAGTACAGAGGAGTGCTTTCTATAGCGCTTTCTGGTGTCACAGGAGAGAATTGTGACATCAAGGGAGGTTCTGGGATGGCCAGGTTGAGACGTCGTGGATCAGTCTGTGAAGAAGGTGTATTCCCATCTTCAAAGAGTAATCTAAGAGACGATGGTACGTTCCTGGTTTGATTGGCGCGCAAGGTAACTTCATCGGAGTATGAGCGCGCTTCGCCAAAGTTTGCTGAAAGATTGTCTTCCAGCGCGACCAATGAATGTCGTGTCAGCGTGTCAAATTCCCAATTGTTGTCTTCTGGGTGACTGGTATATTGCTTGAGATATAAAAAAAAACAGAAGATATTAGAGTATATCTTACCCATCCACTTCTCCCTTTTCCCAATCAAGTGGTTCGGCCAGGCTAGCTCTTGGACCTGCTTGTTGTAAACGAAGGACAAGGTCTTTGAGCATAGAGACAGGTACTTTGGAAATGGATTTTATCCATTTCGTTTTCGCAAGCTCGTCTGCCGGAAGACGCTGTTTCTCTGTAAGATTATAGTGCATATTGAAGATATACACCACGGACCTCTGCTGGTGACTCTTTCAAACAGAAAGACATGAAGTCTCTCATATCTTTGGATCCTTCAGTTTCCGTTAAACGAGGAGGTTTAATCTTCGGTATGAGGTCCATGACTTGAAACTTGTCCAAGTTCGAGTGCGGTGGAACACCTTTAATCATCTCGTATATCATGATTCCCAAGCTCCATATATCGGCTTTGGTATCATATGCAGGGACCGACTGTACTACCTCCGGCGCCATCCAATAGGGAGTCCCAGTTAATGTGTTCCTCTTACTAGAGGTTGTAGCAAGCAAGGCCGACACACCAAAATCAGCAATCATGACCTTGCCCGCGGCTGTAACGAGAATATTGGCGGCCTTCATGTCGCGATGTATGACCGGGACTTTGTGGAGGTAATTCAAGCCTATAAGGACTTCCCTGATGATGACAGAGACATATTTTTCTTCGATGCATTCGTCTTTGGAAGCTTTCATGAGCGAAAGTACACTGCCTCCCTGAGCGAATTCCATTACAATCCACACACGCGGTCCATCCATGAAGCAACCAAAGTATTTCGTAATATTGGGAGCATCCCGAAGTTGAGTGAGGAGGGCGACTTCGCGTTGTATGTCACCAACATCATCGTCTGCTGTGTCGAGGTTAATGATTTTAAGGGCAACGATATTTCCTGTGGGGATGTGTCTCCCCTTGTGAACAGATCCGTATGCGCCTTTACCAACGGTCTCGAGACGCTCAAAGAGCTGATGGACGGATTGCTGAGACATGAGGGGAGAGAAGAAAGGGCGTCATGTGATAAATCTAATCTTCGACCGCAACCTCGTCCACCACAATGGACATCGACAGCGTCAAGACAGACCAGCCGGTCAGGGAGTTTCTTGCAGTCGTATTTGCCGGCTTTGGGAACGCGTGCGCCATCTCTCTATTCAGCCACCGCTTCCATTCATCTCTCTTACCAGCCTTGCTCCCCTTACAAACGACTATGGCGATGAGCCTTGTCCTAAAGCCCTCCTACCTGTCGCAAATAAGCCGCTGATAGAATACACTCTCGATTGGCTAGAGAAATCGGGAATTCAAGGTAGGTCTCCGTGTAAATGCACTTCTTCTGTCTAAATCATCCTCCATCGCAGATGTCCTCTTGATCTGTCCTTCTCGTCACCGTTCAGCAATACACCATCATATCCACTCAGATACATCTTCTACTCTGAGAATTGATCTACAGACATATGACGAATCCCAGAAAAGAAATCTAGGCACCTGTGACCTCCTTCGCCAATTTTCAAGCCGTATTCCAGAGGACTTCGTAATTTTGCCCTGCGATTTTATTCCCTCCCCCGCGATCCCCTTAAGTGCTTTGCTCAATCGTTTCCGAGTCGATGTACTAGCAGACGATTCTCTTGCAACTGCTTTCTGGTTCGCTGGGTCACCACCTGAGAAAGGGTCCAACGACGACTGGGGTCCCCCTTCTGTTCAGTTTCCCATAGTCTGGGAGCCTACAACTAGTACGCTTCTGCACATCGATACTCCCGATGACGCGGAGAAGAATGCGGAAGAAATTGAGCTAGATATGTCTATGCTGGTGCGGTATGTCTTTTAACGTGGTTCGTCACATTCCAAAATTGATAAAGATTAGATATCCTCACACTAAACTGTCGTCCTCTTCGGATGACTCGCATGTCTATATCTGTCGAAGAGCCGTAATTGATCTTCTTCAGCAGAAGCCACATTTTACTTCTCTCAGGGAAGAATTTTTCCCTTGGTTATGTAAAATGCAATACTCTCGTTCAAAAAGAATAAAATATGCCCATAGTATGACCTTTTCACCTTGTCTTTACCCTCCTCATTTTTCCCTGTTAGTTCTCAATGCAATGAAAGCAAACTCGTCACAAACGCTGTCTCTACAGCACTCGAGCCTCTTGAACACAAGTCCATTCGTCGACGACGATCTGCCTTCACCTATCGACAATCAGCAAGGCAAAGTCGCAAGAAACTTCAAGATAGGCATAGTAGTCCATAACAGCAAGTCGGACCCCCCTGTGCGTGTCAATACATTACAAACCTTCCTAGAAGTTAATAGACGGGTACGTACTCATAAAACGGTTTGGGATTACTAGTATCACTAATTGAAGTAAAGCTTCTCTCCGCAGTCACCTACAGCTTGCCTGTAGATCCGAAAGACCGATCTCTGATAGATCAAAAAGCTCAAATATCCACTGATTCAATCGTCGGAGAATCAACACAGATATCTGAAAGGACGACTATCAAACGATCAGTTATCGGACGACATTGTACCATAGGAAAAATGGTGAAGATAACAGGATGTGTATTATTGGACCACTGTGTCGTCGAAGATGGGTCAGTGACACTCTCTACATTTTCGTGCTCTGCTTTATATTGTTCTTTCAGTGCAAAACTTGATAGTTGTATTCTTGGGAAGTCGACTCAGGTTGGACAGAAAGCAGAAATGAGCAGGTGTGTTACACAAGCCGGATACGAAGTCGGCCAAGGCGGTAGGAAATCACTATCTTTAGATGCATAACATTTGATTAACGATTACCTTAGAAATCGCCAAGGGCGAGAAATTCGAGGTATCTGACTGGATGGTTGATCCGGATACGCCTGTCCTACAACACCATGAATTGCAATCAGACTAGAGGATTGGTACATCATAGTTACACATGCAATGAAACAATCCAGCCAAAGGCGTACTAACATTGCATAAAAGGAAGAAGAATGTTTGCAAAGAAAGAGGTGGCTTGTAACTACTGACTGCGTTGGCCTGTATGACCATTCATTTGGTTACCGAGTCCCTGCGCAAAGCGGGCGCCACGTCCCCTAGCACCGCCGCGTGCTCCCCGGGTCCGCTCACCTCGTCCACGGCGCTCTTGGGCTTGTTCCCCTCTCTTCTCGTTTTTACTGCCATCGTTCCTCTCACCCCAACCACCTGTACCGCCCAATTTGATATCAAGAGCTTTCTCATTTTGGTCCACCATAGCGGCCAGTTTATCAGCAATGACTTGAGCGAGTTGCTGAGAACGCGAAAGCTCGATTCTTTGGAATACAACAACGCCGCCCGACTGGTCCAGTGAAGCAGAAAGTTCCTCATTCCAGATCATTTTTGAGACTATTGAAGTCACCGTTTTGACAGGAAGGGAGAATGTTCTGGAAAGGAGGGAAAGAGAAAGGGTGCTATAGTGAGGAGCATATGTGAACAGATAAGTTCTAAGGCCTTGCTCTTGGATACGCCTAGAGAGAACCAGTCAAAAACGGCGGATAATTGACTGCAATTTAGATACGTACTTAGCAAGCATTTCCTTCACAGATGCTGCTTCAGGCATCAAGCTCCATATCTTGATGCTTTGGATGAGATCGCGGCATTTCTCCCATTCACCATCTTGCAGAGCCTTACTGGCTTGCATGATGTGGTCGCGAGTACTCTCTGGAGGTCCTGTGAATACCTGGCGATCGGCAAAGTCAAGCAGACGACGGAATGGCTTTGAGATGACCTTGCGCTTCTGCTCTTCTGACTCGATGCTTGCCAAAAGAGGTATCTCGACCAGCATACTGGACACGAGGAACGCAGCCTCCAGCAGTTCGGTATTAATGTGCATATGGAAGGGAAGTTGTCTTTGTTTCTCGGCTTTCTCTTGTTCAGGAGTCATGACCTGGAATCGTTGTTGGTGAACACCTTGAGCGAGCAGTTCCTTGACGCGCTGGGTTGTAAATATCTCCTGCAGTGTAGCCTGCGCTTCCTTAATCAACCCAGAGCGGAATGCGCATAGTCCCAGCTGCACAACAGTACGGTTATACAGTATCTGGGTGGCCACATCAGCAGAATGGATAGATTCTTGAAGGTGCGACATGAGTAGCATGTCCCGGGCAGTGTGGAAGTCATTTTGAAGAGCATGGTGGTAGATGTGGCTTAGCATTGCGCGAGTCCTTAGAAGTGAGTTTCCGGACTTGTACAGGTAAACGCAAAGCGACTGGACCAAGGCTGATGTAGAGCCTAGAGTAGCCAATGTCATAGATGGCTTGACGTCTGATGTATCAACAGAGGCCTCCAAAGCTTGAACAACAGCATCCGGCTGAGATAGATATAATCAATTCAATTATATCAATAGTGTCGTTGGACGAGGTTACTGACCTTGGAATAGATATGCTCCAAACGTCGCATGATGACACGAGCCAAGGGATCGCTTTGTGACGTCTTTTCGTAAAAGGCCTGGGCACGACAGATCGTACAATAGAGAACTTTCTCGTCCTTCAAACGATCGACATACTCGGTCCCATGTGGGTCAATGTTTTGGAGACTGCGAGTGAATTCGTCATCCAGACGATCGATGAAGCTGATGATAGAGCCACGAATGCGCACAACGCCATTCTCCGTTGCAGGAGTGCGCTCTTTGAGTTCGTCGTAATCTTCGGTTATCTCTTGAATAGAATAATTGGGATCTGCAGCAACAATAGACACTAGCTGATCAACTTCTCGTTGAGCTGAGAGCCACAGCTCAGGAGGCATGTGTGTTGAGACCGACGAATTATAATCAAATCGAGACGAGATCAATGCCAAAAGGACGCGGATGCGTTGATATGATGTAGCGGCGACACCAACCAAGATTTCTAAGATTCGGATTTGTTCAGCGCGGTCAGTATTCTATAGCACGTCAACATTAATCAGTAGTTGCGAAGACTAGAAATCGGACTTTTGACCTTTTTGCCACGAGCCTCTTGAACGGCTTGCAAATCCTTGAATATACTTTCTGAGGTATATTGTTGAGCCTTGCCTCCTTTCCCGACGGTGGTAAATTCGTCTACAGCATCCGCGGCGCCAGTAGCACCAGCGCGAGGACCCGTTGCTGCCGCAGGAGCAATATCTCTTGCGATAAGATTGAGATATTCACGCTCGAAGGCCTCTGGATCCTGCACGACATCAGGGTAGAACAAACTGCTTGGCAAAAGCATCTTACCTCCTGGAACTTCTTGACTTCAGCTTCATTGTCTTTGATAGCTTTCTTGACCTTTTGTTTCATGGCCGTCAGAGCTTTCGCATTTGAAGCATTCATTTTCTTTTTAGCCTCTTTCTCTTTCTGGAGGGTGGTGTTGACAGACGACTCGAGGGTGACAAGGGTTCGAATATAGAAAGCAGGGATGGGCTCAGAAAGGTTATGCTGCCTTTGAATCAACCGAACGAGCTTGTCGAACTCTAATTCAAAATGAGTCAAAGTTCGAGGTAGTAATAATACGATTTGTGCACACCGTTAGAAATGGCCATCCAATCATTAATCTTCAGGGCATTCTCCATCACCTTGCCAGTGGCTTCCATCTCTTTCAATCTCTTGTCAACAGCGCTGAGAATGCGAATCTGAGGTTTATCCTCTTCATCACTTTCGTCGCTCTCCGCATCATCCCCATTGTCCGCGTCACTGTCTTCGTCGCTGTCTTCATCCGAGTCAGAACTACTAGAATCGGAGCCCGCTGTTTTCAGGAAGCGGGACATGGCTGGCTTTGCGGTAGTCGTCGGCTTCGCCGCGGCCTCGTCCTCGCTGGACATGAGCTCATCCTCAGACTCTGAGGACTCGGACGACGAATCATCGGCTTGTCTGAAGAAACGGGACATATTTGTAGAAAGGGTAAAGATGACAGGCTTGTTACAATTACTAGTCACAAAATTTACAGTTCACGGGATAATCCGTATTTATTATGTAATCAAGGTAAATGTATTTACGTAAGACAGCTGGTATCACCGCTTTATGTATTTCTCGACCAAGAACCTGTTCACTCGTTCAGCCCACCTCGCAGATCAACGCAGTAAATGTGTGACTCACCCTTCACCGCCCCAGAGTGTCAAAAAACAGAGAGATACAGCAGACACTGCACGCCTGTCCCATCTCGTATTCCAGTTCTGATATGAAACGAAGCCCAAAGCCCCCAATACAGCGACATTGACTAGAGATACTATGAATGTTGGAACGGTCGACACTTCTTCCTTAAGACTCACCCAGTCCAACTATACCCCCCAACACACCCAGCCTCAATACATCATGCCGAATCCGATTGAATATCAGCGCTCCTTCTTTCTTGGCTCTTCGCTCCTCTGCTTGGCCACGGGGCGTTTTCCGATACTTGTCAGCGGCGTAACCCTCGACCGAGACTAGCGCAAAGGCTGTGGCCAACGCCGACGATATGGCAGCCGTGTCACGACGAAGGTGGGGGCGTACGTAGAACGCGCGTCCGACTGATGCAAGGAGGCCAATGTTCACTAAACAGTCGCCGTAAGGACGGACAATCATTTGGACACTTATAACCACATACCGAGTCCAATCAGGCCTCCTGCGACACCAGGACGGATGAGGTAATGATTTGCAAGCTCCAACCAGCTAGGGTTCCCTGAAGTAGTCTCGTGGCCGTGCGCGCCGCGGCCTGAATGGACACCGCCATTCTGGGCACGGGTGTAGTCGCTGGGACTGCTTGTAGGACTAGGGGACTGGAGTTGTTCTTTGAACTCGGGTGGGACGAGGGAGACCTTGGCGGTTTCGTCTATCTCGAGGGAGTGGTGCGGGGGCGTCGTGTTGAGGAGAGCAGGGTCCGGTCGAGGCTGGTCCTCGGGCGGAGGTGCGTTGTGGGCTGCGACGGATGCGTAAGACATTGTGAGGATGGCGGCAATGGAGTCGAGCGCGGTCTATAAGTACTCTGCGATCCTGACGTCATTGCACCGGTGACATCATACTGGGTATATTTATTAATTATATCTATTATTATTAACTAGTTATCAGAATACCTCCTGCGAATGCGGGCAGTCCGCTGCTACATGCCCAGGACTTTCGCAGTCCTCGCATATCACCTGTGCTCCAACATCCTCCTTCAGCAAGCTACAGCTGAAAATGTCGTGCCCAGGCCTTTCACAGATCTCGCACACTTCGGGTCCTTGCGTATTCTCGGTATGCACGCTGCTTGTCGTGGATGCTGTACTTAACCTGTGGCGGCTACCAGATTCTTCAGGCCCGCCCTTTGACGACTTCTTGTGCTTCGCAACTTTCTCCTTCAATCGCTCAATTTCTTGCTCTAGTTCGTCCTATCATGCAGGCAGGGTCAGCTAATGCCGCCAGGGATAAATGCAACTCACTTCACGGTATATCTAAATAGCGTTTATCAGCATCCGTTATCTACTAACGAGCGGTAAATCGGGACTGCATACTTTGGATTCAACAAGAGCCTCTAGCTCGCTTATCTCTTTGTTCAACTAAACGTATGCCATCAGTCGGTGATATGACAAAAGAAACAGATATACTGACATCGTGCACCGTACGAGCATGTTTCATTTCCATCTCACTCATGCGTTTACGCATTTGCTCGATTTCTCCCTAGGAAAGTGCAACGTCGTCACAAAACAAATATCACCAACAATATGCAAAAGAACCAGCCTCTGATCGACTTGTCAGCTCTGCGTCTTGAAGTGTCCGACCATTGGACTGCACTGGAGATCCTATTTTTGTCGAGCTATCATCGTGGAAATCATTATCGAGATTTTCTTCCAGTATTTGGACCTCCTGTCGCAAATGAGATGTTATAGTAGGTAATACTGGTCAACGACCCCTCACCTGGCGTAGTTTCTCGGTTTCAGTCACCAAAAGCTGGTTTTCAGATTGTACAAGTTTGATCTGCTGGGATAAGGCAACATTTTCTTTCTGTAGATCTTGAACGATGTGCCTATTTGCTTCAATAAGCACGACCACCAGGACATCGACAAGTACGTTCACGTACTTCAACCCTGCCACCTCCTCGCGAGCTGTGGACGATTCCGACTTTGATCTACTTAAGTCGATTCCTGAAGTGGATGAGGAAGCATCGCGGAGTGCCTTTTTCCGTGCACTTTCCAGTTCCGTTGTGCGTGCTTCAAGTGCCTGTGTTAACTCCGCGAGGTCTTCTTGTAATTGAGATACTCGTTCTCGAAGCTGTCAGGAGTGAGTCTCATAAAAAAAGTTATACGAAGGGCCAAAAAAACTACCTGTGCATTCTCCTCAATTACTGGGTCCAAAGCTCTATGCGACTCAGTGAGGTCAACGAAATTTGATGAACTGGCGTTTACTATCTTCTCGTTTGCAGAGTGGAGGTCTCTAATGGTGTCTTGTAATTTAATGATTTCTTGTTGATGTTGGGCCCTTTCGGCAGTGATACGCTTAGTGAAGCTAGCAAGTTTCGAGGACAGGTCATCCTCGCTGGCATCATTGATCAGGATGTCAAGGTTCTGCAGCAGATGTCAACTACTATATATATCATTTTGAGGATGCGACGCACCGCTATTTCCGATCTCAGAATCTCGACTTCGCCTCTAGCATTTTCAAGGGCGACCGTGCTTTCTCGCAAAGCTTCTTCGATTTCTTCGATTCGATTTCGCGCACTCGTTTCTGATAACAGCAGTTGCTCCACCTCTCGCGTCTTGAAAACAAGATCCCGTTTAGTTTGTTCGTCCTCTTGCCTTATACGCGCGATCTTGTCTTGATATGAATTAACATCCCGTTCCAGTGCAGCACGTGTATCCTCAAGTTGCTCCTCAAGTTTGGTTGACTTCTTCTGAAGATACTGAACTTGATCGCGTAGAGTTTCATTATCGATTTGGTCGGCAAAAGAAGTCGCCTGAGTATGCGGTGGCTGGTTGTCTTCTTCTGTTCTTGACGCACTTAAGCTACTTTCCAGCGTTGCAATCCGTTGTTGCAACTCGTAACGCTGGTCGTTAGCAGCCGATAAACGTTCTTCATACAAAGCGATAGTTTCCTTAGAATTTAGTGTAAATAAGCAATCTTGTCAATGACTATCCCCTTACCTGTCCTGCAATGCGAAGTTCATCTATCTGTGTGCCCAACTCCTTTCGTTCATCCTCTATCGTAAGGCGTGCCTTTACAAGATCGTCTTCCAGCTCTTGGATCTTCGACATGTTTGCTTGGTCTATCTCATCCCTTTGCTGGTTCAGACGGTTCGTCTGTTCTTGGAAGACTTCAAGCTCGAGCAGATGGTCTTGGGATTCAGCCTTGCGGGCTGCAATAGATTCTTGGACTTCTATCGTGACCTGTTCCAATTGGACAGTTAGAGCCTTATTTTCTGACCGTAATGTTTCGATCTGAACACTCTGATCGTTTAGACGGGCCTCATAATCCGATAATTTGACCTCCAACAAAGAGCATTTGTCTAAGGACACCTGCTGTTCTAGTCGCAAATGTTCGAGCTCACGTTGCGTCGATGATCCCGACTCAGAATCCGCTTCAGAAGCGGCTCGTAAGCGTTCATTTTCGTACTCTACGGCTTCAAGTCGCGACTGGAGTAGCTCGAGGGTTGATTGGTCATCAGCCCCAACAGATCTAGACGACGCAGAAGAGTCGGGCCTTGACAACGAAAATAAGGATCCACTTGGCATTCCATTGCCATTACCATCACGGCCAGGCGACTGGCTCTGCGATAGTTTTGGGGAAGGTGGGGGCGGCATCGCAATGCCACTAGGTATACGGGCCCGTGGTGTACTGATTGAGGAACGGGTACGAAGCGATGGAAGGGAAGGGGAAGACCCAATAGTGGAAGGTCGACCATTTAATGCCTTGGGTGTTGAAAATGGCGACCCTGATGCTCGAGTAGGAGAAGAAAAGGTGCGAGACATAGTAGGACTGACATAACTTTTTCGAGTAGGGCTGTCAGCCCCGACATCGTGATCGCGAGAGCTTAATTGCTGCGCCGTCATAGTCATGTACTTGGACGCTCGTGAGCCCTCTGTAATCTTTCCAGAGAGTGAGACCGAAGTAGATCTAGAGGTTGGTGTCTTGAAAAGTTTTGGACGTACGGTCCCCGTAGTACTCGAGGGAGTTGCCCTTCCATAGGCTAATGAATTTGGTATACGACCTCCTGTAGACGGTGTGACCCTGCCATTTGAGTGAGAATATGAAGGCGTGCGGGGAGCGAAATAGACAGACGGTGTGATTCTGCCAGAACTAGCTGGAGTTGCTCGGCCGCCCCGAGAAGACGCTACCGAGGAGGGACGCGGAATGCCTCCTGGGCGAACCGTCGGGGCCGACAACTTGGAAGTGGCGACGAATACACCACATTTGTCGGGACAGGAAAAGTACTGTTTTCTAAGTGAAGGAGGGTCAGCCCTGGTCATGATGTTATGAAGGACGATTGTAGTGATGGTAAAGCCAAGATACCAATGTCGAAAAAGATATAGGGATATAACTTACCCGCCCACTGCACCATCATTCTTTCCCTTTCCAGTAAAGCCACCGCTCAACTCGACTCCTGCCCATAAGCCCGGTTTGCCTTCAATTTCTCCTATATATCTCAGAGTGCCTTCGAAGCCCAGGGACTCTATCCGGACGTTTTCGCCGACCTCGAAGAATCTCGGTGCTTTGGGCAGGGGCTCTACAGCTGCCTGGCGGCTAGGAGGCCGGCTGGAGCTACGCGCGGATATTGGGGTCTTGGCTCGGTCATATACCCTACTTGTTGAATAATTGGACGCAGAAGATGACGGACGCCCGGCGACAGAGCGGCGTCCAGACGGCAGGGAATGTGGGGGAGAGAGCGATGCGGTTGTCGTGATGTTAGGAGGCACTCTCCGGTGCTTCGAAGGGTCATTGGCCTTAATTGCGTCTGCAAAGGCTTGGGAAATGTCATCGAGACCAGATACATGGGTTTGGTAGACATTTGAATTGGACCGCGAGCGAGACCCTCCAGGGGTTGGTATGCTGCTCGTGCGTCCTGGCCCCGGGATGCCAGACTGTCGTGGCCGAGCAGGAGTAGCCATTGGAAGGAGCAGAATCCGTTCAGTCAAAGGCAGTGGGCCAGTATTGCCGCGTATTCAAAGGCTCCAGAGTGGAGACATGACTTTACAAACTAACTAAACAGTTCATAACGTCATCACATGATCCGTTCGTGATACATCAGAACCTGAACTTTCAGGAGAGCACTCAGGCGGGGCAGCGATGGACATGCAGGTCAAGGTATATGTAGATGCAAATAATTTCACAAATGGGAGTGTACCAGACCGCACAATGAAAGAAGATAAAGGAAACATGAAAGCTTGTCTAACCGCGCTTCTTCGACACACCGACGGTCTTGCCGCGGCGACCTTGGGGAGCATAAGTACAGTATAGCTGAGCCACATGTGCATGCACTTGCCTGTCGTCTTGGTGTGCTGTCCACGCACACGCAGGCCCCAGTAATGCCTCAGACCACGGTGGGCCCGAATCTTCTTCAATCGCTCCAAGTCATCACGAAGCTTCGAGTCCACTCCGTTGGACAAGATCTGCGAGTTCTTGCCGTCGACGATGTCCTTCTGTCTGTTCAGGAACCAGGTGGGGATCTTGAACTGGGTGGGGTTTTGGATGATGGTAACAAGACGCTCAAGCTCATCGGAGTTGAGGTCACCAGCACTGTCGAATAGAGTTAGTGCTATTACAACGCAGAACATGGTTTCCAGCAGTATTTACCGCTTGTTGAGGTCAACATCGGCCTTCTTGCAGACCAAGTTGGAGTAGCGACGACCAACACCTTTGATCTCCGTCAGAGCGTACATAATTTTGCGTTTACCGTCAACATTGGTGTTGAGGAGACGGAGAATGTGCTTTCCATAGTATTAATAACAGATAGAGACTAATAGTAATATGTAACACACCTGGAATTGCTGATGCGCCTCAGGAACGACGAGAGACATGGTTGGCAGTTAACTTAACCTGCGAAAGCAGCAGCATCAGCACCGTGTCCCGAAACGTCATCCAAATCCAATCCATCGATCCATCCCCAAACCGACCTCACGTCCTTCAGAAGTTGGATATCCCTCGAGTCCGGGCTGAATACGACCATAATTCGAGAATAACACACCTTTTGACGTCGTTCGGACACTGTACGCGTTGTCGAGGACGTGCTTAACGTCGGTGTTCAGGCGAGAACTTTTGTTTGCGCATGTTTGCGAATTGTGGCACAAATGACAATCCGGATTGCTTTGCCTTGAGTCATCATGTATACGAAAATATGAAGTTTTTTCTACTAAGAGATCAAAATCTTTCCATTGTTTGCTGCTTTACACGTATAACGCTTCCGCATCGACTTTGGACAGAGCCGTTTTTGACGCCTCCCGGAAACAATCATCTTCGCCAATTATGTTTCACTCTCGCCATCGTTCAACAAGTGCCACTCTGCCCTCTAAAATTATACTTCAGTATATGAAAGTTAAACATCTCATGACAATGATATATATCCTTTGGCCACAAGGTACTCTGATATAATGTGCACAGCTTCTGCGACCTCAACCTCGTCGGTCCTGATGTGAATTTCTGGGGATTCAGGAGCTTCGTACGGAGCGGATATACCAGTAAATTCTGTACACTGTTAGTCAAGGTAAACTTAGAGAAGGAGGCAGGACCGACCTTTGATTTCTCCAGCTCGCGCCTTTTTATATAGTCCCTTGGGATCTCTAGCTTCAACAACTGACAAAGGTGCATCGACAAACACCTCAACAAAAGGTAATGACGATTGAGCATGAAGATCTCGAGCGAGGTTCCGATCGGCTCGATAGGGAGAAATAAAAGCAGTTATGGTTATGCACCCAGCATCTGTAAACAGCTTGGAGACCTTGGAAAATGTCGTACGGAGTCAACCAATGCATACAATAAAAAGATATTGTTTATGCACCTCGCCGATCCTTCTAATGTTTTCGTTTCGAGACTTCTCGTCAAAACCGAGGTCTTTATTTAGCCCGAATCGGACGTTATCGCCGTCAAGACGGTAGGCAAATTTTTGAAGATGAAGCAGATGTTGCTCCAACGCACAGGCAATTGTCGACTAAAAATTTGATCAATAATACGTTAGCACGTTCCGAGAAGACCTACCTTTCCGCTTGCGCTCAGTCCAGTAAGCCAGATGGTGGCGCCCTTTTGTTTGAGGAGCTCTCCACGTTCAGCGCTAGTCACCGAGCCTAATGAACATGGGGTTTGAAAGATTAGGCATCCAAGAGAAGTAAACTAACCTGGGTGAAAGTGAATATTGGTGGCCATAGTACAGTGAATGTGGAATTGAAGATCACAAAATGCGGGTAGATATCTCAACTACTACTGATAGATGACGCGACTGTAGCGCGATTATTCGTCGACCACGTCCAAATTGGGCTATAGGCAATATTACTTTACTTTTAAATACTACAGGCTCTACTCGTGATGAATATTCTATTGCCTACGCCTCTTGTTTACGTGGATGGCATTTGCTGCTGTCCTGTCCCGCGCATCTTTAGGCGTATAACCACATTCCTGCATCTCTTGCAATACCAGAGAACTACGAGCGTCATCCGCTGAAAGAGTCTTCTGTAATATTGCTTCATATACTGATGCTGGAGGAACATGACCAGCAGCCTTCATTTCTTCCAGATAGAAGAAAGCATCTTCATAAACTTCCTGCGTTAAGCATAAATGTATCATCTTCTCAAAGATACTTGCGTCGGGTTGAACGTGAGCTTCCTTCATATCCTGGATCAGAAGATCGCCAAGTTGCCTATGCTGTGCCTGTATACAGCCGTCTAAGAGGAGATTGAATGTCACCAGGTCCGGGTGAAGATTGTAATCAGGCAATGATTTGTAAATCCCAACTGCACGCTGCAGGTCTTCTAGATGGATGGACGCTTCAACGACGACTCTGACAGAATCGATGTCAATTTGTTCACCTGACGCGTGCAGTTCATCGACTACTGCCCAAGCCGCGTCAAGGGTGTCGACATCTTTTCTGATAGTATCTAGGAGCGCTTTCGAGGTTGATGGTATAGGGTCCACTTTTCCTGCCTTCATAATAGGAAGCGTGAGGAGAGCTTCCTTTATCTGACCTTTACGACAGTATGCTTCAATGAGGGCAGCGAAATGGTACTCCTGCCAATGTACGCCTGCAATCTGCAATAAGCGAAGAGCATCTGTTGCTAGCTCAGGGTGCCCATGTCGGGCTGCAGTATTTAGCACGGCAGTGGACACTAACTCCGTGGGGACAAGGTTCAGTTCATTCGTGACGAGAGGCCAGCATTTGAGAACGCCTTCGATCTTTAATAATTAAGTCAAACAATGATGATCACATACAGAAAATGACGTACGAAGAGTGAAGAGGCGGAAGCGTTGAGACATTCCATCCATATGTAAGCTTCCAATCGTCTGTTCGAGACGCCTTCAAACCACATAGCAAGCTCAATAGCAAGACGAGCAAGACCGTGTTGGGCCACCATAGAGATCACAGCCTGAGCTGCTGGGAGTTCTGGAACAATACCGCGTACTTTCATTTCAACTAGTTGACCCAGAGAGCTCTCCATATTTCCTTCGCTTTCCAAACAGTTGATGATAGCGGTGTAGACCTGTGCAGTAGGCTGGATACCACACTGGTGCATACGGTCGATGGCATTCCAGAGACTGACGTGAGGACGGTCTGCTTGCGCCTATGGAGTAGAAAGTCACAACTGCAAGTTATAGCAGAGACCATATATGCTCACATTTATGAGGTGGACAAATGTCGTGGACGTCGGCTCGACTCCGCAAAGAAGCATGTCATCAAAAATTGCCCAAGCAAAAAGCCAGTTGCGGTCGCGAGCAGCATACTGCATCAAAACATTATAAACAGCAGAATTTGGTGGGATTCCGTCGACTTTCATGCGATGAGCAAGTTCCAGGCAGTCGCCAAAATGACCCGAGTTGGCGGCGGTCATGAGGTCGACGGTGTAGTCGGTACTGGTGGGGGCGCGGTTGAGACGAAGCCTCGGGGGGAGGGCGCGGGCTACGGGATGAGCGTGGAGCGCCCTCGCACGCAGAAGGACGGGTGGCCGCCGCAGAGCCCTGACCACGAACATGTTGGGAAAGAACACGGAGGAGGAGCGAGAATATCTTTTGATTACGTAACGCGCGTAGTTGAACATGTGTGGCTTTCCGACGCGTCTTGTTCTCAGACCACCATGGTTCGTTCATCCACTTTCTCGTCCTGGATCCCGCTGACCCCCTATTTTCTAGTTCTACTCGGAGACCATTCTATCGCGGCGTGGGCCCTTGGGCAAAGTATGGCTCGCCGCGCATATGGAGCGCAAGCTCTCCAAGAGCCAGACCCTGCAGACGGACATTGAACAGTCTGTCGGTCAGTTCTCATTCTGTCCGATTTAAATTCTTCGTTCATATGTCTTCTCAGATGCTATAATGGGCCAGGAAATTGAAGTGATGGCTCTCCGGCTTAGCGGACAGCTACTTCTTGGTGTTGTCCGAATTTATAGTCGCAAGGCAAAATACCTCCTCGATGATTGCAATGAAGCTCTTTTGAAGATCAAAATGGTCAGTCCTTAATAATATGTTTTTAAGTGGTGCTTTCTCATCACTTGCGCAGGCTTTCCGACCTGGCGTTGTGGATTTGACTGAAGATCAACTTACTGTGAATAAAACCGCCATCACGCTTCAAACAAATGGTATCGGTCTTGACTTGCTCCTTCCGGACGTTGATTGGTGAGTCGTCTATAATCTAGGTTTGTTTCTGCTTATCCAGCCTTAGGGATATGGACTTTGACGACCGTCCAGTGCAACGACAAGGTCACCATCAAGCCCACATAGACGATATCACACTCCGTACCGCCGATGATTTCCAGCCGCTTGGAGACGACGATCCCTTTGGCATAGGGCCTTCCGATGGCATAGGGTCGCGCGACTTTGAAGATGTAGACTTGGGTATTCACTGGGGAGATGAGCAAAACGAAAAGTCCGATAAAATGAGCGTTGACGGAAGTATCGGCGTCGGTCGCGATGTCGGAGAGCACCGCGACTCTCTTGGCCCAGAGCTGCTTGGGGATCATGCATTCGACTTGGACATCCTCTCGCAAAGGAGCAAAAGCCGAGATATGTCTATGCAGCCCTTTGGCGAGGGTATGGATGTTGATCCCTTTCCCGAAGTCGACCTTGGCGATTTGGGAATTACCTTCGACGATGTACCCGGAGAGTTGCTCGAACTTGAGGCAGGCGGCGCCAGAACCCCGAGCCAGACCCGCTCACTTTCTCGTGCATGTAAGTTTGAGTGGTGACTAATACATCCCGTTTCTCAATGTTTTTCAGCTTCTCCTTTAACAGAGCTCCCCCTTACACCCCCACCTCTCGAGGATCCAGAACCAGTTGTAGAGGTACCTGCAACAGAAAAGGCCAAGCGGAAGCTTAAGGAGAAGAAACAGATTATCGACTCCGTCACCGAGCTGCAAAATGGTCTCGCAGCAAGCAATCGCGGGCGCGGCGGTGCCAACGCCAATCCTCTCAACACGGACGTCACCAACATCATCTCGCCCCAACACTTCCTCCCGCGTTCAGCGATCGTCATGCGTCTTCTCGAAATTCGGGATGACCCCGTCAACTATTTCCTCCCCACCGCAACGAAAGCCAATGCGCAGTTTTTCTCTGCGGCGCCACCAGGCTTGGCACCTGAACTCGCCGACCTTTTTATGCGCCCCGTTCCTGGTGCCCCGGCCCCCAAGCGCAAGGGGTCGACCCCGGGCCCGAGCCCTAGCAAGCGCGCGCGCCTCGACGACATCGAAGTGGCGCGTCGTGCAGAGAGCCTAGCACCTAGCCAGAACGGTATACTTGACGTCGATGCCGACCCCTTCGCGCAGGGCATCGACGCTGGATTCGAGTTCCCCGACCAGTCAGGTGTGTTGGACAACTTTGAGCTAGAGCTACCGGAAGGCGAGGCGGACGTGCGGCTTGAGCACGAGCAGGAGCGTGCTAAGTCTGTGTTCACCGAGCGGAGCAGAAGCCGCTATTCGTCTATGGACCCCGAAGAATATACCCGCCATGCTGGTTACGACGGCACGTGCCCTATATCCATCTTTGACGTTAGCCAGCCTTCGCAGGTGACGCAGAGCCAGGCGGCAGACAAGGAGCAGGAGGCTGAACCCGTCGAGAGTGACAAGCATGGCTACAGCAAGAACACCGTCAAGGCACTGGGTCTGATCAGGAAGGAGCTGCAGCCGCCTGCAGACGATGAGGAGGAGGCCGCTCCAGATTCTCTGAGTTTCAAGAAGATGGCTGCGCAGGTATGCTACTCTTGATTCTTTACTTTGAAAATCAATCTAACTGTGGAATAGGGATCACGCAGAGCCGCATCATCTTTCTTCTTCGAACTGCTCGTACTAGGAACACGGGACTGCGTCAAGCTCTCCCAGCGCAAGCCCTTTTCCGATATCAATATTTCCGCGAAGCCACGTCTATGGGAACATCAACAACACCCCGTCGACGAGAGTATTGCGGATGGAGACGCTGTTGCTGAGGCCGCCTCCGAGTCTGGCCAATGAAGGATATCTAACTTTATTCTTGATCTATCATTTCCATTTCTTGTAGTAATTTCTTTCATTAATCATAGTCAGATTTCTTGTCAATGTAACGAGTGGACACGAGTCTCATGTAGTGTTGTCTTGATTAGTAGTTTAGGGAATAAGTAAATGAATGTGTTTATCTATAGCAAAGCGGGTCATACGGTTATACACATTACACTAGATTATGAATGACTTGACACCCCTTCCCGAAAGCAAGCAGAATAGAAAGTGATATATGAATATGAAAAAGAAAAAGAAATCAAATGAGTAATTGGCTTATGATGCTTTGACAGTCTCAAGCAAGTAAGATTGCGCAGCAGCGAGCGCCTCCCAGGCCTTGCCTTCATTGAGCCCAACGCCTTGCGCCGAATCTTCTTTTCCCCCGGCCTAGATGATCGGTCAGATACTCGTATAGCACAAGACGGGAAGCAAAATAAATAAATAACCTTTCCACCAACCACGTCAGTAACCTTGGCCGCCCACGTGCGGGCATCGACGCCTTGGGCCTTGAGCGAGGGCGCGACATAATTCGCATGTGCAATTTTGCTCGTCTCGGGGTCGACGCTGAACACATACACACTCTTGCCCAGTTGCTTCGCCTGCGAGACAACAGACTGAAGGATCTACAAATGCCATCCAGATCAGCTCAATAAACCAATCTTCAGCACTCCTCCACGACATACCTTGGCATTGCCGTCGACCTCCAGGAGCGCAACGTACGCCTCCTCCTTCTCATTTTCTTTAAAGTAATTCTGGAACTGCTCAATCGCCTATAACAAATAAAATGTCAGCCTCCGCACTCGTTACACAAATGTATGCAAACTTACATTCTTGTTCGCCTGCGTCTCGCGGTCCTTGATCTGCTTGTCATGCGCCTTGCGGATCGCCGCGAGTCGGTCCTTCAGCTGGGCTTTGCGAATAACAGAGATATCCGCCTGGTTGAGTTCCTGTAAACATTTCAATCAGCACCGCAGTCCCACTCAAGCGAGCAAACAAACATACCACGGTGAACGCCTTGAGGCCAGCGTCCTTTGCCTTGCCAGAGGCCGCCTCGAGCCCATCGAGCTTCTCAGTCAGGACCTGAGCCGCGCGGGTGACATCCGCAGCTTCGTGGCCCGTAACCGCGACAATACGGCGAATGCCCTTGGCGATGCCCGACTCTTCTGTGATAACAAAGTCCTTGATATCGCCTGTCTTTGCAACATGCCTGTGTTCAAAGTCAGCGCGGTTCCGAATTCATTTCACAAATAAAAACACTTACGTTCCACCACAAAACTCGACGCTCGTCTGCCTCCACTTGGGGTTCTCAATATCCTTCGCAATCTCCTCGACGTCGTACTCGAGCGTGACAACGCGCACAGGGTCGGGGTAGCTCTCTCCAAATACGGCACGGAGGCCTGGGATGCGCTGCGCCGTCTCCAGCGTCAAGTTCTTGCTGAACACACGCACGTTCTTCTTGATCCACTCGACGCTCTGGCGCTCGATCAGCTCGAGCTCGGGGACGGTGACACCCGTCTTGTGCGAAAAATCAAAGCGGAGCTTCGTGGGCGCGACGAGTGACCCTTTCTGGTCAATATGGTCGCCAAGCGTCTCGCGCAGGCTGAAGTTGAGGATATGCGTCGCGGTGTGGTTGTTCCTGAGCGGCCAACGGCGGAGCTCGTCGTATGACGCAACGACGCTGTCGCCTGTCGTCAGTGCGCCATACTTGAGGCGGCCGGTGTGCAGCACGTAACCGTTGTACACTTGCACATTGGTCACCTCAAAGTCGGCGACGCCATCAATGACGATGTTTCCTGTATCATACTCCTGGCCACCCGACTCGGCGTAGAAGCTCGTGCGGTCAAGTATGATACCAAACTCGGCGTCTTCAGGAATCGCACTCGTCGAGTCGACAAACTTTTTCTCAAAGAAGATTGCCTTGACGGTTGCATCGATGTTACCGAGGTCTGCAAGCAGTCAGTCCTATCCAAACGCACACCCAAAAAAGTGCATATACTCACTAAACTTGGCCGAGTCATCCGTCTTGGGGACATCCTCGTTCTTCTCAAGCGCCGCAAGGTCGTGCACATCAAGTTTCACCAGGGTGGCGGCGCCCTTCTTCGCGTGGCTTTTACTCGCCTCCTTGGAGTGCGCTTGCGCGGCCTCGAACTCTTCGTCATTGATCGTGAGCCCAAGCTCCTCCGCCATCAGCCTGGTCAGATCGACAGGGAATCCAAAGGTATCGTACAAGCGCCATACATCTTTGCCGCTGAGCTCCTTCTGGTCGCTCGCGCGCGCCTTGGTCGCGAACTGGTCAAACAGTTTCTCGCCGCGGTCCAGGGTGCGCGAAAACGACTCCTCCTCCTCATCGAGGATTTCCTTGATCTCGTCCACGCGCTTCGTGATCTCGGGGAAGGTGCTGCCCATGGTCTCGACGACAACAGGCATGAGGGAGGAGAAGAACGAGCCGATGTTGACGCCGAGCTTCTTGCGCGCATAGCGTGCTCCACGGCGCAGAATGCGGCGGAGCACATAGCCACGACCGACATTGTTGGGCACGCCACCGTCGCTGAGGGCAAAGGTGAGTGTGCGGACGTGGTCGGCAACGACACGGTAGGCGGTATCGATACCATCGGCATCGTCAGCGCCAAAGCGGCCCTCGTAGGGGCGGACGCCGGTCAGCTCCTGGATCTTGTCAAAGATGGGGATGAAGACGTCAGTGTCGTAGTTGGAGCGGACATCCTGGATGGCGGAGACGAGGCGCTCGAAGCCGAGGCCAGTGTCGACATGTTTGGCAGGGAGGGAACGGAGGGAGCCGTCGTCTTCGCGGTTGAACTGGATAAAGACGTTGTTCCAGATCTCGAGAACGTCGGGGTCGTCCTGGTTGACCAGGTGGGCGGCGTTCCTCCCCCCGATGCGGTCGTAGTGGATCTCACTGCAGCGGATCAGCGATATTTATACACAGAGCATCTGGTCAACTTGCCTGCAGGGTCCGCAGGGACCAGTGGCGCCCATTTCTGTAGCAGATGAGGATGAAATTCATACAGAAGCGCAAGGTCACTCACCCCAAAAGTTGTCTTTGGCATTGCCGGGGATGATGTGGTCCTCGGAGACGCCGATGTCGAGCCAGTATTGCTTGGCCTCGAGATCGGGCTGGAGACCGGCCGCGGGGTTGCCCTCAAAGTACGACACATAGAGGCGGTCAGGCGAAAGTTTGTAGACCTCTGTGAGGAGCTCCCAGGAATATGCAATCGCCTCTTTCTATATCGGGCACGTCAATACCGAGGCAGCTTGGAAAAAAAAAAGTAGGCGAGGCGCACCTTGAAGTAGTCGCCGAACGACCAGTTGCCGAGCATCTCGAAAAAGGTGTGGTGGTACGAGTCGCGGCCGACATCCTCGAGATCTGCAGGGGCTGGTGAGCAGTGATAGAGATTTGGCCAAGGCGGGACGGACCGTTATGCTTTCCGCCGGCGCGTATGCACTTTTGGGAGTTGAACGCGCGCTTGAGCTTGGACATGTCCGAGTGGGGATCGACGGTGCCGAGGAAGATGGCCTTGAACTGGGGGAGAGGATGAGGACGATGGCTGCGATCTGGCGGAAAGGATGCGCACCTGATTCATGCCCGCATTTGCGAAGAGGAGGGTGGGGTCCTCGAAGGGAATGGTGGGTGACGAGGGGCAGAAGACATGCTGCTTGGCCTTGAAAAAGTCAAAGAACTGCTGGCGGACTTTTGGGGCGGTCCAGGGGCCAGAATAGCGGGGGGTCGACATGTTTCGAGATAAGGAGCGACGGAGGAAGATGGTCGCTTTTCTCAACATGACTCGCTCCGCGTGACCCACCTGTCACACTTTTCTCTTTCCTCCTCAACCATGCCCCGCATACCCGCCTCGCTGCTCGCAGCCCTGCGCAGGCCCCCGCCGTTGCCCGTCGTCGCCGCCACCCGCATCCTCGCCCGCCACGCACCCACGCCAGCGACCCCCTTCCGGCTTGCCCCGCGCCTGCAAGTCTCCAGCCCGCTCTTCCAGCTGCCCGTCCGCTTCGCCGCCCGCGGCACAGAATACCAGCCCTCACAGCGCAAACGCAAGCGCAAGCACGGCTTCCTCGCGCGCAAACGCTCCGTCGGGGGCCGCAAAATACTCAGCAGACGCGCAGCCAAGGGCCGCAAGTTCCTTTCTCACTGATGCAGGTGTGCCACGCGTCACGGACTCTCACTGCTCGCTGCTCACTCTTTTTTTTTTGTTTGCCAGCACAGGTCGGACATACTACATGCATATAGAGTGGACATTGCAACGACAGCATGTATTATAAATAAAACAAGTCGGACCTGAGGGTATATGGCCTGCAGGGTATATAAATTAGTGGTGTGGTATCTATCGGACTCCGTCGAGTATGCCCCGGACATCTGGGACGGAGGTGAGGTCAGCAAGGAAAGGGATTAGGTCTGTGAGTTCAGCGTCGTGGGGGTCATTAAACCAAGAAGAGACGGGGACTGCGTTGTGGGGATGGAATATGTAGGACGCCGGTGAATTGTCGAGAATGATGGTGTCTGCGATCGGCCGACCGAGCTGGGAGAGGTCCTGGAGGCTGTATGAGCAAGGAACGTGTAGTATATATATATATACATACCTTGACGTAGTTGCCTTTATGGTTGAAGCAGCTCTCGCGGAATAGCCGGTGTGCGACAACGTGGTGTACATCGAGTTTGTCAAGCACGGGGTCGGCGTACTGAAATACATGAGATGCGAAGAAATGAGAGAGAGAGAGAGAAGAGGTACCTTGCTGAGACTGGCGGTGAATATGACGACCTCGTATATTTCGCCCATTTGCTTCAGAAAGTTGTCGACGCCAGGGCGCTTGAGGACGTGAAAGTGGTGCCAGTGGTATTCAATCTCGACAGGGACAATAAAGTCGGCCTGCTGTACGGCCTGGGAGGGGATGAGCAGGGAAAGGGGTGCAAGGATGAGGACTTGCCTTGAAGCTGCTGTGAACGAGTGTCTCGTCGAGGTCGAGAACGAGACACTTGCGGCCGACATGTTCTGGGGCGATGGGGGGCAAGAGGGGTTTTGGGACGCCGTCCTGGATAAGTATAAATATAGTGAGGCGAGAATCGATAAGAGGACATACGGGGCCGATGGGGATGCCTGAGCCGCCGGCCTTGATGAGACGCTCCTCGTCGTCTGGGTTGTCGTGTAGGTGGGAGAGAAAGGCGTCGTCGTCGTCGTCGTCGTCTGTGCGATCCGAATCGTCAGAGTCGATGGAGTGTGTGTGGACGATCTCTGTGGTGCCGAGGGAGCCTGGGGGCTGCACGGCGCCCGAGGTCATGCCATCTGTCTCGTCTTCCGGGAGGAGGGTGGCATTGATGGGGAGGGGGACGACGATCTGTGCGTCTGTGGGGGAGGGGGGCTGGGAGGCCGGGGGCGGGATGATGAAGCCAGCGAGGAGAGGCGGGGAGTCGGGGTCTGCGGGGCCCGAGGGGGTGGGGGGGACTGGATCCAGGGGGAGCAGCTGGTGCGGAACGAGGGGCGATGCTGGAGGGTTTACGCAGGGGACGACCTTTGTGACGACCCTGGCGAGGAAGGAGGGCCTGGGTGTGGGCTTGATGATGATGGAGGAGGGCTGGCTCCTGCGGCGGTAGAAGGGGGAGCGGCGGTGGCCGGGGAGGGTGTCGTCTGCAGAGACCTGGTCGTCGTCGGCGGGCTGGGGT
Organism: Stropharia rugosoannulata; assembly: GCA_028532985.1. NCBI lineage: Eukaryota > Fungi > Basidiomycota > Agaricomycetes > Agaricales > Strophariaceae > Stropharia > Stropharia rugosoannulata. Next base: position 2,110,201 of record JANCIK010000001.1, on the reverse strand, counting down.
CTGGGCCAGAGTCTGTGTCTGAGGGAGGCCATGGGGAGACGGAGAGCGGGGGCGGGCAGGAGGCACGGGAATGTGACATCACGTGGGTGTGACAAAATAAAGGACAAGAGCGAACACACGTCTTACATAGACATTCTCTGACTAATACGATGCTATCCTTCTCGCCCCCTGATGCCCAGCAGAATATCCAGACGATGCGTCTGCGCGACGACCCGCCCCCCATAACCCAGCCACAGCGCCCCAGCAAGAAGCGCAAGACCCCGCCCAACCAGGACCAGCAGCCCCCGCAGCAGCAGCAGCAACCCCCGCAACAGCAGCAGCAGCAGCCCGCCCAGCAGCAGCAACCCCCGCAGATGCAGCACGTCCTGCCCCCCATGATGCACGCAATGCCCGGCCCCATCCCCGGCTACCCCTACCCGCCCCCGGACTACACCCCCGGCGGCATGCAGCCCGCCCCGCTCCCCCTCCCCGGCCAGCTCCAGCCCGGCCAGCAGCCCCCACAGGGCCCCCCCGGCCAGCAGCAGGCCTCCCAGTCCCCGCCCCCCAGCTCCAGCCAGCGCGCACTCAGCTCCACAAAGCGCGCAGAGCAGAACCGCAAGGCTCAGCGCGCCTTCCGCGAGCGTCGCGACCAGTACGTCCTCCTCCTCCCTCCTCCTCCTCCTCCTCTTCTCCCCACTCACGCCCCCCAGGCACGTCAAGGCCCTCGAGTCCCGCTCCGCCCTCCTCGACGCCGCCCTCGCCTCGGCTGACGAGGCAAACCGCCGCTGGGAAGAGTGCCGCGCCCTCGTCGACCAGCTCCGAGTAGAAAATGCCGCCCTCCGCGCTACCCTCAGTCAGGTTCAGCAGCACATCCCCCAGCAGCAGCCCCAGCAGCAGCAGCAGCAACAACAACAGCAGCAGCAGCAGGACGACCCAAAGCCCGCAGACCCCGCGCCCGCAGACCCTACACGCCGCGACGGCGACAAGCCCGCAGAGCAGTCCGCCTAGTCTTCTACTCCCTTTTTCTTCTCGTCCGTACCATCATGTCCTGTATGCATATCAGTAATAAATTTCCCGCAAAGACGGGCTTGTTCGTGTACTCGTACTTCGCTGAGCTGTCCTGGTCGTGGTCTCTGATCAAGTCTATCAGCCCTGTTTTATGTAACCAATCCCTTTGTCAACGTCTTTGTCATCCACCGACTCCCAGTCGTGACCTGCGCTGCTGCTCATCGTCCAGCCATCCATCCCCCACCCACAACCACCGCCCCCGCCCTCCCTCCAATCTTTCTCGCGGTCAGTGCGGAATACACAGATCAATATCATCCTGCACTATTATCCGGCCCACCAACTCCTCCGACAATTGCCACTCATCACCGTCCCTCTTTCTGTCTTTTTCTATCCTTTCCACCTCCCTCTTCGGCCTTCCTCTTCCCCTTTTGCCCACTCCCTGCCGCCTTGGCCCGGAACATCTCCAGCACTCTCTTCTCCCCCATCCGCACCACCAGCGCGTTCCTTTTGTTCCTTCCCATGCCCTCCATCCCTCGCGCAAGCTCCATGTCCTGCCCCAGCGTCGTCGCGTACATTCCCAGCCGCGCACTGAGCGCCGCGTGAAGCACACCCAACGCCTCGGGCCCCGCCCGCGGCTTCGGCATCTTCTCCTTCTCCTTCGCCTTGGCCCACTCCGCATCATCCGCTATCAGTTGTGTGAACGCCAGCAAGTCAGCCGGGAACTCAGTCTCCCCTAGCTCAAGCACAAACACACTGCACACCCTTTAATCAGCGTTCTCCCCACATCATAGATCACTCACTCGTCGCCGCCCTCCTCGAGCCACCAGTCGATCCGCTCCTCCATGTCTGTCTTGGCACCGCCCACTGCTTTGACCAGCAAGTCCGCCCGCAGCTCAGCGACGTCCCCGGGGTTACCCACCCCACCATCAGCCAGAGGTAGGCAGTCCACATGCCCGAACCCGCGCAGAAGCTCGCTGTTCGGCAGATCCTGGTACGTATTCCACTACGTACTCCATCAGCGCCCATCTCGCACTATATAATTTTAATATACATACAATCTGCTCCCCGGCCTTTATTGGTTTGGTCGCAATCATCTTCAGGCAGTCTTCCTCGTAGAACAGCTTGACCTGTACTTTGTCAATTAAATTCTTAACCCTAGTTCGAGTGACCCACATTTTCTGACTGATACCGCGCATTCAGCATGTCTGCAAACGGGACCATCGCAACAAAGCCCGGGTCGTCCTCGTCCTCGTCTTCGCTGTCGCTTTCCCCCTCATGCTCGTCCTCGTCTTCGTCATGCGCATCATCCCCATCAACGTCCATCGCGCTGCCCACGCTCGTGTTGCCCACTTCCGCGTCCGGGCCGTCTTCGTCATAATCCTTGCCCTTCTGCAGCGTAAAGCTGCGCGACAGAATGCGGCTCCCTTGTAAATGAAAGCTTGCAAGCGAGTACCGCGTCTCGCGGTCCGCAGGATCGAACAGGTCCGGGCGGCTCTAAGTCCCAAGTGAAAATTTGTCCACCGCGCCAAAGCGTGCGTGCTCACCTCGAGGGCCGGGCGCACCTTTTCAGCATACTCCTTCTCCGCCTGCTCGCGGCCTAGTTTGTCTGGAGCGCAATGAGCTGGGCGCGCAAGCAAAGAGCGCAGACGGACGCACCTACCACAACAGTGCCCTGGAGCTCCGCAAGGTCGGCATCGCTCCAGAACATGGGGGTGTCGAATGTCGTCGGGAGCACGTCTTCACGCGATCAGTACGTGCGCTTCAAACAGTAAGAAAGAGCGCACCAAAGTAAGGAGCCCACTTTGACTTTGATCCCTGAGCCTCTTCCCACATCATGCAGAGGATCAGCCCACTCCAGCCTTCGTGCAGGCCGCGCGCGAACCACTCTCCCTTTCCGAAGCGCTCACGTAGGGCGCTGGTGCGCGTCGACAGGACGAGCGCGCGGGGTATGGATATGACGGGGACGCCTTCGGGGATGTCCTTAAGCGCAACGACGCCGCGGCTGCCCTCCTCCTCCGGCAGATCCACGATGTCGATCACATCGCGCTCAAACAGGCCATCGTTCGCGGCGAACCAGGCGACAAAGGGGTGGACGGAGGCAAGCATCTTTCTGCGCTCGCCGTCGTTGGGAGGTGGAAAAGAAAGCTGGTGCACGTGACGGGCTGGCGTGGGAGATGGGTGGATATGACTTGCACTGGACGTTGTCCGGAGCCACCATGGCCGCCTCCAACGTCTCCTTCACCATCCGCCGCCCGACCCCCGTCTCCCGCGCAGCCTCCTCCACCCCAGACGTCGCCAACTTCAAGGCCCCCGCACTCCCCTCCCGCCTCGCTTCAGACGTCTCCCTCGGCAGCCCCCTCGCCGCCTCACCACAGCCACCCCCCGACGACGACTCCAGCGATGCAGAGAGCACAGAGGCCGACGAGCTCGTCACGGGCTTCGACCGCTTTGGCGTGCAGCGGTGCGTCGCTTCTTTATCCCCTTACAGTCGTCTCAACTCACAACAGCCCGCCCTATGCACTGACTCACCTAGACACCACAGCGCCCGCAAGCCCGCCGCCTCGGGCCCCCTCGTCATCCCCGCGCTGAGCAACAAGGACTGGCGTGCCGTCGCCCGCAAGCGTCGTGGCCAGCCTTCCTACGTCCCACCCTCCGCAGCCGCCACCACCGGCGCAGACGGCTCTGTCGGCGGTCTGGGCACGCGCGACACCATCAACTCGGGCCCCGTCCTCTCCGGCCTCCAGCTGCGTAAAAAGCGCCCCGCCTCCCCCTCGCCCGCCTCCACGCCCCCTGCATCTCACGATGCAGACGGCGACGCCACCATGGCCGCGCCCACCCCCGCCGAGACAGAGGACGAAGCAGCCCTGCGCGCCCTGCTCGCCGAGGCACGGGGCGAGGCGCCCTCACCCACAGGGGCCTCCCTCACTATCACACCCGTCTCCGAGGCCGATGCGCTGAAGCAGGACGTCGCCGAGCTGCCAGACGCCGCGACCCTCGCCGACTACGCACGCGTGCCAGTGTCGCAGTTTGGCGCCGCCCTGCTACGCGGGATGGGGTGGAAGGAGGGCACCGCCGCGACCCGCAAGCCTGGGAAGGGCCTCGTCGAGCCGTACCTCCCTCAGGCACGTCCTGCGCTGCTCGGCATCGGCGCAAAGGAGCAGGAGGTTTACGACGACGGGTCGAAGAAGAAAAAGGGCGCCCCGCGCCCAGAGCGCCGCTATGTACCCGTGATCAAGCAGGAGCGCAGCGGCTCAGGATCAGGAACAGCGTCTCCCGTGGGCAGGGAACGCTCAAGATCGCCTCGCCGGTCTGCCGCCTCTTCGCGGCGCCCATCTCCTGACCGATATCGAGACCGCAGCGACGTTAACGGTAGTTCGTCACGCCGTCATGATGGCGACAGGGAGTACGAGCGGCGGCGTACAGAAGACCGCGAACGGCGGCGCGACGATGATAAGCGCGATAGACGGCGAGAAGAAGATAATGACAGACGTCGGGACGATGGTCGAGACAGGCGCCGCGATGACGATAGAGACAGGCGCAGGGACGACGATAAACGCCGCGATGATGACCGCAACCGGTCCTCCCGCCGGGAATCCGACTACGACAGGAAGCGTGACCGTTGATGTATCCCTCACTTACTGACCCATCACCGCCGGCCATGTACTTTCATTGTTTGTAATATTTGGAATTACCATCGTGGACTTGTCGCATACTCCAGGGTCATCCATTTTACAAAACCAAAATATATCATGTACTACCTAAATCATAACGGTCGTAAAACTCATAAATCGTCTCAATATATACCCTAAAAATGTCCTCGTGCACCTAAAATACAACTACGATCGTGTAGATCTACCTCACGTCCATCCATGGCCGTCATCTGGCAGATTCTGCCTGTACATATGCGGCGTCGTCAGTGTATCCGCCGTAAGCGCCGACGACACCGCGTCCTCCTCCCCGCCACCGTACAGCGACCTCCGATTCTGCAGATCCGGATGCCGCGGCTCATTTGGGCGGCGCAGCGGCACGATAGGCACAACCGGTGGCTCGCCTGAGGGCTGATAGAAGTCGTTGTTCTCGCCTGGCATCCCATGTGCGGGCGGCGCGTGACGGGAGCTCCGATGCGATGGTGCTGGGCTAAGACCACGCTGCGACTCGGATTTGTTCGAGAGGGACTGCATAGCATGACTTGTTAGTTCATATCTATACTCTGCACGACAGACTCACCGGAGGCTGGACGCTGATATTCGGCGCGTCACCGCTGTGGTAGCTCGCACTCTCAGCGGGCATAGGCTGCTGCTGCTGCATCCACGACCCATTATAGCTCGCGCGCGACGGTTGCCTGCTCATACTATGCCCACCCCCACCAGCACTTGGCGGATATATCGGTGAGTTCTCGCTCTACAACAAATGTGGTCAAAAAATGCATAGATTACCCAGAACTGTGTGGGACTCACGAAGGACCGCTGGTGGTTCGGGCTCGCCGTCTGGCTGTTCACTTCCTCGATGATGCTCATAGGCGTTCGTAGACCCGCTGGATATGGATTACTGAACAACTCAAGCTGCGATAGCGCCGTGGACGAGCCCGATGACGACCCGCGGCGATGGCGGGATGACCGCTGGCTCGGTGCCGGCCCAATCCCAGGGCCCGTCCTGGGTAGCACCGGCAGCGGGTCCTGGCTCGTATGACTCGACTCTGACATTGCAGGCAACGGCGGCTGCATGTTGGGCTCAGGAGTGCGCGTAGCAAACTCGTGTGGAGGCGGGAGGCGGATGCGCATGTCTGCATCGAGCGTCGGTATCAAGTTATCCGGCGGCACGACGATGGGTGGGTGGTACGGCGTTGGCGTCGCGCTAAGAACGCTCTCCGGCCGGGCCATGCGCTCAGACAGGTTGATACTCGGGGCCCGTGAAGGTACATAGTTGCTCGGCGCGCGTACCTGTGAGGGGTTCGGGCTTGGAGCGCGCATGCTCGGCATATAGTTGCTCTGCGGGGCCGCATTCGATGGATTGGGGCTTGGAGCACGCACGCTAGGGGCGTAGTTGCTGCGGGGTAGTGCATTTGATGGACTGGGGCTAGGTCCGCGCATGCTTGGTGCGTAATTGCTGCCTGGGGGTGCATTCGATGGATTAGGACTCGGTGCACGCATGCTGGACGCATAGTTGCTGCGCGGCGGTGCGTTGGACTGATTAGGACTCGGCGCACGCATGCTAGGGGCGTAGTTGCTTCGAGGGGGTGCATTCGACGGGTTGGGACTCGGTCCACGCATGCTGGGGGCATAATTGCTTCTAGGAGGTGCATTTGAAGGATTGGGACTGGGCGCCCGCATACTGGGCGCATAGTTGCTCGCTGGGGGCGCATGCGATGGATTGGGACTAGGCCCCCTCATACTGGGCGCATAATTGCTTCGAGGTGGCGCGTTCGAAGGATTCGGGCTGGGACCACGCATGCTAGGAGCATAGTTGCTTTGCAGCGGGGGGTTAGGACTGGGACCACGCATACTAGGCGCATAATTGCTTTGAGGCGGTGCATGGGATAGATTCGGACTGGGACCGCGCATACTGGGAGCATAGGTGCTTTGGGGTTGCGGTGGCGCGTCTGGTGGAATGGGACTGGGACCGCGCATACTGGGTGCTCGGACGCTAGGCGCTGCATGGGAAGGTAGCTGTTGCAGTGGCACTTGGGAATGGGGTTCGACTTGCGAGTGATGATGTGAATGGCGGCTGGGGCCAGCTCCAGAGTGCCTGCGAGATGGATCCGTCGACACCGTTTCGCTCTCTTCCGAGTATGAGTAGTCGTCGTCGTACGCGGTGTATGGGCGTTCAGCATAAGCGATCGCGCGACCTCTGTCGAGCCCCTCCTTCATCCCCAGCCGGAATGCCTCTTCACGGGCAGACTGGATGAGAATGGTCTCTTTCAGCTGGCGGGTTTTGGTCCTATTCCTGGCTGCCTCCTTCTCAGCAGTATGGCGCTGCTGATCCACAATGCCGATGACATCCTGGGCGCGGTATATCTCTTTCTGCGCTGCATCCAGCTGTATTTTGTACAACCTGTTGTGCCCGTCAAGCAGCAGGCGGAGGGCACGAGGCAGCAGCATACCTTAGCTCCTCCTTCGCTCGGCCTGCTTCGCGCAACGCCTCGAGTCGGGCGTCGTTGACAGCCTTCAGATGGCTTGTAACCTCCTGGACTTTGCGTTCTGCATTCTCAGCACGACGACGCTCTGCATCGACCTGGAGCTTGAGCGATTGGATGTAGCGATGGATGCTCTCTTCGATAGTTTCGCGCTCGGAGGCGCGGCTGGCGCGGGAGCGTCTGTGGGATCTGAAGCTGCTCGCAGCATCCGGATTGGTGAAGGATTGTGCGTCGCTGGTGGGCGGGGCGGAGGGGAGATGAGCGCCGCCGTTGTGGTCCATGTTCATGAACAGCAGTGGCGGAAGCCAATCACAAGTCCACGCTCATTGCCGGGTGCAGCCATCATTTGTGCCACTCCCACTCATCCATGGACGATTCCTGCGACGACCAACCATCTCTCTCGCTGTGCAACGTCCAGACCGTCAAGTCCGTAGACCCTCTGTTTATGTGCCAAACGTGAGGATGAGGGCACCTGTCTGGTACACTGCGATGCGACTTTCTGGCTTGCCTTGCTCTTGGATCTGCGATGAATCTGCTGTAGATCTACCTGGAATGTATTTAAAGAACACATCGCATCCTCTCTTTCTGTACTGGAAATCGCATCGCCCCTTCCCTGCTTCGACTTCACCCTCACTCGACTTGCACGCCAGTTTCCCCTCAACTAACTCTCTTGTAGCTCTTGCAGCCGCCATCACCCATGCCCCCCATACCCGTTCGCCCATCCTCCTTACTACGACATGAAATCACTGCAGAGCCGGATGCGCCCGCGAGGGCCCCCATTAAGAGGGCGCTCCTCGTTGGTGCTTGTGGCAAGCCCGCGGATGGCGTCCAACCTCTGAAGGGACCCCACAAGGACGCGATGGCCATGTCCCAACTCCTTCAAGGTTCGTGGTTAACCATATTCGACAGCCAAGACTAATGCCCTTATACAGACAAGTATTGTTATATGCGCGACGACATTACTCTGCTTCTTGATGACAACGTTCATGTCGATCCTACAGAGGCTAATATTGTCAGTAGATCGTCTATTTCATTATATCCCCGGTTAACCCCAGCACATCAGATGGCCTCCTTGGATGCTCTCGTCCGGGATATACAAGCTGGCGACCGTCTCTTCTTCTACTGTAAGTTTCTCCCGTAGTGCTCTTCTACCTTTTCATGACTATCAACCAGTTGCCGGGCATTCAGGTCAAGTCGACACCAAGAATCCAGAGGAAGAGGATGGAATGGACGAGCGTATGTCACCCACCTTACCGCCTATGCGCTAACTTCACTAGATTTTTGACTTCCAAACGTTCATAGATATAGTCTCGTCTGACGGTATATGGATCCAGGACGATGTGAGGCCATCTTGTCGTTTCTGTGTGACCTGGTTCTAACATTCTGATACAGACACTTTACGATCATCTTATCCGGCCGCTCCCCTTCGGTTGCATATTCAGAGCAGTCATCGATGCCTGTCATTCAGGCTCACTTCTTGGTAAGTGTGTCGAGGAATGCACTCTCTTTTCTAACATAGTTTCAGACCTCACCCACTCTGTGTGCAATCGTGTGTACGTTCCTTGGATCAGTAAGGGAGGGAAGCGCAAACCAAAGACGCTGCAGTATCGGACCGGTAAGTTCCTTTACATCACAACATTGTCATAGTATTCAGTATTGTCTTATTAGTCCGGCAACACGCTGGTCAGTACACATATACTCCCTAAGAATGATATATTCACCGTCACCTATTTTAGTGATAGGCAGCCCTCCTAAGCGTGGACGCTTCCGCCGCTCTTCGTCGGGCCATGCTTCTACAAGGTTAAGCATGCCTTCTGTGGGGGTTTCACAAACAGACAGTGAAGCTGACATACAACCCATTACGGGGGAGACTTCTTACTGGTTTGATGCCATTATGACATCCTCTCCAACTGAATTTTCTTTTCATCCTTCTCGAGGAACCGCTTCCCCTGAAAGGCTGTTCTGTGACGGAGTTGCCTGCTTCGGAGACGGACTATACAACGAAAGGATCCCTGCATGCACTGACATTGTAAGAGCACTTATATACATCTACTTACATTGAATGAGAGCTGATCAGTATCCCTTCCTGCAGCTCTGCCTGTCCTCTTCCCGAGACGAGCAGAAAACATGGGAAAATAAAGACGGGGATTCCATGACATCAATTCTCGTGGACCTCCTACGTATGTATCAATATATTTTTCAAGGATTCCTGATGCAAACCCACACCACAATGATGACAGGAGATAATCCTCGTCCGTCGCTTCATCTCATGATGACACACCTCAGGTACTCATGCCCACTTCAATTCATTTTTAGAAGTTAGAAGTGCTTATTTTGGATACAGTCATAAGGTGTATGAAAACTGTATAGATATGCAGCTTAAAGCCCGAGAATATCAGAAGGATATGATTTCCTATCGAGAGAAGGAGGCTAATAAGCTCTTAAACCCAGTCAAATTTGAGTCGTGCATTGCGGAAAAAGAAAGGGGAACGAAGCGGAAAAGGTCTCCCGTACCTACAAAGACACTATCCGTTGATACCATTAATTTCCAGGACCCTGAGGTGAGTGATCAGTGTGTTGCTTAATCCTCCAAATAATATATCCTTACACTGCTAAACAGCTATCAAGTGCTATACCAGTGAAGGTACGTATTTTCTCAAACAGATAGTTTTGTACTTCCTAACTTTAGTACGAATCTCAGGATATGGAGACCCGCTTGTGGGATATGTAGGCAATCCACTTCTGTCATCTCAAGAAATCTGGAAAGAGTGTTTTGTTTTGTTCAAGTTGCCTGCCTCATTTTGATATCCAGATATCTGATCACGCTTTCATATATACTATTAGATGTGCTATTAGAACGATTACATTATTAATGAATTAGTGCTTTGACTGTCAAAATCTCAAAATCTGAAGTTTGTCATGGATTTATCTTTCATTACAATGAGTATTCCTCCACTGGAATGATCATCGCATAGAACACGTTCACCGGGTACGTAGACAATCCTGGACCGACACGGCTGTGGTTCTGCACCAGTGTTACCTCGAACACCTCACTGTCCTGCATGTTTTATACGACTTTATGGCCACTTCAAGCAAATCTCAGCTGTGGGAAATATCTTATACTTGCATACTACTCTATATAAGATAAAAGGCGGTGCCCGGGGTTGGATCTTTCCAGATGAACGAGAACGATCTCGTACCACTAGTGAGTTCCCCCCGACCGTTCATTGTTCCTCAGTCCTATAGGTTGATCGTTGATGTGTAAGGTTATTGACAATGGGTCGAGCATGTGTAGGGCTGGTTGTGAGTACCGTAGTCGGACATAATAAATCGGATTGACCTAGTTTACGCGCGTATAGTTGCTGGTGTGTCCAAGAAACGACGAAAAGGCTAGCTCGTTTAAAATTGCATTGAAGGTGAAGACGCTCCGCGCGCAATATTCCCGTGAGTGCCCCTTTGCAATCGATTTGCGCTTTTCTTAGGCTCTCACAGGTCTGTCATCGGTCGCGACCTGTTTGAAGGCCATGATAATGCTTACGTCGGGTGTGCATTAGCGCTTTCTTCATTTTGTGGAGAATTATTACCGATAGGCTTCCACGCAGAAATGAAGCCCAAGCCAAGCGAGGCATCCTCAAACTCAACTACCCAATTGAGCAGGGTATTGTCACCAACTGGGATGACATGGAGAAGGTTTGGCACCACACATTCTACAATGAGCTGCGCGTCGCACCGGAGAATCATCCAGTAATGCTCACTGAGGCGCCGCTCAACCCAAAGGCAAACCGCGAGAAGATGATGCAGATTATGTTTGAAACGTTCAGCGTACCTGCGCTTTACACGCTCATTCCTGCCGTGCTCTCGTTGCACATGGTGTCTGGGCGTTCAACGGGGATTGTGTGCGACTCGGGCGACAGCGTCACACACGTAGTTCCCATCTACGAGGGCTTTCCGTTCATTCACGCCATTGTCCGGCTAGACATTGCGGGGCGTAACCTCACTGACCAGCTTGCGAAGAGCCTCGGTGAGCGCGGGTATTCGCCAACGACAATGTTGGACCGCGGGATCGTGCGTGATATCAAGGAGAAGCACTGTTTTGTCGCCGTAGACTTTGAGGAGGAGTCCAGGATGTCATCAAATTCTTCAGCTATTGAAAAGACGTACGACCTGCCTGATGGGCAGGTCCTCACGATTGGGAATGAGCGGTTAGCAACTATATATTGTTTCGTTTCTCAATTGAGAAATGTGCGTTGATACGGTTTTTGATACTTAGATTCATCACTCCCGAGGTGCTCTTCCAGCCTAAACTATTTGATCTCGAAGCGTCTGGCATTCACGAGACAATGTACGTCTATATCATGTCGTAATCTGGCGGAGGAGATCTGACACAGTATTAGCCACAACTCAATTGTCAAGTGCGATCCGGATATCCATCGCCAGCTCTACCGCAACGTTGTCCTGTGTGGGGGTACGACGACGTTCCCAGGTATGTCAGAGCGTATACAGAAAGAGCTAACCGCTCTCGCGCCGTCGACAGTAAAGGTGAAGGCTTCTGAACCGCGCGACCGCAAATTTTCTGTTTGGCTCGGTGGTTCAATACTTGCGTCTTTGAGCACGTTCGAGAAGATGTGGATATCTAAGCTAGATTATAACGATTCGGGACCGGGAATTGTTCATCGCAGTGTGTTTACTTTATTTTTATTTTTCATTGCTCCTGTCTAACGACAATTTCATGCAGGATGCTTTTAGGAAAGGCAGTAACGTTAAACGCCCATACTACCATAATGATAAAAATCCGAACAAAATACGTGAATCTTTGGACATAACTACTAGTTTGCTATGTACTAGTAAGCGTATCCCTTCTTATCACGTTATGTTTTCCATTTCCCAATAATTCCAGGAATGTATTGACCAACCATAGGATTTGCATAGGATTAATTTACTCGTCTACGTTACATGTTAAAATTTCCAGGCAGAACTTGTACATAGTATGTTACAGTGACTTGGCCAAACCTCTGGCCCTGAAGAGGCTTTAAGCATCAATGAACCAAGGACTATTCAAAGCATATACACTTGTTTAGAACTAGGAGAAAGGACGGCAACCACTTTGGAATCAAAGCTTAACAAATCCCCTCCTGCAGAAGCGATCAATGTGATATTCGAATCGTCAATGTCGACTCCTAGCAGCTTCATTATATTCGTGGAGCCCAGAGCAATTGCCTGTTCCTTTGACAACCTTCCACCAGCTTCGATTGCAGCCTACGCCATCCAGTTCAGAAAATGTCACCAAAAGCCAATCAAACAAAACATTTGCGTCTCACCCAACCAACATTAAACGCGACATTCCGCGCGAGCGATGACCACATATTCTCGCAGCCTAACCCAACGGTCACATCATTGTCAACAAGCTCCATGACGGCGCTATTATTCGTGAGTGGGGGTCCAGGTAATCTATCATGCCAGTTAATCATGAATATATAGAGAAGAAAAAGGGCTACAAACATTCGGCGTCCATCCCACGTGTGCGGGAACGGCCTTGCTGGGGTCAATATAACACCTACATGGGCGAAGCCCAGCTCTTTGGCAAGTAAATGCGCTTCCCCGCCCCCGGAAATTGTCAAGCGAAATTCCCTTTGGGTGGATGCCTCAACTTCTTTTTTCAAGCTGAGAAGTGTGGCGATGATGTCCGCGCTATGAGTGTCTACAACGAGTGGGACTTCTCCCTAGAAAAACGTCAGTTAATCAGAGGAATAGTCTAATAATTTTCTCCTTACCGCTGTCACTTTACCAAACCAGATTCCGAGATCTCCATCGCCCGGTTTAAGTAAGAGTCTACGCAAAACAGCAATCTGAGTGCTGACACTTGGTTGCCCTGATGCCGAGTGTTCGACAGATACATGCACTGCCGCAACTTCTTGAACGACAGCGCCTTTTTCCAATTTATGATTAGCCCCCAAATTGAATGAGACACTCAATCCTCTTAAGAATTTATGCCCGGAAGCTTCTGTTCCCGGCGGTGTTATACCTAGCGTTACCTTGAAAACAATGTGTCAGAGACTTAAGTTCGGACGACTGTGACAGTAAACTTACACCAGAGCGGTATGCCTCCAAAGCATGACGAGTACCAAACTGAAGTCCATCTACTGCGCGTATAATGGAAGACGAACCCCCGACGATGCGAGGGGTATCTTTTTCCAAAGGGTCAAACATATCTCCATCTGTGGTAGACGGCTCAAGTAGTATTTCCTCGATGCCGAGGGCGCATCCATACGAAACAAGCCCGGGTGAGATAGTTCCTCCTTGAAGATCAACAACGTTGGCATCGTCCACACCGTCAACAGACGACGTGCAAGAATCTGCTGCCCCATAGCAGATCACGGAACCGTCACGGACAACCACAGTGGCGAGACCAGTATCTTTCGCTGTCCAATCCAAAGGCTGCACGTCGCCATGTTGAACTGTATGGATAGATTTCACGTTGATGAAGATAATATGGGCCTTGGCGACAGACTGACGACGGTCTACCGTAAGGTCCGGAAGACCGTCGTACTCAACTGCTTTCTTGGCTTCTTCGTCAAAATTTGGAACTTTGGGAGCACTTTGAAAACCATGTGGTTTTATAAGGACAACTGGATCGTGGAGTTGGGGAAGGCCGTCAACAAAGATTTGAACGGGCGTGGCCCCGAGAGCTAATGGGTGGCTATCCCAGATGACGAGATCGGCATCATAACCTTGTATCACGCATATTAGGGTTTCTGGATGCACTAAACGTGAAATAACATACCTTTCCGGATGTAACCAATCCTATGTCCCATTCCAAGCGTTTCTGCGGCATTGCTTGAGACAGACGCCAGGGCTAGATTTTCTGGCAAACCGTAGAAATACGCCTGTTGAGCCTCATGGAGGAGATAGCGTGAGTTTACGCCAGGATGGTCGCTCTGGAAAGTGTGCTGAAAATAGTTTCCTAGCTTGGAACTGATTGTAGACGTACCTTCAACAAAACAGTCAAGTTATGGTCAGCCAGAATTCTAGGCGCAAACTCTGAAGCACGATATGCCTCCCGTTTGTACCCTCTGTTTAATGCAAACAGTGCAATGGCAGGAGGTTTGCCTGGACATTACATATAAGACTTTAGGTAAGGTTGGAACAAAGCTTGCTTTAACACTTACCATAAGCTTGCTTGATGCGGTCGGGAACAAGATACGCTTCACTGGCGTGATGGAAGGCGGCAATAGGGAATTGGAACTCGTTGGAGAGCTATTTAGAGTTAGACAAAACACATTTATAGAAAAAATGCATGCTTACTCTAACAAATGCGTCCAGGTCTACCGCCTCATAGCAATGTGTATTGACCTGATTCAAATATTCAGCTTAGAAACAACTGATGCCTCGTGACATGAGTACCTTTACGCGGCCTCTTAACACGTCGACAAGCGCCTCCCATTGTAGCTCTTGAGGAAAGTCATCTATGTCATCCCAGTTATCATTAAGCGCTCGTGCACAGTAAGCATCCTGGGCTTCTTTTATCTTTTTAGCTTTGTTGAATCTGTTATTGATAAGCAAGCACGCATATAACTACATTGCAAATGTTGACTCACGCCTCACGAAATGCCCATACAGTATCCATCCGAGTACCCTCGTAAGACCTGCTTGGATTCTCCCCTACCTAGCATAAGCAGAATATCTTCAGACCAAGAGACTAACAATCCTACCACATGCATTTCTGTTCTCAATAATGAGTTTCAGCGAAAGCTACACGAAGCGGTGCTCACTTCATATGTCTCCACCGTAGCGGCAAATTGGGGTTTGGGAAGGAAGCATTCACGGTATACGGCGGCTCGAGTACCATAGCCGTCGCAGAGCGCTCCGAAGTCGCGCGCAGCTTGATCACAAACGCCTGGCCACCAATCGCGTTCGCCGAGCCAGGTAATATGAGCGACGCCGTCACGCCTCCGGCGCTCGACAGCTGGTACGCCTCGTCGCGCGTGTTCAGCCCGTCCAGACTGCGGAGCCATGGCTGTGTGATACCGTTCATAGAGTTACTGTCCTGAGCCCCGGCCAGTTCAGGCGATGCAGACACGCCCAGGTGCGAATGCACATCAACGAGGCCAGGCGTCACCCACCTGCCCTCTGCATCCACGACTTCGAGGTTAAAAGTTGCCGGGTTGCCCGGGTGCAAAAGGTGCCCAAGGTGCCCAATCGACTGGATGAGCCCGCCGTCAAGTAGTATGTCCATCCCGCGCAGCACCTCCGTCCCATTGTTAGACCCCGTCCAGATCCTGGCGTTGCGAATAAGCACGGCACGCGTGCCCTTCTCCAGGCGGTCTGATTGCTCCCGTTCGTGGAAGTTGGAGGGTGGGCCAGGCTGTTGGTGAAGTTGACTACACACGGCCAAGATGTGGTTAGCATGAGGGGGATGTCGTGCCACGGTGTGCGGGGTGAGCAAGGTGGAGGGTGACGAGCACAGTAAGCAGATGGCAACAACGAAACATAGACCGCTCAATGTCTTAGTTCTGGTGACGAAAACTCTGGAGGGTGGTGAGTTAGCCATAGTGTGTCCGGCAAAACAGCATGAGATATGTAGAGTTTATAAGTATTAATTTAAGTAGCAGCCATGTGGAAGCAAGGACTTCAACCACAGACGCGTGGTTCATGATGCATGAGATAATGGCGCGCACCCACATAATGGCGTGCCAAGTCGCACGGTTAACGCGGACCGCTTGCTGCCTCATCTTCGTCATCTTTATTCACGCCTTTGCTGTCTATCATGTCTATACATTAAGGTCTTTAGATCGGTATTGTACAAAGTTAGCACTACAGTATTTAAACATAAGTATTGTTTGCATGACTACACGAGATCTCCCCAAACACTAGCGGTCCATATTACTACGTGTATAATCTTGTCAATAGCTTCACCGATCACTCGTTGCATAGCTGGACCTTCGAACCCAGGGATAGGTTTGAGGTCTTTAATTCCATCTCCTCTTGCAGGTAGCTCCGTATCTTCTGGAAGCATTAACCTCAGCCGCTTCCCGGAGCGCTCTTCCACAGGACCTTTCCCGCTCTGCATCTTCATAGGTATATTTGCTTTAGATGTCGAAATTGAATCGTCACCTCCTTGCAGCACAGCTTGCACTCTCTCCTCTATCAATTTCATAAGTCGTCGACGCAGGAGAAGGAAGACAGGATCGGTCGCGCGCAATGTGCGGTCCACCGTTGCGCGTATCTGACTCTCATCCAAATTGGTGTTCGAACCAGCAGCAAGTTGGCGTACGCGCACAACCTCATCTGCGAGATTCTCTAGTTTTGTCGGAGGCTCTTCTTGTATATTCGTAGCCTTAGGAAGGGCGTCGTCGATTTCTAACCCGAGAAGAGTCCACACTCTCTGTACGAAATCCAAAGAAGCACTAGATGATGCAGGAAGGTGCGTCAATACACGTAAAGCCGCAGTTATTACGATGGCTTGAATGTAATTCTGTAAGTATAACAGTGTCGGTGAAAAGAAGAGGAGTTGCGGCGGTAGTTGTTCAAGAGGTGGACCGGAATCTTCTTGGCTAATGGGGCCGGACAAAGAACTATCAACCTCTGAATGAAATTGAGCAGAATTTTCAGTTCGAGGCGCCGATGCTACGGGGATTCGAGAGTACAGAGGTTTATCGCATTCAAGAGCCATCAAGAGCCTCTTCAGCCATTTAGATTCATCCGAGTCCTCTTCACCTTTCACTTGAGACACCCACCCTTTCCACGCTCCCCTGACGTTTTCTTGTCCATCCCAGAGTTTTACCACCAAATCCCTCTCGCGCTTCTTGACGTCCCTTATCAGAAGGCCTTTCAGCTGCGACTCGGTCATAGAGCCCAGGACAAAGGTGTTCAGATCTTCGCGCATCATCTCCGCGAGATCCAATATTGTCCTGATAGAGTCGAGAACAAATTGTGCAAGTTCTCTTTGCGTCTCGGGCGAAGTGGGGGGAACGTTTTGAAGCGTTAAAACCAGAGCGTCCATGGCGGCATCGCGGACAGGTGCGCAGCGCTGTCGTATTGCACTTGTAATTTCCGTCAGGAGGATGATTGTGGATTGTAGGGGGGAGGTTGTCGGGGGAGGGGGTGCGGCCAACGAGAGTAAGACAGGATGACCAGGCGGCAGAAGTGGTGCCAACGCTTCATAGAGATCGAGATAAAGTTGTCTCAATCGAGGAAGTTGTACAGAGGGAAGCGAAGAAGATAAGGATTGTAGGGCCTAGGAGTATTTACAGATGATTTAGTCGCTTGGCCAATATAACAGCAAGAGACGCACTTCATCCCAGAATGCCCTATGTGCGACTTCCTTCACTTTCTGCTCAATTACTTGGCGTTTATCTTTCCCTTGACCATTTTCATCATGCTTGTCGTCTTCAGATGCTACATAGTTGGCGTGGGTCATCATGGACAGCAACGATTTTCCAGGAGGAATGACCTTCTCCGGCTGTGTTACGAGCAGATGGAGGAAGTAGGCATGGTTGAGAGCTTCAGCCAATTCAAAAGGGAGTTGTACGGCAGGTACTGGCGCATGAAGTGCAGTTGAATGGTTGTGAGTGGGAACGAGGAGATGAGGAGGAACCGACATGCAATCTGGTGAGTAAGGAAAGAAGACTCGTTTTACGCTGACGTCAGTCTATTGAGCACTGCCATATCAGGCAACTATGAAACGCTACACAGCCACCATTTGCTTTGATCATGCTCTCAGTGGATAGGGTTCACTCAGGGTATGCTAACTGAACTCTGGGAGAATTGTTCAATACAACTGATATGTAAAGCGGGTACATCATCTGCGTCGATTATTGGAGACTATTCATACAGCACTGTACGCAGGCGGGGCAGGCGGCGGTATCCCTGGCCCTACATGCTGCACGGGTCTGCCGACGGATGGGTCGTAGGGAGGGTCTGATGGTCCTGCTTGTGGAGGAACGAACACTTGTCCCAGCTCTTGCTTTCTGCGCCATCTGCGCCTTTGACGGATGATTAGCCAGGCAGATACACCAAGGCCAATGACAAAAACTAAACAGAATGAGCACCATAAAAGCGTATGAGGACTCAAGTCACCTATAGTGATCACAATACTGTAGATGATTCGAGCTTTGTTGATAGCATGACAGTCACCACTGGGATGGAGTGAATACGTAATCCAAATTAAAAACATGGCGCCCATACTTGCAGATATCTCGACCAGCGAGATCCTCGACTGCACGGCCAGCGACGCGGATTGAGGACATGATAATGCGAGTGAGAAGAACAAGTGCTGTGCTCCTCCTTTTATTCAATTGGCAGGCGCCAGCGCTTGTCTCTTGGCGATGCTTTCGGCCTGGCACCGGCTGACGTAATTGATGGCAGGCTTTGGTCGTTGCCCGGTGCTCCTTGGCTCTCTTCATGGCGTCCACCGCCCCAGACCCGACTCCTCCACGGCACCACACAAATCCTGTCGTCGCTTTCATCATCGGTCTCTCAATTATTCTTCTTGCCTCTATCCTCAACGCTGCTGGCTTAAACCTCACAAAACTAGACCATGTCTGTGACATCCTTATGCAACATGTCATTCTTGTCATTCATGTTTGCCGCCCCTCTAGGTCAGGACAAGTGCAATCCCCAAGGCTTCGAGAAGGAAAGACTGGATGCGCCCTCTGTGGCTCCTCGGGATGCTACTTTATATGTATATGTCACCGCGTCCATCATGTTCTTCATTTACCTTGTTCCAGATTATCCCAATTAATTGGAAGCACTCTCGCGCTCGAATACATGCGTGCAGGTCCGTCGCCTATAGAACAACTTCACGGTCTATTCTTATGGAAATATTGCAGAATATGTTGCTCCTCTTGGCTCAAGCTCCCTTGTCTTCAACTTCCTCTTTGCCCGCTTTCTGGTCGGAACACCAGTCACTAAAAATGACATATACGTGCGTGCCACATTCCACTCCAAATTACTGTACCTTACTCGTCGAGATTATAGGGTACTGTCGTTGTTGTCTTAGGGGTTATTGGAATCGTCGCCTTTGGTTCTATCAACAGCGGCCTAACGTCTGAGACTGACGTAGCTCATATCACGTACCTGTGGAGGCGAAGCGGCTGGCTCGGGTACTTCTTCACCATGACTTTTGCTCTTCTCCTTCTTCTCATCTTCACTTATCGTCTCGACTGGGTACTTGCACAACGCGGAGAGCTGGCGGCCGTGCCTTTTTCCGCAGCTCGCCCCCAGGCACGTCCCGGCGTCGGTCTCCCTACTCCCAGCACAGCCGGCGGGTCATTAAAGCGTCGGAGGTCGTGGTTCAGAGTAATATCAGGCATATTCTCCGCTATCAAAGCTGCATGGGACGCCATGATCACATTCGTGACTGACCAGCTTGAAGTTTGGGTTGCTCCCAAGGACGATAAACAGATTGCGTGGACGCTAGGCATCGGTTGGGCTTGCTGCGGTGGCGGGCTTGCTGGAGGATGTCTCGTCTTCGCCAAAGCAACGTAAGCGGTTACCACCGACTTCTGACTAAAATCTCGCTAACTGAAATTCAGTGTCAAGTTGCTCTCGGGATCTCTATCTCATCAAAATCCGGGGAACCAGTTTGGCCACGCCGCACCTATATTCACCATAATTTTCCTTGTCATTACGGCCGTATTGCAAATTATATGCCTGAACCGCGGTCTCAAAATATACGATTCTACCTTGGTCGTGCCTGTCTTCTATGGAGTCTACACAGCCACGGGGTGAGTCTAAGAATAGCGTCAATTAACCTTCAAGCATCTAATTATTAATGACGCAGATGGCTCGACTCTCTAATATTCAACGATGAAGTTAACGCGTACAAGGGCTGGACCCTATTCCTCATTTTTGTGTCGATCATGGTACTCATCGGAGGTGTTGTTCTTCTGACGCACAAAAAGCCAGAGCCCGTGACAGGTAAAATCAAGAGTACTGGTCCGCGTCGGCGCAGGCAGCGCAAGGGAGGCAAACCTGGGCCAGTTATGGGCGATGGAGAAGGCGATACTGAAGGCGACGTCGAAGAGGGACATGGGCCAGAGGGAGAGGTCTTATGGGCTGTTGGCGGGGCAAGCGATGAGGAGGATGACGATGACGAAGGCCTAGACGACGATATAGATCACCACCAGCATCCTATTCACAACAGACCGATGGTAGCGAATGGTCATGGACAAACTACGGCTACTAGCCACAATGGCCTAGTAGGGGAGCATACCGGCCTTGTTTCACGGGTAGATGAGGAAGATGATGAAGAGGACGAAGAGGATGGATGGGTAAAACGCAAGAGTAATGTAGGCAGTGAGGAGGAACGGCGGCGGCGGCGGTCAATGGACCCTTTCAGAGATGTGGACGACTCACATGAGCTAGATGATTACTCGACCCTGCCGAAGCGGTAGCTTGTTGATGACATGGGGACCTTCTCCTTCACGATCACGACTTGGATATAATATAAGTATTCACGAACATTTACCATCATCACATCTGGTTCGCATTCATGGTTCATGGTATTTATCGCTTCGTTTTACCCCACTTCTGCCTGGTTATGTATCTCTATACACATACTAATACCGCAAGCCATTGTTTCACAGTAGAATTAACGAAGCTCGTAGCAGTATGATTGATGTGGTAATGCTGGGTAATGAAAACTATAGTAGCATTTTATCAGACTGGCACACTAAAAAAAATTCTCTCCCAACTTTGGAACTACTTTCCACATCCTGGACAGCAGTGTACTACATCATGCACGAATACATCGCACTCGGAACAGAAGTCATTGTGGCATTCTGAACACCGGTAGCGTCCAACAGCACTCAGACCTTCTTTTGCTTGCACTGGCTTATCCGGAAACTCTCGTGCGCAGGCATGACATGTCGTAGGAAGTTGCTCGTCTATCTCTTGCCTAAAGCGATAATTATGAACACATTAGACCGGAAAGATTGTTCAATGGGCAACTTACACTGCATCATATGGCTTAACGGGGAATAGGTGGTGATAACTACGCGCGAGATGCGGTGCGCTCACAATCATAAGGCCACATACGTCGCAGTCAGTCGGTACATCGCAGACCTTGCTCATGCACCGTGGACAGAGGAAGCCCTGGCTCCGCATTTCTGCGTGACACACGCACAAGCTTGCAGGCGACGCGTCCGGCAGCCGCGTCGGGAACCCCATCATCATGAGATCTGCGGCAGGGTTTGCTACTGTGTTGCTAGCGGTGCCATTGGCTGACGCTGATGGGCGAGTAAGTGCTCGCTGAGCAGGTGGCGGCACAAGCTCGAATAGCAAGTCTTTGTAGTGGCCCTCATTCATCGCCACGCCAAATTGGCCTGTGAGCTCAGAACATGTCAGAAGGAGTGTGCACCAAGGCATGTTGGTCGCGTACCGCCAGTTTTTTCACACATGTCTCGGCATATCTTCATTTCAGCTGCAAGTGCAACCACCGATATTCGAATTCGACTTTTGACACATGCGTCAATAGCATCGTGTATATTTCCTGGGTCGCATGTAGTTAACGACCCAAATATGATTAGTAGCTCGCGAGATGATTGCGTCGGAAGATGGCTACGAATGATAACTGGAGACTTAACATTGAAGGAGGCTTTCAAAAGACGTACCTCATCGTTCCACGAGCCATTTCTATGGCATTTTGCAAACTAGGCTCTCCCACTGGTTCCAACTTATGTCTATCGGCAATTGATTTTAAAACGTCTTGAGGGTTACCTGAAAAGATGTTTAATTTTATAGAATGAGCAGCATCTTACGGCTGACCGACCTGACATTTCACAAATACGTTCCCCTAGTCCTGCACGCATTCCGACAACACCAATTTGTCCAAGTGGATTCTGGTCGAACCATTCGGTCACGAACTCGCGCGCGTATTGTAGCGACAAGTCGAATCGCGTTGGCCTCATGTCTCGATCCAACATGGAGGCAGACAAGTCAAGGACAAGAACAAGATGACGAATTATAGTGCGTCGAATTGCCGAAGCGGGTGCCAACAGTCTGAAAGCGAGTATTATGAGGTGGGTGCAGAGTATATGTATCCAAACGTCCATACCTGCGTCGACGTCCGCGCGCCAAAAGGTCTTCCACCGACGTCTGCAAACTGCCTGCTTCGTCTTCCTGCACAGTCTCCCAAGAACGCGTGAACGATGCCTCCCATGTGTAGGCTTGCTGGACAGGTATGTGCACAAGTGTATCTCAGGAGGGTTATCGGTACAAACGCACTGTATCCTTTGCTTTCCCTTTCCCTTTGTCCTGTTTGCGCTTGTCGCCAGCCTTTGGCTTAGCTTTCCCTTTCCCCTTGGTGTTTGTGTGCTCAAGGTCAATGGAAATGTCGGAGTCATCCGAGTCCACTTGCATGCGATTATTCGCTTTACCAGGTGCCATGTCAAATGTTCAAGGGAATCTTAAAAACGGGATGGTGGATGGTGGCGGCGAGCAAACACACGACGAGGTGGATGGACTGACGACTTGCGGCCCGGCCGTCGTTCACGCGCCGCCGCCGCAGTGATGGCAGGAGACTTTTCATTTCTTCTGGACAACATCAATATCAACTGACGGACGGCGAGCAAATGGTATTCTAGTGTTGTCCATTTCTCAAAATGCATGGTCCCGCCTCAGAAAAAATCAATCCCTATGGTTCCACCACGACTCAATGGCTCCCTGCGGCTGGTCATTACTGGAGCTTATCTCGCGGATCTTGTGTAACCACTAAGACACTCCAGACAGCGGCGCACATGCTCGGTTCCTTTTCTGTTCACTATTGCTTTGGGTTTGTCTAATCGCCCCCTCGGGCAATCGCCAATTATCATACTTCCGAGTAGTCCTATCATCGACCTGGGCATCCACCGTACTTCCCTGCAGAAATATTTGAACCCCAAAATTTCGATTGGGATACCGTATTACCCTGGGTCTAAGATCCGTCTTCTCGTGAGTGTATGCATTCCATCGACATCTTCATCCTTAGATCTCGGTGGGGCTGTTCAATTTGGAATTCCCTCAGCAAGACATGTGCTCGGTCAGGCTCAGTCCCAAAAAGTGTCGTGGGGTTCGGGGACATACCGGTCTCTAGCGGTCTCTTCAAATCTGCATTGACATAATCCCTCTTGTTTAAATCGCTAGAAACAGCTAGAAAGCAGCTAGAAACCCATGGTTATCCATCAGCCTCCGTCGTGCTCAACCGTTTATGGGAAGTGCGTTACCGACGATGATGATCTAACGTGGTTACTTTGAGATATTAGGCGGACGCATCAAATTTTACTTCACTATATTTGTTCGGGAGGATCATAGGCCAATAGCACTCGGGTTGCCAAAGGCGTTCATACTAGCGTCTGGCAGCGTCTGGCGTATCATTCTTGGTTTACCAAATAACTGCGAGATTAATGTACCACCATACACATGGGCAGAAAACTTGCCTGCACATCTTCATTTGCAAAATTAATTCTAGCCTCACTCAAGCCTATCAATGCCTTATCACAATCTCAACAATTCCGTTGTTCTATGTGAACACGTTGTAGAACCTCTTTGACAATTCATCGGCAGCGGTCTAATCAAATCGGGAGTACGTCTATACCCCAACTTCAAAATTGTGGTCATTGTTCACCTTTTTCTTTGCATAGGCATTGGGCAACGTTAGACGCCGTACCATATTACCTTGTTATGTCTAATCTTGATAAAGGTTGTTCTGGAGCGCCCCAATATCTATGCATACATATTCGTGCCGGATTGATGTCATGGACATTACTTTAGCGCCTACGTTTCTGATTAGATGCGGATCTCATCCGCCGATCAGGTATAAAGACCCGGTCAGCACCCTTTGTAGTGCATACCTCTCTGGTGGCAATGGTATTCGACGATGGCGCTCATGACAACTTCAAGCCCGTAAACGGGGCCACACTCCCTTCTCCTTCACTGGATACAACCACTCTTCTCTCGAAGTTCATCAAGTCACACAACGAACTCGCAAGCTTCAAGTAAGTTGGGAAGCATTGGATACCTTATTTTGATAACCAGGCAATATCAGGACTTCGCCTGTTGTTGTCAATGGCCATACCTTGAATACAGCAGCAATTGTTGCTGCAGCTAGGTACTCTGCGACTGTCGAACTTGACGACTCAGAAATAGTCAAGGACCGTGTCCTGAAGAGCCGCCAGGTTATCATTGATAAAGTCGCTAGTGGCGCCAGCGTATATGGCCTGTCCACAGGATTTGGTGGGAGTGGTAAGTTTAATATTCCTCGCAATCATAGGTCATGCTGAACCCCTACCTCAAGCCGACACACGTACTGACGAGCCGCTAATGCTGGGTCACGCACTCATTCAGCATCAACATGTTGGTGTCCTTCCCACTTCCACAGAACCGCCTAGCATTCGTCCCCTTCAGGACCCTAACACTTCCACCACCATGCCCGAGGCTTGGGTTAGGTAACTATTAAGACATTCATAATTCAGAAAGCCTGTACTCATGAACTTTGTGCCACAACAGGGCAGCAATCTTGATCAGGATGAATTCTCTTATTAGAGGTCACTCCGGTGTTAGGTTAGTAACAAGCGCGTGGACGGCGAGGAAGAAGTCTTGATTCATTATTTCATTTACAGATGGGAGCTCATCGAAAAAATGAATGAACTTCTTACGGCTGATATCGTTCCTGTAATTCCACTGCGGGGAAGCATCTCTGCCTCGGGAGGCAAGTATCAATTACATTTCATTTTGAACATCATTTAACTTGGACCTAATAATTTAGATCTATCACCATTGTCATACATAGCCGGAACTTTAGGTACGACGTGCTTTATTTAACGCTCGGGTACCATCTGACTCAACTGCACTAGTTGGAAACGAATCTATTCAATGCTATGATGGTCCGCAAACTTTTGGACCTCGCCAGAAGGTCCCTTCCTGCGAAGCTTTGCACAATCATGGTATCGAGCCTATCTCGTTGGCGTCCAAGGAGCATCTTGGAATCTTGAATGGCACCGCTGTTTCTGCGGCTGTAGCCGCGCTAGCTGTTGATGATGCACTGCACCTCGCTTTACTCGCGCAGGTCTGCACGGCTATGGGGACAGAAGCTTTGAATGGCACCAGTGGCTCATACGCACCCTTCATCCACGACGTCGCACGCCCTCATCCTGGCCAGGTCGGTTCCCTCTTCAACCACAACTATGTAATGAATTGAACATACTTTTGATAGGTTGAAGCTGCCAAAAATATTTACCATCTACTCCAAGGAAGTAAATTGGCACAGCTGCACGAATCGGAGGTTACCCTTGAGGAGGATCGCTATGTCTTGAGGCAAGATCGATATCCTCTGCGGACCTCGCCGCAGTTCCTGGGCCCGCAGATCGAGGACATTCTCTCTGCTATGGCTGCTGTAACTCAGGAGTGTAACTCGAGTTCGTATGAATAATTCACATTCTTACATCCATCTGACCGTACGCTCTCAGCAACTGATAATCCTCTCGTCGAGAGCGAAACTGGAATTATCCATCACGGCGGTAACTTCCAGGCCATGGCTGTCACGAACGCCATGGAGAAAACCCGTCTTTCCCTGCACCATATTGGGAAGCTGTTATTCTCCCAGAGCACCGAGCTTCTCAATCCCGCCATGAACCATGGCTTACCGCCTTCTCTTGCCGCCAGCGATCCTTCCCTGAACTATCACGGTAAAGGAGTAGACATCGCCACGGCTTCTTACGTGGCGGAGCTTGGTTATCTCGCTACCCCTGTGTCGACACACATTCAGTCAGCGGAGATGCACAACCAAGCTATCAAGTGCGTTTTATCTTTGTTGCTGCCTCTGACTGTGTCTCCTAACATTTGCTTCTAGCTCTCTTGCCTTAATATCCGCAAGAGCTACGGTCACATCTTTGGATGTCCTGTCCATGCTAATGGCATCGTACCTTTACCTTCTCTGCCAAGGTACTTTTGTTTTTTCAATCTTTCATCAACGAACTGTGAACTGATCATGCAACCTTCTATTTTAGCATTGGACTTACGCACCATGAGGGGTGAATTTATTCGTGGCCTTGAATCTTTGCTGCAGACAGAGGTAGCGGCTTCCTTCAGCCAGTTCCTGTCGTCCTCAAACGTGTCTTTCCTTACTGTTAAACTTCTCCACATCATGGAAAACGCATTCGATAAGACAACGGTCATGGATGCTGCCGACCAAATGCAGGCCACGGCGGCGGCGACCTCTCCTGCGATCATTGACTTCTTCGTGAATCTCAAACCCGAAGATGCTACTTCTTCCCCATCTCTTAGCGAAGTAGCTGCCTTCCGTTCGAGGGTCTCTGCAAAGGCTACGGACCTGCTGGAAACACTGAGGAAAGAATACCTTACTGGTGCCCGTGGTGCTGCCCCTGCGAGCTCCCAACTCGGGAGGACAAAGGGTATGTATGAATATATTCGTAGGGACCTCGGAATCCGGATGCATGGCGCTGAGAACCACGGCCATTTTGTCAATGGCATTGGACACGACGACGTATCTATTGGCCAGAATATTTCCAAGATCTATGAGGTAATGTCCACCCCCTTTGGTGTTGCACCGCAGTCTTCTCAACGCCAACTTTTTTGCACTCATTCTAGGCTATCCGCGATGGTCATATCCGAAACACCATTATTGCATTGTTTTTGTAAATTTACTTGGGTGGGAATCTACATCTTATAGTAATTTGCACTAGTACTAGTTCCGTTACTCTTGTTATTGGAACCAGAACATATAAGATGAACAGATTATTTCAATGGCCGCTGCGTCTCTCCTCTTATTTAGAACTAAATAAGGTATGCTAGCAAGTACAATATGCAAAGATAAACAAAAAATGGATAACTTATTTAACGATAGATAGTGAACTGAACCGGGTGGTCCATAGATATATTGAGAAAGCTTTAAATTTGCGTTATTTGACCTGCTGGTCTAAATGATACTCTGACCTCTGCAACTTCTTTTCGAGCTGCTTTCATCAAGCGCTCGATCTCCCTTTCCAAGGCAGAAGACTGGGAGATGGTGATATCGGCTGGGACTTCTGCTACTAGATCGACAAAAAGCAGGGACCCGGCATGACGGGCGCGTAAATGCTGGATGGACACTAATGGAGGAAGCAGAGTACCGTCGTGGTCGTCAACAAGCTGGTTGGCCCCCGATTTGTCCAAGAGAGGTGCGATGATCTTTCTCAGTGACTGTTGCGTGCGAGGTGAAACTCCGGCATCCGTAAGATCCCCCCATGCGCCCGCAAGGAGGCCAAATCCCTGCTGCAGAATTACAGCAGACACCACAAGTCCTAGAGGATAAGAAGTTTATTAGAAAAGAAGAAAGACCTTCGTTGTACGCTACACTTGCCTCCAATAGGATCAAGTGGAAATGCTGGGAAGAACCAGGTGCCGAGAATAGCAAAGAACGCAACCAGACTAGAATACGCGTCGCTCCGGTGGTGAATCGCATTTGCGAGCAGCACACTGCTCTTCTCGTCGTCCGCAACACTTTTAGTAATTCGATACAACCACTCCTTGCACAGCACGCCGGCCGCCGCGAACCAGGCTGCGTTGACATCAACGGATTGCACATGGTGGTGGCCGATATCGGGCAGCGGTGCGGTCGATGAAATGTATGCGAGAACGTCCTGCAGCGTCCCCGCGGGCAGAGTGTTGACCGTCTCTCCTAATGCGACAATGAGCAGGTGGTATGAGTGGAACCCGATTCCGAGAGCACCCCCGATCAGAAGTAGGGATATAGTAGTCGTTCCAAGGGTCTCGAACTTGGCAAATCCGTATGGGTACGTCTCTGAAGGCGGCTTGCGGGACAGGCGCCAGCAGAAGAGAGTGACAAAGTCGCCCAGTAGATCTGGATGACTTTCAGTTGGACCAGCAACTAAGAGTGACGCGACGTACCACTCAAAGAATGACCTGCATCTGCGAGCAGCGACGCTGAGTGCATATACCAGCCCGCAACACCCTTGGCCAGGGTCAACGCGACGTTGGAGAACAGCCCCACCAGTGTGATATAGCTTCCCCGGTCGCCTACGCCGTCTAAGTTAGTGGTACACGACGAGTCGCAAGGCAGACGTACCGGTCCCCTTCAGTGCCTTGATGATCTGCTCTGCGTCGTGTGCATGCCCCTCCTCCCCGTGCGAGTGCGAATGGCCGAATATCGAATGGGAGTGCGAGTGCGAGTGTTCGTCATGGTGGTCATGGTCGTGGTTGGTGGCTTTGTGGCCGTTCGTGGGCTTGTGCTCCTCGGTGGGGCCCTTGGTGGACTGGGCGCGTGCGTGGGGCATTCTGTAGCGCAGCGGGGGAATATAGGAGGAATGGAGGAGGAGGGGGGCGGGGAGAGGTATATGTCCGATGATAGTGGACACGTTAGTTCTCAGGGACAGTGGGACTGGATTGGTGCAATGACACGACAACAAAAGCTGGATACGTGGTCTTTTTGAGGCGGCGAGGGCTGGGAGGAGATGGGGGTTGCCTGTTCTGATTGGCCGCGCTACGGAGGATATCATAGTACCGACCTGATCTCGAGCTTCTGCCCGACGTATCGCAGGATGTCTGCAGGTCGTCTATGCGGCTCGCAACAAGATGCGAGCCTCTCCTTTTCCGTCGCATAAATATCTTCTCAGCTATGGGAACCCTGCTCCGCAATCGTGATCATGACCACAGTACGAGAAATCGGCAGCACAGTCCGTTGTCCAATCCTTGGCGCCCATCTCTGTCTGGACAGCTCTCGATTCGCGTCATCGTTCCATCATCATCTATCCAATTACACGCCCGCATATACATATTTACAATTTAAGTGGCACATAAATGCTCTCCAGAAGCTGCACAACTCTTGGTAACTGCGGATCGTCATCTCGACCTAGCGCTTCTTTCGCAATATATGTCAAATCCCCCTTCGGCACATTGTATTCAGCCAGCGTAGACTGCAGTCCCAGGTTGATCACAAGCCTATATCAAGCAGTTAGCAGGGTGGGCAACCCGTCAGTTCGCACTCTACGTACTCGTTAATCAGGCTAGCCAAACGACGAACATCACCTTCCACGGAACCAGTGGAGGCTTCGTGAAGGGGAAAGAGAGCCGCCGCGAGCAACCGCTTGTCCTCTTCAGATGCGTTTTCAGACTTCATAAAGACAGTGGGTGCCAATGTCAAGCACTGCCAATTAGCCGTGTTAACATTGATGAAATGACTGGTAAGTACAGCAACAAACCGATGTGATTCCATGTGGAATTTTGTATTTCGCTCCTAATTTATGGCCGAGGGAGTGTGAGATACCTAAAGCGCTGTGCAAACTTCAGCAACGATGGAAAAAGCATAGGTCGATTAATAGCTATACCTGTACTTTTCAAGCTTAATAGGCCACAAGCTCATCCACGACGCTATCTGCAGCCTCTGGCGGACTTCCACAGAAGTAGGGTTTGCCTTGGACTCTGGGAGATACTTAAACAAGTCCGCCAAAGCTGCATAGCAAAGCACCTTTTGTGGGTGAGTAATAAGAGGTCGGTACAGGTTCTCTGTAAGAGTTTTAGAGCCTTGATATATTTATTTAGAAAACGCAACCCACCAACAGCGTGATCCAGTGCGCGGATACCCGTGGATAACCTGTAGGGTATGACTTAGGTCGAGTAAATCGCCTATGTAGTAGAAAACCTACCATAGTCTTTCTGGCGTTGCCAAAGTTAGTTCCGCATCTAAAATAATTCCAGCTGGTGCCAATTCCTGAGAAGAGACGGCGACTTTGACACCTTCGTCATTTGTAAATCCAGCGCCAACCTGTGCATACTTTAGATTTGAAACAAGCGCATAAAAAGCACTTACGCTATATTCAGCCGCGCTCAATGTCGTCGGAATAGCAATTTGGGGAGGTGTTCGTCCGCCGGATTCAAGCTGAATATTATACAAAATAGCCTTGGACGCATCGACAGGGGAGCCTCCGCCAACGGCTACAATAAAATCACAGCCAGTCTCTCTGTAGTGCTTTATACCGTTGCGGATCCCAGCGATAGGTGAATGCTCGCCGATCTCAGTGAAGGTCGCTCCCCAAGCGTCATGCTCTTTCAGAATGGCTTCCACTTTCCTCACAACATCAGTCTGGCAGTATCAGGCATTCAGTCAGAGTGAACGGGCTCAAAATCAAGACCAGCTTACCTTCTCGTTAAGACTCTTCCCTGTGACAACAAGCGCCTTCTTGACTGCCAATACCTTCAACAAAGTCGGCAAAGCAGTCTTGACCGATCCTGGGCCATAATATACTCCTTTCAGCGTGTCTGTCCAACTGTAGACGCCTGACAAGGGAGGTGTATCAAATGTGCGAGTATCCAGAGTCGACATGGTAGAGGGCTGGGAGCAGAGTCAGTTCGTTCTCAGACGACCTTCTTGTCTCTATCTGCTTACTGATGCTTATGAGCTTTGGATTATCTTCCCCATATATGCTGACGTCATATAATTAGGGTGCCTGTGATTGTTTTTCCAATTAGAGGTGATTCCAGGGCCGTAAGAGACCGTAAGAGGCGTGGGCACTCTATAGCTTGCCGGACCATTCTAACATCCTCAACGATAGTCTGTCGCGTCACAAAGGAATTTAACTGAAAGGCAAACAGGATAAAGCGGCGTCATGAGTTCAATGCAGGTACTAGCGAGGACTGGTCAACGCGCAATTTGCTTCCGCTCGATCAAAAGAACGGTCACGAGGCCGACAGCGACACGATTTAACTCTTCCGTGACCTCGCGCCAGCGCCCTGCTTTCAATCACACCTCCACGTTCACCTATGTCAGTTCACCTTCGCCTGGGTGGCAGCTCGGCGATGGACCAGGACGCAATGCACTCAAGGAAGACAAAGATAGCCACAGTTCCCAAAGAAAAACGTGGGATCTGGCCAATTCAGACAATATGAGGTGTGTAAATGAAAGCATAACAGCTTCGCCATTATACTGAATTGTATGCTTGTAATTAAGAGATGCATACCGTCTTTTAACGTCCGCAATAGTTCCACGTCCAATCGCATTTGTTTCTACATTATCAGAAGACGGCCAGCCCAACCTTGCGCCCTTTAGGTTCGTTGGCGATGGGCGCACAGTTTTAATATCTGATGTTTCTTTCTACCGGCAGCTACTTCTCCATGGTACGTGAGCGCAACCTGGAAGGAATATCAGGAGCTGAACAACTATGCAGGTGTCACATAATCCGCCTATGATTAGCATTTCCTGCAGTTTGTCAAAACGTCGTCCTAAGGACACGAGGGAAAACATCCTTGCCACCAAAGAATTCACCGTAAATATTGTCACCGAGGCAATTGCGGAGGCAGCAAACTCTACCTCTGTGGAGTCCCCAGCCTCTACTGATGAATGGATAATCAGTGGTCTCAGCCAGGAGCAAAGTGTAAGCTCTAGGCCCTTTCAAATCTGGAGGACCTCGCCGGACTTAACCAGCTCCCCTGTGACAGGCCCAAGTCAAGCCTGCATTAGTACGAGAAAGCCCTATCGGCATGGAGTGCGAGGTACGTGACAAGTGTAACTGGTAGGCGGTAAACTGATCGTCCATGATGCTTGAATTGTAGCTGCATAGCTATCAGGATATCAGTCCCTCGACGTCATCGGAGCCTACGACCACGGTAGTTCTCGGCCTTATCAAGAGGGTACACGTCCATGAATCAGTGCTCAATGAAGACGGCGAAACTGTGGATCCCTCCAAGTTGAGGCCAATTGCGCGTCTTGGGGGTACAACATACTCCAGGTTACTCGAAGGTTTCGATTTGCCTCGAGTTTCATGGCGTGCTATCGCGGAGAAATATGACGGACTTTCTGTAAGACTTAGATAATGGCCCCCCTCTCTATTGGACCAGGTCGTAGCACGAGTGAGATACCCCTAGCGTAAAGGTGATATAATGACCTCGACCTATGCCATTACGCAACATTTCTTGTGAATCGGAATCTGGTTGTCCACAACAGAAAGACAGGACATCAAAGAAGAGCCAAGATTCTGCAAGTCGAATGCCTTATCATGCATCGATGATCGATTGACAGAGAGTAAGAAGGGTAGAGCTGAGAAAATCTATGCCAAATATGAAGTAGGCAGAAAGACGAAAATGGAGAGACGTAGCCGGTGCCCATTTTCCGGGTCGGTTTCTGTATGAAGCGTCCATGTACACGTTCATTTCAGTTGGATTTGTGTTGGATTTGTGCAGGGTTTGTGTAGGAGGGTAATTCTGAGTGGACACGTGTTTTGGATCTTGAACCTTGTACTGTCCTTTTTAAGTTCTTCCTTAATATTCCTCATTCCCCTTCCCCTGTAAGCCAGTCAATTCACCGTCCTCCTCTCACCTTCATATTTACTCCTAATTCTGTACAGACTGCCATAAGCTCCATTTTCTCGCCGCTGGCGAGTATTCCACCGGTCAGCATTCTCCTCCCTGCACATATTGACTTAAGCGCTTATAATGTATCCCTTCAAAGTCTGCCATGGCAGATCACGAAACGGACATGTCCAAAGCAGAGCAGAGGTCCGCGGCCGTAGAAAGACTAAGACGCGCAGCATCCCTACCGAGAATGAAGGACGGCCGTCGTCCACCAATGCACGTCGAAGCGGTTAGCGAGGGAGAGAGGGCACAGGGCGAGGAGGAGAGAGGAGGAACTGAGACCGACAAGACGTCAGACGAAGCACAAATGAGCAGTAACGAACGAGAGAACGAGATGGATGCGCTCGAGTCGAAGACGTCCGACCCGGACAGCGACCACCTTCCAATCCCTACCCAAAAACCTGTGGATGTTGACGTCGAAGCTGACACGGAACTGGAAGAACGTTCTCTCTCGCCTACGACAGCTTTCAAAAAACGACGATCGAGGTCGCGCTCGCGCTCACGAGGGTCCAAAGACTTCAAGGGCAAATTCAAGCCTCCACAATCGCCTGCGCCCCAGATAGCTGGGGATTCCTCTCAAGATGAAAAACCTCCTCTTCCCCCTCCTGCCTTGGTGCCTATGGTTCCTCCACTTCTATCACCGGTACCACACTTTCCATTTCTGCAGCAATCCCGCTTTCTACGCTCTCCGGGTCCAGTGACGCCAGAAATGGCGCTCTTCTATCCCGGAACTTCACCATCGACGCCGCTACCCACATTGGAAGACCTTCAAAGAGGCCTGATCCGCTCCAATAGTGCGGGAAGCGCAGCCGCAGCCGGTCGACGAATGGCTATGCACAAACTGACTGGAGGCACCGAAACATATGACCCACCATCATCTTCGCCAACCCCGCCCCCGTCAGTTCCTAAACTGAGTAGAAATAACACGGTGTCCGGGGGTGAACGCATTGCTGCGAGGCAAAATATGTTGAATCGATTGGGCACTCGTATCACGAAGAAAGAAGTGGATGCAGAGGCCGCAAGCAGTGCTGAAGACAGAAGTGCCATTTCTCCCTCTCCAACTGCGAAGCGTCGTAGGAGACGTTCCCGTAAAAATTCGACTGCGCCGAACCCCAACATAACAATATCTGATTCGGAATTCAATTCTACAGCCGGGGATACCGTTACCCCAGTCACTCCCCACCCTGCTGTACAGGAACAGTATGTTGAACTTCGAGCGCAGTCAGTCACCCCCAATCAACTTTCGAGTTCCCGGAACCAAAGCCATGAACGTCCTCCAGTACAAGACACGTCGCCACCACCTCTTCCTGTCCAAAGCGCGGTTAGTGTCGTAGATGATGGGTTCAAAGGGCAAGAGCAAGCACATCGGCGGAGCGTGCTTGTTGAAGATCCAGAAGAGGACGAAGAAGACAGGTATGTTCCTACGCAGAGATATACTCCGTCGTCGGGGACTCCCGTCCATGCATTCAGCAATCAAGAAAATCTTCGGTTGTACCAGCATCCGTCAGAGACGTCATCTAATGGGCCCTTGGATTCCCGCTCTCCTTCGTCCATGGGGCTGTCTATAGCATACAACCAGAGGGCGCCGTCACGAAATGGACTCTTCACGAATAGCCCTTTCAATGTCCCTCTAAAGGAAAGAGCGCTCAGCGAAGAAGAGGAGGAGGAACGAGTTCTTTATCCAGTTCCAAGAGTCGAATCAAGTTCAGTGGAATTTGATAGTCAAGAACGGATACTTAGCTGGGTTGCATCTCCGGGTGAGAATATTTTATACAATGTTGATTCATTTCTAAACATCTCAATTAGTGCCAGAATACCGTATGCCCGTGGATGAGGATGAAGAC
This sequence comes from Stropharia rugosoannulata, assembly GCA_028532985.1. NCBI lineage: Eukaryota > Fungi > Basidiomycota > Agaricomycetes > Agaricales > Strophariaceae > Stropharia > Stropharia rugosoannulata. The sequence goes on along the minus strand of JANCIK010000001.1, from coordinate 2,075,899 downwards.
GATGAGGTGCAAGAAATAGAAGTTCATATGGGACCTGATGAGGGCGGAGAGGATGATACTCACCCTTCTCCAGCGTCTCATAACCAGTACTTACCAGACGATGGATCGTCAAGCTCCCAAAGTGTTGTCCTTGAGATTGAGGCTGCACGCGAACATCTCAACCTATATAACCCTTCATCGCCCGGTCCTGTGTCACAACCCCCGTCTGTTGATGGCTCTGTCTCACCACAGTTCATGCCAACACGGTTATCTGTTGCCTCCCGCATACAGAGTATAGGCGACCGTTCTCCATTGACCACAGAGTTTTCGGAATGGGATGATAAATACGCTTCTGCAGATTCGTCCAAACGTGAACCTTCGTCTAGTCCATGGGAGAAGGCGAAGAACATTCTCTCGAGAGCAGGTTCTCGCACAGGTAGACGTTCGCGGACCAACAGCATTGCTGCACGGGAACGGCGAGAACATAATACGGATTCGAGTATTAGTCGAGAAAGTGGAGCCAGTCTTACTACAACGAAGACAGATCAGGGTGATGTGCAAAATCTTGTCCAGGTCCAGGCACCACCTTTAATGCAGTCCCCTTCTGCATCTGCATCTATTTCATCTCTTGCTCCTCATGCGCCAACGAGAGGCAGTGTTTCTCCCATACCCCCGCCCTCTTCATCCGACATGGCTAAATACCAAAATGCGAAACTATTCCCTTTCCCGGGCATGTTAAAGTTGGAAGAAGAGCGCCGTGCCAAGAATTACATATTACCCTCATCAAATCAGGATGCTGGCAGCCAACCTTACGAGGAAGTTCAAGCTCAGGCTACAGGCTATCCCTTCGCGACAACCTCCACTCCGGCATCAGACGTTAACAGAGAGCGCGGACTATCGCGGGAACACTCTGACCAACGCCTTCATACCAAGTACGGGACCGAGCAGAGTGTCATGACCCCAGGGCCTTCATCACATCCTGAATATATAGATGTGTCTCCGCCCCAACAGAATGGATCAAGCTACAATTTGAAGCTACCTACAACCTTACCTGGTGTGAAACAGTGGTTGAGTAAGAACTCCAAAAAAAAGACTGCGTCACCGGCAGGCTCTATGCCAGGAACCGTCACTCTTCCGCTCACTGAACCACAAAGCACGCCGCCTATCACCAATAAGAAGCCATCGATATCTGATATCTTTAACCGGAAAACCAATGAGCTCGCCGACTGGGACGATAGTCCAGAGCCGCTGATCGTACATGACGATTCCTCCCCGTTGAAACAGTTGACGACGGCTTCAAGTAATGTTGGCATTGATAGGGTTAATGTCCCGGAACGAACTCAAACACCGAAGGGCCATCAATTACCGCCTCTCGAGTTTGGTTCAGGGCGTGCATCACCATTTAAATTCCCTACCGGACCCTCAGTAAACAGGTTGACCGCCGCCACCCCTGATCCTTCTTCTATCAGCGAATACCCTGCACCTACCGCTTCCGAGTCTTCATCAACATCGTCCTCTCTCTCCTCATCTTCAGCAGCCCGCATACGCCAAATTATTCTCGACCGGCTGGACGAACATATATCCAAGACCTTTAGATTGGAAGATACACCTCGTAAACTCATACTTTCGTCACCTGTTTTGCAAGTGGTCAATCCTAATACTGTGAAAGACCGATTCCTTTTCCTGTTCAACGATATACTCATCATCGCGAAGCCTGTAAATTTCGATCAGGACAGTCTCATGGATACCTACAAATTGAGCTTACCGGACAGGAAGTATACAGTGAAGAGTGTGGTGCAGTTGCGAAACGTGCATTTCTGTGCAGATCGATCGGATGCAGGAAAGATTCAAGCAAATAGTCCACGCAATGCGCTGTTACGGACGTTCGTTTCTCAATTCCCCAAAGAACCCGACCAGGCTATTGCGACGCTTTTCACGAAATCCGGTCTTTCAGACGATCCCGTTTTGCTCGGACAACTATTGTTCAAGACACTGGACCTTGACAGAAGCAGTCTCGGAGAATATCTGTCTAGGAAGACGTCAAAGACTGTTCTCAAATCATATCTCGATAGCTTCGGATTCGCGGGCCTAAGAGTAGATGTTGCATTACGTGTGTTCTTGCAGTCTATTAATGTCTCCCGATATTCACAATCGTATGCCGCCCTCGAACTCCTTCTTGATGCTTTTGCCAGCCGGTGGTACGAAGCCAACGCGAAGTTCGTGGCGTATGACAAAGATATGGCCATTCGTCTAATACGAGGACTAGCGCAACTCAATGAACGCCTGCATGGCAGCATTGCAGACGAGCCTGGACCAACAGACCATATTCATCGGAACGTTTCAAGCAAAGAATTTGTCGATGCATTCCGTAGGCACGACGTGCGTTATTTCGTCTCGGACGAACTCCTGCAGGATTTGTACCGTTCTGTTTACCGGGAACGACTATGCCAAGCTACAGTATCCGGTTCTCAAGAGACAGTCATTACTATAAAGCGACCACTTCCGGGAAGATTGATCTACAAAGCGCAGTCTGATCCTATCATATTCCGTCTCCCACAAGCCGACCCCGGACTTACAATCGCGCTATATGGGCAAGACTTGACTTTCGACCCGCCTGTTTTACAGTTCATAAAGTCGTCAGAGGCCTCTTTCCGTGTTACAGGGACATCGTTGGGTACCAAGTCGATTACTATGTGTCGCTCTGGCCCGAACGCTATCAAATACTCGGGTATTCCGCTCAGCCATACTGTAGTTGTCGAGCGCGCCTTTATGCGTAATACGTTCCAACTTGCGTTCCTGAACCATGCTGAGGAAAAGCGGAGATACATGTTCAGCGTCGATGATCCCATTATTCGAAATGAATGGGCGACGTCTATTCGCCGTCACATTGACTCCTCTACCGTGTCTTCCTCGACAGCCACAGGGCCCTCCCACGACGCGTCAAAATTCCGTAAAGCTGCAGATGCAGTTGCATTTAAGGTCCTTCAGGATACCCTGATGGGCAACTATATACCGACGCACCGGCTAAACGGTTCGTACAACTCGAACATCAGTGCGATTGCATCCCAATTTGGTGGGCCCGGTATACCGCTTTCGGGCTCGATTCACGCACGCTCGAAGTCGCGAAGCAGAGTTTATAGACATGGCGCAGGCAGGAACGAGCTGGACCTCCCGGCGGGTTCGTCGCAGGACTGCAACGACTTGACCGGCGAGTCGAGCGATCACGCGCACACGCCCGAGCAGGCAGACGGTGCGTTGTGGACTGCGCGCGATCTCGAAGTACAATGTCAGCAGAACAGCACGATTGGTCAGGTGCTTTCGTATGTACAGCTGGGTTTGGCGGAAGGCAGTCCTCCCTTTTCATGATTGAGAGTATCCGTGCTTCTGGCGTATTTAGTAAGTTAATTCCAGTCACGTCAGTGGACATAGTTTAATCATATCCCCGCCTTTTCAGTTTAACCCTCAATGTATATGTTCGACTGGCGTTCTCTATGTTTTATTATAATTCAGCTATGCTATCATGCCACTTTCCTATCTCCTAAGGCTTATCTCACTCTCGATACATCCACCTACATTTGTTATATCTAGGACTTTTTACCGCATACTTTTTTGAATACGTAGTACATCTCCATATTTATCGCAAATCATGTTCTGTTTTCCCCTACTGATGTGTCTGTATTAACTTGTGTTCCTAAACCAAGCAAATCTTATCCGGATTTAGTTCCTATCGTGGCGCCTTTATGCAATTTGATCTCCCAAATTTATGTGATAAAACCTGCGTACACGCTAGACCATAGCTCGCCTGTACCGTTTCATCTCATCAAAGATGGAGGTTAAAGGTAAGGGGGCACCGTTCGCAACGTGGCTATCAGTTATATCCAGATGCAACGTGTTTTCATTGATTCTTGCAATGACCATACCACCCGCGCATCGCCTTGCTTAAAGCAACAACGTGGATGCCTCGACTTGTTATCGAGAAAGGCATGCTCTGGGGGTTTCGCACTGTGATTTAGCAGGCGTACTGGCTAATTTTATTGCGTGGCTGCGGTGCTCACGCAATGTGGCCATGGCCGGTTCGTATATATTATCCAGACACTGATGTACCCCACATCTACATATCCTCCTGGCGAGTCTAACATATTACACCCTGAACCGAGTTTAGCGCCTCATATCTACCATTCCCTTCAACATTCCATTTACAATGACAGCACTCCATCGCTCAACGTCTACCCAGCATGGTCCCTACACCCCGACACATCCCCCCAGATACGGTCACAGTCGTTCACATCAGCCAGCACAGGGAACAAGCACAGGCCTTCCCTGGGAACATATGACGAAAGCATATGCATGGGTCTCGAATGAAGAAGACTACCTAAAGGGCCAGAAACGCAGCGTAAAGACGGAGGACTGGGTCCGCGAGCAACAGAGTCTCCTACACCACCATCCAAAGACAGCGTTTGCAGAAATACGGCCGCGCACGAACAAGATCCGGCGAAATGAGTGGGAAGAGCTTATTTATGTGTACAAAGTCGAGGCAGATCAGTGGATGAAGCAGGAGGCACACACACGCCGGCTGGCCGAAGAGCGCGAGAAGACAAAGATCCGGATCCAGGAGGAGGTGCGCAAGATGGAGCAGCGGTTCGAGGAGAAGCGCAAGGCGCAGGCGCGCGAGCGCGAAGAGATGCGGCGGAGGGCGTCGCAGGAGCGTCGCGAGCGACGCGAGAAGGAGGCACGGGACCGCGCCAAGCTGGACAAACTGATTCGGGACGCGTGGGCAAACTACGAGGCAGGCTGGACGGCGTTGACGTCGTCGACGGGGGCAGTCGAGTTTAAGAAGATTCCGTGGCCGCTAATCGTACCACCAAGGAACACGGGCGACCTCACGCGGGACGCTATCGTCGCGTTTTTATTTTCACCCATGCACTCGCCGACCGTGTCGCGCAAGGACCGGATCCGGAGCGCACAGCTGCGATGGCACCCCGACCGATTCCGACGGTTCATGGAGCGGATTGTGGCTGAGGAGCGAGCTGGGGTGGAGGAGGGCGTCGGGATCGTTGCGCGGTGTCTGAACGAGTTGATGGAACGGGAAAAGCGAAGGATGTAATATAGCTATTTGTGCTTGTTTGTTCCCGGAGGGCGAATTACGTCGCAATAAATAATTTCGGCTTCTGCTCTCTGGCTTACTCATTCCTCCTCCATGTTTTCGCGTCTCTCTCGTCTCCCCCTCCGCAGATGTCTGCACACCTCCTCCCCCGCTGCCAGGGCCACAAGCTCGCTGGCCCGGCCTGCTAAGATTGCCCTCGGAGTGTCCGCTGTCGCTGCCTCATACATCACTTGGCAATTGACGCAAGAGAAGAACCGATTGTATATGGACTCTCCCCGGCCTGCGGCCTGTGCGTTCGCTATTCTTCGTCTGCAATCGTGTGTACTTCTCTAACGCTAGAACAGCAACAGGAGACCATTCCACGCCGGCCAAATCCACCTCACGCAAAGAGGTGCCCTCGGAACCCAAGTCCGCTGCTGCTGCAGAGGCCGACGTGTTTGTTCCCGACGCGCCTTCCGTTCCCGACGCGGGCTCAGATACTAAAGCAGATACCCCATCAGCTGATGCAGAGGGGGAAGCACAGTCCGGTGAAGGCCAGGCAGCCAGTGGCGCGTTCAATCCAGAAACCGGAGAGATCAACTGGGACTGCCCTTGCTTGGGCGGAATGGCTCATGGACCCTGCGGACCTGAGTTCAGAGAGGCCTTTTCGTGCTTCGTCTTTTCCGAGGCTGAGCCAAAAGGAATCAACTGTGTAGACAAGTTCCAGAACATGCAGAACTGCTTCCGGGCTCACCCAGAAGTATACGCTGATGGTGCGTAATTGGTTTGTTTACAATGCAATCCCATTGACCTTTATCGTACGCAGAAATAATGGATGACGACGACGAGGAAGGTGCCCCTCTAGGAACGGATGCTTCATCCGACGTGCCACCTTCAGAACGCCCAGCTGAACCTACATTTAGTGGCGATGTGCCTTCCGCCGGGACATCCGAGACTGACAGCGTACCGGTGTCAACAAACTCATGAAACCACATAGACGCCTGACCAAAACCACCACGCCGGAGGATTATTTACACTGTAGACTTACAACATACCACTAATCCATTTTTATTGCACCCCCGCTTACATTTATAACCATATTTATAGCATGCCACAAGCAGAGGAACCAATGGAAAGTGTAAATCTTCAAACATAAAATTACGGTATCTAAGAGTACAGTGAACGGCTACAAGCACAAAATAACAACAGAATAACAGGACTACAACTAGGCATACATTAATAACATCAGTCTTCACCGTCATCCATCTTGAAGTGCTTCTCGATGACTTTATCCCCCAAGATATATCCGTTAGTAGCAAATAGTTTTGACCGCAAGAATGGTCTGGTATCATATATATCGTGGTCCTTGGCCTGCATAACATGTCAGCACTCAGTGAGAGTCAATCTCAATAGCGAACTAACCTTCTCTTCCAGCTCAGACAATTTAACGAGGACTTTCTCTGGTTGGGTATGGTGTCTCAGCTGGTATTCCCGAACCTTGACTTTGATAAGGTTTCCAAGGAGGAACGAAAGCAACTCCTCGTGGTCCTTGGATTGTGTCAGGTACTTTCTGAAGCCCTGTAGCACAATAAACAAATCAACATCCACATCAAGTAAGAGAACGGCTGCGTTACGCACTCTCTGCAAGGTCTTCTTAATGCTCAATTTCTGCGCACTGACGAAGCTGTTCACCGCAACTTCGATAGCGAGGTCGATATCGTCCGCGCGGACATATTCGCGGAGTGCCATCTTCGCGCTTGCCTCGGCCATACGGATCATACTCTCCAAGTGACGCACAGTGATGGGGTACGAGCCAGTTGCCATCGACTCGCGGCGCAGGTCTGCAAAAAGCCGAGCGAGCTTCTCTTGATCGAGGTCGAACAGTTTAGGCCTGATTTTCTCCTTGGCATACATAATGTACTTTCGCAGCACATCCTGGGGTATAATCTGCAGCACAGGAAGTCAGAAATCAAACATTAGTTAATAAACTAAAACTGACGTCGGCATCAAGGGATGTTGCCACGTCCATCTCCTCGGTCTCTTTATCGAACTTTGGATGACTGCGCAAGTGGCTGCCCACCACAAATCGTGCAAGGAGTTCATCCATAACCGGGTCCACGGTATCCTTCACAACGCACAACACGTCGAAACGCGACAGGATGGGCTCCGTCAGCTCTACATTTTGCGAGAAGGGGATGGTAGGGTTGTACCGCCCGCGGATAGGATTGGCAGCAGCAATGATCGCGCATCGCGCCTGCAGACTCGTTACAATACCAGCCTTGGAAATCGAGATGGACTGCTGCTCCATCGCTTCGTGGATGGACGTTCGGTCCGCATCGTTCATCTTGTCAAACTCGTCGATAAGGCAAGTGCCCTTGTCGGCAAGGACAAGAGCGCCGCCCTCCAGAGTCCATTCCCGCGTGATAGGATCTTTGCGCACACTGGCTGTCAGACCGACTGCCGAGGCTCCTTGACCCGTCGCAAAAACTGAGCGGTGGGCAGTTTTTTCGACGTATTTCAGGAATTGGGATTTGGCTGTGCCTGGGTCTCCCAGAAGGAGCACATTAATATCACCACGGATTCGATGCTTATGGTTGATATCCTTGGAGACACCGCCGAAAAGTGAGAGTGCGATGGCTGTTTTAATATCCTCATGGCCGTAGATGGAAGGGGCGATTGATTTAATGATTCGCTTCCGGATGCGTTCATCTTTTGCAAGATTTCGCATTTCTCGTTCGTCTTCTTCCGTGAGCCTAAATGCGGCAAAGAGATCCTCCTTCTTGTTAACGTGGTTCGCCTCAATGATAGTTGAGAAAACAGGGAATCCGTTTTTAGCATTCAGAGACGCGTCGAAGTTGTTTCTGTAAATTCCTGTGATTTCGACCTCCTCGCCTGGCTTTGCACTATCGATAAGATCCCATAGCAGAATAACCTCTCGGTGCCTAGGCAAGCGACCAGCAGGAACAGATCCTGGTGATTCCTGCAGTGTCAGTTTCTGGTAGTTGCGGTATACAGTCTGGGAGATAATCGATGAGTATTTGAATTTACACAAAAGATTTATGATTTAACCTGTTCAGAATTGACTGCAAAGGGGCCTTTGCTCTCGCAGTTGGCGCAATAGCTGATTTTAACTTCCTTTGACGCGTCCTGGTAGAATGGGCCAAGGACAGCACCACATTTCTTGCAGTCAAACTTGACATACTTGAGTTGCGGGAAAACTCCTGTTCTGCGAGTGACCACTCCGGATACGCGCACAAGGTTGTTGAGATTTGAGCGGCGTAGATCCCGAAGAGAAGAACTTAAAGGTAGGTCGGCAACGCGGACATGAACCTCTGAGTGAATTCGCTTGTAAGATGGGAAATAGACAAGAATGGCGTCGAGGGCGACTTCATCAAAAATTTCGAGCATTGCGGCAGGGGAGTTGGTCAGGAAATAAGCCAAGATAGGCTTCGAAAGGGCAAGATGAAGGTATGAAATTTCAAGCGATTCCGAGTTGGCTAGTGAAGAGGATAAGCAAGCGAGAAAACTTTACAGGCCATTTTACTTACTTTCACCCAAATGCTTTATTCGTTGACCGTATACAGACGCGCCATGCTCGTCGACATAGGTCATCAAGAACTGGCGGAAGTGGCGGACAATGGAACGTCGAACACGATCATGAGCAATCCACTCGACAATAGATTTGGCTTTGATGTCGCTGAGTTGTTCTAAGGGAATTTCCTGAGCCTGGTATAAGCAGAGTTTCAAGAATGAAAGATGCATATTCGTACATCGTCAACACCATCAAGATCGTCTGCATCCCTCCGTTCATCGTACTGTTTGCGCGTACGCCTCTTCATGTTCGCGATTCCTAGCTCGTCTCCGTCTTCGTCATCCATATCATTGTCGCTGTCCAGAAAAGCAGGCGCATGCGACCGCTCAAAAGCGCGTCTGCCCTTCCCCTTTCCTCGTTCAGCGCGGTCGCGTTGAGCCATCTTCCTTTCAGCAGCGCGACGCGCAGCAGCAGACATTTCTTCGATATCTTCGTCGTCTATTCCGGCTTCAGAGTACCTGTCTAAGACATCATTCTGTGCATAATCCCTGTAAAGCAGTTATAACTGTCAATATATATGAATGATGTGTGAACGTGGACATACTCTTCAAGTGCCTCTCCAAAAAGATCCTCTCCCTCCGCATCGTCATCTTCCCCTTCTGCATCTTGGATAGCATCCCGATCGTCCAAGCTGTCGTCTGTGTCAGAGAATGGTGCTGGTGGAGATGAGGGTGGGAGGGATGATTGCGAGTTGCGACGCGCTGGACCCGCGCCTTGGGGAGGTGATGAAGGTGCAGGAGACGAATCCCTCTGACGTTTGGCTCCGCGAGATGGCTATACGCATGTTTAGGTAGATTAAATGGACATTAAACACGTCTCTTACCATGGTATAGGATAATGAGGAGGTTTGTTAATGGCAACACGCGACGCGTTCAATTTTCCCTAACTTGCTGAGTTTCAAAAGCGCGTTCTGGCGGAGCCTCAATTCCCCAAGCACCATGCTGATTGTCAGGTTCCCTTGTATTTTCACTGCCATCATGTCTATTTCATTAATCTAATAGCGGGAGAGGATATAGTATGTGCCATAAGAGATATGCTGTGTATACTGAAATATGGTCAATTAAGCCTGACTGCCGTACCCCGCTTCCCTCAGGAAATCATCCGTGATATGTTTGGGGAAGTTCTCCAATGGTTTACTGCGATTTTCACTGGAGATTAGAATCCATTATACATGAGCAGTAAATCTAGAACTCACTCTCTAATATCCCATATATCCTCGCTACTCTTTTCCACTCGCCTGCGCGCCCACCATTCTGCTCGACGGTCAATCCAGGCTTCTCGCTGTTCCTCAGGATGCATAGCCTTCAGTGACAGGCAAAACTTGAATTCATCCAATTTCAGGTCACAGGCGCTCCGCTTCCCAAACCGGTATACAGATTTGATTTGGTTTCGAACGGCTGTAGACAATTCACTGTCAAGCTCTGGTCGCCTTCACTTGACATCGCTCTTTTTCTCACCATTGCAAGCAAGGTAGTCATCAAATACGCGGATACATCCAGGAATGTCTTCTGGTGTAGGATGAAGAACCTGTAGTCGCACCTTCTCCTGTTCTACTGCTTTCGCAAAGTCGAGCTTGGACATAATGGTGATGTATGTCACTACTAAACCCGCTTGCTCGGCACCAAGGTTGAGGATAATGCTCCAGGGAAACAAGGCCATACAATCTGCGGCGTTGAGAGCATGTTGCCCAAACGTTGCCTCCCAAGTGTAAGAAATGGTCAACAGTGTTTTAAGACTCAGGCTGGCTCTAAACTTGCTCGTCAAATTTTCAGTCTTTCCTAGGGCCTTCTTCGATTTTGTTTTCCCATTGCTCATAAGTAAATGCAGTCGAGCCATAACTTAATAAATTGCCTCGCGTTGGCTTTATCATGTGCTCTTCGCGCTAACTTCGTGCACCTCCCTTCTCAATTTACTCCGGAAGCGTCGCTCACCACAACTTACTGAGGCCACGTACTTAGCCCAAGAGTAAGGCCTGTTATAGGGAGACATTAATTGGAAGCATAGGATCCATGCTATACGTGTACTTGTGGGACTTTAATAATTTGCTTGAAAGTATGTCTGAGGTAAGTTGGGATACTTGAACATCATTAGCTGGTTCCTATAAACAAAAGTTCGGTATAATAAAGATACATAATCGAAACAGGACTTCTTCATCCCAAATATTTCCAAATCATGTAGAAACAGAAGAATGTAAACACTGCACCGGCAAGGAAAATATAAGTATCTTGTGTGCTTTTATCAAAATGTCAATAAAACTATTTCACAGAACGCGTATGCACAGACTAACCTGCGCCGCTCAATCCAACTAATTACACCTCTACTCAGCCCTAGAGTATTTGCAACGTTGAGTAGCCGCCGCTGAGTGCCTTTGAGCATATTCCGTTGATCCACTAGGTTATCCAGAACTTCCCGTCCTTGAGCCAAAAATTCATCTAGCCTGTTCTCGGTATTCTGAATGAAAGTATGTTCATCCAAAGCGCGATATTCCCGAGTACCCATTCCCATTTGAGATGTTGATTCACGAAAGGGCGATTCGGACACTATCTCATTTTGTGGCCGCAGACCTGGGTGAAGTGTAGAGGGATTCGAAGCTTGAGGATACCGTCGTCGGGCATCGGAGGGAGACATGGGGGCAGCGGCAGAGGCAGATATGAGTTCTGCGCGGTTAGACTCTTGAATCTGCACAGGCGGATATTGGTCAAGCGATTCCAACAGCTATGAATGTACGAACTGCGGCAGTGTTTTCGGCCTTGTAACGCTCGAATTGACTTCGTAGCTCAGCATAGTCAGCGCGGAACTTCTGTACTCGCCTATTAATGCATTAGAGATTGGTATGGATGTCACTGGGTATCGAAAATCATACAAACATTTGAGCTTTCTCCTGCTTAGCTTTGATCATTTCGCGCCTAGTCATTGAATCATAGTCGTCAATTGTCCGGTGCATAGCAGCAAGTGATGCGGATATCTGTCCTGCATAGGTAACCATAGAATTTAAATATTATGCTCGTAAGAGCATTAAGTACGGACAGTAATCACCTAAGAGGGCGGGAGAGTTGTCCCCATTCTTTAACTTTTCTATGTCCGCCTGTAAAGAATTTGTCTGGCGGACCCCTGAAGTGTATAGAGAATTCATGTTCTTCTAATGTTCCAGACTATTAGTGGTATAGTGTATAGCGTCGCACAGCGAGAAGAGTGGAAGAAGAAATTACAGCTTGCTGCGGCGCTGCGACAGCTGTGAAATGAGGTTCGCGTTAGAATCCAAGTGGATGCATCTGCCAAGGCACACGCCCGACACGTTTGTGACATGACCCCATCACGTGCCTATATGATGCTGAGCTCAAAGCTCAAAGCTCACTCGACCTTCGACGTTCAACTTGGACCATCAGTACTCAGTCTTGGTAAGGCTTACTCAGACGGTCGACCGTGTTTTTCCACCGTCCGAGCTATACTTCAACGTTCAACGCTGCTTAAGCCCTGCGAAATTAATCGTTGTCTCGCATATCTATCTCTATCTCTCTCATTTGAATCTCTCCCTCCGATTTGCATCAAGGCCAATGAACCACTAGCGCAACTTACGTCCAGAGACACTGGAACTGCTGGTATTGTCACCAACAAGCCTGTTGACTGCATGTCTAGTATTTTTTGATCACTGCCTTTGACACCATCGCTGCTTCTATGGGCTTTGGAAGTGTCTGTACGGATATTCTCAGCTATGCTCGTGGCTCTCGGATGTTCCGACAACTTGGTAAAGCGTTTTCTAGCAACCATTTACACACCGGGCAAAGTCAGCATCCCCAACCTCAAGGGGTACACAACCCGAGGACTTTCTTCCGCTTATAAAGCAGTTTACCGTGGTGTGTTGAAGATTTAAGCATTTCTCATCGATCTTATTACTCGAATACACCAGAGGACACCCTTAATTTGGTGCAATCAACGGCAGAACTATTCAGTTCTTTTTCTGGAATCTGTATGAAAGCTGTCCAGGGGTTCCCAAGTGCATAAAGATGAATACTTAAATCTTCAGATCGCCTTTGAATACCGTTCCGGCTACTTTTCGATTCGGCATACAGTCTCAAGTCTCCGAGGATTTCTTGCCTGTTTATTCTAAGTATAACGCCCCCAGATTCGGCAGTCTTCAGCAATTTTATAGACCTCCAGCTTCCGTGACTCGTCAGGTACATTCATATATGATGACAACCTTCTGCGCTTATAAATTTATAGCGAATCGCGAATAATCAATCTGAAGGTTCTGTCCTCGACGTCAAAGCTATCCGACGCTCGCCGATGTGGAAGCCCGAAAGGTGATCGTCCACCCGCTCAGGCCCTCCCGAGGTCAACGGAGACGCCACAGTACCCAGATCATGTAGAAATTACCGTCATGCGCGGCTCTATATGTTAATATATGGTGCACAAGTCTCCTAATATGATACGGTAAGCATATGCTTGATATATTAGCATGCCTATTTATCAGTGACAGCATTTTCTCCTTAATCATGCATTTGTGACCCTACTTATCAGAAATCACCATTATCGATCCCTTCAGGAATGTCTCCGTAAAGTTTTCATAAAATCTGAATCCTGCAGCACGCTATGGTTATGATAAATGGATGACACTCCTGAGTTAACGCGGACGAATTGTGAAATCGGTCACTTAGACAAGATGCCCGCCCATAAAGTTGCTCTACTTATGTCCAATAGGGGGATACGCGTATTAACCCCAATTGCAAAGCCTGAGAACAATTTCCGTGTCAGCACCGTCATTTGGTTAAAGGCTTTAGTTTCCATGCGTCGCATATGCTGAAAACTGGAAATCAGAAGCAGTGGGATCATACATTACATACTTGGAGTGAACTAGATGCTATGCATAAACAGGCTCAAACCCGAGCCTGCCGGATGTCTTGATGTTGCTGATGCTGAAATAATGCCAACTTTCTTGGAAACTACGACGAGAGATAATACACCGATAACAGGTCTACTGAAAGAGATACCAGGATACCAGCTCGGCTTACAGTGAGCGCAGTAGTTTTGTCGGCTTTCCACCTCTATAACAGTCGGCAGGTAATACAGGACTCGATCGCAATAGCCGCCTACAAAGTAAGCGCCCGCCGTGGGGAAACGCTGATCCATTCTATTTGATTGTATTACAATCGTATTGATAACACTATTTCTATGCAGTGGACGACTCACATAGTCAAGAGCTTCTAGCGGCATTGTTAGGCATTATCCAGCCGCTCATCAAGACATATACCGCGTCTGTCGCGTCCAAAGGTAAGAGTTAACACAAGTTTGGACGATGACTCACATATCGACCCTTTAACGTTTTAACAGCACAGGACCCGGAGTCTGTGAACCAGGGTTTCAATAGAGACAAAGAAGGTCAGAGGTTTCTTGATGCAGTTGAGGGATTCATAGCTGCCAAAGTAAAAAGCAAAGCCAAAGTTACAAATTCACTTGAGGAGAAAGATGAGGTCGGGATAAATGGTATGTTATCCAATGTCGTAGAGGTGCAACGGACTTTATTTTATTTTCCACAGATGATTTCGTTTATTCAGAACCGTCTGTTCAAGAAAATCTTAGTCTCGATATACCCAACGAACTACAGTCACCTTTAGAGAGAGATCTGATACTGGATTATAGTAATCCGGAAACCCCTATAGAGGATTTGCAATCACCATTAGAGAGAACTCCAATATTGGACGATGCCATCCCGACGGCAATTATAAAGGTCCTTCGCCCACATGTTTTCAACAAAATGCCTATAAGGATCATCGCATTCGATAAAGACGGGACAGACTTGCAGCTCATTGAGCGCGGGGAGATGTTCGGCAGGATACTCAAGAGCGCTTGTGCCGGTGCGATGGACGAGAATTTCCAGACTGCGTGGTGGGACGCCGAAGAATTGGCCAACAGCCCCCCGTTCGGCTTTCAGGAGGCTATGAAGAGACAGAACAAACTTATCGAAGACCTTGTCGAGTACCACGCCCGCTATTCCATCCTCTCGCATACCTGGATCCGAGATACGCCGGGAGACCTCATATACAAAGACTGGAGTACACGCGAGGCCAACCCGCGGGGCTACGCAAAGCTCGCGAATTTCTGCAGGGTCTCCGCTCGGGACCATAGAGTCTCGTTCGGGTGGATGGACAATATTTGCATCAACAAAGACAGCAGCAGCGAGCTCGACGAGTCCATTCGGTCAATGTACAAATGGTACCGCGCGGCCTATATGTGTGTCACGTATCTCGCTGAGACCGTCATGTTGGAGGACATGAAGAGCGACTCGTGGTTTACGCGCGGATGGACGCTGCAAGAGCTATTGGCCCCTCACCAGGTCCGATTTTACGACATGCACTGGGATGACATGCTTCTCGAGAGGGAAAATCCGCAGGACCTGCCCTTTTTCCCGCAGCCAATCAACGAGGCCGACCTACACAACAAGATATACGAAGTAACTTCCATTACAGAAGACGAGCTACTGATGTTTAGACGCGGGGAAACGGAGGGAATTCCTATTTCCAGGCGACTGGAGTTAGCGGCCGACCGGGAAGTGACGCGGGAGGAAGACTCTGCATATTCGCTCATGGGACTCCTCGGAGTTGACATCTCTGTTGCGTATGGAGAGGGCTCGGAGCGCGCATTCTTTCGTCTTCTGCGAGAGCTGCTCAGCGTCAAAAAGCAGGTGCTCGACATATTTAACCACGGGTACTGGCAACGTGACAATGTATCGCTGCTTCCGCAGACGCTCGCACAGTACAAGATGCGTTCGGCTACCCGGATTCCAGTGCTATCAACTGAAGAGATATCCGCCCAATTGAGCCAGTGGCACCCACTAGAACCAGTCGTCCTAACGCATTTAGGCGTCCGCGTACCGCTGCTCCTTGTTCCCGGTTTGAAGACGTTGTCAACGCCGGAAGTCCTTCCAGATGAAGCTAAGCTCAACGAGCCCTTTGCTCCTCGCGGGACATTCTATGGAAATATTGCACTTTATATGTGGGAAGATGAAGGGGAGGCGGTCTCTCCCATGGTTTATTTCAATCTGCTGGATGACAGAATTTATGAAGGCGGCGGCCCTTCCAATTTCCACGCTGTCGGCGTACAAGAGCGTGCACGGACTTTAGCCTTTGGGGTTATGAACTTCAGTGCAGATAATACCGATATCGTTCTTCCCCAGTGGTGTTTCTCCGTATTGTTGGATTGCGGTACAGTCAAGCCCGGGAATGTACAGTCATCTGACAACGTTACAGTCATTCAGACGCGGACCGCACCCATATTCGAGCTGAAATCTGCTGGGAAAACGAACAGAATTCCGCGAGAGGAGCTGGGAAAGCACGGGGTCCAACTCGTTACCCTTTACCTCTAACCCATTAATTTGTGAATTCACGATATCTGCGTTGTTGTTGTTGTTGTTCTAGAATTCGCTCGACTAACTAGACGATGGGAGACTTACATACACTTGAAGTCATTAGTCGACTCGCTGGCCAGCCCGTAAGTATAGGCGCCGAACTGAGCACGAAGCCGCGCATGGGCGCCTAACCCGGCCGTCATTGCCACACAACACCGCGTCGGTACTCGTCTGCCTCGAGGCTTAGACTTGGTGGGCCTCGTCCGTGAGCGGCGATGCGGCTGCTTGTGCGAAAAAAGATCGGCAGGGATCGGCGCGCTGTTTCCCAATGACCACACTCCCTCCCAAGTTGATGGTCGCGCAGCCCCTTGGGGCGCAAGAACCCGCCCACAAAAAGCCGCCACCGTGGAGCCATGCCGGCTATCGCGCTGCATATGTGTGTAAGTATCTTTATATTACGTACATAGGGTATGTATAAGTGGCACTGATATACGTTTGCACTGCACCAGTTCCCAGGCGCGCGCACGTAAACGCGCGGAGCGAGCCTATTGTGCGCAGACCCATATGGACTGGGGCGCTGCCGGAAGGGCGCCAGCCGCGGGCGGACCGAGCTGCGTAATGCGGACAACGAACATAAAGTTCAGCCCATTTCGTCGTCGGCGGAGGGGCGGGGCGTCCACCTTGTGCACAAGTGCGCACTGGGTCGGACCCGTGGGCTTTTTTGCGCACGCCAGTGCAAGTCCGGAGGAGCGCCTGCGAACAATCGAACGTTCCCAGCTTCTCTCGGGCACAGTTTAAGCACATACATAGCGCAAAGCTTATGCTACGCGCATGCCCATAAGTAAAGGTGCAAGACGGAACACTAACTAAAGTGTATACGCTCTATCATCATGCCGGCAACACACGCTCGCGCGCTCACGCCGCTCCGAATCCTGCCTCTCTGCCTGTGTCCCTTCCCCGTCCTGCCTTACATCCGACGGGCATGGGTGAGCATACGCCCATGGGGACACTCGCGCCGCACTCTCGGCCCCGCGCACGGCACAGTCACGCCGCCACTCAGTCACGCGCGCGCAGCACCTACAAGCCCACGTCGACCAGCCCAGCACGGCGCGTGCTCACGGAATGCTACGAGTATGTGGGTCCGTAGGTCAAATGCCTCCGTCGGCCGGAGTTTAGTGGCATGAGTACCTCGACGGCCAGTGTCTATTTATAGCCAACCCGGGGACGGTGTCGATGCTGCAGAACATGTGTGCCAGCAAGTATCCGCGCATGGCATCATCTCCGTGATCTCCTGCGCCGCTGTCTGTCCACGATCTGTTCGTTCTTTCACCCCAAACCACCTGTGCATTCCACCTCTCCATACCCAGCCTAGGACCGGGATGCACCCTCTCCGACTCGGGGCAGCAAGTACAAGTTAGTGAATAATTAGCGTACGCAGTGATGCAACTTGATCAGTACATTCCATCTCACTCTATTAATAAACCACTTATTTAAAACTCTGAATGGAACACAACTCAATATCAACGGAGTTCCGCATGTATATGTGGCCTCGAGAGTCGAGCCCATGTCGGCGCTTGTTCACTTGCAAGTTCGTCAACGCGTGATCGATCTTGCCAGCTCGTTTAATTATAAGAACGGTGCCCATGCATACTCGGGATGAATGCAATGCAATGCATACGATGTCATAGGGAGCAGGGCCATCTGGCAGACTGGCACTCTCCGCCCGGCCCAGCTAGCTGGCAGCACTTAGTCCCGCATAAACCAGCGGGGGTAAGCCACTTGCCCTTAGCCAGCCCTTACTTAGCTATATACATACGAGGAGGCGTATGTCGTCCTCCCCAAGCGGCTAACATCGCCAACAGCAATTAAAATTTCAATGATTCCTAATAAATACCCAGCGAACGCGCGAACGAAATGGACTCCTGGAATGGACGAGTATGTATTCAATTCATACTTACTCTAGCCTCGGCTGCTCGCGCTCGACATTATGGTCACTAAGGACGGGCGTGACCTGCATACATTACTCTTAACTCCAGTTATTATGATTGCACCGAACGCGATAAGGAACAGTACCAATGGCATTAAGTACGCGCGGGGCAAGGACGTCAACTGTGTCCCGTGCGTGCGTGCAGAGGTGGTAGCGGCACGGAACCCTCCTTATTCACGAGCTTCAGCACACTCAGTCCACAAATAATCCGTACAAGACCATGTCACTTTTATCTTTGCAAGACAATCTGCACACCCACGGCGCACCGCCGATTGCAGGCAATCATTCACATCATGAATCATGATATGGACTCACGGCGCTCTGCGTGATTTCGCTGGTTGCCTACTTGTCTTGTCGTCCATGCATAGCGTGCTCGTATATCATGACAAGTAAAACAACAAATGAAACAAGTGGCGAGCGACCGTAGTCACCACACTACAGACGCCTAACTTCTGGCTCCTACTGCGGCAGCCCCGGGACGGCTCAGTCAGCCGTTGCGGGTGGAAACTGCAACTGCGGGGACGCCTCACCTGTCTTTCTCGTCTTCTATCCATCCATCCGTGTACTAAATGTTGTAAATAAGCATCGCAGACGCAGTCTCCTTTGGGTGACGCTTTCGCAGATCGCCCGGCGCGATTCGTACTGTAAGCAGCCGGATGAGGAGACAGAAACGCCTGTCCCGAGGAGCAGCGTGGGGTAGGCGACAGACGATTGCGCTTCTGAAGTACTTGGGGACAGAGGGAGATGGGAATAGGGTTGCGGTATAAAATGCTTACGATCGCCGCCCTAAAAAATGACTGGGACGCGGCGTGGTTGGCGCCCCATGTCTGGCAAGGCTCAGTGCGATAAGAATGACTGCATGGGAGTATTTATACAACATGAAAGAACATAGGGTAGACAGACGCAGGCATGCATGGCGGCGCTCGCTCCGGCACGGATGCTACATCCATCCATCCATCCAATCCATAATCCAATCTGATGCCGCCATCTGCCCCGAAAGAAAATCCCCGAGTTATGTACACGCAATCAACGACGCTTCTTTCTCCTTTCTGCGTGCGCATCAGAGCCCAGGCAGGAAGGATCAGCAACAAGGAGATATGTATGTATGGACACGGACAGACAGACATGGAAGCACGAGCAACGACGCGGAGCCGGCCGCGCGGCCGGGGATAACAGAGGACAAGACGGGTGGCGCTGGGTGGTGGACAAGGCGCGTGAGGCTGGGGCGAGGAAGGGGTGAATGTATGCGTGGCGGAGCTGCCCAGACGATTTTGTGCATCTTGCAGGTGTGAGTAGGAGATCAGACAACGGCCTAGCGCTTGCCGCCGCCGCGACGCTTGCCCGCGGGCTTACGCGATGCCTTGCCCCCTGCGAGCTCGGCCTTTTCTGTGCGACGCCTGCGCTGCTTGGTCTGCTCGCGGCGACGGGCGTCCTTGGTCTCGTAGCGGATTTTCTGGGCGCGGGCCTTTGGCCGGGCAATTTTTTTCTCCTTCGCGGGCTGAGGCTCTGACGGAGGATACTGGGCGGGATCGACGGGTGGGGCGGGGGCGCCGTGGATGAGGGTGTCTGGGTCAAAGTCCTCGACGACGGTGACGGTGGCGAGGATCTCCTCGTCCTCGTACTGGGCCTGGTCCTCCTCGGTGGGCCGGATGCCGGCCCACTCCTCGTCTTCCTCGCCTTGGTCGATGTCACCTAGGATCTGTGTTGGAGCGGGGCGGCGATGGCGGGGCAAGAGACGCACCTGATACGGCGCCATAAGCCTTTTCTACTGCGGCTGCGTTCTCGAGGGCCTTTTCGCGCAGATGGCGGCGTTGCTGTGGGCAGGGGTGAGGGCGGGGCCGGGTGGGGCAGGGACGGGCATACCTCGCGGCGCATCTCCTGGCGCTCCTCCTTTTCCCTGAGCTTTGCGCGCTCGCGGGCGGCGTCTTGCTTTGCGCGCTTGCGCTTGGAGAAGCCGGTGAGAAAGTCTCTGGGGGCGGGTCAGCGGGGGCGAGCGGGGCGGGGACGATGAACGGACCTGCGGGCGTCATCGTCAAAGACGACGGCGGGGACCTGGTCGCGGCGTGCGCGGCGCTTAGCGGCGACGAGGGTGTGTGCGCGGGTGAGCTGGGCAAGATTGTTGTTGTTCATGTCGAGGAGGGCTGACTAAGCGACTGGCGCAGGGAAGACGGAGGGGCGCCCGATATGGGCATGATGGATCGGGCGGGGATCTGGGTATATTAGTGGGATTTTGGGTGAGGGGGGGAGCAGCGATGCCCGTCCCAGACTCTGTCCTGCCCTACCGCCATCTGTTCGCCCACAGCGCGTACCCGGCGGCCCCGCCCCCGCCCGCCGTCGCGCACAAGGTCTGGCTGCTCGACTGCCGCTCGTGCGGCATGTTCCTCACCAACCGCGGCATGAAGGTGCGTCCCCCGCCGCCCCCCGCCGCGCGCCTGCTGACCCGCGCAGGCCGTGCTGCTGCTCCGCCCGAACGTGTCCCTTTTCTCGTCCGACGCGATGCCGGTCAACTGCTCCGTCTTCAGCCCCGCCGCCGACGCGCACAGGCCGTCGGCGGCGCACAAGCCCAGCGGACCGCCGCGCACCTGCGAGTGTCTGACGCAGTCGCTGTGCTGCCACGGCTGCGGCACGACCATCGGCTACATGATTGTCGTCCCCGTACGTGCCCCTCCGCCCCCGCCCCGTCGGCTGCTGACCTGCGCAGTGCCCCCGCTGCACGTCCTCCATCTCGGCCACAAACCGCGCCACCAACGGCCACCGCTTCGTCTTCCACTCCAACGAGGTCCACGGCGCCGAGCGCCGCTACGTCCCCCACGAGCCCGGCGTCGTCCCCTTCGATCCACTCCCCGTCCCCGCCGCCCCCGCCGACCCCGCCCTCCGCGCAGAATACCTCCCCACCCCGCCCCTCGAGTTCGCCACCCCCCGCTTCCTCGCACACGACGACTACGCCCCGCCCCGCACGGACCACAAGGAGCCCCCCGCGCCCCGCCCGTCGCTCGCCCAGGGCGACGTCGTCTTCTGGCACCACCTCGCCCGCGGCGGCGAGATCGCCCCCGTCACAGACGACCCCCGCGCCCGCCAGCCCCCGCGTCGCACACGGCCCTGTCTCTTCAATCGCTGAGCCCCCCCTACCCGCGTCCCTATCACGACTCTCACGACCCGATCGTCTCTGAAAATGCCTCCGCCTGTACCACCACCATCGCATGACGCACATCGCACCCCTATACCCGCCGACGAATACATACCTCTTGTTCTCATGTTTTCTCTTCTTTATTCCCTGCTTTCTCGTCTCCTGCTGCGCCCCGTCCCACTCCCAGCCCCCGCTTCCGGCCCTGCGACGTTAGGACGCCCCTCCCCCGTCCCACGCACGCCCAAAACGCAGTCAGCGCCATACATTTTAGTACTAGCAACATGTAAGTAGTGTACCACATGCACATCCAGCCTCCCCGTAGAACTAGCTCCTGCAATCATTCAACATGCCGAGCCGCACAAAATAAGACCTTCTGCACGCATACATACGCCCCCACCTTATCAACTGTCATCCAGCATGTTCCCTGCGCGAGCCAGTCACGCACTTTGTGTCATACATCGCTGTCCTGCTCAGCCCAATACCTTATCTCACAACGCGATCTCGAGCCACAGTTCATGTACGCACGCGCTAAATATATGCACGCACCTCGAATCACGCCAAGCGTGCGCATGCGCGCCCACGATAGGGGGTGCGCGGCGCTGCACACGCCCCACGGGTCTGCAGCCCAATTTATTCGCGTATCCGAGTCTCGATACATGCAGGAAAACGCAATATATATATGACCCGATGGGTATATGCGCACTACGTCGGCCGCTGATATGTATCTTGG
The DNA here is from genome assembly GCA_028532985.1 of Stropharia rugosoannulata. Taxonomy (NCBI): domain Eukaryota; kingdom Fungi; phylum Basidiomycota; class Agaricomycetes; order Agaricales; family Strophariaceae; genus Stropharia; species Stropharia rugosoannulata. Next base: position 2,054,059 of record JANCIK010000001.1, on the reverse strand, counting down.
GACATGACTTGCAAAATAAAATGAAGTATGTAGTACACAGAAGCCCAACACTGCCAGAAGCCCAATGGTGGCGCGTGCCATCGACTAGCTGCCCGGCTTCCCACCTGGCAGGCGGATGCAAAATAAAAGATAAAGAGCAGAGGACGAAGATCGATCGTTGCAGCTCACAATTACTGCATGTAGACACCCAGTCCAGATTCCCAGCACAAGCAGAGCCGTCCATCTGCGTATCCATCCATCTGTCTTCTTTCTCGCGAAGCAGGCACGGCGGCGGAGAAAAGCACCATAAATTCATGAATAACGCGCTTCGCTCGTTCGCGTTACGACACCACGGACTAAATTCGCGGACCCCACACCCATCGCCAGTCACGCTTGCACGCACGCACGAACCACCGCCAGGCGTGACCAGAGGGCTATCTCAACAGAGCCGCGAAGGAAGTAGAGCTGGGTGCAGATGCATATTCTTTCTCTCTTTCTCAGCGGCGTTCCTTCGTTCCTTCTCCCCAGGCTCAAACGAGCTATCTCTGCGGCTTTATTTAGTGCGATCGTGTCTGTCTCGAAGTGCAGGTCTGTCCAACGTACCCTACTACCCCACACCCAGGCACACGGCGGCATGTGGGTGCGCTAGCTTCTTCGTTAGACCTGCAGCTCACACATTCACAGCTGATGTATCTGCAGCACCACAGGTATTTTTATCTCACCACTGCGTCTCGGTCGCGAATGTCGAGTTGGTCGGCTGGCACAACTGATATACCTACGGCCAGCTTTCTTCTTTCAAACATATTCTGATAGGGCTGGCACTTTCCGGAGGACATTTTTGCGGAAGCAAAAAGCAAAAACAAAAGGGGAGCGTTCTAGAAGACTACTGATCTGCGATTAACGGAAAAAGCAGGAGGAATAAAACGGCGCGGTGCACATCTCCCTTCGCAGCCTAATCCTCACGCAGACAATCGGCAGCCCACGACTGTTCCCCGGAGCTTGCGCGAGACGCCAGGCGTATGTACATAAAATACTGACACATAATTAAGAGGCGCTCTCCCGCCTGTGCCCAAAATAGCCACACGGAGGCAGTAGCCCATGAACAAAGTCCAGCAGGTATGTGTGTACGTATGTACATACATAAAAAGCAACTGTAAATACACGTCGAGCACCCGCAACGCAGGGCCCCGGACGCAATAAGAAGCTGCTCAGCGACGAGCTCCTGGTTGCTAGTCTTTGCTAGTACATGCACACACATCCTTACGTCCCCTTACCAAACCGATGAGTAACGCACCGATGCTCCGGCAGGAGGCACCCCACACTGGGCGTTACCGCGGCGCGGCTGGAGGCTCGTTACGCCGCACGCCGTACAACGTTCGCCCCAACCCGTTGCGAGGCGCGCGTGACCTCGCGCAGCGGCCGTGGTTGGTTCGGCCTCCTCGTCCGTTGGGCACGGCATACATATGTTTATACGACAGTGGCCCCATACGCAACGCTCTGCGATTTAATTAATGCCCTCCGCTATACGCGTGTAACCTGTCCTGCTCTCACAATCACAGGGCGGAACGGGGCAGGGCGGCGTTTGTTCGACACCAAACAGAGCTCCACAGTTGTCGCGGAGGGCCAGGAGATGGTGCAATCATTCAGTAGAGACGAGGGCCATGTATGGGATCACCCCGCCATGCTCGGTGCCGCCGTGCGCGGCGCGCGCGCGAACGTGCGATGACTGGGACCACACCGTGCTATAAATTGTTATCTGCGCCCTCGCGTCGGACGCTATCGCAGCGTGGGTAGAGAAGGGCTGATATGCGAATACGACGTGAGCCGCGCATACGATATGAAATATTACAACTTGAGAGGGTGTGGTTCAATTAGGCGGCAGTGAGCACGACCGTGCAGCGCGACGCGTCTGTATGTGCGTGCCGAGAAGTGATCCTGCAGCGCATCTGTACTTATCCCGTGAGTACACGGAAGCCGGCTATATCGCGGGGACCCATTTACGGAGCCGCGTCGCAAGAGAGGCCAAGTGTAGGCATATGTGCTGCGAGGTGCTGCGTAAGCCCGCGTTCTAGTGCGCATTCGTAGCAGTAACCGGGCATTCGAAGTTCGGACGCCCAGAGGCCCTCGTATGCACCACAGGTCACAGGTGGTCAGACGACTCCCGTTCGCGTACAAGCCAGCCGCCTCGACGCGTCGGCCACAGCGCGGCGCGAAACCACACGCGCCCTTCACGCCGGGCGCCGCGCTCCAATACGCGCCTATCCGGAGGCAAAAGTGAAGGTGGCGGGCTAGGCGGGCCGGGTGTGATCAGCGGACGCCGGCAAGGAAATGTGCGCCGGAATACGCGCGCCAACAGGCGCTTTCGGAGACGGATACAAGGATTTTATGTGCAGCTTTGGATGGTGTTATCGGGCTAATATGACGCATGTGCGCACAGGGGTGGCGTATTATGACTTTTGACGTCTTCTGATCCTTCCTGGCTTCAATGCGCGCTTCTGATGCTCTTCTCATGCCTCAGGTGCTGCCGGCGTGGGTCCTTGTCGCACGGCCAGAGTTCGCACAGCGCGGCGCTTTCCGTTGAATTTCCGTCGTTCCACCTCATCCGAGACGAGCATACGTGCTGTTTAGAACACAATGCTATCGCCCTGTAATCGTGACCAGCGCATCGTCCAGAAATACGGATTAATTTCACTCAGTTATCTCAATGGAGAAAACACATACATTCATCCTCCATCGCCATTCCGTCCGGCCGCATCCCCATACAACGACAAGAGGACATATCGGCCATATGCGCATATGCTTGCATATGCTGCCATATTGCAATACACACAATCACACGGGTGCGATACCATCACTCCCCCATTCCTCGCAGAACGCGAAATATAGAAAAGCAGTAACACACTAGCGTCCAGCGGCGGAGGAGACCTACTCCGTGTAGAGACGGACTCCGGCTCACGCCCCACAACGCACAAGTGGTGCTCCTTGCCCATATACCCGTTCTCAAGCTTCCAATCCCCACACGTCCACGCTGCCGCTGCACAAAAATAACGCACTCACTAGCACTACTTACTTCTCCTTGGGATGGTTCCTGTCATTGATCCTGATCCTGGCTTCTTCCCCCCTCCTCGCCTCTGATCGCTGATTACCACTGTTATATCGGGAACAACGCTCAGACCAAGTGTCTGTCTATGAATAAGACGTCACAGCAGATGGTTGTTGGATAAACCTACCGCAACTCCTTGTTGGTGCAGACCCACGTATCCGGTCCCACCACTCCCGCACATGCGCAAATCGCGATCAGCTCCCCAGGTTATCCCCAACTCTACCATGATCCAAAGAGATCGAGTATCCCAGCGCGTACCGCAGTATGAACACACTCTTCGCTCCCATGCATGTGTTTTTTTCGCCCGTTTCCAAACCATGGGACCGCTCAGCTGCTTTCTCGCCTCCAGCCCCTAGACGCATATTTGCCGCAAGCGTTGGTCACGCATACACCTGCGATTATCGATAAGTAAGCCGGCTTCCCAGTGCCTTCGGGTACAAACGACCAGACACCGGTCGCATGGTGCGGCACCGATGGGCTTGTCTAAACCGACCGAGGCTTATGTGATCTTCCTTATGCCTTGTACAGTTCAGACATCCTTTAAGCGTGAAACGGAAGCGCGCTTATATGCAGGGTAGTGTCGCGCTGAAATGGGACCTACAACAGGCGCGTCGGCGCCCATCACCGTGCGTGTGCATATTCCGGTGGGATTGCTAAGTTTCTGGAAAGTACGAAGTGTCAGATATGTACTTATCTCTGCAAAAGCTTCCCATATGCAAACCTTATGGAGTTCGAGCGGCGGTCATCGCACGCTATATTGTAAATGACAGTGCATGGCCATGCAGTTTGCAAGAGTGTCAAGTCAGGGTATTTATTCGCGTCAAATCCACTGGCAGCATGGACTTCAGGGTATTTTACCTGGGAATCGACCCTATGACCATTTTCTACACTCGTCAATAGGTTGAGTATTTGAAGCTCTGAAGATTATTTGACGTAGCGGCGTATCATCTTCGTGCCTAGTTATCAGGATGCAATACAAATGCCTCCGAAAACTGTAAAAATGCAAGGTATCAAACCACTAAAGAAGTGATTTGCCACCAATTCGCCGCATTGTTTCTGTGTTCATAACACGGAGTATTCTATTTCGAACGCTGATTTTCTGGTTCTGGTTAGTATTCCATTATCTTGGTCAACAGCGGACGCCGGAGAGTAGTGCTTTGAAGGTGGAAGTGCGAGAGAAAGAATAAAATTATGGCCAGACATTGGTATGCCTAGGGTCAGCCACTGTGTTCTTAAAGCATGTCAAAAAGTGTGCTCAAATATTCAGAGAACCCTGAAGCATTATTAAAGCTTCTAAGGGCACACAGGGTGCACAACGGAAATAAGTATGTCGCAGCAAGTCAGTTGTGGGGGTGACGATGCTCGAAGATAGGACGGAACCCGATTTAATGGCACCTTCGTCCCGTGGTACGCGCCGTCATAAACCAGAAGAGAGGAGCAGTCAACGTCTTCTGGAAAGAGGGAAGTTGTAAATTAGGAGACAGTGGCGGAATACCGCGTTCCGGCTCACCAACGACCAAGAATGTTCCGAGGCAACACGTTAAGTATAGCATGATGATGAAGGGTGGTGACCGCAGGGCTAGACGTAAATATATGCGGTCAACATTACGATGAGATAGAAGTTGATACTGACGATCTGCCGTCTTCTGCGACTATAAAAAGTAGCAGGCTAAATAGCTGAATTCGACCAAATGCGAGCTACTTAATCATACCAAATGGACAAATGTTGATATCTCCGTCTTGGCCTTCATAGGTTGCATCACTGATGTTTTTGAAGGGGATATATAGTGAGCATGCGATTTTGACTCTTGAGAGTGGGCTGGTGGATTAGTCCTATGTCGTCTGATAATAGAATAAATGAGACACGAGGTTCATACATGATCATCTGCATGTCCTTCCATCTATACAACGAGGATAAGGCGATGCGTGGCGTTCAAGCCACTGCACAGAGAACCCACTCGAATACAGCTAGTGCGCTAGAAAATGAACTGTCATCATTGTTACGAGCACGTACGTATCGCGTGAGTAAAGAAATCAGCATATATAGGCGTATACACTGTTAGCGAGATGGAAATGCAGGCCATGTACTGTGCCACAATCTGTTCAAGACAGCTGGCAGTGGGCCATTAGACCGAGATGTGTCTTCTTTTACAGGGCATTCTTCTATTCACGGACCGAGGCCAGACCACTAGAGACAGTTATAGCAAAATCCAGCAAAGCAGAGTGCTTCGAACGATCGAGTAAAACACGAGGTGAAAGGTGAACAGAGGTGAACCGCATAATTTGGGGCTTGGGCTTCACGAAGTATACCAAGTCGCTATATTGTCCCTATAGTCGAGGAACAGTCACAAAAGTCATCTTCAAAGACATAACGGCTTGGAGACGTAGCGTCAATGATGCAGACATGTTAGCGAGTCGGATGCTGCGAGGTCGTGCAGGAAGAGAGTCGCGAGTCAAAGATGTACCCAAGATGAGCCTGTCTCGGGCAAGGCATGATGAATCATGATGATGACTAGTCCCGAGTGGGCAGCTGACATAAACCTCTCCATAAAGAGACCAAGTGCTCTGCAATTATCCCTTCCATAACCACCACCACCACCATCGCCTTTGACGACCAATTCAACCCAGTGTTCTCTCCGTAACGTCTTCCATTTATTATCGTCGCTGTCATAGCTAACCCTTCTCTGTTGCTTACAGAAACATCAGGTACGCCCTGCCCTGTCTTGCCTGCTACCCCGCATTCATTTGGTAGCATTTGGTGTGCAGTATCTGATGCTCGTTATATACAGTCATGCAGATTTTCGTGAAGACCCTCACCGGAAAGACCATCACCTTGGAGGTCGAGTCTTCTGATACCATCGACAATGTAAAAGCGAAGATCCAAGACAAAGAGGGGTATGCTCTGGGCGTTTTGTTGTCTTGTTTGATGAGCTGACATAGCAACCTGAACACAGCATCCCTCCCGACCAACAGCGCCTTATTTTCGCTGGCAAGCAGCTCGAGGATGGGCGCACCCTGTCGGATTACAATATCCAGAAGGAGTCCACCCTCCACTTGGTCCTGCGTCTCCGTGGAGGCATGCAGATCTTCGTGAAGACCCTTACGGGCAAGACTATCACTCTCGAGGTCGAGTCCTCCGACACTATCGATAACGTGAAGGCAAAGATTCAAGACAAGGAGGGCATCCCACCCGACCAGCAACGTTTGATCTTCGCCGGTAAGCAACTCGAGGACGGCCGCACCCTCTCCGACTACAACATTCAGAAGGAGTCGACCCTGCACCTCGTCCTTCGTCTCCGTGGAGGCATGCAAATTTTTGTCAAGACCCTTACCGGCAAGACGATCACTCTTGAGGTTGAGTCGTCCGACACCATTGATAATGTCAAGGCGAAGATCCAAGACAAGGAAGGCATTCCTCCTGACCAGCAGCGTCTTATATTCGCTGGCAAGCAACTGGAAGACGGACGCACCCTTTCGGACTACAATATTCAGAAGGAATCAACCCTTCACCTTGGTAAGCATTCAGTGTGCATCAATCCCTAGCAGATGCTTACTGCTGCGCGTCCCAGTCCTTCGTCTCCGTGGTGGTATGCAAATCTTCGTTAAGACCCTTACGGGGAAAACGATCACCCTTGAAGTCGAGTCGTCCGATACCATTGACAACGTCAAGGCTAAGATCCAGGACAAGGAGGGAATCCCCCCTGACCAGCAACGTCTGATTTTTGCGGGCAAGCAACTTGAGGACGGACGTACACTTTCGGACTACAACATTCAAAAGGAATCCACGCTCCATTTAGTGCTTCGCCTCAGGGGTGGTATGCAAATTTTCGTGAAGACGCTAACCGGCAAGACCATCACGCTTGAGGTCGAGTCGTCGGACACCATAGATAACGTCAAAGCAAAAATCCAGGACAAGGAAGGGATTCCGCCTGACCAGCAACGGTTGATCTTTGCCGGCAAGCAACTCGAAGATGGGCGCACTCTTTCCGACTACAACATCCAGAAAGAGAGCACACTGCACCTAGGTACGCTACTAATTTTGCGTGTTGTCCGGAGAGCGTGCGCTGATGGTGTCGCTAGTACTTCGTCTCCGTGGCGGGTTGTAATGTATGTAGGAGGGGCGTTGTCACTGCCATGTCGTCGCTGTTAGCATTGCGAGTGTATAGATAGATAGTTGAAACAATGAATGAAGATTGCGCGGATGATGGCATGTTGAAACACAAGGAATGACGGTGGGAAGGGCTGCAATGCTTACCTAAGTCCGAGGGGTTTTTACCGACAAGATAGGCTGGAGGGTCAAGGCACAGCACTCTTTCTTCCTCACCACCACCCCGTCACCCCCCGCCACCGCTGCCCCTCCCGTCCCAGGTCTGTGCCGCAATGGCTCGCCCGTCGTCTTCTCGCGTCTCCGCAGACACGCCCGTCCGCAAGCGCAAGTGGCGCCCAACCAAGATCATGAACATGCGCGACCTCTCCAGGGACGACGACTTTCTCTCCCACCTCCTCGTTGAGAAGCTCGGCACAGGCAACGTCCCCCTCCTCGTCCACAAGATGGACTCGTCCCGCAGGCTCCCCAAGACTGATGCCCACGCCCTCATGGGAATAGTGCGACGCGTGCGTATTTCCACTGCCGTGTCATCCCGTCTATCTTTACGCGACGTGCTCATGCGCGTGTTTTCTCGCAGCTGGTCATCTCGAAGCGGCCCCTCCAACACGCTGTGACCGACGCCGTGGACGAACTGCTCGAGTATGTGCTTCCGTCACCGCTGCATCATCCCGCGCTCACCGCATCGCCATTGCCCCCGTGTGGCCTTAATCTGTTTAGGCTGTCGCCCATACGCAAATATCTCAAAGACGCCAACGAAAAGCAGGTTAATGCGTTTGCCACGTGAGTCTTTTGCCCGCGTCCTACGGGTCCCACTCAGACCGCGTACCATTCATAGTCACGCCTCTCGGTATTTCGAGCTTTATCATCCTTCGGGCTCTATAGAAATCGCACACACATCAAGATACTCACATCACACAGGCAAGTCGGAGCTATGCATCCTTGCCACGCGTAATCTTGCCGTTGGTACCGTCGTCACCGAGCTAAAGGGCTCGATGGCTAACCTCACGGACGAAGAGGACAGAGAGCTCAAGCGCACTGATCTCAGGAACTCGGACATACGCCGCGATTTCAGCGTCATTCATTCCAAGTCAATGAAGAAAAACCACCTGTTCTTGGGCCCGGCCCGATTTGTAAATGTGAGTGTCACTGCTTCAGTCTTATGATTCAGTTTTTAATATAGCACGACAGCACGACTGCGAGAATAATTGCGAACTTTTTCGTGAGGGAAGATACATCACATTTAGAGTTATCAAACCAATTGCAATCGGTGAAGAAATCACAGCTCATTATGGCGATGGGTACTGTAAGCATCCAACTTGGTATGACAGCGGAAATGTAATTAACATCTTTTTAGTTGGAAAAAAGAACAAACACTGCCTTTGCGAGACCTGTGAAAGGAAGGGACGGGGAGGCTACTCCCCCGAGCATCAGAATGAGGACGTCGAGTCTGGCTCAGATTCGAGTTCAGATTCAGATTCAGACTCTGATTCCGACTCTTCTTCAAGCGATACAGACAGTGATGGTCTAGACAAGAAACCCGCGTTGAATATCAACGAACGCCGTACGCGCCGCGGGGTATACGCGGTAACTAAACCTATTGAGGACGACAGTGATGACAGCGATAACGAAGAGGAGGACGCGGACGCCGCAAGTGCTGAGGACACCGTAGCACTTGAAAACACGCAAGGCGATGGGGAAATTGAGCTTACAGCCGAGCTGGATGCAGGGTCTGAATTGACATCGCTGGCGACATCATCCCCAGCTTCTGATGGTTCTAGTCCTGGCAAACATGCGACCCCTGATCTGATGACACCCGACCGCAATGACGGCGCATCCCCCTCATCGTCCTCCCTGACAGAACTCACGTCTTCAACTAGGCGCTCTACCCCCAAGAGCTCTCATTCGACGCCGTTCCGTTCCATAATTTCCACTCGCCGCCAGCGAGCCGCAATGAGCAGTCGGCTATCTAGCATTGCCCCTGCTACGAGGGCGAAGCTTGCCAAATCTGCGGATGCGTCACCCAGTCCCAGCGCGGAACCTTCCAAAAGGCTCACACGGTCTGTTTCTTCTATGATGCTAAGCGAGCGCAAGGGTAAGGGTAAAGCGACGCCCACTCCCACCGCCACGCCGCGGTCAGGAAAAACTCGGAAAGGACCTAATAATGGCAAAGATAAAGAAGAGGTCGCTATCAAAGAGGAGGCGGACGCTCGCGCGCGGCGCCCTCGCCCATCTGTTGCCGTTCAGGAGCCACCGAAAGAACCTTCAAAGCCCGAAATACCGCGGGGGCCTGATGGCAAGCCTTTGCCGACGTGTTCCACTTGTTCGAATATCCTTCCAGTCATTTCTGTCGCCTCAACAATCGTTTGGGGAATGGAGGTAGAGACTAGCAAGAAGAAAAAGAACGCCAAGCAGGATTGTCCCCGGTATGGATATATTTCTTTTATCTTTTTAGTATCAATACTCACGTATATTTAGGTGCATGCGACACTATGCTATCTACCAGCGACCGTGGCCACAGCGCATAGCTCCTCGTGGTACGGTTTGCGAGACTCCTCCACGCGAAGAAACACCTATGGAGGTTATTACAAAGAAGGTGACTCAGAAAAGCCTTTCTGTTCTGGACAGCAAGATCGCGGCGGTGGCGCGGAAATCCAATAAACGTAGCCGCGTTGAGGAGGAAGAGGAGGAAGAGGAGCCGCGTCCAATCAAGAGGCGCAAGTCGGAGCCAGAACTTGTGCTACCCAAGGCCAAAGTGACAAGGACCTATTCTTCGAACGCCAGCAAGAAAATCAGACGCCGCGTTTCTCCTGAACCAGAAGAGCCCGTTGCTGTCGATGAGCCCGTTAAACGCAAGCGCGGCCGCCCGCGTCTCATTACTCCTGCTGTCAAGGTTGAAGAATCCGCAGATGCAGACAAATCGGTACTATCTCAACCAAGGTCGAATAATGGCCGATTCGGCAGGAAGGATAGAGCCAATAGAAAGCACAGTGGTGCAGGCGAATCGGCTTCAGTTGCGATGTCCAGGAAGCAATCTGGGGATCACAACGGCGCTGAAGAGGACGAACAGCCGAGTACTACACGCCAGAAGCGGACGTATGATGACGTAGATGCTGAGCAGCATCCGCGCAAGAAGCCCTTTGCACAAGCTCTTGACGACGAGGCAACAATGCAGCGTGTTTTGCCACGTCCCATGTCGGGCTTCCGTGGCGGACGTCTCTTCTCCAATCCAAACCCTCTGCAGTATGCACGCCACGCCTGGGCTGGGCCTGTCGTCCTCGATGACTCTGCGTCCTCCTCGTCTTCTGATGATGAGAAGCATCCGAACACGCCTGACGATATCGACTCGCTCGCACCAAGTATCGCCACACCCACTCCGGAGGAAGACATCTCTCCATATGTCCCTATTTTGACATACAAGCCTTCTCCATTTGCATTCGCGAAATCCCGCTGGAATGGTAGGGCAGGGAGCTATACACAGTCATACACTTCGCCGAACAAGGATGTTACTAATGAACAAGTATATTTGGGCGATGAAGAGGTAAGCCCGGTCTTGCTCTATAGACACCTGCTTTCTCGTACTTACTGTATCCATCTTTATTTGGCAGGACCAAGCTCTCTCCCCAGTCCAGAGTGAGCGTTCGCTTAGCCCTACTGCGGAGGCCTACTCGATGTCCACTCCCCAAGCCCACTGTATTACCCGTAAACTTCGCCATGTATATCCTCTCCTGCACCGCACTTCCTCTATTAATACCATGCCCAAGAGCAGCACGTTCTGCTGTGACGACTCGGAAACTGTCCCCACGTTTATACACGCGGGTTGGGACGACACATCGGATACCTCAGAGCCATGATCACGAACAGCTCATCCAAATTTGTGTAACTTATTCGCATTTGACGACCCCTTGGTCTCTTTTCCCGTTGCGATTTTTCTTGCTCTGTACTTTATTTAAGCATGCTATCATTATTTCCAATGCAATTCAAACTGTCGTATTAGTAGCTATCTTATTTTCTTTCACTTAATGTATATGTATGCACGCTTTCATATTCATGACATCGTTGCTTTCGTCACAAGAGTAGTGAGTCATCAAACCCACCACGACAAAATCAATGGGATAAGTGATATTGTACAGGCGTCTAGTGGATCTATTGAGGTCCAGGTCCATCCGATTTTAATGAACTGCGACCTGCACGCAAAATCTCATCCGTTGATAAAAGATTCACAGCGATAACAGAACTGCAATTATGAATATTATGACAGATCGAAATGAGGTGGTTAACTCACCAAGAGTGTAATATTTGTCTCTTTACCCTGTAGTTGTCCCAGATACCCTCTACAGTTGGGTCAAAGGGTTCGCCTGACTGTAGATCAAGGCCAACAACATTGCCTTCGGCTTGTTCATCCTAGGAAGTGTCAGCACAATGTGAAGATCACAAAAGGAAATGCAAAACAAACTTGGAGGGCGACCACAACATCCTGGACATCGAATCCGCCGTTGGCCGCTAGCGTCTTGGGAATAATCAAAAGCGCATCAGCAAATGCTTGCACACCCATTTTGACGCGTCCTTTCGCATTTTTCTTCACTGGGCCACTGAGGTGTGCCGAGCAAGCAATTTCAAATGCACCCGCTCCAGGAATAAGGCATTCATCTTCAATTGCATTTTTGACTGCACGGAGACCATCACGAAGAGCATCTTGAATTTGAGCAATGGTGTGTTGGTTGGGTCCTTTGATAAGCAGAGTGACGGACTTAGGGTCCTTGACTTCTTCAACAAAGGTGAATTTCTCTTCTCCTAGTGTGTGTTCATAAACCAGTCCTGCCCAGCCAAGAACGTCGGGGGTAAGGTCGTCCACTGAATTTTGAGCGGTCCCTCCACAGACCAGTTGAAGGCTACAGAACGTCAGTTTAAAAGTTTTGAACAAATGAAAAATGAAGCCATGCTTACCGCTCCATGTTGCGCCTTTTGGCGCGCCTCAGAGCTAGGATTCCGTTCTTTGCAAGGACATCCAGACTCATAGGATCGATACCCTTTTGGTTGATAAGAACAAAGCCCTTCTGTTTTTCTTTAGAGTCAACCGCTTGATCACAGACAAGGTTTTTGAGGGCAACAATTTTTTTCAGTTTAGCATCGAGGAAGCGGCGCTCAGATTCAACAAGTTTTTCACGCTGTTCCGCAGAGGAGTAGAAGAAACCTGAATTTACTTCGCTGCATAGCCCATTAGTCGTGATGAGCTAAGTCTTATCGAGTAAACACCTACGTCTTTTCATATTCCAAGCTAACGTTCAGGGTTAACACGAAGGCGTTTTCAACACGCTTGGGCATGTCGGGATGCCGCGCGCCGTGATCGAGAACAAGACCGCGCACAAGTTGTGTCTCTGATGCAGTTCTGTGCTGCATCTTCATAATCTCAACCATATGTAGATCAATCGGCTCCTTCCAAGGTTCTGTTGAGTCTACTAGATCGTCAAGCACAAGTCTTCAAAAAGACTAACACACACCAACCTGTCTTAGGCCTAGGCCTGATAGCTGATACGGCGTCGACGACGTCGGCAGCGAGCTGCTTTGCAAGGGCTGCGTTAAGTTTCGTTGATAAGGAGGTATTGGCGATATTGATTAAGGTAGCGCGATCCATTTTCTGAGGAACCTTATACGTGTCGAGGAACTGCGGGGCGTAAGATAGATGAGTACAGAGTGGCAAAAAGCAATATTAATCGCGTCAAATACCTCGAGCGCTGCCTTTTTGGCGAGGTCGAATCCCTGACCGATCACGGTTGGATGCACTCCTTCTGAGATATACCGATCTGCCTGCTTCAACAGCTCGCCAACCAAGAGCACCACCGACGTCGTTCCATCACCGACTTGGTCATCCTGTGCGACCGCTGTCCGTGCAATCATGGCAGCGGTAGGATTTTGTATTTGCATTTCGGAAAGCAAAACCTTGCCATCTTTCGTCATTTTGATCTGACCTGCACCATCCACCAGCATTTTAAGAGTGCCTCTGGGTCCTGAGTAAAGAGAGAAGTATTCAGGTCTCAATGCTGCCTCTTATCATTTTCCAGTACCCTGGCACTAACCCAGATTGCCTTTAACGACGCCCGCAAGTCCCATGGCTCCATTGGTGTTGACCTAGGGGTGATCAATATGGTCAGGTATCTGGGAATATGAGACGACGTACCTGGAGAGCTGCCGCCCTCTTCACACTCTCTGCCTTGGGGTTGATTAGTTCGATGCTGGACATGGGATTTGGCTGAGCGAAATACGCGTCGAGGACATGTCTTGATTTGGATCTGACCGCGTCTTCCACTTTTGAAGCTCCGCCCTAATCTCATATTTCATCACTTGGCGAATCAAGTTCTTGCAAAGGCAATGCAAAGTTGTAATGTTCGCAAATAGATGCGAAATGGCAACTAAAATCTAGTTCTTTCTCCCAGGTATACTTGTCCTATTACATCACACAGTATCATGTTCATAAAGTACGTAAACAGCATAAATTTGACATGGTATGTACAATACATATTCAAACATAACAAGATCTATTACATATAATTCTAGTAGGAAAATCATGTATACATTCCTTTACTCGACCCGAGGTCCCTGACGCGGGCCAGAGTCATCAGCTTGCGATGATAGACCCGCATGTTGCTGTTGCTGCATCTTGCACCATTGCTCATGTGTTTCCTCCAACCGATGAAGAATGCGTTTGTGCAAGTTTGACTTTGCTCTTGGCTGACTTTTATCGTTGACAAGCCACATAATGTCGGGGTCTTCACGGTGAAGTCCGTTCTTCCCATAAAGGTGATAAAGTTCCAACGTCCTATAGCAATTTTGTAGATAGTTTTCTTCGTTTGTGTGATACGCCTGTATAATATGATGCTGTAGAACGAGGACCGGGTTAGCCATAGAGTTGCCAAGAGGCAGAAAAAGTGACATACATCTTCGATGCGTTTCGAAAAACTAGGCATCAGCCTTCCCCGATAAGTATCGCATTTTTGTTTCACGAATTCATATTCTTGAATTACAGCGGCGACACTGTTCTGGGCTTTCAATTTGAAGAGCTCAGCCCAATCGTCATCGCGTTGCAGTAGTTGATTAACTGCTTCGATAAATTTGCCTTGTTCGGCGTGTGCGTGACTCGGCGACATCGACCCGTAAGGCGAGATGCTGCGTTGTCTCGCAGTATGCGAGGTCGTAGAGACATTGTCCGCAGGAGATGCCGATCTGGGAGAATTTGATCGCGGCGTCATTGAAGTGGGTCCAGACATTGTGTACTGTGCCTGTGAGAGTTCATGAATCGGGTGATTCCGAGGAGGGCTCAGCCTGTTCTTCTGACCTGAATACTGAGGGCTTGCACGAGTTGGTGGGCTGCGACTATCGAGATGCTGAGACGCATAGCTATGCCGTGCGCTCTTGTGGGGTAATGCCTGTGATCGATATTGAGGATCCGGCGTATCATAATCATCGCGAGAGATGGAATTCTCCCGTTTGCGCCCTTGCTCGTTGCGCGGCCCCTGGGGCTGATGTTCATAGATATCATTTTCGTAGCTATTGCAAGCTAAATCTGGGGGAATATTAGGAGGAGGGGGAACAGTCCCAGGCGGGGGGAGCTACGAAAAATTAAATGACAGCCTGTCCGTGTAATCAAAGGGATGCTTACCATCTCCACCACAACGTCTAATGTTCGGTCAGGTTGTACCACCACATTTGCACCAATAAACTCATCCACGTTGTTTGCTGTTACGCGCAAAATGAATTGCCTGTACTTTCCCCGCATGGTATATGCTCTTGCAGGACCTTCAAAAAAGGTCAGCGTTATATAAGTAGGATTAATACAAAATTCTAACCGTCAATCCTGCTTGGCCCGTTCTGGAGGTACTGAGTCTATATTTAAGAAGCGTGAGATAAAGTATGCAAAAAGATACATTAACCAACTATGTCTTTCGCATCGGCCCAGAACCCATCCTCAGGATTGTCACTTGGCCTTAGAGGTACTTTAACTTCGGCAAGTTGATGATCAATGGTACCACTGCGCGTGTCTTGAATAAGCAGCGTCACCATTCTGAGAGCTTTGGGTTTGCTGGCTAATTTTAAAATTGTACAATCAGTACCAATGTGAATCATCAAGTACTAGACTAACGTTCTGATGAGTACGAATGTTGATTGTGTTGAGGTTCATTCGAACTATGTTGGTGATGGCTATGGGGGCTATTGTGATTAGCACTACTAGACGACTGAGCAGGTGGGTGCTGACGAGCCGAAGTTTCAGTTAGAGGACCTGGCTTCTGACGCTGGTGGGAGTCATGGGACGAAGAGCCGTCGTGACTGTTAGCATTAGGCGCAGGTGAAGGCCTAGCAGGCTGAGCTGAATTATCTTTAACGACAGACGGTCCACTCTTCTGTTGCTTATTTGCAGTGGTGCGTTTTGCACCCAATGGTTTAACTCTTGTGAGAAGAGTATTGGAGGTATTGGTAGTTGCAGGTGCAGGTGCTGCACTGCCCCAAACGCTCGGTCCAGGATTATATGGGACTGGGCGGATACTGGTGCCAGAATTCAAAGAGGGAGCAGATCCACGGTACATTGACGAGTAGGGCCCAGATCCTTGACCCATCGGCGGGTTCGTACTTGGTGTAGCATCGTATGCCTGTAGGCGGAACTTGCCGATTTTCTCAGAATAAGGCTCAGATTTCCTGGCTCTTTTTGGCTTTTTTGGCGCTTGTTCTTGCGGGGGTTGAGGGGGGATAGGTACCTCTTGACCAGGTAAAAATACGGGGCGCTTTGGAATGATATTCGGGGATGCCTCGTACGTGTTGATGCTTGTAGGAGGCTGATCAGAAGAGAAACCCAGGGCCTGACGGATTAAAGGCCTCGAAGCAGGAGGCGGCGTGTCATCATCCGCAACAGGCTGCATATTGGTGTCTCCATCTTCAGAAATGGTAGGCGATGCTATACGGTTGGGCACCTACGACAATTGTTCAACTAGGTCAATAATGTATGTCCCAACAATAATGTGATATAATATACCGGCCGCTCTGATGAGGATTCTCTGCTGCTTCTGTTATGGAAGGGGATGATACATGAGCAGCTAGTTCTGCAGCAAAACAAAGAGCTTACCCTGAATCGCCCCCTAAACGACGTCTTCCGCGGCCAATTTCTGCATCGTACCCCTGCATGGTGTACAGGACACGTTGAAGTTCGTCGTAGGACGTTCAAAGGCAGCGGTTCTCTTTCACCGGGATCTAGGTGTATTTAAGCTCGGCCCACTAAAGGGCTGAAAGCAATTGGCGAGTCACTGCGTGGGGACAGTAAATGAGTAGATGGCCACAAAGCAATGAGCCCTTCTGGATTACACACGGGTCATTTTAAGTCACCTTACCCTCGGATTTGGGTATTTTCTCGAAAGTATAATAAAAGAAGTGAGTGAGCTCCTCGCGGTTTAGCACCGAAAGGGGACAAGAGAAGTGAACAACAACTCAGCGACACTGTGTCTTTGCTGTGCCTGTGGCGTGCCGAATGCAGAGGACGGCTCAGATTTGCCTTATATGGCAAGTTTCTAGCCACCCTCTTTTTGCCCGATTTATCCGCCTACATCGATAAGAACAAAGTTCAACCACAATTACCACATAGCAGCCAATGTGTGCCCGTAATCAGCCCACTAGTATTCAAAGCTTAAGAACCCATCAATAAGCTTATAGGACAATACAAATTCTTGGAAGGGTATTTCTACAGGAAAAGTATAATTGATGGGAGTCATACTGTAATTTACTTCTTTGCAGAGTAAACTCTCTGAGCGTTGCCGAAGAAAACGGCGTCCACAAACTCTTGCTCAATTCCAAGCTCAGTGAGGGACTCCCTGGACAGTTCGTACCAGTCAGCGACTTTAGAGTCACTTCTTGAGGATGATGAAGGTGAAGAACCAAAGATGATACGTTGGTAACCAAACGCCTCCATAACTGGTCCGACTGAAAGACAATAAACTATCAGAGAAAAATCCCGTTACACAGATAATAGAAATACGACTGACGATACATCTTAATGCGGCGCTTCCATTCTTTTGATTGTTGAGTGTCCACGGTCTCGATCGGGCTCCCAGGGAAAGGCGTCTGGGGTGTTGGCGCATCCCAAGACGGAGGCAGAAGCTTGACATACACTTGAGGAATCAAGGACAACGCGGCAACCTGAGATTGGAATGCCAAATATGTTGGGTGGTTCATAAGCTTGACAATCGGTAAATCAAGATCATGGGGAGGGGGCAGAATGTTTGCTGCAATGATCCACATCAGTATATTGTGGCCACAAACTGATTAAAGTACGCACACAAAACGATGGGGGGTACAGTGGCCAGATCGGCTGATGCTTTGGCAAGCAAATCCTCAAATCCTTCCAATAAAGAATCTGACAGAGTAGCCTGAACATCAATATCTACAGGATGACCCGTGTTGAGCGCCCACTTCAAGCCATCAATGGCTTCGGAGGAAAGACGAGTGAAGACTGTGGACAGAGAGATGGGAACCCCCGAGGTGGAGATCAAGGACTCGAGAAGAGGATCGGGGCTCTCCAGAGTAAATGGAACGGTAAATGAAATAATTTGGGAGCCAGTAGGGTTTGATTTATAGCTGCACGCTACCCGTCAGGTATGATCAGAAAGAGCGCCGGCGTCACTCACACAGCAAGGGCCTTCTCCAATTCGCCGCCCGGCAAGGCAAGGACAACACCCTGCACCTTGCTTCCAAGGACAGCGCCGACGTCCTTCTTCCACTGGCTGTAACTGGCATCCCTAGAGACGACGTTGGCATCAATAACTTTAGCTGGGTGGAGACTGTTTGGACTGGGCGGAACTGGGAAAGACTCTTCTGTGCCGGTGTTGGGCGGGGTAAATACAGACAGGGGGAGCTTTGGGAGATCCTTGGGAAGCTTGCGAGGAGGCATGATGTTGGTCGAGAAGTGGGTGGGAGTCAATAATATGTAGTTAAGTAAGTACAAGAACAAAGGGGCGTTGTAATCTCTGATCAATCACAGCTACGCCTGATTGGGCCATCGTCATCACCACAGCCTCCTACAACACTGATCCAGAGTCCCCCGGCCCCAACGTCTCTGTATACGCGTCTTCCATCACGTAGATCGACTTGGCCCACCGCCGTGTCCGCTCGCTCTGCACCACCATCAGTATATGCCCGCAAATCAGCAACAGCGACCTCACCGCGTTGTCCTCGGCCAGAAATTTGTCAAATGCTTCCATGGCGTTGCGCCGCTCGTCGTTGCGGCCTTGCTCCCGGCCCTCCTTCAGCCCTTCACTCCGCCCTTGTTTGATCCCCTCCTTCAGCCCCAATTTGCGGCCCCGGTGATGCCCTTCCTCATAGCCTTCGTCATATCCACTTGCCTGTCCGCTCTCATACCACGCGTTCAGCGCAGCCCGCATCTGCGCTGCCTGCTCCTTGATGCGCCTCTCATAGTCGCGCATCATGTTTTCGTATCTGCTAATTGTTTCCCTTGCACGCGTCTCGGACGCGTGAATCTCCTCCATTTCGTGTTCCATTGGATGGATTCTGTTTTGTAGCTGTCGAACCTGTCTCTGGGACTCTTCCAGCTGCATTTGCAGGTCTCGGTTGTCACTCTCGAGGCGCAGAGACTCGTCTCGAATGCGCTTCTTCTCGGATTCTGCTGCCTTGACTCTTCGTAGTGCCTCTTGCTCTTGCCTTTCCGCGAAGTCAGCACGCGATGTGGCTTCATCTGCTCTCCTTATTTCATGCTCTAGTCGGTCACACGATGCGCGAAGTAGACTTTTCAGGTGGTATGCCTGGCGCTCCTCCTCTGCTATGGCGGCAGCTGCAACATACGGAGAGCGGTGCTCGCGACGTCGGCCAGGGGACGGAGATGGACGTCTACTCCGGCTTCGCAAATTTTCTGAAGACGATGATGCCGACAGCAGGGTCGGATCGTGAAGTATTTTCAGTAAGGGCGAGGGCGAGTATGTCGCATCGCGCATTTGTGTGATGAGGTCCCCTCTGTGTTAAGAAATGAAATCAGCCATTCCTGCGTATCCATCCATACAAAGGATACTGACCCGGATGATATGCCGGACATTCCATGGTCTGCTTCGAGTAGGGGCGGTAGCGGTTTATCTGCCACGGGCATTTTAAAAATCTTTGTTTGTTGCTATCAAGGGTAGATGTACTTGATGGACTTGGAGGGGGTATTGGCTCTGTTGTACATCTTTTATCTATTGCTGCGGACTGGCTATAATCGGTACACGTTCCCAGCACGAGTTTGGTATGCATATCACCTCAACCTCTTCACCGCCTCAGAGCCTCATGGTGTGTTGTCCGGGCACCGCCTCCACCATTCGATGGGTCAACGTCTTTTGTGTTCAATGTTGCCCATACGGCGGACGCGCATGCTGTCCGAATGATTAAGTGTGATTGCCTCGTGTAAGTCGTGTGCTCTGTCAACCTACTCCTTGGAGTGATTCACCTCGCCGGTATTTTGCTGCTCAATTATGATGTCCTGAAGTGTATTTCCACAGGCCACTATGGAGCACTCTGTAGAGCTCGAACATATTCCATATGCCACTGTCTGTGGCTCGGGAGTGTTCCGCTCCTAATAGACTGACAGAAAATAACTTTATCCGTTTCTGTAGTAAAGGCCAACTTACTTAATCGCGAAACAAATGGCGTTTCTAGGAAATGTAAGAAAGTGGGGGCAGCCTGAATCAGCCAGTGGAGGCAATGAAGTTTAGTGTGGTCTGCCTCTTGATGGATCTACAACGTTGCAGAAAGATGCGATACACGGAAAAACTGCTGCATTGGGCTATCGGAAATCGGATTTTATACTTCTGGGCACACCTACTCTTTGGCGGTAAGTCCCATAGCCATGTGCAGCTCTATTCTACTTGAAACGCCTATTTCGGCTTGCCAAAATATGGATTTATGTAACTCATGATCACTGACTACTCGATGAATATCTCATTTCTTGTCATAACTGGCACTTGATTCTTATACGACCAATAGCAAGCCTGCTACAACAGGCTACTCGCGGTCTATGTGCGTACCTAGCACACGGGTCATACACATCATTCACTGCTTCTTTTCACCCCGCACCAATTTCCATTTACAGATATTTCCCCGCCATTTTTATGTCATGATCATCATGGATATCCATGTCGACGGAATGTTCTATAAATAGACAAGCTCTACTTAGTTTGTACACGCATCACAGCGCATCACTCTCACTGAAGTACTGCGCTGTGTTGATGGCAGGTTGTGCAGTTGTAACGGTTCCAGCTGATTCAGGTCAACTGAGCTCTGCCAGACAGACATGTCAGGTACTTCACCACTGGTACTACAGCATCATGAGGCTGCCCCGGTTATGCTCCCTGTTGGTGACAGCATGCCACAGTTCCTTTATGGTCTGGAAATAGTTCACGAGGCCTTGATGTTACGCAACTCTCTCATACTTTGCCGAGCAAGCATATGCCCATCTAAAACACAAGGCTACGGTTGTCTTCCTTCGAAGTCAATCTCGGATGAGCGATTACCTCTTTTCGGAATGCGGGCATCATGGGTTGAGTGCGAGCTCTCTGACGACGGGAGGTTACTGCTCTGCCACGATTTACTTATAAGATTGTCCTGGGAGGCGTTTCAAAAATATCCTCGCCTCCCTCTCAGAGATGCAGATGCAAGCCTCGATACTTCTCCTCGCTCTTGTTGGGTTGTCGTCCTTGGTTGCTTCTGCACCCGCGACATTGCAAGAGCGTTCTGTCGCCGCTCTGACCTCCTCTGACCTCGCGTCGTTGGCACCCTTTACGCAGTTTGCGCGAGCGGCGTATTGCTCTGCTAGCAAGCTGAAAAATTGGACTTGTGGGCGTATGTTGCCTTCTCACACTTTTGGTTGTACATTTACTTAATACTGACTATGCTAAAGAGGCATGCTCTGCGAACTCTGATTTCCAGGTCACATTAGCCGGAGGAGATGGGAACGCCATCCAAAACTGTTAGCACCCGTCATCTTCACATAAAGATACTGACTGAAGGTGTGTTGTAGACTTCGTAGGCTTTTCTCCTTCCCAGAATAGTATTATCGTTTCGCATGAAGGTACCGACCCTACCCAACTGTAAGCCGTTAACCCTTCCTTTAATTGTGCTACTTACAATGTCTGACGACAAATCAGTCTTTCAGATCTGACCGATGTCAACATCGCAATGGGATCGCTAGACTCGAGCCTGTTCCCCGGAGTGTCATCGTCTGTTCAAGTACATTCTGGATTCAGAGATGAGCATGTTAAAACAGCCAGTGCTATACTATCAGAAGTAAAGCGGTTAATGTCTGTCAAAAATTCTGCGAATATTTCTGTGGTATGTTGGGTCCTCTCATGTTATGAATCCGAGGACTGACAAACCGAACAACAGGTTGGCCACTCTTTGGGCGGAGCCCTTGCGGAGCTAGACTCCCTTTTCCTAACCTTGAACCTTCCGTCCACAACATCAGTGAAAGCGATTACGTATGGTACACCTCGCGTCGGCTCTCCCAGTTTTGCTGCACTAATTGACTCAAAAGTATGGCGATTTGTATGATTCTAGTATTCTCTGATAGACTGACAACCTTGCTTCATTAGGTACCTAATTTCAAGCGTGTAAACAATGTGGATGGTAAGATTATGGCTCCACACATTGATCAAGTGAAGTAACTATATCTTCCAGACATTGTACCAATCGTTCCGGGTCGGTTCTTGGGCTTCCAGCACCCGCACGGGGAAGTCCATATTCTCTCGCCTGGGAAGGCAGTTGCGTGTTCCGGTAACTTTATTGGTGCCTATAATATCTGTGGTCTAACACGTCATTATCTGCAGGAGACGATGATGCTACGGATGCACAATGCCAGATCCAGTCTGTTCCCAATATTCTTGCGGGTGATATTCTTGACCATGTACGTTTTAAACCCTCATCAGTATATGTTAGTGGAATTCACAAGTGTCGGAACAGTTGGGTCCTTACGAAGGGATCTACATTGGCACGATTTTCTGTACATAAAAGCGCATTCACTCAAAATGGTCTCCGTTATTGGGATTCCGATCAGCAATTTACATATGCATTTCTCAGAATAGCATCTCGTGTACCATAAATAGTATGGTTGTACTGGCCGATATTCCCGCGCCTGTTGGGTAAAACCGCATTTGGATTAGCCGTGGAACTGAAGAAAATTGTAAGAAGCAGAACCCATTTCCACGTGAAAAAAAAATCAATTCATAGCACAGGATCAGAGAGGTATTTTTAATGTGCTAATGTCATGTTTTGTAGCAGTGGCATGCCTACCATAGCTCTCTACACGCGGGTGTTTCCCTGCCACGCAGTTCCCCGGATCATGCGCCTCACCTACCTTTGACACTGTTTGATGAAATGCTCAGCAACTTCTAATAATGGGTCGCACCTCGTGCTCCCTTCTCATGAAGGACAAAACGAGAATCACATAACTGCTTCTACTGGACAGCTGCCCAGCAGGAGGTATAAAACATGTTGGAATCAGTGTACATTGTGCGCCTACCGGACCTCGTACCTGTAAGTCGTAGACGATGCCCAGTTCAATCTTCCCTGCTTTTTTGGTACTGGTAGCCTGTCACTTGGCTATCAGCGTAATCGCCAATCCGGTTACGCTTGAAAGGCGTACTGTTACACAGCTAACAGCCTCCCAGCTGGGCAGCCTTGCGCCGTTTACTCAATTTGCCCGTGCAGCGTACTGTCCTACAAGCGAGCTACAGTCATGGACTTGTGGAGGTGTGTTTATGAACCATTATTATACGTTGGTTAACTGACCGGTCCCCTGAACCTATAAGAGGCATGCGCAGCGAACTCTGATTTCGAGCCTACGCTTGTAGGGGGAGACGGAAACGACATTCAAATATGTATGTTACTATATGCCTCTATATCATAAACAAGAAATTACTAATTCGTATTGACTCAGTCTTTGTCGGGTTCTCTCCATCAATGAACAGTGTGGTTGTAGCTCATGAAGGTACCGATCCCACTCAACTGTGAGTACTAAGAGTCTGAATGTTGACAAAAGCATAAATTTAAATGTATGAAAATAGCCTTTCCGATTTGACAGACGTCGACATACTCATGGGAACATTAAGCCCGACTCTCTTTCCAGGAGTGTCGTCTTCCGTAGAGGTTCATGAAGGATTCAGAGACGAGCATGCGCAAACCGCTACCATGATTTTGACAGAAGTACAAAGACTGATGTCCGTGAAAAGTACACAAAGTTTGATTCTTGTAAGTGAATATGTCCTGGCAATATTTATCTGTCCTCAGTGTGTGATAATATTATAGGTAGGCCATTCGCTGGGAGGAGCCTTAGCAGAGCTGGATTCGCTATTTTTCGCATTGAATCTTCCATCTAGTACATCAATTGAAGCAGTCACATATGGAACCCCCCGAGTAGGCAATCCAGCATTTGCCGCGTTAATTGACAGCAAGGTGCCGAACTTCAGACGCATTGACAACGAGTTAGGCAAGTAGATGAGCACGTATACTTGAAGTTAAGCTCATACTTGAGAACAGATATTATTCCCATTGTTCCTGGCCGGTTCTTGGGTTTCCAACACCCACACGGAGAGGTTCACATTCTTTCACCGGGAGATGCAGTTTCATGCCCTGGTAAGAAACCTAGACGATGGTTTCTGGTATCTTGTGCTAACTAGGCACTATAATATTCACACAGGAGATGATGATGCGACGGACTCTGAATGCCAAATTCAATCGGTACCCAACATTGCAGACGGAGATATTCTCGACCATGTAAGTCTCTATTTTCTACATGTACAGCGATAAATTCATCGGAATACGGCACAGCTTGGTCCATACGAAGGGATTTTTATTGGAACCATTTTCTGTACTTGATTTGGATACTATTGTACAATATGTAACAAGTGAACGAATGTTAGGGAGAAGATATTTCCGTCGACTACACATAGAGTATGTAATACCTCTATCAAATGAGCTCCCGGGCTGTCAGCCTCCGTCACAGACGGGCCTACCATGATGTAGTTCGTTACGTGTGGGTGCTTGTATATTACGTCCTAAAGGAGATGTCGGTTGGTAACTGGTCACGCTACGTGGTGCCCAGAAGTTTTTATGCGTGAGACTTAAAGTCACGTTCTCACGCCCACGGTTTGTCACAAGTTTGTCAGACGCAATGGAGACGGTTGCCGCGGCTGTTCCGCAAGTTCAACGGCAGTGTGCCGAATTAGCCAAAAGTGAACCACAACTGACCTTGATCATACTAAGGAGGTTCCATCCGCAGTTTCAACTATGCATTCAACAGGCCAGAAATTGCAAGGTTAAAAAATCAGCGTACGGAAAAGGTCAAGGATGGTGGATGCCCCGCTTCACGATAATCAAATAATCATCAACCATACGGCCAGGCTGCGGCCCGGGTTGTTTTGGCCGTACCGTGGGCGTGAGAACGTAACTTTAAGTCACATTTGCCTGACGGCCGTCTGCAAAACAATATGCAAGGCACTGTAACCCGTTGAACGTTGAACATTGAACGTTGAACTTCAACAAGTTGGTGACTTTGTGACCAGCAAGTGACCAGTGTGTGCAAACTTTTGAACTCTAGAGACTCGTCATTGAAGATCACGCATACACTCGTACCTAGTTCTGTCTTCAAATGCTACTGACTTGCTGGTCATCGCCGCTACGGTAGCCACATTTCATACTGGGTGGACAGTCACGGACACCGTTGGAGAAGCTGTCTTAAAAAGCTGTCTCATCATGAATTCCGAAGATCTATCCAGTCAAAACGGCTTGGCCTTGAGCAGATTTCCGGTCGACATTTCAAAGGTGGAAGCGAGCGATACTGTTCAAAGCCATCTGTCCACAAGCTCATCCTCTAAACGGACAAGGCTGTATGTGAACTTGAATGCAGGGCTCGCAACATCTGGTGAAACATTAAGCTTTATGGCCTCTACTGGTTCATCAGTGAAAACTCTATATCCTCACCCAGTGAACAGGGACTTGAGGGTTACCCTATTTCCGAATTATCCACAATACAACGCATCTTCTGGGGGCGTGGCTACGAGATGGGATAGGAGATTACCCACTTCGCACTGGAAGCTCTTCTTTGTTTTGTACTGTGGCTTAAGCTCCATTGTTGGTATTTTTCAATTTTGTGCCTACTTCATCGGCGGTTCTTTTAATCAAGGAAAGGCGGACGCATCATTGGAATATGGTAAGTCACTATGAAGAGCCACTTACTTTTTGGGCTGTATACATGTCTTTATTAATACAGAAAACCTTACTGTCAAAACAATGGAACAATATCTCGGACGCACCCTCATGCATTCTGCTTACAAGCTTGAACCTTTCGTTTTTTCTAACGTACATCAAACCAATTCGTCAGTAACCGCATGCGCTTGGATTGCAGATCATGAATTGCAATTGCTTCCAAAATGGACGGTAAACTGGCAGGGTACGTAGTGTGTTAGTAAAAAATGACGCATGCATAAAGGCGAATAATGGCCCCTGCAGGCTCGTTGTCACTTCTGGTCATCACTACATCTATACCTGGCTCTCTGTCCCATGAAAATCTACTCAAGGTTATCCGAAGAATGGCATTACATCAAACGAAAATAGCCTTGAATGGTGTATCCATTCATGTAATGCATGTGGGAGAAAACCATCTAGAGTCTCCGAATCCGAACCTTTATCTGAATCTGGCTAGGATGTTTGTACTCACAAAATGGTCTTTATTATTTCCAAGTGACCTCAGCCAGCCAGTATCTCAAAGCATAAACGGCGCGATATCATCACTACGACTAGACGAAAACCAAGATTTGGACATATATGCGTTCTCATCTAATGTTGATGACTACACGTTCCCGTCGTTGTCGCCTCTTCTTTTGCAAACTCAACAGGACATATGGTGTACATCAAGATCCTTCTACTCAGTTTCTCGCATTTCAGATTGGAGCGAATGTCTTTGGCAGATAACCTTGGAAACTATAGGAAAGCTTAGAAATGTTGACGTACGTGAACATGACGTCGCACTTAAAAATGAGGGATACCGCGCAGAGGTTGCAACTTATCTGCCTCTTGTCGAAAGTGGCTAACATATTGTTTTGGTTAGGATGCGGTCAGCAAACGTTTGAATATCAAATTACGGGCAGAAATGTGCGATGCTATCTTAAGAGAAATATCGTTCGTACTTCCGCGGGGCAGGTCTAAGGAAATTTCCGTAGAGTGGGTAAAAAGTTTTTGCACAAAGGTAAAAACCATGCATATTGAAACTCTAAATACTAATCCCAAAATATACCAGACAATGAACAAGAAAAAATAAATAATCAAACGCAGATTAATGTAAACACTTCACCCCGTTTTGTCACCCATAAACTGAGCCTCCATTTCTCCTTCGTCGAGCATGCTATCATCTTCTGGGTCATTCTGAAAAGCAGCCCAAACATTATCGCCCTCTGGTCCATCGACGACAACCTCCAATACCTCTCTTGAAACCTCTGAGCAAATATAATGAGATGAAGCTACAGAAAATATAATGAATAGGAGAACACACCTGCCAAATGCTCTAATTCCTGTCGCTTGTTGGCCTGAATCCAGTTTGGTGGTTCACAGTAGCTCAGTCTTCCAAATGTCACCACAAAAATGTGATTTATGCTGTTGAATTGCCTATGAGAAGCATGCTGGAGTGTATATCGGAGATTAATATTCGGTTCTGTTCCGAAGATAAGATGATAAAGAAGGAAAACTGCTTGATTTATTGCCGCAATAATTCTGGTTCACAGTGAGTTCCTTACATCAGCGTGAACAAAAGAAATCTTACGAAGACGTTGCATCTGCACATGTAAGAGAACCGTCATCCTCCCATAATGATGAGGTAAGTAGGGAGATATATAGCACCAAAGCAGGTATTAATGTATAAGACACTGCTAACAAGCGGTGTACGTGGCGATGTGATATTGACAGTTGGGCGAAGTAAGTCAAAATATAAGACTTGAAGGTCTAGAAACGTCCATAAGTACCGTGCTACAGTCCAACAATACTTTATTTACCGATGATGCAGGTATGTCTGAATCAGTAAGATGAAAGCATAAACGTTCAAATAGCGAGTCTTTGATTTGAGCATTATTGTTGAGGTCTAAAATATCATCCGGTGTATTGAGAAGTAACTTATGAAAATCATGATCTGTATGCGAATTGGAATATTATAACGACCGTAAGCCAGAGAGGACTTACACGTTGATATAATGGTAAGGAGCCTTGAAGACCTTTCTAATAACCACGTAGCTTGTGAAGAGTGAAGAAGTGTCATGAATACATCTTTGTTCTGGACTAATGGTTCTAGCCTTAACATTATAGACGTAATAAGATTGACAACTAATTACATGATAAGAGGGAAAAATGCACACCTTTCTACAGCCTTGACGCTTAAATGAAAGCAGAGGGATTCAAGTAGTGTCAAAGTTGCAGATGCAAGTCCATCCTCTGTGAATTCCGGCGTTGGTTGTAGATAATTTACGATGACAAAGCAGATAACATTCATCATTGACGTCGGCTTGTCGGCTTGAGAAGGTAGTTCACAAGATAGAAGGCTAGCTTGAAATTCGGGCAAAGATAGAATGAGGTTCGTTAGGAGGTCGAATATAATTGATAAGGGTGGTTGCTTGATAATCGTAAGTCACATATCTTCATTCATCGAATCGTACTTACTGGCTGTGGGTCGAGCAGAGTGGTTAGAAGGGATAAAAATGAAAGTGAGACGACTTGAATGCAATTAGCATAATCATCAGACATGGTTGGGTTGGATATAGCGTCTAAGATATTTCTGCAAGCAGACGTATAGCATGGAATCGCTGAGGAAAGGTGTGTTAAGTTTAGCAATAGTTGGAAAGATATCTCTCCAGTTCGATTTGACGAATGCGTTAAAATTATTCGTGAAAGCTATACATATAGTGTTAGTAGTTGTATTGGTATCAGAAAAGATGGCATTATGAACCTCTGCCTTCCAGTTTAATGACACTGTGGCGTTAACTTCTTCTAACAGACTATCGTCATCACTTTCCATATGAATTACTTGTGTATCATTGCTGAGTTGAGATCGTGCGGGGGTCATTTGGACAGCCTGACGACTCGGTGTGGATTCAAGGGGTTCCATTTCTTGATGTAACAACTCAAATTGAAACTGAGCGGCAGCTTGAGAAAGTTGAGAAGGGGCATGAGCACGAAAAGATTCTGAGCGGAAAACAGGAGGTTCAATGGCATCTCCTTTATATCTGACAGACTTCTTCGACGGTGACCTTAGAGGAGTCGAGGTCTCGAAGGCATTTTCAAATCCTGGCAGCATGCCATTTCGTATTTTCTCCGGAGATTTACGCATTCGCGTTGTTGAAGGAGACTTATTAAAAGATGGCGGACGCATAGGTCTGAGTGGAGTCTCTTCCACGGCCTTCATAGCACCTTTACTCCAACTGGATATAACCGCAGGGACAGGCAACGGAGTGGAAGGAAAATCACGCCCATGCCTTTTGGCTCGGACAGATGCAGGTGGCTTACGAGTCGACGACTCAAGTTCTTGTTGCTGTGTTTGTAAATTATTGAATGAGCATGTTATCTCAATGATGGTAGCAATCACATTACCCGGAAGAGAAACTGAGTGCGTAAGCGTTCTATTTCTTCTTTCATTTCTTTTTGCATTTGTGATTGCTTAGCATCTACTTTATCCTTTTCAGCCTTCAGCATGCTGATTTGAGTCGCGTAGTTTTGAGCATTCTAGATGTGTTCCATTAAAGCCATACCACCCGAATAGCATGTAAAATTACTTACTTTCTCCATGTTTTTCTTTAGTATGCTGACCTCGCCATCCTTCGCCAGTTTGTTGTCAACGGCTTCCTGAAGGGCAGACTTCATTTGGTGATTCTCTTCGCGTAACTGGATTAACAAAATTAGTTCTAAACACAAATCGCGATGTGTAGTACCAACCTCGTCCAGCTTACTTTGCAATACTGCCAACTGTTCAAGAGCGGACTGGTTTTGAAGATCCATTCGTGGGTTGCCATGATTCTGTTCGCGCTTGCTGTCATTAGCGTTTTGATAAGACTGTTTGCGTCGATCATTAACAGGATATGCAGGACGTGGCCTGACGAAGTGGGATGCGGACGCCTGAGCCGTTGGACGGTACGTTGGGATCTTATTGCTAAAGCATATGTGATTTATAGAAGTAGTGCTGGTTATTAGCGTTGAGGGCCGTACCTCACTTCCTGAGCGCTTTGCTTTGCTCCATGGTTGATACCGTAGGTCCCATCCCCGTGCAGCGAAATTTCAGGGAGTTCATCACCACCGATTCGGGAAGAACCAGAACCAGGTATCCAGCCAGTTGAGGTTTTCAGGCGTTTGTTGATGGGTTCGCTGGACACAGATTTGTTGGATGGAACGGACCTTTCTTTCAGGTATTTTTGCTCGGACTGGTCGAGGATCGCTAATGTCTGGTCGTCCAGGACGATGTCGTCGAAAAAGTAATCATCAGAGTTGTCCATTGTTCGTCGTTTCGATAGAGGTGCCTTTCATAAGAGCGCTTCAGTGCATGTTAAGTATACACTTTGTCGCTTCGACTGGCCAAGCAAACTTGTGGAAGCGCGCGGTTCAAGGCAATTACCCTGTTTAATCACTACCTAATAATAGGGCCTTCTTGGTAAGTCACTCAAGCATTACTTGTGAAATAAAGCAATAGGGCCGGCTAGCGCCGGCAGAGCCCGCTACCATCTACCGTGCTCAAGTCAATTTGGTAGGTACGTACAACATGCGTACAGCACCCGTGGTGTGTTACATTGTATGCCAAAATTTTCTTCAATGATCTTAGTTTAGTACTAAGTAGATGAGTTGTCATACTAAGTAAAGTTATTTAGGTGCATACTAGTGCTAAATACATATGTTTAACTACTTAAATCTTTTTTGGTTTCTTCGAAGGGGATGCAAAAGATGTAAAGGAGGACGACGCTGATTTGCGAGGTGACAGTTCCGATGCACTGGCAGGTAAGTATGCTGTGTTGGTACGGCGCTGAGGAATAACGGGTATGGTGCGCTCTTCTACGGCCTCGTCGGATTCACTAAGGACACGTAGCCTGTGTCCCTGTACCTGGTAAATCTGCAAGAACAAAATTTCCAGTACATAAGAATGCATGACTCGCAATAAAGTAATGATTATACCTTTTTATCTGGACCATTGTCGCCCCCCGAGATATGCCAACAGACCAGTGTAGCTTCAACAAGAACAATCGTACCTGGTCTTAGTTGGCTATACATATCCCATGGTGCAATCAAGTCACCATTGACATCACGTATGTCAAGTTGAACTAGTTTTGCGTGCTCATGTCGGAACAGGTCACCGCCGTAGTCTGAAAGCAGGGATGGTGGGTAGTAAGCACCGAGTGCTACTGTTGGGACTGGACATTACAATGTGGTGATTAGTTATATGCGCGGACACACCAGAATGATACGTGACTTACACGTTGTAGATTGATGGGCCTTTTTTACAGCCTTAGAGCTTGCAAGGAAGTCGGAAAATGTTGTGATGTCGGAGAGTGTATCTGATGATTCTGACAGTAAGGCATCGTCGACAGCACGAACGTCGACGTCATCTGATGGTAAGATTGACGGCGTCACCAAAAGATTGCGTTTCTTCGGTTTGTTTGAGGCATCCGACTTGACGTAGACCTTTTCACTGGGGGGAACCTAAACCGAATGGGACGTAATAAGAGCCTTGAACAGTAGTTGCAAATAGCAAGAAAGATCTGTTACCTCATACTTTGGCCCCAATGTTACTTTTAGCAAGCTTTTGTCGTCCACACCTGCCTCAGGGCTTGCTGAGCCAAGAAAACCAGTAACATGGAACTAGGAATATAAAGTAAAGAGTCAGTACACTATCGAAAAAATTTCTATATGATTTGTATTCGTACCTGGGCCCTAGTTGCGGAGGCTCGCTCTTTAGTGTCCTTATCCATTATCTCTTCCAGCACCGCTAGTTGGTTAGTGAACGCGTGCTGGATAAAGTCGGTTGCGAATGTGGGCATGCGTAAAGCCAGGACATCCTTAACAGAGCTTCGGTCAGTGATGAACTAAACATAGGTAAGATGTTAAAATCAGTACTACGAAGAGTAAATTGTAAGCAGGCTGCAGAGCAGGAATACTCACCTTTGCATTATCCCCTCCAATGTAATGGTTCCCTTTGGACGACATCATCGTCCCCATTGACATCGGGCATACTTCGCCAAAGAAAATGAGACCAAGCTCAGTAGCTTGGTTTGACCAGTCCTTTGAATCACCCAGGTAGTAGAGTGTTCTCCCAAACCCTCTTTCTTTCTGGGGAGCGAAGAAATGCCGATAAAAATGGGTTCCGTAGTCGAGATTACCGAAGATAAAGGACTTGTCGGGCTCAAGACCTTTCAGTTGGCGTTCAAGGTCTTCGAATTCGCCTTCCTCAAGTCGACGAGAGTAGCAGGTGGCAGACATAGGCAGATAGGAGTAGTGGTAAATTGAGAAGAAAGAGATGTTGGTATAATACGGCATCAGTGAGAGCGTACAAACAGATTTTATACCTTACGGATAGGCGCTTGTGACATCATATACAGTGAGTTGCACCGTACAAATCGGCATTGCAGAGACAACATAAGGATCTTCTGAGTTCTAGACAATTCTTTCGTCTACTGGTACATTGCAAACAGAGATTGTGCTGTATGTATGAAACAGCTTGGCATAAGTCGAGATGTCAATACTTGTTCCATTAGTATCGACCATAACCCCATAAGTAAATCAATTTACTTATTTGTACATGATCTTTGCTCCACCGGAAAATTACTATGAATTGGTTACAGCATTAATTAGTAAGTCGTACTTTCTTACGTGGTGGTATATATTGACTAGCATCTAAATGACGTTTTTTGTGCGTAATGGTGCAGCCAGAACCTTTGGGTCGAAGAGGCACAGATGAGTCATATTGACTGAGCTCAGCGGCTGCTGCTGCGCGTTCTTCGTCTGTTCCAATCCTTGTAATTGTTTTTAGTCTAAGCTCATTGAGTCTGGAAAACTCTCTTCTGGTGTCCTGGGACTGACGGCACATAATTTTATTTGGCGAGAAAGACCGTAAAATCAGGAGGCCGTCAATTGATGTTGCGCGTGAGACCATCACATATGGCGATTCTGTACCGCGGCAGTTTGCCAAATCAATTATAACTTTTGGCATTGTTCGTCCTTGTGCCTTATGAGCAGTCATTGCAAAGGCAGGTGTAATGGGGAGCTGTGTCCTTGTGATAGTACATTTTTTCCCTGAATGAGGGTGTTCAAATGTAATAGATGTTGTGTCTTGTAAGATGACACATTCACGGTCTTGAAGATGTTTCAATGGTTTACCACTCACAAACTCAGACTCTACAACACATGATACCGCGTGCCGGTTACCGTAAGTGTCCAATTGATATCTAATCTTTTTAAGTATACCGGAGCAGCCATTTACTATACCACTGTTGACATCATAGTTCTGACATATCAATACGGGCATTCCTATAGCAAGAGGTACTTTACCTAGTCGTTGGTTTGTAATACCGGAATTCAGGTGGTAGAGATGATTTTTAAGGTCAGGATCGGTAACCAGTTCGCCCCTATGTGTATCTATTGCATAGTACCAGTGTAATTGTTGACCTGTGCGCTCAGCAAAAGCAAGTGCGCCCTGCTCGTTTAAAGCATCCTTTTGAGCATTTTCTGATACAATAATGGGGGCCAGGCCCCAATAGGACCAGTTGATTTTAGCATTTTCAAAAGTACGACTAGAAAGCAATATGTAATCGTCTTGGGTACATTTTCCTTCTCGTAGACGGTTAAGTAATTGAACGAAAGGCACATTCTCCGGACCTGATTGTCGCATACTCTCTGTGAGGACAACAACATCCTGGAACGATAACCATAGTAGCTTACCAGCAATAATATCTTGTCCTCGCTTGGATGCAGACTTGAGCTGTGATGTGTCAACCTTTGCGGATAGTCTTGTTTGCCCAACAGGAGGTAACTGAGCGAAGTCACCAGCAACAATCATGTGTATGCCACCAAAGGGCAAGCTATTACCTTTGGCTTCCATTAAGGCCTCACTGATGTCATTGAAAGTTTTACAGCCTATCATTGATATCTCGTCTATAAAGAATATGTCGACGCCTTCCCACGAGGCAACTAGGTCACGGTGTGTCTTTGATAATGGGCTATTTTGCTTTCTTTGATTTAAACAGAGGGCAGTATGGATTGTAATACCATTTATATTACTTGCAGCAACTCCTGTGTATGAAGCAAGACGCAAACGATGCAGCTGGTTGCGACGAGTGAAGAATTCAATTAGAGAAAGAATGACACGGGACTTTCCTGTACCACCAGCACCGCCAAGATACATACGCAACGGATTATTCTGGTTACCATCTGTACAGGTGCGCTCACAAATGAGCCGAAATGCTCGTGCCTGCTCTTGATTGAGTGTGTGAGTGAGTATAATATCATTTATAGCATTGTTAATATTTGACCCAGTATGTGAATCAGACAATAAGGGCGGTGATAATGTCACAATTGAAGGATTATAGCTTTGGGATGCAATGTTTGAGGTTTGAAGGGCATTACGGAGGACACTGCCATCACTCACAGTGTTTGTTGCTGTAGGGTGTTGAGTCACTGGATAAGACTCTGTTGACATTGAATTATTGGAGTACACAGATCTTCCTTTCCAAAGCTGTCTACGGTCATCATACTCTTTTCTCCAAATGTCTTCAAGAGCAAGGTCATTATCCGTAACGTCCTCGACACATGTGCGAAAATCGACAGCGTGCGAAAATTGCCCTTCTTGTGCGTAGTGTATTTTTGTATACATGCCACTTTTGGTAATGGAATCCAAACATTCATTTACATTCTGTAAAGAGGCAGCAGCTTTAGCTGAATGGCAAGATGATATATCTTCTAGATGGCTTAGAATTTCAGCTTGGTCAATGGGACCAAGACATATATCAGAGTCACCTGTTGTATGAGCAGCACGATTGGCTGTGGATTCTTTAAATAAAGGATTGCGACACCTGCGTGAGTACTTCTCTCTATTCGAGAAATGATCAATTCCATTATCACGGTATTCATGTAGGAGCTGCATGTTGTTCATGATGGTCTTAATAGAAGGGCAACAGCCAGCATGAAATCGATGAAATGCATCGACCCATGATTCTTCTTTGTTTCGGAGATCATAGGCGTGCCGCCACGGTTTGAAAAATATTAGCATAAGCCGACAGTAGCGGGCATAACTATTTTTCTGGTCACAACGTGGCAGTGCGGGACCTATTGGCACAGGTACGTACTTACTATCCTGAAAGCGTACACAGAGATTATGAGTCAAAGCTTCAATATGTGGTTGCTTCAACTTGTCACGTATTCTGCGGGCACTTTCGCTGCGGTTTTTAGGTAGATTTTTTATAGACAAAGGAGTGTATTCAGCATGTAACTCGTTTATCAAATTATCATTCATTACAATTTCATCAGAGTCAGAATTTATGGTGGTACTGGATGACACTTTGTCTACATATGAGATAAAGTCCCATAGAGAAAAGTCTTTTAGTTTATCACCTCTGCATTGATAGTCTGCAACCTGTGATGCTTTTGCCGTGAGCTCACCAGAAGGCTGGCACACAATTGTAACCTCTGGATCTTCGTCATCTTCACTATAATCTGTAGTAGGATCTGTGTATTCAGTGTCATCTAAGTGGCGATGCAACTCTGAATTTGTAGTGCTATCACCAGTGCTAATCGTGTTATCATCACTGTCAGTATCCTGTGATAATTCTACCTGATTTTCTGGGTTGGAATTATGGGAGGAATAGGAAGTGTAACACTCGGGACTTGGATCCTCCGCATTGATAAAGCGTTCAAACGATGTCCAGTACAAGTGACGATATAAATGACTTGTGTAATGATCCTCATAGTCCATCAGGTAAGATGCCACTTGCTGAGCGGACAGTTCCTGGTGGGAGATCATTGAATATGCACATTTCTGCAATAGCCGTTTAGCATGGATTGTAATTTCATTGTCTTCAGGATTATATTCACCCAACTTACGTACAGCAAGCTCAAGTGCAGCATATGCAACATGGGTTTTGAGTTGAGTTTTTGTAATATAATTTGTTATGTAGTATGTAATTGCTTTCGCAATAGCACCAGAGCCTATAAATTTTATATCCATATTGCAGCGTATTGCCTCTAATATTGTTGCATTAAAGTTATTCACAAGGCCGTCAAGGCATCTCAGACAAAGCTCACCTGTGTCCATGTCAAAATATGTATGCGGACAGAAAACATTATCGCCAAGACCAAATCGACACTCCTTAGGATGACCGGGGCCTTTCCAATACTTATAACAAGTACGCGAGTGTTTATGAAGTTGACAAGCTTTAACCAAATTATGTAAATCTTTTTGACGAGCTTTCGCGCGATCGTCATCAGGCAGACCTAACGACACACCACGTACAGCGCATGGGTTGTGTACTGAAGAAGGTACAACCAGATTTGGATCGGGATCAGCAGGAACGGAATTAGAGATTGTGTCATCCAAGAATGCTATAAGTCTGTCACGGAAATCAGTGTCACCGTTTTCTACAATACGCTTCTTTATCTCATTTCGATTCAATGCACCCTCAAGCCAAATAATCATGTGACAATGTAAGGACCCACGGCCTTGCGCTTCTACGCAACCATAATAACCATTTACCAGACCTAGAACACCACCTTCCGTATCTTTGAATAAAGGATCATAGCGAAGAAGACATTTAATAATAGCTTTAATGTATATGTTAAAGAACTTTGCAGCAACAAAAGGATTTCTCGAGATAAATGTTGCCTGCTCCCAATACTGAGGGACATCATCAGGAAGTAAATTGTCTATATCAATGTCAGACCCTGCCAAAAACTTAACAAGGGGATTATAAACGTCAGCAGGATTAAATGTAATAAAAAAGCTCGGAGTGCCGAGCTCAATCATTAACGCCCTAATTTCATTACGCATACTGACCCGAGAGGATGGGGAACCCGGTACATTGGTTGTGACAGCATTTACTTCCTGCATTAGTTGCAGAACTTTCTTCTCCTCAGGACTATTTGCAGAAACAGGGTCACCTGTAGCCATTTTCTCGACCATACTATTAATTGTGTCAGGGGAAATTTCTGCAAGAGTTGAAGCAACAGATTCAAACCTAGACCGACGTACTTTTAAACTTGTATGCAGTAATATGGAACGCCGCTGAAGAATATTAAAAATTGTAAAGAGAAATGAATAGTGCTCTCGAAAGCGCTTATCATGTAAACTAAAAAAATGCTTTGCGTGCCGCTTCATGGATACAGGAACTTGTCTTCGTTTGTCCTCAATTCCGCCTATGCCATAGGGAAAAAGAGTTGGATAGATCATAGGAAATAAGTCAGGATTAAAGAACTCGTTAACAGGAAGAGGGTCATGTGTAATTTGAACATAACCGCCCCCACGCTTTATGTGTCGCATGGCAGCAGCACGAAGTTCATGCGCAGGAGCATAGCCTGTCACGTCGGTTATAACCACATTTTGAAAATTAATGCTTGTATTGGCTGTATCTGTGTCTGGAGACTCAGATGGATTGTGCACATGGGCAGGAGGAACATTGTTAACAGCTTCCGTATGCTGAGAAGTGCGGCTTGAATTATGTGAAGAATGAGGGGGACTTTGTTGAGGTGATATTGTCTGATTAGCAGCAAGTTCAGAAATGTCATCATAGCGTGAGGTTAACGATTGCCCTGCGGCAGAAGGAAGTATGTGCTCTATATGAAAGGGAAGAACTTGGTTATCTTCAAGACTATTTAGAACAGGATAATTAATTTCAACATCTTCATACAAAGGATTATGTCGCTTTAGCCACAAAAGAGCAGCACGAACTTTCTCACGACGTACAGTAAGGGGACGTGCATGCTTTATTAGCCATTCAGAAGAAGGAGGGGATGCGCCTACAAAAATAACACATATTGGTGATAGTATATCAGACACTTCTGGCGGAAGTAACTTAGCAACCTCTGAAGGACGCTGGGGATATATAATAATATGACCTTGGATGCCTCGCTGAATATCAGGCGTAACAGGTTGATCCTCATTTTCTGTGAGTTGTGCAATCCAACTTTTAGCACGGCAGCGAGCAATCATAGCCTCCTCTATAAAGGTCAAGTCAGACAACTCTGTCGGCATATCACCTGGATACATAGAGTTTGCAATTGATAACGGAGGGAGCTTATTCTTCTTGAGGCATGAGTGACAAGCTTTGCAAATTTGAAGAACAGTATCATTCGGAGAATTCGACAGAATAATACCATTAGAATCAAGTAAGAAATCATTCAGAGGACTACGTGCAATACTTTGGGACATAAATGAATGTGTCACATTGCGAGTGTCTCGTTTTAACAATGATAGATCAATATCAGATACTCTTAGTTTAAGTGCATTGCTTCCTAATACATCCTCTGCACAGACTGCGCAAACACGCATGGCTAGTACAGAGCTTGAAATTTCTTGTCGAAAAAGTTTCAAAAGCTTCTCCTTCAAAGCATCATCTACAAGCTGCGGCCACTTCTCCCGTATGTTCTCGCGCTGTGACCTATGGTCTTCATTGACAGATCGAATAAAGTGACGACGGGATTCTGCACGGTCGACATTACGCTGAACAGCACGCAGAGATGTTACATGTTTTTTCAATAGAGTACGCAAGGGAGCTACATGCGTATGAGAATCAAAGGGAACTTCCAAAATAGTAAGTACACGGCGTAGTGGCTTCAAATTAGCGCTACGTGACAACAGAGATAACAAATAAATCTGTAGAAGAGAATTGGACACAGTGCAGTCATCAGGGAGTAAAGACCTAATAGATTGACATACAGATCCCATAGAAGTAGCACAGCAGCCCATAACAACATGTGAACAAATCACGACGCGCAGATAGTCCTGGGTTGAATTGGATGGAAATGTAATGTTATGAGATTGAGCTAAGCTTTTCAGATCAGACTTACGAGCACACTCAATGTATGCTAGCATACGACTGACATCAATATCTGTTGTACCGCCGTCACGGTTGTCGGGATCGGAGTCAATATCGCCGGTATGACGATGGACATGAGGACGTTCTTCACTAACGTGTTTTTGGGGGAAAATGATACTAGTAGCGGCACCTGGGCCAGTGACACCTGGGTCATTGGAAAGGGGATGGCACGAATGAAAATGGGACATATCACACATATAAATGCAGATCACCCTCGAAAAGAACCTATAGAAAACAATAAGGAAATTCAGACGAGAAGAAATAGAAGAACAAGCAGCAGTAAATAGCTCTCACGATGTAGGGTTGAGCGATCACCAGTGGCCGAGGTGGGAAGAAGAATAAGATCGATTCAGAGCACTAAGAAAAGGGAGACTGATGAAGTATGTGTATTAAGAACATCGAAATAGAGGCGTACCAGGGAGAGAAGATAAGTGTACGATCGAAGCAATGACGCAAAAGCAAAGAAGGGTCTAGAAGGGATTACATGATGACATAACATGACCATGGGAACAGTCAAGGTATATATGGAAATTTTGTGATCTTCTGCCATTTTTCAGAAAAGTTCGCTCCCCAAGACCCACTACCTTAAAAGGTAGCGGGAATTACGTAATACTGCGATCCGTAATGACTGCCGCTGGTGCAACGCTGGTGCAAGCGCCGTTACGTTCATTCCAATCGCTCATGTCACACACTTTTAACCTTTCTTCCACTTCGTATTGATTTTATCTATATCCACCCCTTGGAAATTGGTCATGGACTCAGGCACAGCAAGCTCGCAAAAGGCAGAGGATGAGAGAACTCGATATGCCAAACGACTCAAGCTCAGGCAGCTCAACACGACAACGGTGGCTCAAGGTTGGTTGTATTCGACATGTTGAACAGAAATTCGGTGTGATAAATGAGTAGAAACCGCAAAGCTTGACTCCTCCTTGAAGCGTCATACTGCATTGATCACTCGCATTCGTCGTTCTATGGCAGCAGATAACCGTGACCAGATCATGAAGGACGTCGAAACTCTTTCACTGGAGAAGTACGTAGATGAACTAGCTGGTGCTGTTATCGAAGGCCTTGGGCGATGTAAGACGGAGAAGGACGTCTGGGGCGCTGTTGAAGTGAGTTTAAAGCTACTTAAAGTAGTGGTAAATTGAGCGATGTTCGTACAAGGTCATTTCAACTGTACATCGGCGCTTTCCCAAGACTTTTACTCCTGCCTTAGTCGCAAATCTTGCTATAGCAATAAGCTCCCCGTCCAAAGCAGCCCTCGCAGCTCTATCCCCCGAGCAACGAGAGAAAGAGGACTCAGCGCGTGTCACTCGTCAGCGACCAATCATACGCGTATGCTCAGAACTGGCCTTAGTCGGCATCATCAAGGACGCACCCGAAAGGAGCGGCGCCGAGTGGATAATGAAAGCTATGAAGGAACTTGTAAGCTTGTTTCAAGGGGGCCACCATTTGTCACTCATGTTCTCTTAGTTGTCAAATGATCCTAGTCTCTCATCCTTGCCGCTTTTGACAACGCTTTTAAAGTCTTATTCAAGACCATTCCTAGGAATAACTCCACCCGCGCCCTCCAAACAAATATCGGTGGATGCAGAGCCGGGAACTTTGTCTAGTCAGCAGGAACATACAGATAATGACCATTTCCCACCTATTTTGAATGAAGAAGAAGAGCTAGTCGAACAGGACATACGAGAGCGCTTTAAGCGCATGTGTGAAGGTTACTTCGATAATGTGTGTAAGAAGCTTGTCATTGAGCTCAAGGTGCGCTCTACTGTCATTCTACTTTTAATCTTGCTATAATAAAATAAACGGAAACAGCGTCTGCAAGAGCAAGATAAGCGAAACCACGAGGCATATATTCGTTCTGGCGAAATATTTGAAGATCGTCAACAAGCATACGAGAAAATGACGAAGAGTTATGAAAAGCTACTGGCCAGCTGTCAAGCGTAAGTCTTCATCCATTTGTGGATCGCCCTTTCTTAACCCTATTTGTTACAGATTATCCGAGCTCCTTTATCTTCCTCTACCAGCACTGCCAACCGCGTCTCAGAAATCGGAGTCAATTCTCATCGGAACCAACTCGAATAATATGACGGGCGAGTCTGATGAGATATTGACGACGGGCGGCAAATGGGAAGACGAAGAAGAGAGAAGGTTTTTCGAAGATGTCCAAGATTTGAAAGACTTTGTTCCAAGTAGCGTACTGGGTGTCGAAGAAGATTTGGAAGAAGAACACACTAAAGAGAGAGAACAGGAGCGTGCCGAAAAGGAAAAAGAAGAAGTCAAGAAGTTGGAAGAGGAACTGGAAAAGCTGTCTTTGCCCAGTCAGTCGAACGGGACGCCAGTTAAAAACGAAACCAACGACGAGGACGAGTGAGTAATGGATTGTCTACTCTTTCTCTCGTTTAGCTTAATTACTCTACCAGTGAATCGCCTTCAATGTCAGGCACTCCCAAAGCAAGCACGCCACCTTTATCACCTCAGTTAGCCCCTCAAGGACCATCTCAGCTCCTAACTGC
The DNA here is from genome assembly GCA_028532985.1 of Stropharia rugosoannulata. Classification (NCBI taxonomy): domain Eukaryota; kingdom Fungi; phylum Basidiomycota; class Agaricomycetes; order Agaricales; family Strophariaceae; genus Stropharia; species Stropharia rugosoannulata. The sequence continues at coordinate 2,013,241 of JANCIK010000001.1, read as the reverse complement.
TTTACTTGTTAGGCTACCGGATGCCACCAACCGCGCTTTGATCGACCAGGCTGCGATAGACTTTGCATTCTTGAACTCCAAAGCAGCGCGCAAGCGTCTGGTTCGAGTAAGTTGATGTCAGATACTATTTGGGATAGCACTGATAGTTGTTATAGTTTATGAGTCAGGTGCCGAAGAACCGAACCGACCTTCTTCCACATTATTCAAGGTTAATCGCTACGTTAAACAGATACATGCCCGATATTGGCACCGATATTGTAGCATTTGTAAGTAAATCACCACACATAACGCGATCTTTAATGTAACCATGAGGGGTAGCTTGATGAAGAGTTCCGTTACTTGCAACGCAAGAAGAATGTTGTTAAAGAATTGGCGGAAGTTAGGCTCAAGGTGTGTTTGAAAAAATTGTTATATGCTGTCAAATCTGAAGTATGGAAATTGTCTAGAACATCCTATTCCTCTCCAACCTAACTAAATTTCGCGTAGTCCCACCTCATGTCATTCTTCACATGTTTAAAGTGTGTTTGGACGACTTCTCTGGGACCAACGTGGAGAACTTGGCACTTCTCTTGGAGGGCTGTGGCAGGTTTCTCTTGCGAAGCGAAGATACAGCGGAAAGATTCAGCACTATGGTAAATGATCTCCGTCAGGACGTTTGAATGTGCTAAGCTTTGATTTAGCTAGAATTAATGCGCCGTAAGCAAAGTATGCAACATTTCGACCAAAGACAATTACTACTCCTCGAAAATGCGTACTACCAGGTCCAACATTTTACTCTTACCAATTTTCTATGGTTTACCGTCAAATTTTAGTGCAATCCTCCCGAGAGGGCCCCTAAGCAAGAGAAGATTCGCACCCCAATGGAATTATTCATTCGCCACCTTATTTATGATGTTCTGGCAAAGAAATCTATTGATAAGGTCCTCAAACTACTTCGGAAACTTGATTGGGAAGACGAGGACGTCAAACGATATCTGCACAAAATTTTCACAAAACCTTGGAAAATTAAGTATGGTAACATAGGCCTTCTGGCCATGTTGACATATGATCTTCAGCGGTACAGACCAGCATTTTCCATCGCAGTTGTCGATCAAGTTCTGGAAGATATCCGAAGAGGATTGGAGCAAAACGTGTATAGTACCAATCAAAGGCGACTTGCGAGCATGAAGTATTTTGGAGAGCTTTACATCTATCGACTTTTAAGTTCAGGTATCATATTTGATACACTATGGTCGATTGTCACCTTCGGTCACCGTATGTTTTATTATTCATCAATTCGTCACCCTTCGATACTTATGATACGTCAAGCGGATGGGCGACCGTTACCTCATCAAGCAATCCCTCTCGATATGCCAGACGACTTCTTCCGTATTCGACTTGTCTGCGTGCTGCTAGATACCTGTGGAATGTGTTTCGACCGCGGAGCTCAGAAAAAGAAGCTAGACAACTTTTTGACATTTTTCCAGGTGAGGTCTTGTTGTCTCTATCTTAGCTACATGCTCACTTGAGTCTCTGAAGTACTATATCAAATGTAAAGAACCACTGCCCATGGATGTTGATTTCATGCTCTCTGACTCTTTTGAGGTATGTCCCTGAATGATTTTAAAATACCGGATTTACTTAAATATGTGCAGGCGGTTCGACCTAAACTTGTTATGGCAAAGACTCTTGAAGATGCAGCGATCGCTGTAGATGATATGTATAGCTCGGCCTACCAGGTTGCAGGTGGTAAGTCATAATGTACGACTTCTTTAATTCAGCCTGTAATAGTCACAACTTTATAGGAGACGATGAGGCCGAAGACAGTGATGATGAAGGAGAGCGTCGAGAGGATCAAGACGATGAAGAGGAGGAAGATTTTGTTGACGGAGGGTCACCAGTACGTCGTATTTCCTCAACGAATGTTATAGTAACTAAAACGATTTTTAGACCGAGGAACGTGCGCCTTCACCGGACCAGGAAGTTGTCCTATCTGCTAGCAGTAGCCTTCAAGACAATTTAGGGCCGTCTGAAGAGGCAGATGCAGAATTCGCGAAAGAATTAGCGAAACTTGTAACGGATACTTCTGCAGAATCTCGAAAAGTGGACAAAAAGACGGCACTTGCTTTATGGGATTCTGCTGTTCCATCCAGTATCAGGAAAAAACGGCCAGATGATAAGGATGAAGACGAGGAGGACAGGTCTGCCGTCGAGCCTGGAACAATGGCCTTTACTGTCATCACAAAGAAAGGCAACAAGCAACAGGCAAGTGATTGTTATTACATGTGCGTGTCATTTTCTGACTAATATGCCTTGCAGGCCCGTCAAATCGCTGTACCTTCTGCATCTGCTTTGGCTATCCATACACGAACAGCTCAATTACAAGATAAAGTAGAGCAGCAACATCTCAAACGTCTTGTCTTGAATTACGAACAGAGGGAAGAGGAAGAAGAAATGAAAGGTAACCCGAGTAACATCATTACGTGTAATTTGCCTAACACACATTTGAAAGCCCTCGAGGCCCGCAACCGCTCTGGAGCCATTAAGATACGATATATCGGGTAGTTTCCCTCGGCATTTCTCTTTTGTTGACGTCAAGTCTTTCGAGATTCAACCTTGTGATTAAAGGCCGCCTCTTCCCTGAGGCTTGATGGCTCTTCCGGTCATTAAGTATGTTCACAGGCGATTCGCACCTTTCTGACCGGACTTGTAGGCAAACCATGCGCCTGTTCGTCTACCTCGACAGGAAGCAGTTGAACGTGACTTATACATTCGCTCATTCCTGTCCGGCTACGTATAACAGGATGACAGGCAGATAACCGATTGCAAGCAATTCTTATACTTCTTATATACACCTGTATTACACCGTAATTTAGCCCTGTATACTGTCAAGCTGACCTATACTGGGGGCTATGGGGGCTACTCGAGTATGTGGTGGTTACATCTGGTTACATATGTACATATCTGATGTACATACGTGCATAATTTACACGACTTTGATGATCGGAACCCTCTGATTTCGGTTTTCGGCGGCGAGACAACACAAAGTCCGTCCCCTGATTGACTGGATTGCATCATTGAACATGGTCCACTTGTCTCTGCAGGAGTGTTACTGACGCGTTGGAAGACTTCTGTCATGTGCACAGTCTTCCGATCGCAGGGGAGACACTGGACTTGGGCTCGAGCCTTGAGCTTATAATACACACACAACATTCGACCGTAAGGAAATACCACCTCTCGTTGTCATGCAGGCTTCACTCTTGCAAGTTGACCCTGACCCGCCACTCATCCCTTTCCAACCCGTCAGACTTACAACAGAACTTGTACACACCCGAACAGATGTAGCCCATAAAATCAATCAGTACAGGAAAGTCCAAAAAATTGGGAACGGTAAACATGGGAACGTGTACCTTGCTGAAGACGACGATGGGCGTCATTGGGTAATTAATTTGCTGGGTCTGCTGCCTTCCTAAACTAAATATCTCAAAAGGCTATGAAACGTATCAAACGGGTGAACCAACAGGAAAAGAAACTGAAGTCTCTGAAGAGGAATCACCAACGGGGCACCGAGAAGGGCAACAACATGGACAGCGCAATGAATAGCATTCGCAAAGAAATTGAGATCCTGAAACACTGTAGACATCCCAATATCGTTCGCCTCATGGAAGTTATCGACGATCCGACCGACGGCAAAGTGTATCTGAGTAAGTGATTTTTGTGGATATACTCATCTGATAATGAACATCCAGTTTCACCAAGTTCAGGAGAACCTTGCAGGAGGTCCTGTTGAATGGAAAACCGATGGCAGCAACGAACCGTTATTATCACTGGCTCAGAGCTTGCGAATTATACGAGACGTGTTACTGGGTCTGGAATACTGTGCGTATTTTTGGCCATGATCTTGAATCTCTTTTAACTCGTTGATCCCTCATGTAAAGTGCATAGTGAAGGAATTGTCCATCGCGACTTGAAGCCTTATAATATGATATACACTACAGATCGTCGATCTGTGAAGCTCATAGATTTTGGAGTTGCTCATTATGTCCCGGCCCCACCAGCATCCACTTCGTCTGGTCAGCGCTCCAAAAACAAAGACCGTACAGTGAGACTAGAAGAGGCGTCAATCAATGCGTCTTTGTTTCCTGCTACAGATTTACAGAAGAGGTTAGGGACGCCCTCCTTTCTTGCCCCAGAAATCGTCTGGTTTTATGAAGAACCATCAGAAGCAGGAGCTTCCTCTGAGTCTGCCAGTGTTCACGGCTCTGCTTTATTTGAACTTCCGAGAGAACGTCCGCCCATCACCAACGCCATTGACATCTGGTCGTTAGGAATCACTTTATACGGCTTTCTATTTGGCCACCTCCCATTCGAAGTGCCCGCTGGATCGTTTCAAAACGTGCATCATAGTGAATATACGATATATAACCAGATTAGTAGACAGGATTGGGATGTGGAAGATTACATGGGTGCCGACCATGTACCTACAGGTGGACGCCATCCCGAAGACGAGACAAAGGAAAGCACATTAATCATCAATCTCTTGGACCGCATGCTTCAGAAGAATCCGGAAAGGCGGGCAACTCTAGCTGAGATCAAGGTACATATATATGTATTTTAAGATATTTAGTTAACAAAAACTTATATAAATGAACCCTTAGGTCAACCCTTGGATCCTCAAGACCATAGGCAACCCGAATCAATGGCTACAACTTACATCTCCCTCGGGAATAAGCAGACCCTCCAATACAAGTTGGGTTAGAAATGCAGGCATTAAAATCATGAAACTTATCCCAGGCCCTCGATGACTCTCATTCTCACCTCATTCTCCATGTTTTGATCTGTCAGCCTTCTCCAAGCCTTCTCTCTATAGCCTTCCCCGCAGACTTGCATAAAGCGGCAGACTAGGAGGAGTAATATCTCGGACTCATGGCTACCTTTCAACTGTAGTTCCTCACATGAAATGACAGTTGAACAGAACTGGTAGCCCACTGGTGGGGGCCGCACCACCACACATTTGACTTACAACCGATCAGGACATTCGAATTAGACATCTATCGCATTGCATGTATCTATATGTAGACAATTGTATTGCTTCGTGCTGTGCACTACCATTTGTACGTTATACTTACCTTCAAGGGTAATAGTCGTTTGTAAATAACAGTCGCTGGATTATATATGTTTAGCTGTCACCCATCATTTTGCATCGGAAAGCAGACAGTGAATTCTGTCATTCATTGAATCAGCCCAGCTGTGAAATATTACATTGTCAACACCAACTTGTCAAGTTGGAAAGGCAGCCTTGACAGGAGCAGAATTCATTCATACGCTTAGAATTGGCTTAGAGGATATAGAGTATAGGTCTCATCCTTCACTTGGGCAATTATTGCTGAAATTCACACAGAATGGCTGCCTGATTTCAGTCGGTAGGAATTAGAGAATAGCCTATGCAATTTTTGAGGGCGAAAGACCAGGGCTCTCGAAAGATACAAGAATATGAAATTTGGAAGTTGGTTGGAAGCGACAGAGCGTAAGTAGTAAAGCGTGAGATCTCTGTGTATAATATGTATGATGGTGTTGCCGTGTAAGCATAATTGGCTAATTTGACTCCTAACGTGGAAGTACCATCGCTGGCACACTGCTGGCATCGACCGACTCACCTCAATACACTCTTCTGACTGAACAATATTTCTAATTGCCTGCAGTCTTCCAATATGTCTATGAAAGCAGTTAGTTAATCCATACTCCCAAACTGTTCAAACGTTATTCTTACCCGTTTCGTATCCTATTCAATACCCAGATCGTAAAATGTGAATATCTGACTCTCATGCTTATCTCATGACATGTGCGGCCACTATCTGACCCCAGTTAAAAAGCCGTCTTATCCGGTGATTCTCTCATTCTGAGAGGTCGGCCAGGTCCTCAAGGGCAACCTCCCAAGGAAAGGTGCGTACCCCTGTCACGCCGAATGTAAAGATAAACTGAAGTCCTATTGTAGAATATTGCACCTTGCTGATCTATCCGCTCCCCGTGTTGGGACAGCAACCCGCGATGACGAGGTTAGTCGAGCTGAAACGACTTGTAAAGCCATCCTAACGCATTTGCCAGCCATGGGCATTTGAATCCCGCGAATTCCTGCGACAGGTCGCGGTCGGTAAAGAAATATCGTTTACTTCCATCCACTCTTTGCCAAACAACGACGACATTCCTCGAGACCTTGGAAATGCTGAAATCGGAGGCGTAGACCTTACTTCCGAACTTCTCAAGAACGGTTGGGCCAAGCTCAAGGATCTCAAACGCGAGCCGTCGGACGAGGACAACAGAAAGAAGGAACTTGAGAATGAAGCGAAGGCTGCGGGCAAAGGTCTTTGGAATCCACATGGCCCTAAGGTAGCTCATATACTGCGCAGTCTACTCTGACTTACCTTCACATACATAGGCTCATGCAGTCCACCACACCATGCCCGCCGACTCGCATGCCTTCGTAACTGAATGGAAGGGCAAGACGCTTGATGGTAAATCATACATGCTCTTCATTGTCATTTCATCGATCATCGATTGTGAATCTGTTCGTTAGCTCTTGTGGAGCAAGTTAGAGACGGAACGACACTGCGCGTTCGTCTGTTCATGCCTGACGGTGACCATCAAATGGTGAACATTGCACTTGCTGGTGTAAGGAGCGCTAGAGCGTCATCGAAACAAGGCGAACCATCAGAACCCTGGGGTGAAGAGGTATGAGCTACTATTGATTGTACTTATTCCAGTTCTTATTCCTAACACCAAGGCGAAATTCTTTACGGAGTCTCGACTTCTTCAACGACCTGTGAAGGTTCAGATTCTATCACTACCTAACTCAACCGCCACACCATTCCAGAGCTCTGCGAGCGCGGTCGCTCCTCCTGCCAGTATATACATTGGCACCGGTATGTTCCTGTCCTGAAATATCGAATGATCTATTAGCTCAATGGGAATACAGTCATGCATCCTGCCGGCAATGTCGCTGAACACCTAGTCGCATCTGGCCTTGCGCGTGTTGTTGACTGGCATGCTGGCATGCTATCAGCTACAGGTGGCATGGAACGTCTCCGTGCCGCAGAGAAGTCTGCAAAGGAAAAGCGTCTCTGCCTGTACGCTAATGCCGCCGTACCCGGCGTATCAGGTCAAAAGTCAAATGGTGCAGCCTCAAGTGGCCAATCTCAGACTTTTGATGCAACTGTTGTGCGTATCTGGAGCGGAGACCAGATATCGGTTGTGGAAAAGGATACGAACACAGAGCGCCGCATCCAGCTAAGTTCAACAAGGGGGCCCAAGTAAGTTTGGTAAACAAACCTGTCTTGAGATGTGGAAACTAATATTATACAGGCTCTCTGATCCAAGGCAAGCTTTCTACGCCCAGGAGGCGCGTGAATTCCTCCGCAAACGATTAATTGGCAAACACGTCAAGGTGCACATTGATTTCGTGAGGCCCAAGGAAGGCGAATTTGACGAGCGGGAGTGTGCTACCGTTCGCTATGGAGGCCATTCAGCGTAGGCATCCTCTTTATGTTCGCTATGTTCATTCTGACATTATTCGTCAGCAATATTGCTGAACAGCTTATCGAGAAAGGTCTCGCAGGCGTTGTCCGCCACAAACGTGATGATGAAGACAGATCCCCAGACTACGATAAACTTATGACTGCCGAACAAGCGTAGGTCATTCTTCAGCAACAGCTCGATTTAACTCATAGACGTTCTTGCTTAGTGCTGTGGCGGACCTTCGCGGAATCCACTCACAAAAAGAAATTCCTCCACCCAAGCAGCCTCTTAATATATCCGAGGTGAGCTAAATAGGATTCAATATTGAATATTAACTAATATGGTCACAAGACAAGCAGCCGTGCTACACAATTCCTCAATGGTTTCAAACGATTGGGTAGAATACCGGCTATCGTTGACTATGTTGCTGCCGGATCGCGCTTCAAGTTCGTTTCCCCCTTCAATTCTTTTCTTCTACCAATTAATCAGTCCTTAGGATTTACCTCCCCAAAGATAATCAAACACTTACTTTGGTGCTTGCTGGTATGTCGACGACAATCGTTGGAAATATGTCATTAAATATTTGCGTAGGTATTCGTGCCCCTAGGACCGCCCGGAACGCGTCGGAAAAGAGCGAACCTTACGGAACTGAAGCTTACGAATTTGTTTCTCGCAAATATATGCAGCGCGATGTTGAATTTGAAGTGGATACCATTGACAAATCCGGAGGTTTCATAGGATCGTTATACTATAACAAAACGGAGAATATCGCCCTTAATCTGGTGAAAGAGGGCCTGGCTACGGTCCACTCATTCTCGGCCGAGGGCCTTCCTTGGGCGCGTCAACTTTACGACGCAGAGGTATGTAACTCTGCTAATCTGACGCAAAACCATCCCCTCATGTCATTTAAATAGGAAGAAGCGAAGAAAGCTAAACGCAATGTTTGTCTTTCTCCTTACTATCTACTTGACCTCTTTGTCTGACATCCGCTTAGATATGGAGCAATTTTGACGAAGAGGAAGTCAAAGCCGCGGAGGCTGCAGCCGAAAAGGAGGGAGAGGTAGCGCCACTCAAGTCAGAATACCTCGACGTCATTGTTAGTGATGTTCGAACGAAAAACGGATTCGCCTTCTCAGTACAGATTTTGAACACAGAAGGTAAATATTGCAGTTACTTCGATGGTCATAATTTTGTTACTTACCGTAGTCCTCCAGGCATCGCTGCGTTGGAGAAGCTAATGGCCGAATTCTCAGTGCACCACCGTACCGCGATCTCCCCAGCTGGATTTGTACCGAAAGGCGGTGACCTTGTTTCTGCCAAGTTCTCAGACGGTGCTTGGTATAGGGCAAAGATTCGCAGAGCATCTCCTATTAAAAGGGAAGCAGAGGTAACGTTCATTGATTATGGCAACCAAGATACGGTTTCCTTTTCAAATATTCGCCCGCTCGAGCCTAAATTCCGGTCTCTACCTGGGCAAGCGCATGACGCACGTCTCAGGTAAGGTTTATTCTTTTGCTTGATCGTAATATACTGACCAAGAACGGTACAGCTTTGTGAAACTTGCTGGCCCTGAAAGTGATTACCATGACGAGGCCATTGAGCAGTTCCGGTCGATCTGTGAAGGCCGCAAGTTGGTAGCAAATGTTGACCACAGGGATGGAGCTGTTCTCCATTTGCGTCTCATCGACCCTGCAAATCCTGCAGCAGCTCAAGACCCTCTTGCTTGCATAAACGTGGATCTTGTAACCGACGGACTGGCTTCGATTGACCGGAAAGGTTGCAAGTACCTCTCTGTATACCCTCAGGTCCTGAAGAGACTCCAAGAAGCAGTCAACCAGGCCAAGCGTGATCGCGCAGGCATGTTTGAGTTCGGAGATGTTGAGGAAGATAATTGATCCGTCAGTCTCATACCAACATCACAACCCAATACCATACAGTAAAAGTAGGGAAAACATTCACATATTTCGTTATGTAGTACAGGCGTACAAATAAATTAGTTTTGTCAATTAGTTTGTACTCGGAAAAGCTGTTCATGCTCTTTGAACTCTTTCAGTGCAAGTGCTTCCCATATCGCAACAGGATTGTTGACCCTTTCATATAGTTAATTTAGTTAACTGGCAATGAGGTGAGAAGTGGACCCACGTTTCCAAAGTCAAAGGGAAGTTATAGTCTGCGCGATGCTGTTGCCATTCTTTGGCACGGTAAGGGCGTGGCGAAGTAGGGGGAAATGTATTACACACCTTCTGGTGACTGGGGGTCGTCAATGCCAAACCCGAGTCTCCATGTGATGCCTTGTACACTATTCGTCAAGCTGTGCGGAAGAATCAAGGTATGAGATAAAACTCAATGTCAATGGATGAATACGTACAAATCAGGGGGGGCTAATGTGTGATTCTTCAGCTTTGCTGTCTGTACAAATAATGTTAGGGATATCACAGTGACGCGGTTCGCATTGCTCACCTTGAGCTCTGTGTCAATTACCGAAAATGATGTAGATTGCCCGCCCACAGTACCACAATATTCCTGAGCAATGTCATTGCTTCCGCCAGTGACTATTGTTCTAACTCCCTCCAATTTTGACATTGTAATCTTAGTAGTTTTTAGATACTTGTAATCTCGTGAAGAACTTTATACTTACGCTGAATAGAGAGCACGAACTGGCACAACTGTAATTATGATATTAGTCTCAAAGCGCCGCATTCATAGAGCTGTACTAACCGTCCATTCGAAACAATTATTACATTATTTGCCTTGAATAGACCATGGCTAGGAGGATCCCAAGCAAAAGGTTGACATTCCTGTCCAATCCTATTAACTGTATAGCAAGGCAAATATTGACGCATTTGTAAAGGTCCGCACCTTTGGCTGAAAGCGTCTTTACGTCCATTTATTACTTCTTTAACGGGAGGATCAAGCCAGTCGTAAGTCTCCGGGAAGGGTTCATGGGTACCATTAGTCCATAAGATGGGATTGTATGAAAGCACCTCGTCTGGATCACCACCGGCAACGATAGATTTCACGATCAATTGCGCAAGAGGACCCGCACGGGCCTTTGTGTCCAAACCTGCTTGAGGCTCAGTGGTTGCCTTAGGTCCTATAATCTGTGAGAGAATTAGAAACACGCATAGGCTTTCTATGATTTATACTAGCTTACGATTCGATGTAGCCACTGCGTTGATGATATTGTGATTAATCAAGACTCGCTCTTGATCGAAACCGTGACTACTTACATGCGCGATGCAAATATAGCCTTGTAGATTCAAAAGTTAAGTCAAACAAGGCGATGAAGTCGGATGTGAACGGCTCACCTCCACCGTTGTTAGTCTGAGAGATCAATATAGATATCAAAGGTGTATTGAACGATTGAGTCGTGGCATGCTTACCACATCGACTATAAGATTCTTTGCGCCCCTTGTTTTAAGCTCTTGGAGACCATCTAACAAGCTGTGTCCAAACACCGAAAAACTTTTAGCTGAAAAGCTTCCAAGGGCTAGAACTCCGGTTCTGTTGTCATTTAACATAAAGAATTGCGCGACGCTGTAGCTTTCTTCCAAGGCCGGGAGTTTAGGTTGGAGGTATTCTGGAAGGTCAATGTCTGTAAGGGGCAAGGTGTCAAGCATAACGTTCATGGGATGTTTCCGGGAATCTTCTGGGTCGACTGAGGGTTGCTGTTGGAAATGTGCAATGGGGGTCGTGTAATGATCAAACTCTTTGTTGCTAATGTCGTACATGTCTACGCCGTTCGTTTTCTGAGTCGCAACGCAGTTGCGCTCACGGTATGAAGAGGAATCATCGAAGCTTTTCGCCGCACTACCGAACCTTGAGCGATAGGGAAGCTGAGGTTGGTAACTAAATGTTATAGGAACTTGTGAAAGAGCGAACAATACTCACTGTGAATGTGTCATTTGTGGGCGAGCCCGCACGTTGAATTGTAAGTTCAACAGAGTCGACCAGTGGGTGAGCATGAAGAGCAAAGTTACCCATAGAATAGTCCCAGCCATCAACACCTCGACGATAGCTCGCAAAAAATCTGGGATATATGTGTATAAGTATAAGAGAGTTTAATTAGCACCAGTAAGCTTGAAACTCACGAATTTTGACGCGTCGCAAAAGACTGGTATCCACCCGTTATTTCACTGTTCTTATTTACAGCAACAAAGGGTGGTTCACCGTTGATAAGAAATACTTTCGCGCCAGATAGCTGGAAAAAGTCATATGAGTATAAGAATCGATACAGAAAGGCGATGCAACTCCTATTGGACCATACAATTTCAAGCTTTCCTTGCAGGTAGTCCGGAAGTGCATCCTGCCAGAACTCAATCTCGCCTTCGAATTCGTCCGAAGCTACTTTGAATGCTTCAGGTGCAACATAAACGTCCTGCGAGCCATCCTCTGCTGTCAGAAGCACTAGAGGCAGCGGTAGATATGTGACATATAATGCTATGAGTTTGCTTAGATCAGAATCTCATGAAGAAATTGGTCAGAGAAGTCCGTGAGCAGCTCACAATCGTAGCAATGGTTATATACGCCACAATGACCGTCATTTACGCGCTTGAACGTACGGTACATATCTAGATGGAAGGCAAATTCAGATGGATAGTCTTGTTGGCTGATACGAGCCAGCTCGGCGTGAAGGTCTACATGGACATCCGTTTCGTAGGGAGGCGGCGCCTGGACCTGATAATTGACCGACGTGTGGAAGGCCAACGTCTTATTAACGACCTCGATAACCTAAAATGCATGGATAGTACGGTCTGAGCCGCGGAATCCTATGCACGGAAAAGATTCAACCCACGTTCTGCTTGATTATTGGTTCAAGAGGGAAAGATGTCATGCACGCGCGCGCTTCTCGAGGGGAGACCCATTTCCTTCCACCAATTTCAGCACAGGGATCAGGCAGTGGTATACTGTAGGAATAAGCCAAGGTGAGCCAAAGCTGAAACCATGTCCAATAAAGCCCGGATAGCATGGTGGAGTCAAGGCGGAAAGGATCTGGAGGCACCGACGTTGGAACCGACTCATTCAAGAGGCCGCCTGAAGATGACTTGCAGAATGCATTCTCAGGCCGTACTACCAAATATACCCGACCGGCCGCTGATGATGCGGCGCAATTACACAAAGATTGGGGCTCTTTGGGCCAACTTTGGGCGCTTCTCATCACAAATACAGTATCACAAGAATAGTATCTGAATACACTCGCGAACAATATGATACGACTGGTCACTTTCGATGCGCTTCACACAATAATTACATTTCGCTATCCAATATATGCCCAATATTCTCAAGTCTTCGAGCCCTACCTTGGACGTCTACCTCCAGAATCCATCAAGCAGTCCTTCAACGTGGGTAAACAAAAATGTTAACCACGTCGTGTACTGGAATTAAGATGTGGCATTTGCGACTGGCAGACTGCTCTAAAGGATGTCCAAAAATCGCATCCGTCATACCAAAGTGGCGTTACTAACTGGTGGACCGATGTCATTCGCCGCACCGCTCTTGGAGCCGGAGCAGAGGAACACAGTACGTAGGCAAGAAATTATTGGGGATGTCCACTTATATAACGTATGAAGAACTCGACCATAATCTATCTGATATAGTCAATCAGCTTATGACTCGTTTCAATTCACGAGAAGGTTATAAGGCTTTCGATGATGCCATCCCTACGAGTGAGCTGAAACGCTTCTGTTCTTCAGTGTCACTGACACTGTACAAGTTAATAGTCTGCGGAAAATAAATATCCGGACGGCTGTAATCAGCAACGGAGATAAACGGATACGTACGTAGGCATATCAATTATATTCTGGGCACAAAAATGACAGGTACCCTAAGGCAATGTACTGAAGGATTTAGAATTTCCCAATGAACTGACACCAATAATTTTGAGTGAAGAAACAGGAGTTGAGAAACCTTCTTGTGATATTTTCATGAGAACCCTGGAACTAGTTAATCAAAGTAGAGACCTTGAAACAAATCCTATTCAAGCCACGCAGTGCTTGCATATTGGTGACGAACTTATATGGTCCGTTCCTGCGACTCTTGCAGATTGAAGCAGATAAACTTACATGGTCATATATTCCGCAGTGATTACAATGGAGCTATTGGTTCTGGATGGGAAGCATTTTTATTACGAAGGCCAGGACCCTTGGGGGAGGGCGAGCGCAAAGAGCCCAATGAGGTCTTAGAGGGTGTACATGTCATTCATGGACTGGATGAGGTTGTTAGACGCGCGAGCACGGATGGGGAGTGATTCTGTATATGATATGAATTGTGAATACGGTCAAACATATGAGGTGATTTCCAAACCCTGATGGTTCTGGTACATGATGTTCACAGAAACACTTTACTGGAAGAGCTCCTAGACTAGAGGCTTCATATGGAGAGTGCGGATTTAAAAAAAAAAAAGATATCAAGTAAGTGGTATGCAATTGAGCTGCAAGTAACGCGCGCCAGAGGCCGGGCAGGCGTTCCGCGGTTTAACCGATGACTTCAGCGACTGTGAGCGCACGATGGGCCACAGTAACTTTCTGGCCCTCCACAGATAGGTTTTCCACCTTATCAGCTAGTTTTAGGACGGTCCATCTCAGGACACGAGGGTCTCGCCGCATGATTCCATTTAGGCTTCGCAGCGTTCGTGGACTTGCATCGAAGTGCAGCGTCCAATAGCTAAAACGAGATGTTAAACTTATCGGGAGACTGTGTATAAGAAATGACTTACTCCCCGATACTCTGCAGAGGACCATGACGTTTCATACGCTGGGGAAGCGTGCGGGTGCCCCATGAGTTGATATTACGAACGACACCTCCGGAGTTCATGACATGTGTAGCAGACTGGCGCACAAGCTCGCGAATATGTTGCTTTGTGCGTGTCAGTTGAGAACAGGAGGTTGTATTGCTTAGCTCACATATGTAGGGACGTGAGTGGTGATACATAGCATTTCATACAGCGGCATTGTGAGAGCTGGGCGTCTGTAGCAGGAGAGTAATATTAAGTTGCTGCAAACAGGATTTAGCCACATTCTCCCGGCAGCCGCGAAGCCGAAAAATCTTGAAATACACGTGACCGTATATAGCGCGTCTTGTCGATTTCCTTCTTTCCTTGTTCTAACCGTCTTGTTCATTCTCCCTGCTTCGCAACATATGGCATGACTTCTGCTATCTCTCTTGCTTTAGCGAAATATCTTTGTGTCTTCAAAATGGCAATATTATTTCGTGATTATAACCTGCGCACCTTATCAAGGAGAGAAGCCTTTGGGCGCTCGATACCGCCCCGCTTGTCTTGCCTGGTGCCAAACAGGGGACGTGTTTCAATTTGCAAATCCTCTTCTAGGACAATTGAATACCTCTGTGTGCATGGAATCTCTGTCAAAATCAGAAAAACTTTGTTGATTAAGGTTATGTTCGGCTCCCTACACATGACTTTGTCCACACCTTGGGCTTGCGGGCTCCATCTTCCAGAGACTGCCGCCTTTTCTTGCCTTCTCATGGTCTAGTCGCCAACCGCATGACGCTTCCGAAAATCGAAGAAAGGGAATCAAGCTGCTTTAAAATTGCCTGCCGTTGACGTGTGAAGAACTTCTATTGCTTCATTGTCCCGGTTGTTAACTCCAAATACGATTTCGGCCGGTTTGGAAATGTGGATTGACTTTTTTGCTCCCTAGGCTCACGGCGACTCGTGCCAGGCTATTGGGAACTATGACGACAAGCCTACAAATCAGACCATGTACTTCCAGATCCGCCAATCCCTGAATTCTTTCGTCGGAAGTTCATCCCCCATCAATATTTGCAAGCCGGTATTCTCTGTTATGGGATCTATTTGACGTCAATTAAACAGCTTAACCAGTTCCATCTTCCTTTAATATCTGTCTTACTCTCTAGAGCTTTATGCGGCCATCTTCTACTTCGACCATGTTAGACGGCCTTTCACAGCCACATACCAGGTCTTTCCCGCCACTCGTTGATTCAGAACCCAAGAACGCTACGCGCACGCCTCATCTACCAAGGTTACAACATTCTCCTTCTCTCCCCAATATTTGGTGAGCAGGACATTTTTTTTTACATGCCCATCTGATTATATTACAGGTTTCCCTACCACTCTAGCCCCATTTCAAGCGAGAAAGGGGTTGACGAAGGGCGAACTATGCAGCAGCCATCCGCTCCATCTTCTCCTGAGTCCAAGCCTCCCGCGGCAGTCGTGGATAAGGGCGTGCACATCCGACACGTCAAATACGCATCCATTGATCCTACGTATCGTAAGCCGTCGGGATCCAAGACGCACAACCGTCGTCGTACAGAGCGCGATGAGCCGCATCTCTTACTCACTCCTCCTCTTACCCCGTCATCAAGTATAAGAACGGCCGCTAGCTTGGACGCTGCGCGTGAGGTGTCAGGGCAAATCCTCGAGGAAATATTGGATTGCGATGTTGATTCCACACGGATCCTCCTGGTGAGTATACGACATAAAAGCATCCAATACCTATCTGATGCAACTCGAAAGCTTGAAAACATTCCACCCACAGTCACCAACCATTACCTTGAATCAGTGCTGGTCAATGCGCTCAACAATGCTGTTTCTGAACGCTGTACAATAGATAGTATAGGCTCACGGGAGATTGTGAAAGGAATCAATACTCTACAACGCGACAAAGGCGTCGTCCCGGTCGTGTTTTTCGACGTGCGCTCTGCGAAGATAGCAAAGGACTTAATCACGGAGACAAAATTGGAGGAGCGACTGAGACAGAGTAACGATGATACAGAATACTATGCAGATTGGCCATTGGGGGTAACAGCCAGATGCGTCACACGGGAGAAACTATGCGAAGAACTTTGCGAGGTATGTACAACTAATACTTACATGATAGACTTATTCACCGAACAATGCAAACCGGTAGACATTGGGTCAATCTCGATTCCTCGATGGGATAGAAGGCGCCTTTTCTTTTACTGTTCAGAAGGTTGAAGACGAGAAACACTGCCACGATGATTTGGAAGAAAAACAATGCTCTGCGCCGGGTCTCAATCAACCGAATGAAGATGTTCCTCTGTTGCGCGGGGGTATAAACATTGCGATTCTTCAAAATCTCCTGAAAATGTTTGGTAGTCTGCGTATGTTCAAATTCATCCAGCAAGAAGTTGATAGGCAGGGTGTAAGAGTTTTTATCAAAATGAAACAATGATTGTTCTAATTGAATAACAGCACTCTACTATCATATACCACGTCGAATATCATGATGTCAGAGACGCAGAAATGGCATACCAAGAATTCGAGAAGCAGACCATGTTTGGCATGAAGATATTTGCGCTTAAACGGTCAAACGAGTACGCAGTTGAGCCGAGACCTGTCGCCAGCACTATAGAACCTTTCCCGAATCCTGCAACGGCCGGGGAGTCATTCAACGGTCTGAAGATAGGTCCTGCAGGAACCCAATCGCAAATCCGCCAGCGCTTTCTGTATCAGCGTGAGGATGATTTTCCAGTGAACAACCTGGCTGTTGTACCTTCATCAGGCATTCCACGGACAGCCAACTCTCCTCCCTTTTTCTATTCGACGATGCCTATTGAAGGGTTGGCAGAAAATGGTCATATGATGTCACACGGTCAAGGATCTCCTCATAGACGACAGCCCGGCATACAAGTCTTTTCTCATATCCCAGCGCAAGACCAGCTTCATTGGGAAGCGGAGAATTACCATATTCCTCCCTATAGTCCAGATGGACTTTGCCACTACTGTCCATCTCGGGGTCCGTCGCACAACATGCACACGTTCACGCCATACCCGTTCTTACCGTCTCCTCCCACTCCGCCTATATACTACCAATGCCCCATCGGCAACGTATCTCCGATTTTGTCGAACATAATGAACACGCCGTCTTGCTCTGGCCCGTCCATACAAAATTATGAGTACATGGATGCGCAAATGCAGGCAATGCCCTACGGGTGGGGCTACGAACCAGCCTTAACGGCGTTCAACACAACTGTGACCTCCCCGTCACCGGTGCCTATGTTTCCTCGCGAAGATGTGGTCCCGAGACGCGGCTCAGTATGCCAGGCGGCCGTGTACATACATCCCCAGCCTCAAATGAATAATAGTCAACCGCAGCTCTTGTTAGACAACGTTGAAGCGTTGGTCAAGCAGGGGGGATATCACGCCCGCCATCTAATGACATCTGTACCCGCGTCCGTCCCTGCCTTCGTCGACCGCTCGGTGGCGTCACTCAAAGTAGACGCTTCGACTTCGGTGGCAAGTGCCAGCACGAAGCAGGACAACAATCAGCTCAGACTTGAGAGAATCATCAGCGGGGAAGACACGCGGACCACGATTATGATCAAGAATATACCCAACAAAATGACTGATTCGGATTTGACAACGTATATCGCGAAAGTATGTCCCCAAAAGATCGATTTCTTGTACCTGCGCATGGACTTCAGAAATGGTGAGAAGCTTTATATATATATCCGACTGTTCGCTGTACTTAAAGCACTAAGGTTGCAACGTGGGTTATGCTTTCGTCAACTTCATTGACGTCGAGGCGTTGCTTCTGTTCGCCAAAGAACGCCTCGGCGCGAAATGGTAAGTACCTTTTCGGTTGCAAACACATCTCATCTAATATATCCTAGGAATATGTTCTCGTCGGAAAAGGTATTACAAATGAGCTACGCAAACTATCAGTGAGTGGCAAATTCAGTGAATTTTTTCAATGATAACTTAAAATCGTGTAACAGGGGGAAAGAGGCATTGATTGAAAAATTCAAGAACTCGGCTATTATGGATGAGCGTGCGGAATGGCGCCCTCGTATATTCTACTCGGAGGGAGAAAATAAAGGTCTTCCCCAACCTTTCCCAGCTCCCACTCATATTCGTCGAAAGGAACGTAGCTCCTACAATCGTAACACGCTCTTCCCACCTGGTGTCAACAGCCACACTATGGCAGCCCATTCAGTTGGTGTATTACACAATGCCCCGCGACGCCTTGGGGACGACATGAAGAGGACACAGAGGAATAAGCCAGGCGTTGGTGAATGGGATGGCGTCTGAGTATTTTTGTATCTATATCGTCACTGCAGTGTTTGTTGTCGTTTCGTTTTCTATTGACATGTTAATTTATATGACTTTTATGCGCTCCTAAATGCGAGGTTAGAATCAACTGAGGGATATTGTATTTCTATGGGTTGACTGGAGAACGAAGAGAATATGTAGTTTTGAAGGCAGCGTAGGTCATCATTGGGTCATCAGCGCAGAAACACTGTATCACCGAATCAACAGCATCTGTCAACTGCTTTAGTTGAGCTGCATCGTGGTCATCACATGGGCTTGATTCCTCGAACTGCAAAATCAACGCTAAAAGTCACCTCAGTTGCTCAGTTGCCATCAACGCACCAACTCTCCAGTAACATCATATGATTGATGTAACCCCTAACCCATGCTCACCAACGGCTCAATTCAAAATTCAGACTCAGTGAGTATTCGAGTCTTCGCGCAGCACAATGTAGGCAACACTCCCGGACATCTATGTATTCATACCATTTATCCTTTAGGAGTCCATCTGACTCCATGTACGAAATCGAGATGTCGGGTCCCGTTCCGTTCTCTCTCTTGTCTTCGTGGTCTAAATTGTGCCCAGAGGCTGAGCAAAGGCTAAGACGAATGTCAAGTTTTGGCTAGACCAGACGCAACAGAGTTCGTCGACTTGCGCTGTATCGAAATCAGAAGTCATTGATCAAGTCGTCGAGGCGAAGTGTACTTATCGATGGGCCGCTAAGGGCTTGAATCTTAATTGCCATCCTCGCAATATGTATCACAGAAGGAGCAGAGCGTGTCCGCCTTGAGTGTTGATGCTCTCATCCTGCTCGGCATTCACTACGTGATTATCTGCAGCCAGGTTGTCCTATTTTACATATATGTGAATCTGTAACTGACGAATAAGTAGTGTTTCGTGTTGCTGCTTGCAGAGTGGCACAATGCCGACATGTCCTCCTGCTGGATATTTCCTAGGACCTAGGCTAGGGTGCTGATCGTACTCTGACAGTTGAATGCCAGAGGTAGCAGTGAAAATCCGATGTTGGTAAGGAATCGGAGTACTTTACCCATTCATGATTTTATTTTGAGCTCATGTCTGGACTGGAGTCAATTGAAGACAGAACAGACATGTTCATACTCAAGTTACGCATGAGAGAAAAGCAGTACTTGACAAGTTCTAACTTTGTTCTAACTCCGTATAACTACTGTATATGTCAGCTGGCCGGCTCATTAGCTTTCATGGGTGAATCTGAAGCAGGGCGAAGTGGGGAGTCTATATAATAGGTCCTGTTTTTCTGGTACATAGGCTCAGTCTAAGCGAATAGAAAACTCGTTGAGCCAGGTCGAGCCCTGACGCGGATATAGCATGGGTAACGAATAGCCTGAAACGGATAGCCAACGGATAGCAGTCTAAAAATAAAGAGGGCTGAGCGTCATGAGCAGTGATTGGACAGGACAGTCATCTCCTCCAACTTGTCCTCATTTCCAACTGCCGTTCTCAGTCTATTTCAGCCGACACAGTACCTGACTGCACTGGTTACTCAATCGCATGCTTCTCAAAACCTTAATTGGGACAGGGAACAGCGGTAACAGTCTAGTATGTCTTCTTTTTATGGGACTCTCACTCGCTAAAGGCTTCTTGAGATAAGTACACGTTCACTCTCACTCTTCTCCGGGCAGCATCCATATTTAAACTCGTCAATATTAATTGCATTCACCGTGTAAGCCGAAATATAAACGCGGGGAACTTCTCGCACACAGATAGCATAAGCATTATGATGGGCTACCAAGCCTACATATAGTACTCGGTCGTGCTAAACGAGTCTTTTCGAGTCCATTCCCTCCCAGAGACTGCGCTTCCAAGATGGTCGCTACCTACGCTGAGCCACCCAGTACTATGACTCCTGCAGAGGTCTCCTACTTCTTTGTGCAGCAGGGCATCAAGAAACACAAAGATCGATACGAGTCCGTCTTTATCAAGGCCGTAAGTGTCGCCCGACATTTTCACTGCCTACTGTGTCTGACAACGTCCATAGTTCATGGCAGGTGCTATGCTATCGTTCGGTGGCCTGCTTTCAGAGGTTTTGCAAGGTGGAGCCACTGGTCTTACTGCCTCCAATCCTGGCATCGTAAAGGTTCTAGGAGGCTTCGTCTTCCCAGTTGGTTTGGTGATGTGACTAGCTGTCAGCTGGCCATATCCTCAGATGCTGATGAGGCCTTTCCCAAGGATTGTACTACAAGGCCAGGAGCTACTTACAAGTAACATGATGGTATGTCCGCAATTGGCTCGTGTTTCCGGCACTTATTATTACCCCGCACAGATTTTCCCCATGGCCGTCGCTACTCGCGAAATTCCTTGGTGGAGTCTGCCTCTGAATTGGCTTATAGGTTAGTCACCCAGGTCCGTCAGATTCACCCGCTAAACCCCGAAAACCTGTTAGTTTTCTTCGGAAACCTCGCCGGGAGTCTCTTCTTCGCCGCTATCTTGACCCACTGTATGTGACCTCAAATAGACGTCTCATCGTGTATACTGAAAATCCTTACTTTTTTAGACTCAGGGATTGTGTCAACCGACCCATACGCAACGTTCATCAAGACCTTTGCGATGTCAGTATATGTGGGAATTGGTGTGGCGTGATGTATGAACTAATCAGCTTACTCTCAGCCATAAAGCTGGTGAACCCCAATGGCATCAGATTTTCCTCAGAGGTATTGGCTGTAACTGGCTAGTCTCCGTCGCAGTATGGGTAAGCTTCATTTAATGGTGATACTTTGAGAACCCGTTGATAAGAACATAATTATAGCAAGCAGCAGGAGCACGAGACACCATCTCCAAAGTGAGAGAGGACGCATTGAGCGATTTTGTCTTCCTTGTTGACGTGTTTCTCATTAGATTTTTGCGATTTGGATTCCTATCTGGGTAAGACGTCATCTGCCAACGTCCTTTGGGCGATGTTCTGATAGCGCTGAAATAGATATTTGTTGCGTGTGGATTTGATCACGGTAAGCTACAGGCCGCTGCTAATCTATAGAAGCACTATCTGATACATTGCATCTAAAGTTGTCGCAAACATGTTCTCCGTCCCATTGGGCATCATGTTCGGAGCTCCGGTGAGTTTATTACACACCTCCGCAGCTGCAGCCATTTCATCGTCTAAACATTGTACCCACATAGCTTACCGTTGACCAGTACATCCGGAAGTGAGCCTTGTTAACTCACACCCCGTTACACAGAGTCTTTAATTGACACATTTATCTAGGTCACTCATTGCCGCGTTTCTCGGGAATGTTGTGGGGGCTTTGTTCGTCGCTTTACCTGCTGCATACTTCCATCTCGGAAATTACAAGGCAGATACGGCTCTACGTAATGTAGAGGATGGCGAAAGCTCAGCGGCAGCTAGCCAGAGCGGCGATGATAAGAGACGGGACTAGTGTAGCGTAATGCGTATATTGCTTTTCGGAACGTCTAACCACGATTGTAATCCTTACATACTGTTTTTGTATACCATCTATATTAGGGGTGAAATTTGTTCAAACACGTACAGCAAGTGTTCCGGAGTTTCATGCGCAATGAGGTCTTATTGCGTAAATTTTTTGATCTAACAAGCGACGGGCGCTTAATCATCGAATTGGCCTCGAGCGACGAGCACTGTTTTGATTTGGTATTAATTATCAGCGACGTAATTGTCACTTTCGCAGCTCTTGTACCAAGTCGCACTCATCACGGCGTTTGAGAGGTGTGCGATCAAATCGAAGCAAGAGTTAATTTAACAGTTCAATAAGTATAACATTTGGATTAGTACAACAGTGGCACGACCACAACCCATACCATCTCTAATCTACAGCCAATCCAAGAATTCCGGGGTGAAGTAACTGAGAATGAGTGTGGCGCCTATTAATCATGTCAGATATAACATGTTGGCATATGCATGCAAGTTGTCCGTGAATTACGCACCTGCCCGCACCATACCTTCCACGCTCTCGAAAGCCATGGTTTTTATATCGTACACACCAGCCTTAGCTCCGGCATGTATCATGGCGAATTCTCCGCTGACTTGATAGCAAGCAATGGGGTGGTCCGGTGTCAATTGGGCCGCGTCCGCAATGATGTCAAGGTAAGGCATAGCAGGCTTCACCATGATAATGTCCGCCCCCTCGTTAGCGTCACGTTGCTGAAAAAGAGTCATAGGTTATTTTCTCGTATATAGAAAGAAAGCTGCAGTGACTGACGATTGCTCGTCGGGCAAGTCCCCGGGCATTTGGAGGAAGTTGGTAGCATTTGCGATCGCCAAAGGAAGGTACACTTCCAGCAGCATCTCTGGACACTTGGTCAACCTCGCATTTTGGTTGAGCAAGGGATGTATGCGTACCTGAAAGGCCCATACATAGAGCTAGCGAATTTTGCAGAATAGCTCATGAGCGTGCATTTGTTCCCGAGCCCCGCGTCCATCAGTCCGCGTTTAATGGCCTTGATACGGCCATCCATCATGTCGCTGGGCGCAACACAGTCAGCGCCCGCCCGCGCGTAATTTACGGCCACCTCTGCAATGCGGTCCACGGACGGAGGTGTGTTGATCGTTCCATCGCCGTGCAGTAGACCACAGTGACCATGGTCGGTGTATTCACAAAGACAGACGTCGCATGCAATATAGAGTTTGGGGAAGAGGGAGCGCAGTTTCTTGATGGCTAAAATGACAGGGCCTGAGGCATCGTCCGCGGGAGTTCCACGACCATCCTATCAGTCTTTTAGTTCCTGTACATACCGCCTGTATGCCTAGGCAAAAATGGGACACACCTTAGCACAGTTGAGCGGCACCCCGAACAGGATCACGCTTTCCAAACCCTTCTCCACCAATGGGCGAAGGAAACCTTCGAGCTTGTTCACTCCCCACCTCCGCTGACCTGGTAGGGTCGGAATTTCCGTGCTTGCGTTGGCATCGTCCGTGATAAATATAGGATACATAAACATCGACTTGGTCAGCTGGCGGGTAGCTTGCCATTTGCGCGCTGTCGGGTGAGCGTAACCGCCTTGGAGAATAGACCTATTGAAAACCGGAATTTAATCAAGCGCTCATGGTAGATGGTCGTGTACTGTTACTCACGAAATATCCATCTGGGACATTTAAGCTTGATAAATAGCTGTTAAGAAAGGGTAAGGATATGAAGGAGGATGTAAGGGCAGGTGGAGGTATAAATTAAAGGACCGGACGTCTTATGGGCATCAAATGTGCCCGGAAAAGCGCGTACGTTGCTCTCCGGTATGGCAGTTGACTATTGAAATTGAAGCTCTTACACGCAACGTGTTATTTTCTCAAGGCCATATACCCGTCTCCGGTCAATGCAGTGAAGCCTCCACAATACATTTTGTACACAGGATCAATACAGAATGGCGATGCTTATTAGGGGAATGCCGCTCCGTATGTGCAGAAGCCGATAGTAACCGGCTCGGGATAGTACCGCCCTCGTGGTTCCGAGAGACGCCCTTCGCACGACCGCGCTTGCCCCAACAGTGATATCTTGGTGATATCCTGTGTCATCCCCAGCGTCAAAATACTTATTTTCAAGGTTCACGAATCAAATGAATTCCTGAGAAGAGCGCTTCCTGTCTTTCCCTGCACTTTCACAGGCATACCATTATGAACATGGTGTCCATGTGCAATCGATCTAAAAAGACTACATACTAACAAGAGCGCTCAAATTTCAATGCTCAAGTTGCTTTCTACATACACTACAATTGGTGGAGGGCACAACGACAACAGACAACTAGGTGAACTAAAATTATACTGCGAGAATCGACTGTCTATATAAGTATTATTAGCAATGTAATGCGCTTTGGAGAATGTCAGAAGAAGAATCCGTTGACGATCGTCCATATAATGGCCGCAGGCCAAATTACACTGAACATAGAAAGGGCAAATGCGGGTGTACCGTGCTTTCTTTTTCTTGTCAGAGTCACATTACTGATCCCAATCAATTCCAGTAGGTTGTTCAGTGCGTTCAACGAAGGAAGCGAAAGTGATAACCGCCTCCTGCGTCCTTTTAACACAAAAGTGTACGACCAGGACCATGTCGATTTGAACGAAGTAGGTCGCCTTTTTTGAGGTGGCGAGGAGTTGAACTCAGGACTATTACTTGGAGATAGTAAACTATCTTCCGAGACATCCTCCTGACGATAGTCATCACTAGCGTCTTCTTCATCCCTAACATGCGACCATTCGTCGTCGCTCCGTTGTCGTAGGCTGTAAGAGTCACGATGAGTGATGTACTGACTAGGATACATCAGATCTTCCTCTTCACTGCCATCTTCTTGTGCATGCAAAGGAACATGAAATGAAGCTGGGGACGATGGAGCAGGGCTTCCAGGGACAGAGGCAACAAGACGAGCCGTAGATCCGAAGGGGCTGCGTGGTGTACGAATATCCGACGGAAAACTCGCGCGGGGACTAGTAGACAACATGGGAGAGTATGGTGACCAGGTGGCGCTTAACTGTCCTGGGTCGGGTTCAGCTTGAAGTGTAGCTGTTCCCCGGCTCAGAGGAAAGAACGAAGATGACGTATCGATGTTCTTAAGCCTCGTGGAACGTCGCTTGCGAAATCGTTGAATGAGCAAGACCGCGAAGGTTAAGAATAGAACAGGAAAATATACAGAAGAATATATGGCATGCTGATCGGGAAGTAGACACAGGCCATCTGAATATGTTTTAGTTCCTGCATAAACTTGTGTGGGTTCAATGAGTGTCAAAAGCTGAAATCCGGGTCGCTTGATATGGGGTGAAACAGAGAAAGATTTGACGGTGACTTCTCGAACAGGTGTGTCTGAATGACTAGCCTCCCGTTCGCTGCCAGGAACTACATGAATATAATCACAATAATCATGATTATCTCCACTAGAAGACGCAAGTCAGGCATCGGTGAAGGTGAAATAAAACGCTTTACCTGAATACCACTAATGGGTTCAGAGCTTTTAACAAAAACGATGTCGTGTGCTTCCCAAGCATGCTTTGATAACCTGGACCCGCGGTTCTCCTTATACTCCCTCTTTCTCGATTCGGGCCACAGCTTGTGGTCTCGGAACGTGAAAGAGGGATGTGACTGAGGAGAATAATGTTTAATAATTTCTCTGTATAGCACACGCACATAAAATCAGCATTGCCAAATAGACTGTGATGACACGGGAACTCTTTCCCTCTTCATGACACTTACCATTGGACACAGTTCTAACAAATTCAACAGGACCACTGGGAACAGGTTTCCAGTCATCAAACGTGATATGACTAGCATGCCGATGGTAATCCTCATCCACAAGTCCAGGGGAGTCCAGTCCGACAAAGGTGTGGTTAGCAATCACAAATTTCGAGTTCACTGGTCCAAAATTTGCCGTAAAATAAGAGCGCAGATTATTCGAGACAGAAGCAACAGAACCAAGCCTATACATACACGTTTGAGAATGGGTACGAAAATAGTTGGAGAAGAGCAGACGTCAATGCTCACCCAACATCTTCATTTCCTGGTACGTAATGGAAAGTCGTATTACCCTTTGCCCAAAATATGGACTTGAATTTCCTCACTTCAAAATCGTACCTGGTACAGGCTCGTTAGCATTCTACCAGGACACTATTCAAAGACAAAACAAAACGCTCACTCTTCCCGGCTATGAGCACCTTTTCCGTTTGCCAACATATCCCCCAAGAAAATAACAACATCAGGATTCAAATTTGACGCGACGCGCCAATGTTTGCGAAGTGTAAGGTCGAAGAAAAGGCGTTGGAACGAAAACGCCGTGCCAGACTTTAGAGGCCGTGCCTGAACTTGAGTATCTGAGAGGAGGAGAACATGCGTGGGTTTCGCCTGAGTCTATAACCGCTCGGATAAGAACGCATTCGTCAAATAACAGTCAAAGATACAGGTCTACCTGAGCGCTATTTCGTATTGACGGCCAGCGGCATCTTGCGATAGTCCAGTAGACTGTTCCCAGCTCCCCAAACAAGATGAGAGCAACCCATATGAGCCTGAGTGCTTTGATTATAGTTTGCGAGGAATAGAGGCTTGTTCTGGAAGATCGATGGACGGATACATTCGAGTGAGAATCAGACAGCATCGAATCATACCAATTGGCCGGAAGGGTTTGTAATGTGTTTTCAGTTGTTTTCAGGCGCAGCCACAGAAGCGACGTCAGAGGACTACTCCCTTGCGCGAAAAGCTGGTTGGCAAAAAGCTGGTTGCGCTGAGGTCAAAAGAGTGGATGCAACTGCACTCAGAGAGTCAAGGCGCGACAGGATGGTCCCGTTGGGCAGTGCTCTGCAGTGGTATCAGGGCAAGCTATGAAATTAATCATTATTGACTGTCACAACCTCATTAATTAACAACACAGGGGAGCCTCATTTATGTCACTCATTATCGACATCAACAGTATCCCAACTGGTATGTATCCGCTTCACCTCAAACCCTTCGTGCTTGATTAGTCATTTCATTCATCCGACTGTACTACTTCCTTGTGCACATTGGTGATCACACAGAGTGCAATTGAATTTGCATCCTGGTCTGACTCTTGCGAGACTCTTGTCATAACTCTGCCACACCTGGTCGCGCGACGCGCGTTCAGTCGTAAAGTTATCTCTCTCTCCATTAATCGTTAAGGTCTTTTATCGACATGGTTTGTGCCTTCATAAATGGAACCAAAATGGAACAATCATCACGGATTTTTCAGACACCTAACGAATCATTCGAGTGTAGCCGACAATCTTGCCGCTTGTGATATGTATCGTCAAGTTGAACAAGTCGAGAATCCCCTTTACGGACATTGGTAATAAGGGTGAGATTCATGCAGTCATATTGCGCTTCTGACAAATAGTCAATTTGGAGGTAGGTGTGCTTATGGTGGGCCATTGATTCGATACATACCTAATACGTAGGTGGGAACAACAACCTATCTCCTTCCTCATCGCCGACCAAGTCGACCTTAACGCCAACCCCAGCCGGTACACACCCATCTCCAAAAGCAGCCTCCAATGCCAACTTTGCTTGGAAGCCCGTACAATGCATAGGAAGAACATACATTGGGGCCGGCTTAAGCTGTCTGGAGAGGAAATCAACTGTCATCGGTATTCTTGATCCAAATTCTGGGCCTGCAAGATGTAGGCCTCCAATTATCTATCATGAATTAACGTGGATCTTTAGTGAACAAGGGGGATGGCTCGCACCATATAAATGGGCCGTTTGAGGGTATTAACGGCGTCCTTTACAACGTTCACAATGCCGGCATGTGAACAACTTTGCAGTCCCATGAAGAGCGAATCAGGACTATTATCGAAAGAAAGAAAACATGTCGAGTCTTACGCGCTGAATATCACGAGTCCCTTGCCAGCGACATCAACCGCAGCGTATCGTTCATCCATAATAAGCTTTTTGAGATATGTTATTGATATGTTAGTACATGGATAGCACAGTTGAATAATTGCCACTTACACCATCCTTAATCCATTTACCCTTGCGCTCGGGAATGGTATCGTCATCAATCCATCTCATACCCCCAAGTATCCCGGTTTCGTACTCAGTCACCCTCGGAATTTCGCCACTGACCCAAACAGTCCCATCAGCAACGCCATGTCCTTCAGCATGCATTTCCACGCGGCCAGAAGCCTCCTCTAACGCCTGAAGAGACGGGTCGGTAGGTAAGGCGCATATAACATTATCGTATTCAGGCCCAGGCGCTATACCGCGTGCAACAGGACGATCAGGATGTACGTCAACTACGCATTGTGCAGTCAAAACTGATTGTGGCCTTGAGTTACGCAGACGTAGAAAGGAGAGCAGGCCACCTGTATGGTCGCTGTGCCAATGGGAGATAACCACACGACCGATGCTTTCGAGTGGGACACTCATGGCATCGATATTCCGCACGAGCGATAGAGAATCAGGGCCGGTGTCGAAGAGCACCAAATTCGATGGTCCGTCTGCATCGTCCCAGGTCTCCTACAAAAAATGTATCATTATATTGTACCCTCGCATAGCTTGTGTCGTTATGGGTGACGTCGCAGATACGTACAATCAGAGCAGAGAATCCATGGGCACCTAAAATCAACCAATAAAACAAACTTTCAAGTTTATCGCGATGACACAAGAGGTGAGATAAACACACCGCAGCAGAACCTATCAAAATCGAGGACAGGCACTTGCTTCGATTTATCAAACACACCGTGTTCAGGTTGTTGAATATGCTGCGGTAGTTCATGCGTGAAACCAGGTGGTAACTTCGTCATCCTAGTCCACCCGTCGTACTTATTGCAGCGTTAACCTGAATGGCATAGACAGCTTTGTCTTACCATTCGATACTATTATCTACTAGAAATGTGATAGAAAGTCGTGCTACTTTCTTGACAGTTGCCGAAGAATGATTCATGGTGAAATGCGACAGAGTTCTGCAAATGATTTACCCGCCCGCACAGACATATTTTAGCGTCATAGACAGATCAGCTGGACCAATCCTTCCTTTTTGTGTTGGGTGTTAAATCTTCCCTATTCTATCTATGTAAGTGTATAAGGAGATGCTAATTAACAGCATATACTCGTGAAATCTGGCAATTCCGAATGATCCAAAATGGCTGGCGTATCTGAGGCATGATAATGTTTTGATAATATTGATTCAGAAAAGAAGGGTCCCCGTGATTGTGTATTATATATTGTTGGCGTATTGACTATTCTTTCCACGATTCATGCGTTTCAAAATCAGAGATGCCAGGCCCTGTCCGAGTCTTTGTGTCGTATGTAGTTGAACTAGGTCAACAGAGGCCAACGTGCGATATTGTTGTCGTCGATGGTTACAGTTGCTGCCATATTTATGTAAGTTAAAGTACCTCAGCCGAGTCTCACATTGACACAGAGGGTCAGTATTTCAGTGGCCAGTAGCAAGTCTGGCCTTACAGCTGTACAGTCTGGCCTAGTCTAGCCTATGCACAGTCATGATGCCAAGGTCCTTTCTAATTAATAATTGCATTGTGTCGATACTCCAGGAGTGGGCGGATATCTACGGATATCCTAGGTGATCGACATGTGTGTATTGTACATGTGCGCATTTTAGGCAAAGACAATATAACAATAATGTAGCAAGACGATGTAAAGAAAAAAATGAGGGCCCATGTGGAGTAATGCATAGGCTACCTGTAACAACAATAAAAAAAGTAAACGGCAAGACAGCACAAAGAGGGTATCGGATGCAATATCTAATGCAATTTGCTCTTCTGCTCTTGAGAGTCCACAGAAGCCATCCGTCTCGATTATACATTATTCGAGCCGTAACCCATGGGGGCCGCTGATTCCGCTAACTTGCGCGCACGGAATGCCTGTCATAGAAACGGAGATGAGTTAAACTGTTGATCTGCTATGATCATAGAGAAGGCAGCAAGTAACGCACCTTGCGGTACTTGGTACGTTCGTAGGTAACCAGACCAACAACAATCAGAGCAATAACCGAGATACCAGCAAAGACACCGAGACCGATTGGAAGCACGGACAATTTCTTTCCAGGAAGTGTGAATGCTGCGGCAGTTTCAGAGGGCGAGGCCGATGCGGCAGCAGCCGTAGCAGAGGTATTATCTGCCGCGGGGGTTCCAGAGGCAGCAGAGGATTCAGATTGGGAAGCTGACGAAGCGGGCGCCGGTGTGTTCTGTGAAGGTGCTGAAGATGTCGTCTGTGCTGGAGGTGGAGCTGTCGTAGACGCAGATGTCGGCGCAGGGGATGACGCGGGCACAGACGAAACGCCCTGATGATACTTCTTTAGCATTTGGTAAATTATGATATAAAGTGCTCACAATAATAACGATGGGTGAAGACTCCGTAGAAGTCGATGCAGCGGATGTCGACGCGGAGGAACCGGCCGACGTACCCTAGATAGAAGTAGGAATCAATATATGACATGGATAAGAAGAAAAGTCCTCACGATAACAACAATAGGTGGGGTTTCCGTGGACGTCGAAGCAGGTGTGGACGATGGGGTTGTCACAGAGCCAGTGGAAGCCGATGTAGATGCGCTTTGACTAGCAGAAGTTGATGCGGATATAGTCATACTACTGGTGGTAGTCGCTGAGGTTGAGCTATTTCCTTGCGTGGACGACGAGGCAGAAGTTGTGTGCTTGGTGGATGGTGCAGTACTGGAGCTTTTGATCGAAGTCGTGCCCGAGCCATGAGTAGTTGTAGTTGATGCAGCGGTCTGGGATGTACTGGAAGCAGTATTGGTGACACTGGAAACGGAGGACGACGAGGATGAAGATGATCCAGTATCCATCGAAAGCATGCATGTCTCCACCTCGCGAACAGCATCCTTGCCATTGGCATCCTTAATCGGAGTAAGTACGACCACACAAGTTTGCGTTATCGTCCCTGCAGCTCTGTAATAGATATTAGCAAAAAATGCCACCCGGGCCACAATATCAGACACACGTATTGGTCGTATGAGTAGTAGTTATTGACTGTGGTTTTCCAGTGACATCCTGTCTTGCTTCAAGAGGAAGGGCAGTGGCGTGGAACGTGGAGAGCAAGAGGAAGTGGACGAGAACGATAAAAACGGCTCGGTCGGAACGGAGATGCAGTAGCATTGTGAATTGCGAGGACCCGTTACCGGCGGGAAAATGAGTCGAACGAGCGGCCTGGCGCGCTCGCAGAAATGAAAATAAAAAAGACTGGAAGGGCCCGCTGGGCAAGAGAAAAGTCGAAGAAAGAAGAAAGAAGAGGGAGAAGGAAGGGGCGTAGCAAAGGCTGTTGGTCAGTGACTGGTTACCATCCTATATCATTCAGACGTGACCCATTGGCATCAATCACCATTTCACGTTCCGACAACAGTATTTTCATTCTCCGCCTAGCAACACAAGGCCCAGACTCAGTGCTTGCTCAGTGCATACCTCCTTCTACAGCTTTGTACGTCTTCCCCTCCCGCACTCGTCGACGCCCCCGCCACGACATGATCCCGCCTATTACAACACTAATTCCTGATGTCCCCCATTTCTCGAAGCCCATAGACACAACCACATTGACACAAGCCGCTACAAGTAGCGTGTAGCGCGCCCGCATAGGCAAGTCCATCATGGTTAAAATTGTCGCCACAGCCTCTGGGGGAGAGAGCAGAACCAGGATGTTGAAACCCGAGAGTAATGTCATCGACAGCATCAGCCATCCTGTTTATCTAACATCAGCAAGACTTGACGCGTTTACAATAATAAATCTCACCGTTTGTCCACATTGATTTCCGATACGGAGGGCCAATGCTAAAGACAGCCGCCACCAGGATGTACTGGAAGCATGATATAAGGAATAAAACAGTGTTTTCGTAGTTTGTGGATTCCAATTTGTTGTCCCCACCCTCGGAAGGAAGATTCGTTGGCGGAGGAACATACCTTGCGGCCCGAGCAATTAGCTTTTCACATCCTAGAAGAACGCGCATGACTGCTTACCAATCCTGTCTGCGTACCCATAAATAACCCCAGAACTGGACTAAAGATGTGATGATAATTTGTCCGATAATACTTGAAAGCACTTTCTTCGACACAAGGCTGGCTGTTGGCCGTTTCGAAAATATATGCGGGTAAGGAAGGGTTCGACCCACTAAGACATATGTCAAGAAAGTTCTCCGCCAAAACCAAAAATACACATACTCGTCACCGCGATTGGTATGATGATAAATAAATCAATGTATAAAAACTGCGCAGATGTTCAGTGGCCTTGTGATAGTGATAGCAAGAAGAACAGAACTCACTTGAAAATCACCAAGAGATGAGGCAAATGAGTATAAAAGAGTAACAGAGGTGAACTGAATCATAGAGTATAATGCCCTATTTCCAAGGATCAGCGAAGGTTCCGCCTGAAAGACCGCAGGAAGCCCACATGTATTTGAAGCAACTGAAACTGGTAACCAGAGCACAACGCCCTTCCTTGATGACCGACAGGACACATCCTATATCAGGCGTACTAGTGGTGAAAGGGGCCGCTACACTTGCTTCCGCTTCGGATAGAGAAATCCCGACATCCGCAGCCTTCAGCGCAGCGCAATCGTTTGCACCATCTCCACACATAAGTACTGTGTAGCCAAGTGATTGTAAACGCTCAACGACTTCATTTTTTTCGTCCGGGGACATCCTGGAGAATATTTGAGTCTTTACGAGCATCTAGGCAGAATAATTAGTAACTGAAGCGGTGATTCGATGAAGGCTCAACCTACCCGTTGAAGAGTTTCTAATGGAGCATAGTTGAGCATCCAACGAAAAATATCGCCAGTAATGACCAACGAGTAATCTTGATAGTTGATTTCGTCAGACTCTATTGTGTGATGTGGGGGAGGGGCCAAAGGCTTTAGACTGTAAGGGTCAAGTTTCCATGAAAAGTCATCCATCGACGACCATACGAGTTTTGAGTAAGGCGTGCTAGCATTCCCTGGGACGTGAACACAATGTTTGTGAGGTAAATTCAGAGTGAAGAAGGACGCAACGCACCCCGAGCAAAGGACGGGGAAAATACATGAGCAGCCTGATTGATCAAATTGCACTCCCGCGCTACGCTTACTGCAGTGAGCGGATTATCTCCAGTAATCATTCTGCATGCAAGGTGAGCTGCTCGTAAAGCTTGAATGGCAGGCGTTGTTCCAGGCTTTAGCCTATTCTCAAATATAACGAGACCCAAGAACTTAAGATCAAATTCAGCTTGTTCTCTGACAAACAATTCAATAATGGACTGAAATGTAGGAATGTAATCAACCCACCTCTTCATTCTCTGGGCTTTGAGCCATGAGAGTCCTTCAATACTCTTTCCAGCAACAGCTATAACACGGTAGCCACGCTTCGTGTAGTAAGATAGCAAGTCGTCGTAATCTTGAGGGACTGGTTTATGGTTTTTATATAGAACTCGCATCCGCTGCATGATTGCAAGGCGTACTCACAAGAAGATTTTTCGCATATTTCCGCCATGACCTCTGGCGCTCCTTTCACGTAGATTTCCATGCTCGCGCTCTTTAGTCGTTTAACAATGACACTCATCCGACGAAGGGAAGACACAAAATCGAAAGTGCGGATGACCCCTAATTCTAGGAAATGTGCATGCTTTCAGGACATTAGTTAATGAAGGAACACATGTTCGATAGCATCTGACCTTGGATGATCCCTTCAATGCGTCCTCCAGTCGAAATTTAGCACTTCCCGGTGGCCGAACTACAGTTTGAACAAGTGCTGCTTGCTCAACTACTGCACCTTTTGCCTTGATGTTTCCAGTGCCAGCCACGCGACCTTCCTCAAGTGTCCACCGCGTGAATCCAAACATTTTGACATCTAAAGGGTCTCCGATGATCTCTCCGTCCACCATCTTTAAAGAGTGGCATGTTGCCAGGGCATGAAGGAATGTAGCCTTGTCTTTCCCGAGAGGAAGATCGTGAACGTCTTCCAGTAGCTCTCCGAATCTATGCTCAAATCTGTCCAAGCTGCGAACGCCAAGTATGTCCAGCCCGTCCTCTGTTAACGTACCCGTCTTATCGAAGCAGCAAACATTGATCTTCCCTGCGACATTGACACGACTAGGAGATATACAGAAAATGCCAAGCTTTCTCAGCCGACCGATGGCAAAGCTTGTGCCTATAGATAACGTAGCTGGTAAAGCTGGAGGAACAACAACTGTGATCAGATCTAATGCTCGAACCAGGATTGTTTGCCATGGAAGCTGAAGGAAGCTTAGAAACGCTAATAAAAAATCAACGATAAATTTTACTCACGCCGATCCTAACAAATTCTACAGCGCTGAAGCAGAACCCTAGGCCAGCAATACCAGCTAGTACGCCTATGAATCGTACGGAGTCCCGATAGAATTTAAAGCCGATAGGTTTCGGGAAAAGCATAGAACGAATCAGTGCACCCTTCGTTGTGTTAAAACCTGCGAAAAAGGCGAGATAAAATTGTATCCGCCAGGGTTAAAATATAACATTTCTGCTTACCAGTCCGAACGACAAGGGCAAGTGCAGGTTGCCCTTGTCCTTGAGCAGTAAAGGTACCTCTGACTCGAATGACACGAGTACCAGCATAAAGGAATGCTTTAGGGTTTTCAGTTTTGTCATTGCGCCATTTGAGTAAATCTTCGTCTTTGATAGGTGCCTTGCTGACAGGTACGCTCTCCCCCGTTAGCATACTTTCATTGACAATGGCGTCTCCAGAGAGAAGAAACATGTCAGCTGGAACAATGGAGAAATTCGACGTTGATAGATTTAGTACATCGCCTGGTACCAACGCCGATGAATCTTGAGCTACCCCTTTTAGAAAGAGAATTAATAATGGACCACAAGAAAGTGTACTAGTCACTTGAAACTTACAAGAGCCCCCCTTCAGTGTGTCCATTGTGCATATGAGCTTTGACATTTCCCTCATTCGCGCGACTGTCTGCAGAAGAAATGAGTGAACGAGCTAAGTATATCCCCATTAAAATTTAACCTTCTTCGTTTCGATAAGTGTTGTAATTATACTTATCGCCGAGATAAGTCCAATGCAAAATGCATAGTAGTAGTAATCGTCGAGTGACCAGAGAATAATACTGGCAATCTGAAAGACGTAAAAAGGGTGGATGACCTGAGAAATGCAGTATAAAATTAGCGGGGAAGTGGTAAAAGAATAAAGTTCGATATGCACCTCTTCGACTAGAAGAGATATTGTACTCTTGGCCTCTACATCTATCTCGTTGTTTCCAAAAAGCAGTTTTCTTTGGGCTCTAGTATTTTCACTCATGCACTGTTGAGCAGCAGCAGCTCTGGTCCATGTCTCTTCTCGCCAGTCCCTATTTTGACAAATTAGACAGAATAAATGAATGCAACAATATATTCATACCTGATCATATGGAAGAGACCGGTTCTTGGATCGACAGCAAACCTAGTATGCCGATAATCAACGATAAGAAGTCGTTTAAGCTGATTATTTTCGCTTGAGTAATCATCAGTAGAAAGCTCGTTGAGCTCTAGCTCAGTTCCGGGTACTGATGGTATATCTGTCGGAAAAACCGTAGTGATAGCGTATGGGTATATGATAGTTTGGATCGGAAGAATACTGATGGCTTTATACGACGACTGTGAAGTCGTTTAGTCAGAGGTTTGGTTGACTGATTGGCGAACGTACCTCAACGACGATAAATCCATTATGAGAGCTGATAAACGCTTTTTCCCGAGAGACCCAGCTGAGCCATATGCGAGGAAACCAGTGTCCGAGTAAGTTTAACAAACCAAATGATAAAACAGAACAGATACGCCAAAGCCAGAGACGGGATGTTATTTTTTCGTACCCGACGAAACGCACTGTACTATCTTCGTCTTCGATATATATAGTCTGCCTACTTGGCGGACCAGCAGGGGGTGGGTCAAGTAGAGTAAACCCAGTGTCCATTTCAATCCGTGATTCCCCGCCAAAAATTGGATCGATATTAAGCAATGGGAGATTCTGTGTCCCTTCACCAGGGCTTGGTGGTTCAGAATCATATGCCATACTGGCCGTGATTGACACATTGTCCACATCGACCGCCACGGAGCGTTCAGAATCGTTGTCAGAGACTTCTTCTCCTGATGAATAGCCCCAGCGCTCTTCATCATCCTCGTCTGTATCCAGGGCATTCTCGGATGCAATATCTGAATGACTGCTACGCCGTGAAGCGGAAGAACGTTGTGAAATTGACGGTCGGCGACTGTGAGGTGTATCTGAGGCGGCAGTGCGCCCAAATAGGTGCGCAATATTTTCAAACATTGAGGCACGCTGAGGGGATGTGGGTGATGTAGGTGACTTCGTGTGCCTCTTTGCCCGGCTTGAAGAACTTATGCCGTCGTCTCCTACCAAAGAAACAGTCTCGCCTGGCTCATCGAAATACCCATCCGGTCTTTCTATGCTCTGGCGTGATATTTGACTATCCTTACTGTCTCTCCGCCTTATATGTGACCTTTTAGAGTCTATGCTTCGTCTCCGACTTCTGAATGTCCAGTTGTCGCTACTCCTTCTTCCTAATGGCATGTGGGACATCCTTGAAACACTACTGGGATTGATTGTGTGGCCCGGGCCAGAGAAGACGGAGTTGTCGCCACTGTCATTGTATAGACTATATTGAGAGTCTCTTCGGGCGATGCGTTGACTGTTTAGAGCTTGATTAATGTCCAAGGCGGATGCACCTTCTGTGTAATCATAGTTTTGTTCTTCTGGATTGACTGAAGAACTTGCAAGTGGTGTCATTTCATATGTGTTATCCAGGGTGAATCTATCACTATAGCCAGGCCTTTTCGATGCGTCGCGTGGTTAGAAAGCAAAAGAGTGAAAATGATGAAAATAAAGCATGACCTAGCAGAGGAGAGATGCGGCAGCGGCTAGCAGCGTCATAATCTGATTTTGGAAGTCCGCAGAGGCCCGATAAATCATTTGCTTCCGCCCCGCCGTTCCCGTTCCTCGGGTTCCAGCGGGTTCCCCGTGAATACATAACTCTCTGATGCACGATGTGTCCGGCTTATTCATGGCCGGACGGTCAGAGGCGGTCAGCCATTCCCCGCTTAGACTTCCCCACGTTCAATCTTACAATAGTACCAAATTACCTGTACAGTAAGTACAAGACCTTCATTCTCCAAGTTGTCACCACAGACCGCGATCTTGCTAGCAGTAACTGTCATCACTTTCACACATGGCCGACGGATATAGCAAAGCCAGAGGTTCAAAGAATGTCAACGAAAACCACTTCGCAACAACAAGCGCTCGTATTCAACAGATACAATCCCAGTTGGACAATGCACCTCGATCAGGGAAACTGAAGGATAAAGTCTGTATAATCACAGGCGTCGGTTCATTGAAAGGGATTGGGTACGCGTATGGTGACAATCTTACTACTTTCTGTCTGATTCAATGCGCAAAGCCGGGCTACTGCGATACTGTTTGCTCATGAAGGTAAGCAATTGGTCTCTATTCAATGTGCATTGAACGCTCACGCAAACTCAGGGGCTAAACATTTGTACCTGCTGGACTTCGACCCTACCAACCTCCCAAATCTTAAAGCTACGATTCTTGAGAAATATCCAGACGTCGATGTTTGTATCCACGACTATACTTCAATTATTTCATCTATGACAATGTAATTTGTAGGTGACTACCGCACAAGCAGACGCAGCAGATGATGCTACTATCTCAGGAATATGTAGACAGGCGCTGCGAGAGGAAGGCAGATTGGACGTCTTTTTTGCCAATGTTTGTTTTCATTGTAATTGTAAAGATGACCAACATATATTGACACAATCTCAGGCCGGAATTGCTTCTAAAGACGCTTTGAACGATACCACAGCGGAAACATTTATGAATGTGATGCGCGTCAATGCCCTTTCGTTCGTGAGCCAGTTCTGTGTATTTAGATAACCTGCTGAGGGTATTCTCGACAGGTGCTTTCTCGCAGTGAAACATGCTTCAGCTGCAATGCTTAAGACAAACGAGTCCAGGGGAAAGAAATTCAGTGGAGGAAGCATCATCCTGACAGCTTCTGGTGGGTGAACCAATCAAAACAATAGCCGGGTTGAATAATAATGTGCTCTCTAGTCGCAGGACTAAATTCCGGAGCCGGGACAATTGACTGTAAGCGCTCTTCATATATTAATAGAGTATATTTTAACTTGAAGTTCAGACAGCGCCAGCAAGGCTGCGTAAGAAGCTTGACTAAAACTATGATTATACAACTTATCCATTCTCGTAGCGTCAACTCAATTGCAAAGAATTCAGCTTATCAGCTTCAGAAAACAAATATTCGTGTAAACACGATTTGCCCCGGCCTTATTGAAACGGGTATGACTGGCGCAACATTTGATTATGCTCGACAGCGGGGTACGATCAGCAAAGTGGGCCAACTTAATCCATTGGGACGGTTCGGTGTCGCCCAAGGTTATCATTTTCATTACAAATATTATTTGGGGTCTAACATAATTTCTGCAGAAATTGCTAATGCTGCTCTCTTTCTGGCTTCAGGTTAGTCACATCTGACAAAGACTTTATTATCGTAATATGCCATTAATCAATTGTAGACGATTCGAGCTATGTTAACGCTCAAAATATTGCAGTGGATGGTGGACTGTCGTCTTCTCATCCTGTTATTCCAGGCCGTTGGGCATAATTTTGATTTCCTAAATCCAACTTATCGAGCTTAGTCTATCGATATTTTCCAATCTCATCTTGTTGAAATATACCTAATATATGACTTGAATTCAGTCGGCTATGTATCACAATTCAAATGAGTGTATGTAACAAGTGTCAAATACAGTCAGCCAATATTGTCTAAATCAATTACCTAGCGGCCAATGACTGCAAAATGACTTGCAGTGTATTCTTTGCAACTCAGATGTAACTAGAATATTATTGACATCAAATCGGCATCATCGAGTCTTTTTTCATGCATAAGGTATGCATATATACAATGTAGTTAATGTTCAATTAACTTGCAATTACATAACGACAACGTATCATTAGATACCAGATATCATTAATGTTGACCAAGGTACTAAGTGGGACGTCCTGAAATATGCACCTTACAGCCGCATCGATCTTGTCGGCCATACTCCATTCCCATGGTAATGTCCTCTAATCTGACAAGTTGTCTTTGACTCTACAACATCAGCGGTGAAGGACAGCATTGGATGGGTATGGTCGACAAAGTTTGCTTGGGCTTTGCTTGGGCTAGTATGAGTGACCACAACAATGGAGAACGACTGTCCTGGCTTGGTCCTGGCTGATTTTCGCCATGATGTCATCAATGATCACTACTACCATTATTGGGAGTAGCAAAGGAGCAGTTATCTGTTGGTTACAACATATCTGTTATTATGTGGTATGCCTCAGAACACTCACTGACCACTATTCTTGGGCTGGCTGTTGAGCTATGGACAAACTTGATGAAGTGAGTGGTAGGAGTGGATCATGACTTGATCATGACCTTGAAATGCAAGATTACCACATAAAGAGTTTTTTCTAGATGATCTCGATTGGATGAATGGTTAGAGGTCAGACAATTCTGCAGGAGCTGAGCCAAAGCTGCGCTCCTTTTATAAGTCCGTATGATGTAGTGCTTTGTTTTGCCACCTTTGAACAAGCCCACAATCCCGTAAGTCGATCAGATCAAGGTCTAATTATGCCTTCTAGCTACCATTACTACTGGCTGTTCGATTTAGTTCCACGATACTCGTTTCTGCACCTATGTAGCCACGCCCTTCCTCAGAAGAAGGTTAATCGATTGCCTATACTATCTACGGCTTTGTTATCTTGATGAACTACCACGACATAACCCGTCATCTGGGCCCAGAACACTTCTCTGGCACTTCTTCCTCCGTTTGTCCTCCGTATGAACTTCAGTTATTCTCAGCAAGTATAAAACCTTACATCTTCCTTGGTCTGGTCTATGCTACTCATGGTCTGGTGACGGCGCGGATTGTTATTCCAGAATCCCCAGTGCGAGTCGAGTTCCGGTGCCGGTATGTCGCTATACCAAATCTCCTGCCATGCTTCTCATGCAATTGAGCAACATTCAGTAGCTCAACCTTTCTCCTCGGCGAAGTAACACGAACGATACCAAGCACCACCCTTCCTCATCGGATACCTGCAATTTATCGAACTCTGAATGCTTGGATATAGAGCCGCCGCTCGTGAAATCCTCTAAAGTTTGAGCACATCTCTTTACCCAGTATTCTTAAGCACAATGGCAGATGGCTTCAATGGTACTCTACCGGCTGCGTTTCCTCTCCGACTTCTCCCCGGCGGCATCGTATCAACCTGCTCCGAGCTTGTCGCTAACAATACAAATTTCCTTTTCTATTCAATAATAGTACTGAAATGAAGGAAATCTGTAGTAGATTACTGTTAATCTATTATCAGGTGGACAAACATAGTGTATAGACTTACTACTACTGTCGCTTTGCAAACCCTGTGGAAGCCACTACAAGTTTCGATTGAGTTTCGATTCTTCCTATTTCGTTCAACTGATTAAAAATTATATATTACGAAGACTTTTCAGGAGTCAATGAATGGATTTAAAGGACATATACTCAGTATTAAGTCATGAGCATTGGATAGCTCATAACCAATCGACATTTATCTTGCGTTAGGCTGTCAAATTGCT
The DNA here is from genome assembly GCA_028532985.1 of Stropharia rugosoannulata. Lineage (NCBI taxonomy): Eukaryota > Fungi > Basidiomycota > Agaricomycetes > Agaricales > Strophariaceae > Stropharia > Stropharia rugosoannulata. The sequence goes on along the minus strand of JANCIK010000001.1, from coordinate 1,972,614 downwards.
ATTGCTATTAGCTGATATTTCATATTGGCTGCGCGATGCCTGATAATTATAACAGTGCTACATTGTTGTGAGTACCAGAGTGAACTTTAATTTTAACAGGCCTATTGGGAAAGATACAGACTTGCCGTACATTGTCTGTGCCAAGTCTGTGCCAGACAGACGAAATTGAGGGGTTTACAGACTAAATACTTGGCATCGGCGCCAATCAGGCGCTAGTAATTAGTAAATAGATAAATCTTCTGTAGTATGCACGTAGACTGAGTTGTAAAACTAAGTGCAACCTAGTATGCTCGCGAGACTACAATGCATAAATATAAACTCGATTGGGATAAGCTAACCGTGGGAGAAAACATGAAGCCAGTATATGTAGAAGGACTCCATTAGTAAGTAAGTACGTAAGGACAGACTCCAACTACTTAGAGAGGGGATGATTAGACCGCCTGATCATTCCTGCCGCCTGATGACATTTAGGCCGTTAACTGCTCGCAGAAAATGTAGTCATAAGTAATACCGGGAAAATCACCAGCAAGACATGTGGCCAAAAGGTGATGTCACATTAAGTCTAAATCATCTACGAGTGAACGTAAGAGGAACCCGGAGGGGACTGAGGTTTTGTGAGTCGGGTCCGCTCATGACACATTTGGTTAATTTACGTACGTCACGGTCAAACCAGCACGGCAAGCTAGAATTCTAGCCTTTCGCTCTTCAAACGTTTCGTTTGCAAATTGAGGTTCTTCCTTTACTGTGATCTTGTAATGGGATATCAACATGGTGAGTATTGCTATCCCTTCCGTCTCGAAGAACCTGGAAAGAAGACGATTTAAGTACTAATACACTAATTACAAATGTACAAGCATCGTACTTTCTGCCAATGCAGGCGCGGGGCCCTACGTATTGATGAATATTTTGTTTGGTAACATGAATAAAATCTCTTACCGGCGCTAAATGGAATAAATGCATCGCGGGGCCAGTCTTTGAGGAAACGTGCAGGTTTGAACGAATGCGGATCGTCCCAGTAACGTGCTATGCATATGATGAGAACTATAGCTTTTGAATATATGATGGAGGTAAACCGACGATTGTAATGTAGACCAGGCACATTAAGAGTGATGTCTATTCCTTTGGGGATTGGCACAACAACTGTTTCACCATCCGCATTCGTCGTCTTCAGAGTAGTATCTTCAGCTGCGCGTTTGGGAATTCCTGTCACCTTTATAAAGTAAAATAATCCATTGATATGAGCGCATCTCCGTCTGCTCGATAGTACAAGCTTTCGCACCGGAGGAAACATCCGCAGTGTCTCGTAGAAGACGCTGGATAAAGAATCAACACCGTTAAAATCATGAGGAGCCCACAAGTCACTGACGCTGTGGAGTAAGTCAACAGTGGCATCTGTTCATATGTCTATACATTTTATCAGATGATGGATGAACAGGAAACATATATATTACCGGATCCTGGCCATTGGGAACAACACTTTTGATATGCTGGTATAAATTTTCTTGCTCATCCTGGTAGAGTGCCAATAGCGCAAACGTAAAGCATAGAGTATGTGCCGTGGTCTGGTAACCAAGTCATAAGATGGAAGCCATATTTTAGTCATGAAAACGTACTTCATGCCCAGCAACCAAAAATATATATATATTTCCTTGTAGGTTCCGCATCCTCAGCGATTATACAAGAAATGTAACCGAAGATAAATACCTATGAGTTCGCTCTCAGTCAAGGCTGTGGTATCAAAGGTATTATCGTTTGCCTCCAAAAGAGAGGCAAATAAATCATGACTTTCAGCCTTATCTTCCAATTGTCGTTCGTGTATCATAGTTGCCATATACCGCTAAATTTAATGTACATATTAGCATATTATGACCCCATAATTATCAAGTTACGAGGCAGTAGTACGCACGTAGAGTTCATCAAATGCACGGCGGGTTCTGCGGAATCTCTCAGTCAGACCCATTGCCCAAGATGGAACAATTAATTTGAAGATGAAGTCAGTCGTTACGATATGGAGAGCTTCCTTATAAGTGAAGGTGTACCCAGGGGGCGCCTTGCTATCTTCCTTCCAGGAAACAGGTCTGCCGAAGCCTTTGACGGAGTGCAGTGAATGAGGACGGTTTTTCTCTAAAGATAATGTAAGCAACTCACCAGCTGCACCAATTATAAACAAAGCAATCTAGCAAGATTGTGATACTTCATCTTAGACAAATCTTAGCGCTCAATAACTAAAGGGTCAAACAACGTACGGGCAATGTAATATCCACGCAGTGATCAACATCAATGACGTCACGCCCTTCCCAGACATCCGAGAACAACCCCTTCACTGTCCTGATACTTTCATTCCACACAAGAGTGTTGTTACGCTACAAAGACAGTGGGCAGGTCGTTACCCAAGTTGTTTATGACGATAGGCAAAACGGCATCTTACATCTGAAAACGCAGGTGCTGAAATCTTTCGGTATTTTTTCCAATCTTCCCCTTCCGATGCCACAATATTTTTTCCAAAGAAACTGAGAGCTCTGTATAGAATGACGGGTTTAGGAAACCGCGCGCGATATGTTGTCACCTCCTATTGGTATGGATGTGAATCTTAATGTTATATAAGAACTTTGATGTGAAAAGGTATTAGACATACTTTTACGGCAGCTGGATCTGCAACCATGATTGAAGCTTTGACCTTAGGAAAAAGGCTGACCGAAGAAAGAATATCACAGCCACATTTCTCAAATACTTGCCTACGGTAAGTACAACTTCAGAGCAATCATTTGACACAGAAACATACGGTCATGTTTGTTCACAAATAGAGAGTTGTTACCAGCATTTATATACTTTATCTTTGGGAGTAAGTTGCCTAGAACACTGGCGGGAGAGAAGAACAGCCGTCGGCCAGGAAAATTACTACTTTCTGTGAGCACCGGTAGTCTTTGATTTTGGAGGACTTACTGGATAGCTCTAATAGTTTTATGCCATGCCCACAGGGCCCGTAGCGTGACGAGGCAGCCGAGACAGAGAACAAGAAGAGCAGTTTGCATCCCAGGTGTTGTTGGGGAAGGAAGGGGAGCGCACTTGCGGGGGATGAATTTAACTTTTAGTGCTGGCTGTCCTCGTGACTACACTTCCTGTGAGAGTGCTCACTGCTGCGGCCATCTCGTCGATCAAGGTCTTCCAAGAATGTAAGCACTCGGAAATGTCTAAATAAGTATCTCACCTGCCAATTTATCCCAGTCGTTGTCACCTAAAAATGGACATTCAAGGGGATCATCGATCAACACCCGTCGACCCGTAATTCTTTCACTCGGGTGCATGCTCTTACATACTTCATTACATAAATGGAGTAAACACTGAAGAGAATGTAACTCAAAGTACAAAAAACTTCTGGTTCCAGTTTTTGCAGCACTTGTACTTCGTGAGAACACAAGAACAGTAGAGGCGTTATCCAAATTACTCAGCGGCCCTCATATTTCCCATGAACGGATTACATAAGTGTGCATTCCATTACTTGCATTGAGATAAAGTTGTCACAGCTCCTCAGTCCATATACATAGCACAGGAGCCATAGATCGAGGTATACAAGTGGTTGCTTTTGGCTGAAAGGACAAGAGTCGATGGTTCAGCTACTTGATCTCCAAAAGTTTGACCTCTGAATTTAGCCACATTAGTAAGTGCCCCAAAGAGTGATTTTGTTGGACTAACCGAAAACTAAGGTCGAGTTCGGGGGGATGCCTCCTGTCTTTTTGGATCCGTATGCCATGGTAGGTGGAATAGTAAGAACACGCTCGCCACCAACCTGCATGCCAACAATACCCTCATCCCAGCCTGAAGAGAAAAATAATATGAATACTAAGGACTGCGAATCCGACACAGAAAATTACCTTTGATCACTTCGCCCTTACCAAGGTGGAAAGTAAACTACAAGCAGCAACAGTCAAAAATAAAGTCGCCACTGGAAAGTGCATACATACTGGCTTTCCGCTGACGTTCTTGTCGAATTCCTTGCCGTTGGTCAATTTTCCGACGTAGCGCATGCGAACCGTGTTGCCCTTCTTGGCCATAGGGCCGGTTCCGACTTTATGATCCTGAACAACAATACCACCAGCGAGAGTTTTCTTCTGCTTTTCCTTCTTGTCGTCAGCCTTCGATGTTTCTTCGGCCTTTTTTTCTTTCTTTTCTTTCTTTTCTTTCTTGGCTTCAACTTGCGCTTCGGCAGCAACCTCAACAGGCTTGCCATCCTCCGCCTTTAGCTTCTTGTTCTTCTTTTTCTTTTCTGCTTTGGGTTCTTCGGTAACTTCTTCTTCTGATAATCGTATGCGTTTCTGGCCCTTAATAGGCTCTGGTTCGTCGACAACTTCTTCGAACCGACTAGTGGGGCAGGTATAAATAGATCAAGTAGATGGATGAATAATTTGAACGGACCTGTTATCACTTTCCAAAATATCCAGCTCGTCAGCATGCATCTCAACGTCGGAACTGACTTCCCGGAGGTCGTAAGCATCTTCGTCTGAGAATTCGTCCTCAGAGTCGTCATCAGAATCTTGGACGTCTTCATCTTCGTTTTGTCCTATGATAAACTCGTTGGCACCAGGTTCAAAGACGACGACAGAACCTTACTGATATAATGTCCAGTCAAATAGACGGTGCTATCGAAGGTATAGTAAGTAACACCTTAGGCACGTCATTCCAACTTATACGCACTTTTTCCCACTGAGTTTGAACTTGTACTCAGCATCGTTGTCCAAGACGACGTTGAGGGAAGCATGTTCAACCTTAAGAGCATTATAAGGAAGAATATGGGCTGCAATTGATATACAAACATGCCTTGCCAGGAGTCAAAGCGCACAGAACAGTGGTACTAGTGACGAGACCGTCTTCATTCACTTCCTTTTGCTCCTCCTCGTCGTCTGGAATGTTAAGAGCTTGAAATTCAAGCTTAATTACATCCCTGCTACTGGGGTCCGTTATTTCTTCCCCGTAGGAAATGTTTGTTATTTGGATGCAGGCTGGCGCGCTGATCGATTTTTCCTTTCCTCCTTCAAGGACGAGATGCCTTATTCGAAAGCGTCAGTACAAGTGGTGTAGAGGGGTTTTAAACACACACCAGAGACCTAGAACGACAGACATCTCGAATAGTGGATAAGGATAAAAATGAAAATGAAAGGGACAGTTAGAAAAACTTTTCATTGACGTACTTGGACGCGACTGTTCAATCGGGACTTGCCGAAACTCCGCAAACGGAATGATCGTGTTGCTAGACTCGATGGCCAACGCCCCCGCTCGCTCCCAATTCGATACTTCTAATGGTCTGTCTTGCTGTCATCGTGTATCCGCGCAACTTATAAGTTGTCCTGTAGTCGAACGTACTCCGCCCATATCTTGCTGCTGTCAGGTCTACCCTGACAGCCGCCCTCACTCTGGAAGACTTTGCCTCACAGGTGCCCCATCGATGTGCATAGCACTTTAGACACTTCCTAACACTGGTCGTTATCAGGTGGTAGAACGTCATAATAAACCCGAGGTAGAATCAGCGTAAGTACTTTGTGAAGGGTTGGCAGGTCGTGCAATTGATAATGTTTCCTTCGTCGCAGGACGTCAAAAGAGGTGCTCCTGAATCCCTTAACAATATCACGAAATGAAAACGAGCGCGTATTAATCGAACCGTCTATCAACTCTATCCGACTGAGCATCAAAATCAAGCAGGCCGATGAGATTGAGAGAATTCTATGCAACAAGTTCACTCGATTCATGATGCAAAGGGCAGAAAGTTTCATTGTGCTGCGGCGCAAGCCAGTTCTGGTATGATTATTGCCATCGAACGTGATTTGATACTGACCTGTCGGTTAGGGATACGATATTTCTTTCCTGATTACTAACACGCACACGGAAACGATGCTAAAGCACAAAATAGTGGACTTTATCATTCAGTAAGCATCTACTACTCCATAACCAAAGCGCAAATTCATCTGACGTGCGACAGATTTATGGAGGAAGTAGACAAGGAAATCAGTGAAATGAAGCTTAGTTTGAATGCTAGAGCTCGTATTGTCGCTGAATCGTATCTTACAGCTGTACGTTGCATTATTTGTCCCATTTACTCATCTACTAACACTTCACAAGTTGCAATCGTGATTAGACTGCATATTAACATTGTACAACATCAATACATACCACGTTCATCTCAAAAAGCTCTTTATAGGTCGCCTATGGGTCCAAAGAAGTTGAACAAGCATGGAAATGCTTTTGATATATGCAACAGAACTGCGTAATAATATATGGTAACCTAAGTATGACGACGAAGACGCCTCTCTAATTGCGTCTTGACGTGATCTGTCCATTCCGATTCCAATATTGCATATCCCTTCACATCTGTATATCCTCCATCTAGTCCTCTCCAAGCCTCTTTTCTTTCCGATTCTAATCTCGCGCCCGCCACCTACTCCAGCCAGTATTGCATGGGAATATTATTTGCCCCCGTCTCGAACGTTGTCCTGTGGAATTTGCGTTCCTCGAAGATATATTGTAGAAGGATGTAGAATGCCTCTGTAGCAACATTAAGACCGTGCAGCTCTGTTGCAATTATGATTCCTGCCTCGCATGAGTTATGTTGTTCATCGATATTAAAATACCCGCAGAAGCCTCCGAAAACCACAGGCCCATCATCCTTTACATAATGCACATTGAAGTCTACGATGCGCTTATCCTCGGCCCGCTGTTCACGTCGAGCGCGCGCATCTTCTGTGGACATGTGCTCAGGGAGGAATTGCAGGTATTTGCGAGTCGTTGGATGTGTTCGACACAACGCAGATGCTTCGTCATCGTTCGCAGATGGTGGAACCAGTCTAACGCGTTTGGTAGGTGAGTGCAGGACGATAGAATGCTGAGGCATAGTGTAGAGAGAGAGAGAGAGAGAGAGAGAGAGAGATATAGTTTCGGTGTTGTAGTAATGTGATAAGGTAGAAACTAGCACTGCAACCGTCGGATAAGGTAGAAATATTTAACTTACATAAGATTTACTTGGTCAAGATAAAATATGTACTTACACTTACATACTACGTAACAGGCACACAGCCTAACTTCGGAAGATAAATGGTCTGGATTTGAAGAGGCAGCTGTCATTACCAGGAAGTAACATTAATTGTAACAACACTTCATATGGCCTAAGTAGAATCTATTTCTATTTCTTCGTCTGCTATGACTAGTAAAGTATTATTATTTATTAGGATTTGATTAGGATTGCAAGTTGCATTAAAATATGCTTTTCGGTTCTCGTTATATAATTTGGACGGAAAACACGGTTCATGCGCTTTGACTGTTTTGCCTGCGAATACCGAATAATTCAACGAGATCTGATGTCCCCGGTTTGAGTAAACAAGATTAACTCTTTGACCCTTCTACAACAGCACATCACAGACCTTGTAAACGGGCTTCCCGACGCTCTCTGGGGGTCTCAGTACGTTTAATGCCAGAGAAAGCCTAAAAATTGATCTCGGTCAGTTCAAATTTTGCTATACAGATACTTCAAGGCGAACCTGCTGAATCAGGTGTGTCTTTTTCTCCTGGATAGCCAGAACTTTGGATTCAACAGTGTCCTCTGCGATGAGTTGATAGACATGAACAGGTTTCTTCTGTCCAATACGGTTGACCCTGTCCACTGCCTGGCTCTCAATTCCCTCCTAGTTGAATAGCGTCATAAAAATTCCAAAAGAAAGTGGAAATAAAACGAACCTGCCACCAACTTGAAAGGACAGGGAACATGATTAGACAGTGTTAAGAAGGAAGAAGGGAACATACGGATCCATTCTATATAAATGGAGGAATATGAATGATGGGCCCCAAGATATAACTGATAATGCACTTACAAATAAACATTGTTTGCAACTGGAAGTAAGTGTATGTTCATAAGCGACGTGATTTTGTTCGATATATTCGTGACGATTTACCAGTTAAGTTCAAGCCCAGGGCACCCTTGTCGATTGTCACCAGATGTTTTACTGACCTAAGTAGTATCACTCACCGCCTTTAAGGATAAAAGCATCACCTTCGGATTTTCCCTCCTCGATTTGGTGCTTGCACTAGAATTCCTGTGCTTCACAGACGAAGCTGGCTGATCACTTTCATAATCGTCATCATCATCATCATCATCAATGAAGTCATCATCGCCTGTATCTTGAGCAGCCACGGACGGGGTCGAGATAGATGTAGCGTCCTCATCAAGGGGGACGGAAAACTCGGCTATTGCCTCTTGTCTTCTTTTGGCGGACATTTTTCCATCAAAGCGCACGAATGGAATACTTGAATTCAAATTTGTCAAGTATCCCAAAACTCAAAAAATAGGTAACACTAACCCGGCTTCGTCTAGAGCGTCTGCCACCTTTAAGGGAAAATATTAGATTTAAGACAGTGCATGAATTGATTCGTAAAGGAGGTTTTACCTTGTCCAAGAAGGATGTGAACTGGGAAAATACCAAAGATTTTTCTGTCCCAGGGGTCAGTTTGAGAAGATGGATTAATTGATCAATCTTGGCAGAGGACTCTGCTCGAATCCCTTCAGGCGCGTCTTCTTCTTCAAGGCTCTTTGAAGGCTTTTGTGTAAGCTCTGTTGGTGGCAGAGGCTCAATTAAGTCATTCATTGTCAGAGCACGTCGGTCCTGTTTGCACGCAGGGTCAAGAGAGTAATGTCAGTTAAATCGGGGCGGATACATGGAATTGGCTTACCAGAGGACATTTGGGATCGCGGGATATAACTTCTGATATGCTGGTTTCAGTTCCGTATTTGTTGGAAAGAAACAAGTAAGTTTTATGATATATCGTATTGGGGAGCTGGCATACCAAGGAAGGCAGAATATATGAGCACAATTCGTTATACGTGCATCATTAGGAAGGAGACCAAAACAGATGGGACACTCTTCACAGTCTTCGATGGCCTGGGATAAAAGTTCTTGTAACCGATTTTTTTCGGCTGCAGTAATTGCTCTAGTTCCCGTTCCGGTAACTTCATTAGCTTCGGCAACGCGAAGTAAGTCCAGGTAATTGGAGGGGACTAAGCTTGGGTGGAGTGCAATCTGTCTCATACGGGTTAGCATGCTGAGCACATTGGAATGTATCTGAAAAATTAAGTAAGTTGCATATTACATATTAGATGCGGTATTTTACCATCACTTGAGATGATGCATTCATGTAGTTTTCAATTCGTTGTTTAGAGACTTTCTCCACCTCGTCGTATAAGCGCTGTGTAAGAGTTTATATCTAACGGCTTGTCGTCTAATGGATGAATCCTTACTCTTGCCTCTTCACTAAGAGCCACTGGGACTTTAATCATTTCCACCTGTCAGAAGAATCAGGCATAAAGCAACAAGGCTGATTGAATGATACGCACAGGTGGAAGCTCAATAATAGGCTTCCCAGTACTATCGTGCATCTTAAAGGCAGTCATTATAAACTAGTCAGAGATGAGGGATGAGACTAACCTCTTTAGTTCGTCGCAGACAGATTTGACTCATAAGAGCCTAAAAGAACTGAGCCTAAAGTGAAAATGAAGAGTGTGATATGAGTACTCACGCGCAAAAGTTCAACTCCAGCTGTGTTTCCATTTTTCAGGGGCCGGAGAAGTAATCTTTTATAAAACTCTTCCTCGTTCAAAGGCTGACATATTTTCAGAAAAGTAAGAAGGGACCCCAAATCCTGCGTGTCTGATGTTAGCAGGGAAAAAGGTTGAGATCATGAAGATAATACCTTTGGAGAGTTTATCTAAAATGAGTGGATGTATACAATTAAAACGAGCAAGCGTTCTGTTACGAAAGAGAAACTTACAATTGGCGTCCCTGTCAAAACCCAGCGCCTTGAAGCATTCAAAGCAAAAACCGCCTTTGCCATCTTTGTTTTTGGGTTGCGGATACTATGACCTTCATCTAATATAATTCGCTAAGAGACTTTCAGCGCTGATGTGCCTTTGGCGACTTAAAAAATATGAACAGACCTTCCAGGCGACATTGGATAGACCATTACTTGCTTTCCTTTTCTTCTGAGAAGGCTCGGGACCAGTGGCACCATCTAGATGTTCCCCAGAAACGGTATTGTACGTAGTGATGACCACGTCATATTTCTGTAATTCGGAGGAGCTCATTCCTCTGTTAGTCCCATGATACACGCAATACTTGATTGTTCCCCGTGTGCAATGATCCATGAGTTGTTTTTCCCAGTTAGAAAGGACAGATAGGGGAGCAACTATTGAACTAAGAGATAGTGGTGATGTTGGGCTAACAATACGTACCAATTAACGTGCTGTTGGAAAACCCTGTATCAACCTCCTGCCTGGTCGCCAGAATTAAGGAAATCATGGTCAACGTTTTACCCAACCCCTATTGGCAAATAAGTATTAGGGTCATGGGAAAGGACAAGCAAATTACCATATCATCAGCACATAATGCTCCTCTGCCCAACACCGGGGGTGTAGACATGGGTGTTTTTGTAATAACTGTATTGGTATTACTTTGTGAGTCCCTTATAACTTCGTTAAACTTACTGTTATAATAATATCGCTACAGAGCAATAAATAACAATTTAATATTTCTGACTATACATTGGCGTGGATACACGTACCTTAGCCGATCCCGACCCATCCTCTTTGATTTGCCAGAACTGCACTGGCTTATCTTCAGAATTTTTAGGAAGCACTGGGTTTTCGTGTTCGATACACCATTTCAAAGCTTGGAGCTATTGAGTGCACGACGTCAAAATATGAAGTCTTTTAATTCGAATCTGCTAACCTGGTGCTTGAGAAGATCAACAGTGAGCTGACCCGACTTAATTCCGGGCGGGTTTTCGTGGATGGCCAACTTTGAAATATCCTCTGTAGAGCAGAGGGAATTAAGTACAGATCCACGCCGGCTTTCATCGTCAACCTTTTCGAGGCCGCTTAGGATCTCCTTCAATTCAGCAGCATTGCGAAGCGCTTCTTGCTGTCGGAGAGCCGCCTGCTGTTTATTGTGAGATTGTTGATAACGAGCCGCCTCTATTTCTTGCCGGTGCAGGGTCTCTTGGTGCTTACGCAGCATTTCGCGGCGCTGGCGAATTTCTTCTGCTTGTGCCATGGCCAGGGTTGAGCCATTCGTCTTCTTGGAAGCCAGTGCCTGTTGCAAAGCTACCTCTTCCCTGCGTACAAGCTCCTTCTGCTTGCGGATGAGCTCTGCTCGAGCCATGATATCAGATGCTCCACTTCCGGGTAGTGGGGTTATAGAGGGTAGACCCGTTGAAGGCTGACTTGCCGTTGGACCAGACTTCGACGTAGTTTGAGACGGTTTGCTGTTAGTGAAGCCCCGTTGACCAGGCGTAGCCCATGTTAAATCAGGTTCAAGCTCTCGTCTTTTATCAGCTGGGCCGTAAAATTTGAGAGTTCTGTTGTTATTATGAGTGGTATTGATTTATGAGGAACAAAAAACTACATACATAGATAAATTATAGCCATTAGAGTTTACTATGAGGGAGCATAAATTAGCAAAAAATGAAAAATAAATGTCGTGTGGCAGAATACAATTACAATTTCCGTCATTTATAACGCCTTCGACCGTGACTGCTCGGCGGTCGAGTAGCGGAGCCAGTTTAGAGACCACAGCACGAGGCAAATGACCAACTGGAACATGCGCAATATTTTTTACCTGTATCGCATTTCTAGAAGACAGTAAGTAAAGAAAAACCCGGTTATAGTGTGCTGTACCTATCATAACGGTTATGAGGTTCTCGGACCAATAAGACTTCTTCTCCTGGTCCAACGAGTCCTAGTAGTCGGGATGAGTAATTGCACCTCACATATATAACTTGACGAAAAATCCAGCACCTTTGTAATATTGAATGCCTACCACACTAGTTTTCAAGGTGGTGTACAGCTCTTCAACAATGTCCTCCTCAGGTGGAGAATCATCAAGTGTCTCTGCATTTGTATTTTGTGATAGACGAGAACTTGATTGTGCAGGGGTTTGAGATGATTCATGAAGTCCTGCTTGTGACAAAGTCCTTTTCCTCTGTGTAGGCTGACTAGATGGTCGAGCAGTTGGTGGAACATCCGCAGGATTCACCTGCCGTACGGCCATAGCATGTTTGACCTTTGCAACATCAGGTGGTCTAATGGACAGCAAAAATTAGAATGACATGGGAATAATATACCAAGTATGACCCACTTAAGAGTGTCGATCCCTTTCAAACTGCCATCAGGTGATGCAGCCAACTCAGAAAGTATATAGGGGGTCACGCATCCCCTGAAGATAGTACGATGGGTACTTCGAGTCTGTTCCATTAATCACCAAACACTCACCAATGGCGCCATTCTATGGTTTGACCAACATCACTTTCGAAGACTTGTCCATACCGTAAGGTACCAACAGCCATTGGTGTATTCTAAATTGAATGTATAGATCGTACTTTGCAAACACATCCATATATGATGTACCTACCTTGCAAGAAGTAGGTGCATGGCATTTGGCACGCGCGCTTTTGCTGTACTGCAGTTGATGATCATCGTAAGGGGAAGCAGTGTGAAACCAGTAACTTAGATAACTACTCCAATAACATGGCCTGTGGTCATGATTTCAATGGTTGTCCCCTTTTCAAAGGAGGCAACGAAATAAACAAATACGAGTGAGGTTGGAGTGAGGGTTCAGGAAAGCCGATACATTTCGCTTAGCGCAAAACGCGTTGACCAAACAAACCCCAACGCGTCAAATGCAATTTGGCGACACGCCAATTCCAGACGTCACCAACAAGTTCGCGCTTCCTTACCCGCGCTTCAATATCAATCCTTGTCTACATTCCATCCCCTGCCTCGTATCTCTTTATCATGTCGGACTATGAAATGAATGATTCTGATGGTGCCAATGCTTTGACTTTGTAGTGACAATCGGTGCTCATGAGTCAAACTGTGCTGCATAGACTTGGTCTTCGACCCTGATCAGGATCCGGAAGAGAAACGCAATGTCCGCCAGAACTACCGTTCTCTAGCTAAGAAGATAGAAGGCAAGTCAGTCCCTTATAATACCGTTTATCATTAGTAACATTCTCCACAGAACATCGCGGTAACCCCAATGATTTCGCTACTGCAGACCTGCTTTCTCAGGTACAGAAAGCTAACAAGCTGTTTGAGAAAGGTGCATGCGTTCTTTATATTACAGCCTTCTTTTGCTCAAACTGGATCATGCAGTCAAGGGGCCCCAAGAAGCCACACTTGATTCACACCTACTGCTAATGGCGTCAAATCTGGGCGCTCAAAAGGCACGAGCAATGAAATCGGGGTCGGGCGCGTTCGACGTCGACGATTTCGTCACGAAGCTTCTACGTTTTATGGGCGGACAAAGGAATATTGAGGATGCGCTTCCTGAGGATGATTCAGAAGCAGACGAAGTTCAAGACGTTTCCAGCTTAAACTGGGATAGAATAGGTCGCAAGGCGTTGGCAAAAAGCCGGCGTGTCCCAGCATTAGGTTTTATGTTGGTAATACCCTTATGTTGCTTGTTCTTTGCTCATGACGCTGCACAGGCTAGGACCTCTGTCAATAGAGCAGAAAAAACGGACAGTAACAAAGCGGTCTAAGCTGGAAAAGAACAAGGAAGACGAACGAAAGCCTCAAGAATTAAAGGAGGAAGACATTAAACGGTCCGAAAATGAGACGACGAAGAACGTTGCCATAGTATGTAACAAGTCAAGCAGACTTGTCCGCAGCGCGCTAATCATCACGTTAGCTTGAGGCGATTCTAGAGCAAGTGGGGCAAATAAATATATTTAAATTTATAATCAATCCACAAAACTTTGCGCAATCAGTAGAAAATGCCTTCTACTTGGCTTTTTTGGTTCGGGATGGGAAGGCAGCTTTCGAAACGATAGAAGGCGAACCCATGATCTGTAAGATGACTTCTATCTTCTTGCCCTAGCCACTGGTGTCTCATGCGTATACGAGTCCTTTGTGATCAGCCCACAGATAAAGATTACGAAGGGGGTTTGAAGAAGAGGCAAATGGTTTTGGAAATTGACATGCCCACTTGGAAGGTATGGCATCCTTAACTTTGTAAACCAAGCAATCTCTAAGCAAACTCCAGCGGGCTATCGAAGTATTTAATATTGTGGAATCAGTAATACCTACAAGAGCACCCGCCCAAACGAAGCTAGGTGGCAAATGGTATGGTTAAAGGGAACTTTGTATAACTTTGATTGAACATTCCTCTCTGGTATCCATGTATTGTACAAAATCTCTTCTCATAATGTAATTGTTATTATCGAACTGCACAAAGATTTGCGTCGAGATGATTAAATGGAAAGTCATTCTAACAGAAGGTACGAGGATGGAACGGGAATTTGAGGAAACCGGTGCTGTTGTAAATACCATAACCGGGCTCCTGATTATCACTATAAATGTGAGCAAACCAACCCACACCTCCACCTACAACTTGTTTCAGGAATTCACAGTGCTGATCAAGAACTTTGAAGTACTCCTGTGAAAGTATACGTGGTATAAATACGATGATTTACTTGGAAACTTGGAAACTTCGTTCACATACCTGCTCGTTTGGTATATCTGACACGGCTAACGGGCTATTAGGCTGCACGCTAGGGGACGTCACGGAAGGCCACCCGTTCTGTAGTTGATATTAGAGTTGTTATTCTTTGATTATTTTACTGAAAAATGAGTGAAAACCTACTTCATCGAAATACATTTTTTTGCCATTACCATTGGCGATAAACCAGTCCAGGTCATTCAAAACAAGCGGCCAGGATTGGTTGGCTTGAAGAAAAACAGCTGTTAGTAAATTACATACATGAAACTCGCATCGCCTATTACCTGTAGAAGCATTCTGCGAGAAGAAAGGGAGCATATGTATATTGATTGAATCAATGGCGTCGAGAACATCCTGTGCTCCACCGCGCTCCTGGTACCTGTATAAACAAGTTGGTATAAGTCAGAAGTATATGGAGAGGTGTGTTGTTTACCCATATGCAAGTTCGGAAACTGTAACAGGAATAGATAGACTCGACAAGTTCGCCTTAGCAAGCAAGACCTGTTGCGCCAGTTCCTGGTGCGGCAGAACATTGTCATACAGCGGCTCAGAGCCGAACTGGAGGACGCGGGTCACAAATTTCGCTCTGGGATTGCTGTGAAGGTTTGCAAGTAGAGTATCACGTCTCTGCATCCAGATGTCATCTCCGTTGAACCCAAACTGATGTGCAAAATCCAAGCAAAATCTCATGAAATTAGAACCCTCAAATTGAGAGGAAGTCATCACTTACCCATATGAGGGCGTGGACACCGAGGCCATTAATCCATGCAGCGTTCACGATATCGTCACTGCGAGATGCGGTGAGGAATGAATTTCTAATGAACTGGCATAGTATGATGCATGAACTTACTAGAACCCCTCGCGATCGCAGGCTCCATAGAGTCGTACATATCGCGAGTTGAAGTGGTATCTAATATCTCTGAATTCATCCACCAATTGTTCTGCGCTTTGACCTGTAACACAAAATTACGATCCGAAGTCGAAGCAGTAAATATTGAGCATACATGCTGTCACTTCGTAGCTGAATCCTACGAATGCGTATTCTGTAGTGGGATCACACCACCAATATTGTAGTTCGCTGTCTTGTGGTGTGTTCTGAGGCATTCTAAATCCAAGGGCAGGAAAACAATCGCTTCTGGGATGAGAGGAGATACTATTGGCAATATCACTTGCATCATGAGGAGGAGTGAGACTTCGTGCAGCTGATGCTAAGATTGTGAGAACGCTGAGAATACCTCGACCTGAAAAGTGCAGATGCATAGCGGGAAGTGCGTAGCAGTTGCTACATCTGAGGATGTGGTAGGCACATATATTGTACCTCCAGATAGAGGGTCAGCTACACTAGATAATAGGGGCAAAAACGATGCTCCGCGCTTCTTTTTGTTCAGCGGGCCGAATGCTGAAGGTTCCGAATAAGTAGCCGTGTTGAAGAAGAACCGAACCTCATGGAAGTGCTCCCGCTTCTTGACATCTTCCGACATAAACAATATCCAAACCCATCCTCAAACTTCAGTAAGTATTGTGGAAAAATAATATTGTCATACATGCAGCGTCTGAGGTCGGAGTCATACAAATAAGAATAACAATACACTATAAGAAGCATGACCAGATCAGACATGCCTAGTCGAAAAATGCAACAAACCTACCTTGTACTCTAGACAAATCATACAATGCTTGTCTTTAGATACATAGAGTAGAATCACAATACGTCTGTATTAGCCGCCACACCAAGTGGCAACATGTCTTGATTCTTCAAATCAAGTCCCCCCCATGTGTGAGTTGCAAGCTAAACTAAGGTAAGTGTAGGGACACGAGGTACGCGGCTTCTCAACATACATGTGATACTGCGTCCAGACGCGACAGTAGGTTCATATGATCAGGTATCTCTCCGTTATTCTGCAGAAGGTGGGTGAATGTATTTCAAGTCCTTTTGGTCGAACTCACCAGCCACGCTTCGTCCAAGTCACGTATACCTAATTGAAGGTCCAATGGTATTCGAGAAGGAAGAATCAGAACATGAACAGGAGGGGTATATGGCCTCGACGAGGAGACCTCATGTGATATATTCTGCGGGAATTAACGTAATGATGTAGGAACAAGTAGTCAGAGCTTACCGTTGCTGTTGTCAATGCAAATTTAATAGCTCGCCGGTTACTCCTCGCGTCCTTGCCTACTAAAACGAATAGCTCCCATAGACAGTTGATGATATAGACCGAATTTTGAAGAGATTTTTCAAGAGAAATATGATCGATAGGAATGATCTATTGCATTTTTAGCTCGGTATATATTCAAAGGAATAATAAAAATAAGTCACCTTTCCTTTAGCGTTTCCAGGCTCTGCTCTCCATATAGATGGATTTACATCACGTACAGTCTTCCTCCACTTCCAATAATCTGCTTTGGCATATTCATCTTCTCCCAGAATCAACCAAAACATTTCGTCATTATCGCTTTCTTCCTCCAAAAGCTCCACGGGATCGGAAGAACCATTGGCAAGGCTTTTTGCATACTCCATTGCTGCCGCTCTTTCATCATCAATAGAACCTCGTCCATGCCATACGTAAATTGAGCCCAAAACTGTTAGGCAATAACTGAAAGCCGAGCATAGATTTCTGATATTCTAGACGTCATTTAAGCAATCGTGTTGGAATTTAAGGGGTGTCAGACCCACCAGATCAACTTCGTCGATGGTGAAGACATTCCTCAATGATCTTACAACATGCATCGTAGTGTTATCAGGACTCCAATGAGTACGGGAACCCTGAAACATAGTGTTAAGAAACTGATTAATTAAGCCAAGATTAATGAACAGACCTGACGAATAATCAGTGTACCACCAAGACACTGTATCAACTCAATGGGTTCGGCAAGTTGATAAATTATAACCTACTGACCAGTGAGAAGGCCAAAGCATCTGAAGGGCGGAAAACCTACCGCTGACGTCCCATACCGCTTAGCTAAATCGTTCAGTTTCTTTTCCTCCCTGTCCCCGAGAATGCTTTTGCGACCTAGCCAGCACCATATAGACATTGTGGCTAAGCCATTGGACTTTGATTTTGTCCGATGAACAACGACGAGTAATTCACTTTCATAAAACACGTTAGGTGGACCAAGTACGGGGCTCGCTGTTGTCTCGATGAGCGCAAGAATATCAACAGATATTGTTAATGAGTCCGATGTGCCCATTGATGACTTATCAGCTGATTTGAGAATGTTAGCCACTTCAGCAGTTGTAAGAGCTTCTTCATCCGAGTCAAGGAGAGCATTATTGGTCTCAGAAATCCGAACCTCGTTCTGATTAACTTTGTTGTCAACTGGCACGGTTAAGATGGCTATATCATTCAAACAGTCCTGTTTGACGTCGCCATTACGAGAGTTGACTGTTCCGACGGGTGTTTGGTTCGGAGTTGCTTCTTCTTTTAAGGCAGGTAATGCGAACGATGAGTACTTTTCGTACGTTGATCTTCGTTTCTCCACATGAAGTACTGAGCTTGTCGGTTTATCTACCTTCACTTGAACTGAAGAAGTATCTTTATCAGTAATATCCGTAGGAGCAGGACATAGCCCCTCTTGGTCTATGAGTGCTCGCGCAACTTCCATGACCGTAGGCCGATTGCCAGTACTTGAAGTGCGCCCGCGTTTATTGAAAGAGGAAGGCACCGGAGATGTAGGCTGTGATCTAGGGTTCATAATGGGAGCCTCGACGTTCTCCGGAGCTTTCAGTGAGTGTTTTCCATCAACAGGTTCAACAGGTTCAGGTCGCGGGACAAAGATGGCTGTGTGTTGCTCATGCTGTTACAAACGCACTAATCAGGATACTATACATGCTACGACTTTAAAATATGTTACTTACGTGCTTATGGTCATCTGCTTTGTTTTCAGAAGTTGCAATCTGTAAGTATAAAGAAGTGATATATCAGAAAACAAAACGAGGAATGAACAGCCTCAACGAACGTTTTGCGGTACCGATTGTTCTTTATTAGGTGTCATGACTGGCAGGTTTCCCGCTCCCACTGGCGTTTGCGAATTCGAACTCACGTTAACAGCCATGTCAAATATCTTTTTAGTGGTAACCAGCTTCTCTGCATCGGGCTTCATCTGACCTCGAGAAGAGTATTCGTCATGATCATGAGAGCCAACAGTTCTCTTAGGCTTGCGAGGTCTCTCTTTGGTAGGCTATCACGCACAGGGTTCAATGTACATCAATGAATTGATTGTGAAGAATTACAAAACATAAGGTCCAATGTGAGTAGGGTCCCAGGTGGAACATTACCAAGATTAACGCACATGAATCAGTGGCTTCTTGGTAGATGGAGTGGCCAGCGAGTCATGTTTGACTCCCAGTTCATCGACGTGGGCCAATTGCGTTAGATCGGTCGCGGATTTACTAGGTTTGATAAGGACCATCGTAGTAGCAGAGCCAAGGCCTGGAGTCCTTGATCGATAAGGTTCAGGCGTAGAAGTAGATTGCTCATTCATTTCTCTATTGGAACTGTCGCCTGCACTTTTAGCTAGAGAAGGCAAGGAGGCCGCAGATTTAAGAGAATGTGACAATGTGGTATTGTCAGCGATAGATATCGTGGATTGATTATCACTGGTAAGCGTTATCGGCTCCTGCGTCGCTGACCGTCGTATAGGCGTGTAGGATTTAGTAGGAGAAGGGGACTGTTGTGCATGAGGTTGCCAGCGATCCAAAACGGAGCTCTTTCTGCCTGATGCACTGACAGGTCGAGGTTTATCGGTTGGGGGTGGTGGTGTTGCAGGTGTTGAGTCTAACTGCGAGCTAACTTTCACCATACTTTGTACAAATCCGCGGCCTTGTAACCTACTTATACTAGGCGTAAGGTCCTTGGATGCAGCAGGCTTTTGAAATGCCGGCGAAGGAACGGTAGAGGATAGCAGTGGAGATACAGCAGCTGATTTAGGTATAGGTTGAATGGGCCGCGCTAAGCCAGGGACGGGAGTTACGGGTTGGCTTGAAGGGGTGGAGAGCGTACGATCTCTGCCCGGTGTGTTAGACCTTGTCCCTTTAGACGGTGATAGGCGTCCAATTTCGTATGATGATATATTCGAGCTAACCCGGCCATCTGACGACCGAGCAGCACTGGTAGGAAAGTTAGGACGTGATCCAGGCGTGCTTACTGTCCTTTCACGGCTCTTTGCTTTCTGCGGAGAGCTGGGTCGATTCGCGGGAGATTTTTCGGCATAGGGTGTCTTTACAGGAGGCCATACTGCCTTTGTTGACGGGCGGTACCGTTCACTGTTATCTGCCACTGAACCAAACTCTGACACCTTACGCGTGGCCAGGCCCGGCATAGCAACTCCACCCTTCCCGAAAACAGGATGCGGAGCACTGGTATCTGGTTGGATGAATTGTGTAGGATCATGTGCATCGGGCTGTGGCGCTGGCTTATTTAATCGAGGACCCCCGGCCTTTCCGCCAATAAAACCAGCTAACGATACGGACTGTGCTCGTTCCGCAATGGTCTTTCGAGGTTCCAATTTATCAGGATTGTGTACATTGTTCGTTTCCATCAGGCGCTGGAGAGAAGTCTGTGATTTGGAAATTGAAGATCCCCCAGTGGGCGAGGGACTGGAAGCGGGTATAGGTTTAGCGGTATAAGTAGTTCCAAGATAAGAAGGCAAAGGTTTAGAAGCATATGTTGCAGATGGGCGAGTAGATTCAGGAACGGGAACGGAGCTTGTTTTGTGACCTGTAGGATAGCTGTCTCGCGACATTTGGAAAGGTTGTCCGCGTACACTAGATCCTATACCACTAGGCGGTTCAACCTTGGGGGCAGTCTTGGGTACTTCTTTCAATTCATGAGAATGTGAATTAGACCTGTCTCCCAATGTAAACGAGCGCTTCCGTTCGTCGAAGTTTTCGTCGTTGCGCGAATCAGGAACTACCGTATCAAATCCAGACGATGATTTCAATACAGAGTCCTTTACGAATGAAGGTTGATATCTTTCCGATAGCTCAGATCCAGCCAGATTATACCCCGGTCTATTTTCCTTCTTGGAAGCTAACCCTGGCATAGCAATACCGCCTTTGCCGAACACAGGATGTGGTGCACTAAGGTCTGGTTGAATGAACTGTGTTGGATCATGAGCGTCTTGCTGTGGTGCATGCCTATTGAGGCGCGGGCCATTGGCACGGCCACCGATGAAAGATGCCAGAGACGAAGTGTCAATTGCCGGCCCACGGGACGAGGTCGACGATGCAATCTTGTCAGGGTTATAGACGTCATTCCTGGCCATTAGCTTACGAAGGGCAGTATCTTGATCTTTTGCACGTTCTGCAACGGACTTCAGAGTATCGACAGAGGAAGTATCATCGAAGCGACCAGGATCCGGTAATTCTCTGTTATTGGCTACATACCGGCGAGACAAGCCTGCATTAGAATTTCATAACCTTGGGAGATAGAGATCGATAACTTACAAATATCCAAGCTATCCCCGCGACTCCCTGCTCCCCGACTCCGCCGAAGGCGAGCCTGGCGTGCTGCAGAAATCTCCTCTTCGAGACGTTTCTGTTCCGCCTCCTCGTCCGCGTCTACCTCTCGTTGAAGAGCCTTGATCTTACTAGTCCATTCGGCAAGCCCTGTCTCTGGTTTTGGTATATCATAGGACCGCCTCGACGAGGCCTGCATAGATGTATCCATCTGAGAAAAGGAATAGAGGGAGAAAAGATGACAAGAAGCTGGTTCCGGCTTGCATGCAACCCAGAAGCAACCCAAGTTGAGGGAAGCGGGACAGGGAGCTGCAAGGAGCCAATCTAGGACACATACACGTGACATATTGAGGGTACCAAATAAAGTCCAACTCTCCGAGCCTTGTCCGAGCCACCTTTGAACAACCTTTTGAAGTACAGTCGACTCCCTCATAACCCATACCTCACATAACCCATAACCCCATATAACCCATAGAAATTTCTGTCGACCGAGTTGGTTTGCGGGGATTTGCAACCCATAACCCATAGGTCCGCAGTAACCCATAACCCATAGGGTTTGGCAGTCATGTATGGGTTTTGCTACTGGGAAATTTTGAGGAAAATGAGGCCAACCCGACCAAATCAATGATCCGCTTGCTCAAAAACTTTAAAAGTTTCCAATTTTATCACTAATACTTCCTCTAAAATCTATTAGTGCCCTAAAGCATGGACCCAAACCTAGCCCGAACCGTTCTTTGTGCGTGTACAAAGAAATCAAACTCCGTTTTATTGTCCGACAGTCATACGGTTGGCAGCGGTTGGACAGTAATGTAGTCAATAAGCATTGTTAAATCACTCTCATATCTATACCAGATGTACACTCTGATAGCCAACTTGAACTATAGAGTTTAGGGGCGCTTTTCAAAGAGATATTCAACGTTGGCGGACGAAAAAATATTGAATCTATTTTTATGACATCTGTCGCAACCCATAACCCCTCAAAACCCATAACCTAGGGTGACTCCCGATGGGTATGGGTTATGAGGGAGTCGACTGTATTTAAATATTGGCTGAATTTGGCTTGTCAGTCGTCGCCAACCCTGACTTTCTATGGCGACATGGTGGGGAATGATTGGATGTAAGTAGTAAGTATGAATACACAAGAGGATCCTCTAATTAAAGTCCAATTCTGTCCTAGCGTGTGTACACTCGGACATTCCTCGTTATGGCCAATCAACGTTTAAATAAATACAGACTTTCGGGGGGCCATCGTCTACGATAGCCTTACACGAGGAGCGCGAGCACCGAAGAAGCAACAACGAAGGCTGTGCCGATAAGTGTGAGGTGCTTGGTATTCTGGCTACCGCTAGTGTTCGTCTTGACGCTGAATTGACCCGAGGCAGCCGTTTGGGCAACGGTCGTCACATTCTGTCCGTCTAGTCCAGACAACCATCAGCTTCTGGGATGTATGCAATCGCAAACTTCAAATGGCTTACCAATGAAAGATGCGCCGCAGGTTGCAGTGATTGGACCGTTGACCGTCCCCAAGAGAGTGGGATCGACAACCTTCGCTGCGATATTATACGCCTGCTTGCTGCAGCTTGTACAAGCGAGATTGGCGTAATCAGAGTTGATGAGCTTGTTGGATACCGCAATGAAGTTGTCCACAATCAGGTCGTCAACGCCGAGAGGTCCAGTAATACTTTGGATACTGGTGATGGTCTGGGGAACACACAAGGTGTTGGCAGTAGTGCTAAAATTGATGCGGTTTAATACGACTTGATACAAAGTATAATGAAGCCCTGAGCTTACTCCTTCAAACAAGCGATTTGGCGTACGGAAGGATAATAAAAAGCCACTTGGGCTTGGGCCAGAGAAACTGCGGAATCGATATCTGGGATAGCAATGCCAAAGAGAGTCTGGATATCCTCGGCGCAATCGGTTGTCACGTTCTTTACAATAGCTGCAAGGTTGTCCGACGAGCATGTCCCAGACGAGCACAGGCCAGTGAGCCAGGAATTAGCAATGGCTGGAAGGTCTACGTTGCTTGAAGCGGCGACGGAGATGAACGCCGCAGTGTTTAGGCACTGTGCGTCGGGAGACACTAACAATCCTTTCAAAGTAGCTTTACAAGTGGATGATACTCCATCTAGCAAGGAACTACAGTTTACGTCAATTGGTGATCATGCTGTCGAAGTCCGGCACATACCTATTCTGGGCCGACACAGTGGCAGCGAGCGCAGCAACCACAGTTACCTTCGAATATTTGTGCAGCATCGTCAAAGAAATGTAGCCTTGGAGGACAGTCAAAAAGAGAATAGAGGTCAATTTATATCTACACGAGGCCTGCTCCAATAGGTAGAAAGGAATGGGAAGAAAGGGAAGGTTTGACCGCTGCTTGGCGCTTAACGGGATTATATGGCCTGCTGGTGATACCAAGAGTAAAAAAGCGGTGTCATTGACTGCGATTATTGTTTGTCATATTAGCCAAAAACGGAGCCTTTTGTCCGAATGGCGTCACGTTAAATAAATTATGGAGCTACGAGCGTCGAGGATCCATACCTACCGTTCACTGATGGTGGTACACTTTTTACTTCAAACATAAATATTATCGGGATATACATGTTGGAGGTGAATCAGGTTATCCGAGTAATTCACGGACTATTATCTATATGCAATGTCATCAAACAGTCTCATAGTAAATTATCAGAACTCCTTGAGAATAAAGTCCATGAATGATACTCATTGAATGTCAATCCACAGGTAAGTATATATGTGTAAGATACGCAGTAGGTATAGCAACTATCCTATACTCGTGTTGGTATGGTTGTTTAAGTTGGCTTAGGCCAATAAAGCAAAGATTGTAGAAAGCAAAACTGTGACAGAGGCACCTAAGCCAGACAAGGAAGCATCACCTCCGAGATGCATGAGGCTGGAAGCAGAGCTGTGCGTGTTACTGCTCCCCGGAGCGACGGCTGTGGATGTAGTTGCGCTCTCAATAATGTTAGATGGGCTGCTCCCGTCTATAGAAATAGTTCGTCAGCGTTGCTATTGCACCCTTGATTAAAAGAATACTTACTCGTGAAAGACGAGCCACATTGGGTATTGAGTGAAGGGATAGCATCCGTAACAATTCCAGGAATTGCGTTATTAACGATGTTAAAAGCAGCCTTAGAACAGTTCGAGCAAGTAACATTGCTAGGTATGGTAGACGGAGGGTTGTTTATGATTTGTAGGATGTTGTTGACGGTGAGTGTGCCAACAGAACTTTGAATTCCGTTCAGAATCTCGGTGATGCAGTTCGTGTTTCCACTGTCACAGCCGCATTCAGTCAAGGTAATTTATGAATGCTTGAGAAACCGAACTTACTCCTTGAGGCAAACAAGCTGACGAACACTTGGGTAATACTGTAGAATGAGGGGAGTCACGCTAGCGGCGGTCTGCGAGGAGATACCCAGGGTTGACAGGTCAGAAGCACAACCACTGGTAACATTCTGAACGACTGAGGATATGGTAGCATTGCTGCAAGCAGGCGCAGAACAAAGGCTGCTCAACCACGAATTGATGGCTGGAACCACTGAACTCGAAGACCCTCCGCTAGCGAGAGTAATGAGAGAGCCCGGACTCAGGCAGGCCGCTGCATCAGGGTTGCTGGCGACTGTGGCGAGGGCGCCGGTACATTCAGAGGAGAGCCTGGAAACGAATTACTTAAGTATTAATGAAAAGGTGCATAACAATGAAAGAACGAACGATTGTGCGGCGACAGAACCAGTCAGAGCCGCAAAAGCAAGAAAGGTTGCGGTATGCATGTATATGTTCAAGGATGAAGCAGTAATGGCTGAAGGAGGATGAAGGACAGGAAAGAGAGATGAATGAGGCTGTGGGTAGCGACGAGCGTTCAAATTCAATTGAAGATTTGTTTGGAACGCTCCGCTGGGCGCCGAAATGCCGGTCCACATCGATCTACAATGCACGGTCACTCTCCTCCGTCATCAAAGTAGGGTGGCTTATTTAGACCAGTTGTATATCCGTGGCCCAGGTTCTGTTCAGCGCGAATTCGAAACGTCTTCTATCAAATTCACAACAAGTTGCACTATTCCGAGGGATTGACAACCCTGAAGCTCATCTTCTCAATTGCGCGCAGTACTTGATTCAAACAAAATGACTGAAAACGAACCATTTTTATATAAACAATGAGGATCATAATTATCTTGCTTGTATGCTCACTCCTTTTGAAATTTCGGGCTGTTCAGCGCTGCCTGAGATGTTGGATTGGAAGTCTAAAAATAGTTGAGTTATGGGAACCTTGCAGTTTGCCGAAGTGATTGATTGATTACTTGGCACTGCGCACTCGGCAGGGCCAGGTTGGGCAGGCTGGCAGTGGCAGGGTTGGCTGTTGGACGTGGCTGTGTACACACACATTGAAAGTTGGCATGTAGAGCAATATTTCTCTGAAAAATTAGGCAATTTAATACACTGACAACAAAAGTAAGAGGTCGAGAAAGAAAATGAACAAGTTATTTATATGAAACCATCTAGTCATCGATGGTATTAGGCAGTGTAGTCACCGTCTTCTTTAACAGGCGATACAGAACTTACTAGTGCCCAAAGAATGAGCTACATATGTATATTTGACATATATTGTATTTAGATGCACCAGCTTCATTTGAATATTTGAATTTAGGAGGCGGTTAACTATACATAAGAACAAAGCGTATCCACAGGGAAGTATTTACATAGAAACACACTGGCATAATCATATCCCTTTCACCTACACATTAATCAACTCTGAATACATCTGAATGAGGAAGGAACTTATCTGCAGGGAAGTCAGCTTACCAATCCTACTTCCAACCGGAAATAATCCAGTGAATGTTATGTATATATTACTTATCTACATTATTATTACAGTCAATTCATTTTAGTCCAGTCATTCCTAATTAAAAGGTCAGTGAAAAGGCAGCTGTGGATGGTTGAGAATGGGATGCAATCAGTATTTATTTTCAGAATAGACAATGGAACATAGTCAAGACCTCATGTGTTTTCTGAACGTTAGTGGCATAGTGTATATAATAGATACAGTGACCAGGACTTGGGGGATCGTTCAAGAAGCAAGCAACTACACATCCCATTAAGATTCATGCACATGTATAGCTGTTGTCCAAGCTAGGTGAAGTCAAGTTTTTCAAGAGTATACACAGTTCCACCGACTCGGCTTATTATCGTCGAGGTGATCATAATACCGGAAAGGTACAAGGAGTTAGAGTGGGCTAAGTTGAAGCAAGGCGAATGTAATATTTCAATGCGCCATTCAACGTGATTCGCATGGCAGAGTGTGCGAAGTTGCGTACGGAGGGAACGTGGTACAGAGTCAAGAAAGGACTACTAGTTGCCATTTTGAGCGACTGTACAGTCGAGCGGCAGTTGCCGCAGCCGCAAACCTTGATTTTCTGTGTACACAACAAGTACAAACACATAGCCCGCGAGGTGAGTTTGTGCTGACGATTGCGCTCGACGTCGAAACTATTCTCACAGTCCAAAGACAGTAGGCCAACGCCGTCCCTCTGCCGCCTCAAAAATCTGCAAATATGGCCACAACTCTGCCCAAGGATATCTCCAAGCTCGGCCAGGAGGTCAAGCTTTTCGGAAAGTGGGACACTCAGGAGTGAGCAGAGAAATCTATCCGAATCAGAAGAGGTGAACTGACCATTGTTGGTTCAATGATAGTGTTGAGGTCAAGGACATCTCCCTGACTGACTACATCCAAGTCCGCCATGCCGTATACCTCCCCCACACTGCCGGCCGTTACGCCAAGAAGCAATTCAAGAAGGCCCAGATGCCCATTGTCGAGCGTCTCGTTGACAGGTGTGGCAATAAGCCAGCTTGAGGAAGAATGCTTGCTAAAATTCTGCAGCTTGATGATGAAGGGACGCAACAACGGAAAGAAGCTCCTTGCTGTCCGTATTGTCGCTCACGCGTTCGAGATCATCCACCTCCTCACCGACCAGAACCCCATCCAAGTACGCTGCTAGAATAACATCACAATCGGCACATTTTGACTTCTATAATCTCGCAGGTTCTCGTCGATGCCATTGTCAACACTGGCCCCCGTGAAGACTCTACCCGCATTGGTTCGCAAGGTACCGTCCGTCGCCAGGCCGTTGATGTCTCCCCCCTCCGTCGCGTCAACCAGTCCATCTCCCTGCTCACCACTGGTGTATGTTCCATTTTAATTAGTTATGTGAAAACGTAACAACGTTTAATTTCTGTATTATACAGACCCGTGAATCAGCCTTCCGCAATGTTAAGTCCATCGCTGAGTGCCTTGCTGACGAACTCATCAACGCGGCGAAGGGGTCATCAAACTCATACGCTATCAAGGTTTGTATTCCATTCTATCTATTTGAATTGTCGAATTTACATATTGGCAACTTTTCAAGAAAAAGGACGAGCTCGAACGTGTCGCCAAGTCCAATCGGTGATTTTATTCATCGACAATTCCACCTTCGGTTTGGCTGGTCACATCAGGCAGCATTCAAGAGGGGAGCACCCCCACCGGCCATGGAGACTATGTTCTACGATTCTGTTACATGCATACTTATGTCTTTCCTCCACAACATGATGCCTCTCCCTGTCTCTTGTTTGAGTACTATGCTTAAACCGATTTTCCTTTTTTCTCCCAAAAATGCAAAAAAAAATGTAGCCAGCTGTCCGATTGAGTTGAACAATATGGAATTGTACAAACGTAAGGTTATCCTGAGGTGTAAGCTTCATATCAAACTTGAAGATTGTCTTCCTTCACCTCGATGCTTACTCTAGGGTTGAAAGATAGGAATCATGGATTTCAACTCCATAACGTCAACTGAATGTCTACGCTGTCGGACCTCACCCCCGACCGTTCCAGTTGAGTGATTGACACAGCAGGAACGGGCCTGATATATATCTCAGCTAATTTAGTTCAATAGGTTTACTTTGGCATAGTGGAAGCCATCTTCCTAGGTGATACATCGCTGGCAGAGTTCCAAGGAACCGAATCAACTGATGCAACTGATCTGTACCACAAATGTCGAATGCAGGACTCGTTCTATGTAGAGTACAGTATGCACAAAGGCACCCTACATTGCATTTGTGACCGGATGCTCCATTACGGTTTGCTCGCCCAATAACAGCACAGAGTGAAAAGGTTCAAAAACTTTTGCGGCTTTGCGGTAACTAAAAGCCTCCCCGCACGCTTGTGTATGTATCTGCAGTCGTGCTCCGCCAGTCACCGGACCCGGCACTGGGTCACTGGCGCATTGACGCAACGTGCGGCATTCGTTCTTGCTCCTTCCTGCCCAGCTGCAGTCTGTCTGACCAAGTAAGTACATACATATGGTTTATTTAGGGAGGATGCATATGCAGCATCATCCAACGTGGGTGCAGATGGCCCTCCGCCGCGCAGCACGGCGTCCGCATATGCTCAAAGCGGCCCAAGGGCTGGGCTCAGAGGCCCCGGGGATCCAGCAAGACGGGTAGCGCAACTTTGCGTAAACAAGACAGCACATGATACCCTCGCGGTTTCTCAGCTCACCCTTCAGGCTCAGTCACCCCCTCGGCTAGCTTACACTTTAACCTGGCGCAGATATGGGAAAAAGCACGATGGGCAGAGCGCGCGCACGCACAGACACATAAAGTATCTCATATGCCATAGTGACACACGCGCAGAACGATTCAAAGGTACAGCACATAAAGTTATGAATGAATACAATCCTGATAATGCGGATTGGGTAGCACATTTGCATTTTGGTTCACAGCAGCAATTACAACAACAACAGTAGTGTCCAACAATAGCAATAGAGTGGGATGGGATGGGGAGATAATAAAGCCAATGTGGGATGTGGGAGCGAAAAATGGAAGAGGGCTGATATAAAAGAAAATAGAATGCCAAAAGGGCGATGCAGTGGATGATATAGACGATAGATGTAGGTGGGATGCGGATAGAGAAGAAGCGGGGGAACGGAGGGATGTCAGAAATGGGATGCGTGCAGTGGTAGAACAGAGCAGAGAGAGAGAAAAAAAGAATCCTATCCAAAAAAAGATATAAGTACATGTGCCGGAGCTTGATATTGGGACTGATTGCAAGGTATGGGAGACGCCGAGCGCACGTGGGACGGGGGAGTGTGTGGGTAGGTGGGGCGGGTGACTAGTTAAAATGAAAAAGGGGCGGGAGCGAGAAGAAACAGACAATTAAGCGAGGATGAGCCACCCCCACCGCGCCCAGGCACAAACGGCGTATGAGATTAACGTTGAGGTGTGTATTGAGAGTATAGATCAAGAAGAACGGAGAAACTAGAACTCGAGAACAGGCCATCCAGAGAGGTTAAAATGGAAGAAGGGAGGATAAAAGCAGGAGGGGACATGGAATGACCTCGGCGACAGGGAAAACGAAGCAAGTACAACCGAGGACAGAGCGTAAACCAAGTACTTGGGCGACAGTAAAAGGCTTGAATGGACACGACTACAAAAAGGAGGCGGGCCAACCAAAGCCGGCGCGCCGCGTCTGATCTGAACGTTGGTAACAATTAAAGTCGTGAGTTTCAGCGGTTTCCAAGACAATCCTCCTGCCACCACCACCAGTGTATATCCAAGGGTAAAGTAGATGAATGTGCGCGAGCAAGATAAATAAGAGGTATAAAAGAAATAAAGAAAAGAATAAGAGCACCAGTCGTAGTGTGTGTGTGTGAGAGAGAGGTGCAGTGATGACACGATCAATAGGCCTGGAACCCGGCAAATGATGTCCGACGCAGGGAGGGAGTCGGCGGTAGTATAGACTGCAATCGCCGCGGGCTGCCGCTGCCCGTGAACATGGGGTTGATGGCTAGTGCACAGAAGTGAACAGCTTGTCGTAACATGTTTCTTTGGGCATCCAGGAGGGGTAAATATATGGGGCATTTTACAGAATGCATACCCGAGTCGTTGCGATGTCGTCGGAACCGCCGCCGGTCAGCTCAACGCAACAGCAAACTCGTCGGTCGAGGCGGTGCATGCTCTGAAGTCTCCGAGCCACCATAGATATGCGAAGGGGTATGTCGACGGTGGAGCACCGGTCAGCTATTGCAGTTGGGAGAGCTCGCAAGCAAGTCTTTCACAATAGCTGTGTTTTCTTTTTTGTCGCTTCCATAAATTTCTTGGGCGTTCCAGAAAAGGAGAGAAAAGAAAGATGGAGACGAGTGTGACATGCCCATGCACCGGGATGGGGAGAGGTCCACAAATAAATCAGCAAGAGTCCAGACAGCCGAACAGATGAGGGTGTTAATCTAGCGAGGAGAAGCTATCGCGGAGCCCCGGAAGAACCAGAGGGTCTAGGATGAGGTGGTTGATTAGAGGTAGTTCTCTGATGTGAATGCTGACGAGAGGAGCTAGAAGAGGATCCTGGGCCGTTGACCGGTTGTGCCTGAGGTTTTGGCTTAGGAACAACGCCATCGACGCCTTTGTAGCCATATGCTTTGCCGAACTCATGAATCATTGCCTTGCCCATCAAACACAACCAACCGAGACCTTCACCAGTCATGGGTCCGTCGGGCCAAAACAGTTCGCCTTCTTCATCCTCAAAGTCAGGCTCGTGTTCCTCCGAAGGAGTCAGGTTGGAGTACATCATGCGGGCCCAGGTACGCGGGAAGCAGCGACGCAGGACAGGCAAATTAAGACTCTGCTGGGAGGTTTGGATGCAGTAAGAAGAGGCTGTGTAGTCCGCTGCCAACGATTTAATGCTGTAGAGCAAGGTAGGGTTGATGGGCTCCGTCACGCCCTCCATAGCGTTCAAAACGTGGGGTGGGATCGGCGCCGAACCTTCTCGCAAATGTTGCGGGACGAGTTTGATAGGGACGTTTCCCGTATAGGGCGTTTGGCGCGGAGGCCCCTGATTGGGACGGTTGACAGAGTTGGAGCTGCTGGGCGTACCTTCGTCCCTGTTCACGGGGGTCGAGTTTGCACTGCTTGGGGAAGGTAGCATGGGTGGCGCCTTTCCATTGGGAATTCCAAAGTTTGCAGCAGAGACAGGATCGCCTTCGATGGCAGTGGAGGCAGCGGTAGATATCTTCTGCGCCATGTTGCCATATACCTTTTCTATGTCGCTCTCGAGATGAGTTTTGAGAGAATAGATGAGTTTACGCCCTTGGATGAAGCCTTCGATCATCCAACTATAGTAAACATGTTAATGGAGGCGATCTGATAACAGCCGGAAAGAAGCAACTTGCATTAAACCCAGGAAAGCTCGTTCTGCATCGCTGATGCCATCTTCAGCTGTCCATTTTTGCTTGCACCAGACTAGGAAAGCCTCGATCGTCGACCATGTTTCCGTATTGCAACTCCGCCTGGCGTAGTCTCTGTTCCATATTGAATAAGTGAAGCATACAAGAGCATCAACTAGCTCGAGGCGAGCAATCACGCCGCCGTGTTTGTGATAGGGAGAATTGGGGTGTGGTGGATCGAGCAGCGGGCGATAATCTCTGTGGCCCGGAGGGTATGTAGACCAGAAGCGGGCATCGCCGGAGTATTTGAGGGCGCGGCCTGCGCTGTGGTACTTGTCATGCAGCATGTCGTGGTAGCGCGTGCTGACTTTACCCTTCTTGGGGCGTCTTATGGGAACGGCGACGTTGGAGCTGCGGGGGCCGGGTTGGGTTGGAGCAGCGGGCTCTTCGCGGACCTCGCCATCTTCGCATGGCTCTGTGCGGGGAGTGAAATGTGAAGGAGGCGGAGGGGGTTGCATGCGGGTCGGGGGTATGGGTTTAGGTAGAGGGGGCGGGGGCGGAGGGAGGTTTGGCTGGTGATGGGAGGAGGGCTGGTTTCGGTTTGGCTGGGGACGGTCTACGGGGAGATTGGACCTGGGCCGCTTGACGGCGTCTGGATCGGAGGAAGAATCAAGCTTCCGCTTGGAACCGGCAGCCGGTGAGCTCGCACGGGAGTCTGGGGGTGAGGGGGGCAGGGTGGGGGGCAGGGCAGACTCGAGGTCTGCGACGAGCTGTGGGGCGGATGAGGGAGCGATTGATGAGTGGCATAAGGTTACTGACCTTGAGCTTAGTGATGAGCTGCTCCTTGGAGAAGCGGCTGCGGGGAGGGGTGAGCGATGGGAAAGGGGGGCGGGGGCGGGCATACCGTCTCTTTGCGCGATGGGCACCGTTGTCGCCCGAGGGCGGAGGGTGGTGGGGAGGCATTGGACGGGTGGTGGTGGGAAGAGGGCAAGGAGGGCGCTCTGGCCAACGCAACAATGCATTCACAAAGAGTGGCTGTCACCCAATCTGTCACATCCCCTCCGAATCGGGCGAGCCACAAACACCGCCAAACACGGACTCGCGTCCACCATTCCTTGGCCGAGTTTCGGCACACCGCCTCACCCAGTTCAATTGCCTTTTCCGGACCCGCCGTCCGCTCCGGCCGGCATCCCCGCTCTCGAGCACGCGCGTCCCCTCCGGCGCTGCACCCACTTCTCGCCACGGCCAGGCTGCGTGCGCCATACGCGCGGCCGCACTTTCTGAGCCGAGCACTGTCGCTCTAGGCCCGTGCGTCTCGCCATGAGAGGGGACGGAGGAAGCCGCCCGTACAGCATGCATGGAAGGTCGCCTCTTCGCTTCGTCGCACCGTTGACGATATAATAATACCCATTACCTCGATCTTTCATATCTTCCGGACCCGCCTTGGACGCGGGGGGCCGCAGATCACTCTGGTCCTGACGCCACCCCCAACGCAGCGAGTCGACGCGGGAGCAAGCCGAGGGCCAAGCCAACAGCGTGCGAGCTCACTGGCTGCAGCATAGACGCAGCGCACACCGGCAGGCAGGCCCTCCCCGGGGAGCCGACGACCACCTGCCCATCTATCACTCGTCCTTCGTCCATCACGTCCGCCAATCCCCCGTGCCTGTCCCAGACATCCCTCCGTCCCACACATACGTACATCTGCCTCCCGTGACAGCGTGAGCTCCCTCGCCCGACCGGAATATCTCTCCTCTGATCGCCCGTGCGACGCTCTAATGCATTCGCAAAAATGAACTCCATGTATGTAGCTACCCTACACACTCTATATCGCTGCGCGCGGATTCACACCAGCGACCTGCTTCCCGAGAAATGAACTCAAATGAATGCCAGTGATTGCGAGATATGAGCCTGATGATGCTGCGTCCACCTACCCACATGTGCCACCCTGCGCACGCGCTCCGCCTCGCAGATCGATGGACGATCCCGCCGCCGTCGTGTCTGACACCCGTCCATCCGTCCCTGTACCACAAAAAAATAAAGGTTACTCTGCGCTGCAGGCACACCGCCTCGCCTCCCTCTCGCGGGATGCAGCAATGCCTAGCGCACACGCACACGCGCGGAGGATATCATCATGAAGCACCTCCTTAGCGCACTCCCGTTTCTTAATGGCGACGTCAGTGCCAGTCGGAAGATCGCAATGTCCCTCTGTGCGCGTGCATGCGCGGTGGCTTATGCACGGTGGCCCTGGACAGAGGACGCACACGTCTCCTGGCCAGAGGCACTATGTCCCTTTCTCCCCTCGGTCCAATATATACCGCGCGCACCCGAAGCCCAGGACGCCTAGCTGGAAGGTACACGCACACCGGCGCAAATATAGCGGCGCACGCACGGGCGGCGCGGTGGCACGCCACGCCTCGTCAAACGTGTCTCGCAGAAGAGAAGCCCGCACGCAATGCACGCGCTGCGTTCATAGAGCGCACGAAGATCCCACATATCCCACCACCGTATTGTATCCCCATCCCAGAACAAAGCGCTCATACGCTTCTCTGTCTGTCCATCCAATACACTTCCCCTGCCGCTTCGCAGCAGGCACATGCAGCGCACCGCTGCCGCGCGTGTGCAGCGTGCCGCCTGCTGACGCCTACTAAGTACGTATATGCGTAGCCTTCTAGCTCAGACTCCATGCTACGTATATCCAGTGTCCTATGTGGCTCATAGCATCTTGGGCAGCGGGATAATGTCGGCGCCGGGCGCAGTGCCGGAGATGGTTATGGAAGCGACGCGTGGGTCAGGCGTGGTGTGGGGTACGCAGCTCGTTCTGTCTCGCTCTGTCTCAATCCTCCATGCATGGCCGCGGTCCTGTTATCGCGGACAGAAATGTGCGTCCGCTTCGGGTAAATGTATGTCCTTTCAACTTTGTCGGCGCCGAGGAGGGAGGGTGGATGGAACTCTCTGGAACTCTATTTCGCTTGTAGCATCGGCACTTCCCATCGAACTTGCGACGCAGATCGGATACTTAGGACTAGCGAGATCCACCATACAAAGCACAGAATAGCTAGTATCTCACAGGCGCCTCATGCACGTTGTGGATTTTAATAACTTATGCTGCGTAGCTCGACCTCATTAATTAATGTTGCACCGTGCACGGCGCGGACCCGCACACCGCTGCTGCTGCGCCCGCGACGAGCCGTACATCTGCCCTAGCCCCTAGCCCTCTCCCTCTCACAAGCTAGCGTCCTCGGAGGCCCTCTCCCCATCCGAGGATCTGCAGTCGTACTAATATAGCACGCACCAAGGGGTGAGCTAGGTCTATGCCACCTGTCTACCGAATCATGAATCATGATCACCCAACCCCAACTCTCCGCGCGCAAAAATAAGTATACGCCGTACGCCAAAATAAGTACATACGCGCACTAGGCCGCTCATCAGCGCGGATCAGGCCCCAGGGCCAGCTGAGGGGTGGAGGGATATAATACATAAAATAGTGTGCGCACGTAGTACACGCCAAATGTCCTACATGCCAAAAAGAAAGCCGACGATACATCTTGCCAGGGCCCGATACCACACCCACCTGCGTTCGTACTATGTTATTATTATCCGACCATTCATCGACACGACACGATCAGCCAGCGGTCGGCGCACTTGGAAGTAATCCCGCCAATGCTAATGCGAGTGACAACACCATAAGCCCGGTGTACCCCCGAGATTTTTTGTCTTTTCTACGCCATAGTATTTCCAGGGCGCCTATTACAGTCTGCCCCTTTCTCGATATACCTCCGCGTCCCCCGAGGGCGCTATTCCTGCCGGAAAAACATAGTACACCCATAAACCCCATGGAACGCAAGTCATTTGCATCGCGATCGTCAAAGCCTTTCTCCCGCCCGCAAATCACGCATTGAGCGACAAAAATTTTGACAGGAGAAATAAAAGACATATTTCCCCGAGGACGGCCGCACCGTCACTACGAACGCACCAAGTACCTGCTCGCTGGCACTTCAGCCGGCGCACCTGCCTGTCACGCCTTCATGATCCATCGTGTACCGTCGCTACAGGAGGTAGCGCAGGGCTAAATGTCAATTAGTAGCACCATGCAACGCTCTGCACCGCCGCCCTGGTGCAGGTCCAGGGCGAGTCGCCGCATCGCGACGCGCACAGCATCGATTCCGACTCGCCGGCGGCTGCGCTGGGCGCTGGGCACCGGGCACACAGAAAAGCTCGCATGCCCACGCGGCAGCGGCTGATGCATACCTACTTATTCTTATTTAGCCGCCTGCGTCTGCTGCTACACGAGCTGAAACCGGTCGAACACAAATATTGGCAATCAGTGCTTATACATACTCATGATATCTGACCGCTTCCCAGCACAGCGCACTGCAAAAAAAAATTCGCAGAGCACGGACGGACGCGCCGATGACCGATGCGGTGTCGTTCTCTACCAGCTCCGAATCGTCAATGTCTAGCCCCTCCTCCTCGGCGGCTTACATTACACTACATGCATTAGATGAGCCACCATTCGCTACTTTCGAATTCATTTATTGTTATCACCGTGACTATTCATTGCCCCACGGCGTTTCACGTCCACGCTCAGCTCGCGAGACGACGGTCTGCTGACTGTGCATGGTACGTATGTACATGTCAGTGCAGCAAGCCCGCGTCGGTACAGCGACATATTACTGCAATACCTGACTAATCGCGTTGTCAGCTCGACCAAAGTACTTACTGTGTCTGATTAGTTATCCTCGCAACTCTCGAGCTTCGTCCTGTGTTAGTGGGTGCCCCTTTGTGAGCTAGCAGTCGCTCTAAAAGTACTGATTATAATTTGTTTCAACCGTCGACGGCGATGATGGGGATCGCCATCGCCCCGGATCGCTTTGCATGAAGTGAAGCTT
Organism: Stropharia rugosoannulata; assembly: GCA_028532985.1. Taxonomy (NCBI): domain Eukaryota; kingdom Fungi; phylum Basidiomycota; class Agaricomycetes; order Agaricales; family Strophariaceae; genus Stropharia; species Stropharia rugosoannulata. The sequence continues at coordinate 1,936,532 of JANCIK010000001.1, read as the reverse complement.
CGACGTCTGAATCAGGATCAAAAGCCGAGCCGCTGTCCCCCCGCTGCCGCACGGCACCGGCCTCCACACAAGTCATCGACTCGTACCGCTCCACCCAGTCATTGTCACCGCCTTACCTACCTACCTACTTTCTTACACAGGAATCGTCAGACGAAATCAATAGCCGTCATCGTGCCACTACCCCGCACCTCATGTAGTACTGGTTCAAGTTATGTAACGACTCGTCGGAATCGATAATTATAAAGCCGGCCCAGGCCGGTCACGAGTACCCTTGAGGTACGGGTACTTACTTACCTCGCAGTCAGTTCCAGCAGAGCACGTCAGACAGTCAAGAGGATCACTCCTAGTTGGCATTGACGAAGACTGCTCCGTCACATCCACAATTTAACTCGTCATGCTCAATGTTAATATGTGATAAGTGCATGCCACTTTTCGTCACTGTGACGCCGGAGGATCGCCCCGGATCGTCTCCCCGGGACAGCCATCATCGCCGAAAACTCACCGCAAATCCAAAAGTGGTAACATGACGCTGCCGGGCGGTGAATAAGTAACTTAATAAGTAACTTTGCAAGTCTGTACCCCCCAAACGGGGTTCCTGCGACGGGATGCGCCCGAACGTACTTGCGGATTTACTTTTGGCAGCACCGTCAAGTCTATGGTCACCGCCGACCGGTGACTGGCCAGTGGGCACTGGTGATTGGGCGTCGAGCCGGCGCCGGCCAGGAGATTGTCAGATCATCAGAGAGGCTGTCATGCGAGCACCCAGCAGAGTGTCGCGGCGCCGGCGTCGAGGGTGCACCGCAGTTCTTATTCTGGGCCTCAGAGCTCCGCTTCGGGAGGACAAGACGGAAGGGGAACGGGAACGGGACTCGGGTGCGCGAGACCCGTACAAGTTACTTGCAGAGTTAGTGCGTGCATACTCGTGGTCACAAAAAGTAACGGTCACATACCATTTTTCCACGGGTTGACCTCCTCCTACTTCCGACATTTTACAAGTATATTTCATTTTAACATCAATTTTGAGCCACAAAAACTTGTCATTATATAGATTAATTTAATCTCTACATAGAACAAAAATTAAAATTGTGTATGACTATTTTTTGCCTCCAAAACAGCCTGCACACGCTGAGGCATTTGTAGAATGTACTTGTTGATCTTTTTGATTGGTAATTCTTCCCATGCGGCTTGGACTGCGTGTTTGAGTGCATCAACTGAGTTTAACGAAGGGTGAGAGAAAAAAATAGCCTTGAAGTCATGCCAAACTGGCTCAATGGTATTTAAATTGGGTTTACTTTGCAATAATCTTCCTTGCAGTTACAATTGGAATGTTTTTTGCTTCAGCTGCGGATTTTGCTATTTAGTTGACCAAAACACGTCCGATTAATTGGTTCTTTTTCGGAGTATCATTCTCAGTATGTATAGTATTTACAGAGGACATTTTGTAGTATGGGAGTATGTAGTTGTAGAGATATGAAGTGGATTGTGCGTCGTGAATCCGAGTGAAGACGCAATGATGAAATCATGTGACCGTTACTTTTTGTGACCACGAGTATAGACACCAGGGACGTACATACAGATGCTACTGTGGGTCGCTAACTGCGTCAGCGGGTCATACATGATATCAGCGGCGTCTTCCTGGGCACTCGCTATGTACAACTTGCCAACCACATCCGGCCACTCTGCCAGCGCGCGCGCAGTCGCCTGCGGTTGAATTAGCAGGTCACGGCCAACGCCTCAATTTCTGCATACCGCGAATGTACCCATTCTAAGCACTCGCCTGCACAAAATATCAATTCAGCAGCTCCACAGTTAGAGTTTTACCTCGACAGGTTATGCAGGCCAGGTGTCATGTGCAAACCCAGGGCGCCTGGGCAGGGACTAGCAGGGACTGACGTGCCTGTGGGGAGATTCATTATGGAAATTGAAAAGACATGTCCACATCGGACGCGGAACACCACCGGGACCCACACCACCCTTCCCGGAACGGCGGCGAGCGCGTCTCCTACAAGCTGCTGCATAACGCGCACGAGCGCCCTCTCCCAAACCGTACATGCACCACCCATACACCTATCCGGCGCCCTCGCAATAATGCAAGCCCAATGCCTTTCTCGTCCGGTGGGCGGCCACTGCCCAGCGCTCGCCGTGCGGCCTTCGCGGCGCTTCGCCTTTCCTTGGATCGCAGATGCACACACACCATACTGCTCAACGTCCATTCTTCGCGGAGGGCGTGCGTGGTGCAAGCTCGGGCTACCATGCTTATCTACGCAGCACGGCGATCGCGGGAGGAGAGCACTGCTCGTCCTGCGGAGCACCTTCAGGCTGCCGGCCACGCTCCGCCGCCGTCGGGGTCCAGCCGTAGTCGCCGTCGACTTTGTATTCGACTTCGCAGCAGTACACCATGCAGCTTCAGCTTCAACAGCCTCATTCCGCATACAGCGCGCTCTGCTGCAGTCCCGTAGTGTAGTGCGGCCGCACAGTGCCACGCGTGGGGTGGACATTGTGCACAACCACAAAACGTCACGCATCCTAGCCTGTCCGGACATGACGCGGGGCGCACCCACGCCGCTGCCTGAGAGCGCATTCTGTCAGCGCAAGTCTAGCCGAGTCGATCGTTGAGCTTCGAGAATTCTGCTGTGTAACAGTGCAGGCATGTTCTCCGGCATCCTTCTCCACAGATCTTCTGCCGGCACACGGTGCCCCTCGCTAGGCGCGCGCGTGCGAGAGCGCGATGCACGCCGTTCGTTGGTTCGTAATGTACATCGTCTCCTTGCCCGTGAGCGCGCAGAAAAGCCTTATCGCAGCTCCAAAGACCCACGCAGACATCCACCTCACTTCACCTCTGTGCTCTCCTTCTACACATATATGTACACGCAAGCCGACAATCAGAGCAGGAGCAGACATGCCACTTACCCATCTCCACGATCCGTGAGAGCGCTCCGCCTCGTGCCCTGCCAATCATGAACACTGCGTGCGCAATCAGACGATCTTGAAGAAAGAGAAAAGCGCTGACTGGCTGAAGCTTGACACGAGCGCGTGAAGCTTGAAAGCTTGAAACCGCCTGCGCCTATCTATCTATGTTGGAGATGCGCGAAATTCATAAAGAACGTCACGCCACGCCACGGGTGCTCCGCGAGCTGGCCCTGCGACGCGTATTTCATTCCGTGTACGTATTTGAACAGCGAGCCCAGGCAGAGTGCACGGGGAAAGGGGAGGATAGAGGGGCGCGGCATGGCACCCGCTCCCTTCTTCCCGCAGCTTCCCCGCCTCCGTCATACCCTTTGAACCCGCTGCGCTCAAGCCCTAACCCGACCCATCTCCGAGGTGCGACCCACGATCGAGCGCACGAGAACGCACCGCGGGTCCGCGTGAGCAATGCCCCCACGCGCCCCCGCTGTCCGTCCGCATGCCCGGCAGAAGGCAGGCGCAGGACTGCCTAGCAAAGAAGAAGGTCCGTGGTCCGTGTCGCGCACGTATGTTAGTCTTCGCCGATTCGATACTCGTGCACGTACAATCGTTGCTTATGGGCTACTGTAGCGCTTTACACCGTGCTCTCCAGCCCTTGCGCAGCCCCTAGGTGTCGGCGGAGAAACGGCAAAGCAAAGAAAGAAGTAGAAAGAGCTCGGACAGAATGATATCAACGCATGGCGGACGCCGGACGGGGGGGACGAGGGCCAGGTGATCTGATCTCCCATCGCAGTGCTGGCATCTGGGTCCTGTGTCCACCGCAGGACGCATCCCGTCACGGCTCACAGAATGCACGTACTTACGCACGCACGCAGTGGCACATAGAGTAGAGTAGTACGCACGCCACCTCGGCTGCCGAATTTGTCCATCTAGCCAATCCCAATCGTGTGCACCGTGGCCGTGCCGTGCCATGCCTGCCCGTCCTCCGGCGTCGCATTCCATGCTCCCGTCGTGCAGGGGACACACTAGTCAGTCGAACGTCGGGAGGGGGACGAAGGGTGCGGAGAGACAGGGGTTGCTGTGAGTGTCACGCCCAGCACGGGACTCACATTACAGGCGCGCTTCATTTGTCACGCAGCGGCGCGCGTCTCAAGTGGCCCGCGCGTCCCGGGACGCCGATGCTTCCGCATCGGGCAACTGCAGATCAGCTTCCGCGTCTGCGTCCGCCTCGGGGCTTGTGCTGCTTGCGAGTCGATAAATTGCCCTAACCCTACCGGATGCCCCACTGCAATGCATAATGGCCGCTCCCCATGCCTATTGTCCTGCGCCTCGAACCGGGCATGTACACCCCTCGTCGTTGCCATCGGGCAGTGCACCTTTTGTCCGCTCAGCTATTGTGGGCGGGTAGCTACTGGAAGCGGATACTAAGACGACGTGAATGCAAACAATCCGCTTGGATTTCGTATATTGTACATTTAGCTCTTTGTGTAGCTATGTGGATGTAAGCGTTACAACAAAACAAAGACGACGAGAATGAGACAGGGACAATGGAGAAGGAGACAGAGAAACGCGTACAAAGGAAACGATGATATATGCAAAAAGTAAACGTAGGATGGACATGTCTAGATACTAATGCTGACACTGGGTTGTACATGGCGGGAAGCAGGCAGGTGGAGGCGAGGCATTATGTAGATGAAACAACCCTGCAGGAAGAGATAGAGATAGAAAATGGAATAAAAATGTGGCAATCCACCTCGGGATCCGTGTACATGAGGGAAATAGAGAGAAATAAAAGTGAATAAAATACTGCTATGTGTACAAGAAGCAAACCAAGATACAAGGCCATGCAGGCCTCGGCTCATACCCGAGCTCTCTTTGTCCGGGGACGAGCGCGTGCTGAAGCCTTCGGGCGTGGCTCAGCTGTAGGTGTACCAACGCGTGATGGAGCCCGACTGCTCTCCGCAGAGGCGCTGCCGCGGGTGCGCGACGCGCGGTGACGAGTCTGCATCCCTTCTGCTTCGTCGGCGACCAGCGCCTTGACGATATCGTCTTCGTCTTCCTCGACCTCAATGATCTTGCGCTTCCGGGGTGACACGAGTGGCACCGCAGTCTCAACGGACGAAACCGACGGCGATCGCTCAACAACGGTCTCACTGCTCTCCGCAGACGACGATGATGATGACTGTGCCGAACTCGATCGGTTCCTTGAATGTGTCTGTGCCACTGCGGGCACTGGAATGGGGGCCGCTATAGGCTCCTCTGGAGATGTCGGTGCGGCCGCTGTGGCGGACACGATGCGCGGCGAGCGCGAGGACGGAGTCACCTTTCGGCGAATTCGTGTGCTGGTCCTGTTGACAGGCTGGGATGAGGCCGGTGCAGCGTCTGTAGGGGAAGCGAGTTTGGATGAGGGATGCGCGGGTGACGGGCCCGCCGGGGCGGCAGGGCGCCGGGTTCGCTTAGCTGGGGGCGGGGGTGGGGAGGACGACTTTGAGGAGCTTTGAGACGATGCAGGGCGGATTAGGTATTTGGGTGCCTTGCGGCGAGAGGATCCTTCGTTCTCGACGATGCCAAAGTACTCGTTGACTGTCAGCTCAGACTGCTCGCCACTCGACCGGAGGTTGCGTTTGTTGGTCTCGGTGCCGGTGCAGTCAGTGCTGTACCACTTCCGGCGAACGACGATGCAGTCGAACTTGTACTGTCGCGCGTTGACTATGAGTTTGTACTCTCTGGCGCCGTTCCAGGGCACAGAGGTGAGGATTTGCCTGGGCCGTGCCACTGCAAGTGGGGGGTGGGAGATGGGGGAGTGAGCAGAGCTGCAAGAAAGAAAGAAAGGACAATGCGTACGAGCTATCTTGTCTACCACTGCGCCAATGTGATAATAGGAATCGGCGTTCCACAGGATCCAGTGGGCGATGTCCTCGGGGTGCTGCAGCACGCTGAGAGCAGCGAGGGCGAGGATCTTTTCGTCTGTAGCGGGAACGAAAGACTTGTGGGACCGGACTTCATCGAGATAGCTCTGGACGAGGGGGTGCTCTTCATCCCAGAGGAAGTTGCCGTCTTCGGTCCAGACGCCCTTGGTGTAGTAGGCGAGAGTGGGTGGGGTGGGGGTGGGTGGGGGCGGCGGACGGGCAGGGTTGTGGGACGCAGGAACGATGCGGGGCTGGGGTCTGAAAGGGGGGATGGGCTCTGAGCGGGCGTCGGATGTTGCGTAGGCCCAGCGGGAGTAGAGGTGGTCGGCGTCGACGTCGAGCATGGCAGACATGGGGGCCTCAGATGGGGCCGTGTGGGGTAGGCTGGAAGTTGTGGGGAGGGTGGGTGCACGATGAGGACGGGTGGGGCGGGGACGTTTGTGGTGGTGGGGGGGCAGGAAAGGGCAGGTTGTTCCGGGGGAAGAGTGGTGTGGGTGTTATAAGCACTCGAGGTCAAGCGAGTACATTTAGTGGACAGGCGCATTTTCCATTTTGGGACGGATTGAGGACTCGGCATGTTGTGCCGCTCTTTCTTTCTTCAAGCCCAGCTACTACATGTCCAGATTTCTCCAGATCACCCGGCCCGCCCTTATCCATCACCCCGCCAATCATCTGCATGTTTTCATACATCATACATGCGGCCGTCCCCCGTCGCCTCCCCCGCCACTGCGTCCCATAGCCCGAGGTCCAGCTCAGCCGCACCGACGACCAGCACCCCCCGCACAACGCGCCGCGCGTCCACCTCCACCCCGCCCGCCCCCCGAGGCACCTCCACCGCCGCCTGCAACCCCTCAGCGGACAGCTCGCTCGCACCCATGCACCGGCCACGCACCTCGCACCGTTCCACGCGCCCCACCACCATCACCATCGCCCGCCGCTCCTGCGCCCACGCCGCCGCACCCTCGTCGCCCATGCACAGCGCTACGTCCACCAGCACCCCCCGCCGCGTCCGCCCGCCCAGCACCGCGATCCCCGTCAGCACATCGTACGCAAGCACTCTGGGGGGCGCCATTCAGCGCGACACGTCAAACGCGCATGCACAAGCCACGTACCGCCCGGCGACCCTTATCTTCTGCCCATCAGGCGTGTCATCCACCATGTCGACGCTCACCCGTCTTGCAGCGTCCGTTTGCTGAGGCATGCGTCTGAAACTGGGGCCCTAGCCGATCTATTCGTGCTCTCAGTTGTCAACTTGGCACTGGCCCCACCGTCGACGATGCAGAGACGCGCTCCCGGCTGATCATCATTATCCGTCAGCCGCCACCCGGCGCGACACGATCACGTGCTGGTACCGGAACTGCTCTGTATGACATCATCGGTCACTATTAATCCCACTCTGCGCCTGCCACTTCCGCCATATATCAGCTACAGAACCCGGGATAGATGGACCAGGACTGTCCCTTATAGTTTTGGCTCCTGCTGTGGCAAATACATCTACGCAAGTCTTTCTCGCCCCATGTAGGCTCACGTCCATACTCTGGCGTCCCATCCGAACGCCAGCGCCAGACACTCCCATCGCAGATCAACTCTCGTCAAGACACGCAGCTCCACCGTCCATACATGCAAGCAAAAGCCACTCGAACGGAGCTCCGCCCTCTTTGGTAGAGCCGGGACCCAGTACGGCAATGATCATACCAATCAGACTACTCTTGCGTAGAAGAACAGCCATGCGCTCGACCCGCGTCGCGTACCCAGGCGCGTGGGACCGCCGCACCGTGCCGCGTGTAATCGCGCGAACAAATGCGGCGCGCACACTCTTCGCGATGCGCACCCAGTCAGCGCGGCGCCGCAGTTCCTCCGCACACTACGCTCGGCGCGCCGCTGAGGATCAGCGGCAATGTAACTGCTTGTGAATGCGCATATGCGCGTAGAAATGTCCTTTAGAAAATTGCAGACTGAAATGTACTCGTTATTGAGCTCGTTATTAGGGAGCTGCAATGAGCTAGTTGCTTTCGCCGAGCATAGAAGTGACCGGATAATTACCTGAAACAATGGAACAAGTACGAAGATGACAAGACGAAGACATGAATTTCTCATTTGACCTAGGCATTAATACACTAGGATAGTACTATGCACTACGCGGTAACAAGACGCTAACGCGTCTGTTATCGGTTAAAAGCATCAGAGTGAATGCGCCTGGGATCACTGACGAGCAGGTCAGGATTATTCTAGCTCAGGTTGAATTTGGTATGGCAACACCACCGAAGTACTTATAAGCCTGTCACTACGGAGCCGAAATCTCTAAAAGTTGGGACTAGAGTACGCGAGGATGAACAAAGCCAGACGAACTCGTCGAGACAGTTATGACAGTCAAGTCAACTGTAACCTAACATCCACAGCTCAGCGCTCAGCTGTTTTATAAACTTCGTCTTTGCTTCGTTTTCAGAATTATATTCATGTTACCAAGTTACCAATACCCTAAGTGATATCTCTCGTAACAATCAGTCCTAGTAATATATGTGCTAACAGCAGTAAATTCAGGGATGTAACACACCTTACAACAGTTGCACACTGTTCAAGACGACCTTCAAAGGTTGGATCTAGCTTTGGATTTGACCCGACCAGCACGCCGCATGGATTTATCAATAAAGAAATGAGGAATGCGCACAGTGAAAAGTGTAACTATATTTTGTCCGTGCTACGAGTTCCAGGAGCCGGTCCTCGTCTGATTCAGCACCGATCGGGTTCGTGCATGAAATTATCGGTTCCACGACCAACCTGCGACAGTATGTTTGTGTTCGAAAGGAGTGCTGGTTTTAGCGCCGTTGCTCTCCAAGCTTGAAGCTGTTATATATACGTTTGGTCTGTCATGCATGTCATGGGTGTTTTCATTCAACGGGGGTGCTTACACAATCGCTGTGCGCTCGACGCTGCAGGCTGTCGTTTTTTCGAACCTTCTTTTGGGAGCGGTAGTACGGCAAATCCAAACTTCGTAGCGACACAGCTGCTCGAATATTGAATTTAATATACATGTCAGTGAAATTTATGCGAAGTACGACCCAGTGGGTGACTTAATACATAAAAAAACCAGCCACATTTTCCATGGAAGAGGCGGAGTAACGGTCAGCAGCGGTGCTAGTGATCTGTTTTGCCACTGTACGACGTCGCTCGGGTGCTAGTCGCTTGCGAGATCGCCGCGCGGCGAGTGATGGATTCAAGGGTGCATAATGTACATTGATGATCACATCGACGATCACAGTGAACAAGAGTGCCTTGATATGTGATAGATCGGATAAACTTGCTGAACGCAGCTGCGCATAGAGGGAGGGCGAAGACAGAAGAAGAATAATTGAGGCGGCACTTTTATCTTCACAGTTTTACGTGCAGACATAATATTATGATGCGACAGCGGGAAGACCTTCGGTCATGATGGACAGCCTGTGCGGCGTTTACGCCTCATTAAAAACAGAAGTGAGTAATATAAAGTAATAGATACTCCGCCGGAAGCGCTTACTACAGCAGGGGTAGGCGATCTTTACGTTATGTTCTAGATTTTCTTGTGACCCACCTAACAAAAGGTGTGAAAACGTTGCCAACCACAACAATTGATATGCCAGAGAATAATAACGGTCCCACTGCTCACGACGGTAGGCGGGTGCATGTATGAAGTAGTTACTGAATGAAGAGAAAATATATGCAAACCTCGACGCAACGTGCCGAACAAAAGCCACCGATGGACGTATGTCAGGGCCGAACGATCACGTTCCTCGCACCTGGAAGGTACTACACACCTGGTTTACGGTGATAACAATGAAAAAAGGCGGTGCTACAGAGTGACGCATTGCTGCTGGGGTAAGGCCTAAACCGAGTATAGGCCCGCCAAGTGTGCAACAGTGAGTACAATTGATAAGGGTGAGGCAAGGGAATTTCTGGAATGGCCTCCCGTCGTACCGGTTGCCGGTGGATGCTACGGGAGAGCAATGAGTCAGTTGGCAGGCAGCGACGGCCGCTATTTGCACCGCGGTGGGGTTGATTTTCAGGCCTGCGCAGACTGCGTTAGCGATATAAAATAACGATTGTAATAGGAAAAGAATTACAAAAACCTGTCCCAACACTAGGCTGTCAGTCGGCGAAACGCGTAGTGTCTCCGAAATCCCCCTGTATATATTCTAGCACCGGCGCAGTGAGAACTTATCAAGGAAGGGCGGCCAATGACTGGAGGGCGAATGGCGACCGCCCATCACGATGGCCACACAGGTTGACAGAGGCGTGGAAGCCTTAGGCGGCCAGAACGACTGCTTCAAAGAAGTGGGACGACAACCCGCGGACTCCTCGATCACTGTCGGTAATGTAATGAGATGGCTTGTAACAAAGCTGCTCCGGTCGAGAAGGTGCCCAGGCCTTATATGCAGTCCTGGCCAACTTTCTTTGATTTTCCGTCAAATAAGGTGAATGAGGCCAACAAAAGGCGATACACGTTGCCTGATGGTAGTTCCTTGTCGTATTGCTATGCCTCGTGTTCAAGGAGAGGAAGTCGAGGCCATCCGCTGCGGTTCGCCGGACTCAGGTTGATTCTTGGGACAACGGGGACCCACGGTGGAGTAGACGCTCGCAGGTGTGGCGCAAGATATGAGGAGTTGTAAATAAGAGGTTAACGAGTCAATGGGAAAAACCCAAGCATTTGGGGTGCTAATTTCTTGTTCTTGCACAAGGCACAGTCCAAGATTAGAATTGCAGTCACCAGGTGAAATTCATTCGGTCGTACGCAATGTCCCGTCCGATGGAAAAGGAAGGAAAATGCAGCAACTGGACAAGAGCATGAGCGGTCGATAAGAAGGCCGAACTTGGGCGTTTGACCAATTTAGTACCCACGCAAGCTAACAGCCGCAGATAGGGAGACAGCACCTCAATGTGGCCAACGTAAAAAGAATGGAAAGATGTCTGTTCGCAGCAGGGCACAGCATTTGCCTTGTCCAAAAACATGCTGTAAAAAAAATCGAAAACAAATTAAGAAATTGTCAGCATTTGTCCGTAAATAAACCAAGTAACAATAATGTACTGTACCCTCGTACATCCCTTGTGGATGTCTAGGGAGGGCGGAAGGTCGATGTCAAACGTCGCTTCTGGTTCTGATGTCGTGCGCACCTCATGTTCTTTATCGGAAAAGAAAGTACGTACCAAAATAGTCAACCAGTTTACTCCAAACTTTGTGCTTGCATGTAAAGTAATTAACTCACGTCCTATATCCTAACAATAATTCAGAATATTTTTCTTTTTAAGAGCACCTCTTTTGGTATACACACACCAAATTCACGTCATTTAAGGTTTTTTTGCCCACTCCCGGTCTTGCCTCGCTTATCACTCGGATAATAATATAGGGTGATGAAATGGCATACATAATAGGTCAAGATGTGATCATACTTTTTTTACGACTGCGAAAACTGTTCAATTCACTCGGCCAAACGGTGCTTACCGTAGCCTACTACTTGTGTGCTGTGATGGACGAACCCAAAATGGCATCAAACCGCTGACAAAGCCACTCACAGTCCCGATATGGAGTATTTGTCAATATTACAACCCCGCGAATTATTAGCTCAGGCGCCGGCACTACGGTAAAGCCGAATATGTACAACATGAGAAAGGGGGTTAGGCATGCCCATGGTGGGGAGAAGATAGAGATGCGCATAAAGAGATACGTTATCTAAATGGGCGTTACGGATACTTACATGCCCTTCTTTGTTCTGTGGCAACCGGGGATACGTGAACTACTCGTAATCGTCTGAACCCATCGGCGCCTTTTGGCGTTTCTTCGACTTGCGCTCCGCATCGCGCAGAGTCACCCTGACACCATACTTAGACAAGGTCTGTGACGATTGTCAATTCACAGAAGAGTGTTATAAAACAACGACATACGCGCGTTAATTCAGTGGATGGTTCTAGCCCTGGAAATTCACGTGTAGAATAAACCTTGAAGGGGCCGCCGTAAAGTTCTGCAAGCACGGGCTTGTCCTCTGTCTCTGGCACATTGGAAAATATGTCGAATGCTCGGTAGCGTAGTATAAATACGCCTTCCCTTCGCACGGCGAGATCCTGTGATGATAGTGATCAGCGTGAATGAAGCAAGATAATCAAGTCCGGCGGGGAAAGAAGAAAAGTACAACAATAGAAAATCGAAGAACTAATAGAATATATGTGTCTCGTTGCTCAAGGTGGAGCCGAGTTGGGCAACTTTATCGCTAAAGTTCAGAACAACTTTTTGATTTCATTTAGCACCGGGAAAAAGGAGAAGTCGTTGTACCCAATTCTAGCTCGATTTCAAGACGTTGGGGAACCATAACAGGAAGCCTTTTGAAAAGACGTGTCCAGCTGTTATCCAATAATGCACCCTTCGCGGAGTGCAAAACAGATATCGGGAAAACCTATCAAACATGCAGACACATTTTTGACCCCAAAAAAACACGGGGACAGACAAGCACTCTCGTGCTTACCCTAATTGATCGCCGTTGGTACGGATTTAGTCACTTTCGTGACTTCACAACAGAGAGGGATTCAGAAGGACAGAGACTTAAGAACAAGAAGATAGAAAGGTCCTAAGCCCGGTCGAATACACTTACCCCGAAGACAAATATCAACGCTTTTCTCCCTTGGTAGTCCACCAAGGTGGGCTCTGTAAACCGCTCGCCGACCAATGCAGGTGTTAGCTTCGACGACTCCGTTATTAAATGGTTCCCTATCTGGAATACGGTGTCGCGCGGGCGCTCGTTTGGATGGAGATGTGCAAGCATTGGTTGCCTGCGGGGGATCTGAAACTGGGATGTGGAAGCATCAACATGACCGCTCCCACTACCATCTAAGCTCATGTAGGGGTGTAAGGGGAAGTAGGTTAAAGATGGCTGATTTGGAATGTATCCGCTGGGGTTGGGTGGGCCAGTGTACGGGGGTGTCAAGTATGGACCGCTGTGTGGTGACGTGTGAGGAGAGGTTGAAGGGCCGGGCGACTCCTCTCCATACAAATCTTCTGGCACGGGAAATAAATCGACGGTACACATAAGTCCTACGTTGAGTACATTTCTGTGAGTAAAAAAAAGTGGTCAATAAAACGCGCAAACGACAAATGATGAAAAGTGACTGACTCGTACGACAGCTCTTGTTCCCATTCATTTTCCGACCCTGATGCCCCATTTACGGCTTCGAAGAGATGAAGCTGGACAGCTGGAGGTGGATCTAAGGGGCGGCGGTCCACTTTCGCGTATCTGTCAACGAGATACCATTAGTAGAAAAGAAGGAAGACCGTGTAAGCCAATACGCGCTTTCTACCCGATTCGGCCTTCTGAAGTTCAGTAAGCTTTACGCGAATCGTCCGACCTGCAAATTGTCCTGCCTCGAAGGTGATATGCCCCCCAAGGCTGGGTGTCTGTGGGGCTGATCGAGTCTGATCACTGGGTCCACTGTTCTGGCGGCGATGAAGATTTGACATTGATTATGTGCAGAAGAACGCCGAGGTGTGACGCAGTGTGTGAGTAAATGCTTAAATGTGTCGGTCCAAAGGTGCGGTGCAGGGGATGGTTTGGTATCACAGTGCTGTCAGTCCACAAACAGTGGGGTGGGTATTGTGCGAAAGGTTGGAAGGGCAGATAGTCTTAAATGTTGCGCCGTGAATGAGTAGCTTTCTATATACAAGTTTCTCGTCTGATTTGACTACGCTGTCAGGTTACTCATGGAGACGTTAGCACCAACGGCGTATTCCGTTCGGCTGCTCTGATAGATAAAGAAAATCTATAAAGCATGGCCACGGATATTATGTCCTGATCAGTACGGCTAAGCTTGGGATAGTAGTAAGCTCACTGGATATATTCCTGGACCGCTACTTCGAGACCACCTTACTCAGTGAAGGTGAAGCATGTCAAACAGACGTAGAACAATGAAAATGACGCAAGCATCATTCCTGAGCTGTACACGGATCTTCATTCCGCTCCCAATCCTTGGGAAATCGGAAGATTTGCTTCTAAAAGAGAAGAGGCGATGCACAGCTTGAGCCTGGAAATGAGTGACCTCGCCGACTGTCACGATTTTGTAGAGTGGTTGTAAGCTGTAAGAGCCCTGCATACGATCGGCATGTGCCTAGATAAAAGGCGCTAATAGGTATCACGATGGACAATCAAGAAAAGTCATTAATAGGACGCAGTGCCATATAGGATGAAACAACGCCCGAGCCATTCTACATCCTGCAGGCGAACAATGCTCCAATATAGTTTCATAAAAATTTGGTCTTTCAAGGACAATTGTTCCCACTTACAGGGGCCAGAAGGGCACCCTAGAGACCGGTGATACGTCGCGCGTCCTTGGATCTACATGAGGAGCATTAAATCTGACATCGAGAGGCTGACTACTGGAGAGCGGCTGCCTCACGGGTAGGCGATGTTTGGAGATGAAAGCCCAAGGAGGTAGATGTCCCGCATAGAAATAGAAAAATGCTACGTCCTCGATTAGCAGAAATCTTGATAAGACACAGTTATGCACATACAAATCATACTTTGTTGTGGCGAGTCGCATGACTTGTAGGAAGATTGCGGCCTTGTTCTTCATCTCTAGATATCAAATCGCCGAACAACCACCTTGCCACCTTGTGTACTGACTATTCGTCTTTCATCAAATATCACAGTATCCACTGTAGATGTATAATCGTTTTTGTCTTTCGTTGTTGCATCTGCCGGTGCGACCTCTGCACCTGTGCCTCCTTCTAGATCCCAGACCCATATGCTGCCGTTGCGGCCTAAGCTGACGCATCGACCATCGGCAAGGGCAAGGGAAGAAATCGGTCCTGTTTGGCCATGCAACGTTCGAACGAAAGTTAATTTCGGAGGAGATGCTGAAATAGACGATGAATGGTTCGGAAGAAGGAGCCGATAGAGCTGAAGGCTGGTTGGGGAGTGCAGCCTGACAGAAGCGGAGTTGTCCAGCGAAGAATAATCGGAGACATTGCTGTTGATATGGAGTTCAACTTCATCAGATGAATGTCTTTGCCCAGGGGCAACGACAACCCATTTCCCATCGGTTTGAATATCAGCAATATTCAGCAATTTACGCCCCCACTGCGCACGCATAACCTGAAGGGAGTTTTCATCAATCCACCCAGTAGGAACGTCGAACGCCCGAATTGTTCGACTACTTAACACATTAATTTTTGAAGGCATTGGGTGTTTGAAGTCTTCACGAAATGAAGTGGAAGCAAACAATGTCGACCCTGAAGGAATGGAAACAGAGGAGTCAAAACTTCTAGAAATGATCAATTCCGTAGCCCCAGTGGACCAATGCATGGGATAAACAGGAACTGAGTAGGCAATGACTAGCTTGAAAGCACTGGGAGAAAGGCAAGACAATACCAGTGAAGCCGGCGGGTATGATGTAAATGAACTCAGCGTTTGGGTCAGTCGCACAGAACCCGACGATAGATCATATATAGAAATGGAAAAATTGTTGGTGAGTGTTGCAATGAGGGGATAATAGTACACGGCATGTATAATTGTTTGCAATCTGTCACTACCTCTAGTAGGTTGATATGCATATTTTTGGACAGTAGATGCAGGAGATGAGTGCTTGAAATCAAATACGACAAATGCGCCTGTTTGTAAGAAGCATGCCACAGAGAGATTGCCGGAGACTGGCGGAGACTGGTCCAATGCCAACGAAGTTATCCTTGATAGTCGAGAGCTGTCTTCATTACGGAAAATGGGGATTGCGTGGTGTTCATGCCGTTCGTCAATGATCGACATAGTTGGCCGCAACGAAGGGTAAGATGTTGCACTAATAATTAGCGATCCCGCAAGAATTATTTGGATAGTGTGATCTTTTGGAATCCGCAATGACTCGGGAATGGACTTGAACTGGTTAGAGAGATCTATGTCGTCTTCTACTAGACAACGACCTGACTGAGACATCAGTGACGGGCCGAAGAGATATTAACTGCGCGCTCGCCTTTCTTCCAGTTCGAACTAATTCGAAACATCCATTTCCAGTCTTTCTGCTGGATATCGGCTTTAACCCTTCCAGGTAAAGGCCTCACTTCGCGACCGTCCATGCGAGCAATGAACCCCTTCGCTCCACGCAAGCGTGTTCGGCCATATACTTGCAAGTATTGCTTTCTCCAGAGCTCATTATCCCCGGCAAGTCGCGCCCAAGTTTTACTTGTTGACTGCGTAGCACAGAGATCCATCCAAGAGAGGTGTGAGAAGATACATAGAATCAGTTCATCGTAAAGAGTGTTCTCAAAACCGAGGAGTCCAACAGGACGACGACTGGCTTGGCTAACCACATGCGCTCGTTTCGCAGCCGGTACGTATGAAGACGGGGAGAGAGATCGTTTCGACATGGATTAAGTTAGCCCGGGACAAAAGTCGCGAACAAAATCCACCTGTCAGGAAAACAGGTTCGCCGTCAATGAGAGTCAGTGAGCGGCGGGCGCATCGGTCATCACACCACCAACGCTCGTCGGCATCTCCGGCATGAATCTACATAAATGGAACATTGCGATGATATTTTGGATGATACATACTCGCTAACCACCTCGGTCGCGTTTTGTCCGAGGATTATTATATGGCACCTTCTCGTGGTCCGCAAACTCTTGCACGCACTCTTCATACTACTCTCGCAAATCATAAAGGGGGGGTTAATGTTGCCCGCTACTCAAAAGGCACAGCGAAATATGTGTTAACTGGAGGGCAAGATCGTACTGTGCGACTTTGGAATGCAGACTCTGGAGCCGAGATTAAAACATTCGCTGCGCATGGATACGAAGTGCTTTCCGTTACAGTGTAGGCTCGCAATGATTCAATCGTGCAAAGAGAAACCCTACTTAAATTTCTGTTAAGCTCACAGGATAATGCAAAGTTTGCTTCGTCAGGTGGGGATCGCTCTGTGTTCTTATGGGATGTAGCCACCGGGACAACTGCAAGACGACTTTCTGGACATATGGGGAAAGTCTATGTCGTCGACTTTAATGAAGAATCCACTGTGGTTGCAAGTGGTGAGTCCAAGTATGTGTGTGAAGGGATCTGACTGAGACAGCAGGGCAGGATCGTTTGACGCGACAGTTAGACTATGGGATCTGCGGTTAGTACATTCGTCTCAGGCCTTGCTGTATTTTTTTTGACTAGACAACAGCTCCCAGAATCGTGCGCCTATACAAGTTCTAGATGAAGCTCGGGACGCAGTTCAAACTCTTCATGTTGGTAGCACATATATTCTTACTGGCTCAGTTGATGGCCATGTCCGAACGTATGACCTTCGCATGGGAGAACTCCGTACTGATTTTATAGGACGTAGGTTAATGATACCACCCTTTCTCATCTTACTTCTCATGATTCTTGCTAGATCCTATCGGCTCAGTAGTGCCCACCCAAGACTCCCAGACTTATTTGGTAGCAACTCTCGACGGCCATATTCGACTTATGGACTGTTCCAGCGGCAAGATGTTGAATGACTTCACGGGCCATGTAAATGAATCCTATCGTATCCGTGCATGCTTTGGACACGCAGAGGCTAGTGTAATTTGTGGAGATGAAAATGGCCAGATCTGGGCTTGGGATTTACTAGACGTATGTCGATTATGCTATGCTACCCACCTACATCACAGAATGACATCGTTAAAGGCTAAGCTCATGCAACCGAACCCACCGCCGAAAGTCCATCAGAAAGTAACTACGTGGACTGAGCATCATCCAACCGATGCTGGCGAGATGCTCACCGCCAGTGCAGATGGAACTGTGAAAATTTGGCGGCATCCCGCTGGAACCGCATGATCGACTCTTCATCATGGTCGTTTATTTTGATTCAGTGCCTCTGCAAAGAGGATGTTGGTTATAACGTGTAGTTTTGTCCATGGATTAGATGGCGTGAACTTACCCCTGCGAGTCGCGTCTTCCAGTAGCTGAGTATCAACGTGTTCAGATGGAAGTTGCACATATCGAACTACCGAGCCGCGGATGAAGCAATTCTTGACCGCCATCTATCAATGAATGCATAAGACATTGAGATCTGGTAAGGTTGAAGAATCTGACCATGTGTGGATGACGAGCTTCATCTGCAACCTTGATGTTGTCTAGCCTTATGTTTAGAAACCTGTTCATTCGTCTAGAGACTTCAGGCAGTCGATCCAGGTTCAATGAACGCACTGGTCAACAGATTTCAAAACGCCTGTGATGGATAGATCATTTTTGAGTTCTACCGTGACCTGTTGGTCTGTGAGTGTTTTGAATACGGAGAATATGAGCTATAGCGAGGCGTAAGCCAATAGGAACGCGTGCAGGGGAGTTGAATGACTGACCATTGGATTGCTAGAAACAGTGGTGATTTGGTACAAGCACCGTCTTTGGCGATCACTACTTTGTTTGTATCTGTTGCCCGCGTCATCTATTTTCGTCCATCGTAAGTAGCTCGAGCAAAACGTTGTACATCAGTAACATGCATCGCTCAACACGGTGTCTCGCGGGACTCAGAGTACATTGCCTTATACTGTAATTGAGCTCGGAGCCCCAGCATTCATTTCAATTTTCAAACAGAAACCTTGCAGAAACCTCGATCGAGACTTCCGACCAGTTTAAGTACATACTACGTACATAGCGGCGCAAAGTGTAACATATACTACCTATCAAGAGGAGATCGTCATTTTGATCCTGCTGAGTTTAGCGGTCATCAGCGCTTCAGCAGCGTCTTGTGCTTGTCAACGCTGTGCACATTGTAAGCACGCAGGCCGACTTTCGGTCGTATAAATGTTACAAATTGCTGCCCAAGGCAAATTTTCATTAAAATACATGGTGTATTGAACTGGTGGCCCTATCCAGTAATCACCACTATGTATACCCTGGAGTACAATAGCAAATGAAAGCGCTCAGAAGCATACAGCAAGGTTTGCAGCAATGAAATGAACATGATCATCAGGCATAGCGTTACAGGCGAACGTAATTACTGATGTGATTCCGTTCGTGGAAACGTGGAAGAGTGAAAAGAAAATTAGGCATGGGCATGCTTCTGCTTTCCTGTCCTCAGTTTCCGGACGTAGAACTGTGGATAATCAATGTCAAGGTCGGCGGTACATAAAATATTAACTCACCTCCAGCTCCTTTCCTTCCAGAATGTAGCCATCGGCACGTCCGGATTGACCGGGACGGCTGGAGATGGCAGCATAGAGACGACCAGCAGCAAATTGAGACTCAAGAAGGGGGTCGATCTTGGCATCTAAATGAATGTTAGAAGAAAGGTTCTTTTGAGACTGGTTTGACGACGCACCCTTCTTCTTCGCGTCGAGGCTGCGTTGAGCGTGGTTTGAAAGCTTCTTGGGCTCAGCGGATTCGCTTGTAGAAATGGTGGCCTTGCCCTTTTTGGTGACGGGTTGAGCATACTACGGCAAAGTTTTTAGATTCAAGTACATGTAGTTCAAATATGCTGATATGCTCACGTGGGCTTCATACCACTGGCGGAAGGGAGTCGCATCGACTTGGATGATGGCGTTCTTGACGAGGGTGTTGGTTCGGACAAGCTCGTTGTTCGACGCATTGTAGACCTAGGACATCTGATGAGACAAGACAGTCGGGACAGCGCAAGGCCGCACATACGACTGAGATGATGCGAGTCTTGCGGGTGGTGTGTTCGGAGCCCCATGCAAAGTTGCCTGACTCAAGACGGAGGGCACGGTATTTTACATTTCCGCCACGAACACGAACGGAGTGGATACGTTTAGCACCAAGCTTGGTGCTGGCGGGCTGACGACCGAGCTCAAACTTTCTCTTTTTGCGGTAGTGGGCGCGCTGGGCACCGGTCTCCGAGCGCTTGTGGCGGGATGAGCGGGAGATACCTATAAGACACACCTCATTAGAAAGCAAAGTCGGCCAGAAAGCAATTCACCAATAACTTACCCATGTCGACGAGTCTTGAGGATGGGGGGCTTGTCGAGCAGTCAAAGTTGTGATGATACTTGAGAATAAGGTTCAGTGTCGTCATTCAGGCTCCGCTCGGCAATGTCCGTGATTCTGGTTGCAACCAATGTTGCACTTGCACACCGTTCAGCGCACAGAACAGCTTTCTTCATTTATCTTGCTTTGGCCGACCAACATCGTGAAAATGAGCGACTACTTCAACCATCTCCGAAATTTTACCACGTTATGCTCTCATATTCTAGAACGAAAGTCATCACGAATTGGGGGAGTCTGCCATAAATGCTCAGGATCAACGAACAACTTTGCGCATTGAACGTCTGCTTGGATGTATCTTGCGACAATCGATAACAACCGACAGTTCAAGAGTTCTAAACAAAGAAGCACTTTACGCATAAATTGCAAATCTGTATCGCCTGGTTCAGCTACACTGTTCTACTGGCCGCATATTCATATGAACCATATTTTTGGACAAGAGGATTCTCAGATTATTATCTGGCAGTAACTTGTGTATCGATGCAGTGTCCCTTCTCTTTCTATACGTTAAGTACAATGACGCGGCGGATGAGTCATGCGTGCGTAACATCTTGTTAACAAACTCATAACAAATGTATCTTCTGTACCTGTCTATAGGTAACTGCGACATTGACAAGTTTTAATTGAGTCGAAGCATGACCTTCTGCCTGCGCGAGTGTGTTTCAACGTCTATCAAACGGGTATTTGGTGGGGCCAGATCTGTCAATGTCAGTGAACAGCAGGGTCGGAAGACCCAGTAACGAAACGGCTAGAAATTCCCTGACTTATGTCCAAGGTGGGAACATTTGCCACGACACTTTGCGGGTTCTGGCTTAATAACGACTGTGAAGCTCCTTGCTAACTTCTATGTTTAAACCTATGTATGTAAACTCGACGCAAACTTTATGAGAATTTACGGGTGGGCGGTACAGGCGAGTATCTCTTCTGACATTATGGACAATGTTGCTCGAATAACTCATTCACCAAACCTGCATTTACAGTTATGTTACTTGCCTTGGTAACGCCGATACACCGGTCTAAAAAACCCTGCTCGTATTTTCCCGCAATATTCAACCCCTTCTACATAATACCCAAGACGATCCTGCTTCTTTGTTCTCTCCTCCCTTGTTCCATGTGCACTTCATTTGTTTGAGCAGAGTTTTCTCTCGCAAGTCATACTCACTGCTATTTGTCTCCTGCCCTCATCAAAACTCGCGCTTGGGAGCTGGTATGGATCCAACAACATGGGCTGTTTGTAGGTGCTGCCTCATCCCATCTCCATGTCCCTATTCCTTGACGTTTCTATCAGATGTTTCAACAGTCGTGAACGGGTTAGAGACTATCTCGTTGATTCCGAAGGAGTTGAAGTACATATGGCGGTATGAAGGTTGTTGTCGTTATACAACACATCCTCAGCTCGTTCTCCAGGTCAAAGAATAAAGACAGTGCACTAAAGGGTCTTTATCTTTTTTGTCGATATTTCATTTTCGTATTCTATGCGTACGTGGGACGTTTACTCCCACTTAGTTTCCGGAATCTGGTCCTTACTAGCTTCTCACCATTTAGTCAAATCTTCGCTTTCAGGGAAGCAACCCTGTCAACGCGTTCAAAAGAAGAGATCGCAAACTGGTTGTTGTATAGGGCTTGCTGTACCCAAGTACTTCTGTGGAGCGTCGATTATCCGTATATGAAGATGGGTACATTGTATCTATATCCATTGCGAATTGTGCGCTAATTGTATCATGCTTTCACTTCAGTTTACTACCTTTTTGGTGGCGAACGTAAAGTTGGCTGTATGCTTGCTCTGCTTGCCATGAGCAAGCTAGCTGTGGATATATACTCTATACGGACTACATATAACGCGAGGTCTAAAGGAGGACATACCGATTCCACATTCAAGGCTCCAAAGAATATTGTAAAGCTCTTTGTGTAAGAGTCGTTTACTTCTAAAGTGTTAAGAGTTTATTCACTGAATCGTTAGGTTTGGCGAAGTTTCTGTTCACATAATATTGTTATGCGCAGCCGTTTTGGGAAGAAAAAGGGCTCGGTATATGCGAACGCCTGTGACATTCAGACTGTTAATGAGCGGTACTATGACCTTCGCTGTTGGTAGTCTAGGTATGTACAACCTTTTCATTTCACACGATTGATGTTGATCTCACTAGTTTCATTGAAGCAATGGTCATACTTTTGTCGGTCATTTGGAAAGTAACAAGTATTGACGAGTGGTTCTGCCCGTAACTGTCACTGTTTCTACCTACGTGACTACCAAGCTGACGGTTTACATGCGTTAAGATTGTTCGTTATGGTACTGTCTTCTCTTGTAATTTTTCGTTCTATCTGTACGCTTGATATCGTACTGAGAATGTGTATCTTCTTGTTTAGGCTTGCCGTTTTATTCTTTACCTTTTGCAAAGTTTGGCGAAAGAACGGCGGGAAACTTTCGACAATATTACCCCAGATTCTTCAGATGGCGACGACGATTCACGGAGATAGCATTGCCGACTAAGTTTTTCCAGAAACAGTCAGTTGTCCTTCACTCTACTTGAGTAATTGTGAATCAGCTCTAAAACTGTTTTCCCATAGATGTTGCAGTTGAACTCGCGTCATCGATCATCTATATAAGCGAATTATTGCATGCTGACCCTATTCTGACTGACCCCAAATGCAATGAATTGAACACTGGATATACATTATGCTGGTGTCCTTTCGCATCTGTTGGGAACACAATCCTTTATACGAGCCACTATATATAATATTGCTCAAATTCTTGACACACTAACAATCTTTACCAGCGTATTATCAAACAGATCCGACTTACCTACGGTGATATCCTTTAGCATTGTAGCTACTACTATATGTACACGTACTGAGTGTGTTATACTTATTATATTACTGCTTTTTGCCCTTGAAACGATTTACAACATGCTGATTGCAAGCCGCTTGTCAGAGATGTATACTTATAACTCCAAAAATCCTCACGGTTGCTTCATAGTCGACTTATCAAAAGTCGACTCATAGCGCTGATCAGTAAAACTGCTTATTGAGTATCTGTCAGTTTGACCCCATCATGCAAGCGTCGGCAGCAATTCCAAATTTCCAAAAGAGGAAGAAACTTCCCTTTATGGTAACTTTTCCTAACGTAAACATGGAGTGACCTGAAACCTTGTTCAACCGACTCAGTATCGTCTGATTGACCTAATGAAAATATCAAGCTTTTCTAGTGCATTTAATAGTATTAGCACCTGCATCAATACTTACCTCAAGCTGCGTGGCGCCGGCTCACTGGGACAATCTTACTTTAATACAATTCTCCAGGCCGACCTCTCAACAGACTCACATGAAGATAACAGCGGATAAGTTTGTACCTATTCGACTCCTTTTAGTTACACAATTTTGTCCTTGTATTTTCAGACCATATATTCAGATGGATCCGAGCAAGTGAACAGGGTCGGGCGACCAGAAATTGATAGTCTAATACTAATTAAATAGAAGACAGTCCCTTGCCTGTAATTTACTATAGACAAATCACCATAATGCTAACGTATGCATACTAAGCCGACCTGTCTTTTTTCCATACTTCAGTTGTCAGGAAGCTCAAAAGCAACGCTTTTGTGACAAAAGTTGCTGTGGCGGTACACAGCCTGAGTGCCCTCAAATTCAGTCATAATTATTAATCGGCACCGGACTAACCTGCTAAAGGCTGCTCTATTGATGAAACTAAGTATTGTGTCCGGTTAGCCGGGCGAAACCTGCCATTGACGTTCTTCTCCCGACCGCAAACGTATCACCTTTGAGATTCCGCTTGCGTGCCGGCGCTCTTGCCCTATCTTGGTTGTCATGTACTCCCTTTAGTCTTGCTAAAAAACCCAACTTGTAAAGAAATTCAGCTCAAGGCTCTCCAACAGCCCCCACGCTGCCTTGGACAGGTTGAATCGGCACGATGGATTCAACTACATGCGTTATTTGTTAGCGTCCACTCATGCTTCCATCCTGTCCTTCAATGTTTACAAGTTGCAACAGATTCGGGAATAATTATTAGCTGTCTGGAGCTCTTCACTTCTTTCCGTAAGGAGGTGCAGTATGTATGGATGTATGTACCGCCAACGAATATCATGCCCCGTGGACACTGACTTCCTATCTTGCAGAACATGGGAGAAGATCAGCCTGACACGAGTTCTTTACCTCTATGCTCGCTATTCTGTCTACGCACTACTCTAGTACGCTCCTTTCAGCTTATGGGAAGTGCACCTAGCATCTTACCGCATTGCATGTCATTTTTATATATAGCTTTACGCTATTAAACGAAACGTCGACGGACCCGTCAATAATACGGACACCGGAACAGATGGAGAATTGGCGCTTTTACAAAACCTTGTCCACTCAAGTATTAGTATGGTGTGTGAATTATCCGTATATGAAGATGGGTATGGTCCAAATTTCTCATATATTCAATGTCAATCTTACTAAACGTACACAGTTTATGGTCTTTTCGGACGTTCAAAAATGGTCGCAACTGTACTTATTTCTCTCGGCACTGTCAAACTGATCCTTGACGTGAGCCTGACACTGATAGGGCACATAATGTGTCTTAATAGAGAAGTCGTGGACCAGAATTCCCCGTTCGAGGCGCCGAAGGTTATCGTCTTGCTCTATGGGTGAGTGATTAGATGTCAAAGAATGAAATAAGCGCCCATCAATGAACGTCGTTCTTTCCATTATCCCAGATATGCGGAGGTAGTATTCCAGGTGATACTGTTGTCTGCCACAATATTAGGTCGAAAAAGGGCAGAGTTTATGCGGACACCCATGATTACTCGTATTCTACGGGCTGGGACGACAGTAACAATGTTCTTTTTGTGTAAGTGCTATTTTCATTCACTACCTTTGGAGACTCGTCTAATTATTCCGCTGGCCTGAAGCTTTCGCCATCATCGTAGTTGCGGCCTACTTCCACATTACAGATTTTGAGAGGCGGTTATTTCCGTAGGTACCATGGTCCTATTATAAATTCTGAGTTCATATGCACAATAAGCACAGAATAGCCATTACACTCTTCTCATCACTGGTAATCCATATACCATCTTTACATCATTACCACACGCTGATGGATTAGTACTTTCTGGCAGGCATGTCGTTCCATACTTGCCATGTTGCAAGGTGCAGGACGGAAGAAGCGGTCAACCTTCGATCACCTCACACCAGAGCCTTCATCGTCCGATGAGGACGACTTGGGTAACGACGATAACGACCACACATAGGACATACATAGTCGTGGATTATCACCAGAGTTAATCTCTTGCAGCAGTAGCGCTGGGCGGACCCAAGAGCATTTGCAAAGTGCCGGTCATCCAACGCCGCTTGTATCCTAATGTAAATATCAAAGTTGTTAAGCAGAGTAATATCACACGCATAAAGGCATTCAGTCAGATATAACTGCCCAGTGCCTACATCCGATACGAATCCGTCCGTTTATGCACCCGCCCACGCCCGCACCCGCATCGTGCGTCGGAGCTACTGAGGAGAAAGAATTTTGTCCAACCAGTGGAAAGCAACTTGAAGGCGCGCCCGGATACAACATCCGGGGAAACGCCGAAAACAGACGCCCCCGTCCAAAAGTAGAGTTTATCTCCCGATATGGTAACTGATGAAATGAACCACCGATCACAACAAATGGCGCACTGACTCGGAAGTTGTTTCCAATGGCTTCCACAGCAATCTTTACTGATCTACGAGCGTTCCTACGATGTTCCTATGATGCTCCGGTACATTGCGCAGCTCCAAGATTCGGACGATAATTGTTGACGAACAGGCGCATCAATTGTTATCAAGCAGACTTCGGAAAGAGACAAGAAGAGCTGGCAAGACGACTTGCAAGATATTGTGAATCGAGAATTGAATATATTTTCCTGGACATGCACTGACATTCGAAGCCCCGAACTACTGCACCATATATGTACAGTAAGGTAGAGTATGCATGCGGCACTAAGGACATAGCAGACAATAGTGGGTATTAGATGTGCAAGTGCCAACTATGTAGCGGAGTGGTAATTAGAGGAGGTGGGGATGTAAGTAGTAGTATAGAACCAATGGAGGCATCAAATGCAGCGCTTAGGCCATGGTACGGTATGTATATGTAGTGATATCCGACAATTCATCTTGTTTTAGTGCCAGAAACAGAAAAGAAATCATAAAATCAACGAGTGGAAGAGACTAGTCCGCAATAAATGAAAGAAACCAAGACCTGCATCTATAGATTGCTCAAAAAGCGCCGAGGTTTTTACAGTTCCTATGATTCAATGTGTAAGCATTTATTGTTCAGTTTAATTTGTAGATAAAGAACGCACAATCATGTTCAGGTTACCTGACAGTAACCTGTTCTCCAAGATACAGCCATCAGGAATATCGATTCGTTGACCCTCATTGGCAACAACTAGAGACCGTTTAGCATTTTGCATTTATATTTAGTCGGTCATGGGCGCATACCGATGACAGTCCCACGAAGGGTGACATTGCGACCGAAGTACACATCACCAGTGACAGTCAAATGGTCAAGCTCCAAAATCTTGGGGATCTTCTTGAACCTCTTCTGGAACTGTTGAATCTGTACAACAAGGTTGTCAGCATATTCCGCAATGTCAGATGAGCGCGTGCACGCTTAAAATTATTACGCACCTTCTTGAAGTGATCACCAAGCTTGATGACTGGTGTAGTCTCGAACATGCGTTGCTCGTTCAAGATAAGCTGACCATGTTGCAACGAGTAGATGTCGCTCTTGATGAGAAGCAGATCTGAGCAGCTCTTGACGGGTAAGAAGCGCTTGCGAGGCACGTTGATGCCGTGAGCGTTCTTGAAGTGCTTGATGGCAGCACCAGCGGCGGTCTCCAGTTGGATGACGGCGTGTCCGTCGTCAGTGGTCTTGGGGTTAATGATGATCTCGAGCTCGAGACCCTCATTGTCCATGATACGCTTAAGCGCCTTCAGGTTGATCCAGAGATTGTTAGTGTTGAAAATCTTGAACTTGCGGACTAAATTTGCATTAGCTGGGCCACATTCTAGACCCGTAAAGTTGGCTTACCCGACTTGAAATCTTCAACGTGCTCCGAAGGCACCTGGGCGATTTCGAGAAGACGAATAGAGCCATCGTAGTCTAGGATAGAGGAATTAGTCGAGTTATGTCATTCATTTATTTTTGACTTACCAACGAGAGTTCCACCCTTAACGTCAGCCTTGGTCTTGTCGGTGACTTCCATGATGAACTCAGCACCAGTATCAATCATGTGTTGAAGGATGCCCTCATCAACGCTATACAAAAAAGATTAGATCGGATTATCGCATGGACAGATAACATTAGACTCACACAGCGCCAAGGTTATCAGAGTTGGACACAAAGAGATATTCTTTGCCCTCTGAGATCAGCTGGTCGAGGACGCCGGAGTGGAGCAAGGCGTTGTAGAGATCACCGTGACCAGGTGGGTACCAGTGCTTCTTGTCATCATCTGCGCGCTTGGGGCAGGGCAGAAGGGTTTCCTTGAAGATACGGGGGTATCGCGACTGATTGAACGTGGTAATGCGGAGCTGCTGGTTCGCGTACTTTTTGATGATACGCAGAGTGTCGTCATGGGTGTTGAACGACGTCATTAGAATGAGGGGGACATCGACGCGATGGGTGGTGTTGAGATGCTCAATCTGACGCACGGTGAGGTCGAGGAAGGTCATGTCGTCCTTGACCTCAAGGGCACTCTTTGCGCCGGTCATACCTAGAAAGGGGTCCATCAGATAACACGTCAGAGCGGGAGACGGGGCAAAAACGCACCCATGGAGGTACCGAGACCGCCATTGACCTTTAGGACGGCGAGCTTGTTGAGGTTAGTCGCGTCCTTGGGCTTTGGAAGTTCGCTGTAGGGAATAATCTGCTCAGCAGCAGGGGACTTGATGCGGTCCCAATCGCTGTAGAGGGAGTCAGGGGTCGCCAGCGGGCAGGTGGTTAGTGCACATACAGGTCGTCACTCTGCGCGCGCTCGGAGAGATAGCGGGTGAAGAGATAAAAGAAGGACTGCATCTCGGTGTCGAACGCGCGCTTGGTGGCGGGATCCTCGACGGTGGAGACGAGGCGGGAGATCTCGTTGCGCATGGACTTTGCGGCGACGCCGGTGGTGGCTGTCTTGAAGTCGATGTGGGAGGTGCCGCGGACGCGGGCGTTGAAGGAGTCACTGCGGGGCATGAGGGAGGACGACATACTGGAGAAGGACGTGGTATGAGGAGAAGAGAGGAATGAACGGCGAACCGGCGAACCTGTTTATATGAACCGGGGCGGTTGTTGTGGTAGAGATGAGCTGTGGAGCGGGGCGGCCGGAAGTCTGGCGCGGTCTGGGTCGGTGCTGTCGCTGGCGGTGGTCGGGCTCCTCACGAATCGGCTCGATTGCAGTGGGGGAGAGGAAGAGAGAGGACCGGGTCTTTATAGAAAACTGGACGCTGGGCTCCGTACACAAACGTGTCTGCATGCGCCGCCCTATTACGCCCCATTTCCTCTCTCGGCTTATATACCCAATTATTTCAACGCTTCTTATCATCAGATCTCCTTCCGATTATCCTCCTCCGCCTTCTGCCGTCCATCCTTAGCTCTGCACCCTCCCTGACACATGGCGCGTACTTACGTGAACCCGCGTCGTGGTCCAGATTCCCGTCAGTAATTTATAAAAAGCACACCGCCTTGACCAACCGACGAGGAACTATCACAGCCGTTGACATCTTCTCCTGAAATCATTATCATTATGGCCAGCATCCTGCTGTCTGAGCGTGCTACACCACTTCATCGTGTCCCAGCTGGACGTACTAATGGCTCCACCTGTTCTAGGGTGCTGCTTAGCCTCTGTTGCCAACAACCACGCCTCCGCCAATCGTTTACCGACGCTTCGCCGAGCCCATCGTCGGCAGTCATCATGTATTTCCATCAATGGAACGCCAGTGCGCTGTGAATCTGATCCCAGCAAACCTAGTATATATAGCTCGCCTGTCTTCGTCCATACCTTTCCGGACTCGCATCCTTTGTTGCTGATAGGTGCCCTAGTATGCTCGTTACCCATCCTCCGTCCATTCAGACCTCACGTCCGTCACCTGTCTCCGGGATGCAGTACATCAGTATCAATCCACGAATCCGTCACAAGCCTGATGGGATGTGAAAGCTGTAGTGGGATTAGAGGCGACGTGCGGGGATTGGAGGGTGTCAGAGCAAGGACCAGGAAGTCCTGTGCATACGCGTCCCGTTCAAAGTTGGGTATTGATCAACGTTAAACGCAGGGGATTTTAATTCGCCGGTGTGTAAGGGGTAAACGTTGAGTACAAAGCAGGAACGCAGAAAAAAAAATGTCAGCGTCAGGAGCAAGCAAAGGAACACAAAGATCACAAGAAACACATGTCCGTTGTTCTGGGCATGCAGGCAAACAAGCGAGGAGGAATCAGTGGACGGAGAGTGCTCACCTTGACCGTCAAACAGTTTGTACTAAAGCCACCCGAAACGACCTCTGCCCATGGCTTAATCTCACCTTGCCAATCCAGACACGCCTCGGTATCAAACTCGCAGTCGTCCGTTTCATCCGTATCTGAAGAATTTGCACGCCTTTTCCCGGGCGGGGTGGCATTATTAAACAGGGGTGTCCCTTTAGCGCCCGCCCTCTTCTTCGCCTTGTCCACGCCCGGCATACACACATCACGCCCGGCACCGACGTTACAATGATAACCCGACTCCGCAGCCGCGGGCGGGTCGTATGGCGGGACGGGCCACAGGTTGCCTATAGCGCACGGAAACGTCCTGGCTCGCCGCCGCCCGTTCACGTCCACAATTATTTGCCGCGCTATAGTTACGCGGATCGGCGTGTCGGCAAGAAGCATGCGGAATTCTTGTGCCTTACTCAAGTTGTGCTGCCGTCCGTCCGTCTGCAGAAGCGGGCAGTCCCGTGGAAGGAGTTCCCGGAGGGATCGGACGGTCGAGCAGAGTGTGAGGTGGAACGGGATCGTATCTGTGAGAGCAAACGTCTGGATGGATGGAATGAAGAGCTGTAGGTTTGGCAGGCAATGCGGCGGCGTGAGATGGTCGTGCCCAATAAAGTCGGATGATGAGATGGTTCAAGGTTATATCCACGGAAAAGGGGCGGAAAGTATGTTCATGCGGGTAAGATGAGCGAAGATCGTCAGTGTAATGAAAAAAATGGCCCAGATGATAGCATAAATAAAAGCTACTAACATGACATTCAATAGGCTTTATGAGACAGGGATATACGCTCTGCGGGCGTGTTCGAACATGCATAGTCGCCACGACCTGTAGCCATTCCTCTGGTACAGGTTTAATGGAAGCAAAGACGGTATCAAGCAATACAATTGGTCGATTAGGCCGTGTCCGTGGTCGGAATGTCAGCATTGTCGTGTACCTGTAAGTACAAGATCACTTTAATAAGCTGTTCCTTTACTTGACAGAACTATAACAGAAGTAAGAATTATAAACGAGAGAAAAGCTCAGAAGTTCGTAAGTGCAGCTGCGGGCGCTTACAGGGCCACAGGAATACAAATGGTACGTATTATGTAAAACGCAGTCACTGCCAGTAAAACAAAACGAAGACAGGACTCACGTTTTACTTGTCGTCCATGACGCCAGGTGATAAGATCTTGTTCTTGTGATTGTGATGCTGAGCGTGTACAAGATTCTGACGAACAGCGCAGGCACCCCTAGAAACGTTGCCTCGAAAGAGGGTGGTAGTTTCCACGCCTTACCTTCGCTGATGAATGACTGCGGAAACTGTACCTGTATAGGTAGAATCGAAGGGCATTTCTGTTCAGCTCCGGCGCCGTCTGGGTCTTGCGTGTTCTTCCACACAACTTGTGATATACTGCATAGCGTTTCAGAGTTGGAGCCCATGTCGGCTACTGACACACTCATTTGTCCAGTTAACTAGAGAATAACAATATTAATGAGTAATCCGTGGAAATCAACGAAGAGAATATAAAAACAAAGTTTCAACGGGCATGCCCATTTTGCTATGCAAATAGATAGGGTGCGACAGAGGATAGAGAATCATTGTCAGTCCTCCGACCACCTAAACTCCATCCGAGTGCCACAGGCAAAGAGCCGTACCATTTAAGCGCTTGAAATAAGGAAACCTATATACCTTGACAGATACGCGATCCACCTTCTCCGGACTGGTCAGGCCCAACTCGCCAATAATCCTGGCTCCGCGTCCGTACGTGGGTAATCGCACCGTAGGGTCCTGGTCACGGAGAATCAAGGTCGCCTGTGGCCACTTCCGAATAAACAGACCATTCTGCGTCGTGACTCCTGCACGCGGTGTGATCGCCACCGTCTCCTCATTTTCATTCGGCTGCGACGAATACGAGGGTGGCTGAGGCGCACTGGGAGCTGCTCCCTCAAAGACGAACGCCGCACCGTATTCGGGTAGTACTTCATATGTTGCCATAACCTAAAGAGATTGCAGACAGCGTTGCCAGTAGTGTATGGCCTGAGGAGAGTTGAGAGTACGTCGTAGAGTACACGGACAAGTTACGGGCGGGCGTGAAGGTGCAGGTTATAGCTTTATGTCAGAGGCTGAGAACTTCATGTCATGCACTGCCGGTCGTATGAGGGAGATTGTTATAAGTAATCATGCCTGTTGCAGGGAAGGTATATAAATTGCGGCCGGCGACGCTGTTTTTAGAATGGAGTGATCGCTTTTACACCGATAAATATAGTCAGGATGTTGGAATATGGGGGCTTCTTCCCATGAAATTCGGCCGGTCTGTGTGTCGACGTAAACTCAAAAATAGAGATTCGAGATAATTCGCGTGCGTTTAGTTTGGTCCGTGAAGAGGTGTATTTCATCCAGGTAATATGGCGACACAGGCTCCGCTGCGCGTAACGGAAGCCTTCGTGCGTCTGCAGTATGTATGCACGCGAAGGAGTAATAAAGTCGTGTTTGACTCGTGCTAGCATGTGGACTAACACGTCACTGGTTAAAAAACAGCTTCTCAGTGATCATAAACACGCATTTAAGAAGTTCTGAACAGACTGACAGCAGCTGCAATGAGTGTCGGCGGTTAAAGCGCCAGAAACGGCCTAGGAAGTTCATGGGTCTACGAGCCGACTACATGGAATCGTAGTTTCAGGAGAAATTAGGCTTGACGGACTGGTGCCAGTGGAGGGGGATAAAATTTGATCAGAGAGGGAAGTACAGTGCAACGCGCATGTCATTGAGGTCTAGAGACTAGGCAGGGCAGCAGAGAGTTGTCATTACATTCTTTGAACGTGATGGTTCGTGAAAGAAGTACCGATTGCGGCACTGGAAGTTAGATCAAAGATTTCATGAATACAGAAACTCCATGCGTTACATCCGGCATTGTTTGGCGGGGTGAATTCACAAAGAGAAGTCGAGATTATTACCGTTTAAGACGTTCATGAATCCCATTAAGTATGTCAAGTATACCATGCCGTATACTAAGTAATGTACTTTACAATATGTACATACATGCCGTCAAATGTCCGACGATCAAGCCGCATGCCTTTCTGCAAGAGGCCTACTTTTACCCAATTACAACCCACCAAGTAATAAATACAAAACAAGCTAGAGGGAAAATCGCAATGTCTCGGACATCTGATAGTGTTGTGGTGAAAACAGTGCGCCTACGAAACCGAAGAATTCTGTGTGCGCAAATACATGTTGTATCGCGTATGGATTCCCAGTCGCATGTGACGACTTTCTCTGCCTCACGTTTACGTCGAGATCCCTGTAGCACAAACCAACCCGTTGGTTTGGGACTTCTTGAAGTGAGATTATTATGCTGGTAGCCTGCAGTGAACCGCTGTGGTGACAAGGAAATACGCGGCACAGTTTTGTAGTTCGAACGGATACCGATATTGGTTTGAGGGGATTCTTCTATATCTGCCTGGAAGAGCACTTCATCGGAGTCTGTTCTAGGATGAAATGTTCGGCGAGGCGCTAAGAAGTTTGAAACGAGGACCACAAGAAGAGAGAGGGCGAGTAGGGGAAGATAAACCTCAAGGTATATTCTAATTTGATCCGGAAGCAAGCATGGTGCATCGGCGAGTGTTGGGGAATCTTCTGCCCGCAACTCCAGCGGCAAAAGAGACAAGAGTTGGAACCCAGGCCGACGAACATTCATCACCATGGACAAGGATTTGACCGTAATCTCTCGAATACTGTAGGGTAGTTGAGGAGGAATAGCCGGATGTACATACTCACAATAGTCATGATCATCACCGCTAAGTGCATAAGCTTTAATGAAAATTATTTCAGCCTTTACACGGGAAGACATACCTGAAGACTGCGACTGGGCTAAGGAACTGTAGAAGACGCTGCGAAGATTGTTTTTCTAGAATATTTTGGTATCCGGGCCCGACGCCAGGTCTTATTGAGCCACGTTCTCGTAGTGGACCACAGCTTCTACCATCTGGGCGATAAAGGGGTATATGACTAAACAGGACAATTGGGTCCTTGTGGTTTTCTGGTGTAGTATAATTAGACCGATGAAATAATTTTACGAGTTGGACACACCCTTTGCAAACTTTGTAACGAACTCTAGAGCCCCTCCTCGACGTGGAGTCCACTGTTGCAAAGTCTTTCTTTGTCCATGCATCTGAGCATCTTCATCGGCATACCCAGGCGAATCAAGTAGAATGAGACTATGGTTTGCGATTAAGACTTCGTGGTTTGGCAAACCAAAGTGCTCCACGTATCGACTGCGTGCATTTTGTGAAAATTGCATCGCTTTACCGAGTCTACAAGAAGTCATGAGGACTCAAAACGCATAGACTCTACTCAAACCTGCTTACCCAATATCATGATTCCCTGGAATATAATATTGTGGAATGGCTGGGTCTAGCCTGAAGATATCTGTAAATCTTGCATAGTACTGCTCGTATCTGAAGCATATATGGTTAATAAAGCATAGTATTTGAGAGTCAAATAGGACACACTCTACGTCGGACATTACGTTGCGGCCATTGTCCATCATATCTCCCAAGAAGACAACGACATCAGGCCGCTTCTTTACGGCGACTTGCCAATTCTTTCGCAAGTTGAGATCCACAATCAACCGGGTCAAATAAGCAGATAGTTTGCTTCGACTTGGATAGGAGTTGCGGTCTATGATCTGAGGGTCGGCTACAAGAAGGACACGGGCAGGTCGCGCTTGAATGATGTTGGAGTCTTTTCTGCTAGCCTATAAGCGGAAAACATATGGTTACTTTGGTCATATGTAGATCATGGAAGGGTCGTGAAAACATAGCTTACCATAGTCTGGTCAGGCCAAGCGCACGAGCGAACACTGGACGAGAAGGTTCCGTATTCATACCAAACGATGACCAAAACCCAGAAGACTCTCAGTGTGTTGACGACGCGACGCCTAGCGAGGAAGGCCATGCATTAGAAATTGAGATGGGTAGTCCCGCTGCTTTGCGAAAGAGGTATGTCGAAAAGTGAGATGTGGTTTTGTATTGCTGGCCGGAGAGTAGCACTTTACAGGTTAACCGTTAACTGTGAGAAAATGACATCTGATATTATTTCGCCCGATCTGCACATCACAGCCCCCGGGTCGAATGAAGAGGAGCGAAAGGAAGTAATAAAGTAACAGAAATAACGCCCTTCTCATAATCTACTGCAACTAACTTTCAAGAGCTCATTCCGTCCACAATCAATGTCGACACGGCGTGGAAAGGTATCAAGAAAATGCTACATGGGCATGGGTATTACTTTCCAGCACTGCACCATACTCCCCCCCAAGATGGATAAAGATAAAAAGAGGATCACAATGTAAGTACATACATTCACGCTCGAAAAAAGCTCGGAAACGAACAAAATGCCAGCTGCAAAAGCCGCAAAATCCTTATTTACAACGGACATCCGTCAATTTCCGTAGTAGCGTAAGAATTCAAATGCGGATGGTGAATACGTAGTATGACGGGGCGGAACACCAGGCTGCAACCGGTATTACTCAACAGCGGAAAGACATCAGTGCTGCAGAAACTTCTATTTCGTATATGTAGTGTGCAGAGAGACATGCTTTGCTCTACGAGTCTATCAATGATGGCTTCCGTGTGCGTCTCCGTGGTGATCCCCAAAGGAGTGTTGACCCTAGGGCAAAAGCTCAGTCTGCGGGTGTGCTCTCGACAATGATAGTACTTACGAGTAGCTTGGCACCGTCTTGTCTGTTAATGAGACATGTTAGGGACGAGAGTAATTCACCGTTGGGATTAGACAGACCTGGCACGGTAGAATATGAAGAACCACATTGACGCCCCAAGGGCCTTGGCCAAGAAGTTGTATCCTGCACCCGGGAGATGTGGGTGAAATCCTGGCGCTAATTCTCGTTCATGAATACAGCTTCAAACATCAGCAGTCAGTGCATACCACGCGCTCCGTGACCAGCCATAGCTTATAGTGAGTACGGGGAGAGGGAGTATTTGCGTTTATTTGCACGCGCAGACGCGATTAACAGTCGCGCTTCCCAGACCACGCTCTTTTTAACTTCCTCAAGTTCCTTGCCCTTTCCCCGCAAGTACGCGCTCTCAACAGCAATGGAAGGCAGCAAAAAGCGCAAGCGTGATATTAATTCTCCCAGAATCACGTACAACGCTGGTCATAGGACTTTTGACCGGTTATTCAAGGGTATGTCCTTGAACCAGGACGTGCCGGGCAGTTCACCAAACTTCTTAAATAGAGGACACGCTAGAGGGACTACGAGACGTCGTGCGCAAAAAATTGGGAGTCTCTACGTCTACTCCCATACATCTTGCTCAACTACGTGATGGTAAAACGGTCGACCTTGAAGACGGTGAGTTCAGTCCGAAGTCGCGTCAGGTTTAAATCTTAGTTTATTCCATAGACGATGACTTCGAAGCATTTGCGTCCTCTGCCTACTATACGTCAACTGCAACAGTTAGAGTTGCCGTTGGGAACGAAACAGAGACTGATGCAAATGCCACTGAGATACCGAAAGAAGTGGTAGGCCTTCTTCGCATTCTGCTTAGTCCGACATCTGCAGCGTTACTCACACCTTGCTCCAGTCAGAGGATGGTCCCCCCAAGAAGAAGAAGAAGAAGAAGGAGAGGAAAAAACATAGCGATGCAGTCGAGCACTCTGATATGCCAGAACGTCCAGATATTCTCGCCACCGGGGATTCTCAACCTCTGCAAAAAAATCGCCGCGTGTCATTTCATGAAACTATTGTACCTCAACCTTCTGTTACCCAAAATCCGATTGTCGCGTCTCCTCAGGAAGTTGAAAGCTCGCACCGGAAAGACATTATTACATCAAGCGCTCAGGACGTTCCATTGAGCGAAGAAGCGGAGCTAACCACACAAGAGAAACGCAAGAAAAAGAAAAAAGAGAAGTGGGAGAAAAAAGAAAAAGAACGTGCAAAGCAGAAGGAGCTAAGTACGGAACTTTCTTCAAAAGATGATACTCCTGTAGACCCGGAACCCGAAAAGAAGAAAAAGAAAAAGAAAAAGAAGACGACAGATGACAATGACGAGCCGCATTCAGCATCCCAAACTGCAGATGTGGTCCCAACAGAAAAATCTGTGGGTTCTGGAAAGGCGGGGAATGGGAACGCTTTAAATGACGACGCTCCGCAAAAGAAAGCGTCGAAAAGGGCGAGGGATATAGAACCTGACAATGATGGGACTTCAGGCGCAGAGGGAACGACCAGTCAGAAATCTTCCGCCGCTCAAGAAATGGCCCTCAAATCCAAAGACACGAAAAAGCAAAAAAAGGCTCATATCGGTTCCGTGAATATAACTGTCGAAGCGGTCAACGCCACACCACAGTCAGACGAGGCCAAAGCTGTAGAAGCAGCAGGTACTCCGGTTACCAAAACTACAAAAAAAACAAGGAGGAAGTCGGATGCTCAAGCATCAGTAGCTTCATTAACCGCTGCATCCGAACCTTCGCCCGAGCAGACTGGACCTGAAGAGCAAAATGGTTTGTCTTTCTATACAAACCGAATTGATATATGTTTGATTTAGTCTTCAACCTAGTCGCTGCACAAACTGTCGATGTTGAGCCCACTCAGCGTGAGTTTTGATATTCCACATCATTTCATGTTCTGTCTGATCTGTAACTCAGTTGATGCCTCTTCGAAGTCGTTAGCAGAAGGTTCTTTTAAATAGCTTATATATCATAGAAAATTTAAACTAATAGTAGAATCAACACAGTCAAAGCATCTAAGAAGGCCACGAAGAAAAAGATGGGTGGCTCTGAATCTACAGGCAACATGGAGAGTAAGTCGCTACTGAATGTTTGGAGTATAGTGATTACTTCATTAAATGTTCATGAATAGGCATCAAGCAGGACGCCCGAGCGTTAATGCAAGCTATCTTGGCTCGCAAGGCGGCGTCTCAGCCTCCACCATCTACCCAAGTCGTAGCCAAACCTGTTACAGCAAGTGTTTCTCCGTCGACTGCTGTGAAATCTGCAAAGGAGGCATCATCGTCCTCCGTGGGGAAGGCAGCTGCTCTCGTTGAGCCAGAATCGATCAGTGCCGCTCCTCTATCTCGGAGAGGCAAGGCTACTACTGCATCGTCATCAAAAGTGCAGCTTTCAAAGGCTACTAAAGACAGCAGTACGACGTGTCCTATATGCGAAGAAGACGGACACATTAGATCCAAATGCCCTATTGTCAAGAAGGGTATTAAAGCTATGCAGAAGAGAATAGTTGAGCTTGAAAAGGACGATACACCTGAGGAGGTCCCGGGTGCCCGCGCTGAGCTCATCGCTGAAATGCATACCCTCATTGAGGGAAAAAGGAGAAAACCAAAAGCAACGTTAGCAACTGCTTCAACGACAGAACCCCAGGAAGATGAGGGTGATGCTCCTGCTTCCGCTGTCAAGTCAGTTGCTGATGCCTTCGCTCCGTCTACTACGGTTAACGTCGTATCTCCCCTCTCAGCGGGAATGTCGAATGATGTACAGATATCAGCCCAAAAGCAGACCCTTCCACGACCTGCATTATCTGCAAAAGCTATTTTATCTTCCCATTCTGCATCTACATCCACCAAGTCTGTTCCATCTACCAAACCTACATCTCTTTCTCGTCCACCGCCGTCCACCCAACCGTTTCCACCTCCCCAATCATCTTCATCCACTGAAGCATCTCCATCCATTGAATCACCCTCATCAACTAGACCGTCCCCATCTACCCAACCGCCGCCGTCTACACAACCGCCTTCATTTACTCAACCACCGCCATCTACTCAGCCCCGACCTGCAAAGCACCCCTTTGACTTTAATCAATCCCCGCTTTCTGTACCTTCAAAAAAGCTGTCCCAGAAAGCCAAAGCCGTTCGACCCAGCGATGCCGCGCTCTTTCTGACCTCGTTTGATCTCTCGCTCGCTAATGGCAGCTTTGCTGCTTTAGGCGATATTTCAGCGTACACAGACCGTGATATCGAGGAGCTGATACGCGGTCCTAAGTTGACTTCAAAAGATGTTCCATCAGAGGATGAAGAAGTGAGTGTGGACGATGAGGAGCCTGTTGCAATCGAGGAAGATGACGTTGTCATTCGAGGACCTCGTAAATCAAGCCAAAGGGATTATCCGAGCTCCTCCGATGAAGGGGATGAGGAAGACGATGATGTCAGCCCTGAACGTACTGATTCAGCCACAACGGAAGACAGAGAGGTGGTTCTTATCACCTCCGCGCAGACGCCAAGTACGGAAGGATCTGATGAAGAGCCTGCTGAAAAGTCCTTCCATGATTTGGATGCGACGAATACATCGCGTTTTTCATCCGTAGGAAATGCTGGAGATATTGCTGCGTTGGTCGCTATTCATGCCGATGTAGACACTCCAACTCCAACTTCTTCGAAACCAGCACTTCGTAAGGCTAACGACGACTCCGAGAGCACGGATAGCCAACAAGACGACATGCCAGTACCTACTGTGACTCAGTCAGTAGAGGAATCCGATATTGAAAACGCCGATCCTATTGAGAATGTGGAAGCACCTTCTTCTCCTCCCGCTGAATCAATCGCGTCGGATGATGAATCTGTAGTGCCCAAGGAGTCTACGCCGAAGGTGGTTACGCGCACGAGGAGTCAGAGGAACAAGCTTGCCCACGAAGTATCGCAGTCGCAGCCAGAACCAGATGTCGAGGATGCAACTTCCAAAGCTGAAGCAGGGCGTCAGACGAGAAGTCGCAGGAAAATTAGTGAACTTCCTATTCCCCCTGTTCCTAGCGTGCGCCCTACTCGCGCCGCTGCAATCGCTGCACCTCCTCTGATTACCCCTACTCCCAGGACAACTCGCCTGCGCACCCGTGCAGTAAGTCAGGCGGTCGAAGAAGAGCAGACTGAGGTTGCTCCTGCTAAGACCGCGTCCAAAACACCTGCTCGCGCTGCCAAGACGCCGTTGAAGCCAGTATCGAAAGCTGCAGGGAAATTTACTTTGCAGTCGAAGACGCCAGTCAAGCCTCCGTCAAAAGTTGCAAGTAAACCATCAGCTGCCTCAAAACCATCCGGTACCAGGAATACGCGTGCCAAGAGGCTGGCAGCTGATCTCGAGTCAGCTGAAGAGGATGCAGAGATGGAAGAAGGCCGTAGCGCCCCAGAAGAAGCAGAGCAGAGTCTCGCGACGTGGGATATCCTCCCAAACACTCAAAGCAACCTCTCGCAACTGGAAAGCGAAAATACCATGATGGTAGATGAGCTGATTTCGAGCCCTGCTGCTTCTGGTAAGGCGAGTTCCACTCAGCAAACTCCTTCTCAAGCTCCGTTGTTCATATACAGCGAGACTCAGCAGTCCTTCCCTTATTCACAGTATCCGGTTGAGTCAGAACGCCCTGCGACGCCAGCATCCGACTCCGATGACGCGATGGAAGTAGCTGATGCCATAACTAAAGGTCCGAGGGTGTCGAGCACCTTCCGGGGCCTCTTGCAGATTGCAAGGGAGTCTAACCTTTTTGCCAGATATTCGCTACCGTCGGCGAATGCTAGCCAACAAGAACCGTTTGATTTATTTGGGACAAATGGGAAGGACGACGACGACGACGACGAAGAAACCGAGGCATCGGGGTCGGATGACGACAAGGCCCCCTCTCATATTCCGGATGGCCGGATCGCTGGGGCTAAGGTCAAGGGGCGGAGGTAAAAACAGGTAAA
The DNA here is from genome assembly GCA_028532985.1 of Stropharia rugosoannulata. Classification (NCBI taxonomy): domain Eukaryota; kingdom Fungi; phylum Basidiomycota; class Agaricomycetes; order Agaricales; family Strophariaceae; genus Stropharia; species Stropharia rugosoannulata. Next base: position 1,896,615 of record JANCIK010000001.1, on the reverse strand, counting down.
AACACAATCACATCAAAATCACATAAATTATTGCCGCTTTTCTTGTGCTTTCTTGCTGCGATTATACATAATTTGCTATCGTCCATACATAATTGGTTCTGTGGGAATGGCTTGTATGCATAGCTTAGCTTTCGTACTACATGTAGCATAGACATCTTGCTCGCTTATTCCGAGAATCGAGAAGAACTGCCTCGTTCAAGTGCCGAATTGAATTGGGTGCGGTCGGTACTTCGGCCTAAAAAGACGCTTATGTCATCAGCCACAAAGATCAAAAGGACGAGAGAATTTTCGCAACGCCTCTTCATTCACCCCTCCTGCTCCTCTTTCTGCCCTCCAAGGAGACTCCCTCCATTGTTACATGATCTTCACCCAGAACACCAGGGACGAGTACGTGGCCCGCATCCTTCTCACAGCAGTGCATTATGTTGACGAGCACTTCTCATAGCTACCTCAGTGACCTCGTATTTTCTCTCCTGAACTATTAGACGCAGAACCCACTGTCCACTATGTTTGCCCGTTATCTCGTTCGCGTCCCCGCTCTTTCCCGAGGTCTCGCTACCCATGCAGGCCCTGCCCTTGCGGTCCCCGCCACCCTCCACCTCAAGTCAGGCCAGTCCTTCCATGGGAAGTCCTTTGGTGCTCCCAGGAGCATTTTTGGAGAGACTGTGTTCTCCACTTCTATTACCTCCTGTGCGTAAATTAACGCATCATATCCAACCTTCTTTTATCTAATAATGGCATAAACAGACACCGAATCAATGACTGATCCCTCCTACCGCGGTCAGATCCTAGTTTTCACCAGTCCGCTGATTGGAAACTATGGTGTCCCCAACAACAACGCACCCTTCGATTCGCAGGATGTTGGCGTCTATCTCGAGTCACAGAACATTCAGGCTGCTGCGATCATCGTCGGAGATGTCGCTGAGAAATTCTCACACTACAAGGCTGTCGAGTCACTTGCTGCTTGGTGCAAACGTAATAACGTGCCAGGCATCACTGGCGTCGACACTCGTGCCATCACCACCCTTCTTCGCGATCAAGGTACTACCCTTGGACGCATCGCCGTCGGCGCAGAAACTGCCCTCCCTGCTCCCGCTGCCGAAGAGTACTGGGATCCCTCCCAAGAAAATCTCGTTGATCAGGTGTCAACCAAGGAGCCGTACGTTTTGAACCCTAATGGAAGCATCAAAATCGCTGTCCTGGACTTTGGCGCTAAAGCGAACATTCTTCGCTCCCTCGTCCGCCGCGACGCACAAGTCACCGTCTTCCCATGGAACTTCGACTTCAACGCCGTTAGGGACCAATACGATGGTCTCTTCTTGACCAATGGACCTGGAGATCCGGCTCACTGCATGGAGGCTGCGCTCAAGTTGCGCAAGACTCTCGCTGAGTGGAACAAGCCTATCTTCGGTATTTGCATGGGTCACCAGGTTATTGGCATGGCTGCTGGACTCGATGCGTACCGCATGACCTTCGGCAACCGTGGTCACAACCAGCCAGTCCTTGCCCTGGCATCCTCTGGGTCGATCAAGGCTGGGCGTGTCTATGTTACCAGGTTTGTACCATCTGTCTACAGAGAATGGTTCTTAAATTAACTGTGTCAATTCTTATAGCCAAAACCATCAATATGCATTGAAGCTGCAGGAGCCTTTCCCAGAGGGCTGGGAGCCTTTCTTCATCAACTGCAATGACTCTTCGGTGGAAGGCATCAAGTCTACTGCGGAGTCTGGCAAGAAAGTCTGGGGTGTCCAATTCCACCCTGAAAGTGCTGGAGGACCTCTTGACACTATTGAGGTTAATTTTTCTCATTCATAACGTCCATGAGACATTGACTGACATTCAACTAGATGTTCACCGACTTCGTCACCGAGTGCAAAGCCCACAAGGCTCAGTACGGCGAACTCGATGCTAGCGTGAACGCGACCGTTGATTCGGTGCCCTTGGAGATGCCTGTGAAGCGGGCCGCCGTCGCTGCCACTGCTTAAATAAAGAGAGAAATGATCTAATGTTTTCTGTGTATGTTTTGAATGCCTGCTATGTTTCTTGTATGTACTCCAATGATAGACAACTATTTATGTGTATGGTGCGCAGTAACATTGTTGTGGCTGAGGCGTCAAGTGGTCATGATGTAGTAACGCGTGACTTTGCGAGATCATGGACCCAACAGTGATCTTCCCCTGACTTGAATCATAACCATATCCCATCCAAATGAATTTTCTCGACACATACGATTTGGAAGCTACTAGGTCAGCTACGCCGAACCCAAACGATCCTGTACCGGCGACGCCACAGCCATCTTTGAATGAGGAAGTAAACCAGGTAATAGGCCAACTTGGCCGTTTCTGGGGCGGATTCAGAAAGCAGGTCCGCTGTGTTCTCTAGTCGTGCATTTTTGGCACCATGGCTCACCACTAGGTCCTCCAATTGATCCTGCTACTTTCAGAGCCAAACGGTGCTCGAGGCTGCCCGCAAAGACCTCACCCAGGCCGTCTCACAGGTGCAGAGCGAGTTGTCGAAGGTCACCACGGGAGAGGTGTTCCAGCCGCAAGCATCGACTTCGACTTCGACGTCGGACACACCGGAGGCTGGCACGAGCCGTGGTGTAGACGCTAGCGAGTCGATAAATGAGAAAGCTGCTGAGGCCAGTACAGCCGCAGTCGGCGAGAAGGAAGGCGAGGCAGGACCTGCATCAGGCTCCACGGCGACGCCCACGACTACCTCCCCGGGCGAGCCGACCACCTCTTCCTCCCCTCCTCTTCCTAATGGCCCTACCACAGGCAGCACACTGCTCGCCCGGCTACAGGCGGCGCTCCCGCCGGCGATCGTGACGGCCGTGCAGACGAACCTGCAGCAAACGACCGAGACGCTTGCGCACACCACAGAAGCTCTGCGCGCGCAGACGGGGGACACACTGCGCGCTGCGGCAGAAGGGCTCGACCTAGCGCGGCTGCGGGGCGAGCTCGCGCGCGTGCAGGGCGTCACGCTCGCCCAGGCGGAGGAGTACGCACACCGCAGCGAGGCGCTCTTACGCGAGGCCGTGCGCGAGGCGGGCGAGGTGCTGCGCGACGCAGTGAAGGTGCTCCCGCCGGAGGAGGGCGGCGCGGGTGCGCAGGGGCTGCCGCTGATGTGGGACGGGGCGGACATGTGGATGCTACCGGCGGAGGGCGCGGGTGAGGCGCCCCGGCGGACAAGCGAGAGCTCGGCGCGCGGACTGGTGGCTGGTGGGGAGACGTCGAGCGCGGTGGCAACGCGGGCGGAGGCGCTGCTCCGTCGCTTGAAGCACGATCCGGATATTGTGCGGCATGACCCCGAGGCGGAGGAGGGCGTGAAGGAGAAGTATGTTAGCTGGAAGGGGAAGGAGGTGGATACGCTCGATGGTGGCGTTGATGGTGCAGAATGGAAGGCGAAGATCGATGCGATGCTTGAGGAGCCCGTCGATGGGCCCGCGCTCAAGCAGCTCGAACAGACACTTGGTATGTCTCTAGCTATTTCTGACGCTGAGCATCTCTGACTCGCAATTCTTAGTTCCCTCTGAAATGACCGCTACTTCGTTCTGGCTGCGGATATTCTTCCGCACACACCAAATCCGTTCAGAAGAAGAAAAGCGCAAGGCTCTTATACAGAGTAAGTACTTTCTGATAAGTTTCAGCTGAGAATCTGACAGGTTATAGGTACGGCTGAAGATGCGGACGAGGACTTTAGCTGGGAAGATGATGAGGACGAGGTCTCTCCGACAAGCACCAAACCAGCCAAACCCGCCGCTGCCGACAAAACAGTGGCTCAGTCTCTGGCGGTGCCATCTACGGGCACACCTGGGACCGGCACCCCGCGGGTCAGCAGCGAAGACAGCTTTGACCTGGTGTCAAGTGCCAGCGCCACTGGGGAGGACATCAAGCAGAAATCCACAGCACAAGAGGAGGACGGAGACAGCGACTGGGAGTAGATCAAAATCAGGTCTGTTTGTTACATGTATTTTTATTAGATTGCGGTGTACATGAAAACAGGAGTGATAGCATTACAATTATCAACTAGGAAATTGCGGATGCGATTATGTGAGGAGGAGACCCAGGATATACAGTGAGCCGGGAATGAGACTGAGTTTGACTAGAGTTCTGAGCCTCAGCTGCAGCATGTGTGGAAGGTATAGGTCTCGGTAGGCAATGGCGAACCGCCAGTGCCTCAGTAGGGTACTAGCTCGAGTATCAGCTTGCAATTGCGTGTCAGCGAGAGTGTAGTATACCTGTACCAGGGCCTTACCATCGACATCGCATACGTCGCGCAGAAGAAATCGACGAGCGCCAGGATGAGCCTGGGCAGCGAGTACGGGCAGTATATCTCCATCAGCGTCGGCAGGACCAGCCTGAGCAACGGCATGTGGTCGTGCACGAATATTACTACAATCAATAGGTGAACTCTTCAAGAGCAGCAAGAAAGAGGGGGGGACTTACTGGTACGCGTTAGGACTGCGTGCACCCACCGCTTCGCCGCGCTCGTCCAGGGCAAACGCACGCGGATCGGCAGGAGGCCGCCCAGGCGCACGATGCACGCCTCGACACCGTCCAGTAGATGTGTAGTCCACGTCTTGAGCGCCGCGTTCCACGCCGCCCGGCGCTCAGCAGCGCGCTCCGCGTCCGCACGGGTGTTCCCGCCCCTCCACGACTCTTCGTCCATCTCCAACACGAAATCAATCTGGTGCGTGTACCGATCCCCGCTATCCTCGCCCTTCTGTCCCTTGTACTTCTCTTTCTTCTGGGCGATGCGCACCAAATCCGCCTCGCTGACCGCCCACCGCCGCCGGTGGTGCTCATCCTCGCGCACGAGCCACGCGTGCGCGCTTTGCAGCCTGTGAGCAGCGCGCCTGCCTGTATCGCGCGCATGGATGTACTCCTCATATACCTTCGCCGAGACGGAGTACATGGCGGTGCGGGACGCCTTGATTAAGGCGTGCCAGAGCGCGCGCACGAGGTCGGTGGCAGCGTGCGCGAAGTACGCGGTTGCGTCGCGCACGAACTCTACGGGGGCGGTATACACGATGTCGATTACTGCTTTCGCGAGGGCGACGGCATCTGGGAGGCGTGGGGTGGTGTGTCTATCGAGGTGGTAGTAGAGGTGGAGCGGCGGGAAGCCTGGGACAAGGAGCAGCGGTGGAACACGTTGTGCTGAGTCGCACAGCGCGCATTGTGGTCCCGGTGGGCGGATGGGATGTGGTGGGATGTTGTCTGGCGTCGTTTCCTTTATCCCTGGAGAAGCGAACCAGAGGTGCCTGACTAAAAGTAAAAAGCAGGTGTGTCAGCATGGTGCTCAGCACTCAGCGCTGTTCTCTAGGGAAATAGGACTTACTACCGGTCTTGACGAACTGGTCGTACAGCTCCCGTACTAGTAGTAGAGCGAGAAACGCGGGATTCGGAGTCAGTGTGCGTTATGGAAGTGAATGAATACACGCACAGGACAGAGCGCCGCCGTGTCCGCTGCTGTTCTGCACGGCGGCGTGTAGGGAGAGTAGGGTGACGGTGAAGATGAACGCGCTTGCGCCGCGGAACAGGCGCATCTGCGCTAGTACGACTGTCTATGCACTCTGCGAGGTGTATGGCCAGTGCCGAGTGCACTATGCAGAAAGTACTAAAAGTTGGGCGTGCGGTGGCTGACCGCGTTGGCCAGGGGCCTGCGCAACAGACTGCGGTCTGCTGCGAAGTAGTAGGCTGGGACTAGGACTGCTGTGTACATATCTACAGCACATACTCGTGCATGCCAGCCGCGGGCGCTTCTCTCGGCCAGCTATATTGGGCTGAGCGAGTCCTTTGCGGTGCTATATCTGGTTCTGATAGTAAGTATAAGTCATCGTGCATGATGCACTCAGAAATAGCAGCTTAGTCCCGGGCAATTACGGAGTGCTTAATTACTTACAAGTTACGTTGAAGTTTGAAGTTTGAAGATGCGAACCGAGCATGGGCGCTTATTTTCGGCAAACTATGGAGTGCCCCGATTGACCGGTCCAGATACTTAAGTGATGGTACCGCACTGGCATCGACGCGCGACTGTTTGCAGCGAATTACTTATTAGACATCAGACGCTAAGCGCTAAGCAACCACTACGCCAGTGCCCCTGGACCAAGGGCCAATATTGGCACAGCGATCTACTTCATCAAAAAAACCAGAGAGTATCCGGTTGACCAGCACCAGCGGCGGGTACCGATGCGCGACCCGCTCGCCTACATTACGACGACATCGTAGCCGGGTTTCTCAGATATATCAAAAAAGAGAAAGGCAAGAAACAGGTACAGGTTGTTCATATTATACACCCAAGTCATACACACATGCACATATACAATAGCGAACGAGACTCAGCAGCTTCAAGAATTCGGCAACATAGATACTTCATACTCCAGAACTTGTAATCTTCCCCTTGTTCGATCCACACAGTGCAAAGTCGTGGCGGTTTGACATACATTTACGACATACCGAGGTCGAAGGCGGGAAAATCGGGAAATATGAGCCTGAATATGTCGACGAGGATGGGGGCGAGGGTGGGGCTGATTGCTGGCATGACAAGACCCAGGATCAGAGACACCACCCGCTTGAACACCCACGGGTGCCGGCGCGCGAGTTTGCCTGAGTAGCACCAGGGCATCATAAGTAAGTGAGTTTTTCAAAATGATAATAAAAGAAAGGAGTAACAAGTTAATTCAGTGGTCGGAAGGAGATGAAAAGAGAAGGGGGGGAAATATATAACAGGGAAGATAAGTAGAATACTGTACCATTTCGAATGGTTCGTCCAGGGGGGGGGACATGGGACACCGTGGACGAAATTTTTGCCCCGCCACTTTTGGAAGGACCCGGGACAACCCAAAAATTTCGTCCAAAAAATTTCGTCCAGCGAGTTTTTTGTAGGGTTAAGCCAGTTTTTGGAGTATGGTCTCAGCCAATTTCAAAAAATTCTTCGTGCACTGGGCTTGGGACACGGGACAAAGCACCGATTTCGTCCACGTACATGGCCCTTGGGACATGGGACGGACGAACCATTTAAAATGGTACAGTATAACTTGAGCAGGTGAAATTTAAAAGCTGGAGGGACGTACTAGCGAGAATGAGCACCCTATAGATATGCGGCTTGACCGTGCCAAAGTCCCGCCGCACGTGCTCCTCGAGCACGTCCCACAGAGCAAAGACGCGCACGATGGCGTCCACTGGTTTTGCCCTCAACCACTGATCGGACGACGACGGGAGCACAAGCGCCTTCAACTGCAGCTGCTCGTGCACGCTCTTGAGCTCGCGCTCGATATGCGCCATTAACACAGGACCGGCCCTCGCTGACTGGGACTGGGGCGCGACGGCTGAGACGACAACATCGACGGCGGCGGCGACATCGCGCTGCGCGCTGGCGTACCACTCCTGCACGCTGTCTACAGTACGCTGCGCCTCGGCCCTGAGCACGACGGCTTTGCTCTCCACGTCGCCGAGCTCGGCACCGACAGACCCCGCGAAGACGAGGACGTCGCCGAGCGCGTTGTCTGCGACTGCTTTGGCGCTTGTGAGTGAGTCTGTGGTCACTGGTGGTGTGGTTAGTTATGGTTGACAGTGACAGTGACAGTGACATTGTTAGCTCTGGTGTGGTACAGTAAGTATACTGCTGATGGTTTACTTTCTGTGTCTTTGATTACTGCGGTGGTGGTATCAAGCGTATATGAGCACCGGTCGGAGAGGGGGAAGGGAAGACATACACGAGTTAGAGATGATAACCACACTGGGCTCCACGTGCGCGAGGGCGGTGAATATTGTATGGAAAAAGCTCATTCTCTCTGTCCTTTGTTGTGGTTCGTGGAGAGGTAGAAAGGAAGGTTAGAGAAACGTCGGTTCGCCTTTCCCTCGCCCCTCGCGTCGTCTCGTGCTTGGGCGCTTATTTTCGGTGAGCTATATTTAGCCTTCACTCGCTCGGCCGGGATGCCGGTGGCCGTGGCGGGCTTGGGTGGGTTGAACTTTGCGGCGAGGCAGATAATAGTGTGAAAGGGCGTCGAAGCGATTTTGTAGTCTGGTTCATATAAAGCAAGTAGTATACATACATTTTCAGAGCAAGTCCAAGTCCAAGAGGCGCGTTGTACAGTATACATAATTAACCTAAGAGAAAGCTACCAAAAATGATCTATTTACTCATACAGGCCACCGTGACCAACTTCAACCAACTTGTTGCCAGTGAGACCTTCACAAAGACCATGGGTGAGCTACCATGGTGGCGAATTACCCGGGAAGTCAAAGTCAGGAGGGTCGTTGAATATCAGCGAGAAGATATCAAAGAGGATGGGGGCGAGGGCGGGGCTCATCCCTGGCACGATAAGGCCCAGGATTAATGACAGCGTTCTCTTGAACAGCCACGGGTGTCGGTGGGCGAGCTCGCCTAGATAAAGTAGTACGAGGATATCATCAGTTAGTTACTGAAAATATCAAAGGCAGAGAAAGAAGGCAGTACCAGCGAGCACGAGCACCCTATGTATATGTGACCTGACCGCGCCAAAGTCCGCCCGCACGCGGTCCTCGGGTGCTCCCCACAGCGCGAAGACGCGTACTATAGCGTCCTCAACCGCGTTGAGGATGAGCGTAACGTCCGCGTTTAACTTTTTCTTCCGCCGATTTTCCCCCTCCTTATGTCCGCTGTCGTTGTCGTTGGACTGTTTCTTCCCACCAGCACTGTCCTTATTCTTATTCTTATTCTTCTTATTTTTACGGTTACCTGCAGGGCCACCCCCACCTTCCTCCTCCTCCTCACTAGAAATCGGCTCTCCGATGGCCAGCGTCTTCTGCAGGTGCTCGTGCACACCCTTGAGCTCGCGCGCAAAGTGGGCCATTAGCGCGGGGTGGGCATCCTTTGAGCCTGGTGATGCACCTGTGCCTGGTGGGGGTACGACGGCGTTGACGACGTCGAGTGCGCGCGTGTACCACTCCTGCACGCCGCCGACGGTGCGCTGCGCGTCCGTCCAGAGGGCGGCGGCCTTGCTCTCGGCGTCTGCGAGCTCGGACCCAACGGAGCCGGTGAAGACGAGGGCATCGGCGAGCGCATTGTCTGCGATGGTCTTGGCGCTTGTGAGTGAGTCTGCGAATTAGTGTTAGTCGATAAGAGGTGGCTCGGGCTCTGCCAGGTCTGGGCACCTTTTGCGCCTTTGATTACTGCGGTGCGAATGTGAGCGGGGGGGCGCTTGGACGATGAGGGAAGACGTACAAGAGTCAAAGTCGATGACTACGGACTGTGCGTGCACCTGCACGCAGCACGCGAGGGCGAGGGCGGGGTATATTGCGTGGAGGAGGCGCATTCTGTCTGCCCTCAGGTGTGAACCGTGGAGATTGAGAATGAGAAAGGAAGGTTGATGAAAGGTTCGGGCCTGAGTCTCGTGCTTGCGCGCTTATTTTTAGTGTACTATGTTTAAGCCCCGATGGCGGGGCCGGGATGCCGGTGGCGAAAGGCAAGGCAGAGGGACGACCAAGGTCAACGGTCGAGTCGTATAGTCGAGTCCATAGTTGAGCTAGTGACTATGACGACTACGGACTGTGAGATTCGACTGCGACTATCAATTTTGGGAAAGAGTTCCCACGGGCACAGTGAGTGGATAAGGACGTCATGGTCAAAGTTGGTCTGGTGTTGACCACGATGGGCGACATCCGGCACTTGACGCTGCTCGCCCTCACCGCCGTCCTGCTCGGGGGCACGGCCTATTCTGTGCTCTACAGCACCTACCTCGACACGTCCGACCCGCTCCTGGCCCACCTGCCCCACAAACTCTCCGCCACCCACTACTTTGCGAGCAAGCACAACGCTCTCAACGTCTTCTTCATCAAGCGCGCCTGGGGCTGGACCGCTGCCGTCTTCCTCGCCTCCTACCTCACCGCCCCGCCCGCACCCCGATCCCGATCCCACGCCCTCAGGCGCTTCGTCCTGCTCACCCTCCTCTGGGCTCTCTTCACCCGCTGGTTCTTCGGCCCTGCCCTGCTCGACCGCCTTACCCTCCTCTCCGGCGGCGACTGCCTCCTCATCCTCCCCGGTGCCGACGCGCCCCTCTCCGTGCCCCCTGCGCACTGTCACGCCCGCACGCCCCTCGCACCCCACACCCACCCCGACCTCTTCGCCCTGCCCCCCGGCACCGCCAGTGCCTGGGCGCGCGATGCTGCTGCCAGCGTCGGATGGAGCGGCATCCCCCGCATCCGCAGCGGCCACGACGTGTCCGGCCACGTGTACCTCCTCACTCAGGCCGCCCTCTTCCTCGCCGACGCACTCCGCCCGGCCCTCCGCCCGCCCCCCGGTACCCCCCGCCCGTCACTCCTCCACGTCGGCGCCCTCGGCGCCCACATTACCCTCCTAGCTCTGTGGCTCTTCGCCGTCGGCACCACCGGTGTCTACTTTCACTCGCCATTCGAAAAGCTCACTGGATACCGTAAGTCCTCCCGCCCCTCTCCCTTTTTTTTTTGTGCTTACGCGTCCCGCAGTGTTCGGCGTCGCCGCATTCGCGCTGTCCCAGCTCGTCTAAGCATTTGTATGTACTTGGGGAACACGGATATAATTTACATATACAGACAGACCACCTAATAAATGTACATGTCCCACAATATATAATCTGCCAATGTTCTGCCTACACCACGCCTGCCCGACCAAACGCAGCCGCGAGCCCACTCGCGCCGAGCGCCGCCGGGTCGTCGACGTACACAACGCGCTTGAAGACGTGCCCGCGCCGTGCGAGGTCGGCGATGACGAGGGCGCGGTACGCCTCGACGCCCACGAGCGACCCGCCCAGGCACAGAGCACTGTCTTCCGCGCACACATCCCCGCCCGTGCTCGCGAGCATCCCCGCCGTCTGCTCCGCCAGCTCCCGCGCGCCGTCCTGCACCACGGACAGCGCGAGCGGGTCGTGCAACGAGAACGCCGCGGAGAAGACGAGCGGGGCGAGTGTCGATATCCGTTTCTCCCGCGGGAGGCGCAGTGTGGTGCTTTCATTGCCAGCGTCGTCGCCGGCGTAGACGCCCGTGAGCACCTCCATGACGCTCTGCGCGCCGTAGTGCGCCAGGACACCGTCCACGAGCGGGCCGCGAGCGAGGGCGTCGCCGCCTGCGTCGTACGCGCGGAGGACGGCGCGCAGTGCGAGGCGGCCCAGCGCGAACCCGCCGCCCTCGTCGCCGAGGATCCACCCCCACCCGCCTGCCCGCCCGCGCTCCACCGGGGCGCCCTCACCACCACCCTCCGCCCGGGTAAACGCAACCGCGATCGACCCCGTGCCCGCGATGAGCGCGACTGCATGCCGCACGTCCGCGTGCATCCGCAGCGGTGCCGCGAGCAGCGCGGTGTCGTTCGCTACTGCTAGGCGCGGCGACCCCGCGGGGAGGCCGAGGAGCGCGGCGAGCGGTGGGAGGATGCGCGCGATAGCGAGGGGGGAGTCGGCGCCGGAGATGCCGAGCCAGGCGGCGGTGAAGGCGTTGGATACCGTTAAGGTAGAGGTGGAGGTGGTGGAGGGATCGGAGGAGGTGGCGGCGAGCGCGGCGGCCAGGGCGTCGTTGACGGCTTGTTCGACGGCGCGGATGAAGGCGGAGGAGGAGAGATAGGTGATGTTGGAGGGCCCGCCGGTGCCGCGGCCTATGACCATACCAGAGGCGTCTGCGATGGCGGCGGCGGTCTTGGAGCCGCCGCAGTCGACGGCGAGGAAGAGCGCGGGCGCGGGGGACATAACGGGGGTTGAGCTAGACTCCCGGCTCGAGATAACAGGCCCCTATTTATGCATTCCTCCGTCTTCCTTCCTCCTCCATCAACCTCCTCCTTGTCCATCAACCTAACCACGCAAAAGAACCCAGCCCACGCGCTGGCAGCGTCCAGCGGCACACCGGTGCACATGGGCAACACCTATACCCAACGGGGGTTCCGCCGTCTTCCCGCTTCGAGCCCCCACCGACTGACTCTCGCCCACGCGCTGCACTTTCAATCCATGGCGCTCTCTTCGGCACGGCATGCGTATTACATACGCCCATCCAGCACGTGCCCCAAAAACTTCCCCATTTACCACCCAACGACCGGCCCTAACCTTCCCACGGACAAGCCCTCAATAAAAACCTCTCAGCCGCGCCCGCGGTGAACTCTTCGTGCGGCGACACGACTATCTCTTCCCCATGTTGCTCATGGCTCGCGCGTCCCACGCAGCCGTTCGAGTGTCAAGTCGTGCCCCGAGCAATTTCCCCGGGCGTCTTAGTACCACTGTCCGCCCTCGCCGCCTCTACGGGCTCCAGGGGTGCGGATGGGTCGGTGGCTCCGGACATTTCTTTCCCTTCTCGTCTGCTGCACTTTAGACTCGTATGTATGTATGTATGTATTGTAGACCTTGGAATATATCCAATCCACTTTCTCTAGTCCTCAGTTCAACTCAAATCAAACCCATCTATAAAAAATAAAATACCCATGCACAGCCCAATATTAGTCGAATGAAGCAAGCGTAGATACACATAACACAAAGTCTATAGCCACATCCGCCACCTGCCCCGTCTGTGTATACATCATTGCAAGACGTCGTTAATCGTCGTTTCATTATCAGCCCTTTTCTGCCGTAGTACACGCACACGAACCCTCACTAATAGCCTCTCCCCTCCGCACGATACACAGTAAGCACACTTTTACTCTACTCGCTCTCCGCGATGAGCGCGACAATCATCCTGGCGCAGAGACAGACCACGTATCAGCATCGGGGAGATACAAGCGCAGGGCACAGCGGCTCACCGGTAGAGGTAGTAGAAGAACGAGACGAGGTAGAACCCGAGCTTGATGAACGTCTCCTGCTTGTGCCCGCCCAGCGCCCGGAAGATCTCCGTCGCGTCGTACATGTGCGCCTTATTCCGGATTCTGAAAGTTTACACCGAGAGCGACGGCGAGGGGGGGAGGGAAGAAGAGGCGCAGCGCCCATGTCAGCCAGATAATATATGCACCACAAGGGAAGGAAAACGCACTTGTTCGCGTTGAACGCGACGAGCGGGGCGTTGAGCGCAAACGCGATCCATTGCCCGCTCAGCAAGAAGAGCAGCGTCAAGAACGCGTGCGCAGCGTGTTCCGGCAGTACAAACTACATATCCCCCGGACCCACAAATGAAATATGCATCGCGGAGTAGAGGAGTAGAAGTATAAAGAATAGAGGGAATACATACACATCAGCACACACACATACCCGAGCACGCGCATGAGCACGAGACAGAGAACGCACCTGGTTCAGCTTGTTGCACAGGTCGATGGGGTTGATGTAGTCGCACTCGAGGTCGGAGAACATGATAATCTGTACCAATTCAAATAAAGCATACTCGTCAGTCAACCATCCATTCACTAATTCCCGTATTTCTGCCCGTCAGGAAGGCACGGTCACGCAGAGGCGCGGGGTGCTGTGCCGTGCCGTGGAGGCGTCACCTGCGCCGCGGGCGCAGCCAGAAGCAAGGCACAGCACAGCACAGCAGATGCACTGATGCCATGGCCGCGCGAACGGCGTCATAGTGACACGACGAGCAGGAAGAGAAGCGAAGGAGAAAGGGGGAAGGCTACGCACGAAGAAGACCATGCAGAACAGCAGCCCGGCGGCCATGAGGACCGCGAAGAGGAACAGCCAGCCTGTGCGCGGCGTATTTGTATCCGTTATCCGTGTTCGTGGAGTAGAGCGAGTGCCATGGGCGAGGATTGGGCGCGAGGGGGCGGTAGTTGGCGTCGGCGCAGCGCGAGGGCAGGTGTTCACAAGCACGACGTCAACGTACATGCATCATGCACCGCGTCGGCCAGAGTCACGTCGAACGTCGAGCGGGGTGGGGAGGGGCGCACGACATAACACAACAAAAGCAGAGCGGCCCAACAACACCACCAAGCACCCACACCGACAATTTGATATTGATTATGGACCCAGAAAGGGGGAAATGGCAATTGAATGGTCCAAAAATTCCAGCAGGGGCAAAGCGCAATTCCAAAAATGAAGAAACGTAGAGGAAGGAGAGGAACGGGGGGGGAAAGGTTCTCGTCAGCTCTCGTCAAGCACGGGGATAAGCGAAAGCACGTACCAGCGCCGCCCATGATAAGAAGAGGGTAGGGGGGTACAGGGGGTGGGGGTCGGTCGGGGAAGGAGGGTGTAGAAATCGATGCGCACCCGCTCGTGGCGTCAGCGCTGCCATTGCCAGCCGCACTAAATCACGTGACATGACACGCATTGCTGCCTGAATCTGTTTTCGATGACGCTTATTCGCGACTCGCCCAGGAGGCCGGGCCCCGGTCTCGTTTGACGTGCCCGTGCCCGTACATGCACGCCACAGCAGTCAAAAATAAACGAGCCAATTTCACATCGATACATAGAACAAGAAAGAGAAGAAAAAATCTAAGTACGTATTTTTGACAGACATAAGAGGACGATACGATACACTGTACAGTTGAAACCACCTCGGAAAGTCGATTACCCGGCAGCCAAAGGTTACGAACGTAGGGGAATCAGGAAAATGACATTGATAGATACATCACCCACTCCACCGTCCAGTCTCCAAGCAGCATTAGTACGAGCAGTAGCAGTAGCAGCAGAAAGCGGTGCCAGTCCATCATCCATCCCATCCCGCGTCACTCAAGTTCATGGGTATAGCCCGGCATCGTGTCGTATCGTGTCACCAGTTACAGACCAGCGCTGCCAGCCGGTGAGTGCCTTATGCCTCGCCCTCGGCAATGAACGCAACGATCATCCTGTATTTGCACAAAGCGTCAGACACAGACCTTTCCTTTGAGTATGAGAAGTAAAAGACAAGCGCACCTGTACAAGTAGTAGAAGAACGACAAGAGGTAGAACGCAATCTTGAAGTACGACTCCTTCTGGTGCTGCGGCAGCGTGCGGAAGATCTCTGTCGCATCGTACATATGCTGCTTGTTGTACACCCTACGCCTACGTCAGTCCGGTTGTCTAGTATCCCGAGAGAAAGACGCACTTGTTAATGTTCCACCCAAGCAGGGGCACGTTGAACAGGAACGCAGACCAGTTGCCCGTCAACAGGAAGAGCAGCGTCAGCAACGCATGCGCGCCGTATTCCGGCAGGACGAACTGCGGGGTGGGTCAGAAAGGGGGCCTGGCTGGCGCGGGGCGCCATAACGCACCTGGTTCAGCTTGTTACAGAAGTCAATGGGGTTGATGTAGTCGCTCTCGAGGTCCGAGTACATGATGATCTGGCCGGCATGCGGCGTGAGCGGGATGTGCTACGCAGCATGGCAGTGCGCAGGGGACTCACGAAGAACACCATCCCGAAGAGCAGCGCGGCTGCGTACAGCACAGCAAACAGGAAGAGCCAGCCTGGGGCGCGGTGAGCAAGGTCGTGTGTGGAGCGACGCCGCAGGCGCAGGGGACGGGGGACATACCAGACATGATGTGGTGAGATTGTTTGGGTGGGTGAGTCGGGTGGTGTGTCGCTGCTGCTGGCAGGGAGGTGGGAAGGGGTGCAGACGGAGGAGTACGTCAAGCGCAAGGTGAACGCGTGAACCAAACTTTGATCCAAACCCAGTACCGAAAAAAGGCACAGCGCCGCTGATCACGCTTTGGACAGTGTCACAATATGATCATCACCCGCCTCCTGACTCAACGCATTACAACTCACTGTATATTGTATGCGGGGGCGGGGTTTCGTTTGTACAGTCATCTCAGTCCCTACATGTATCAAAGGCGAAAGCGAGAATAAAAAAACATACGGCCAGAATGAGAACAGTAAGAGTAGGAATTGATTGTATAGGACATGAAGCTCTCATAAATTCGACAAAGCGACATTAAGAAATAGGCGAGTAGAAGGATACACACGAATAACAACAACAAAAACGGTCCGTCAATGGGCAGGCCAAAAATCAGTCGAGGTCCATCCGACCTCCGTTGCCGCCACGTCTGCCTCGCCTGCCCCCACCACCACCCCGGCGGCCACCGCCTCGCCGACCGCCACGACCCTCGGTCGAGGGCACATAGTCCCTCGGGTCGGCACCCGGGGGTGCTAGCAGGACATGCGCCCGCGGGTCTGCTTTGAGCAGTGAATCAGAGCGCATTTTCCTACGAACAGACAAAACATCAACATCAGACCCGACAGTCCAAATTTAACACTCACGAGCCGCTTTCCTCCCCAGCATCCATCAGTATGTCTACACTGCCCTCTTCCCGAACCAGCCCCAGCCCATCCACACCGCCCAGCCGCCCACCCAGCGATGTTCCCGCAGCCGACGTGCCCACAATCCTCACAGACAGTATCTTCCCGTCTGCCGGTTGCTTGTCGAACTTCTGCACTGCTGCGGCTGCTGATGAGGCCGTCTTGAATGATATGCGGATTCGCGGTTCGTCCTTCACGGTTGACACCGACTTCTGGTCGACGACCTGCCCGCAACGCTTGAAAATGGCAGCTACGTCCTCCGGCGTCGTGCCCGCAACGAGCCCGGACACCTCAACGACATTGCCGCCCTGCGTGCCCGCGCCCTTAATCGCGAGCGATGCGTCTCCCCGTGCGGGCGTCGTCGCCGCACGGATAGCCTTCTGCGCTATGGGGTTGAGCGCCGCGCGGGGTGCTGCGGGGGTGATATTGAGGCGCGCAGAGAGCGAGTTATGCGTCTCGTACAAATCGTGCGACCACTGTGCGTCGACGTTGCCCTTTGGAGTGCGTTGTGCACGGTTCTGTGGTGGTGTATGGGGTGATTTCAGACGGGGCTCGAGCTGGGCCGCAAAATGAGGCGACGCACGTAAGGGGCTCCTGTGCCCCGGTTTGAGTGGGATTTGGAGCGGACGGGCCCAAGCGCGGGCGCCATGTTCATGCGTTCTAGCAGAGAAGCCATTTTGGAGAGTTTTGGATATGAGTTGTGGCTTTTTCTGCCTTGGGTCGTAAAACGTGAAAATCAGAGGAAGAAGGCAGAGATAGTTGAGAGGTATGGATGGTGGGTGGTGGGGGTGAAAGAAGACGAATCAGAGTGGCAGTGTTGTCAAGTATGTTTGCCATCGGCCACGCGGCCAAACTCATTTCCCAAAGCGGAACCGAAGCGCCCACTTGCGCTGAACCACCACCATTGTCCTCAACTATCGCCGAGGTTCTGCCCTCATGCGTTTGAACACTGCTGCAATACCCTTTGTGACTGCAAATATGCTAACGTATCACCTAAGACAACAGGTATTACTGCCTCACCCTAATTACGAGGTTTCGATGGCGCATACGGAGTCGGTCGCCATTTTGCCGATGTATTTTTGGCCAGTGGCGAGAGTGGTACCCTGGCAAGTGGTACCCATCTGGCACTATAAGCTCTCAGGCAGACTCAATATCAAGCCTCCTTTTATGGTCTCAGCAACGTTAACGCGACACTCGGACTTGTCCTCTCAACAATTCAATGCAACAAGTTGCTATGGATGACGTTAACGCGCTGCAGTTGACATTTCCTTCCCATCTGCAGACTGCGAGTGGCAATACATCAAGGGTTGATACTATTCAAACTTTTTCGCGATCATTGGACTAAGGCACCTCGTATTCTTCGTAATATCTGGTCAGGATCGACGTAAATACGCGGTAGGTGTGTCGCCAAGCTCCTCGTACGCATATATAACCTCGTTCACTCGGGCGCCCCGCGCACGGCCCTACCCCTTCCGCTCCACTCGCTCAAAGCTCTCACATAACATTCATATTGTCTCAATATTGCTCACTCTTTATCCTCCATCCCTCTTCGTTATTCAAGGTGCACCATGTACTGGTGACAGCTTGACATCATCATACGGAACAAACTCCCGCTCCCCGAAGGAATCCGCAGAGCTGTAAAACAGGTTTTTGGTAATGTTAACCATAACTCGTACTGCTACATGTCAGCAATCCCGCTCGTTACATTCCCGCCTTCCTCTAGCTCAACCCCTGTAAACTCCAGGTATCACTGCAATGATAAACGTTTGGGAGCTTTTCACCTGCCTGCCTGAAGAAGTGAAGTACATGTGGTCGTACGTCTGGGTTTTATCTGCTAGATACACCCCTCTTGACTGAATAAAACACATCAGAGCAAAGTTTACTGTCATGAAAGCTCTCTACTTCTTCAGCCGATATTACATCTTCGTTCTACACGGGTACATTGTCCTATCCAATCACACGACCGCGTTATTGCATCTGTTCATACTCTTTCCAGGCAACAATTCTTATACGGAGATGTTCTCGAGAACGTTGCACCATCCCTACGTACAGTACAGTGTATAGCGATGTGGATCACCTACAAAGGCATTGCAGTCCAGACGCTCCTCTGGGGCGTAGATTTTGCACTCTTTAAGCGAGGTTTGTAACGACAGTATTTAGCATTACTTCGTTTTCACTAATCTCTAACTTCTTTAGTGTATCTTCTCTTCGGTGGTGACCGCAAAATGTTCTATGTGCTTTTGCTGCTGGGGACCATCAGGTTAGGCCTTGATATCTACCTTCTGTCAAGCTTTTACTTGGCCGCAATAAAAGCCGACTTTGCGAGCATCTACTCTGACGTGCCATTGTTCGCAATAATGCTAACCTTCGCGTGCGTTTACGGCTTACAGAATGTCGCTTCAATTACTGATCATCCGTGGTGGCATACAGCTCGGGAGAAACAATTATACAGGTTATCACAGCCTTGCTCATAAGGAAAGGCGAACAGCTATCAAGGAGACAGCGTACACCAGTGAGGGTGCGCTTGCTTGACCACGGTATTGAGCCTGCGGTAGTTTGGATATGTCAGTTGGCTTCTATCCCGTATGGAAGTTAGCTGACCCTCCTTTGCAGTGGGTCTAGTCTCTCCCGCACTGGCCCTCTATAGCATAGACGTTTCTTCAAGCCTATTCCCGTGAGTACACCTATATTTACTTACAATCTGTAAAAAAGGTGTTGAGGACTTGGCCGTGCAGGATTGTAACAACCGGCCTATCGGTTTCAGTACGTTTACTTGCATTCTTATTATGCCTTGTCTTCGCTCTATTTACCCGCACGCTATCAGGGATGCCGCTTGATCCTATGTATGCACCGCGCGTACCATCGGAGTAAGCGGACCACTTTCGACCATATCAGCGCCGAGTCGTCGAGCGAGGAAGACACCTGAAGACACCCTTTCTGAGTAAATTTAGCACCCTGCGCAACCTCGCACGCATCCGCATGCTCAGTCCGCACTATGTATCCCTGAAGACTTTTTCTCGACGTTCTTGGAACGCTCGTCCGCGCGTCGGACGACCTCGCTCGCTCATGTATACCTCACTAGATCCGCGTTGTTTATCAGATTAAATGTATTTTTTGATCTTATCAGTCGTCGTTGCCAGATTATCTGATAATCGTTCAACCGCTAACAGGGCGACCACTGCGCGCTCCAGCCAAGAGGTCGACGCGAACTATGCCCTGCCCTATCCTTCACCCCTTCCATTGGTTAAAATGTGCAGAGCCACTACCAGCATATATTTATTTTTGAGCGCTATCTAAAATAAATGTCACAAACTCTCCGCCTTCAAAAATACATCCATATCCTCCCAACTTGTTGTTCAAACAGTTCGTTTCGACGCTAATGGTTCCTGGCTTGGATCTTAGTTGACCAACGACGTCATATGATTTGTCCAGAAGCAAATGGGAAGTTTTCGAAAATGTGTATATCCAATGCAATATTGCTGTGTACTTCTTCCTCTGATTCATTAAATTTGCGGCGCTTCCGGTACGTATGAGTTGTTATTTCTACAGCACTATGCCTTAGTAAAACGCATCTCCAATCATCTGCCTTATGCCAATATTTCGAGTAGGATTATGCAGGTATTGCAGGCGCAGGCGGGCAGTGTGGCGCAACGGCATTCGTCGGCAATGACCAGATCTCATGACTTCTGTGGCTAACAGGAATGTACCTTGCCGCCTGCGGAGATGCTGAGCTGCACCCGATTGCCATGGACCAATATTTACTTCTGAAATTAGATGACGCTTGCGAAAGCTTATGCTACACACCCTCGAATGCCAATGTCCCTTGCGGGAAAAGGTCGAACCTGGAAAGTAAAGAGTCTTGATTGACTCCTGAATGTTACAGAGTTTTTCATTGAACGCGTGTGTCTGGAGTGATAGTCCTTCAATACCAGTCTAAAACGGGAGCAGCATTCGGCAATCAATCGGACCGAAGGGCTAATCCATACCTACGGGCACAGGGTGGGGAAGGTATTCAACGACGTTCAAATATTCTTCCATAAAAGCTGCACTATATAATAAACGTTTTCCGCCCGGACCTCCCCTGATTATTCCCTTTCCTCTCCCTCCCTCATGGCGCCGAAGATATACATTTCCCAACTCCCCACACCACCGCTCGTCCACCGGTCTGTCTTCACACACCTGTTCTCATCGATAAGTGGGGACCCAAATGCCGTCGGAGGATATCCAAGCTCGACGCCTGCATTCATCGATGCAGCTACCGGTACGACACTGACCCGTGGCCAACTGAAGACGCTCGCTCTTTCGTTCGCGTACGGCCTCAAGCACCACCCAGACACATCCCACCTCGCCAAGCGCGGTAATACAATTATGATTTACTCTCCCAACTCCCTCTGGTGGCCCGTCGCTGTATTCGGATCAGGTGCGTACATGTTTCTCCGGTCGCGCGTTGCATTCATTTCAGGCGCTGATATGAACGCCGGGCGCGCTGCCGCTTCTCAGTTGCCGCCGGACTGCGTTGCACGCTCGCGAACCATGCATACAACGCGCGCGAGCTCGCATTCCAGTACACCGATAGCGGCGCAAAGGTGATATTAACCAGTGAAGCCGGGGTCGGTACCGTGCGGCAGATGCTGAAAGATGTCGGGTTCAGCACGACCGAAGCGGATAGGCGTGTTTTCGTTCTTGATCATGACCTTCGTTGGGCCGGTGGCGCCTCTGTGCCTCGTAAGCCTGACACTGCAGACTTGAAGAGTGCGACCGCTTTGCTTGGTCTGGGCACTCTCAAAGAAGAAGAGAAGTATGAGGGACCTGGGCTGTCAAGTGAGACTCTGTACCTCTGCTATAGCTCAGGTACGTCTATTTATAGCCAGCGCCCCCGCCTATGATTAATGGCTTCTTCAGGTACAACAGGAAAACCCAAAGGGGTGGAGGTAATCATATCTATACTTGTCCGGGACGCTGACGTTCAAAACTACTTTCCAGACTACTCATAGAAATATTACCTCTGTGTTGAGTTTGGTAAGTTCGGCGACTCAGCTGGACACCCACAAAGATATAATGCTCGGACTGCTGCCACTATATCACATTTACGGTGCGACGCAGCAACAAAAGCCTACATCAGTAAAATACTGACGAATCTCATAGGCGCTGTTAAACTGCTGCACTGGCCCTTGACAGTCGGTGTCCCCGTGGTTATGATGTCACATTTCGATCCAGAGAATTTCTGTGCATACGTTGAAAAGTACAAAGTCACAATTTCATTAGTTGTGCCCCCCGTTCTCGTTGTGTTGTCGCGTCATCCTGGTAAGTACTACAAGGTCACTGACTCTGTAACAGACATGACTGAGCTCTCTTAGCTGTTGATAAGTATAATCTGTCGACTCTGGATATCCTGATCTCTGGCGCTGCGCCTTTAGGGCGTGAACTGACGCACGCCGTCATAAATAGATTGCAGGCCAAGGGTGATAGAAAGGACCCTTTAAAGATACTTCAAGGTTGGTCACAATTTATACGACACGGTTGTTAATTATTCATTTGACTCCTCGTATAGGATATGGCCTTACTGAGACTTCGCCTACAACCCACCTTGTTCCTCCGTCAAGAGGAGCTGATAAGATAGGCAGCATTGGGTTGCAGCTCCCGCATCTGGAAATCCGCTTGGTAGTCGATGGCGATGGTGAAGGTCTGCAAGACGCTGCCGAAGGAGAGCGCGGGGAGCTCTGGATTCGTGGTCCAACAATAATGAAGGTAAAAGACTCGATATTTAGATGTTTAGTTGTCAAACCGACTTTTCCCATTTGTACAGGGCTACCTTAATAACCCAAAGGCAACGAAAGAGTCGATAACAACAGACGGCTGGTTTAAAACAGGGGACATTGGTACCAGGGACGCCGACGGGTTCTACTATATTGTTGACCGTCGGAAGGAGCTGATTAAATACAAGGGCTTCCAAGGTGATTACCAAGCCACGAGTACTTACTTTTAGCCGTTTACTAGCGCTAATCTTTTTATTTCAGTTCCCCCTGCCGAACTGGAAGGTGTTCTGCTGACGCATCCCGACATAGCAGATGCAGCTGTGATTGGCGTCGATAGTGCCAAAGAGGCCACAGAACTACCAAGGCATGACCGCAGTAGTCAATATGTCAAACTGCTTCTGATCAATACCCTTGAATTTCAGAGCGTATATCGTACATGCAAACCCTGGGACACTGAAGACCGATAGTGAGAGAACAGCGTTTGCTGAAAGCATAAGGACATGGATACAGACCAAAGTCGCTCGACACAAATACCTGAGGGGAGGTACGCAAATATCGCACTTGGCATAGACTGGTTATTGAAATTCTCTCATTTCGCAGGTGTTATGGTTATCGACGCCATACCTAAGAGGTAGGTCATTTTCGTATTCTCATTGTTCGTTCTAACTTCCAGTAGTGCTGCTGGCAAAATTCTCCGTCGAGAACTCCGGGAGAGGTCAAAAGGCGAACTTGCTGGTCGAGACCCTGCCGACGACATTATACGATCTAAACTTTAAGAGAATGTATATTGTTAACTCTGTATACCACTGAACAGCCTATAGCAGTTGAATCTAGATAACAATGGTGGACCAGCTGACAAACTTGCAGCTTCCATTACTTAAGTGCAAAAAAATATTTATAGTCAAACTGAACAACAATTTTGGAGTACACATAAAACTATCGAACGTCCATTCTTTCATAAGCGGTGAAATAGCCTGACAAGATCGAGTTAGAATATAGCCAAAAGACAGTGTGTAAATGTATAAAGAATCAGGGGTGTCAAATTCTGGAGCTCGCCCCAACGGTACATTGACCAAGGGTATTCACCATGAAGAAATTCAAAAGAGCCAACACATCATAGAATAAAAGTGAAAATAAGAAAATAACTCACCCGGAATCATAATAATTCAATCAAGATGGCGATAAAGAACAGCGAGGTTCCAAGAGAGAGAAAAAAATGGTGTGCTGACCAAGAGTGAGCCCCATTGAGTTGACGGTTTCATAAGAAACTGTCAATCGCATAACTGTGTCTATGAGCAACGAAGGGCTTCCTTCAGGACCCAACTCCAAGCAACCCGCCTGCTCGTATCTTCGCAGACAAGTGCCTTTGTAGGAGCCAGACCCTCAAGAAGAGCCACAGAGCGGATGGGATGGAGCCCAAAGAGATTCAAAGATCTATTCGGGCAAAACATTCCCCCCACCCCCAACCAGTACCGTCGTGCTTGAAGCCGGTCGCTTTCCATAGAATGGTCGGGGGTATACTCTGTATCTCCGGGGACTTTCCCCACAGCGGAATATGGAAGGATGAACCTCCTGTAATGCAAGCTGCGATAGCGATTCTTTGGACAGCACGGTGTATAAAAAAAAGGCGTTGGAGCGAAACAATTTTTAAGACGGGATTTAGTTTAAGCGGCGCTTTAAGTTGACTCGAGAGCCGAGCATTACGTAATATGACACGGCAGACCTGTTGGGACAAGCATTGCGAAGTGCCGATCGGAAGCTGTGACTCCCCTACTTGCTTCCAAACCCCCATGTCGTCCAACGAACAACCTCCAGCGTCCGCACAACCGCAGCAACCCCGACATGTCAAGCCTCCGTTCGCTGACTGGCCAACAATTAAGATTCTGACACCACCCAAGGGTAAGTTATAGTCGCCTCCAGCTTTATCTGCAAGCGAATCGCTTACCCCTTGCAATACATTGCAGGCCCATTTTTACCCAAGATCGACGAATGGTGCTTCACATTCTGCTCGCAGTCCGTCAGTGGTCGCATAAATGGTCGGGAACCTTCCTGTCGGTCGGTCTGTATTCGCAAAGTCTTCCCTCATGAAGTTCGAAACATACTGTCCTTCAAGCGGCATAAAAATATTGGATCGGATGGCAAGGCTCATTACCCACTGCCAGCTGAAGGACAACCCGCGAATCTGTCCCGAGCCTTGGGTGGTCAATCCACCGACGAAACCGATTCGGAAGACCACGTTTCGAGGCCAGTGGCTCCAGGCAAGTTTTGGGACGAAGGCTGGTATCTGTGGACCGGCCAAGGACGGATGGCATTCTTAGAGAGGATGGAGAAAATGATGCTGAATCTCTCCGATCAACAAAAGCTGGATCGTATGCGGGAGGAGCGAAAAGAAGTATGGCACGACTACCAGGAACAATTAAAGAACAATCCGGACTACAAGAACCGTCCATCTGTTGCCCCATGGTGGGCGCCTATTGTCCCTCCCAAGTCTGTTGCCGAAACAAAGTCAGTTACATTTCTGACTATATTTCTCTCATACTCGCTGACTTAATCTTCGTAGCTTACCGTCTCTATTGGTTCAACTGCCGCCGGATGTTCCCGCCATCTGGGACTGGAGCAGAATTAGCAAGCTCCTCGCTCCAACATTCCGAGTTATGGACATATTCCATGACAGCATCAAAGCTGGCGAACACATGGAATTTGCGGGACGTGTTTGGGAAAAGGCGAAAACAAACGAGCCTTGGATTTTAGCTCGCCGCTCGCTCGCCGCTCGCTCGCCGCCGCCTATGAAAAATGGAAGAAGTCGGACGTAGCTGAAGAAGACGACAAGAAAGGATCGGCATAGACTCAACACAGATACCATCATCGCATTATATCACTGAGAATCATACTCAGATTCACATTCTTTGCATCAGACTTCATCATACCGCCGGTACTGTACAACTGCTTCATATATAATTCCGTTATTTTACGACACTGCACAAGCTTCGACTGGACTCAGCAAGGCTTAAAGCTTAATAGATCATCAATAGATGAATGTGTACTACCATCTCGACGTCTTGGTCCCTATGTGGATTTGTAAAAATTACCAATTTTCATTCGTTGTAGGTTACCTTCAGCTGAGTTCCCTTCGTGGCTGATGTTGCTGTTATATTCCTTCTTGAAGACAGGGCGGCTCCCTTAGTCCCTTAGGCATGATTGTACAGTATGTCAGATTTGTCGAATTGGAGCTCCCTCTCTGGCCAAGGCCAGCTTCGAAGCCCCGATTGTCTAATGAACCAATGCATAGAAAATTTATGGAAGCATAAAAATGATTTATTGCACACATGGGGTGTCGTACTTATCATTACATCCGTGTATAGTATGCAATTATGATGCTGTATCTTCGATTATCCAAGGTGTGATTGACGGCCCTCAGACCAGCCCGCACTACTATCTTCTGCTTTTTCTTTCTTTCCACTGACATTCAACATTAACAACGACCTCACATTTCTATCAAGAATGCAGTTTTCAACCCTTATGAATAGTTTATATATCGTAAATTGATACTTAGTTTAGTATACACGCAAATTTGTAACAACAGATCGACTGTCACCTATTTGTCTGGTCAGTGCAGGAGACCAGAAAATGTGTAGTATGTACAGACATTGTATTGGACATGCACTTATGTATAACGATAAACTTCAGACTCGAATTTTGAAATCGAGAATCGCTGGCAGCTGTATTACTGGCCACTGTGCAGAAGCAGCAGTAATAATATGCATCTGTTTTTGACTGTACAGTGCACAGGGGCACGCTGGCAGTGGCTGCTGGCTGCTGGGCCCCGCAAGCAAAAAGCAGCACAAAAAAAAAACAGTAAAAAAGTTGTATTTGACAACGGCGAGGTTCGAACTCGCGCCCTTGCGGACTGGATTTATGCTGTTGCCAAATGGCTAACCTAATTCCAGCGCCTTAGACCACTCGGCCACGTTGCCACATGACCTTGGTTACTGTTTATTTATTATCACACCCACACCAGAAGTCTACTTCCTATTTTTGTGATCGTCGTTCTCGTCAACAAATGGACTGTGTCATCTATTTATTTGGTAAATCGGTCTGACACCGTTACTTGCTGTTACTTGCCGACATGTTGCATCCTCAACTTGTTCAGTTCTGGAAAAAGTTCTCGCCCGACTCGAGTTCGACACGATAATCAATGCTGCTATAGCTCAACGTTTAAACATTGAACCAAATCAAAGTTGAATCAAAGGTGCAGAATCAATGCAGAATACCTTCTTCTTCTACTACATACATCCACTAACCAACACTAATCATGATGCTTTCAAATAGACCAGGTCTTTGTGTTCCGTACAAATGCGTCAATTTTCATATCCTAGGTCATTCTGAGTGTTGAAAGCTGAAGCTCCGATCAATACTGAAGGACCATTGGACAAATGCTGTGAATTCTGACCACTCATGCAATCCACCGTTTCTGACAGCCGCGTACACAGGACGCTTGGTCCTGCCGGTGTGCCCGATGATAACGCATGTTTCAATTGCCTTGGTCAGTCACAAGCTGTGAAAACTTGCAACCAATCCACATGAGGCTCCTGTTCTTTTACTCAATAATAGCATGGTTTGTTGCCACCATGTATTGGCGTCGTCAGTTTGCGGATTCGGACACGGACCAGGGAATTACATGCGTACTGCCTTCAAATTGAAATCTAACTGCATGCGAATCTATCGCAATTCATTCCCGATTGGTAGGAAGTAATTTTTAGCAGCTCGACCCTCATGGGCTCGGGATAACCTGGTACCTGCGCTCTACACGGTCATGGTCCTCCGTTATGTTTATCAGTCCATTTCTTCTGATATACAGCATCAGCTCAGTCATGTTTGTGCTTTCTCAGTTCCCTGCTTTCTTCTCCCGCGTTGGGCGCGGAGCCTTTGACTCTCTAGTCTCCTCTGTTGAGGATCACCTCTTCCACATTGAGGAGGTTAACTCTTGGCGGATAATTTGATTGCTGCTTTCGCAATCGATGCTGGACCTATATCATATTATGCTCTTTTATTTTTTTCTGCTATTCAGTCTTCTCCCCCAGTGTTTGGTTTCTGCGCTTTCACCGAGGTCTATCACTATTTATTACGCGCCAGGCCAAACACCACTTGCAAATGGAACCGTTCCAACTGCTAGCGCTACCCCAACTGCATATGACAATACCTTACAGGCTTATAGCCCGGTGACGCTCATTCCACCACCACCTCCAAGCGGTACAGCGATCGCGGCTGCGTTTCCTTTATCCGTACCTAGTGCTGTGCCGCAGGGCGCTTCTATTCAGCAAAGCGGAGCATTTATGGGCTTTTCAATAGAAATGTCTGTTGTGAATCAAGTTTGTGCGTACCCATTCACTTAAATAGTCAGATAGACTAACCGTACCTTAGTAGGAAAGAACTCGTAAGTTATCCCTTGCAGGGGCTGTTGTCAAGAGTATATTTGCAAAAATATTTTCTAGTTCTCTGCTGCAGGTACCCTTTCTGAATCTTATGGCAAATTTGCAGCAAAGGGTTGGACGTGTTATTATACGTATCGGAGGCAATACTCAAGATACAGCTGCCCTTGTTCCAAAGACCGACGACGGTAGAATCCTTGAAAAGGACCTTAAGGGTATCACGAATCCTGTATGTGGTTCTCTTTTTACATATATATTACAACCTGGAGACCCAGACATACTACAGACGCAGACACCACCGCTCATTTTCACTCCTGATTTCATACAAATGATGCGCAATATATCTGATTTTGTAAATGTGCATTGGTACCTTGGTGTTCCATTTAATGATACCAATTGGCGCCTTGGAATCGTGGAGACGGGTCAAGCCATCCTTGGGGACTTTCTCATTGGTATTCAAGCAGGAAATGAGCCCGACTTATATGAACCTCATGGACACCGCCCTATAGTAAGTTCAAACAGACTATACTCAAAGTCATTATTGACCGAGTATGCAGGGGTATGATCAAGCTGACTATTTCACTGAACTTGGTTCTCTCGTCAATGCGCTCGAAACCGATAGCAAAGTAAACTCGAGCAAGTTGCTCATTGTCCCCAGTGTATCGTCGACCTGGACGCCAGAGTCAGTCTTATTTGCGGGTACCGGTCTTCTGCCTACATATGGGTCCAATATGCAGGCCATATCCGTTCAACAGTAAGGTTTGAGGTCCTCTATGATAACCATTGACTCACATATTGACTGTTGTAGCTATCCATCGGATAATTGTGCCGTTGCCTTCCCTAACTCTGGAGGGACTGTGAACAACCCACAAGACTTACTTCCACAGTACCTCTCGCACGATTCAGCCACAGGGAACCTGGCCAGGTATCTCAACACCTCCGATATCGCATTGAGTAACGGTTTTCCACTATATATGTTTGAGACGAACACTGCTTCCTGCGGCGGATTTCCAGGTCTGAGCGACTCGTTTGCAGCTGCACTCTGGGGTATCGACTATGCTATGCAGATGGCCGCACTGAATTTCTCAGCCGCACTATTCCACGTCGGTGGACAAAGCGTCAGCTATAACCCTTTCACTCGTACGTTTCTATATACTTAGACAGAGAATGCTGCTGACACAACTGTAGCTCCTCCGACTAACGAATCTACTTTCCATCAATGGACGATAGGTCCTATTTATTATTCTGCTCTCGTAACTGCGGAGGCACTTGGTCCAACTAATGCAGCACAAGTGTTGGACCTGTCTGCAAACAACAACAATCCCTTGACACCAGCATATGGTATATGGGAGCATGGAACCCTTGCTCGTGTACTCTTAATCAATTTTATCAATGACCCTTCAGGTGGAAACACGCTCGCGGTCGATTTCACGATACCAGATGGGACCGCTCCTGCACAAGTTGACGTAAAACTTCTCCTTGCAGCAAATGTTACGCAGAAAGGCAACTTTACATGGGGAGGGCAGACGTATGGCGGCAATTTCGAGTCAGATGGCCGCCCTTTCGGTACAGAGAGCGTACAACATATCTCGTGCGGAATACCCTCGGATAACTCATCTACGACTCCAGTTTGTCGTATCAGCGTACCAGCTCCGGGTGCAGCGCTTGTGTTTTTTTCAAGCAGCGCAACCGCGGCTGAGGTCGCAGGGGCGCCGAGTACAACGTTTAGTACAAGCACGTTGACGAAGGCATCCTTGCCATCTATTGCTGCTACGGACTTGGCAGCCTCTAATGGGCACGGTGGTAGTTCAAATAGGTTACCTCTCGGAGCCACTAGCAAGGACTCCTTCCAACCTGACGCAGCGGTACAGATTACAGTATCAGTTGCCGCATGGATGGCAATGATTGTCTTCATAGGACTTGCATATTTATCATGACCAGACATTTGTAGTACTTATTTAGGGTCTGTGCAGGGAGTTACTATTTGTTACCATTGGACAGACTACGGACTTCAATCCAACACAAATTCAACTTCAATCGAACTTGTTTTTTTTACTTGTTTTTTTTTACATGGTTTAAATAATTGGTTTGTAATTAGTGTAATAATTATACAGTACTAATTTGGTACTAATCACTCCGTGTTCCATCTTGCATCTCGACGCTAATTCAGTAAATAGTTAAAGGTTCTGGTACTTACTTGGCGAGTCGTATCTGGAATCTTGCTTGGAGTCAAGCACTTCAAAGTTCAAAATCACACTCTGGTAGGATTAAGTAAGTCGCGCGTGTAAGTATGACACACGTGAGACAACTTATTGGCCTCACCGCTGATTTCTGAACTTTGAAATCCAAAGTCATCTCGAGGGCTCAAGTACTTATTAGCTGGGGCTTACTCCCAGAGCGGACGAAGATCGCGAGTCGCTTTTCTCTGGATTCCTGATTCGCGCACTGTTTGGAATTCTTCGCAAGTGCACTTATGTCTTCACCATACCACTTTTCGCCCCGTGCACCAGTTGCTCCTCACCCAACCCCTGCTTCCGCTTCACGCTACTCCCTTCCAAAGCCCCGTGCACCACGACCTCCAATTCTCAATCCTTATGACAAGTTTACACAGCCAGAATTCGATACATGGATAGGTGATATAACGGGCGCACTGCGACAGGCTCTTGGTCAGGAGGATTCCAAGCCACTGCCACATACGGAAAAGATCTCTGTAGTATCTCGAGAAGAAACTCATAGCCAAGCAGTGTGTCATACGGAAAGCGATGCAAGTGATGACGAAGCTGTAAATGATTCTTTTGCCGAGTTCAAAGCTCGACGCGCCTTGGGGAAGGGAAAAGCAAGAGATCCGCGAGAAGGTCCAGGCTTGTGGAAGGGAGGCAGCATTCAACCCATTGAAATCGTGTCTTCTGACGAAGAAGAAGAAGAGGAGGTCAAATTAGCCATTACTTCCATGGATGGCGACTTATTTGGTGAGGGAGAGGAGGTTGAAGAGGAAGGCGAGGAGGCAGGGCAAGAGGACCAGGAGGAAGAGGCACAGGATGATGAGCGCTACCCTTGGGAAGGAGATCATGGCTCCGCTGAGATATTGCCTTCCTTGAGGGATAGCAAGACTACTGTCAGCTCCAATTCACACGAAGAGTGTTACCTGGACGAAGAAGAATACGAGGATGACGAAGACGAGTATTATGAAGACGAGGTTGAATACGACGAGGTCGACGTTGAGTGTGACGAGGACGAAGTGGAATACGAGGACCAGGCAGACAACGAAAACCGTGGCCAGTATACGCGCGCGAGTCCCGAAGTTATTGACATACTGTCCGACGACGAAGAAATTGAACGCCCCAAACTCTTGGAATCACAGGCGTCTTTGCCAACTTATGGTTATGTTGACCAATTCCAGGACGACGATGAAGTAATAGACCGGAATAATGAGGAGAGTTACTCAGAAGAAGAGGTCATTGAAGAAAACACATCTCTTCGCGGCCCCACTTCTGGAGGACATTTACCTTCTTCATCTGGTTACGAACAACGCATATACGACGATGAAGAGGAGCATGATGAAATTATAGATGATAGTGACGACGACGGAATTCAAGAAATCTATGCCAAAGGTATTAATTTTAATTACTTTGCTATATCAGTACTTAAAATACCACCAGGATCTTCGTCTTTGGCAAAAATTTCATCGGGAGTTAGCGATTCTAATGGGGTGGCAAGAAATATTTTTCAATTAGCACAAGTGCACGCTCAAGAACACCATCCCAGAGACGTATTGCCCAGCAGTGGGCAAGTCCCTGCCAATATGCTCTCCTCCGATAATAGCAGCCACAGCCACGAAGACAGTGTTAGTATACACGAAGAGGAGCGTGATGATCCAGCGCAGCCTTGGTCTCAAGATACATGTAAGTTTTTGGGTAATATATAACCATGCTGAGCTCAATATCTTATATAGCATTTCCCCCTCGTAATCCACATTTGCTGGAGCAACAGAGCGAGGTGGACTTACCCGACCATTGGTCTGGTCCCAGGCAATATGCGCAGGACTATTATTCGGGAGGGCAGATTATTTTCCCTGAACATGGCAAACCGGATTTGAACCATCTTGCCCCTGGGGATGTCGAGCCAACCGTTGCCGATTCTAGGGAAGAAGACTTTGTGGACGAAATTGAGGATGAGATTCAACCAATTGATATCGATACTGGTATGTTACAATGTCATTCTTGATTTACTTCACTAAGCTTGACTTCGCAGCTTTCCCTCCTCATGATCAGGGTCCGATGCTCCAAAGCAGAGACGAGATATCTGACCCATGGGCTGGACCTCGGATGTATGCTGAGGATTACTACTCTGGTGGCGATATTCGCGCGTCTCCTGGAGAGCATCTGAACCCATTCGTACTTCGTGGAACGGGAGATCTAGACGACAGTATTGACAATTTCCTTACTCCGAGCGCCCTTAGTCCCAATCCAAGCAATGCGCACAGTTCCGCTAATGGAGACAGAGAGACTTCGTCGAATCATTCTGAACGCCACGCTATAAACCAACCAACAGAGTTTTTCCATGTAAGCGAGTCTGACGATGAATCAATGACGAATCAACCGCCAGTTGTTGAATTATCACTTCAGGCCGAAGAGAGAAAAGAACAGCAAACTCCAGAAGCAGACGCAAGAAGAATATCAGGCGAGAATCTCGTTGAAGAGGATATCCTTTCCTCTGAAATTATCACCGGCATACATGCTAATGACCCCATAGCCATGTCCGATACGCCTATCTTAAATCTTGAACAGGACGTGGATATATTCAGTCAGCATTCTACCCCTTTGATCACTGAGGCTATGTCGGCTGTCGCAATGCTCAACCACCCCGATGCACTAGGCAAAATAGACCGGAATGACCCCAGCGCAGAAGAAACTGCTCTTTTGAATCCGCCCTTGACCACAAATCTAGAACGTAGCTCGTTACCTTCCTGTGACGAAGTTGTTCCTGTTGAAGATATCACACCTGCCCAAGTACCTCCTGCGACATCTAATCAGCAAGTTGTCGACGTATCTGTAGTTGGAGAACAGTTTGAAGTGGTAACCGTTCTAAAAAAACGCGCAGATGAATTATATGTCGATGGTATGTCTTTCACCGCTTAGGTTAACAACCTTTCAATTGTATTTACGTTTTACAGCTAGAGGCCCGGTAGAGCTCTTGGAAGGATCTCTTGACGGCTCCAATGAAGATGAGGCCAAGGATGTAGAATTTGCAGACAAGGCAACTATACCTGAAGGACTTCCTGAGAACGTTACCGTTTCTGAGCCGGACTTCAACGTTCCGCTAGAGCACCAGTCATCTTTAACAAGTGTGGCCGAAGAAGAGAGCGCAAATCTTTTCTTTCCGGAGTTCAATGATAATCCAACGGAAGAGGAGATTATCGAGAAGACCTGTTTCAATGGGCAACTAAGTTCTACTGGCTACACAGTCATAGAAAGTGCTGATATTACAGAAGATCTTTTTCATGGGCCGTCAGATCAAGTATCTGATTCGATCTCTATTAGCTCTGTGGCTGAGCCTGTGGAGGATAAGAAAGTGTTCGGTGAAGGAGATCCATGTATTGTTGAAGAGGCAGTCACAGAAGATCGCTTATCTGAGGTGGGTGAATTTAGCATATACCTTGTACTCCTGCGAATTTTTTTTTTTTAAATTTAAATTTTTTTTCAGGAACCCCGCGATCGAGGTATGAGTCTGGATATTGCCAGTCTTTCAGCGAATGAGCTGGAAAGTGAAATCAGTCGGCGAAGTCCGATTTTCATTGAACGTAAAGTTTCACCTGGCCCTTCATTACCGCAAGTCAAGGAAACTGGCATTCCTCAAACAATTTCTGGGGATGATAAGGATGCAGGGCTTAATCCTTCGGAAGTAGCTGCACCGAATCTACAAGACGTTTTCTCCGGAGACGAAGGCCTTTCATCTGCTCTAGGGGATGCATTGACTGAAATCTCTACTAGCCATGTTGGGGATTCGCCCTCAAAGCCTCCAACCGTGCCTCCAACCTCAAAGCAAGATGTTTTGGAAGTTCCAGATGCTGCCGCTGATCTAGCGAATTCTGCTGCATCGACAAAAAACGCGCGCAGAAGTCCTACTCCCCAAATTTCTGGAGATGCACGCGACTTTGTCCTGTCGTCTATGAACGAAGCGTTCTTCAGTTCAAATCTCCCAAGTTACTTTGGTGATCTTTTGCCCCACAATGAACCTGCCGTACAACAGGATGCTGCTTTCAAAGTTGCAGCTGCAACTCCTTTTGGCGAACCCCACAGTGGTGAAGTGAACGGTACTACAAATGAGACATTTTTACCCCTACAAGCGCGGGAAAGCCATGAGGCTTTGACAAGTGCGGTACCTATGACACAGATGGTGCTTACTCATAATCCCACAGTTCCAACGAACCAATTCGAGGCGTATCCATATAATTTATCCGCGCCGAATCCTCTGTTGCGACTGCTTTCTCCTTCAGCTAGACTTAGTGCCATTGCTGCTCTTAATGCTCTAGCATCTTCCTCAAAATACACGTCATTTTCGACACTTCAGAATACACCCGTATCGCAAGTCTCTTTGCCTCCTAACCCTACTTCCCAAGTCTCTGTACCGCAAGCTGAAGAAATCAATGATAGAGATGTAGATGAGCTGACGGATCCCAATACCACTGATGATCTTGAACTTCAATACCCTCCTGATACTCTGCAACACCCCTCTGCACAAAGTATCGTGGAGGAAATCAGTGTCGTTGGTCCCACTTTTTCTAGCTCAAAGACCGAAGAAAATGAATTGACTCACAAGGCCGAAACCTCAGCTGCTGCCATCGTTGAAAAATCCTCAACCATCGATACAGAGGCACCACTAGTAACGTAAGAGTCCTCATTCTAATGTATGTGAAAGAAAATTAAACCATTTTTCAGGGATAGTGTTTCTGTACAAAAAATAGACATCAAAACAGCAGTATCTGATACTTCGTCATCTGTTCCTATATCAGTCGAGGAGTTGAAAGTACTGACGCAGAAAAGTGAAACAGTGGCATCCGTCAAACGGAGTACCAAACGCAAACGCGATACAGCTCTACTTTCTCCGGATGATACCTCTAAATCTGCCGCCAGTCAGAAACCCAAAGGGCGACGCGCACCGAAGTCCGACCGCAAAGGGAAGTCTGCTCAACAAACTACTGAAATGCCCGTAGTAGCTAGCGAAGACACAATTCATGTCCGTCCTCGACCAAAAGAATCGACAGACGTATTCGGTGCACCCCTACCATACCGCATACTGCAATCGTCATCCCGCCCTTCATTTACATTTCCTGATTCTAGTGATAAACATTCTGCTGCGCAGTCATCAACGACGGTCAATAAGTCAAGCCCTCTGTCGACCCAGCCCACATTTCCGCTGACTTCGCTCTTCCACGCTCATGGCAAAGCACGGAAGCAGCAGTTACTTTCAAATCTCCCTCCCAAAATAATAAAACAAGCTCAACCCTTAAGGTCTTCGTCCGTATCCCCAACACTCAAATCGCCTGAACCGCTGCCTTCATCATCTGGTGCTCCACCCGAAAATGTCATAACACCTCTGGAAATACCCACCGCTCTCGTACCTTTGTCAACGCCGACCGAAGCACAGCCGGACGTTCCTCCAACTCCCGTTACCCCTCTCCCAACTTCACCTGTATCGGTCACCGAGGTGATCAGTTCCCCAATTACGTTCAATTCAGTGCCCGCTCATGCTATTGCTGGGCCTTCCGCTGAAACAGTCACAGCTCCCATCCCAACCCCCTCTCAGCCTGCAATGTCAAATACCCCCTCTCATCATTCAAAACCCTCTAGAAGCGGATCGATCACCAGCTCTCCCATTACACGTTCTCACTGTCGTTACCATCGTATCAGTCTACCTAAAGAAGAGGGTGGTCCTCGCGTTACTTTCCTGGTACCGGGGTGTTCTCTCAACGACAAAGAGTTGATGAAGGATGAAGAAATTGAAGATCATGGAGATGCTACTGTCGAAGATAGCCACCGAATGATAAAAGACATCGAGTCGCTAAACTTCCACTCTGACCTCATTGGCGTATTGCGACAACTTGTCGGACTGGACATCCTTCGGGAGCAGGAGGTCTTTTACCTCCCTCCACCGGGCGAAGATGTTCCTAGAAAGAACTCACTGATGAAATCGGTGTTGGAAAAATCCGCAATGGTCAGAGTACCAGCAGATTCGTCTAGTTATGCGGGATCTCCTTCATATTCAGCATATTCTGTCTCCCCTGGTTCGTTTAGGGCAACGTCCGCTTCGGGCTCAATGTCACCATCGATTGGTGGGCTGAGGTCATTCCTTGATTCGGAGAAAAGCTCAAGCTTTGCTCCAACGGATACTGAACACAGTGACGGTGAAGCGCATGATAATAAGCGTAACAAACTGGGGCCTCCCACGCAGTCCAAAGGGAAGGAAAAGAGGAGATCTCATATGTCAAAGACAAAAGCCGATGCAGAGGGATCAGAAACCGGCAGGTCAAAGAAAGCGCGTAAATCATCATCGAAGCGAGGTGTTAAAAGATCGAGGACAGAGGGTATCAATGACATTACAGAAGGACAACCTAATTCCAAGAAATTGAGGGCTCATCTGACGGAACCAGGCCTCTCTCCAGAGAAACATAACATTTGAACAGTATGTATTCCATGTAATATATCTTTTGTATTTACTGTATTTTGTAACCATCGTAGTATGGCATAATGGGAGTTTAGTCATTGAACATTTAAGATTTCTGTATCTATTTTTCAGCGCAACAATCACTTACGTAGGCGAGGGTAGGTGCCAATGACAGTCTGCATTGGCAATCCTCTACTCTTACGCCAGTCATAATTCATCTTGTACTTGTGCAAATGTTCGCTCCCAAATGACATCACTAGGTAGTGAGGGATCGATGAGCAGCTCATGAACAAGCCCGTGGTCGATGGGGCTATCACTCAATATCCATTCCCGAAATAGCTGCCCTCCAACTGGAGATTTGTTTTCCCCCGCTGGCGCTGTTTTGTATACCAGAAGAGGTAACGATGTCGAGGAGATGGCGGTTATACTAAACGCGAAATAAACGAGGCCTTTCATTTGCGCTAACGGCACCCTGTATATATCATCTGGGATTTGTGACTCTGAACTGGGGGATGAGATGACTTCAAAGGACCATAACGTGAGGTGCGTCAATTGAGAAAGGAGCATACTGCCGGGTGCTGATCCTGTGACTGGATTCCATCGTATACTGCCTTCTAGAACCAGGCGCCTACAAGTCCAAGCGGGGAGCGTAGTGGCGCGGTTCCCGCCTATTACCTCGTCAAAGAGGTGCATGGAGTTGGAGTTGAAACCAATTGTTTGTGCTTTGGAGAAGAGAGGATAGAGAACGCCGTATTCTTTGTAATAGTCGACCGTGTGGTCTACAAGTGGAGGCCAGCAGCGCGTGGTCCAAATGCGTCGTACGTGTTTGAAGTAGTTGATGTGCAGGCGCGAGTTGATATTGGCCAAAGAGCGCTGCTGATCTAGGGTTCGGATGAATAGGTCAAGGGCATCCTGGGACGTGAATATGACTGTATGGAGGAGATAGCGCATGGCTATATCCCGTACTCTGTGCGAAGCCAGGCAGAGAGAGAGGGCAGTTGGATATATAGCGGTCGGTGAAGTGGCCTCCGGGAGAATGTAGGGAACAGCCGCTAGACGAATTATTTCGACACCTAACTCCACCGGAAGGTGAAGAAGGGGGAAACACATTTGTAGGAAAGAACTGGACACTACCCACAGTGATCTTTCATATTCGTTCAACGAGTTTCAACGCCTGTGTTATATAAGGCGCTGTACTGTCCTAAGGAGTAAGCAGCGCTTTGCAAATTGTGTCATTGGTGTTGTTACTGGCAACTGCAACTCGCAGCAACTTTTGCTTGATCGGGAGACGCAAAAGGGCTAAGAACTTGAGCTACTAAAGAGAACAATGCTCATGTTTGTGCTTGTGAAAAGATTGGGCCTTGTTAATGCATAGGCCGGCTATTGCTACGCTTGCGATGGATAAAAAGATAGAAGGATCAGAAGCACAACGAGAACAAAAACTAGAACAAGTTAAGCATACACATATGGTACATGAACAATTCTACTTCAGGCGAAACGAAG
Organism: Stropharia rugosoannulata; assembly: GCA_028532985.1. NCBI lineage: Eukaryota > Fungi > Basidiomycota > Agaricomycetes > Agaricales > Strophariaceae > Stropharia > Stropharia rugosoannulata. The sequence continues at coordinate 1,859,127 of JANCIK010000001.1, read as the reverse complement.
TTCTGTTTAGGCATCTACATTGTTGTCCAGGAGTGCAGATTTGGTTGTGGGTACTTGGTTGTCGACTTCTTACACTTACTTTAAATAGACAATCTCACAGAGCACATTGCAGTCGGAAATACAAGGCGTGAGATTTGCGTGAGATACTGTAATCCCTTTGAAATCATAATGTAAATTTTCAAAAAATAGATAAATGAGTGCGTGTATTCGTTTCTCGGCACTCTAGCTCTGGCGTAGTAACGCTTCTCGTTCATGATCAGCTATTGCTTGGCTACCTGAACTTCGAAGTATCCGTAGTAGACGAGATTTACACTGGCAGCGCTACCTTCATCAGCAAACCGTGGGCCGGCAATACAGTGCTTTATAGCACTGTGTAGCGGCATAGAATGATAGTGTGGGGTACCCTGTTTATAGTACCGCATAGCATGTCATAAGATCCTTATTTTAGTTTGAACGTTATATATTGCTTTGGAGTGCTGTATATCACTCTATGGTCCCTATGGAGCTCCGTGAATGTTCTCTGCCATTCTATTCAGCCAATACTCAGCAGTATATACACATGGGGAGAAACATGTTCCGCCAATGGGGTGTTACTTCGGGATACCTTATTTAGCAACCTGACTAATGTGAATGTCAGGTATATGTCAAAAATAATTGCAATTATATTAAACGGGGAAAGGTACTATAAGAGTAGCGCTATTGTGTGATATGAGATAGATAAACAGAGAGCAGAACTGTTGTGAAATCGTGCTTGAAATGGTACCGTATAGTTGGAATTAGTCAAGAACAATTCGTACCACCACTCTCTCACTTCCGTCATTGGAGTTCTTGTTGCCACGGAGCCTTTCCCTACATTGCCATTACTATTAACAATTTCCAGGAAAAGACTTGCATTGAAATCATCGCTTACATTCCTTTACGAGCCCATCTGACTTTGTTGGCCTCGTACTTGCCGCGATGATAATCATCCGTTTTGATGCTATCAATTGCATCCATTAAACTTAAAAACACTTTTCTGTATTCTTTGCCGCGCATTTCAAGGTTTTGTGGCTCGAAAGCATACTGGGTCCATTCCGAAAGACAGTGATGAATCTATGCAACACGTAAGAAATGGAAACCAGAGGGTAGCATTTGGTGTAGTAGATGCGTACCGTAGTCAGAACAAGAGCAACATCAGCAAATCCAACCATTTTCTCATAGAACGGCATAGTAATACTGTACAATCTCATAGCATGTTATAGTAATTAGACTAGGCTTATAATGGCCCATAGTCACGTAGCACTATATAGTATAATTATAATCGTTATATAGCATGTTGTAGTACTCTATAATAGGCTCTGCAAGTCATGCCATAAATACTAATCTAATAACGACTATAGTTATAGCTTCAGCAGTTTTCAAAGTTCGTAGATCTTGTTATGTCTTTGGCTCATCTTTATATCTTTCCAGGCTTTCGAACCGCTATATACTAAGTTAAATAAAGTATACTGTGTGTAGATATAATGATATCGACATATCGTACAAGTTACAACCAGCAGTAAGCCAAATTTCATGTATGCTAACTTATTAAAAAATGCGACCAGCAAGAATTGAACCCCAAGCCTCAAGGGACTTATGTAGTAGAGGGCTGTAATAAACCACCTAGGCCATACCACAATTTATTTTAATTGAACTAAAGAATACATATACCGCTTTTTCTCGGCTATTTCCGAAGGCTGTGTCAAGGCTGTGTTATGGATATTTCTTGCCACGTCGCAGCCGTTCCCTCTTCATCCACTACCACCACCATGCCGAATTCCCCTTCCCTCTCCCCCATAGTGCAACCACCCTAACAATGTTGACGACGCCAATGACGCCAATGACAAGATGACGATGAAGCTGCAGGGAGCAGGGAACAGGCACGAAAAAGGGTGAAGCATAGGTGAGTAACCGAATCCCCCAATCTGTCCATGCAGGTCCCACTGCCTCGTATGTCCCAACCACCCCATGACCCTGCCACATTGAAAAACGACTACCACGAGACCCATGCCATGCCATATACGACCCCACTGCATCACGAAACAGCCCCTGTCTAGCCCGTGCTCTTAATGTACTTACATATATATATATAAGTTTAATATTATGTTGTTTGTAATAGACGTAAAGTGTGAATAAGTAATAAACAATATTATAGCCCTTGATCTACCTAAATGCCGCTCAAATTTAAGTACTGGTACTGTACTATGTAATTCTACAGAGTGTTATATAATACTACATAATGTAGCCGAGTTACTATGTAGATATGAGCCTATGCTATGCCGTGCTAAATAGATAAGAACCCTTACTATGGTGCTATGGTATTATATAATGCTAGTAGGTACTATATAGTAAGTCCCAGATTTGCTGATGAACAGCATGATCCGGAACAGAGTGTTGAAAGTCTTCAGGAAACAATGCTGCTAGGCTTCTGTTTCCAGTGTAGAAGAAGGTGAGAATAATGCGCTCGATTGAAGGATGGCTCAGGTTGTTTGTACGTCCCTATAGAACCAGATAGTATATTAGTATTAGTATTTAGTTTGCAAAAGTATAGACACAGCAAATATATAGCAATGGAAAACCGTACCTCGGCATCGCTACCATAGATATGGAAGCTATTGTCTTTCAGCATTGATTTTATTCTACGACGTATAAGTTCTGCTGCATCTAACTGACCCGGAGCTTCAAGGGTATCCCTGAGCTCATCTGCAAAAGTTTGAGCAACAATTTTGGCTGATACATCCTTGAGCTTCTTTCGCCATCCCGAATGAGAGTCAAACACCTGAGTACAGGCATATCAAGTCAATATTAGTATTTATTGCTAGTGATTCATGAGATAGCCTTACGCATTTATCCATTTCTCGTGTTCGTCGATATTCTACAACCAGATCAGATATATGTGCGAGAATTTCAATATTGCCCGTACCGTCATCCAGGAGCTCTCCTGCATCTAAATGTTCTGCAATGACACGTGTCAGCAGATGCTCAGCTTCTGGCAGCGCGTCAATTTGTGGAAAGGGGTCAGAGCGCCCAAGGATAAGGTGGCGATACCAGCGCTGCTGTGCTTTAACAAGGACAGTTACCCATTCAGGTGGATAGAAGCCAAGATTATTGGGTTTGTAGCCAACATGTTTCTTTTTCGAGTGTCGACGGGCCCGCTTCTTCTCTATATGCCCTTCGTCATTGCAGCTATCAGCCTCTGCATTACCAGCACTACCACCAGCTATTGTGCTTGAGCTGCGATGCTCTTCTTGTCGTGCTAGCGCCTGTTGAAGGCTTCGAGAACTAGGTGGCTGTTTAGCATGATTTCACTTCCTATGCTGCTCTACCACATCTTCTCCTTCAGATCGAACCTGTACGGGCACCAGATACCAAGTTATTAGGTCCTCATAACAGTAGGTCAACAATAAACTCACATAAATGTCGTTTTCAGAGTCTACAGACATGTTATAGATTAGTTTTGCAAAAAGCTCAGAAGTAAATAGCAATATACCATGTTCATCTTTGTCGCATTCATTGCTGTTTTCATCAAGGCCTGGATAACAGAATGACTTTAAGCAACTTATAGTAATAAGCAAATAGATATATAGTACCCATATCCAGCAATGGATCACGTAGGGCAGCTAATGCTATAGCTTCATCTTCAGAAGGTGATACCTCGTCAACTAATAATAGTTAGTCAGTAGTACGTGAACATACAAGTATTGGCAGGACTTACTGTCTAAACCGCCTAGGATACCACTGTTGCCTGTCTTTAACTCTTCATCAGCATCCACGTCTCCATCGGCATCAGTATCTCCATCAGCATCACTATCCAATATGCCACTGCCGAGGTGGCTGTCTTTATCCACGTCAATATCCACCTCTTGCCCACTCTTGTATCCTGGCACATGATTGGAGTCTTGATGACGGCTGTGATGATCTGAGGATAAATAATACATCATAATTAGTATCGAAAGGGTTAATAAAGACAATATACTTACCCAATTGGAAGTTCCATGTTTTGTTTGAGTGGAACTGGGGCCGATTTTGATCTAAGAAAGACGGTTCAAAGTTAGTATTCAATTCATAGTAATCTAAGTTATTATGTCTGCGGTTATTAGTGGAATAAACGTCAGAATTATTGAGGTTATTATGAAAGGTATCAAATGTATAAGTGTTAGTATTAGAAGAAGAAGAGTGACGATCATAATCATTGTTGTTAGAGAGAAAAAGACCACTGTTATTGAAACCATTGGGATTATTATGCTGATTTTGTGCAGATGAAACGTCATAATGAGTTCCAGCAGCAAAGTCACTCTGCCGAGGCTGGTCTTGGGGATTAGCACCAAAGCGTAAGGCGTCCATATTTGACCCAAACCATACATCTATATTAGAGCTACGTCTTTGAACATCCGGCGAGCCATTGTTGACAGCAGGGAGCACCAGTGCACCCGGAAGATGGTGCTTGTTATGGTGGTGGAACTGTGCTGTAGACTCTGCAAACAGATTCCGATCATTGTCTGCATTATTTGTAGCCAGGGGATCGAGAGTACGGGACTGGGACCCTAGTACTACCTGTTAGCCATGTTTGATGCAGAATGTCGGAATACCAGTATGCACACACCTGATCCATGCCCGGTCTGAGTCTGAGACATTCTATTCTCTGAAGTACTAGTACTATTACCGGATCTCGTTGTCTGCTTGTCTTGAGTTTGACTTGTATGCATTGCCATGTTCTTATTGGCCCGGAATCCAAACTGAGATCCCGGCTGGCTCATTTGTATGGAAGGCATGGGTGGGTTTCGAAGCGGTGTTTCCGGAATGAGTGGCCTTGGATAATCGATGCGAACATCTTGATTATTCTGAGGTAATGTTGACGTGCCTTGTGGCTTCTAAACAAAGGCAGCAGTAAGAAAAAATAAGAAAAGGAGTGAAGAAGGCATACATGAGTGGTGACAGCTGGCTTGCGATGTCTCTTTACCTTTTCGGCTGGTGCCAGAACATTTTCACGAAGATTATCTGGGAATGCCTGCTTGTGTGCACGAGCTGACCGTGCATTCTCTGGGTTTAAGTCAGGGCGGATGCTACCAACAACCTTCTCAAGCTGTGCCCTTTGTCCACCTTGACCTGCATTGGAACGAACTGGACGCTCACGCGAGTTTTCTGAGTCAATATTAGTAAAGAGTTATGGAGGTAAAAGATACAAGGCTTGACCTTTATTGCTAGTATCTAAAGCCAAAAATTTATGAGTGATAGAGAATAAAGCAGTATATAAAATGTACGTACTTTGCGATTGAAGAGAACTGGTTACATCTTTATCCTGAGCACGCTTTGCGACTTTGCCACTGCGGTCATTCAAAGAATCAGTGCTATGTTCATGAGTAGTCTTCTTCGGGGCCATAGGTAACAGCAAAGGTAACAGCCTGAGTCTGAGTGACGAATTAGCAGGGGAAAGAGAGTGCTAAACTTGGGTTAAGCGTCATAAATAAGGATGGCTTGAACTGGGCTTAAACCATGTTCAACCATAGACCCAATAAGGGCAATTTCAGGCTGTGTCGTTTGATATTCATTTTTTTTGGATCCGGCATATTGTAGACGGCAATTGAGACGACCCTGGTCGAACCGGAGCATGCATAGCTCAACAACAGTGTAGAGACTGTCACGGTAGATGCTGATTTTTTCTCCCTGTACAATAGATAATGCATTTCAATGATATTCACACTGCAAAGCACGTCAACAGAAAGCAGATAGTGAAAGAGAAGAGAGGTGTCTGAAAGATATAAGTAGCATAGAAACTTAAAGCGCTGGTGAGGACAAAGGCAATGATGAAATATTGTGCCAGTCTGGATAAAGATTCGCCCAGAAATCAATCGAGAACCACCATGACCGAGGTATCTGTCCCAGGGATAGAAATAAAATGCTTTACTAGAAATTCAAAGATAATATCAGCGCTCATCGTAAGAGAAAGATAGAAAGAGAATCTTACCTCCATCTATACGGATAATTGGTGGGGGACGGGTAGGCAGAACTGTGCACAATTGAAATCCACTCATCTCAACCGCATTGATAACTCGGCCTACATTAAGCTGCGCCTGACGGAATCTACTCTCAGCCTTATCTGCCTGTCTTCTTGCTAGTTTAATTGTGCTCAGGGCCTCCCTTATGACATGCTTAATTCTACATTGAGCTTCCTCGATTGTTTTCTCTAAATTACTTGATGCTGCTTCTTCGAGAGCACGATAGCGTTGCTCTTTATTGCATGCTGTCTGCACAAGTCGTTCGGCCTCATGTGAAGTTTTAACTCGAAGTGGGTACTGGAAGCAATTGGGTCAATTCTTTAAGAGATTGTGGCAGCAATTTGGAGCACTTACATTGTCCCAGCGCAATACAAGCAACGGTTGATTGTCCGAGTCCATCCAACTCTCCAATGATATATCGAGAAAGCTAGATTGCTCAGGAGATGAAAGTTCAAGTGCTGCCATACAGAATAGCTAGCGAGCAAGTGGGGTAACAGTTCTGAAGAGAATGGGGCAGCCTGTGACCTAGGGGTGACTTTGCAATGGTAAGTGAACAATGCTTTACATGTCGACCGTTCATCATCATTAATTATCGCATGCACACGGTCATGCACATTGCTATCAATCAATCAATATCACAAGTTAATGCTATTCAAACTAAGTACTACCAACTACCTATACTACACAGTATATCATATGTTACTTAATGCAAAAAACAAGTCCTTGTTGAAGTATTTATTGATGTAGAATTCCCCACCAAATTGCATACAATTTATCTTGTCAAATCGTCGATCTGCTTTGGTCCCAAATCGTGGAGATAGATGAATAAGAGAGCAGATCTGATTTAAAGGAACGATACCACCAAGAAGTTCACCATTGCTACGCTTAGCCCTACGAACAATGTATAGTCCAGACGATGGCTCGGGAAAGGCACCTCAGTGGGTCAGTGAGCCAGTAACTTGATAATTAATTTGTGGAATGGTGTCAAAGCGGTGGATGTATGATAGAAAGATACCTTCTGTCCCAGAAACTGTCCCTTCCGGAGGAGGCACTATTCTAAATATAATACCAAGTTGAGCAGCGCAATGGCCTAATAGTAGGTAAACATGAGAATTTTAATAGTGGACAGACTGCAAAATACTGACCTGCTAGACCGCTTTCTGGCCATAGTTTAGTTGAGTCGAGATTGATAATAACTGCATCGTGACGTCCATTTGGCCAATTTTCTGAAGGCGGAGAGCAGTTGACTGCTTGGGAAACAGTAGGAGCTTGAGGATGGTGATACAGCTTGCCTTGAATCCGGAATTTCACCCACACCTCTAAGTGAGTAAAAGGCAGGGTGCTTTCCTGATTCCCCAAACGACGACCGCCAATGGATGGTACATACTGCAAGCCTGAGGTCTTTACCTTTGAGATGTAATCAAACAATGCTGGTCGGAGATCTGGTATTCCGAAGAGTTCTGCAACAGTGTTGACTGGCAAGCGCTTTAAGGATGGATCCCGTTTGAGATGGAAGGCTGCACAGTGACTTGCAAACGTGCGATGTGGGATTGGGGGATTGGGTATCTGCTTATGCAAGATATCAGCGATAGCGAAATAGTCTATGAGCTTGCGAGTAGCTCCAGAGAGCTGATTTACGGGGGATATGGTTTCTAGAAGTGTGGCTGTACTGGTTACATGGCTGAGGTCCTCAGTGTTATCGCCTTCATCACTGCTTCCGTCATCATCTGCGTAGTCTCCGGAGTCAGTGGAGCATCCGAACCGTGCTATGAAGTTGATATTGCTATCACGCACCGCAGTTGCTAGGTCAAACATTCTGCGCTTTTCGGTCCGGTCGAGGTGGCGGCAGATTTGGGATTCGTAGTTCTGGTTATTGCTTGCACGCGCAGGTTGTTTGACTTCTGTAATGTGAGCATGCTCTGTTACATCTGCTGACCATTGGCAAGGTACACCATTTGTACGAACATTAGGAACAACGCTTTGCATGAATTCTAGCTTTGGAATGTAAAAGTGGTCCAGAGGAGCATTTTTCTTGCCTACGCGAACCTTTGCCTCCAGGATAGCATGCTTATGTGAGTGAAACTTGGCCAAGGCGGCTGTTATCTGAGAACAAAGCCCTTCATCTATCTCGGGAGCTTGCAAGAGATATCGGAAGTCCATTAGTGAACGGACCGCAATCATAAAGCTTTTGCAGACCGCATCCGCAATAACAGGTATGATATATCGCTGTACGTCACGATGTTCGCGACCTGTAACCTGCTTCAATGTTGAAATGCCCCCCTTAAAATGCCTAAGCCCGGTGTGTGGATGCAGAACTGAGAAACGGAAGTCAATTTCACTGGGTCCAATAGCCCGAATGCACCACTTAGCATCATGATCCCAAAACATTTTATGCCAATGGTGTAAAGGTTCCGGAGTGAGGAAATTTGGCGGATCGGACAAAGGCCAGTCCCTCCAAAATGGGCGGTGAACTCCATTTAACTTGAAATTCTCTGACACAGCTTTGAAATAGTGCTCGAGGTCCCATGGATCAATGTTCTGGACTGCTTCTATTGAGTTAAGTTGTGCCCTAGTAGTAGAACCGCTACGGACTTCATGACGAAAGCTATCACCAAGTTGCTTGTATGAGGCCATTGTTACGGATGAGTTTTTTGTTGCGACACCAGCGACAAGAGTCGACTCCGGAGTATCAACAATATAGCTTGCGAGTGGCGTGAAACACCAGCGCTGGTTACCGAGAGGGTCTGAAAGCATGATCCCAATTTCAGCGGCAATTTTGAGTGGCCGTGTAACATAATCCAATGTTTCATGGAACAGGCGATCAGCCAACATACTTCGCATCCTCTTCACTGGGTGTATGAACTGAGGGATTGGTAGGAGGGCAAGGAGGAGAAAGGCATGATTCGAAGCTTTCATACGAAAGTCCATGTCAATATTAGCTAGACTGATAAGTAGAGGATGTGCCTCTCGGTTGCCTGTCATTGCCAAGATTGTTGTCTTATCGGAGGAGAGAATCATGCCTAAGACTGTTGCGCCTGCGGGAAGATCATCCTATACATACAAAAGTAGTCAGCATATAAGTAACAGTTGAGAGACACACACAGTGAATAGTAAGGACTTTAACCCACCTGCATTTTCCATGCAGCTTCTCCAGATAACCACTCCGTATATACACGCATAATTTTCTCAGCCGTCCGAAATATTTGAAAGGGTTGAAAGTTGATGTAGTCTTTGAGCAAGGGCAAGTGCAGCAGTGCCTGGATGCACTCAATAGCGTCTCTGTAGTATAATACGGTTTGCTGCTTAGTAGGATAAGTCGTCTTCCACTCCCTTGATTTCCACTGAGGTCCGCCTGGTAATATCTCAAAGCGCGAGCGTAAATCGCGTGCAGTAGAAAACGAGAGCCCAATTTGCTTTATCTGAAACAAGATAAATTAATGTCGCATTTCTTGGATAATTGGAAGGATTCTCACCAGCTGCAGCTTTAAAAGCTTGTCTATAGCCGCCATGCTCAGGCTTGAGGATATAAGAAATGATGCGAGTTCCCATTCGTCTCTGGAAGCAAAGGGATAATACAGACATACTGCACGAACCGAGGCATGCTGATCTGAGTTAAATTGATCCATGAAAGCACTGCCTTGTCCAAAAATTACACTGGCTCCGGAGTAGCTAAAGATATGACGGTGTTTGGTTTCATTTAGATCATTGGGCCATTCGTCGGGGCTGCCCATAATTGCACCAGTATCTTCCGAAGTCATCTCGTTCAGGTGGCCGTTATCTATCCAGTCTTGCTCCATCGGCTCTGGTATGGCATTGGTGCGGTAACTGATTGATTCCTGCTGATTGTTGGCAGTCACAACATGCTGCTTTGAGAGAGAAGCAGCCAAAAGTTCTTCGTATCTAAGGCGGCAGGCTCCATGGGGCTGATTCATATGCAGTAGAACACGTGTGTTGTCTTCGAACTCTTTCATACATCGAGGGCAGCGAGAAAGATTCATAAGGAATGAGAAATAAGAAGGGGCGAATGTGAGTCTTCCAGCCCAGCGTGTAAGTAGTCAGAGCTGATGCGAACGTTGAGCAGCGAGCTAAGTTTGTCTTGGGCCTGTGGCTGCCGTCGCCCTTGCCGGATCCGCACCTTGCCGCGGACCGCGGTTGGACTTATAAGTTATAAATAAATACTTCAACTCAACGAACTCAAGCCAACTCATAAAGGCTTCAAAGGACGCTATACCAACACTATACCATACCATCAGGAAAACATTGAAAAAATGATTTGTACTTATAGCTCCGACAACGGAGTATGAAAGTTGTGTAGCCTTATGTTGGCTGGCTGATCACGGTGATATGATGGATTGATGATATTCGCTTATATTCTTCATTAACCGCTTACAATTTGCATCACATTGTTTCAAGTAGATTACATGCCCTTGTAAGTACTATACATTGACTATAAGTGATTTTATTTGAGTTATCATACCAAATCATTATTGTAAACTGAGTGTAAGCTAGCATAAGAGTGGGACTTTATGTCAATAGCATTATCTCTTATGATCAATTGAAAGATTTTTGACATATAAAATGTAGACTTTGTATTAAATTTTATTGAATTATAGAACATTACTATCCCAATGGAACATATTATACAAGAAGATACTGTTCAAGTTCAAGTTCATTAACTATATACATGTAAAAATACATTACAAGATAGGTGATAGCACAAAACAAGTCACAAAAATGATGGAGATCGACTTAAACTGAAAAAGGTTCCTAGAATCGCTGATCAGCGAGATGCAAGATAGAGATAGAAAGATGCTGCACTCACGGATATCTGACTAAAGCCATCGGCTTTCTTAAAATGCCTCTTATTCCTGTTGAACCGGCTGTCCCCCCATTCGAAGTCGACAAGATTATTGCTTTCGTCGACGTACGCGTGGAGGAACCAGCGTTCGCGGAACTTATCTTGCGTTGTCGGATTGGTGGTCGAAAATCCGAACGCCGTGTAGTGCGGATTGGGCGCGTCGGGCGTCCTGTTCGAATAATGAATATCGCTGCTGTTCATAAAATTGGTTAGCCAGCTAAAGAAAGAAGAAAAGAACTTACTAAATGACGACATGCCAATCGTTGGCACAATATCCAGTGGCAGAGATTGAGGGATTGGCCATCTTAATGGCCAATCTCAAGTTTTTAATGGCTTGCTGGAGGTTTTCATCTTGAATCTCTATTTCTAACTTGGGGTAGAGATAAAGAGTGTATGTATTTGCTTAGAGGTTCATCAGTAGTGAGTTCAGAGATATAGAGAGATACTCACTGGTCATGGTGATGTTGAGAGTGAGAGGTATTATTAAGGCAAATGGCCAGTTAAGTAAGAACAAACGATGTCAAACGACAAACAACGACACGCACCCGAGACGCGCGCAGCGTACAGTCGAAACGAACCGCACTACATGCACGAAGGTACAACACGCACCTAGAGCGGAGCAGCTCTGCTCTAGGTTACATATTGCAGGCGGATGGGGCGCGCGGGGAACGCACGCACCCGGAGGGGGTATATGCCTGCTTTCACGGGCACGCCACGCTCGGGCGAGGCGGCCGGGTGCGCTTGGGCAGGGTAGGAGGGGGTGGGGCGCTCAAGACGGCGCGCACGCCCTGCAGCCGCGCCGTGCCGCTGCAGGGCGTTGTGTTCGTTGGGGCGCGCTTGGAGGCGCGCTCGAGGCGGGGACAGAGGGCGCGCACGGCCTGCAGCCGGGCCGGGCCGGGCCGCTGCAGGGCGTTGTGTACGTCGGGGCGCGCTTGGAGGCGCGCTCGAGGCGGGGACGGAGGGCGCGCCCGCCCTGCAGCCGCGCCGGGCCGCTGCAGGGCGCCGTGTTTGTTGGGGCGCGCTAGGGGGCGCGCTCGAGGCGGGGATGGAGGGCGCGCACGCCCTGCAGCCGCGCCGTGCCGCTGCAGGGCGTTGTGTTTGTTGGGGTGCGCTAGGGGGCGCGCTCGAGGCGGGGACCGAGGGCGCTGTGTTTGTTAGGGCGCGCTAGGGGGCGCGCTCGAGGCGGGGACCGAGGGCGTTGTGTTTGTTGGGGCGCGCTCGGAGGCGCGCTCGAGGCGGGGATGGAAGGCGCGCACGCCCTGTAGTCGCGCAGTGCCGCTGCAGGGCGCGCTAGGGGGTGCGCTCTAGGCGGGGACCAAGGGCGCTGTGTACGTCGGGGCGCGCTAGGGGGCGTGCACGCCCTGCAGCCGCGCCGTGCCGCTGCAGGGCGCTGTGTTTGTTGGGGCGCGCTAGGGGGCGCGCTCGAGGCGGGCACCGAGGGCGCTGTGTTTGTTAGGGCGCGCTAGGGGGCGCGCTCGAGGCGGGGACGGAGGGCGCGCACGCCCTGCAGCCGTGCCGTGCCTCTGCAGGGCGTTGTATTTGTTGGGGCGCGCTCGGAGGCGCGCTCGAGGCGGGGATGGAGGGCGCGCACGCCCTGCAGCCGCGCCGTGCCGCTGCAGGGCGCTGTGTTTGTTGGGGCGCGCTAGGGGGCGCGCTCGAGGCGGGGACGGAGGGCGTGCACGCCCTGCAGCCGCGCCATGCCGCTGCAGGGCGTTGTGTACGTTGGGGTGCGCTCGGTGGCGCGCTCGAGGCAGGGACGGAGGGCGTAGGTTACGCATGCGTGGTATACGGTGTCGCGCGCCTGGAGTCGAGCTGGAGGCGGGGATGGAGGGCGTTGGTTACGGTGAGGCGGGCCTGGAAGCGCACTGGAGGCGGGAACGGAGGGCACGGACGCCCTGCAGCCGAACCGCGCCGCTGCAGGGCGTCAGTTACGGATGCCAGGACGCGGTTATCGCGTCCTGGCATCCGTGGTATACCGTGGGGCGCGCCTGGGGGCGCGCTGGAGGCGCGGACAGAGGGCACAGACGATGGTCCAGTGTCGAGAACTATTATCCACGACTCGGCAGTTTTAGTGACTCTCTACTATCTGTGCAGGATTGAGCTTCGAAGGCGGCGGTGCTTGAGAAGTACCAAGGCGCGGAGATGGGCACTCCCTATATCTGTCCATCCGCTCGCGATCCCCGATACCACTACTGCCATGAATAGTCGATCTTCCTGATCCCGGGGCGTTAGAAATCATGGCCGAGACCGTTCGACTACCGCCATAGGGGGGCATAGTCCCATTTTTCATAATCACGTCTTGTATAGATGAAGGTTGACCTGACATGGAAGAATGGCTCTGATGACCAGTCGGCGTTGATGCCCGCCCACGCCCGGATAGATGTGGGGAGGAATATCCTGGACCCGGAAGTTGTCCAGCAACGATATACTTGCCCGCGTTGTTAGCAAGAGCAGGAGAAAGGGTCGGGGTTTTGGACTATCGTGGATTGGCGGTATTAGCATTCTAGAGTAACTAAACAGTTTGGAAAAGCTCACCTTGTTGCTGGGGAGAGACGGGAAGCAGGAGGATATGGAGGACTCAAATGCGGTCGATTTCGTCCGGATGGAGGGAGAGGAGGGGTCATCCGGTGGTTCATCCCGGAAGATGAGCTATTGGCCATATGACCAAGGGGAGGAGGAACATGTGAACCCGAACTCGATGCATACCGATGCCCTTGCACAGAAGATCGCGTGTGTGGGTCGTGGGGTGATCCCACATAGCCCGAAGGCGGAGGCGCGGACGAAGACATTCTATAAGAATGATCTTCCATGGAACCAGGGTTATTCCACGATGGACCTCCTCGCGGCGACGAGGTCGAGCTGCTCAAGCCAGAGCCATTGATATGCGAGGAGTTCATAACCGGAGCTAGGTGCTGCATAGTATGGCTAGAAGCCATTGGTCGGTCACTACGCTCATCAAGAGAGCGCATCGCAGGGCCGGTTGAGTGTCGGCCGGATACCACTTTACGCGAATCGCGGTCGCGACTTTGTATATCACGTTCCCTTTCACGATACTCTGCCATGTTAGAGGGGTGTTGAGAATCCTCTACGTTCTTGCTTGGCCAGTGTCCTGGTGGCTCCCTTTTATTAGAAGCAAGTGTGATGAGCTCGGTAGGATGAGCCTGTCCATGAGGAGCATGTATGGAACTTGATGGTAGGCGCGGGCCATCATATTCCCTCGTCGACCACGGGGTATGGGTGACGGAAGGTGCGCTTCCGGAATGCGGCACGGATGAAGATGTGTGTTGGGAACCTTGCTGTGGATGATGACGATGTACAACGTGATGATGATGGGGGGCTCTGTGGTGGTGATTATGCAGGACATGATTGTGAACCGGCCCTTGGGGTGGAGGACCGTTGGAACCATGCATATGCGAAATACCACCATGCTGGGCATTAGAGGATGGGCGATCTGATTTGTTGTGCTTTCTAGATCCAAACGGGTATTGCTTGATGATCTTCCGAATTGATGGCGGCGCCATAGGAGGAGCGATAATTTCCAAAGGATGGGGAATTAGTCGAACTAGAACAATGTTAATATCATCAATAATCAAAATACACAAACGCACCTGGCCGAGGGCGTTCTATGGCCCGCCGTTCCCTTTCCAGTTTCCTGCGCTTACGACTGGTCTCAGCAATCATTTCCTCCGGTGCATCGTCGTCTGCTTCCACAGCGTTCCTCAACAGCGTCCGACTCCGGCTCATCTTGGTCGAGGGCATCGTCTGCCCACTCATCCTCAGTCACGTTCTCCTGTTTGTCAGCTCCATAGCCGCCTCCACTACAGCCGCAGAAGTAGACTTTTCAATCTTCAGGTCAAGCGGGCGGGTGGAGCCTTCTTGGTTGGATAATAGACCTTCGACTTTCCATTTGTTGCAGCAGATGGGACTTTCTTTCAAATCTAAACCAAAAGGTTATCGGGCGAACAAATGACTGTGTACGGCCGCATCACCTTCCCGCCAGAGCCTTTTGTCTTTCTTGTAGGTGGATTTGCCCAGCCTTCCCCAGCTTTTGTCTTGATGGGATCGTGAGTATCTGTGATGTATATCTCGTCAGTGAATTCCTCAACGGAAAGAAGGACACCATACTAAGATCATGATATACTTAGTGTCGAATGCAAGTTAAAGCTTGCCGGCAGCCCCGCAGAGGTCAGATCCTGATCGCTTAGTCGTATCATTTCCAGTTAGAAGCCAGTGACTCGGGTTAAAATATTGTTAGTAAATGTTATATATCTGTTTAATTCCTGCCCGAGAAGGAGGTACAGCACCTTGTCGTATTCGAAACCTTACTAATCCTTATATTCCCATTTCCCGGGCATGCTTCACTGGATAATCACAGGCGGGGAACGTACCTTAAGCAGGAGCACCGAACATCATATGATGACTCAGTCAATGGTGAGGGAAAGGCCCGTCTGCTAGAAGATGTGGGTGCATAAGTTTTTTTGTCAATTTGTGCAAATAAGAAATTCCCAAAAAAGTGCGTCATTCTTAGCAAAAGGTACATATACAACAATCTAATTCCACAGATGCAAAGGCCGTCGACCTTGGTTAATGGTTGTCCCAATGCTGCGCTGGCATCACATGTACATCTGCAACGATCGTGAGCATTACATCTATAATATCATTGCAGGACAAACCATTTATTTCCCTTTTTACCTCCAGCACTTTTGCGTACTTCCTGTCACGAACTGTCTCGCCCATTTTGAAAAGATCCGCTTGACTTTTCCGTTGGTATGACCCCGGCGTCGAGCCCCTACTAATAATCATCCGTGGTATTTGCGGCAATATCTCGTGTGGGGTAGTGCCGGTCATGGGAGGTTCCCAGTTCATCACGTTAAGCTCCGGTGTTTGGGAGGGCAGATTGAGCGTCTCATGAACTAAAGTTAGTACCGCAAGAATCTGTGTCTTGAGTCGTTTAATGGTGAAGTTTGGTGAACAGACGATTCCTTTCTTGATGGCTTTCCACTTGTAGTCGCATATGGTTCTGCTTAAGCTGACTATAACGGTTGAAAACAAGTGCTGGACCGAAGAACCGCGAATTCCAGTCACATATGTTCCGGCAAGCCATAAAACGAGTTCCAGTGCTTGTCCTCTTACAAGACAAAATTGTTTCCGCTCATACTCGGAAAGACCATTAATATCAAACTTATCCCATGAATCGGCTTGATTGCTGTCCATTTTACTGAAGTAATGCAACCCAGGAGCCGAATATGTCCCATGGCAGAGGACGTTGATCAATGCTCCAAGGCTGCAGATAACCAGGAGATCCATGAAGGGCTCATCCTTTGTTATGTCCGGAACATGTGACATTGCAGTACCTTGTAAGAAATGAGATTCCGAATAGAGAGGTATCAGATATCACAAGGACTTACCATTGATTGTAACCTTTTTGACAAGGGTTGTGTGGTAGAAATTAATCATGCTGGCCAAGATAAATCGCGATTCCAAATAAGAAGCATTGGTGATATATTGATCACACGTAAAGGTGAGAATCAATGCCGCAACTGTGTCCTGGATTGTTGAAGTTGCGTAGAAGTGCCCTCCGTGACAGACTGTGTGTTCAGGGCTGTAGACAGTGTGAAGTGTATTTGGCTTCATTATGCTGTTGGCATATTGATTAGTATGAAACAAGGCCAAGAAGCTATGACCTTACAGTTGAGAGCCGGGTTGCAATAAAATCGCTTCAACATCAAAAAGATCTGTACTGGGCGAGTCCAAATCGAAGTCTTTATGTAGACAAAGCGGGGTAGTCTTGAACACATCACTGTCCAGAGCACCTTTGGGACGTGCTATGATCCACCACTTGGATCCAGTTACAACGTTGACGTATGTCCCGTATCCATCACTATCTATATGCCATACGTGATGAGCGTCCTTAGTAGCGACCAGATTCCAATGGAGATGTTCTGTTGACACTGGCCGCTTGCTTGATCCTTCCTGGTGAGAAACAGTTGCCAATGCGTGAGCCATAGATGAAAAAGAGGTCAGGGGAGTGCCTGCTAGAGGGTCTTTGAAGTTCAGTCCATTCAAAATCTTCGAGTCCGCTGACTGGGAGGCTTTGAAAATGTCGCCCAGTTTGCCTGTGCGAGTCCGGTCAACAAAATTTGGAATACTAAGATCTTCATAGGCCCAATAGTTAGTCGACACTTCTAGTAAATCAATAAGGATGAAAATTCCACCTTGTATGGATGTGACCCAATCCAACGGTCCAACATTCAACAGCGCCTCTTCGAAGCTTTGCTTCTCGTATTGAATGCCTGTCACTATGATATGCTGCCTTCTCAATATTTTTTGGACGTCCGAGTGCTTCATTTTAGAGAAGTCTGCTTGATCGATAATTTTGAAAACGGACTCCGTAGTTGGGGATGTTTCCATATTATTCTGAAGGTATAGAGGTCGACCATTCTCGTAACACTCTTCAATTCGAGCAAATAGTTGTGTTAATGCATTCAATGTCTTTTGATCCTAAACGTAATTGGAAAGTTGGAATATTATCAGATCCATTCAGTAAGCGACACATACATGGCAAGATGGAACAAACTCAAGGGTTTCACCTCGAGGTCCCCAAGCTTTTATTTTGCGGTTCATCTGCACCTTCGGCTGTATCTTGGATGATATATCCAGATTGCATATTTGGGTGTTGACCTAAACCAGTATTAATTGGTGTAAAATGAAATGCACAATACAACTGACAAAAATATCATCTTCCAGACGTTCCCAGTGAATTAGTTTGTCCTCTTCAACCGTTTTAGTACGCGCAGATTTGTGTCTCTTCTCGGACGCATCTGGAAGTTCGCTATAATCGATGTACGGCCGTTTGCGCGTCCGCCTAGTTAGACGGTCAAGCGCGTCGCGGTCAATCGCGTCGTTGTCAATTGCATCGCGGTCAATTGCATCGTGGTCAAGCGCGTCACGGTCAATTGCATCGTGGTCAAGCGCGTCGCGGTCAATTGCATCGTGGTCAAGCGCGTCGTGGTCAAGCACGTCGCGGTCAATCGCGTCGTGGTCAAGACTTTCATGGTCAAGTTCATCCTCCTCGTCAGAGACGAGGTCGTCAGCAGTAGTACAAGGCTCGGCTCTCTGTTCTCCTTCTCCACTATCATTCAGGGTGTCATTACAATCCCGAATACAATCTTGTATGCCCTCCCCATCGATATCCATGCCACCGATCCCAACTTGCATGTCTTCCTGACCCTCAGTGTTTGTGTCCATCTCTTCGCCATCCTCCAAGTTACAATCAACTACACCCTGCACATCTTCACTATACGTCGTTCCCTCTATATTCAAAGGTTGGACGGTTGGTTGTGTGATTTGATTTCGATAGGGTGCTGACTCATTGTCGTGGGTAGGATAATTGGCGGCTGGAAGGTATAAAAATAGTAGCTGTCACTCAGCCAAGTCTTGCAACAAGATGACGCAGCTACTTACCCTGAAAAAAAGCAAAAGCAGGATCCGTTCTCGACATTTCCATAGCCGCCACAACAGCATCTGATTTAAGAAGCTGTTGAAATGACTTGTGGATATTCAATACACTTGAATCCTCGCACACTTTAGAAAGTGCAATCCAGATTTCCTTTTCAACTCGAAGTAGAATATCAGGTTTTTGATTCCCGAGGTGGTGAGATAGCTAAATAATGTTTCAAAAATAATAGGTTGAAGAGAACAAAATGGAACTTACGTTCCATACTGCTTGCGCAGGAAAATTACTTTTCACTAGAGGAGTAGGCATCAATAGAAAAAAGGGTGTTAATAGAAGCGACAGGTGCAATGGCAAGACGAGTTCGCCTTGACGATGTTCTTTCAGATAATTCTCCATTTTGATTCGGGTATGGTCCTCATACCATTCACTCAGACTGGGAAGCTTTTCCGCACCGACAATACTTGCAAGAGATTCAGGAATGGTCGGGAGCAAAGTGTCATCCAACTTGATCATTTCGTGCAAGAGAGTCCAGTGAAGTGCAGCGCCCCGAAAGTTCTGCACGACATTAGCTATTTTCAGGTCCAGGTGTGCGTCAGCTAGACCTTGCAGGTGTGTGAGGGATCGATTATAAGGTGATCCAGTGACAGCCACCATATCTTCTTCGCCGAGGGAGAAGTGTGTATGAGAATTCCGGAACTCGAAGAGTAGATCCTGCCAATGGTTGAGTTGCTTCCAGCGGGGCTTGACCTTTGCCGATGCAATCATCTTCAATGTTATTCGATTTGGGGAGGGAACGGGGATGTTGAGAGCGTGGTCTGGCCCGTCTTTGAGTAGCAGTTCCAAATCCAACAGACGATAGACAGAGAGCAGAGCAGAGATCTTAAGACTATCTCTTGAAGCAAGATTGCCAGTTACTGTGTATGCAGTAGCCAGAGGGTCGTCATCCCCGAGAAGGTGCCGAATTCTGAGAGATTCCGGAGAGGTTGATGTGGAAAGCGATTTCTCATAATGCTGTATACATTTCGCAAGACGCTTTCATATTCAATTGATAAGAAGCTGGGAGCGATACGAGTTGCAAAGACATACGTACATGGCATGGGCTACCTTCAGGAAACATGAGAGTCAGGTCATTCTGTATTTTCACCCGAAGCAAGGGATGTTGCTTGATCCACAGACAGCGGGTCTGCAAGTCACTAACTGTAGTTCATTAATTTACGCGAGTTTTCTTAGCTGAGAAAGTCTAGCAGCGTACTACTACTGGAAGACTCTTCATTCATTTCCATTGAATTTCTGGTGTTCACGACCTATCCTCCGTACGCGCGTACTATGCGCTGAGACTATGGAAATTCCTCTGAATATAATACCGCAGTCCGACTCTAAGTACACAGCAATAACAATTTTTTCTACTCGGTTAGATATGGCAAGAGGAAACAAAGTCATCTTCAAAATGATTCAACTCCCTCAAAATATCTTTAGGGTGGTTAAACTTAGTCAGCAGTTTCTGAGCAACGGCTGAATAAGCGGCGCCTCCCCTAGACTAATCTAGTATTTTTAAACCCCATGTTGCCGTCGAAGGCCCTTTTCATTCCTTTGCCACTCACTATGTAACATGTAGTTGTACAATGCTTTATGTTAATGCCAAGACCCTATACAAAATGTAGTAGTATTATATTAGCTTGAGTCAGCGTCTCAAAGAAAATAACGCACACCGTAGTAATCCCACTAGATAATTGTCCATACATCTCACAAAGCCGCTTGCAAGCCAAAATGTATTGCCACGTAAACGGTTCCCCGCTCCCTCCCTATCATCCGCCTTCTTTGGGGTTCCCGCTGTGTGCTTCTCGGCGTCTCCATCTCTGCGGCTGATCTGTTCAATCTCTTCTTAAGCCTTTCAAGTTCAAATGCATTCTGCCTCCCCCAATGCTCATTGGACACTGCCCTCAATCCGTACCAAAACGCACTGGCAACCATATCATACAATGCCTTCAAACACTGTTCGATCTGACACAGTCACAATTCACACTTGCTGTCCAAGTGACTTGGATACCAACGAATCTACTCATCACCAAACTACCCCATTACAAAGAGACGCAACAAAACATGTTTTTGCCGCCAGTTTGATAGGTCAGCACTTCAGCAGCCTGGACGGTCTCCCTTCGTGCAGATTCCTAACCTTTTATTTCGTTTGTAGATCAAGCCATTAGTATCTTAACCGAAATATGGCGTCCTCAAGATGTTCCCGATATTTTCAGAATTCCGTCAAAGGGATCATCACTCAACTCAGTTTGCGGGCATGCTGCACCCCTCACCCCCAATCGGTCGTTTTGCCACACTCCCAGACCATCAAATTCACAGCCTTCAACCTGTGCCCTAGCTCAAGCTCATGCTTCATTTGCGCCAGGCGCTTCTCAGGTTTCATTTGCATCCGGTAGCACTGATCTACTCCCGATGAAGACATTTGTGCAAGAAGTCCTTAAGCGATCGAGGTCAACGGGCAATATTCTGCAAGCCGCGCTGTGTTACGTTGAGGCAGTCAGGCCCAAGGTTCCGGAAATACTACAACAAGAAAAGATGGGCATCCGAGAGTCAGTTCAGTTAGATGATAGAGTTCTCCCAGCAACGGAAGCCGAGCTCGCTCTCGAAGAAAAGTTTGCTGCATTAGAAGATTCGCTATCCGCCAAAGTGAACATGGAACAAGAAGACAATTTCGACGAAACGAAAGCTATCCCAGTCACAGATAACAGCAACTTAGATAGCTCTCAGCACAATCTTAGTGACACTACATCCATTTCGAGCTCGATTACTGAGCCTCCTGCCAGCGCTTTACAGACACCAAAGCATCAGAAATCCCTTCCATCTCCTCTTCTATGTCCTCGTCGTGCCTTTCTTGCGTCGCTTATCCTGGCATCAAAATTCTTCCAGGATAAATGCTATTCCAACCGAGCTTGGGCTAAACTGTCCGGACTACCTCCTAGAGAAATCGGACGCTGTGAGTATGCGCTTGGCCAAGCTCTTCAGTGGCGTCTCTGGATTGGAAAAGATTCTGTTCCATCTCCTAGCCATAATATGTTTCAGCAGAAAATACCTGCTTCGTCATTTATCGCTACTGCTGCAACGTATGGTATCGAGTCTGGAAGCGGTAGCACTTCCTCGGATTGGCGCAGCGACATCGCGGTGAGTGATGAACATCTTACTTTCCTGAGTAATATCGATCTAGGTTACTTAGACCCAGCCGACCTGGACTACATAGCATAAAACCCGATCGCAACTACGAACAAACACGGACTCGACATCTGGTCCGGACATGGAGCGATTTACATATTCTACGTCGAGGGATTCCTTCGACGATCAGGCCGTACATATATCTTCGTTTGAACATAGCACGTTCTCCAGCACAGCGGCTATTCCGCTCTGAATTGAGTGCCAGCTGCCACCAGCGGACAATTTCTTTGGCTTGAAGAGCAATTGCATGGGTGCCTCTGGTTTTAGCAACTCTCACGCGATACTTCCTGTCGCTATCCTTGAACGTGAGCTGACCCCCTGCCGAGCTGGGTCCCTGTAGACAGGGTCCTACAGGGACCCAAAGTGGGGTAGTATGTATGACACTCATGTCATTTGATATGCTCGCCTCTATGTCGGACCTAGCAGTTCAGTATGGTGCGGCTACTATTGGACCGTGCACTCTATCGAACACGTCTGCCTCTTTGTTGACCTCACTTTTATCTATTTCCTTAGACCATACGCTACTATCTCCGTCTTTGAAATGCCTACAAAAATTTACGACTAGATTAACATAAATATACCCTATTCTTGGCTACCGTTTATTTCTGATTAAGTCCACAAAATATCACTTATATAAGCGGCGCCTGCCCTAGAGAATTCTGAAGTAATAAGCACTTACAGCGCTCAGAATCACTTCCTCCTTCTCCATCACCATCGTAAAATACAGTAGCACAATTTCTGATGTCGCATCGCATGGTAGCTTTAGACGATTAATGACATCATTCGAGCATGTAACAACTGATAGTATGGCTTAGGATGCCTTCCTTGACTTGGAGGCTTTTGATAATGACGGGTCCGACTCTTCCTATGAAGATGAAGCTGAGGTTGAGGAAGGCCCTTCTTTTGTCCGACAACATGTAAAAGGTGTGTCAATTATCTTTGCTGTGACCGCACCCAATTGAATGTGTGCTAATGACTGAATACAACACCACTACTGTAGAAGACAATATTATGGATGAAGGCATACATCTGGCCGTTTCAAACCGGGCAAGATTCACTGAAGGAGAAGTCAACGATAGGCGGTGGGATAATTTCATAGGCCGTGCTCATGCCCGAGCCAATTCCAACACATCAACATCTTCAAATGGCCGCATACAAGAGCTACACTCCGTGGAAGAATTCGACACTTTCCGTATCAAAATGTTACCTTTTCTTCAAGACAAGACGTATAGAAATACAGGAGAAGCTATCTACAAGCACGTTAATTGATCGCCTTCCCGCGTGGACTGGCCATGGGCAAGGGTTCGAGGAACGGAAAAAAAATGGCTCTCGTATGCTGGTGACACGGGTCTTGTAACAAAAGACGACGAATTTCTAGCCTTAATCCCAAGACTTGCCGAACTGGATGATTGTCTAGACCTAGAAAAACAATGTCGTCCAGCCCAAGCACTGGTGTCCCGTGCAAGTCTGGATATCCGCAAGAGCGCCAGGGTGGGCTTATGTAGCGAATTCGTATGGAAAAATCAAAGGTTTGCTGCTGAGGGCTTTCTATTAGTTGCCTTGGACAAGATTGCCGTCCTTCCCCTGCTAGAACCCTTACCATCATCTAGCGAATTGGATATCTTTCGATCGAGCAGCCTTCTCTCCACTACGGAAGCTGAAAAGACCGAACGAGCAATCGCCCAAACGCGCATGAAGATTGGAGATAGGGTTAAAATCATTTCTGGACCGTACCTTCATCTGATTGGAAAGGTCAGAGAGATCAAAGAGCATGAAATATCTGTATATCTACCGTCGCAAGACATTGTAGAAGATATGTCGAAAGACACTTTGCGAGCAGCCTACGCGGTTGGTGATCAAGTTAGGGTTCTCGATGGCGCAAGGAAGGACTTAGTGGGCTGGGTGATTGGAGTCTCAGAAGGCTTATTACGCATAATGAATGTTGAATCTTCTACAGAGGTAACTTCCTTTTATAAGTGTTATGGGTTAACTCATTGGCCTATCATATAGGTCACCGTCTCGAAGTCAGAGGTCGAGTTCCATACCCCGGATCATATCATCGGTTTGAAACCTCGGGAAGATTTTTCGCAGGTAAAACTAGGTGGGCGAAATCCCAACGATGTTTATATCTCGAAGCGCGTTATGGTGGTAGGCAGTCATCATCTGAAAGGATACAAGGGATTTATCAAGTCAACGACCCCTGATGGTTACGCCTTTCTTCAACTTGATTCTCGAATACAACAAGTTGTTAAGATTGTGCTAACTGATCTTGCGTTGCTGTAAGCATATTCACTTGTGTAAGTGAAAGAAGCTTGTACTCACTTTACAGCAGGACGTATATGGACGAACTCAGCCACAAACTAACGAGTGGACAGGCTGGACAATACCACGCTAAGCAAATACCGTCGACCTCAACACATGCTCCCGCTGTCTCTGATCCTAGGGCCGGATTGACACCATCTTGGGACCCATCCGAGCTATCTGATGCCCTCTCCGACAATATTAGCCCTGCCTGGGATCCCTCGTCTCGGACTCCAACAGTTGTTAGAACACACCCCCTTCACTGGCTCGATGATCCGGCATTGCACAACCTCAGGCTCAAACTGAGGATCAACGACCCCTCGATACAGTGTCCATATGTTGAGTTTATTGGGGTGGAAAATGACTTTGTCAAAGTCAGGGATAAGACGGAGATAAAATTCTATCCCCTTGATTCAATCAGCCCTCTAGCCCCGACATCGGAGGGCGATCTAGTGATACCGCACCGAGGACAACATCAAGGTGAATACTTCAAAATCATTTGGATCGAAGGTAATATGTGTGCGGCGCGCAAGCCAGGAATCAAGGCATCTATTAGCAGGAATCCAGACGTCAACTTCTCCATTTTCGATCTCATACAAGTCTATCCAGCACGTAGGTAGAAGATAACATATAGTCCGTCAACATGAAAGAACTTGTACTAGGTACCTATTCTGTATTATAAGCACCGGGCTTTCTTCCACATAGTATTACAGGTCGATAGTATGATGGGGCTATCCATTGCTTGTACATCTTAGTATTAGTATATGACTCCCCGCAATTTTCATCAGAACTGAGTCAGTCCGGTTCTCGGACGTCACTCGCAACTGTCAGCTTCGACTCAGGATATCCTCGTCCCCCAGCAGACAGTAGTGCCAGTTTTGGCTGCATCCTTATTGGATTCCTCTCGAAGTCAATACGACAAATCGCCAAGTTTCTCGACATCCATTTCATCGGTATTTCTACATGGAGCTCCTGTCGTGTGTCACCGGGTGTCACCGCACTTTTATGGAGAACAAAAACCTGTCTCGACACAAAAAAACTTGCCTGCATGCTCAACGCCTCCGCCAAACAGCCAAAGATGCTCGTAAATCGAGTGGTCATATGCATCACTTGGTGAATGTTCAACTCCCAAAGCCATTGGACCGAAAGCTCCGATTGCAAGTACGTCCACAAAATTACTTCGTCTATTGCTAGTCTATTGAATTAAAATATCAGGCGGTTCTCAATTCGGCCAAGAATAATGCTCAAGGAGTACTGTCTTCAGAACAGCCTATCACAAATGGCGGCGGTATTGACGACCCGGAAAAAAACCAAATCCATGTAGATGCCATGGAGCCCGTGGATATGGACGTGGAAGGTCCGCATCCCACTCCAAATCTCACAAGAGCAGGACGCCCTCGACGCAATTATCGACTACCTCGACGCTTTGCAGACTTTCTTCCTGAGCCGTCTTCCCCTATTGAATCTGAGCCAGAATATGGACCTATTCGGCGAGTTATTCTCATTGTACGAGATCGTTTGGTTACTGCTGTTAACTCATTCGGCATTTGGAGGGACTACCCACGCAGACCGACACGAGATCCTGATGAAGCTATATGCCTTAGTGACTTGGCAGTACACCCTGTACAGACAAGTCTGCCTTGTTCGACCTTACACAAGCCGGCATCTCAGTCGCAGAATGAACCTTACTGGCCCTTTAAGAATATGACAGTTTACCGTGTTATGCAGTGGCTAAATAATGGAAATACCTCCAAATCCGAAGGCCAAATCAACGAATTCGTGAAGAAGGTTATCCTTTCCCCTGATTTCGACAAAGATCATCTTGCTAGCTTTGATGCCCACAGGGAAAACAACCACCTTGATAGTGCTCTGGGCCAATCCTCCTTTCAAGCGCAGTTTACAAAGGGCACAGTCAACATTCTAGTTCCATCTGGAGCACCTGGAGTTGGTCCCAAAAATTTCTCCGTGCCCGGACTACTACACCGCAAGTTGACTACTGTCATTTCTGACGCATTTAATAGTTCATTGGCCCATCTTTTTCATCTCTCGCCGTTCAAATCATACTATATTTCTCCCATCACTAATAAAGAAGAGTGCATATTCAGTGAAATTTACACATCAGACGTATTTCTAGACGAGCACGAAAAAGTGCAGCGCTATGCATCACTTCCCTCAGATGATTTGGAATGCAAAAGGGAGAAGGTTGTAGCAGCCTTGATGTTTTCATCTGATGCTACTCATCTTACGAACTTCGGAAACGCAAAAGTGTGGCCAATATATGTGATGCTTGGCAATCTTTCAAAGTACATTAGAGCAAGACCAAACTCTGGCGCCATGTACCACTTGGCCTACATCCCGTCGGTAAGTGCACCCAGCTTCACGACATCACTTCTTCTGATTATACATACGTTTACAGTTGCCAGACTCATTTCAAGATTTTGCTTCGACTTTCCACTGCAAATGGCGCACCCAAAAACAGCACATTATAACCCATTGTCGACGGGAACTTATGCAAGGCGTGTGGAAAACTATACTTGACGACGATTTCGTGCATGCATGCACTTACGGAATGGTCATTCAGTGTATCGATGGTGTTGAACGGCGAGTATATCCTAGGATCTTTACATACTTGGCTGACTACCCAGAAAAGTTTGTGCTACTTTTATGTTATCGTCTCTGATTATATCACTAATAGGTCAGTAGAGTTCTATTGGCAACCATTCGAGACAATGGACTCTTTCCTTGTCCACGATGTCTTATATCAAAGCCAGAACTCCATAGACTTAACTGCCCAGATGATATCGCAATTCGCGTACAGGCAGCTCGCTCTTATATGCCTACCCCGGTTAAAAAGGCCCGAACACTGATTTACAAGGACACAAAAGCAATCAACAGTAGAGCTGTCGAAGAACTACTGAAAGGTTTCTCCGGTGTCCCAACAACGGTATGTCTCAACATGAATTTTCTTCCACTTTACTAACCATATCATTGTCTTGTAGAATGCATTTGTCGAACGCTTGGGTCCTGATTTCAATCCAGCAAAGATGCTGGTTGTTGATCTGCTCCACGAGTTTGAACTTGGGGTATGGAAGGCACTCTACACCCAGCTTATACGGCTACTTCATGCTGCTGGCAAGGGGTCAGAAGTGCTTGTGACTAGACTTGATTCAAGGTCGATCTATTATCTGTTACAAAATAAACTTGTTCATCAATTTGAATAGATATCGACAAATTTCAACGTTCGGCTCTGGTACTATTCGAAAGTTTGCACAAAACGCATCTGAAATGAAGAAACTTGCCGCACGGGACTTCGAAGATTTACTACAGGTTTGAAGTTCGTTTGTCAATGTGCTTCATTTGTTTGCTCAATTTTTCCTTGGACTTCGAATTACAGTGCGCAATTCCTGTGTTCGAAGGCCTTTTTAATGAACCGCACAACAGCCGCATCATAAATTTACTCTATCGAACGGCCGAATGGCATGGTTTGGCCAAGCTTCGCATGCATTCCGACTCGTCGCTCGCTTTGCTTGAGTCTCTCACCACCGAACTGGGTCTACTGATGAGGAGCTTTCAGGAACTTACTTGTTCCCAGTTTGTAACCATTGAACTTCCCCGTGAGACGGCCGCTCGAAAACGTCGTGAGATGAATAACAGCTCTACAAGAGACTCACAGAAGAAGGCTCTGAACAAGGCTACTATCCCTGACCAAGCTACATCAGAGCCTACTACTACAAGAATCGCGGAGCAGAACATGTCAGCACCAGAATGTACTACCAATGTTGCCAATTCAAAAGGTAAGCTAGTTACTGCTTCGGTAAAATATATAAATCAAGGCTGTATATCAGAGGCTCCTGCTCGAACGTCTGGCGGACAACATTGCAAGACTCTGAATTTATCAACCGTCAAACACCATTTCCTTGGAGATTACGTTCGGCACATCCGTCTGTGGGGAACGACAGATTCATACTCAACTCAGCTGGTATTTACTTTATCTGTAGTAGCAAGATTACTCACTCATTCAGCATACTAGGGCGAGCTTGCGCATCGCGTTGTCAAACGTCTGTATGGCCTAACTAATAAAAATAATTCCACTCAGCAAATTGGGAAGAAATACAACCGACTTCAAGCCCTCCTCCCTGCAGAACAAGAGGAGATCGATAATGCTAGCCAAGGCTCCCTTAAAGACCATCACCATATATCAGGATCACGGAATAATCCCATAAACATATATGCATTTGTCCTCAGAACTCCAGATGACCCAGCAAAGAAGGTATGTCATTATTATTTTCTTGTTTACCTTTCTTTTTTCTTATTTTTCTCATAATAGAACTTCATCAATAACTTGAAGGACCACCTTTTAGAAAGACTTCTTGGACATGGATTAAATGCAAGAGATACAGAGGTGCAATACACAAACGAGGATCGTTTATCAGTTCGAATCAAGAATGAAACTATGTTTCAAGTTCACACCGCTAGAATCAATTACACTACATATGATGTGAGGCGCGCATACGACACCATTAACCCTCGTACGCACCCGTTTGTTATGGTGGCATCCTCGGAATCTACACCCGGCTCACACCCTTTCTGGTATGCTTCTATTCTGGGTATATTTCATGCGGATGTGCAGCATACCGGCAAAGATTCTCACAACTACTCTATCCAGAACATGAAATTTTTCTGGGTGCGTTGGTTACAAATGGCTCCAGATCATTCTTTTCAGCGACAAGAAGCACGCTTGCCCAAAGTTTCGTTTATTCCCAACTCTGATGAAGGGGCTTTTGGATTCCTGGACCCATCTGTTGTTTTACGAGGATGTCACCTTATACCGGCATTTCTCGACGGCCGGACCACTACCACTACCCCTGGCAGTGTTTCGGCAGCTAGGCCATCTGGTGATTGTGATGACTGGAAGAACTACTATGTGGGCATGTACGTTATTCGTTTGAACGTTGCAATATTCCTTGATTCTAACTTCATTTCAGATTTGTTGACCGTGATATGTTGATGCGTTTCCTTGGCTGCGGAATTGGACACAAAGGCCAGATTAACTGCACGCAATGGTTTCACGAGGCTGGGGATCAGGATGATCTAGAGATTGCTGCAGATAATGTTGCACTTACTGAACAAAATCAGACATTGGACCACTTCAATGACAACGATGAAGAACATGATGACGACCTTATGGATGATGAAGTATCTGATACTCCACCTGATGACTATGATGATGATGACTTAGACAATTATTTATCCAGTTAATACAGCCCCATGATGATCGCATTTCATAGCTAGATACATAATACATAATACATCTTATTCTTATTCCACCTGCTAAGCTATCGGAGATTACTGGTTGACTACTAGTCCACATTGCTCGAGGAAGTCCAAGCTTTGGTGAAGAGCCTGGATGATAACAGGGCTAGCAATTTTGGAATCCTGACCAGTCTCCTGGCACCACAAGACAAAATCTCGGAGCGAACCCGTGTTCACCAAAGCATGGGCTTCTGCATTGGCGTTTTGGCGGAATTCTGAGAACCAGTCAGCAAGGAAGCGTAATGTCGCTGGAGTTAAAGCAGATATGGCGGCATTGTTGATGGTGGAGTTCAATATAGGAATTATAGCCGCGAGCATTTTGTATCTATGCTCATTGATGGCCTTCGCCTCTGGCGACCGCGTAGGATAAGCGGGCACTGCGGTGAGGCCCATGCCGACGACATTTTCCCACCAAAGCTTGTAGACACCATCCCTTCTCTCATATTTCAACAATAACCAATTTGGCTGAGGATTGAGGACTTCGTAGAATACACGCCAAGTCTCATCAGCGATCGTGCGGAGCCTGACCTTGGAAAATGAAATTGGACTCTAATATTGTGACACAAACAGTAAGTACAGAGGTCTGTAAGTCTAATAAAGGAACAATACCAGGTCCCCCGCCCATGCGGCCTCGACTACGTCAACTCTACTACTAACTTCCAGGTTTTCAGCTTCGAGGACCAAAATACGCTGTCCCTGTTCGGTTAAGAGTTTCCCTTGCCGAGCTAGTAACGACTGTTGTTCAAGGACGAGCCGGTGTACCTGAGTTTCCAGTCATGCCAATCAGCACATGCGTAGTTAACCTCAACAATCTCGTAGAAACTCACGTCCTCGAGCATCTTTTGGCTTGATGAATCCCAAACCTTATTCGAAGAGTCCCTCTGCTCCTGCTGGGTTGCTGTCTGTCCAACCGATGTCAACGAACCTGTCCGACTCAAGAAAGGCGGCGCTTTAGGTGGCGGAATGAAGATGTGGGGCGGTGTATGGGACGGGCGCACGGGCGACGAACGGGTTGAATGATTGCTTGCAAGAGAGGTAACGCTAGGATTCTGGTTAGGCCTCAGGTATGGGCTTGATGGGAAGTCTTGGGTGTCTGATGACGCTCTTGGAAATTTTTGTTTCCTGCCTCCTTTATGGGTGCCTGTATCGGAGCTGCGGCCTTGTCCTTGGACTGGGTCCTTCCCAGTGGAACGCGATTTACGTGGCATGTTTGGGAGGGGGCGGACGGGGGCGGGGGGGACAGTGAAATCAATGAAGCGTATGCCACTCTTATTTATAAAGGCCAGACAGCGGATGGTTGGTGAGTGGGATGTGGGTGGCCAAATTCGTCGTTCGGACGGTGAATGATGTAGCGTGTCGTGGATAGAAAACGGAATAATTAGGTGAGGACTCGGACTCAAAGCTGATGAACTATTGTTGTACGTGTCATCCGTGAGAGGATATATGATAACTTTGCAACTGCAGCTTTCGGTAATTGGCAAGTCACTGACTTCGGATGTTATTTGACGACCTTGTGATGACCACAAGGTGACAATGTATTATTGCATATATGCATGTATAACTTAAGTATAACCTAGCACCTACTCACTATAATGTTGGTTAGTATCTACTATCTTGAGCAGGGCTTGTTAAGTTGAGATCAGCCCCCGGCTCCAAACTATTACCTCTGAAAGAGTACATGTCTTACTGCGTGGATGGCAATTAGTCAGATGTCATCTGACCTCGGTTTCCCTTCCGAGGTTTCCCTCGGGAAGGCACAAGCGGTGCTTTGTCAGCAGTTTCTCAGAAACTGCTGATAAACCAAGCCATCGTGGGATAATGACCTTGTGCACATTTCTTGATTAGTCAGAGAAAAAGTACTTGTATACAGTAATTTGGTGATCACCTATCACGATACTTAGGACGTAACCGATGGGCGCGAGAACTCCAAGTGAAACCGTGCCTTGTCCGTGGCGCAATCAAGGCACAATCTGGCACAATAGTGATATTTGCTGAGGGCTTCGGATAAGGATCGCGGTTCTTCGCGGTTCTTCAAAAAAAAAAAAGATTGTACCATATTGGGGAGTTTGAAAGGACCCTGAATTTGCCCTAATGCAGACATGTACCGTCCCTAGACTCACTTAGCAAGTAGTACTAATAAATCTGAGTCATTTTACAAGCTAGACTAGGGTATTGCAACTGAGTCACCTAATACTAGCAGTAGTACTAATAGTAGCGATATCATTGTATACCATTGAATAAGTTGACCACTGGGCCCGCCCTCCTTGAAGTTGAATGTCTGGTCACTCATCTCCATCGTCTCAGTCTCAAGGAGTCAATAACGACGATAGCCCTAACCTTTCACAAGGTCATGCTGAGGCCCACACAGAGATAGCACGACTCAAACGTCGCCTGGCCACTTCGCAGAAGGAAGTGAAAGAGCTTACCCAAGGGAAAACCAAAAAATCTCCGTGCGTTTACAGTTTTTTTTAAAATTCTGTGACATGATGACAACTTCCATTGGTAATATTTTCTCTATAGGACAGTATTTGCTATGGGCCGTGGTATTCGACGCCTGGTGTCTCTATATGATTCTCTTGAAGACCTTCTCCAGGCTGCTGACGATTATAACAGTCGGCTGAGTGAACCTGAAGATTTCGAAGTTGACATAACTGAAGAAATGCTAGAGAAACAACGAGAGTGCGTCCTGTTTTGTTGTGTCTCTCAGCCTCCTTCTTACATTTTACTTAGGTATCAGAGTAAATTCTCTGCATTCAAGATTCTCATCCAGGTAGTTCCTTCAGTTGGACAGGCAATTAATGACCCATCTGTCGAAATTGATGTATACTTGAATCAAGTGAGGATCTCTGTCAATCTTTGCCCTAATCATTTGGCCATATATCTTACCGCCGGATCCATCATCCTCCCTTACTAATAGTTGCAAAAGGGCGCAAATGATGCCCGTAGTGACGACGTCCGAAGAATCAAGGAAGAGGTTGCATTGTGGCTCAATGCCGATTATGCCCCCAATCCTCCATTGAATACAAAATGCAGAAACAACCGTGGTATACAAAATGACATCACTGGTCGCCTTCTTTGCCCCATTGAGTATGATTGGGACGACGAATCGTGAGTCCCTGGTATTCTATCTACTATTTGAATGCACAATAATTATCTACTGGTAGCGTTCGTAATAACATTCGCTCAGGTACCATCAACATATCTGAAGATTATTTTCTTCAATGCTTCTATCCCCGTGGAAAAGGGGATCCCAATGACGTTGAGAAAGGGTTTCTTCGAAGTGGGCTACTCGTAAAGGTCTGTGCATTGACACTTCAGTTCTTCATTTACTTACTATACTAGTACTACCGTTTATAGACCTATTCTTGTATTTTCATATCTCCTTCTTCATCTGAATGTTTCAACGATGAAGATGAAACTGGTTCAACTAGAAAAAAAAGACGTCTGGCAACCGATTCGCAAAAGAAGGCAACAAAGTGTAATGTAGCCCAAATTCTTGGCATGGACGGACAAGTGACTCCGCGTTCCATAGCTTATGCCGCCGTTCTGGTAAGCCAGCCTTTTGTTTCTGGATCATTGTTCCTTTCCTCTAATCTTTGCGTCATTATTGGAATAGCTGGCCTTCAATTTGACTGATGCCACTCACTGGATGGAGGTCTATAACCTCTTTAATTACCGTTCACTATATGCACTGATAGTGGAATTCTTTGAAACCCCTGGTGGTGAGGCAGCACAAAAGCGTTCAGAGAAATTGCTGAGATGGTGGAGCATGTGCGTTATTTGAGCTTTACTATAGAGTGCAACATTGGATCTAATCTTTTACAGGCAAATTTTCCCCCACCATAATGGCGCTTCTGCAAACACACGTAAGTCTCGAGACAAACTTGCAAGGCAGAGGGCAATCCGGGAGACAAGTCCACCCACTCTATAAATATTATATGGTTCTTACCATTTCTTACCTAGACCTTTGATGTACATAGTATTATATCATATTAACTATCCCATTGAGTCCCTAATTAGTACACATATCTTGTAATTAAATATCTAGTAATTCCGCCTCAAACAGACTTGTCAATGTAAACTATGTGTATATCACTACCAGGCAGGAAATATACTGTAATTGAACCATAATCTGGTAGCATGGCATTCACCAAACAAACTTCTGTTTCCTATATGATAATCACATCATCAGATTCCAGAAGGTGGGTTCAGAATAGCCAAGCTTTGCCAAAATTATGAGAACTGCAACACAGTTGCGGAACATTCATTGAATCATAAACTACTCACTGTAGGCTTTTGTTCTATATACTTTGTGTAGGATTGCTTGGAATGACCATGATCATGACTGTATCTTTTGATAATTGTCATGTCGTCACCATTATTCTTCAAAGTCTACCACTGCTTCGATCCATCACTCAAAGAATAGGCATATATCCTACTTATATATAACGGTCACGCTTTAAGTCTCGCACACGACCTATGGCTTCAAAGTGGTCTTTCTTTGAGTGATAGGAGCATAGATACTTTACCACAAATTGTAATCTATAACATTACACAGGTGACTTACAGATCAGTTAATTTGTTTCCACAATATACAATATACAATGGGATTTCAGGTAAAGTATATAATGCACCAAAGCCCACATTGAATGTTCGTTTCTGAAATAACGGATAAGTGATGCAACTGAACTCCCAGATTTCTTGTCATGGCACACTTTTCTAATGTTGTAATGTAGCCAGTTATTTGATGGAAGACTGGTGTTAACTGACCGCAGACGGGATATCCTATTCCACTTACAGCCGTTTGGTTATTTTTACGGCAAACGCATGATGCATTGTAAGCATACTGGCAACGTAGCATCCGTATAACAAATTTGTAGAAGTAATACTTGTTTTACTTTATTTCTTATATTTTCATATCCTGAAATCGTCTCTTACACTTAGAGTTTGTAATGTGTATTCCTACAACATATAATTATTGTATATACTTTCTCCAGGTTCACAATGAAAGCACATAATTTTATTAGAATGTGACAATTATATACATTGGGGTGGCGCTACAATCACTATATATCCCCTGTTGTAATATGATTGCAGTGTTGCACCAATGACGGCAACTTGCAACAATTGCATTGACCTTATAAGGCATTACAGATGGTTATCCATTTTTCTACATTTCACTGATGACAGCTGGTAAATTTAAATCTGGCCATGCATTATTGATTAATTATAACAAAATTGCGTGCTATATCGTGCTACAGAATGCGGTTAGTATGCCTAACAAGTGCTGACAAGCACTATGGGGAGCTATGCAGGCCCTGTCAAACTATACTCTCTATAAGACGCTACAGCCAATTATAGATCTGCCATGCATGATATGGCATGCTATGGCAAAAATCACGGTTTGCTGATGTTAGCTACTACCGCCTATTCGTCTCTATCAGTACATTCTGCCGCTGCCGAAATAATACTATGTGATTGGTTGGAAAATCTTACCGCTGACTGCCATTCGGAATCAAACCTAAATCGTTTGGAGTTTGTCAAGAGTTTGTAGTATGTACTCATTGACCAAGTTATGATAGTAATACGCGCAACCTACGCGTCCCCATTTTTGGAAATCTCGCTGCCGCCATCAGGCCGTAATGATCGACAGCCGACCACGGCATCCGTTCCTAAACGTTCCTAAACGTCCTCTCAATGTCGTCCAGTGGGACTATCCCAGACTATCTACCACATTAGTCGCCCTTTTTGTATCTTAATCTCTATCCCATGCAAACTCGCTATGAATATCTTTCAGTATCTGTATCATCGTGAAAGCACATCCATGGAAATATCATATGACCTCATCACTTGGTATAATCAACATACGGTACTACAGGCAGTAGTATTCATGAAAACCAATGGAAACAAGTCGAAGTCTGATCATGGGCAAATCGTCACGCAATTCTCCCATGCCATTACAACCTCCAATTTGTCTATTATGACCCCGGTTGGCCTTCCGTCTACTTTGTCAATATAAAGACAGCGTCACGAGCGACTTGCCCCGCAACAAAACTCTTTTTGCATCGATTACCCCCACCAATGTCTGACGCAAACGCAAAAACAAAAGTTCCCTACGGTACGAATTGTCCATACCTGATTACATCTCATTCGATTGCTTACCCAATCTCAGTTCGTTTGGGCAATTCGGGCCTCAAGGTTTCGAAGATTATTCTTGGGACTATGCAATATGGATCAACTGGGTGGCAAGACTGGGTATTAGGAGAAGAGGAAGCTATAAAACATATCAAATTTGCGTAAGTAAACACGTCTCCAGCACACAAGTACCGGCCTAAACCTGGGTCTTAAAGATATGACGCTGGTATTCAATCTTTTGACACAGCCAACGTAGGTTAAACGTCTGGCACTTCTGGTATATCTTATCATAATCATGGGAACCATTAGGTCTACTCCAATGGCCTCTCCGAGATCATCTTAGGGAAAGCCATCAAAGAACTGAAGCTCCCCCGCGATGAAATTGTTGTCATGACCAAGGTACGTTAAGGTAGCTCAATACAAATATTGCTGTCGTCTCAGCCGCGTACAGCTGCATGGTACCGTTGGACGTGAATACAGCACCAGATTCTTTGGTTCCCCCATCAATCCTGACGATGTTGGCTATGTCAATCAACACGGTCTCAGTCGCAAGGTTAGGATTATATGACTCATTCCAGTCTGCACGCTGAATTTGCATTTCTTTGCCAGCATATATTTGAGTCTGTCAAACATAGCCTAGAACGCCTCCAGTTGGAATATATCGATTTATTGCAATGTTGGTTTTTCTTATTTTTTATTATCCCTGGCCGCCGCTGACTTTCTGTAGGCCATCGGTTTGACAGTGAAACTCCAATTGAAGAAACGGTGACTTTTTGTTCTTTTGTAAAATGTGTTTTTGAAGCTAATGAACTTGACTAAGATGCAAGCCCTTCACGATGTCATCAAAGCTGGATACGTACGCTACATTGGTATGAGCTCATGCTATGCCTACCAGTGTGAGTACACATCGACTATATTGTTGGGAGAACCATGTTCAGTTTTTTGACAACCGCGTTTAGTCCACGCAATGCAAAGTATGTTTATATCAAGATACTTCTCATGGATTTCATACTAATATTGCCACTCTTCAGATTATGCAATAAACAACAACCTAACGCCATTCATTTCCATGCAGAATCACTACAATGTTCTTTACAGAGAGGAAGAGAGAGAAGTATTCCCCACATTGAAGGTGAATATGTATACATATATAAAAGCTTCCGTCTGCTGAAACTATCGTACGCAGCTTTTCGGAGTCGGATCAATCCCATGGTCACCACTTGCTCGCGGTTTAGTTACGCGACCTTTGACAGATAATATGAAGCGCGGCCAAAGTGACTGGTAGGGCATACCGTCTTCGACATACATAGTTTATTTCTGAAACGATTGCATCTTTAAGGACAATCAAACGGTACCTTGAAGGGTCAGGCACAGAGACGATCATGTCCAGGTACCTTGCACTATTCTTTTTACGTCGTACAATGAAGAAAGTTTTAACTTTCTAACTCATAAAGGGTGGAGGAAATCGCAAAGAAACATGGCATTAGCATGGCCCAAGTTGGTATAGCTTGGATCTTGGCCAAAGACGGTAAGAAAGCAGAGCCCTTGATTTAAAACTTTTATTGATATTTTTGTGTCGCTAGGTGTCTCCGCGCCGATTGTTGGAACCACTAGTCTCAAAAACTTGGAGGATATTATTGGTGTGTATTTTTAACGAGAAGTAGCGTTAGTTAGCTAAGCTGACATTCGCACCAGCTGGCGTCCATGTGAAGTTGACTGAGGAAGAAATCCGATATTTGGATGAACCCTACAAGCCAACGAATATCATTGGTCACGTATAAAGATCTTCGTGTTTAGTCAGTGGAATTCCCAATCTATGTTTAGTCTTTTGGCACAGCAAAATCCGAAGTACACATACAACCACCAAGTAGTTCATCCTCAATGCGCTTGATATGGTAACTGTTTCAGGTAATATATATGAAGCCGGCCCGCTGAAGCACATACTTTATGCCTACATCTAATAATGCCGCTACCTTTGTCAGCCGCTTGGAAAGTGTCATAAGATAGAAGAAGCAGAGCGACCAAAACATTGTAGTTGCCTTCTCCACAACCCATTAACAGGCCTCAGAGATTAACACAATTACAACATGGCGGCAGAAGTAAAGTCAAAGATGCCCTACGGTGTGTACCTTTGGCATGATTAGTACTTGTACCACAGACTTACTTTGAGCAATGGTAGTGCGCCTCGGAAAGTCTGGATTGAAGGTTTCTAAGATCATTCTTGGAACAATGCAATACGGAAGCTCTGAGTGGCAACAATGGATTCTCGGAGAAGAGGAAGCCATCAAACATATCAAATTCGCGTGAGTTTCTACAATATGGCTGTTGTACAATGTATTGAACATATATACCATGCATAGATACGATTGTGGTATTCAAACTTTCGACACAGCTGATGTAGGACATCGCTTTTACTCGCCAATTTGTCGTTCATAATAACTGTGTTCTGCGCAGGTTTACTCCAATGGTCTCTCCGAAATCATATTGGGAAAAGCAATCAAGCAGCTCAATCTTCCCAGAGATGAAATTGTCATTATGACTAAGGTTAATCAGACAGCTTATGTCTCATAAAATGAAGTGTTGTTTACTCTCGGATCAGTTACATGGTACAGTCGCACGGGAATACGGTACCAATTTCATTGCACTTGGAAAGAATCCTGAAGAGATGGGATACGTCAACCAACGAGGATTGAACCGTAAAGTGAGCGCCCCTCATTCATCAATTGGAGTACAGAATTAAATACTAAGTATATAGCATGTCTTTGCTGCAGTCAAAGCCAGTCTGGAGCGCCTTCAATTGGACTACATCGACGTCTTGCAATGTAAATACCCAACGCCTACTGTTTATCGTAATTTCATTTCGACTATTCCTAGGCCACCGATTCGACAGCAATACACCTATCGAAGAGACGGTGAGTGGGACGCATAGAAACTATCAACATATACATTGAACACTGACTTCTTTGGGAACAGATGCAAGCACTTCATGACGTTGTTCAAGCTGGCTATGTGCGCTATATTGGAATGAGCTCCTGCTGGGCATGGCAATGTAAGTTCACTTGAAGCACGATATGATTTTTAGATGATATCTGATTCTGGTTCTTGTAGTCCATGCAATGCAAAGTTGGTATTGTTGTGTCTTTTACTTTTACTTTTCAATTCATTGACTTCACAATTATCTAAATCACCTAAAATAGACTACGCCATTCAAAACCGGTTAACTCCCTTTATCTCAATGCAGAATCATCATAGCCTGGTCTATCGGGAAGAAGAACGGGAGATGATCCCAACTACCAAGGTGATCAGAGTCCACTCCGCAGTCTTTGCAAATTGATGAATATGTGCTCTATAGCTTTTTGGCGTTGGCTGTATTCCATGGTCTCCGCTCGCTCGTGGTCTCCTGACTCGGCCACTCGATGAACAGAAGACTACGCAACGAGGTTCCACAGACAGGTCTTGAAAATAAATACTTCTCGGTTGCTCGCGAGCTGAAAGATAATGTTCACCGGCAGGTTCATAGGATCCTATGGTACAATGTCGTCGACCCCGGAGATTCTTCATCAGCAAATCCAACCATTTTCTCATAGAACGGCATAGTAATACTGTACAATCTCATAGCATGTTATAGTAATTAGACTAGGCTTATAATGGCCCATAGTCACGTAGCACTATATAGTATAATTATAATCGTTATATAGCATGTTGTAGTACTCTATAATAGGCTCTGCAAGTCATGCCATAAATACTAATCTAATAACGACTATAGTTATAGCTTCAGCAGTTTTCAAAGTTCGTAGATCTTGTTATGTCTTTGGCTCATCTTTATATCTTTCCAGGCTTTCGAACCGCTATATACTAAGTTAAATAAAGTATACTGTGTGTAGATATAATGATATCGACATATCGTACAAGTTACAACCAGCAGTAAGCCAAATTTCATGTATGCTAACTTATTAAAAAATG
Source organism: Stropharia rugosoannulata (assembly GCA_028532985.1). Lineage (NCBI taxonomy): Eukaryota > Fungi > Basidiomycota > Agaricomycetes > Agaricales > Strophariaceae > Stropharia > Stropharia rugosoannulata. Next base: position 1,819,865 of record JANCIK010000001.1, on the reverse strand, counting down.
CGACCAGCAAGAATTGAACCCCAAGCCTCAAGGGACTTATGTAGTAGAGGGCTGTAATAAACCACCTAGGCCATACCACAATTTATTTTAATTGAACTAAAGAATACATATACCGCTTTTTCTCGGCTATTTCCGAAGGCTGTGTCAAGGCTGTGTTATGGATATTTCTTGCCACGTCGCAGCCGTTCCCTCTTCATCCACTACCACCACCATGCCGAATTCCCCTTCCTCTCCCCCATAGTGCAACCACCCTAACAATGTTGACGACGCCAATGACGCCAATGACAAGATGACGATGAAGCTGCAGGGAGCAGGGAACAGGCACGAAAAAGGGTGAAGCATAGGTGAGTAACCGAATCCCCCAATCTGTCCATGCAGGTCCCACTGCCTCGTATGTCCCAACCACCCCATGACCCTGCCACATTGAAAAACGACTACCACGAGACCCATGCCATGCCATATACGACCCCACTGCATCACGAAACAGCCCCTGTCTAGCCCGTGCTCTTAATGTACTTACATATATATATATAAGTTTAATATTATGTTGTTTGTAATAGACGTAAAGTGTGAATAAGTAATAAACAATATTATAGCCCTTGATCTACCTAAATGCCGCTCAAATTTAAGTACTGGTACTGTACTATGTAATTCTACAGAGTGTTATATAATACTACATAATGTAGCCGAGTTACTATGTAGATATGAGCCTATGCTATGCCGTGCTAAATAGATAAGAACCCTTACTATGGTGCTATGGTATTATATAATGCTAGTAGGTACTATATAGTAAGTCCCAGATTTGCTGATGTTAAGAGGTAGGTGTAGCACGCACAGACTCCACTAAGATCGGCTTTGATTTTTTGTAATGCAGAGTCGAAGAACTCGCTAAAAAGAAAGGAGTGAGCATGGCACAAATTGCAATTGCTTGGAGCTTGCACACAGAGGGTGAGCAATATCTGATTAATTCCAAAAATATTAAGCATTCTCGGGGACAGGAATTACCGCTCCGATTGTGGGTACCACTAGCCTGAAGAATCTGGAGGACATATGTGGTAAGTTGTCTTCTCTCTGAACGTTGATGGTTTCTAATATTGCCAAAAGCTGGAGTGCATGTTTCCCTCACATCAGAAGAGATGAAGTATTTGGAAGAGCCGTATAAGCCACAGGCTATTATGGGACATTAGTATCTCACAGAGAAGGCCCAATATCTCGAAGCTGAGTTGATATCATTACGTACACTCAAGAAAGAACGATGTACATATTCCCACCTGCTCATATGCCACATACGCCATAATTAAAGCGATTTGTTAAAGATGCGAGGTTGCTGGAACTGAGGCCGGGTCTATGGGCGCTCCCAAATTAGACGTGCCTTATGATGGGACTGCCCACTGAGTGGACTATGTAAGTAGTTCATGGTAGATAACAGCCCATGTTCCCCGCAGGCCATTTCCCCAGGCAGGCTGACGTCGCCACTGCCTGATGGCGACGACGTGGACGTACCAGCTCCCTCTGCGCCTAGAGGTCGTTCCATCCTCTGGCATATTGCCTAGTATCGAGCGCGAGGCGAAAGCGCATCAGCATATCCCCTCCAGTCTATTCGGAAGAAGTTTTGTAAGTGAAGATTTCTCTTAATACCCGCGTATGCATCTCATTTGTGTCTTTTTCATTTTTCAGGAAGAGGCCATTGCTGACTTGGCTTCTCTCGTCAAATCTCTGGAACCGCGCAAGGTCAACTGTCCTGCCACGCCGCTCCTTGTTTTTGATCTAGGTTATTCACCACCATCAACACCTGGCTTCTGGACCCCACCATCCAACTCTCATGCCCTGTCTCGCGACGCGTCTCCGTCGCCCAGTCCTTTGGCAGGCCAAAGGTTCAATGTTACACGGAATCTAGCAAAGATGCGGACATATGAGCGCAGTCAGGTCCTTCAATGGCCATTTGAGGCATTAAGGTCGCCGCGTCCTACTCACCGTGCGTCGCCTATGTCCTTGGAGTCTGCTGCGCACGATGATGCGGACGCCGCGTCTCTTCTCCTCGCTGAAGATCAGGCATTTATGAATGAAGCAGGACCAGCCAGGTTCATTCACGGACGACCGTCAACGGCAATAAGAGACCACAGCGAACAAGGGAGTGATGCCATTCCTGATTCCTTGTCGCATTGTGAGAACCTTGGTGCGCTTCACTGGTCATATGGGGGCGTGCGGCCAGGGGACTGTGCTCCCAGCCTTTCCCAAGGGCCGTCATTGTCGCCGTCGGTAGAGCTAGGGTCTCCTATGGGACTCGCCACTTCGACTCCAGACGCAAATAACACAATACCACTGCCACCTTCACCTTCGATACCCAGCAGTCCAGCTGAAGGGGGACAGAAGCAGAAGCAGAAAGGGCAGAGGCGTCAAAAACAAATCGGACCATTCGTCTGTCCACATTGCCCCGGGAAGACATTCACGCGCAACTTTGACATGAAACGCCATATGAAGAGCGTGCACGAAAAGCACGACACAAATAGGGCGCAGGCGCGCACATGCCCGTGCTGCTTTGAGGTGCTCTCGCGCGAGGACGCATTCATTCGACATTGTCGGAGGGTGCCGCGGTCGTGTGTGCGCCATTCACAATTGTTGAAGAAACCCGCTCCTGCTTTACAGCCAGAGAGCTTTTATAGAAGTGTGCGACAGCGAGCAGAGAAAACGTTCTCTGCTCAACGGAAAGGAGGTCGCAAGGCATAACGAAACATTGAAATGAGTCTTCTTGTGAACTTTATAGGTTTGGACACTTCTCTTGTGTACTTTCTAAGTTTAGGTAAGGTTTTGCCATGTACTTCAACTTGACGAGTGTTGTCAAGATCATCTTTCTCATGGTTTTGGATTGTATAAGGTATAAGCAGATATAGTATGTTGTGTACTTCATAGTTAAAATGTAAAACAGTAGAGTATGCTTCTCTTTTATGTAAACAAGATATTGAACATTCTTACAAACCAAACTGTTGGTAGCAAGCTGGTAGGCCACTTGACATAGTACATCAACCAATTACAGGCTGGACCATTGATGAAATTGAAGATATGAAATACACAGGGGGAGAATAAGGCAAGATTAACTAGTTAAAACACAAAAAGGAAGTAAAAAAAGATATGTGTAACATTTGTTGGGATCTATGGTACGGTGACAGTAGAGCACTGTTGACTTTGTTCATCATCAGCCATCATCCAGACTATTCGTTCTCGTGCAAATGCCTATTGCAAGGTGTCATTAAAGTGGGACTAGGCGGTGAATACAAAGACTTACTGCCCGAGTACTTGGTTCATTTTGAACATGTCAATTTTGTCCACACCAAAAACTGCACGTAAACTGGCGTCGCACATAATCTCCCGCTTATTTTCAGGATTTTGTAGCTCATTGCCTTTGATGTAAACCCATAACTGCTTTACGACCTGCGGTCGCGAAAGTTTATCAACTTGGAGGACAGCGGCGAGCGGTTCGCTGCCAAGAAAACGTTCGAGAGAAAACTTGAATTGAAATAAGATGGTGCTGCCTCACCTCAGAGAGAACTCTTTAGCAAAACCACCCTTAGCTCCACTGGCACCGTTCGATTTTCTTGGTTTCTTCTTCGGACCGGAGTCACTGTCATCGTCAGAGTCTATTGTAGCGGCACTCTTCTTTGCGCGCGCGCCCTTCTTCCCTGAAGCGGATGCTCCACGTCCCTTCGCTCCAGTACGCGTAGACCGCCCGTTGATCTCACTAGACAATTTGCGGGCAAGCGCGGCGTCGCTCTCAAGACCGCTCTTCGCCTTCTTCGCTTTCTTGGGAGGCGGAAAGTCTCCGGCCGCTTCGTCCTCATCCTCTTGATCTTCGTCATATGCCACGTCGTCTGTGTCTTCTTGTTTGCGCTTTCGCGACTTGGCCGATTTGTCGTCGCCCTCGGCGTCACTCCCATTCACCGCCTCGTTGCTCACTTGCTCGAAGACGATCGCAATAACCTTGTCCACTTCATCCTTGTTATCTCGCAGGAAATCCGCGGAGAGCGAAGAGTCATTTTCCAGGAGCTGGCGCCTGACGCGCTTTGCGCTAATGGTCTTTAGGTCCGTTCCGGGAGCGGAGAGAATATCGCGGATGCGAGGAGCCAGTGAGCCAAAGTCAAACGCCATGTATGTCCAAGGGTAAAGGTTTGGTATATGTACAGAATAAGTTAGATAGAAAGAGTGAGGTCGATGGCAGCTGGGTAGATATCCAAAAAAGTGAGTCCGAGGGTAAGCTAGGTAATGAATATGGATGGTAGTGCGTCCAGATTTCGCTCAGCGCCTCCTCCCAACACGTGTCAATGCTCTTGGCAAGCACGTATAAATAAACCTGCTATTTATTGTGCATTTGTTGCCCACCGCTTTTCATAAAGGGTTCCTGACTTCTCTTCCTATATCATTATTTACACGATTACTTACATAGCCCTATACGGATCAATCACTAACGTAGGATTGCCCAATCATTCCGCGCAGGATCCCCAACAGGAGGGAAAAGGCCCCCATTGCCATTCTGTGCCCCGTTCTGCCTCTCGCCTCCTTGTCCCTCCTGCTCCCGCACATCTCTGCGCATCCGCTCGACAATGCGCGTCCTAATGTAGAGTAACACCGATATGACAAGGCATAAAAGGACGAGAAGCAATGTCTCTCCAAATTCGTCCACATCCGCGTCTTCATGGTTACCCCGCATCGTGCCATCGAAGAAATCATCGGAACCGAAATCGCTCTCTCGCTCGCGTTCAGCGTCCCGGCGGTCCCTTGCCCACTAAATGAGCAACGCTACGTGAGTTAAACTTCAACATTACAGGTTTCATCTCCTACCTGAATTGGGTCTTCGTCGTCTCCTCTGCGTCCACTAAGAGAATGTCCATCACGGCGTTTATTGAACTCCTCTTTGGCTTTGCCAAAGTACCACGGCCCTTCCTCCTCTTCCTCATCTTCATGAGAGAGTTCCTCTTCTCGAGAGCGCTCTTCGATACGGCCGCTGCCTTTACTTTCATCGATTTGTTGCCCACGGGGCTTGGCTGTCCACCGAATCGTTAGAACGAAACAAGTTCAACTTTTATATCAGAACTTGCCTGCGTCTTCTTCGTCTGCGCCCCAAAGATTAAGACCGCCACTGCCACCGGTCACTGTATGCCAGATACTGCGAGCATAGAGCTTTCCCAACGACAAAGTAACGGGCAGATAGGCTTCAGAATTAGTCTCGAGGGCGGAATCATAATGCCGTTTGGCAAGATGGAAATCCTGAATATATGTTGTTAGCGGTAATTACATTGCCAATATGACGCACTTACTTGCGGTACTCCAACACCATTTTCATACATCCACCCGAGGTTCCACATAGCCAATGCACTAAGCTGGGTATCTGATGCCGATTGATAATATCTGGCAGCTTTTTCCAGCCGGGACTGCTCAGATTCTTCTGCAACCCCAAGTCCGTGGTAATAATAATCTCCCACTTTCACAAGTGCATCAATATTTCGCTGTCCGGCTGCGCGAATCCATTGAGTCAATGCCAGCTTTGCAGATTCCTCTGATATAGTCGTAGGCGAAAATCGTGTCAGGCGCAACACGCTCCTGTCTAAAAAATGACTGAGTAATGTGTGGCGGGCATAATCACCGTCGTAGTCACCTTGATCCAACACGTATGCAAGATTGGTTTGGGCAATCTCGTATCCTCTTTCGGCTGCCAACCACCATTTCAGCATAGCAAGTTCTTTGCTTTGCTCCGTTCCTGCCATCCATGCAATCTCAGCATCACGCAGTAGGTCTTCATCCCACACGCCACGTTCAGCCACTAGCTTATAGAAAGAGACAGCCATTGCACAAGAGCTCGACGCGACGTGCGAAGGCATGTGGGGATTTGACGCCTGAGCAGAATGCATTTCGCCTAGATAGTAATACGCTTCGAATGGGGAACCGCTTCGAACAGCTGTCTCGAAGTAGGTTGTAGCAAGAGTATACTCGCCCCGGTCTTGTAAAACAAATGTAATCAGTGGTGAATAGGACACAGCGACAGATGCTTACAATAATGGTGTTTTCCAATGTTAACCTGCGCTTCCGCGAGTTCCTGGGCAGCTGCAACATTGAAATGCGCCAAAGCCTTTTTCATATCCGATTTGACGCCAAGGCCATCCCTGTATATTATCCCTAGTCCGTTGTGAGCCTCACGGTCGCCGTGCTCCGTTCCTCTTTCGAACCAGGCCTTTGCCATTGCATAATCGACTTTCACTCCCTCTCCCCGCAGGTACATGCGTCCGAGATATCCGGCGCTGGCAGCTGCGAAGCCAATAGGTTTATGCTCGTCCTTCGTCTGCAGGGTGCTGGGGGGATCGTGCGGCCATACTTGTCTCGCAATTAAGAGGAAGTATCGCCTTGCTGATTTAAAATTACGTGGAATTGCACCGACACCCTCGCTTCCAGAAGCAATACCACCAGGCGAAGTATATATACTGCCCTGATACAGTATTTTTCCCAAGCGGAATGCGAAGTCAATTTCGCCGCGTTCAGCGTTGAACTGTAAAAGAGGTCAGACCTTTTTAATGAGATTGTTTAAGGTAGTACCAAGTAGTACTCCAGGACGTCCTCCCAGGTTTCTCCTGCGGCGCGAGAGATACCTGCTTTGATCGCAGCCCGCTGACTGTTGGGACCAGTGGAAGCAACGCTTGCACCTGGTCCATATATACCACCGGCGAGGTCAGAAAGACGCGTCGCCGTCTGTGGTAGCGTTCGGCCCCCTGGAGGACCGGAGCCGAATTTCGCCATGGCTGTCACGAAATAACATCAGAATCATTGTTTGAAGAAGTAAGAAGACCGCAACGAACCTTGCTCTGCGGCGCTTCCATACCACGATAACGCGCTCTTGCAGTTCTCTGCGGTACCGATTCCGGACCAATAGCGATATCCAAGTGTCATTTGCGCCCCTTTGTTCCCTCCGTTGGCGGCGAATGTAGCATACAATTGAGCTTTGCCTTGGTCGATAGGTACTACATCCTTATACCCTGTAGCATGGAAAAATGCAATATGCGATTGCGATGTGGCGTTGCCCGTCTGAGCAGCGTGCGTGGAGAAGGACTGGTAGGCCAGAGCTGGGTCTGCAGAAAAATGTTGTGTAGGAGGAAACTCGACGCACGTTTAATCACAGCAACGCGGCAAACAAAAGGAGCTCACCAGTGATACATGCCCAAGGGCATATAGTGCGTCCATATTTCCCAGTTCTGCTGAGTGTTGAAGTAGGTCAACGACTTTTATAGCCTTTCCCCTCAGCTCCTCGTCCTTCTTCTTCGCTCCCAAACCCAGACCCTCTGGACTTAGGGTGTCGGTAATTTTGCTTAACGAGCCGTGCAGTTTAAGAACAATGCGAACGACACTGCCGATTGGCCCTTGCCCTTGCAGGTTGGGAAGCAAGGACGAGAAAACAGATTTAGAATGACTGTTGCCATTAGCGAGAGCGGGATCAAATATATGTTGGGGTGTATAGGATTTCAGCGTTGATAGTGTCGAGATAGCCTGTTTGTAAGCGCGTAGGGCTTTTATTCTGACTGTCAGCACAGATACTGCACGACATTGAAAGTCCATACCTTCTGCGTTTTGGTCGAATTCAGTTGATTGATATGAGGGACCCTGTGAATATGGTATGAGTCTATTCACGCATCAGGGAGGCAAGCTGCTAATTACAGTTGCGGTATCCGAAGGGGTAGGATACAACGCAGATGTCGCGTCTCCAGCCGTTGTTGTCTGTTATATACGAGAACGCCATTCCCTACGTATTAAGCATTGATTTCAGAGCATTTTCAGACGACTCACATAAGTGGTTTCTAAGACAGATTCCGGAGGAGTAATGTCATGCGCCGAGATGCTAACACTAAGTGCAATGAGGCCGAAGGCAAGCCAGGCCGCCTTCCGGATACAGAGTTTGTCTCGGGGTTCCATTTCGTTGACTTATTACAACTAAGAACCGGTCACCATTGACTCATCTCAAGAAATTACGAGGGCGGGCAAAAGTTCAGTAGCGTACAAGAGTAGTTTGTAAGTTCACATTTCGAATAAGTTGGACCCTGACACGACACGCGCTGTCCACGTCAAGCATCACGTGATGATCTAATCAGATTACACCTGTCGGCAATTATAACCTACTTACTATGTAAGTTTAACGCTATGATGATTTAGGTACTATGTAACAGGCACAAAACAGACAGAGGGGAAGCTGAAGCGGCGACTCATAACTTGTAAGCCTTTTATCAATGCTGGTTGCTTTCACTCCATCAAAAAGTACCAGAAACAGCGTAAATATAAGGGGCGGTATAATATATTTAAGACCAAAATCATACTTGACTCACAGATGGCATCACCATCAAATGACTTCAAGTCTGTACTTTGCCGGCATACCATGCAATAAGCCGCTTTGCGTATACGTTGTCATTATATACTTCCTGCGCTTTGATCTGACTCAAGAACTTGGATCGTGCATCTGATGGAAGGTCGAGTAGAGATACTCTCAAATACATCCACAGTGCCTCGTGGTTTGGATAAGAGGAGATAAGAGACATAGCATGGTCTGCCAGAGGCTTGAGAGATCTGATCGCTTGGTCGATACCATTCAATTTGTTACTGTTTAGATATTGAATAAGGCTTTGGGTTTGACAGAGCTGATACATGGCAGAGTAGTCGGAAACGTGTCGATCAATCCACTCTTGAAGCCGAATGTACTCCTGAATAATGATACCGAAGTATTCCTGATTAAGGGCGGTGTCTTCCAACGAATATACTAGAGAGGCATGGCACACGCTAATGAGAAAGTGCCAGTAGGACCATGCATGATAATTGCGCGGGTAAGTTTCGCAGGTGCGATAGACGACATCAATTTCGTGGTTGATGGATTTCGGGTGCATCTTCGGTAATGCTTGCACTTCTTCGGAGCTCGCCCATTCCTTGAGGCTAGGTGCGTTCCTTTTCGCCTCCAAGGTACCAAATACGTTTCGCAAGCACCAACGCCGATGATCCCAGATCATTGACTGCTTCCCGCACTCTGGGGAACCACGAGAGATCAATTCAATCAGCAGTAGCTCCTTTTCTGCGGATAGATGTCCCTCCTCAATGAGTTGCTTCCTTTTATTGAGAGCAGTCTGGTGAGCTGGATTCAGTAGAATAATTATCGCGGATGCTGCACTCGTTATTTGGGTCTCCGTTGTCGACAGCCAAGGCATATGAGCTGCTGTAATATACAATGCAGAAAGTGTCTTTTTGGGAATTCCCAGATTATTGTCCACGAGTACAAACGGGAAATCCAGTGAGATCGCTTCAGCATGTGGCGGCATGTCCATGTTCATCCAGTCCTCCAATGAGCCAGGTAATATCTCTATCGACGTCCTAGCAGCAGATCGCGACTCGATAAGATGACTGGTTGAATGGTGGATATTTCCAGACATACAGCGGACGATATAAAATATCTGCAAGCACGAAGACCAGCTCTCTAGCTGTAGCAGCCATTTCCAAGCAGATTTTCAGCAAATACTTGTTGGCCTCCGGGCAAGATTTTGAAGTCAAGTGAAGACTCTCTGGCCGCTTAAGTTGCCAGAGTAAACGCGCACGTGATGGCGCTTGAAATGTTTTCAACCACGTCGCGTCGAATAGTCGACTGATGCTGCAGTTACCTTATCTGTAATACCAGAATCCAGGTTCAAGGTTACCCTACGAACCTCCAACTCATACCCAGCCTATTAGGCTGTACCATCTTACTTCTGTCAGTGTCTGAAGACGAGGTGCCGGTACTGTACCCTCCTAGTATCTCATTGACGCATGACTTATGACTTCGCTAGGAAGTCAATGGCTGAAGCCACCTTTCCTGAAAGACGTACCCGTTCACAAATTGCTCTACCCGATAATATACTCGCAATACCGTCGGGCTCACCGTTGAAGGCCGCGAGAAATGCTTTACGCAAGCATAACGAAACCGTTTCCAGCACAGCCGATAGCGATGAGGATGAAGAAGAACGGATATCGCCAGGGAAGTCTGAACCTCACAAGAAGACGGGAAACACGAAAAGATCAGCCTCTCCCACATTAAGGGATGAATACAGAGTATCGTCACCCAACGGTCGAGAACTGAAGCGTACTCGGTATAATGGTGTTGCAGAGCAGTCCGAGCATAATGTCGGCACGAGCCAGTATCCCACTGGTCATTCTAGGACAAACTCTGACACTAAACTCGTCCTAGCAGGCCGCTCTAAAGTGAAAAAGTCGACTTCCAGGCAAAGAAAACCTACTACTGCCACTGCGAGCGAAAGTCCACCTCCAACCATATTCTCCCCTGCTTCTACATCTCCGAAAGGAGGAAGAGCACAATCAGTACCCATATTTTTCAATTCTGAGGCTATACCACGCATTGATCTCAGGAATCCTCCGCAGTCTCCCAAAAGGAGCAGGTCCCGTTCACGTTCGCCTTCGAAGGAGAGACCTCCCAAGTTGAGAGTTATACCTTCGACATTTAGTTTGCCTACCATTCAGGACGATGTTGTCATGAATGAGATTGAATCACATACTTCTCTAGTGGATCGTCCTAGTGCGTCATCACTTTCGAATACAGAGAATATGGATACGGTGCGGCCTGAGAAACACAGTGAAATTTTGGAAGCGACTGCGACCTCGCCAGGCCGGGAGCGAATACAATCATCAACTTCTCCAAAGGAGGTTATTCCAGCCTCTCCTTCAAGCAAAGAAATTGCCATTCCGCTTCCTGCTGGGCTTCTCAAGACCTCGCTCTCTCCTCCCCCGGAGATTGTCCCAGCTTCTCCACCAGCGTCCTACAAACCAATGAACCCCCCTGTCATATCCACAGTAATGGCCACTCCTGCTACCCATTCCCTCAACCAACTAATGCCTATGTCTCCTCTCACACCTTTACCCGAAACTCCATTTCCGCTCAGGCAAATGCCGAGCGCGGCAATGGAGGACCGTCTAACAGACGATGCTGGTTGGACAATAGCGCCTATGAAAAGTGTAAGTGCATACAACCCCATTCTGTTTAACCTCATTTAAACCATTCAACCAGCTCACCAATTTTCATGAGCCCGCCAAAACATCAGTACCTCCAGTGCCTCAGAGCCGTCTTCCTCGTCCGTCTGTGGCATCCAAAACATCCAAGCCTTTACGTACACGTACAACTATGGGTCCACCGTCGTTGCCTTCAAGCAGTAAAACAATTCATGGACCCGATTCTACACCTTCAATACCTAACCACAAGCCAGTACCCGCAACTGCCACTGGGAATATCTTCTCTTATATGATGAAAAATTCAGCGCAACTATCCAAAGTGGATGGGGAGAAGTTAAAGACGACTGATAAGGGCAAGAAATCGATGCCTCCTCCTTCGTTCTTTTCATCCACAAGCAAGATCAAGAGCGTCCTGGCGGAGAAATCTCCACTCAAACCACAGCAAAAGCTAAAGCAAAAGATGCGGCTGAGAGAGAAACAGGAGGTCAAGCCAACGCTTATGGTCCTTCACTCCGACGAAGAAGAGAGTGAGAGCAATGAGGACAGAAGTAGTGAATGCCAAACAGAAGTGGCGGGTCTGTCATCGATGTCAAAGGATGTAGCTGATGCTGTCAATAGCGAGGACCCTATTCCCCATCCTTCTACAGAAGAACTGAAAGTTCCAACAATGGATGTCGGTAACGATGAGATTGGCAGCAATCATTCCGCCAATTTATCGCAGCACGAAGCCATAGAGACAGTAACAGGAGAGATCATACATGAGCCCGACAATATGGAAGATCCACAAGAGTCATCTGAAGTGGCTACCTCATCTGCGATGGAGATTAGTATTGAGGTTCATGCCGTATCGGCCCATACGAGCGAAGGTCAAGATGCTGCACCCAGTACCTCTACCACTGACGTTGTCGCCTCGACTGAAACACAATCAGCACAATCTCAATCGGTCGATCCTCCGACAATCCCTCAAGAGGCAACGCAAGAACCACCTTCGTCGCGAGTCGGAAAAAATAAGGCTAGTTTGGGTAAGAAAAGACAACCTGCCATTCCACTACCTTCCCGGGTAACTCGAAGCACAAGTCGACGTAAACCGGAAAACGAAGCTGACTCCGTGCCTGGGACATCGGCTGGGAGAGAGATGCCTCCCCGAGCTAATACTACGCCCAAGAAGCAAACCAAGTTGGGCGCATCCAAGAACGCAGCGCCTGCTTCCAAGACTGAAGCACGTGCCTCAGGTTTATCCATCGAGGTAGACATGCTGGAAGACAGCGCCGGAAACTTACCCCCAGGTTCTCCTATGAGGATAAGTCCGGCTAAATCTCCCAAAGCCCCTGCGAAGGCGCAGCTCAACAGGAGCATAAGTGAAGACATGCTTTTAGTTCATTCGACTCCCGCAAAGTCGTCGCATCTTCCCCCAAGTCCATCGCCCACCAAAATTGCTCGTTCTACCCTTCTCGCTATGAGACCTACAGGTAATTTCAGCTTTATATACTTGTGTATTTATGCTTAATGTTGCTACCAGCCGCCAGCATTGCTCGCACATTTTCGTCAAGCTCCCTTCACTCCGCTCCCAACTCCTCTCTGTCTACTCTATCCAATGCTCTAGAAAAACTTCGTATGCCTGCCCCATCTCGACCGAGTACAAGTATGGGCTTTAATCGCGACTCTACGGGAGACGATGATGATGCTCCTGCCAGGAGTAAGGATGACGTAGCTATCGGCCGCACTTCCACAGGACCCTCTCACCAGGCGGGCAGGGCAATACAGAGATCAGTCACTCTAGAACACTCCTCAGTGAAACCTCTTAGTAACTCTGCCGGTTCTTCCAGAGCTTCATTAACTTCAGGCACGAAGCCTGTACAGAAACCCCTGACGTCGTTTATGGCTGGGAAAGGCAATGCCGCGTCGAGGAGGGTTGGTCCATTTGGCAATAAATCATCCATATTTAGTATTGGCGGTGGACCTCGACGGACAGTCAGCAAGAAGTCAACACTACCTGTTGTCATCGGTAGTCCAGTCAAAAGCGGGGCTTCAGCTGGCGAGGACAAGGACGAGCCATCTGGTAACGGCGGAGAAGCGAATGAGAAGAACGATGAAGCAACGGACGATGGCGGAAAATTATTCAACGCCATCGTTAATGGGGGCTCAGCTACTGAGCTCATGGCCAATCTCCTCGCACAAGGCCCTGATAAGGGCAAGGAAAAAGAGGTTTTTCAGAGACCAGCTCATTCCTCGAGGAGGGTATCTATGTTATCTCGGGACCTGTCCCATTCTTTGAACGCAATGCCACCGCCTCCACTCCCAGCGGTTGCTGCTGCCCGAGGTGATATGGGACCTCCTTCCACACCGCCCAGAGCCGTTCGCGCCGATCTGAATCCTGGAAGCGGTGGATCTGGCTCTAGCATCGGCACATCACCTTCACAAGCGGGACCATCGAAGAGGAGCAGTGCAAGACTCGCGAATGTTGCCGCGTCGACAAAGGCAAATGCTCCAGTGGAGCCTATATCGGCCGGCAAAAAGTCGGCTGCTAATCCTGCTAATCCTGCTGCAATGATCTTGAAGGATTGTGTAGTTTTTGTAGACGTTAAGTCGGAGGATGGGGATGAGGCCGGTTCATTATTTGTCGAAATGTTAGAAGGAGTTGGCGCTCGGGTGAGTAATTACGTGTGAGAATTTTTTATCTCATGGTACAATTGTGGTTCTTCTGTAGGTTTTGACGAGAGTCGGTCAAAGTTGTACACATATTGTGTTCAAGAATGGTTTACCGAGTACCATTACCCGATACAAGTATGTTCACTCTTCGTGTCAAACGATTGCAATCTAATTCATCGGCTGTGTCCAGACTCCTTCGTGACCCCAAGCCCCTAGTTGTGGGCATCGCATGGGTAGTGGAGTGTATCGAGCGGAGGGCACGCATCGACGAAACTAATTTCCTTATTAACTTGGATCGCGTCAACATTGCGGGTCACCACAAGGTCAGGATGGTCCCATTCACAGTTTTAGTCAATGTGTTAACTTTTTATGGCCTTAGCGTCGTCGCTCTATACTTCCCAGGTTGTTTACGGATGAAGGACCCAGCCAGGATGACGCTGGGGAAGGGGATCAGTCGATGGACGGCTCTGTCTCATGTAAGTCCAAACGATATACACCAACCTTCTCTGTACTAACATACTCCTAGCAATCACCCTTGAAGAGGATTTAACTCCGCTAGAAAAGGCTCGGAGACGCAAGAACAAGATGGCCGGTCAATCCTAATCCATTATACACATTTATTCACAACCATTTTTTAACGCTCACGAAACATTTTATGCAAGTCTGATTTCATTACCCTATGCACTATTTAATACTTCGCCATACCTGTATCAGTTAACACCAACCACTCTTTCAAACCACTCGTTCGAGGCTTGTAATTTCATTAAGTACATAACATACATACCCGGTTGCATTTTGATGAAAAGAAAGAGCTGGCACCCTCACTGCACATATACATATTAAGAAGCACGCCAAATGATTCACATGGATTACGCGGTACATTCACTAACAAGCTGACAATAAAGCTCCTGCCCTTACAGATATAATATTTTCTATACAAGGACGTTGCGTAGTTCGTGGACATTGAGGCAAGCGTCGAGGTACAATGCTTATTAGTCGCGAATACAACCGCCCGGAAGAAGAAACCGGAATTTGTCAGAATGTTCAATCAAGTATCGTGGTAGACCAACTGCGGTTTTCGATCTACGATACATGCTTTAGTAAGAAGAGTTGACCCCAGTGCTGCGAAGGACTTACGGTCGGAGACTCATTTGCGATAGTAAGTCTAGGTACTATTATAGAAGAATGAGAGGCATACTGTATGTAAATAAGATATAAACTTACACTATATGCTTCTGGTAGCATGTCAAATATATCTGTACCCTTACAAATAGTGTCTTGTATGCGTTTTGGATCGAGAAGGTTGACACGACCAGCGATACGATCGGCATGCGAATAGCCTTTCATCTTGAGTATATACTCCGGGATCGTCTTGAAGCAGTAGCTGCAGTGCCATCCAGAGTCGGCGAGAATGCGTTCGCCACTCTTTGAGTGCCTGTAGTAGGATTTTGACTGGTCCCAAACATGGGCGCTGGCGCGCCAGCTCGAAGGGCCGATGTACCACTCGAAGCTTGATAATGGTGAGTGAGCGTTAAGTATGCATTAGCTAGCGGAAGTTCTGGTGTACCTATACAAGTAGTCCCGTAGCTGCAGGTGGATGCTGCGCCCGAAATCGCAGCTTTTAAGGAGGTCAACGGTGTGTCGTGCAGGGATCTCGTCGAGGTCGGACATAAATACGATTGACTGGGTGTCGGGAGGGAATGTGGAAATATGTGTGCTTATAAGGCCGGTCATGGCGTTTCGAGTATGCCCTTCGACATCCCAGGCGGACTGGCCAGGTTGGAGGGGATATCCTGCTAAACTGCATAGAGAATGTAGCTGTAAGTTATATGCGCAATCAAACGGAAAGCACCGAGGCGTACAAGCTGTACACGATCTTGTGCTCAAACTCTGAAAATCTGGCACGATTCTTCGCAAAGAACGTCTCTTTCGGCAGACCCGTGAAGCTGGCGTTGGACTCGAGGATGAGGAAGTAGTCGACCACGGGGTCAAGTTCATGCAGGCGGATTTCGAGCAAGTCGAGCTCATTGCTCATCAACACGGCGTCAAGGACCTTGACATTGGCCTTCTCGTCCCGCTTGATGAACCCGTGCAGGGTGCAGACGTTCTCGTCCATCTTCAGTCCCTCGCCATAGAAATGCGGTAGCAAATCACTTGGAGCGCTGCTCTTGTCCCATAACGGCCTCGTTGAGTATGAGAGAAGGTTCTTGAGCTGGTATAGGTTCTTTAGGATGCCGTAGAGCATCAAGAGGGCTACACATCCAACAAAGACGAAAAGTACGGTAGCTCTGGAACGTCTGAAGGACAAAATCATGTTGGTGTCGATGTTGCTATGTGATTGCGCATAGAGTGCTCGTTGTGGGAAAAGGCTTCGTGGTATGCCTGCAGTAAAGCAGGGAGATCTTCTGCCTTCCTGAAGGTCTGAAGCTTAGTACAAGTAGGTATGCGACATGGCGAATGTAGCTAGTAGCTGTTGTAATTGGCATCAGCACAGCTTTCGGCGTCAAAATACCCCTAACCCGAGTCTTTACCTTAGGCCTTAATCCTCAAATTGCAAGTGAGTACTTTTTTATGTAAATATTATTGTTTTGAGTCAAATAAGAACACCTACGCAAGGTTGATACATTCCGTCTTTAAACAGTACCCGCCTGTGCATCGCAATGCTATGGCCGACCCCGGTAACAGGCTTTGTTGAGCTCACTCGCAGCCTTGGCGCAAAGTTCATTGATTCAATGCTCACGCGCCACCCAGTTCAAGCAACGCGTATTAATGCGAAAGTCGTACAGACATAACGTATACGTAGAAGAGCTGTATTAGGTGCTCTACGACGCTTTGTTAATGGAGCATTATAAGCGTGTCGGGACAATCAAAAGCCTTCTGGCCGCTGAGCGCTGAACGCCGGGCCTTTTACGAATTGTGGCACGAAAAAGAATAGTATTAGGCAGATTCATACCTGTATTTACACCTCTCCCTCCTAAAATCTGCCGTTCACATTAATTCAAATATTCAATCTTATTTGATGTGGGGCAGTCCACAGAATGCCATGACATTGGAAGATATGACAAAGGTGCCCGTGCCACCTCTTTCATCAGTAAAAACTTCAAAAATTGGTATCACCTTTCAACTTTCACAACCAAGGTAACAGAACTAGGTGCGTATATACACGTCTACGGAACATCATATTCTGCGTTCATACTTTGAGTGTGTTGTAATGTAAGGTACATCTGCTTTAAGATGGCGAGATAATTTATTCACTTTGCCATTTACTCCGTATATTCTATCAAGCTGACTTAGAGCTCTGCAAATATATTGGTTCATCGGTCGTGTCCAGTATTTATAAGTATTGACCCTCATGATATTTTACGATATTTATGCTGTATAAACCAGACATACTTTCTTGTTTGCAATCATGAGATAGCGTTCTGATTGACTACATGTAATGTTTTACGGCGCAGTAGACAGTCTGATCACAAGCCGTAGGTAGGTTAACAGATGTGATATCCCTGTCAAATACTACAATCTAAGCGCCGGTATTAACAAAGCATACATCAACACTAAATGTCTGATCTATTAGTTCTAATCTTAGTATCTACAAGTCCTATAATAACTATTGGCCTATCACAATTTCTAGGGCATACGACTACTGATCCTTACGTTGCAACAGAGCATTTAGTATACATAACAGCATCTGAACCCTTGTGGGCGAAAACAAGCTAGTACTTCCGCCATTTTGTGTAATGTTTTATTCTAGGACTACCAGTTTTATGATGAACTGGCCATAATTAACATATGTCTCCATCTTTATAACCGCGCACCAGTTCTATCCTAGATTACCTACGGCTTGTGTTCACCTACGTCTACATAAATAATAGTAATACTTTCAACTGTTCAATGAAAACCGCTTCACTGCCGCTTTTTTATGAAGCGGCGGCATAACCTTATCAAACTGTTCTCAAAACCACATTCGAAAGATTCAAGTTGATCTGAGTCCACTGGGAAAACTCGTTCTACAGGATTATGACGCCGGGCCTGGCAAGGCGTATAGTTTGTTGACGTAGCCCTGCAGTGGTTCATGTTACAAACTATTCTATTACGGTAGCACCAATGCATACAGATAATTCAATGAATCCTCGTTTTTTCATGTATAAAATTTGAGCGCCTACTATCGAGTACGAAGGATTGTAATTTGAATGTGGGGCCACGACGACCTCACAACGGTAATTTCAACACATACATTGGTAAGTAATCGCGGCCACCGTGACCTAGTACCACTTCCCAACTTCAAGTACAACTTCCAGCCCGCCATCGCCTTCTCGACTCTCGACTTCAAGAATGGTGCTGTTCGAAATTCTTCTTGGTCCCAGAACTCGACCCGTTAATAGCGCCCTAATAGTGACGTTCACCCGTCAATTAGGATTCACCAACTCAAGGTGCGATCTGAACTTACTGTGATAATTTTCCAATTCACCCATTTCTTCAAGGCTTTGTTCGTTCCAGCGGTCTTCGGAGCATGAAGACTCGTGCCATCGAGTACCTAGAAGGATGTTTAAGGTATTACAATTTTAAAGATAGTAAGAACTTCACTTACTGTATCAATTTTCGCATTTGACTGTTTCCTTGCGGGATTTCCAACATATGTTTTGACGTCGTCTCCCTGTTGAAAAGGCTTCGGGCCCACGACGGGATGCTATATTCGTTCGTTAATGGTAAATCGGTAGTATACAAAACACTCAAGCTCACCTGAATTTTGCCCATTGGTATTTCGAGAGAGCAGTGATAGTGTAGATAGAAAATGAAAATGAAGTCGTATTTGAAGACGCTGAGGTCGAGTGAGAGAGAGAAAGCGTCGCGGTACTGGTTTGCGGACGTTTGTTCTCGTTTTGTACAGCAATCGTCTGCCTTCTTCCACAGAAATCAACAAACATCAACGATGCCGCTGCTCAAAACGCCGAGTAACCCCAAGTCATCCAAGATAAATGACATTGATATTCTACCTTACAACGCTCGACGTCGACACTGACCTCCAGCTGGTGTTTACCCAGGTACCAATCCCTGTAAGTCGCAATGTATCATGAGCGAATGCAAAGAAGTTGACTGATTCACCTTACCTAGCAATGTTGTAGCAATGTTGGCCAACAGGCCCGCCGGAGACGCCCTCCCGGGGCCCTCACCTCACGCCTGAGAGACGCAGAACAGCTCCTCCTGTTCACCTCCTTTGTCTGCTGCGGCCGCTGTATACCATCACCATCACGAACATCCTTCACACTCCAGCAGGTCCACCTTGCCGTTGTCGCCGTCGTCACCCAGAGGCACTGCATACCTCTCTACGTCCTCCGGCTCCTCCCTCCCTCACCTCGTACTCAAGGTACCTCGCGACGTCAGTCCCGCATCCGCATCCGCACCCCCATCGCCCACCCCTCGCCTGTCCTTCAAACGTCTCTTCCGCGCATGCCGCTCTGTCCAGTTCCACCCAGCCGCAGCTGCGGCGCCTCTTATGTTTTCCTCGCTATTTTCAGGAACCTTGCACGACGATCTATGATTTCTGCAGACCGCGAGCCTGCTCCTAGTAGATTTGCGTACCGTGTTGGAAGGTGAAGATGGACAGAATGAGCTTCGGGGTGAGCTACAGGTAGTCCTGCTCGTCGTGTAAATTTCCCGTCGCCGTTTGGACACAACCGGGATTATTTTTTGCTCAGCCTATCGCTATCGTGAGTCATTCCTTGATAACAACAGCGCAACCCACCTGGCCCGGACCACACAGGGTCGCTCTTGTTGCGACATAACACGAGGTCTATGCCGCGGCGCTGAATTTCTATTGTGAGTTCTTGGTATTGATAACAGAGAGATGACTTACCATGTCCATGACCATACCATGCAGCGCCGCATATGTCGCGACATGGCGAGTTTCATCCATCAGGCAACAGAGGTCCTGGGCCGACTCTCTTGCATCGCCTGGGCTACGTATGCCCGTAGTCTGTGATATCACATTACAGATAAATGGTAAGTTTCTCACTCATACCACAAAGGATATCGCATACTTGTGGCTGAGATAACGGCCCCGCGGCGAGCGGTCTGCGTCTGCAATGCTGAGGGGCAGCCAGATGGCTGGGAACGTTACCGATCAGCAGTGATCTTGCTGTGTCTTCGCCGCCGTGTACGGCAGTCGGGCGTTTAGGTTGATCGGCGTACCGAATATGACAGTGGGCGCAAAGCCGTTCTGCGACACGAAGCGAGGCGAACGAGCTGGTTGAGCAGTTGTAAGGATGTAAGCGGCGGGTGGGGACGCAAACGTCGGGTGAACATCGAGCGGCGATATCCAGTCTTCCCGGTCGAGACATCTTCCCATACGACGCGTCGATATTCGACATTGACCTAATGCCAGAGATATGATGAAAATACCGGCTGGGAATGGTTGTGAAGAGTGATCTTCATGCCAATATATTACAAAAAATGTAGAACGGGCTGGAAATTAGCAGCGCATGTTATGTACCTCACTGCGTCGTAATCCTGACTGTACGATGATGTATGCCCATTCACTGGCACGCGGCTAGGGATAGGACTTGTCACTCCAAGATCATACATAACAAGACCAGGGGAGTGGCTAATCATAGGCAATCCATATGGGGATATGAGCGGGCCACATATGTTCTGGGTTAATTAATGAGTATCCATAAGGAGCAGTTTTAGGACGAGCGACGGGCACTTGCGTTGACGGAGGGGAGAACGCGGCCCGAGGAGGTTGACTTGACTTGAGGTCGACGAGAACGTCGGTACCGTCTTGAAGGCCCCGGTTACACCGCGGGTGGAGATCCGTGAGGGTCGGTGAAGGTGTTTCGCCATCTTCAGATTTTAAATCCCGTAGAGTGCATGGCAACGTAGTAAGATCATCTGTGATGTCTTTCAACGAGTTGGCCAAATGTAAACCAGATTTGTTGGATGATTGCGACAAAATCATTGAGATGTGCCGGATTTGGCGGCCGAGCTGGGGATCCCTTAGCGCTGAGACTCGCGGTTGATCTAGTCCAGGATGCATTTGAGTGGTGCATTTGCAATGTGACAACAACGACGGTAGACGTGCAACATAAGCAGGGCGTAGTACTCGGTTCTCTTGACTTGGGAGCGTTGCTCGGTGGAGTCTCTTTGGGAAGTTCATGCGCATGCATCCCGACTAAGACACCCTTTATCTGTGACATGGCGTCATCAAGAGCAGACATAGCAGCTCCTTATATAAGGTCTGCCCTCGCGGCGTACGCTGTGCGTTGGCCGTCGGTGATGTAGGTACATGCGCAGCTGAAGAAATAGGCGCTCTGGGTTGTACGTTATTTTGCTATGAAGATAAGTTGAACTTTTGCTTCCTTATATTGATGACGGGTACGTACCTCGATTAGCCCCGTTATGTTCTCAAGGCTTACGCGTGCCTACTCGTCCCGATAGTACGCCAACATTCTGCCCTGACAGAAGATGACTGGCTATACGTGAAGCCCAAAATTGGGATGCTTATGAAGCGAGGAGATCCGCAAGTGCCTAGACGCAGTCTGTGTTTGATGGGTTTTGCAGAGATAATCTATTTCCATGGTGAATAAAATAAGCTAGTCGGCGCCTAAACAAAGCATGTCGCTACGGTGAACTGCTTCTGGTTCGTTGGCTGCCTGCATAGTCAACCTCTGCAAATGCATGATCGAATGAACCGACAACGACCTGCTCAAACTTGTATTTCCCGCTGAAGATGTATATGTTATGAGGTAACGCTATCTCCTGTGTCGTTAGCCAGACCATCTGCTTGGACTGGACCCAGGAACGCGCACACAAACGCGCAAAATCGACGGGTAGTAATGTTATCCGAGTCGTTTCCAGTGATGTTGCGCATTTACCAGATCAGACATGCACCAACATATTGCCCAGCGCGCGTTTTCTGGTGCTGAGCAGGTGTAATATCTCCGGCATGAGCATGATATCAACGCCCGCACCGTTATATACCTCTGCATCGGAATCGAGCGCCGCATGATTTGTCTCAGCGGGGTCTGACAGCTGAAAGGATGGCGATGGCGTAGATCGCTACGTGCCTGACTTATATTATGTAGGTCTCCGCTAAGATCCCATCTCCGTGCCCAGATGAGAAGTCGAGTCACGATCGATCTTGTCTTGCGCCGTAATGTCGTAGTTAGAATGTTGCTGATTGTGTACGCGCGCGCAGACAAGCCCAGCCACGAATCAAATTAATTCAGAAAGCGGTGAGCGTGAAAGTAATAGTGCGCCCACTAAAGGTGACGACAGGCATGTGAATGGGGGACGCTTGTTTCATGTCGCTACAGACGGTCGAGGCCGCGACCAGCCGTGTGCCCGTGGCGCACTGCCGGCGCAGGGAAGCGCATCCCACGTTGGCGGCAGTTCTAAATCTCCCGAGCCAAGGGGGATGAATAGGCTCCGTGGGCGATAATGCGTAGGTCCGTGGGTGATACCACCCGCAGAGACAATCTGAATTGAGGGAAAATGCGCATTTGGAGGCCCATATATGCGCTGCGACGCGTTTGCACGGCTGCGCGAAGCTCTCTGGCACGTACTTCAACTACATCGCGTTAAAATCAAATGATGGACAGCTCTGTATGGCGTAAAACTGAGCTGTAGCATTCGATAGCATCGCATATATGTACTCACGTAAATTGACGGCCTTGGGTATACTTGACTGGATGCGCCTGATGGGTTAGCGCACGAACACAACGGTAATAACCGGTGGGCGTTTGTCGCTCGCATAAACATATGCCTCAACAGAGATGCATTGAATTGTAGGGCGGAATTCATAGGTGCCACTTTCAATCCTCGTCGCGTGCGAAGCGGCTTCACTTGGTGGCGGTGGTACGAGTATGCCATGCATGGTTCATTTGTGCCATGGGGCAAATTTCTGCTTCGATCTCTCGTTCTGGTGACCACAAATTTTGAAGCACGTGATAAATTCCTGTAAGAAAGTACCATCATATTCCAGGCAGTAAGCTGGCGAGACCCTGGTGATCCATGCAGAGGTAGACAGTGAGGCGAAGAATGGCACGTCCCGACCCCATCAGAAGCAAATCTCTACTCTCCGGCCGTCTAATACAGAATGCGGCGCTTGACATGCACGTTTAAAAAGTCGCCAGCACCGCCCACTGCTCCCTGATTTATTATAGGTCTAATCTTGAAGTCGATGTTATGGTCGAAGATTTGCTTCTCCTTGATCTTCGACATGCTGGTCTTCAGGACGCCGTGAATGTTGCACTAGAACCGTGCGCGCAATCTGCACCTGGATTGGTGGGCGTTGCAGTTTCCCAGCACAAACCGAGCGTCAGAGACTCAGTGCTTGATAGATGGGTGATGACAGCCAGCCCGTCAAGTGGGTTGGTTACACATATATTCATCCTTCTCGTCGAAAGTGGACTTGTCTGGAGAAGGGAAACACGCAGATGGTTGTTTGCCCATATAATATACAAAGGAGAGGAGGGGGGATAGAGACTCCCAGCGTCGAGGCAGGGAGCTGGGAAGGGGTGGGTACAGTGATTACGAGGACAACTGTCACTCCGATCTACTGCCCAGCTTTGCCTCCTGAAGAACGAGAGTATGGGACCTTAACAGTCAGGGCGCGTGGTTTACATGATGCATATTTTTCACGCTGCATAGTGGCCCACATCAGTCCATGTCGTCACTCGTGCGTAACCGTATGCAACTGCACCGCCCAGAAGCAAAGCGTTTCCCATATGGACTGATCAAATTATATGTGGGCGACAATTCCATTTGGTGCACGCGCGGCCATCCAAAAGTGCACTAACTTACCAGGTATTTCTTGGTGGGTTGCGCTTTCTTCAAAGTGTGTGGCCCAGTAGCACACTCTGGTTTTTACGTCTCTTTGCGTTAGTTTCCGATATGCATTGTGCACCAATAATGCCAGCTCTAGCAGCCTGGTCAGAGACGCTTCTGTTAATACATCTTCTCGCTGTCCCGTACGCGGTTCATTGGCTGGAGTGAGGAGCACTCAGAAGAAATAGCGATTTGCGCATGCATGCAAGCCGAGGACAAAACATGGCCCGTTGGGTCCTCCATAGTGGCAACGCCGGCTTACAAGGAGCCTAGATTGTCTGTGCATTCGCTGGTGTGTTTGGACATGGCAGTATCTGCCCACGCGCGTATAAGTTCTGGGACATAACGCAGTTAGTTCAGTTTGAATAGCGTAGCGTTGATGGTAATTTACATGGTGCTTCGGCGACTCGTCTTTACAGCGTGCGTCGGCGCCGCGGGCTTCTCGTGAGGGTACCACTACATGGTCGTATCACCGTGTGCCGCCATTCCACAACATTTAACGCGAGCCGGACGTTGTCCTCTGAACAGCGATTATTACATCCATCGAGGTCATCGCCGCAAGCGCCAGCGTGGCAGGTGATCATTATCAGCACTTGCGCGTGCAACTAAGATTGACTCGTGAACGGACGCCGGCTTCGAGTGAAATCCATTCGTAGTACGGGGTCACTGGTCTTGACCCTGACCTCGTTGAAGATGGCCTGCCATATATGCACCTCTGATGAGCAATTGCGCTACTTCGAAGTATCTTGCAGATGAGTTCATGGCGGCGGCGCAAACAGCTTGGAAAACTGGAAAGCTTATAGGTCATCATATCCTGCATCGGATGAGTCATCAACTTCTTCTTGGTCTGTTTCAGCAGCCTCCGACTCGTCCTCGTCCATAGACCTGTATTCTTCACTATTACTATCAGAATCAGAATTGAAGGTGGAAGAGAGGTCAATGTTTTCCGAGTTTTCAAGTCTGGCGGATGTCTTTTCGCAGTGACCAATACCCAGGCCAGAATAGCGCATAAACATGTCGCGGTCAACAAAGCTTGAAGCTGCTATTAGTATGATGACTCTGCAAACATGCTAATTATACTTACATTCCTACATAGTAGTTCGCCCAGTCTGACGTTCCTCCCCCTGGTCGAGCTGCTGTTGACTGTCCCGTGCTTAAAAGTGCGTTTGTGCGTCCATGGTTGAAAGCAGGTATCAGGTGGCAGCCTCTAATAACAAGATTAGGATCCAGGAAACCAAATGCCATATCATCGTCTTCAGGTACATAACCAATCATGGGAAGTTTGGCAATTCCTCGACCATAAGATGCCTCTGGTTCCGCACCAAGCCATCTCACCCACAAAAATTCCATGTGCTGCCATGTAAATCCTGTAGTAGACCTATCCCCGATGTGTTGAACGTCGGTATGAAATATGCCCAAGACTTGAGCATACCAAAACGCATGGCCGTCCGATTCAGAATCCGCAAATGGGCGAGCCATCATTATGTAAGGGCGGGTCTTGGGATTGATGGTGTCGAAATCACGTCGTATATCGTATGTTGTGTAATTAATTCTTGCAGTGCAATGGCTATATATTGTTGAATTCCTCAAGCGTATCGTGTTCCGATCTTCGTGGCTGAATACGTCGGGTTCATCGCCATCAAAGTCAAGGTTGAGCATTCGTCCAAGTAAATGATCTTGTAATTTTGGGATAAAGTTCTGTAGAGACAAAATTGAGATGGGCGTTCAAAACAAATGGATAGAATAGAAGACCTTTTTGCTGGATCGCCATCTTGAACAAACGCAAAGATGTTTAGGGGATTATGTCGCGCATGTGAGATTACATGGTGCTTAGATAAGTGTTCCGGCTTGCTGGCTTCTTCATACTCTTCCGACTCCTGGCCTTTGAGCATTCGCTGCCGCATATGCTTGTGGCTCATCTGCTTTAGCGCATTTCGTTTATTTGTCATAGAGTAGGCCTTTTTGACAGGGGCGTGAGCAGCTTCGCCCTAAGCACCATTATGTTATGAGCAATTCATATCAACAGCGGTGGAATGCACTAACAAGTTGTGTTGTATACGAGTCAGTTGTGCCGTACTTGCGTATGTGGTGAACATAGTCTCCAAGCGCGTGAAATTTGGTTGTAGATATGTTGAGCCTCTTTGTTTTACCGGCGACCGTTTTCGGATTTGTCGCTGGATGTGCATCCTCTGCATTCAGGTTGGCTTCCTCCCGACGGATGCGAGCTTTTTTCTCCTTTGGCAGCTCCACGGTCTCCAACTCCTTACATGTTGTATTGCGGAACTGCCGCATAAGTTTCCCGAATTCAGAAATCTGGTGTTCAGTTTGCTTAAGGGTTTCTTCCGTATGCAAGCGGAGCTTAAGGAAACAATGCAGCTCCGCTGTGCGATACAGTAATTTCATCAAACGGCCATTATGAGGCGAATCAAGAAGGCCTTCAAATACTGGAATGGCACACTATTGGCGGGGCTCAGCCTTTCTGTATTTCAAAATAAGTGGATTTCTGACCTGTAAGATATCCTCGAAATCTCTGGCTGCAAGTCTTTTCATATCAGAGACATTGTCCGAGAATTTTCTAATTGTATCACGCCCAAAGGGATCAATGATCCTAAACCTGTCATATATCGGGAGGCATTAGATAAAGGCATTGTAATTTATGCATTGACCCACCTGCTATCAAGCTTGATGACACGATCATCCACGCCTCTGCCTGAAGCATGAAGAAGGCGTATAAGATGTGTAAACAGTGTCTTCCAAACGCCAAGTTCAAATTCATGTAAAAGATCTGGCACAAGCATCTCCGATGGATTGTAATCGCCACCTAAAGTATCTGCAAAGGCGTTCTAAAATGAACCCGTGAGATGATGCATGTAGACTATAGAAACGACTTACGATAGTAGGAACACCAGAGAAACTCTTTAATATATTCTCTACTGCCTGACTACGAATTCCGAGGCCCAGCGTGTATATGGATTCGCGCGCAGCTTTAACATTTGACGCGGCATATTTTCTAAATTGGGTTAACCTCGCCTTGATATCTCTTTTTAGTCCCAAGCGGTCCATGTGAGACTTGGGTACAAGGCATCTTGGACAAGGACATAGACCCTTAGGGCGAATGGTTGCAAGCAGAACTCTTCCATTGACCTTGAGTAAGAATGCTATTATTTGGCTGCAGTTAGGAGTGGCAACTCACTTTTCCGGGTAGTCAGCAGAGTATGTAAAAAAACGTGGGTATATTCTTCTCTCCAGTCCATCACCACACCTTACTGCTATTCCGTAGTGATATCCATGCATGAATTCTGCATCGAGGAGTCTTTTCCAAACTGCGTGCATCAGTTCCCTGCGACAATGCGTCAGTATTTCATCCTTTTGAGTTCTCCATTTGGAATGAAATTTAGAAGCCATGTCGTTGAATGAGTCAGGAAGCTATGGTAGTAATAAACATCAAGATCAAAAGAAGGAA
Source organism: Stropharia rugosoannulata (assembly GCA_028532985.1). Classification (NCBI taxonomy): domain Eukaryota; kingdom Fungi; phylum Basidiomycota; class Agaricomycetes; order Agaricales; family Strophariaceae; genus Stropharia; species Stropharia rugosoannulata. The sequence goes on along the minus strand of JANCIK010000001.1, from coordinate 1,792,921 downwards.
AGGATTATAACCTTACCGAAGGTATGTATGCCAAATGATACATAGCGCCTGATTTGGGTTTGCAACGAACATATTTGGAAAGATTTCCTAACATCAGGTAGATGGGCCAGGCTTTAGCGGTTCCAAAATTTGTCAGATGTGTCCCGTCTGATGAGATCATCAATGCCGCGACTGCCTTCTCGAGCTTACAGTCTTTAGCCTCTGCAGGCAGCTTTCCATGTTTCTGCAGCTCTTCATATTCAGTAATAAATGCGTCTGAGGTGAACAGTTCTCCATAAACGCGCTGAACTTCATCAGTAATATTGTTCGGTGGAGTAATTTGAACGGGGAGTAATGCAGCATGTGGGAAAGACGGTCCTGAAAAGCCTCAACAACCACTGCTGTGAGGCTGCGATGAAGAAGACCTGGCACGCTGAATGTTTGAGGTGGAACTGCACGCCTGCCTGATGGCACCAGAATATCTACAGATGACGTCTTGAATTGGCTCTTAATAGAAGAGTCCGCACCAGCGATAAGCGTTGTCAAAGCGTTGGTTTTCCGGCGTGCATCAAAGTTTTCGAAATGGTGCACGTCGAAGTCAGGTTGTTGAATGACGTTCTTCACAAAAGACGTCACTTCCCCTTCTGATTTTGTTGTAGCGCCATTGTTCATCCAGGACAAGGTTCGCCAGATGGTAATGTTGGCGAAGGGCCAATGAGATGGGCGAGGCTCAGAGCTGCCGATGGAAGTACTGTCCAAGCCAGATGCGCCAAGTGTGCTCGCCAAGTCTTCCAAAGACAACTGGCCGCTGGGGTCATGGGTTGGTCGCCATTCATAGGCTCTAAAAAGACCATAACTATTTGCTGTTGTAACCAGTTGATTGCGCACAACCAACAAAACCCTTCGAGTGGCGTTGCGCGTTTCAGTATCTGCTTGACTGGCTGGAGCTAGTGGTTCAGGCGGAGCGTCCATAAATCTTGCAGGATGTCGATAGCTGCGCCCTGCACGGTCGGTTTGGCCGGGTACGGGTGAGGGCAATGGTGAACTTTCCGCATTTTCTTCGGACATCATGGACTTTTCCAGTGAGGATGATGACTCTTGAATAGTTCGCAAACATCCAACAGCAGTACTTGAAGTTACAGCAGTTAAAGATGAAGGGGATGTCGCACAGTTTTCCATAAGTGACTTCTGACTGCGCCCATCGCTGAGTAGAAACTGAGGTTGACTTGTGTCAGTATGCAAAAGTCAAATCAGTCTGAAGAAACGAACATTGTACCGCCTGCGTGGAAGATCTCCAGTCGCAGCAAGTTCAATTCTCGAATGTTGCGACAATAGAGACTGACTGCGACTGGCCAGCACATGGGCGCAAGAGCGTCTGTGTTTGGATAATGAACCGAACTTAGGAAAAGACTTCCCGCACGCAGGAATACAAGAAAATTCCTGAGGCATCATGGAAGACGCAGATCGAGTAAATTGCGCTCTGAAGCTGTTTTTGAGGTAGCCACGTCGTTCGGCATTCATAATCCTCCGAAATGATATGCCTTTTTTTTTGGCACCTCCAGCCTGCGAAGATTTGGCGCCTGGACTGATAGCTAGTCAGTGGTAGAGCGTTAACGACTGCGTTTTGAGTACGAGACCGAACAGCCCCCCTTTGAATCCGGTCCAAGAGTCGAAAATGACTCACAACGTCACTGCGGTAATTGAAAATCGTCTGCACTACTTTTAGGGCTGAATGTATGCGCAGGCGGCGCAGGTGAGATGCAAGTCCACTTTGCTCCGCAGATTCAAGGCGCAACAGCTATAGTCAAGGACTGCGGAGTAACTGAGTGTACATAAGATTTAAGTCTGAACAATCAGACGGCACGTGAAACTCACTTGTAGAAGCTGGTTGCAGATCATATTGGTGGCGACTACTTGAATTCTCTCCATGCTTTTCATCTGATATACTCATTTGAAGAAGATGGTCGCATCCCAATTTTCATATGGAGCGGGAGGATATATGCTGTTCGGTTAGTCCGCTGTGCAAAAGTGGGCCAAATGGCTGTCTTCGCCGAATCGGATATATGAGGTAGGTCGCAGAGGGACATGTACGGAAGTGGATTTGGCCGGGGATGGGATCAACTACAAAACCCTGGCTGCCTCTCGACAATCTCGGACGCCTGCCTGTTCATGTGTACGCATCCATTTAGCAAAAGGTCTGGACGCCATATACAGTCGCCCGAGTCGCAGTATGAGAGTCAGAAGACCCTCTTTAGGATATTGGTTATCGTCGAGAGTTTTAATCCGCCCGCTCTGTTAAAAATGGATCGATACTCATTGAAGCAATGGACTGATAAACAGGCCCAAGATATGCAAAACACCAATTTGATTGGAATGATAGGCGTGCTCACACGTGAACAAATTCTCAACGGAATTGAACACAGGTGGATGTGGCAGAATGTGTACAAAGAAGAAACGTTATTTCCTGGAAACCCAAGGAAAATAAGATAGTTTATGAAAGTGCTCAATGCGCATGCCCTGGACACCCAGAGGCAACTGGTCAAGGAGAGCACCGGGTATTGGTCAACGATTCAAGCAGCGCCTGGTATAATTCACATGCCATAAACAGTGATGTGCGCATTATTTCATAATTGGAGCAGTCAGAGCTAAGGCCAGGGACGGACTGGGAAGGTCGCTATACGGAAGCATAGGCCAGCGTAGCCGCGCACATAGAGGCTGGCTGGTTGGCCTTTCTTCCCTGTATTGGGCCGCCCTCAGCTAACAGCGGCAGCCAGACAGGCGCTGGAAGGAGTCATGAGAATCGACGTCTAGATCTGCTTCTTGAAGTTGTGTGTGCTGGGTAGAGAAAGGCAGAGAGCTTAGGCCAAGGACGGACTGGGAGGGTCGCTAGACGGAAGCATAGGCCAGCGTAGCCGCGCACATAGCGGCTGGCTGGCTGGCCTAGCGAGCCGTGGCGACCAAGGTACGAGTTAGAGGTCAGGCCATGGACGGACTGGGAGGGTCGCTGTACGGAAGCATAGGCCAGCGTAGTCGCGCACATAGCAGCTGGCTGGCTGACCTTTCTTCCCTGTATTGGGCCGCCCTCAGCGAACAGCGGCGGCCAGACAGGCGCTGGAAGGAGTCATGAGAATCGACGTCTAGATCTGCTTCTTGAAGTTGTGCGTGCTGGGTAGAGAAAGGCAGAGAGCTTAGGCCAAGGACGGACTGGGAAGGTCGCTGGAAGGAAGCATAGGCCAGCGTAGTCGCGCACATAGCAGCTGGCTGGCTGGCCTAGCGAGCCGTGGCGACCAAGGTACGAGTTAGAGGTCAGGCCATGGACGGACTGGGAGGGTCGCTGTACGGAAGCATAGGCCAGCGTAGTCGCGCACATAGCAGCTGGCTGGCTGACCTTTCTTCCCTGTATTGGGCCGCCCTCAGCGAACAGCGGCGGCCAGACAGGCGCTGGAAGGAGTCATGAGAATCGACGTCTAGATCTGCTTCTTGAAGTTGTGTGTGCTGGGTAGAGAAAGGCAGAGAGATTAGGACAAGGACGGACTGGGAGGGTCGCTAGACGGAAGCATAGGCCAGCGTAGTCGCGCACATAGCGGCTGGCTGGCTGGCCTAGCGAGCCGTGGCGACCAAGGTGCGAGTTAGAGGTCAGGCCATGGACGGACTGGGAAGGTCGCTGTACGGAAGCATAGGCCAGCGTAGTCGCGCACATAGCAGCTGGCTGGCTGACCTTTCTTCCCTGTATTGGGCCGCCCTCAGCGAACAGCGGCGAGCAAGATGCGAGTTAGAGCTTAGGCCAAGGACGGACTGGGAGGGTCGCGCATAGGCCAGCGTAGTCGCGCACATAGCAGCTGGCTGGCTGGCCTAGCGAACCGTGGCGACCAAGGTGCGAGTTAGAGGTCAGGCCATGGACGGACAGGGTATGTTGCTGTACGGAAGCATAGGCCAGCGTAGCCGCGCACGTAGCAACTGGCTGGCTGGCCTTTCTTCCCTGTATTGGGCCGCCCTCAGCGAACAGCGGCGGCCAGACAGGCGCTGGAAGGAGTCATGAGAATCGACGTCTAGATCTGCTTCTTGAAGTTGTGTGTGCTGGGTAGAGAAAGGCAGAGAGATTAGGCAAAGGACGGACTGGGAGGGTCGCTGTACAGAAGCATAGGCCAGCGCAGTCGCGCACATAGCAGCTGGCTGGCTGGCCTTTCGTCCTTGTGTGGGGCCACCCTCAGCGAACCGCGGCGGCCAAGGTGCGAGTTAGAGCTTAGGCCAAGGACGGACTGGGAGGGTCGCGCATAGGCCAGCGTAGCCGCACACATAGCCGCTGGCTGGCTGGCCTAGCGAACCGTGGCGACCAAGGTGCGAGTTAGAGGTCAGGCCATGGACGGACAGGGTATGTTGCTGTACGGAAGCATAGGCCAGCGTAGCCGCGCACGTAGCAACTGGCTGGCTGGCCTTTCTTCCCTGTATTGGGTTACCCTCAGCGAACCGCGGCGAGCAAGATGCGAGTTAGAGCTTAGGCCAAGGACGGACTGGGAGGGTCGCGCATAGGCCAGCGTAGTCGCGCACATAGCAGCTGGCTGGCTGGCCTAGCGAACCGTGGCGACCAAGGTGCGAGTTAGAGGTCAGGCCATGGACGGACTGGGAAGGTCGCTGTACGGAAGCATAGGCCAGCGTAGCCGCGCATATAGCAGCTGGCTGACTGGCCTCTGTTTGCGGCGACCTTGCCAATCAGAGGCCTTTAACACATAGAAAGGACTCAGTGAGTCCCGGCCTGCTGTGAGAAGTTGCGTCAGCTGGGTTGAGAAAGATAGAGTAGTGTAACTCACCACTCTTGAGAGTTAACCTGGAGTTGAAATGCGTAAGCGGCGGTGCTGGTTTCAAGATCCTAGCTTGGTAGAGATAAGGGGAAAGAGGAACAGATGGCAAATACAGCCAAAGTTCGATGCTGAGTCACAAAATTATGTAATAGTACCATATCTTTATACCTTTTATTTATTTATTGTTACGCCCCGAGAGCAAGAGGCGGCTACCTGACTTAAGTTGTAGTCTCTCTGCTAAGACTAAATATATTGGAGATGAGTAATTGTACTTTTGAAGCGTTTTACAACAAGACTACTTACTGTGTACTTAATGACGCAAAGGCGTCCATTTTTAGAAAGGCCTGCTGAATGGACTCTCCGTAGTCAGCAGTAGCATCCTTTCCCGCAGCTTTTAGCTGCTTTACTGTCTGCTCATTCGGCTCAGAAGATCTATAAATTTTAGCCTGATTGAAATATACCAAACTACCTCTACCCGTGTGATCGTTTGCTGCAATAGGAACAGAGTTACATGGAGTTGGTCTTTCTCCATCTGTAGTGACAAATTTGAAAAGATATTTCTTCAGTTAAAAGATTGAAGGGAGTGATGGTCCATAGTCTCAGCGTGAACACCAATATTGAAATGAAATAAAAGAGAAGATGGATGGGCCAGGACAGTCCAGGGAGGCAGTTCAATGACAATGCCAGACTCCCAGAGCATAAGCCAGCTCCACGCTCTTGAATGGAGTAAGCTTCGCTCTCGAATAGCTTGCCTGACTTGATTAACTTCTTCAGTAGGCGACTTGTATCCCATGAATAGGAATCGATGACGCCTTCACTATTTTTCAATCCAACGCCTCCTTTGCTTCTACGAGTGTCTTTCCCACGGCGATTACTCTTGCATGTGACTTCTTTAGCCTGGCTAGACTTTGAGCCAGGAGTAGCTGGAGTGAAAGCCTCTGGGGAAGGTTTGTTGCTGGTGTTTGGAGAGGGGACTTGTGGGGAAATAGCAGTGGCAACCTTGCCCCTAGCCGCGGAGCGATAACTCAAAGAGAGGCCAACCTTTGCTGCGCCAGTACCATGACTTCAAAAGTGAAGACTCTCAGCAGAATGTACGCTGAACAAAGTTGTTAAGCGGCGCTCACGTCCCAGAGTCGGCTTCGCTTGCGGGAGGAATGGTTAGCTTGACCTTTTTTGAAGAGCCAGCGACCTTTGCTCCATGGTTCGATGCGCGATCAGGCGCGACCCTAATATGGTTGTCCGCGTAGCCGCTGATTTCAGGCTGTACGGCCTTGTCAGAAAGGAGGAAAATGCAGCAGCAGTGTGCTGTAGATGGCATTCACCAAAGGCATCTAATGAGGCAACGTCACAGCCTTCTCGATCGAGGGCGACGCCTGCAGAAGCAGCCTCGGCCAGGTAGGTGTCCAATGTGCTGGAAAGCTGGTAGCCCAAGTGAATAATATGAGCTGCGCTGCTAATGGACTCTCGCAGGGGCGGCTCAATGTTAAAATTAACCTGCGGACACTCTTCGTGGTAAGGCTCGCAGCTCGCGTCATCGCATGGTTGTCGCATGGCACTCACCTTGCGTATAGGCATGTGGGCGCCGTTTAGCACTCGATCGACGACGAATGACAAGGGCCCGGAGCCGCAATTACCGGTCCGAGCTTTACCCACGTGAATGAATATGGAAGCTTGCGTGACCGCGAGGCGCTCCGTTTATTTTTGCGCCGATGCCTTATGAGGCGAGCAAAGAGCATTCTGTCCGTGCCAGTCGCCGCCTGAAAATCGCCCAAGCAGAGTCCTTTGCTGGCAGTTTAGGGCGAAGCGAAAATCTCTCCTTCCGCGCTGCTCGCACGCGCTGCCTTATCCCTCTGACTCAGCTTCTCCACTATCGCCACATCCTAGCCTCAGACAGTCTCCACAGCATCTCTCGCCTCGCGTCCGCAGCCTTCCCTCGCAGAAACCAACCGAGCTCATCAAATGCAAAGGACCAGAGCAGCTCACTAGCAGCGCTTAGTCACAATCTGCGGCGGCATGACTCTGGCGCATAACGCTTGCCCACTATGCAACGGCGGATGAGCAGCGACGCCTTAGCTAGTAAGGCCAGCGCCGCACTTATGTGTCAGACTTCACACCTGGACCTGGCGGAATAAAGAAAAGCATATAGCCTAAGAACATTCTCTTCTACAAATTTGCGGCGGTCTCTCCTTGGGAACCTCCTCCCCCTCGACCTTCAAGCCCTGCCTTTACTTTGCTTCTGCAGGAAAATGCAGCAATCTCTGCGCGAATCACTGTCATCAACATCCTCCTCATAATGACTTTCAGCGACTCTCTTCGTCATGTAGCGACCGCAGCTTGCACAAACATAAAAAATTGCCTGGAAATCATGCATTGGAAGCCCAGCTGCGTTATCCGGGTCGTGGGCGTCCAGCAATCTCATCGAAGCCTCAGCCCCTCTTTGAGTTGGACTGAATATATCCTGCACACCTAGAACTCTTTGGGTGAGCAAAGCCACCTTCAAAGAGCAGCGCACAGAGGGGCTCACCAACTTCCTCAGGACATTTATGGTAGGGGACTGTCCTGGCCGTCACAAAATTTAAGCAGCTCTGGCACCTCCTGAATAGGCACCAGAACTCATCCTCAGGCAGCCCGTATGCAGGCAGCCAATCCAAGCTCAATAACTGGGAAAACGAGGTCTTGTTTTGCAGCCAGGGATTAAACATTGGCACACCCTGAGCAGTCCAAATGCCGGCCCGGTTCTTCATGCGGTCCGACACTCCGATGCCAAGAGGCTCGACTGCAAGTTGGAAGACTCCGTCTTTTTAATTGGAGCTTGGAGCAGTGACGCGGAACAAGGGCTTACCTGGGATTCTAGTCGACGCCCATCTTGTTCCCGCCCTGCGTCCGCCTTCTTCGCTGCCAGGGCCACCGCTGCCGCGCATCGATACTGGGCTTGGAGATGCTGGCGAGCGCGGAAGCATATAGAATGCTCCCTTCCGCTTCCTCGCCCGAGGTTTAGGCCTTGGCATTCCAGGCCTCAGGTCAGGCGAAGCTAAGGATGCAGACTCTGCATTGACGTTCGGCACAGGCTCCCCATCCTTGAGCTTTAATGGGCTGCGCAGCATATGGAAAGAAAGAGATCAAAAGCAGACTCCTAATCTAGATTTTAAAGCTCTACTGGCAGGCTGTAGGAGCGAGCTCGCAAAGTGACGGATAGTAGGTGAGTTGCAATCGCTGCCACAAGCCTTATGTATGCCGCCACTGAGACTGCCCGCAGCGATGCGCTATCAATACCTACCGCAGATCGCTCTTCACTGTCCAGGCATGAGCTGCGCAGCGCCAAAATGTCGTATGTACTGCTTGCTGCTTTCAGAATTTAGTTAGGGGCCTTTACCACCTGCAGGCTAACACATACATTAACCCATCCTTAGACGCTGCACGGAACCTGACGGCTGCCAGCTGCGGCACTAATTACCTTTCGCATTGAAAAAGAGCTGCGGGCAGAGGCAGTGCCACAAATACACTTTCCACGTACATTTCGCTACACAGGGTACCTTTGTATGTACACTACGGCCGCGCAAAGACAATTTAACTGCTACTCAGTGATGCCGCTTAGGCGGCAGCGTTCGGACTTGCGAATTGAAAGTCCGCTGTAATGGCACGCGCTGGAGTCTATGCAAACGCCAATAGTTGCGAATGATCTGCACCGCGACTTGAAAACTTTTGAGAGTCTACTTCAGTCCGCCATCTGTGGAGGACTATTTACACACTGTCCAGAATTTACAGGCTATTGAGAGGTGCAGCATTGCTTGATTTTGGGTCCCAAATCACGCTGAGTTGCTCCCTCAACGGTCGGACGTCGCAGTATCTCCTGTCCTGGGTTTCTTGGGCATAGTAGTAGATACCAGTGCCGCTATTACTTGCCTGCCACCTCGCTGCGGTGCTATTTTCAACTCCTGATATACATTGTGAGCATCGTTTACATCTCTATCGTCTTACTCCACTGCTTACTGGCTCCCCATTAGCATCTTCGCGGACTATGATAAGCCCAGAGTTTATACCCTCTGCATACCATCGCGCCATACGCAAGCGACTTGGCCCAGAGGAGGAAATTCACACAAGCCGTGGAAGGGCTATTGCCTTAGGTGGCGATATTTTCTACTCGCCCAATAGCTCGCGCGCTCCCCAATTGCCCTCTAATAGCGGCAACTCTTTTACCCGCGATGCAGGCAAAGATGACGCCGCAGAGATACAGCAGCCACTTTGGTGGGTGAAAGACATGGCGTACCTTCCCTTCATTCCGAAGCTGCCAAATTTCGACACTGCACCTTTCGACGAACTGCATTGTAATCCCGACATCAATGCACCCCCTAGCAAGAGACCATGGAAGAGAGCTGATTACTCATACATTCCACGCTGGAAAGCTGTTGAGCGCAAGATGGAAGATGTCTTCAACATCATCTGCCGTGCATATGGCGTACCCGCAATGAATCACGTTATCCCTACTGCCGCTGCGTTCCCTGTTGGTTGCAAGCATATAAGTCAGCACAAGGCCGCGGAAAAGCGTTGTCGCAAATGGTTTGTTGCCTGGATGGGAATGCTGTCGTTTGCAATAGCAGTCGCGCAAACCCACGAAAACGAAGACGGCAATACTCCGGTACCCCAATGGATGCTCAACCTTCTTCACTCCCAGGAGCCCCATGTGGCTGCCAGCATTCGACAAGAACTCGCGTTATTCTCCGAATACGTCCCCAGAGCAGGGTGTTTTTAAAAGTGATGGGAGAAACGTTTCAGCACCCAGTGATAGATTTTTTGTCAGGTGGAATATCCCAGTATGGTACCCTTGGGGAGAAAGAGAAGAATACCATCTTCGCATGAGTCAATCAAGTTGGAGAAGCTGGGCGCCCCCAGCACACTTAATCCAGGCGGCAAAATCTTTTATGTCTAAGGCTCCTTCCACAGCTCAAATCGATCAGCTCACGACTTCCAACGACGAGCCTGCTTGGAAAGTGTTCCTAAAAAAGAGAGAGTCTGCGCATTTGGAGAAAGCTGGCGCCAAACCATTCAGAACGCGTAGGAAGGTTTTCATATGGGAAGAGGAGGACGGGATGTGGAAGCGCGTCGCCGTCCATAAGAGAGATGAGGATGAGATTTTGGCTGAGTACGGGGCTGCGCAAAAATACTACGATAAGTTTTCCAATGAATGGGATTGCTGCCAGGCTATGGGGAGAAAGACCACTGAAGAATTACAGGAGGATGCTTGGAGCTTCCATAGTGATTTGCCGTACAATACTGCGCCTGCAGTCGGCGGCTTATCCTTACCTGGTCAACCAGAGGGGTCGCTGCACGCTGCGCATTCCGTGCCGTCGATCTCGCCTCCAGGAATCTGCACTAGCAAGCATATGCCGTCGCAGCATGTAGACCTGTCAGAAGCAGTCGACGCATCCAACGCCTATAATCAATCCTTGAAGCGCTCCTATACGGCTGCTTCTATCTCAGAATCGACGCAGACCTTTCCAGCGCACCTGGGACCTTCAGACAAAGAGTACATACCTGAAGCATACTCCCCAGAAAACATCTTGTACCTTCTGCATGGATTTACATTCCCTGGGTCCGGCTCCAACCTGTGTCTGCCCAGACACTACGGACTGGAGCACGCCAACAGCGTTCGAACGGTGTGCGGGTCGCCATCAATCCCAGATAGCTACTTCAAGACTCCCACCGGCCAGGCTGCCATCGACTTCATTACATATCTATCGCAGGCGAACTCTGCTCCTCGAAATGCACTTTACGACTTGTCTTGTTCGAATCAGATGTCAGTGAAAAGGTCTTGGCGCATGGACTCACTTCAGAGGCTGCCTGGAGATTTCTTCGTCTTTAAACTTGGCACGCGCCACCGCTCCCTGGTCATTAGCAGTGAAAGGCTCTGTGCTAGCTTTACTTGTGCTGCGCCTAGACGGAGGGTGGAACGAATGCAGGATAGCATATGAGCTTCTAAACCGGGGAATTGGGTTTTTAACCTTACAATCCGTGTCAGAACCTTTGCTGAAAGCGGCAATCCTCCGTCGTACATTCCTCGGACAAGGCTTGCCTCCTCCAGATTCTCCAAAGCAGACTATGAGCTTCACAAACAAGAGCGCGCCAACCTAGTTCGCAGTCCTAGAATTGGCCGGGCTGTGCTCAAAGAAGGGGGAATCCTTTGGCGATTATCAATTGAGCTTGGGGTGAGCTACAACGAAGTCTTTACTGGGCCTACAACTAGCGCGGCGCTTAGAAGCAGCAACTGTCAGGTCTTCAACCCTGGAGATAACACGCTGTGGGTTGACGATCGCCTCCAAGAAGCTGAGAAAGATATCATTTGTGGTGTTTACAAAGTATATACAGGCAAGTGCAATTGCCGTTTGATTCAGATACAAAATCGCGCATATTAACCATTTGACTTGCAGGGCGTGGCGTTCAACAAGCAGTATCCTCTTGGTGGCCGACAGCCTACCTTTGGGAGGAACTTGTGGCATCTCCCACCTGGAATGACCGACTAGAAAGCTTATATCAGACTAGGCTCAGAGAATTGGAGTCTGGCTCTGCACAACCTCGCACTGCCTCTGAATGGCGAACAATCATAAGGGCTCATTCCGTCCTGAGACGATCATTCAATAACACAGCAAGGGCAGCAAGTTCATATCTGCAGTTAGAGGAAAATAATTCATCTTAGAGGAACTCACTATACGTCTTAACCATCGGGAGGTGTTCAAACAAGAGTGCTATAGACTACATCGCCTATCTATTTAAAATCGTACCTCCTCACTGGACTGCTCAATTAGCTACAAACTAAAGCCGGTCTTGATATCTTGATGCGCATCGGAAAGTAGCAATGGAAGTGGTGTTGCTCTAGTTTTTGATGCTACAATATAAGTTGCCATTTTTGCGATTAGGGCAGATCAGATACCAGTCATTGGGGGGGAACCCATTGAATTGATTGGGCACAATCACACCATCGCCGCCCTCAGAACTACGACAACTAATCTTAACATTCTTTAAGTCCAATCATCCGAAAGCCAGGGCATCAGCAACAGTCCCGGAAAATCTAGCAAACATGCTTGCGACACTAGAGCCATTGGCGCCATCCTCCTCAACCTTTGTCATCTATACTCAATGTAGAATTATGCCGTTTCAAGAAGGGATTCATATGCGATCCATAGTAGCCATGATGTATATATATATTATGCAAACACGCAAACACTGGATACAGGAAAAAGATAATTCAAAACCGTCCACTGCCACACCATCTGAATCAGACTCGAACACTTTTTATGTAGAGAATGGCTTTGCTGATCGCTTCCCAAGTGCTGACAACGTTCTCTGCATCAAGGACACCTGAAGCCTTTGCGGCCTCAAGAGTCGACAGAATAGAGATCCTGGTTGTGAAAGGAGGCACGTCGAGGCCAGGCTGGATTTCTTTCAACATAACAGTGATGGGGTTCAGGGACTCATCAGTGTTGTAGGGAGATCGTGACGCTGGAACACGAACTATGACTCGCTGCATAATGTGGGAGTGAATGCATAGAGTGAAGATGAGAAGTGGGGTTAAACTTTTGCTTGCCAAGGTCTCAGTTGCTTGAGGTACGCCAAATGCGCTGGAGATGAAGATGTCCGTCTTTGAAGGGTAGGTTATCAGCATTAGTCAGGTCAGTTAAATAATGGCGCTCACAAAAGCAGCAGCGAGTCCAAACACTGAGGGAGCCAAAGCGGTACTATTGGGCGATTCTGGAACTAGGGCTAGTGTGTCGGTGCCGATGAATCTGGCAATCAAATGGAACATTTTCTCCACAAAAGGGGAGACATGGAGCGAGGTGATTCTGCACAAGAGAGTAGGATCGGCTGAACTGCTACTATAATTTGGGTTCAAGATCCGACCGCTGCCAACGTTGGTCCACAGCAAGGGAAGGCCAGCGTCCCTATAGACATAGGGAATTGCTTGACCATTGCCCAGAGGCGTCCCGAAGTGCATGACCTTCCCACCAATGAAGCTGTGAGTGATCTTGAGCTTATTTGCCTCTGCTTCAAGCTCCACCAAGAGCTCATTTACCAAGGTCGCCAGCTAAACAATTCAGACCCAAGTGTTTGCCAAAAATATATATAGAGAATCAAGTCAATGCTTACATCATAGCTGATGACCTCCACCAGATAGAAATACATGGAATCGCCGTCCGCGTCCACACCAGCTCGAGAGAGGGGGGACCAGCGGTTGTGTTTGCGAATGGAGCATTCAGGCGCCAACTGCTTTATGAAGTCGCTTTCAGACACTACTTTCCAAGCACCACAAAACTCGTCGTTATGAATAAGTCCAGAAATTGTTTCGGTAACGATGTTCTGATTAATCATCAGTCATTCCTGAACATACCTGATATGTAGCTTGGAGACGCACCCTGATATTTTTCGACTTCTTTTGTCCTTTGAGTACGTGACGAAACAAATAGTCGCGGGCATGGTTAAAAGTGTGACTGAAGAGACCCAACCCACCACCCGTCTCCTTAGCTTGCGCAAACTGGTTGTTCTGTAGCGTCCAGATCACTGGGTAGTCGGCTTTATTGCTGTACATACCGCTTGTGAGGTTATTTTCCGCTTTACCAACGTAGGTGCCACGCCTCAACTGCTCGTACAACTCCGCCATTGGCCGAACAGCTGGATCCTCACTTTGTTGAAGCTCAAGGATTTCCTGCTATATAAGGAAGTTAATAAACCATGGAACAAGTACTAACTGCCACACTCTTACTGGGAGGAGAAACGCAAGCTGCAGAGGTTTGAGTGAGTCCCGCGATAGCGATAGTGGCGGGAAGGGGGTGCCTCTGATGCATTTCACTTGCATTGACTGCGTCTCCGTCATGACTGTTGACAAGGATGCTGCAATCGAAGGAGCCGTGCTGGGGTTCGTGGAAAACATGGTCTCCTCAAACCAATCTTGAGGTCTGGCCGACAGAGATTCGGCATCCTCGGAGTAGAGCGGTGGGTCAAGAGAGAATGAGAAGTCATGTAAAGTTGCTAGAAGTCGCTGCATGTTATTGAATGGGCGAGATGCCTGCAGCCAACTCTGAGATGCGGATTTATACAACTTCGGAGCCTCAAGGACCCAATACTGCGAACAACAAGTCCGCACGATTTACCTCAACTCGCTTGTGTTTCTTGCTTCAAGGAAGTTGGAACCGTAAGTTTGCATTGCATGCAGCGTGTATTTCCCTTTTTGAAAAGATCACATACAGGTCCTGGCTTTCTGACGTATTCTTTACAGCATGACAGCGTCTTGGAAGGAATTAGCTGCGCTACGGACTTCACCTTTCGGAAGGGTTCAATTATGCAACTTGCTCTTTATGCCTGTGCATTGTGCTTCCGATGGGCTATGATAGGTTGATCATGTTATCAGGAGATATCTTCTCTTTTTAATATAAATTAGCAGCCTGCTGTTCACCTGCAAGACGTCCTTGGTTTTACTAAACACTGTCATGAGGTGCCCAAGAAATGAAACTTTGAATTGCGACTTAATTGCGATTGCCTGCTATCTTTGTCATGGTCAAGTTGCGAACTATTCTTTTTCACATTATTGCAACATTCCTGTCAAGGAACTAACGACTATTGATCATTACAATTTCAAAATAGCTTTCTGACTCAGGCTGTGGTGGACCTGCTGGACATTAGGCAGTGATTTTATGACCGTCTAACCTGTGGAACTAATTAATAACGCGACTGCCACCTAAAGTTCAAAGGGTCTCAATTTATTGCTTGTGGTGCAGGTCTGTATGCGGCTATGATCAGTGACGCTGCTCGCGCACTGGAATCCTCAGCTTTGCAGCGGCAGCGGCGACGGAGAAGGCGCGACGCAAAACCATGGCATCGTCGATGCGGCCGGGTACACGACACACGCATGTGTACGGCGCAGCAGCTCCTTGGAGTCAGCGTTACTTCAAATGGCAGCAGAGGTGCCAGCTCCTGGGTACTGACTGTCCTAAATTATAGTAAAGATTGCGGTGAGTCTTGCTCTCACAAACGCGAGACCTTACTGTGCAGATCATGACTAGGAGATGCTTCATATTGCCTTGAGTATGCAAGTTCTTCCTTCGCTAGTATTAATTTGGCCCGCGACTGCCGGAACAACTTGCCACCTAGTAGTTCGGCCTATTACTTGCCCATTACTACTTCACGCCAATGGCGGTGCAGCGTACGGAGGCATGAATACAATTTGATTTCAATGGACCAATCTGTGAGAACTACTACATGGCGCACTAGCTTGAAGTATGGGTACGCAGCGACACCGATATCAACTTTGTCTGCCGTGACGGTGCGCCGCAGTGCTTATGCCACTGCACACTCAGGGCCAGGTGGACTCGGAGTTTAGGGCAGGCAAAATATGACAGCTACATTGTCTCCTTTTTCCACAGCACTTCGCCGCATACCGTGTAGCCTAGTATTGACTCGGAGGCCTGCTAGAAATGGCGACCCAAACCTTCCGCTCGAAGTATGCAGCCATTCGACAACGCGCCTTGAAATTTGCAAGGCGAAACTCCTCGGGTTGTGTTTCCCAGGAAAATGCTGACCTCTCCGCCTCATTTTCTCATGTCGCTGTGTCCAGGAATTATGCCGGTCCTCCTGCCAGTCTGTCCGATTCTGCTACCTCCAGCGAAATTAGTGCCAGGGACTATCAGCCTCCCAGCTCCAGGGAGTCCAGCTCAAAGGAGTCGGGGTCAGGCTCTCAGATAATCGAGCAAAGCTCATATCTGCTCGGTTTGCAAGGCGCAGCTCCCTTAAGGATCGCAGCAACTTTAGATAGTGCTGATACCGTCGCCAATAGCAATAATATCCAATTCCTGTCTAATGTAAGCTCGAAAAAACTATATTGTCACCTTATATACACTAACTTTAACGGTTGGCTCTGAAGATTAATATAGACTGCTGGGACAATGGGGACGGCACTGAAGGCGAAGATGACGTCTATTGTCTTGACGGGCCCCTTCAGGATGCTGTGGATGGTGCCTTACAAGCCTTTCAAGACATGCTCCAGCAGCATTCTTTGACTGACAGTGTTAGTGTGAGTAGGTTCTTGTAGGCATGTCGCACATTGCTGATATCGTGACTCTAGATTCAAGCATACCTTGCTCAGTGCTCTTTGCAATCTTTACAGCATTTCTTTGTCACTGCCATTGATGCCAAAAATGCGGCGACACTACGACGCTCTGCTATATTACATGACGCTGACTACTTCCTGGGAAAACTCACTCCCCTTATCAAGGTCTATCAAAGTGATGTCACCGCTCTACATGCTGTCGAAGAGAGCATTGATCTACTGCGAAAGGAGGTCAACCGTGATGCTCAGCGTTACGTTGACATGTACAGCCTTGAAAATCGTCTTCCCGGCGACACCAACTTTACTCCTTCGTTTACATATATACACCAAGCAAGCCAGGCTAAGGTTGAAGAGCACAGGCAGAAGCGACCCATGGCTCGTTATTTTTCTCGCCAAGTTATCGAAGAGGGCTGTGCTCTCACCGACCAGGATGTCATGGCTTTCTGGGAGAAGTGATTGAGGTGTTCTCACTGCTGGTCAGTCTCTTTAATAATAATAATAATAACTTTGTGTCATGCCTGGTTCTGATGCTGCTTACTAGGCCGTGCATGTCATGTTCCCAGCAGTTGTGTCGTTATTGGCTGTGCATTACCTTGCAATTCATCTATATGTATGTCTTTTCATCCGTCCTACTGTCTCAATTATTCCTTTCCAGCTCTAGTGCTCCTTTTGTATGAGTTAGCTACAGTCTTCAAATTGGTGCCGTCTCTTCAACATAACGTTGTGTCTTGTACTCATTTATTTATTTATTTATTGAAATTATGAGTCTGGTCGAGCACTAGCATGCCGTGGGATTTTATAACTTCTTGTTAAGCTAGCGTGATGCCGTCTCGATGGCGTCTGCTAAGCGTCTCTGCTTCACGGTGGCATACAGCTGACCTTGGTTCCGAGGTCACCTGGCCAGCCCTGTTTCCAATTTCTTGTTCTGCGGCTATAGTGGAACTCTGCTGTTGGCTCAGCAAAAACAAGGAGTTCTCCGGTGCTGCCTTTCCAAGTTTCACTGGCCCCATTACACAATTCCTGACCAAGTTCGAGTTGGTTCCGAGGTCGCCTCTCCAGACCCAGTTCTACATCACACTGTATGCCCTTCAAGTTCAAAACAACACCTCATACTAGGCTCCGTAATCATTGTTCAAAGGTCCCAATGCGCAATTATCTATCCTCCAAGGAACAAATCTCTCTGGCGGTGCCATCCGAGAAATCAATATAGCAACTGTGTACCTTGACTTAACGGCTTCGCCGCAGCTGGGTCCTCACCCCACTGAATATTTGCTCAGGCCTCGGCCTTCGAACTTAGGACAATGGAGCATTGACGGAGCGGTTTGATAAATAGGCTGAGCCGCCGAGTCTCAAGAAAATTCACACTTGGCAGGTGACTGGGCGAGGTACATATCATACTCTGGATCCTAGAAGGCATTTCTGAGATGAAGAGGGGTCATGATGCTCGCCACGCTTTTCTGTCAGCATAAGCTCACGACTCAAATTTGTTGCAGTCACGGTAGATTGAAGCGACTAGAGCCGAGCTCTGCGGTAGATGGTAGTAGCTTGGTGGCTTCAAGTTTGGCTTGCTCATCGATCTCTGCGATACAAGTCATGATTTTGTCTGACCCCGACGGCAGCTCTCAGTGGGCGGCAGATTGATCCCTTTTTATCAAATCATCCAACTCTGGTATCCAAACACAAGGCCACTTCAGCATCTAGTCGCAGGCTTTCTGCATACCCACCGTACGCTACGCAATCTCAAGTGGGCCACCAAATATGTCAGAGTTCCTGGGGCGTCTGAAACTCAATTCATTATTACTACTATTTTGTTGGTTGTGGCAGTGCACAGTCGGCTATACGGCCTACGCCGCCACATGAAGCCAAACTATGCAGCTGCGGCACATGTCAACCTGAAGGACTAGCAGTAGCTTAGTGTCCACCAGATTTAGAAACCGCAGAACATCTCGTAAATGACTTCAGCACCTATAAATGCCTACCTTATATGCCCGAGTCGGTTTCTACCTGCTACTGCTGGAGTCCCCTCTTTTCTCCGTGGATCTTTTACTTACTTGCCTTGACATGGCTAGCACACCTACCGCAAATGCACAGTTGACCTCTACCCATACTAGTGATCCTGGCCTTCATCAACAAACCCCAACGACTTCCAGTGATGATGACAGCACATCTAATGATCTTGATATGCTGATTCCCGAGGAGGCGGCAAAGCAGATAAAGTCCCTAAAGCGCCAGTTAGTCACAATGTCAGAGCAGATGAACTCGCATAACAAACGGTCCAGAAAAACTAGGTGGGGCTCCCAAAGCTCTAACGGCGAGCTTCTTAGAACTGAAGTCATTTTGTCAGGACCACGACGACATTAGGGCGAGGAATACGCAGAGTAGCCGCATTATATGACAATATTACAAGCATACTTGATGAAGTTGATGCTCAGAACTCGGAGCCTGACTCAATTTACGATCGTTGGTGAAATTATTTGCTTTGTGTCGTCATATGTCTTTCTGATCTATATACAGTCAGCTGCGTAAAACTGCAGCCTGGCCAATTATCCTAGATCTTGTCCCATCTTTGCGGCAGCTTCTTAAAGATGAACATGATATCAATGTCATTGTAAACTACCTAAATGAAGTGCATATAAATATTTACACTACAGTTTGGATGTTTACTGACTGTATTTTTTCTATAGTTACAGCATGGAGCAAACAGTGCCCGTAGTGATGATATTAACCGCATCAAAGCTGAAGTCTGTTCCAGGATTAACAGCCAATACAAGCCAGATATCCTTCTTTTCAAAGGGGATCGTTCAAACAGGGGTATTCAACATGATGTATGTGGAAGACTTTTGTGTCCTGTAACATTTGATTGGGACGATTTGGAGTATGTTTATCTGATTCATTTATTCAAGCTGGAAGTTTAGCCGCTGACAACACCGCTACTTACAGAGTACGAGCCAATATTAGGGGCAGCAAAGATGGATTCACTATTAACACTAACTATTATCTGACATGTTTATATTCAAAGCGTCCTATAAACCTCAAGCGTATTGAAGAAGGATTTCTTCGCAATAATCTTTTGGTTCAGGTAAGTAGTTTGCATATTATGCAGCTTTTTCCATCCTAACACATCATATCTAAGACATATGCTGCTATCTTTACTTCGCCGTCATCTGCTGATGCCATAGTTGATGATTCCGAGTCCTCTCCACTTCAAGCCCTTCGACCTATGAAGTCTAGCAAGTGTACCAAGTCTTCTGTATCTGCACTTCTAGGAATGTCAGGTCAAGTTACAGGTAGATCTATTGCATATGCAGCAGTTATGGTCTGTACTTTTAACCGTACTTTCCCAAGTTACTCATGAATCTTATCCCTCTTCACAGCTTGTGTTTAATCTAACAGATGCGTCACAGTGGTCGCACAGTCACAACAACTTCAATTTCATCGAGTTTTACAATTTTTTAGTTGATTACTTTGAAGAAAAACGCAGTAATGCCTCAGTAAAGAGGGTTCAAGATCTTCTGGTTTGGTGGAAAAGGTGATATTCATGTACTATCCCAGAAACATACTAATAAATTAAATTATACAGCAAAATATTTCCTCAGTACATTGCTGTGTCGACAGATAGTAGTGAATCCCAAAGACTTCTTTTAGAGCAGGATGACAATTACTAGTTAACTTACAAGCCTACACCCTTCAAGCTCTATCTTCTCCTAATGACCCTTAGTGGTATATTTGCTTTCGCTCCAATTTTCATACTACTACTTACCCAAGACGGAACACGTGATACTTAACCATGCGTGGCCTTCCAAACCCTTCCACTACTTGTCTACCATCACCTTCCTACCATCCAGTCATTCCACTCAAGGACTGCCCCAGTTGCGAGGCCAGCATTCTCCACAGCTTATGACAATGCAACGGCTACATACATTGGACATCATGACTCATGGCAAGACAGACTAGGACGGAGGTCGCTGCCGCCGCCCAAGACCCCTTCCTACTAAGCCAATCAGAAATCCTATGACAACCCCACGCGAGCGCGTTTACTCCGTTCCTCAGATCATTGAGGGCATCGTTCACTATCGCTGAGAAAACCTATGGGATGAGCTACAAGCTCACTGGATGACGATGTCATCGCACTGAGCTGGCACGAACGCAACTACGCGGTGTGCTAAGTTTGTACTACTTCACGTTCTACAGCTCATCATTCTAGTGCACTGAAAGGAAAAATCAACCCAGTGCTCTTGCTTAAGCAGAGGCTAAGGATGACTTCCTTTGAGAAAGAAAGGAAAGACAGCTGGCTGCTACATGCGCTGCTAATCATTCCCTGTTTCCTTCAGGATATGTTGCTTCTGATTTTGAATGATTTCAATCCCGGAAACCCGACCGAACTGGGGACGATTACCGTCACTGTACCGCAAAGGTGAATCTAGAACTATATTGCAAACGATCTTACTGTTTGCTTACGGTCATCGTCTTCAAAGCCGCCCAGTTATTAGCCAGTATATAGGAATCCTGGCCCTCAAACACTGGCCCTTATCGCTTCCCTGGACCTTTGTGTCCTGATCCTCCTCCGGGCCTCTGGCTGGAATTCGATCCTTCCATCATCACAGAAGAGGTGATCAAGCACTCCAGTACTCATAGCAGAACCGCTATCGCATCAGGTTTTGATGTAACTGCTGCCATGGGAAGCAATATATTGTGGATTCAATGCTTTCTTGCTGCTGAGAATGAGACTTGAGTGCGAAAGGCGCTAAAGATGGGCATGTCGACCTTCCAGGGGCAAACTCATGCCTGAGACCGCAAGATGCTCCACCACTTCTACAGTATCAATATCTCCGCCCACCAGCTCCGAAGCTGCCTATCTAGTCCTTGATTCTCCATGGAAGGTGCCATTCCGGCAGGAAAGTGCCTTTCGATCGTACTGGTCATACTTTCGCC
Organism: Stropharia rugosoannulata; assembly: GCA_028532985.1. Taxonomy (NCBI): domain Eukaryota; kingdom Fungi; phylum Basidiomycota; class Agaricomycetes; order Agaricales; family Strophariaceae; genus Stropharia; species Stropharia rugosoannulata. The sequence continues at coordinate 1,772,119 of JANCIK010000001.1, read as the reverse complement.
GCGGTAGCGGTAACAGGCCTTTCTATATGTAAAGAACCTGGTATGGCCGTTACAGTAGTCCGAGATGTAGCACCAGGCACGGAATGGGATCCTTAGAAGATTCTGGACCCTTTAGAGGACTAAAGAATCAATTTACTGGGTTGATCAGCGACTGAGATCTTTGCATAATCTTTTAGGCTCAATGTGAATCTTGGAACATAGGGTGCGCTGTGAAAACTATTATATAACGAAAAGCTACCACTTACATGTACTTTTAGCACCTACGAGAACGTCATCGCATGATTCTGTAGCCATTCTCTCTGAATTCATTATCTCAGTTGCCTATAAAAAAAACTATGCAAGTCAGTATTAATTGTCGATGGTGGACGACAAGGTATCAGTTATCGAGCTTGCGAAGTCGGAATTTATACCATTCAGCAGGTCTAGCCCAAGGCGATTTCGGAGGGGATGCTGATGGCTTTCACAATGGTCCTATACCTGTAATGATGTTTCATAACTTCACTACTATAGCTCGCCAATGTCTAATTTCTTACACCCAAGATCCTCGGGCACTAGGGCTACTATTGCATACTACCCGCGTCGGTCGCTCGAATGAAAGACATCAGCAGTATAATCGCAACTAGAGGTGTTTAATTACGCTGATCAAAGTTTGCGATGACACCAAGGGAACTTCTTTTCCAGACTAAGAACGCGATGAGTGCAATCTTGACTCCTTACTTGCAAGACATTCGGAACAGAATCTTTAGGCGAAGGATAAAGGAAAAGATCACTGGCCGAATCGGAGATTTGGAGCATTTTAAGAGCATTATTGCACTGCATGTTCTGGGGGAGCATCTTGCGCGACTCTCCTTCCTGTACTTGGTTCCGGCGCCGGTCTGTTTTGGTGACCAATGAGCTACGGCGTGCTCAGATGCGGTCCGCGTTTGGTAACTTCAAGTACGAAATGGGGACTCGAGCGTTTTAGTTTAGTAGCCGTTCACTACACGTGATACGACGTATTTGAAGGAAGCGAACACTGGACTGCGCCTTATCCCTTTCCTTGCTTCACTGTCCCAACAGCGGCGAATTTTTCGCGCTATAGGACGTGGAACCACTGGTCAAGCGGCAGTCACTGATAGCGCTAAGGCTTAGTAGCAAGATGTGGGATTGCCAGCCACAGGTATTCGCCTATGGCGGCAGACGTCTTTCCTCCTTCTTTGGCTATCGCGACCGACCGGTAGTATGCGCCATCATGCTATTCCTCTTACCAGCATTTTCTCTCTTCGCGACACGTTTTATTCGCAGCGCAGACAAGGTCTTTGAAATATGGTCCCCGAATTCTTCACAAAATGTGTTTTATCCAGGCCGTCAGGAACCTAAATATCGATTTGGCTTGAAATTGTCTAGCGAATGGAGACGCTGTGACGGGCATCTGGGCCGCTTTGACCCCACTGTTTCTCCCCAACTTTACTCCCCTTCCCGTCCGTGGTTGCCATATATTAAGCGCACAACCGACCGCAAGGAACCAGAGTGGGCAGTCGCCTTCGATGTATGGGAGAGGAAGTCAGAGGAAGGAGGGTACATTCGTAATGATTACATGGCAGAACTGCATAAACGCCTCAAGCAGCTGGAAATAGACAATAATCTGCTGGTAGACCTCAAACGCATCGAGCCTCGCCTCTGGGAAACCAAGCCTAACATATCTTTTCAAACCATCGAAGACCTGGGCGGAATCCTCGGTTTCGATGAAGCGATTGATAACCTTACAGCTGTCCAGAGGGGTCTAAAACATTTGGATGGGTGGAATCGAATGGCGAGCTTAATTCTGAAAGACCGCAAGGAGCATTTGCATTCGATTTCCAGTGTCGAAGCAGCGGACGAATCACTCATGGGAGTCTGGTTGAACGGCGCAAAGGAGGAAGAAGGACTTGTATTGTTGAGGCATCGTGTGCCTTGCTTCATATTGTCGGAGGTGATTTCTGAACAAGACCTGGGCCGCGTTGAATCTTCCTATGTATACTCGGATTGGGTGGCTACAACAGCTGTGACGATGCTGGATAAGGCCTGCAATGTCTACGATATCACTCTGGGTCTCGCTGGAGTGGAATTAAGGCATAAAGACAAGGACATAGGTCTAGCTAAGACACAAGAAATATACGCTACCGAGGACAAAAAACGCGCGTCCTCCACAGCTCAGGGTTACAGCTTTGGCTGTTATCGCGACCCCCGATCCATGAGAATTATCCAAGCTTCACGTCAGGCTCCTTCCTCTTTCCCGACAAGGAGCGAGTTCGGACTAGTGCCGCCACCAGTTCAGAAAGTCACTGCAGGCAAATGGTCATACTGGACCCAGAGCACGCTGGATGACGATGAGACGCCTTGCATGGAAGGGTTGGGAGCTAATCGAAAGAATAACATCGGCCGCTATATATTCTACGATAGGATCCATAGGAGAGTACTCGGCTTCGACGATGCAATCCATCCACAGGAAGACTACCTAGCTGATGTAAATGTTTTCGGACTTCCGCACGAGACATGCCCTTCGTCGTCAAACAAAACTATAAAGTGAACTATTCTAATTTTCCTCGGTCGAAATGGATGTACAAAACACAATTCCCAGCTACTCAAGAAATTGGCCAGGAGTTCGAACCTACAAACGTCGCTATGCTTTCTCCGACTCAGGAACGTCAATCCTCCAAGCCATCAACGCTGTTAGAGGAAGTCCATCAGCGATATAGAAATTTGGAAGAGGGCAGTGATTCCGAAGGGCTCGCTGACGATGCTCCCGCAAGTTGTTCTTTTCTGGACCCTTAAATAAGGGCAAGCGTAAGCGGACACCATCTCTAGCATCCAATGGCGAGGAAGCCCAAAGGACCGGACAAAGCCCTACTAGGGTAGATCCCACCCCTGTGAGTGTGGTTACAGCGCCAGGAGTAGATTATGAGCTGCCCCCAGCAAGCCCGCATGTCAGACAGACATCCCAAGTAAACTTACCACCAACTCCGCCAGCAGTAGAGCAAACACTGGTCCCACCCGCGCAAGGTCATGCAACCGAAGTGATAGTACCGCCTACCCTGCCAGAGGTCGAGCGAGCACCGGGCCCAGCAAGTGCGATGCGGGACACTCAGGCCGCCGAAGTAATCTTGCAACGCACTTCGTCAGATGTAGAGCATAAGCTGCCCTCAGCAAGCCCGCGTGTCAAACAGACAGTCCAGGTAAACTTGCCGTCCTCCCTGCCAGCCCTGCCAGAAGTAGAGCAAGCACTCAACCCTCCATATCCAACGCGAGGTGATCATGTAACCGAAGTACTAAAGGCGCTACCTACCCCGCCAGAGGTCGAGCGATCACCGGGCCTAGCAAGTACGATGCGGAATAACCATGCCACTGGCACCGAAGTAGTCCCATCACCACCCCCAGGCTCAATGGATTTAATCAGGCGAATTGACTGGTCTGATCTCCCATCACCCCCTGTGGCTGGAGCGTCGAGCACTTTGAATGTAGCCCTAAACACTGCACTGTCCTTCTGGGAAAACATGCTCACCCTTCCCCCACAGACCTCTTCCGAACGGCAATCCCTGGATGCTCTATTCTCGGCGCCACCTTCGACTTGCCTAGCCATCTGCAATTTCCCGGCACACTTTTTATGGAGCCACGTTATTGCCTGGATTATGGACGTGAGTACCGAGCTGGATAACCTGGCAGCAGTGCCTCAGCGTGTTCTGCGTACAAATGAGCGCGGCGATGCAGTTTATTGGCTGAAATTTCGAGACCGATTTGATGCCACACTCTTTCGCAGTGTAGCGGCTAGGCGCAGACTAGATGTGGGCGGACATTTTGTTGACTGTAAATGTGAATTCATACCTGATAAGGACTATGCAGGGGCCAATGGTCGCTCCCAAGACTACTGGCACAACGGCAGCCTGTCGCAGGGGAGGCAATTAGAGGCACCTCACTCTACTACATTATGTCTCTTCTCCTTCACTGCCCCGGACCTTCTTTTGCGGCTTCAGCTTCCTGAAATCGACACTTCTCTTCCAGCGCCGCCTCCTCCTAAGCGCCGGCGGGGTAGGCGCAACAAGGCGCACACATCCGCGTCTGCGTCGCAGGACCGTGATGTTCAGGGCACTTGAGAACCTTTGGTATACTTTTTTGCTAGACTCATCCAATCGCACTACTGATACTTCTTGCTAGCCATACCTATCCATACATACATGTCGGAACTTATCACATCATACATCTTGGTAGTCTGTAATATACTTTATCATTCCTTTTATTCATTACATTGTAGACAGACTCATTTCTCAATTTATAAGTATTATATGTTGTTGCAAGGCAGGCTAAGAAATTGATACTTACTAGTCATTCCTAAGCGAGGTTTTCACGATGTGAGGATATTAAAGCAAGATTACACAACTACCTATAACTATTACAGCGAAGTATCAATCTGCGAAGGCTTGGAACTTGCTATCATCTCACCTACAACATTTCATTTGTCGGAAAACTGGCAAATAGATGCACCAATAAAAAAGACACTAGACTCAATGTATTTCATTCTGTAGTTTACGAAATATAAAGATGTAGCATAGTGATGGAGCATGGGTATAGAGTATGCCAAGTTGTGTAGAATATTATAACGTACGTTAAAACTTGCGTTAGAAGTGAAAGGCGCTGCATAAATCATAAACCTTTATATAAAAAAGCGCGATTCCATACCAGTTTGTATTTCATCACCAAGATCACGTTTTTATGGATTGTAGAATCTGATCAAAGGCTTAATGTATGCTCGACAAACTTGTGTTAGAAGTGAAAGGCACTACATAAATTATAAAGCATTATAAAAGAGTGGGATTTCATACCACCTTGTATTTCGGCAGCAAGATTATGTTTTCACGGATTGTAGAATCTGATAGCATATTTAGCGTATGCTTGTTCAATAATCCAATGAAGGTGTAAGACATGGTCTTAGTTGGGGCACTCAATAATGCGCAAACAATCTGCACAGATACTATATATGTATCATCAATGTTACTGCTTTATTGCTCCAGTTACAAAGTTTACCGAAAATCCTCTAATGGTCATATAAACAAAGCTATAATATTATGCTGAAATGATGCCAGAGGCAGCACTTTGTAGCCATTATGACTCGTTGTATAAGCTTACACGATTAGTCCAAACTATCCGATGTTTTGGAGACACCTGTGATGAGTCGCTGACAAGGCTTGGACAAGGCTGTTACTGACTCCAACTGCCAAATTTCTATCCTGTACAAATGGTGTATCTGTCATATCACAATCTGCTCTAGAGGACGTATCGAGTGACAAGTGAACACTTGAACGTTGGCCTTATTCAGTGAAGACATTTTTATTCCATCTCCTGTCAGTTCGTCGCACTGCCAGTGGGCGTCCATCTACTGAAGAGCCTTAAAACTCGTGTGTTTTTAAAGACTTCTACTCCCTTGGAATTCGGTGAATTTAAGTAGTAGTACTTTCCACATTTAGTAAAGCCTTGACCATCGATATTTATTCATTGAAACAACCTACCGTCGGTACTTGTCAGCTAGATAATAATGCTTTCATTTTCGATACACTCGTACTTACTACCTGTTAGTGGGAAAAGTTCGCAGTCGTAATTAAATGCGCAGGCATTGATATCGATATCATTTTGTTATGCACCTCCCAGTAACCCTCATGATCGATATGTCGTCGTCGTCGCGGCATACTAATTTTGCACCACCAATCTGACAGTTCATGAGTAAGAACATGTATGAACTTGAAATGAGCTAGTTCAGCTCAAAAGGTGACCTGACATTGTGCTCACTGCCTCCTGAGATAGGTGATGTATCCAGGCTGCACTGCAATATTAATCCATCGGCCTTTAAGTAACACGGCGAGTAAGGATGCAAAAATACCAGTACGCAAAAGTAATTGACACATCTGACTTAGCGTTTTCTCAGTCTGAGCTTCTCAACAGATTGTTTATAGCGAGAAGCTAAGAGTCTCGCACTCGCCTTACGTTGTCTTCGTCTCTTATTTCCCTCCGTTCCTGGATGACGCGAGTAGCAATGGACCTCACGCGCCTATTTACAAGATGACTGCGGAAAGTATTCAATGTACACTTCCGTATTTTGCAACAACAGTAAGTCTTGACATTCGCAAATTTAAACTGTCAAACAGGTAATACTACGATATTTGTTCATCAAAGCGATCAAGCGCTTTACTTACTGCTCATTTTCTGGACAGCCAGCGTCCCACAGGAAACCAATACCTGAAGAGAAAAAGTAAGGCGTTGTAATCACCTCGTTGCACTACTTGATGATCAGTGGCGTAAGAAGTCTCCTGCGGCTCCTGGAAGACAAAGGAGCCGACTCGTGATGTTTTTCTTTGGGTGCGGGGATCATCAAGAAGGGCACCTGCAGACAATCTCAATTCAGTATATGTTTAGAGCATACCGACAGATCAAACGACCACGAGGGTCATGGACGTACACCAATATGTGCCATGAATTTATTTAGGTCCCGTGCATGAATGTCTGGGTCTTCCTCCGCGGCGTCCTCGTTGACGATCGACAAACCCCTCGGACGTGGTGGTTGCTCAACCGTAGGCGACGCGGCTGCGCTCGTCAGTCCATATTCTCTTAATAATCTTTTCGTCTCTTCTGGGTTGAGCCCAAAGAGAGTCGTCATATCTCGCGGGAAGTAGGGCGATGGCGAAGGAGGTACTGTATCTGACATCAGCGGCCTCAAGGAATTTGATGCAGTTCTCCTGATCGGCGTGGGAGATGGGCCCTGCGGGAATGCGGTTGCGGGTGTAGGGAGTACTGACTGCCCCGTAGAACTAGATCTGCTTATAGATATGACAACAGGAGACTGTTCTGGAGTCGGTAAAGGTCGCAGGAGGGGCCTGAGTGGCGCGTTCACGTCCGGCATTGTTTGCAAAGCATTGTACATTCGAGCTTCTCTTTAAAAATGTGAACTTATTCTGTGTGATTCAAATAAATCAAATTTGCAACTTACGAATTGTGGAGAGATGTTTTAACTTCCAAAATATGTCTCTTGTGCGAGATGACCTGCTTGCGAAAATCATCGGGAATCTGAGTCGATAGCTGGTCATAGTAAACCACGAAGCGCTTTGTCAGTAACGATACTAGTATAGCTCAGTGAAACTTAGTCATCTCACTTCTTGGCGGACTCTTTCTTCCACCGCAGCCCGAACTGAATGTTGTATAACATCCCGTAACCGATCTTGCATAGTAGATTCCACGGCCTTTTTAATTTTAGCCTGTAAAGCGCCTTTGAGTCTTTCAACTGCAGCCGTATGATTCACAATCTGTGATCCAAGATTCGACTTTATTTGCTGAATCTGCGAGGAGATATTCAATTAGTTGAGTAGAAATTCAAGAATATAAAAACAAACATGTTGCGCCGCTTTAACGTCCAAACCGACAGAAGCTATCCTCTCGACCTGGGCACCAATATTTCCAAACGCAGCTGTCATGACACTCAGAGCGGACTTCATGTTGGTGAAAACATTTGCGACCGCTAATAGGTCTTCCGAAGCTATGTCCTGAGCTGATATGTCGAAAACAGCTCCGGAGCGCAGGCCATACATGTCCGCGGGCGGTTCTTCATAAACAAAATCGTTCTCAAAGTCCCCTTCGGATGTATTCACCCCTGACCGTGCTGTATCAGTGGCGTGGTTAGGCTCCACGTCCATCGTCTGTATAACGTAGCTGTCCTCAAGATCTTCCTCGGGCTGCTCGACTATGATCTGCAGTTCGAAAGGGTTGTCGGCCAAGCCCCATGGATCCGCATCACGCTGTTCAGTAACCTCTATGGTTCCCGCCTCGTATGACTGGAAGAAGTTGTTGCCACTAAGAATGGCTTGCTCACCGCCATCCTTTGAAGCCCGAAAATCAGCGTCGTCCATGTCTTGATCTTCAGTGAGCGTCTTGTCGTCTGGATAATCCCCAAAAGTTTCAACAGTGTCAAAGAAAAAATCGTTGCTTCCTTGCTCTTGCGTTCCTTCCAATTCCCGTGAGGAGTTAGAAGGATCTTCAATTGAATGGGGGTTAGCAGGCCCTTTATCACCTGCCGCTTCCTCTGACGACATAGGAGTGTCGTTGGATTCTTGACTCTCTTCCACATTGGGTACCGCAAGCGGTCCGTCGTCCTTTGGTTGCTCTTGCCCGTCAGGAGTAGAGGCCTGGGCCGGAGTTACATCTGAAATTTGTACATCTTGCTCGGTAAGAGCCCCGGAAGAATTACTGTGTTCAATCTGCACTAGCGGAATAGCGGGATCCTGGTTTTCTCCTGGCTCGTCATGCTTGATGCTCTCAGCAGAGTGTACCATATCATCGTGATGCTGATTTGATTCGTCGATGGTCCCTTCGTCTTTCGAAGTTACTGTTTCGCCGGAGGCTGCTTTGTCGCCTGAGCCGGGCTGCTGCCCTTCCGAAAAGTTATCTTCAGCTTGCCGCTCCTTCGCATTTGGTATAGGTGTCTTATTGCTTGCCTCATCGATATTTAACAATGACTCTGAGATATCAAGTTCAATGCCACATTAGAAAATAGGTTCACTGAACATGTTTAGATGGGATGTTCAAACTCACCGGGTTCAATGACATCTCCTACAATTGTGGGCGTCTTTTCTTCTTCATCAGTGGACTTTGGTATGTCATGTCCTTCTTGAATAGGCGCATCATCTTGTGCATGGTCATTACCACCTTTAGCGCCCTCAATCGTAGCGGGCTGCTCGGCAGCAGGCTCAGTATCTGTTTTCTCCTGATCATCCGTGGGTCGGTTTTGATTGTCGACTGGCGGCTCCGTGCTAGTAACCGGTGTAGGTAAGACATTGGGAGACGAGCTGTGGTTGAGGTTGTCTGGCTCATGCAACGGGCTATCTTCGCGAGCGCCAGGACTTATAGGCGTAGCAGGAGCATCCTGGTTGGCGCGAGTGGGCTTAGCTTTGCGGTTTTTGTTGCCACTCTTTGCCATGAGGTGGTTGGGCGCCTATCGAATAGACAGTAGTGAGATATTAAACTGCTTGCTCAAGGATATGAAATCTTGTGTTCGATGAGATAGGTGAATAAGCCAGGAACGGGGTGGCCGATTGTGCAGCGATGGGTTATTGGGAGTAAGCTACAGAAGATGTAACTTCCTGTGTTTCATAGACCTGGATGAAGCATACATGCGAGCTCCTCGCACAGACTGGAAGTTTTCATACACGAGGTCAATGCATTGCTGAAGCATGTACATGGTCAAAACTGGATGTGATACTTCAGGATGCTTCCTGCATGCACGAGGCCGAGATAGTGATTCAAGAAGGAAAACGCCGAATAGCATAAGCGGGGTAAACAATAAGAGCCATTCCATGGCACATTACTGTAACGTACATATGAGTATTGGACTTGAAAACAGAGACTAGCTGACAGTAATAACTTGCAGGCCCCAAAACCTTCGAAAGGTGAAATTTGAAAGCTTGAAGTAGTATGACCATATTGACCCCCGAACAGTCATGAAATCTATCTTGAAGCCGTTTTATAATATAGTTCAAAGATTAGTTCTCTACCTAAATAATTCACGAAGAGATAGAGACGCGAAAGCCTGTGTGAAATTGGGGTACGCATACCAATGAAGTTGTTGGGGATAAATGAGTGGCATGCGAAAACGCGTCCGAGTCGCTCCGTTCCGTCGGGACTTGCGCTCCGGTCCAATCATACCTGAGCTTGAACAACAACGGCGGCGCGCGAGCGTGTCTTCAAACTACACCTTGACTACACTTCGACGTCGATCCGTACCTCACATAGCGCACATAGATGAAACTGGAGTATTTACATTAATCGACCAACAAGACTATTTCTACCCGAGTGTTTTAGGGGCTTTCGACGACAACTGTGGCATGAACCTGTGTAAAGTGTCCTTTTCTCACCTCAAAGTCCAACTATCTTCAGCGGCATCCCTGGGTGTATTCACTGCACCTACACAACTCTCTTTACCCGCCTACAGACCTCTGGCACATAGACAACGTCGATTCATGTCGGATAAGTCAAGTCCATCGTCCTCTTCAGCGATGTCTTCCAGTGGAGCGTCGACCTCAACCCTAACTCCGCCGAAAGTCACATTCCCAGTCTCTTCCATACCACCCAATCCGCTCGGAGAAGGTAACCATATTCGTAGTGCTGCAGCTCTTATCATAGGGTAAGTGCTGATACATAGCAGCACAATCTTGCTTGCATTGAACTGGACTCAGAGACGAAATACTCAATGGGAAGACACTCGACCGAAACTCTCACTGCTTTGCGCAATATTGTTTCGAACACGGGATCAACCTGTACGCCTCTTTGTACCTAAAGATCCTGAAAAGTGTTGATGGGTCTAGGCGCATTAAATTAGAAAGCGAATTGAAGTTATCGCCGACGATGAAAATGAAATGTTGGCATCCCATTCTATAATCTAAACCGAGTTGCTGAACAAAAACTTTCAGTATCGAAGCAAGCCGAAGACTAGTCGCTAACTATGACTTCGTAGTAACCAGCGGAGGTATTGGACCTACTCACGACGGTACGTTGTAAGTGCTTGTATGACAGAATCTTATGTTTATGTTTTATTTTAGACATCACTTATGAATCACTTGGGAAGGCTTTCAATCAAAGATTAGTCCATCATGCTGAGACGATCAGGCGAATGGGAGAGATGAGTAGATCGCGTAAATGGCTAGGAAACCAGAATGCAGAACAGTTGGCGGCCACCCACCGTATGGCTCTTTTCCCAGAGAGGGCAGAAGTAATATTTGTTGGAGAAGATATTTGGGTGGTGAGCCAGGCCAGATCATAAATTAATCCATAGTTGACATAAACCACTTACCTAGCCTGTCGTCCGTCTTGAGGGCAAACTATGCATATTCCCCGGGATTCCTGCGCTTTTCACCAAGATGTTGTACGGCCTAACTCCTTTCATTCCGCTTCCGCCTCCCCACGAACGCCCTCTTCGCATCCAAATTTTCACAGAGCGAGTCATCTGCCCATTACGTATCCAATGCACTTCTAACAGCAGTTTAGGCGGCCAGAGTCCATGATCGCTCCGTATCTTACAGCGCTTCAAGAACGGATGAAGCCACATGGTATCCAAGTGGGCTCTTACCCAGTACTCTACAAAGGTGTATACGTGAGCTTGATAGGTCGCGACTTAAGCCCGAGCGCCGATGTTGAGAAGGCTGGAGGAAGGGTTTGGCTTGCACAGGTTGCCAAGGAGGTTGAAGAACAGATAGGGGGACGGGTGACCAGCGAAGAAGAGATCGCGGCACAAAAGCGAGACTCTGCGACCCCAGAGCCGGTCCCTTCCACAGCGAAAGAGGGCGAATCTGTTGGCAACACTAGCGGGCAAGCAGAGAAAGCCAGATACTAAGAACGTTTTTGTTTCAGTTCTGGTTTGCTTCCTGTAAGCTTCTCGTTATATTTATGGTGGCGTTTTGTTCGACTGCGTCGGAGGTTTGCATGCCTTGCGTTATTCTGAAATCTATTCAGGCTCGTTCTTGGGGATAGATGTCCTTTCGTTTGAAATGGAATAAGTATACATAGGTACGCCGCAGAATCCGAATGTGTCTTTCTGTCTTGTCTGGGCGCAAGTCAATTCAAGTACATATATATTTGACCCTTGTCCAGCACTTACCCTGGCAACTGAGAAGGCTACGTATTGATTCACGCAAAACTTGGGAGACGGGAGACGGACATCTACATGGCAGCCAGTACACTATGTGCATAGCTTGTCAGTTGACGTTATCTGAGTGGGTTCTGTATTTTTTTCTCCTTTCAACGTAGGACTGCTTTCGGAGACTAATTCAGTTCGTAGACTGTTCTGGTACAGAAGATCTACCAACTATGCGAGTCATGAAGCGGGGAGGACGCTGCTTCTTTCAAGTTATTCGGAACTCCACTCCTAGTGCACTGGTCTAATGACTTGCTATGAGGCCGAGTATACCGAGCCATGCAATCTTCCTGTGCAGGTGACTTTGTTACTCATGCACGAACTTTGGTCGGCTGTCTGATGTTTTTTTGTGCATGTAGAGCGGTGAGTGACATTAGCTAGCTTACATGAAGCCAGCCCGCGAAAACTTGTGTATGGTGAATGTCAAGACAAAGCTTGGAAAAAGCTCATTTTTCTTTTCGGCTGGATGCGTACATCTGGTTCCAATAACTAGAGAAGCCTTTTGGTTCTCGTCCGAAATAATGCTGCGACTTGGACCCAACTTGAGCCTCTTGAACCGCGCCAACCACACGCCGTTGCATTAACGTTGGGTAGAAGATACTTTAAACTGGGCCACTGATCGCATTCGGTTTCTGTGAAATATCCTTTGATTGGTTGTCCTGAACCACTCTCTGCGATTGGCTTCCAGGGTTGCCAAGTACTCACTTGGAAATATGCGCATCAAAGTCCCACTACCCGCATGCCTACATCTCCATTCTACATGCATACGGTCGCTTTGACGCTCGTTTGACAAGCGCGTCGGCGTTCTTGCGAAGTCAAAACTAGTGCAGGGACCGGCCGAACTGCGGAAGATGTTCATGTTATTATGGAAGTGAACAGCCTCCTCTTGTCCTTCTGTCTCTCATAGATTCGACACCTTTCATGAGTGATAGCAGGGTGACAATATGACATATAACGACATGGTTATTACCGCACCGACGCGCCCTCCGGGCCTTCCCACAGCCTGGACGACCGCCCATCGCGTCGCGAGATCTCTTAGCACTCACATAAGCAAGTTAGCTTTGGCGTGCGCGACTAGATAAAAGATATCCTATGTCGCCGGGTACCCAGTATGACAAAACTCAAGTCGGGTTCGGCTTTCTTTTTACATCCAGGGGCGATATGCCGGAAGAACAAATCTTGCCTTTGGTCGCAGGCGATAGGCAGCGAATGTCGCTCAAAATTCAGAATGTCCAATCAAGTGCGTAAACCGAATTAATTGCCTCTCATTGACCGCAGTCAGCTTCGAGTCGGCCTGTCCGAGCAACAGTGGGTGCACACCACACAGGTCTATTCATACGACATGCACGGCAGGGAAAGCCTTTCAAAGCCTTCCCATTGGCTTCCCATCCTCAAAATAGACGCTGTTCAAATTTGGTCCCGTTATGCGTCTGTGTCCGCGTACTTAAGCGTGCAGTTGTCGATTTGGAAGATCTCTCCCACCAGTGATTGCGAAGTTCTCACTGTAGGGCCAAAAATACTCCAGTGCTTGGCGGCTTATGATATCCTTCGAGCTCACGGGGTGTTCCGTCTCCTAGGCAAGCCGCATATGGCGCCCTTCTGACATTCTTCCGTGGAGGAACGTCTCTGCACTAGAAGGTGATCTGAGGGGGAGGGTTACACGGAACGTCCATGTCAAGTCCGACAAGAACCTCAAAAATTGGGTGTGTGATGGGTAAGTATTTGGGTGAAGCCAAGTCTAAGTTAACGTGTTAAATTGAGTAAGTATGTACATGGCTGTACATGGTCGTCCATATCTGTTCAAATGAGGAAGTGTGGGGAAGCGAGTAACGTCCTTATATAGATATGATGACCTCCGTGGATCACCTGATTTCTCAGAACGTAGGAATACATCGACTACGCACTCTTGATATGACTTCATTGGATAAAATTGAGAAGAGCCGACTCCAACGAATTAAGAATAATATCAGCTGGTACTGTCGCATTTCATTGAAATATAATGAACTCTATAGAAAAAACGTCACGTATGTCGGCAGGTCGATGTCTGCAAATGGATGATATTAAGGATATTCTCACCATCAGGTTCTCAGCACTCTGGGCAATAAGGTTTTTGTGGAAAGCCGGAATGTCATGTCATTGTCATTGGGCAGTTCATCTGATAACACAACCTGAGGGGATGAGGCCGTGATTACTGCCAACCGCTTAAGATATGTATCAAAATATTCTATCATCTACGCGGGAGAGATTATTATGGTCGACTCTGTGTCTTTGTTCTGGCTCCAAGAATACTATGGCAGCACATTGAACCAGGAGTACGTGGCTGATGTATTATTACTCTTATTATTTTCCGGGTCCTGGGGTAATATTATACTCGATGAACAATGTTAGGCACTCTGGGAGGATGGATGTTAGCGGTGAAATACGACTTCGGACCGACGGGGACCGACTGGATACGCTCCCGCACGTCAAGAGTGATGCGCGGGCGCTATACGCACCAGACTATGCCTTATTGGCTGATTCGAAGGTACGTCTGATATGTTTTGTTGCCGGTACGAGGTAAAGGCAAAAGTCAGACTCCATATTCTATGTCATAAATTCTAGGTAGAAAGAAAATTTGGACACCTATCATCTAGAAGAAACAAGGTGAAAGCAATACACTGCCTCCACCCGCGACACCGTGCGCTTCCCTCTTTTTTTCCCACTACACAACCTGGCCGACACATGGCGTCGCATGCTGCGCATTGTGCCCGATGCTAATGAAAACGGGCCCAGTGTGGAGTCGCCTTTATTGCCCGTTATTATCCATTTTGAAAAAGGTTCTCAGCCAGGGGACGGGGCCGGCACAGACCTCCGAAGATCTTCCCGCTTCTGCACCATATGCGCGCTCCCAGAGCCGCCTGCACGCTTTATTAATTTACAGCACGCCGGGCCAGCGATGGCGGGAACATATTGCGCAAAGCGGACGGATGTCCGAGAGGATGACGAGCCGTGGGGACTGCTCAGGCAATGTTCGCGCGGGTACGCGGTCACGCGCGCAGGTGGGCGGCGACGCCCTGCGCACTCTCGCCGCCAGGGAGCGGTGGCACGCATTGCAACGCGCCGCAGCGGTCGCCCTACCTACGGCCTGCGCAGCGCCCGCCCGCCCGCCCTGTCCGCACAGGCGCCGGACCCTGCAAATCGCCATCCACCTATCAGACTCGCAGCTATTTTATACCGTCGAATGGGCGCGCTGGGATATGGCCGGGCTCCGTCTGCATTTAAAAAAGGTAGATCAAGAACAGGATCGCAGGCGGATCTGCGGCCCACGCTGGGAGCGAGTTTCAAGCAGTTGGTGTAAGGCACTTTGTCCCATCCACGGCACAGCAGAACAGCCCCGATCTTCCTGTGCGGCTGACAGCCCTTTGACAGTGCAACAAACTGTGCTATTTGCGTCCCGCAGTCCCGCGACGAACCGGGTCGCCTCTGGTTCGCACCTCCGTTGAAACGTTCCCAGGGATCAATGGGGCGCACACGACACCGTGCACCACCCTCACCAAGTCCACAATTATAACATGCGTGTCCTAATTTCCGACGAAACGTTGCCTTTCATTCTAAAAACTCTGTCTCCAGTCGCCGCGGCCGTGCAATGCGTGTCGTCCAGTTGTTGCCAGTCCACACACGTCCAGCTTCTATTTGGCAACCCACCTCCTATGCTGGGCTGACGAAGCAGGCCGTCGACGAATATCAGAGAACAGAAGGGCGAGCGCAGATCTGGATACGGCTGCTTCGATTCTTCTTTATTCACAGTTGTGCAAGCACAATTATAGGCTGTACTACAGTAGATGTTTGTGTAGTTAATTATGTCTTTGAATTTGTAAGCTACCTTTCACGAGAGAGGATTCAGCGAGTCGAATAGCAATTGTACACAAATAGACAGAGGGACCAGAAGGGAGAATAGCAATAGAGAGAAGGAATGTATCGACGGAGCAGAAATAAAAAGATAGAAGACAAGAAGAGGGAACCAAACGGAGAGAAGAAGCAGCGTGAATTGAATGATGGTGGCTTGGTTGTGGGGGGATGGCAGGTGTTCAGTAGGCAGGAGGTCACAACTACATCGATATTTTTCAGATTGGGCATTTAACTGGCTCGCATGCGAGTCAAGAAGGGCGAAATGAATGGCCGAATCAAAGACGGAAGGGAATAGGAGATCCGCGAACTGGGGAACGAGTTCAGCAGACGGCGAAAAGGACGGCGTCGTTCTGCAGAATGTTGCTATTCGCCTCAAGGCGAACAGTGTGATGACCGCATGTATGATACAAGAATACAGTGCCGCTGAGCTGCTGTGTGCGCACACAGCTGAGGGGGAAGGTGAGGTGTAGATATGAGACCTGTTGCCGATGGAAAGGAATGAGCGTGTTGATTGTTGCTACTGCTAGTTGATGCAGATGGAGCCTTCGTGTTTAGCACGCGGGCATCCCACATGCTGAAAAAAAACTTGGGTAGTGGAGCGGTGTATAGGTGGGTTTGACAGGCAGCGTATGATCGCAACGCGTTAGTACGAGATTAGAGTCAGAACAGGAAGGGGGAATATGTGGATCAATCAATCCCAGCAAGAACAAGGAGGAGGAGTAAGCAGCGACAGGGAAACCCAATTTGAGAACAAGAAAAAATAATGGACGATGATCGAAAAAAGAGCGGTGCTAGTTGGTTGATTGGCTTGACTGCGTTGGGCCCGGGGTAAGGTGGAGGATGGAAGATCATTGGGGATTAGCGATGACGGAAGGGTAATGTAATAGGTTGTACCAACGACCTTGCGGACGGTGTTGTGAGGTATTTAGCACGAGGAGTTTGGGCGGTGCGCAGGAATATTACAGCAGAGGCAAAACATAAGGGACAAAATAACGAAAGGATTGGGAGAGACCATGGAGTGTCGCAAGTACACGTGGGCTAACGGAGATGCAGATCGGACCAAGGAGCGGAAGGGAGGGAGACCGCACCACCGGCCAGAATTAGCTATGAAGGACAGGAAATTGGGTGAGGAACCGGAACAAACACCAAGATATAAACCAAATGTGAAACTTGCTTGCCCAGGCACGCTGAAGAGACGCTTCAACGAGGGACAGTCGACCAAACGCCACCGTAGTGATCGAGCCGGATGGGCGCGCCAAAAAAAGAAGGGGAAACACCCGCACAAACGCTCCCTGTGTGCAGAGCTGAATGACGCCAGTGATTCGCGGGAACCCTCCGGATGCACCTGTGCGTGAGCTCGCACTCACACACGCACGCATCCGGGCAACTGAAAAAGACGGAGAGTGATCCCCACGTAGACATATGACGCGCGCTGTCCAGGACTATGTATATGCCGCGAAGGCGTCCACGCTCTGCATGTTATCCATACCAACAGCCACCGACGATGACATCGCGCCCGCATAGCCTCCTGTCGAAGTGTACAGGAAGCCCATTTGTTGTGACTGTTGCTGCTGCTGCTGCTGAAGGCCATCGTTCGGGTACGCCTCCGAAAGGGAGGAGTATACAGAAGCATTATATGCCTGCTCGTGCTGTTGTTGTTGGGCGTGCTGGTCCTGCCGCATCTGCTGATTGTAGAACATGGCGCTATTGTCCTGCTCAGTCTGTTCAGTACCTGTATATGTCAGGTATTGCTCTTGGTGAGACACATTCTGCTGTTCCGGAGTTAGCACGTTGCAAATGCTATTTCGAGAAGGGAAATATCCCCACCTGATGCTCAGGCTTTCCCTCGAGCGCAAATGCAAGTTCACTTGAAGTCGATATGGGTACAGTAGGCACGCTGACTAGGGCGTCCGTCTCCTGCGCACAGGGACTCTGGGCGTTACTTGGCGAAATCGTTGAGGCGGGTGACGGGTACGATGTGTGCTGCTGCTGCTGTTGCTGTTGCTGTTGTTGCTGGTGACCAACGTCAGGTTGGACGACAAGGCCCTTTCCAGTGCTTTCAAAGACGTATTCATCGTGCGCGGGGTATGCGGGAATGCCCATAGACTGGTGGCCGTTGCTCACATCGAGCTCAGAGAGCATCCCGAGGAAGTGCCCAGACGAGCTGTGAACCAAGCGGGCGTCAGTTTCCCAATTTGGCAACACATAAAAGGTTTAATTAAGCCCATAAAAGGCATATTCGGATCAACGGGTGCAATAGGAGACAGGCACATACCAAGAATCTCGTCGCTCCTCTACAACGCCGTGCTCGCCGACTGGGCCGCCAATCTCAGCGTAGTATGAGCTGTTGATGCTCGATTCGCTGGTGGCGATGGAAGCGAGGGATCCGAAACGCGAGTAGTTGTCATACGTGGGCGACGTCGCGTCGTCGTCGTGCTCTTCGCCGCGGAAGGCGAACGAGCGCAGAGAGTCTGGCGAATTGCGCTCGCTATCGCCCGAGCTGGGCGACGCCATAGAGGGCGTACTAGCGGCGCCGAAGGAGAAGCCGGGTGAAGGTAAGGGACCGGGTATAGGCGACGGCACGGTGCGCTGCGAGATCGCATACAGATTGTCCGGCAGCGAAGCGCGGATGACGGCGTCGTACGGGGTAAGCGGGGAGGGGGAAGGCATCGCGGCGAGCCGTGTCTGGCGCGAGTCCATGGAGAGCCTGCGGGTCGCGCTAAACTGGGGCATGGCGGCAAAGGAGGAGATGCCGCGCCGCAGGTGGTTCGACGGCGGATAGTTGTACGGGGGGCGAGTAAGGGGCTGGTGGCGTAGGGCGGTGCCGCTTGCGCCCGGGGGGGCGACGCCAAAGCCAGGGCCGTAGAGGGCGATGTTCTTGGCGCGCGCGAGACTGGCGAACGGGTTGGTGGCAAGGCGGGCAAGGCTAGCGTCGACCGAGCTCCGGCGGAGCAGGGGGTCGAAGTTGTCGATCAGGGGGCTCTCGAGCCCGGAGTCGTGCTGGGGGAAGGCAGTGGCGGGGAGGGAGCCGCGGCGGTGGTAGAGGTCAGCGGTGACGGCGCGACTGGAGAGAAAGGGGTTGGCAGGCGGGCGGATGGAGAACGTCGCGCTGTCCGGGGGCGGTTCGACAGGCGACTCCTCCCATTTGCTCGCATCAGTAATCAGATGTAGCTGGGGCTGGGGCGCCCCGCTCTCTCCATTCTTGCCCGGCGGCGAGAACGCGTCCTGCTCATCGCTCTCGTCGTCCTGCCCCGCGCCATCCTCGTCGTCCGCCTCGCCCTTGCCGCCGGAGGCACCGGCGTACTCCTCTTCCTTCGGGTCGTCGCCGCTGGCAGATTTGGGCCCCGCGGACTTGGTGCCTTTTACCTTTTCCTTCGCGCGCCTGCAGCTCCAAGTAAGCAACAGAAAAAAAGGAAGAGTGCATATATGCGGGGGAAAAAACCAACCGGTTCTGGAACCAGACCTGGGACGCGCCGTAAGCGAGCGGGAAAAAAAAGCAGAGTACGCAAGGACACACCTGGACACCGCGCGGGGTCATGTCGAGCTGCAGAGCGAGCTCCTGGCGAAGGGCGGCATTGGGCTTGGTGTCCTTTTTGAAGATGGCCTCGAGGACCTTGAGCTGTGCAGTGGTAGTGCGCTTTCTGTGCTTGACCTCGTTGGGGGTATATGGGTAGAATGCTCTGAAGTCGACCGCGGCGGGGTCGAGGGGGTGGGGGTGGTTGTGGAGACGGTGGGGGTGGGGGAAGGCGGCGGGGAAGGCCATGGGTGGGGATGCGTTTGGGACAAGAACCGTCGTGCTGATATAGATATACGGGCGCGCACCGAAGCCCAACCGAGCCGCGCCGGCTCGCTCGGGTTGCCAGGAACGCCCATATCGGGTTAGACCAGTGCGCCCTTAGCGGGCCCCTACCCTCTCTATCAGATAATCATGCCGACACAGCTCGTATTCAATTATTTCGTCATTCAACGAGTATGTAGCTACGTCCTAGTAAATAGTGCGATGTGCGTGGTCAAACCTACGCCAGGATTAAAATAAGCAATGCAAGTGCAATCGACAGCAATGACAGGGGAAACAGAACGGAGTGTATGTATCATAGGCGTTTCTAATCGGGAGTATCATAGGGGCATAAGGTCATAGGCTAGCGCACAAAATGCAAAATCCAGACATGCGCGGAGGACGTGAGCGGATGGACATGTAGTAATAATAATAATATGCAACAGCGAACAAGAGACGAGGGGGAAAAGAATCGGGGCCAGGGGAACAGTCCCAGAGTCAAGATAGAAGATCCCATACATACAACAATCGAAAAAGAAAAAAGATGAAAAAGAGAAGCGTTTCAAATAAGCGGTCGGGCGGGCGAGATATTGGGAAAGAATTGTATAGTCGGGGGTCGTTGTGGTGTCTGGTCGTATGAGCTACCCGTCGCGGCGTCGTCATCGTCGTCCCTTTGGCAATTTCCAAGAAGCAGAGGACGCGACGAGAAAAGAAGCCGCCCGGTCACACCAACCGTCTACAGACTGGTGTCCATAGCGCCCTCCTCTTCTCGATCCAGGATTTCTTCCAGGAAGTGGGGCGGCACACCCGCAAGCGGCGATGCGCCCCACGTACTGCGTCCTGCGCTGAGTAGCTGTTGGTGCATGCGCTCCATGGCCTCGCGCGCGCGGCGCACGACAGGGTGCGCACAAACATCGTCGATGGTGAAGCGCATTTCGGGGTCGGTGCGCATCATATTGAGAATGAGAGTCGCCAGCTCGGGGCTATCGTCCTCGAGATCAACCTGTGAGAAGTCTTCGCGCCGCAGCCGCTGCCAGCCCTCTCCCCTGCGAACAGAAAGAAAAAAGCGACAGGATCAGTAAAATGCCCACAGAGCGCCGGCGACGTTTGAGAGAGCGGACCGTGGGGCCCGCACGACGCAGGGGCAAGGAAAAAGACTCACTGGTCGGGGACTACGATGTTGGACGCGGCCTCCAAAATAGACATGCCAAAACTAAGATCGGACAGCGTGAGAAACGATCGATGGACCGTTGGAACCGTGAGACGCACCTGAAGACGTCGGCCGCCTTGCCATACCTCCCCTGCAGCACCTCGGGCGCCAGGTAGAGTTTGTCGCCCTCGCGCTCGAACCCGCCCGACCCGCCCAGCATCCCGCTCGACGCAGGGCTGTCCAGGAACGCAGGCCGCGGCCACAGCGACGCCATCCCAAAGTCGCCGATCTTGAACCGCCCCTCCTTGGTCACGAATACATTCGACGGCTTCACGTCGAGGTGGATGACCCCCGCATCGTGAATAAATCTCAAACCCTGCAATGCATGTGATCAGCAATCACACAGGACACAGCGAAGCGGGGCGGGACCCGAACAGTGCTAAATTGCGTGACTTACGTTACTCAGATCAACCACAATCTTCCACACTCGCGCCTCGTCCAGTCGCGGATAGACACGCCCATACTCCCACAGGAAGCGCGCAAGGTTGCCCGACTCGCAAAGCTCCGTACAAATGTATAGTGCCTCGTTTTCGTCCCAGCTGTCAACATATGCAAGCACATTGGGGTGCCCCCGCCCTTCGTATCGTCCGTGGGCGGCCTGCCTCAGATGCTTTAGGATCGCCACCTCCTCGAGCAGGCGCAGTCTAAAACCAGAAAAACAACATGAACACTCTGTAACATAGCAACTATGGGTGCTGTGCTATAAAAAGCACAGCGCAACCCGGCGCGGTCCTAGGGCGCCCCAACCCTCGGAACCAAGGAGCTCCTGCGGGCAACTGAAACCAATCGCATGACACTCGTTGGTGTGCAGCAGCTCGCAGGCATCCCAAACCGGGATGCGCGTACAGAAACATAGAATAGAATACTGACCGGTGTTTAACCCCTTCGAACTGCTTGGATTTCTTCACTGCGAACATCTCTCCTGCCTTATTTTGCACCTTGATCACCTTGCCGAACTCGCCACTGCCGATCTCGTCGATCTCCTCAAAATCGCGCTCGAACCGTCCCGGTTGCTGATCGTCAGTGTACGAGTCTGATAATCGCCGCCCCGTCATCAACGAGGGGCGCGGCGGTAAGTGGTGATGCGCACGCGCGCTTGTCGCATTCTCAGCGAGCGACTTCCGCCTATAGTCCGAAGGCGAATTAAGTGTCGTCACGGAGCTATTTGACGAACCAGATGTCGAGCGCGATGTGGTCTTATTGAATGTATCTCTCGACGGAGAAAGGCGGAGCGGGGGACGAGGGTCCGCGAGCTGCCAATCTGTCATTCAAAGACACTTAGCGACTATCCTATATGGAAGCAGATAACATTGACAACTTACCAGATGCTTTCCCGCGCGTAGGCGTACTCGACGCGGACATATTGTCGCTTCCGCTTGAGAACGCGCCGCTGCTGCTCCTGCGCATCAGCCACTGTGTGCGCTGTATCGCGGGATGGCCACGGCCATTGGTCGGCTGGCCAAGGCCCAGCCCAATATATTTATCTTTTTCTCGTCTAACACTGGGGCTCTCCTCCTCGCACTCTTCTTCAGTATCTGTATTCTGGCGCTCGACATTTAACAATGCGGCCTTAGCGCCAACCTGTGCAAACGCAGCAGGCAAACTCTTCCTAGGCGCGTTCATATAGGCAGGGTCATCGCGCAACGCAACCTTGGTCGCAACTGCGCTCTGCCAAGGGCGCTGTTTCCCGAAATAACTCATGCGAGCCTTCTTCACCGGCGTACCGGGAGCGCGTTTCGGCATCGATGACGCCTTGGATGCTGCCGCAAGTGTCCGTACAATGAATGCGTCGACGTCGCTCCGACCGTACGGGTGCGTATCCTCAGCACCCTCGTCGGTAAAAACGCTTATGGAAGCCGCAACCGGCCATCCTGATGCGGTCTCAGGCGTAACTCCTGGGGTAACGAGACCGTCGTCAGAGCAAATCGAGCTGACAGAAGTGGATGCCTTCGGCACGACAAAGCCGCCCGCACTTGAACCAGTAGACGGCATCTCATCTTCATCGCTGCCGAGCGACTTGTACTTCATCGGCAGGACGCGCGGGGGCGGACTGTCCAACGGGGGCACTCTGAGGTTGAAAGAATCATCCCCGGCGAAGAACATATCAGCATCGTCCATCTCCAGACTTCGGTTTCCTGGTTCGTTGCTGTCGGCATGACCTCCAAAGGGGGATGATCCTGGAGAGGCCGGTGTACGTGACTGGAGAGTGGTCCAAGCCAGCCTATCACTGCTTGGCCCTGCATAGCTGTGTCGGTTTGCAAGGTAGGCCGGCCGTCGCGGTTCAGAAGAGGCAGGCCCGAAAGGCTGGGTTGTGGTTTGCCCACTGCTACTAGTGCGAGAGCGAATCATAGGACCACATGCAGGGGCAGGGGCGGGAGTAGCCTGGGGCGCGGGAATCGCGGGGCCGAAGAAGAGTGTCGCTGCGCTGACAGCGTCATTCCTATTCATTGGTGGGCGGGGTGGATTCATCGCTGACAGTCCATTATTGCGACGTCGCGGACGAGGCGAGCCAGCTTCTGATGATGAAGAGGAAGCAGGCGATACACATCCACGGTGAGCAGTTGACGGGAAGTTGACAGGGCCACTATGCCTTGGACGCATTGGACCAACTTTAGATGAAAGACCCGACTGCTGGAAGAGAGTAATAATGTCAGGAAAAGTCTCTGAGAACAAGTAATAAAAATTTAAATGACATGCCTTGATAGGTGACTTGGGGACCTTGTACGAGTTCTCAAGCAAGTCTGCAGAAACCGGCCTAGAACGAGCACGGCGTTTACTAATGTGGCCACCGGGCGACACAGCCTCTGCGACTTCTTCATTCTCCTTGCCCTTGAACAAGGGGGAATTGAAGAGAAGCGGCTTGACTAGTGGCCCGCCTTTGGCGCCTAATCGTGGCTTTGATAAAAATAACTCGTGATATGACTCTTCGTCGAGTTCACACCCCGAGTCATGCGCATCCTCTTCCTCGAACTGGTCACTCGTAGAGAGGCGCTCGCTGAGGCGTAGACGGGTGAGGGAGGCAGTCTGGCGCTTGAGGTAGGCCTCGGTCTCGGCCTTTGTTTGTGGGGTACGGGCTGTGAACTTTGGAGCGGGGAGTGGCGCAAGGCGGTCAAACGATATCAGACCCTCGCTGTCCTTTGACGAGGATATTTTTAATGGGGTAAGGTTGTTGGGGCGGAGTGGAGTGATGTTTGGCGTCGTCTTGCGCTTCGTCCCGACGCCGACGCGCGATGTCGAGGCGGGGTCGGCGGCGGCGGCAGACACGCCGAGCCGCGTGTTCAGCGAGGCGGGGGCAAGGGCAGGACGATTAGACGAGCGATGTGTCTGTTTTACGGGTGTCAAGAGCGGCTGCGGAATAGACAACGCGAAGGCGGCGGGCGAGGTGGAGGCGGAGTCATCGCAGGCTGATGAGAGGAAGATGGAACCCTCCTCGTCGTCGGCAGAGATAGGCTGTGGCTTGGAGGCGTAGAAGGGGTTGGAGAACTGCGCCAGCGCAGGAGAGTGGGAGGAGAAAGGGGAGGTGGGCTGGTCATCGCTGTCGAGAGCAGAGGCAGATGCGGGGAAGAGAGGACGGTGACGGCGGCTGGTAGGGGAGATCATGGGGGAGTCAAAGGTGGGAGGGGTGTAGTGGCGGGTATTGAAAGTAGGCGATAAGGACATGCTGGTGGTGCATGGTGCATGCCTGTGCACGTAAGATTTGGTAGGCGTAGACACGAGCATGTCGGAGTGATAGCTGGATTGGAACGGACAGGGCACGCGCAAGGCGGCTATTAGGGGAGCAGGAGACAGTAGCGGAGACCGCTGAGAGGGGGATGGGAGCAATGCTGGGATTTCACGTTTTGTCGTCGTAGTAGTCGTCTGGCGCGTGGGGGGAATAAATAAAATAGGGTCCAATCCCACTTTCTTTTCAATCTCACGCACTCTACATTCAACATAGTCACGTGACCGCGTTCATCGCCTAGCCCCTTTTGGTCCCTCTTAAACCTTCCCCCTCTGCTTATTGTACCCCTCGCCGCCTCTCCCATCGTATCCAGAGCAACTATTGTACACCCTACACTGATATAAAACCCTAATGTCATAGCTTTTTGTTCTCCGTCGACGTCGAAACGTATCACTTCGCTCTGCGACGCGTCAGCCATCATGTCCAACAACTCCGGATCCGCTACCACAGTGACTCGGATCTTATTCTTCCAGTCTATTCCAGTCTAGCGCAGCCTACGCTGTGTACCGTGCCCGCAGCTGCTCAGTGAGGCGTCATCTTGCATCCCCAAACGAGTCTGGACTCTGCGCTCTGCCACTCCGGACCGCCACTTATTGGCGGACCTGCTATAGCGGTCTCCGGTATTGCGCGGGGTCGTCAACGGATCATTCACCGTGATCGTCCCTTCAGCGGCGACCACCGCCAGCGCTTAATGCTCTTCTCGCCGTTCTCTGTCTGGACTCGCCTTTTTTCATTCGTTCGAGTTCCTACAAGTTGACCAGAAATACTCCTCGCTCTCGACGCACTCCACAACCTACAGGACGTCACCATTGCGTCACTCTATGATGCACCACCTCATAAACAATCACAGTTCGTCTGATAAGTAATGCTCTTGGCAATAATATTTACGATTTCTGTTCCATTTGTTTCCGTAATTGTAAACAGCAAATTCAAATACAACACAGACCCTCAACCCAGGGCTGACCATAGATAAGAAATACACCTCGTTATGGTCTCTAGGTAGACATTGGAATTTCAGTCCCTTTTACCGCCACCCTCGAAGAACTGGGTCTAGTCTCTATGCAAACTTGAAAGTGTTCAATGTAGCTATATCTTGTTCAACAGAATAGACCACTGCGATACTGCTTCGAACAGGTCTGCCGATTCAGAAAGCATATGTACTCTTTGAAGATTGAAACAAAGAAGACAAGTGTCCATGCGCACATCGTCTTTGCCAGCCAAGCTTCACAAAGGCACAAACAATGACGCCATGTACCAGAGAAGCGAGGTCCGGAAGGATCTTGTACTCAGCAATCAAAGATTGGGGCCACTGCAGAGAGTGTATAGGAGGAAGGAATAGAGAGCAAAGTTGTGTAAGATATTAACCCCACAACCACACGGCATTCTAGGGCAACTCTTGGGGACTAGTTGCCGTGGTCTGAAGTGCGAGCTGACCGAGTGATATTCAAAACAAACTCCGGTAGAATTATAGCACAAGAAGTTGTTGGGATAACGTACGCCGCCATAGCCATATCTAGTCTAAATGCCTACAGTCGCAGTGGCAAAAGAGACATCGATGTATGCTCGCGGAGACGACACGATCCCAGAGAGGTTCATGTCGAGTTTCTTAAGATCTCCGACACCATGACAGACTTCATACTAATCATCCTAGTCTGATAGATAGGTTTAGAAAAGCATCCAGGTTTTAACATTCACCGTATACAAGCGCCCCGTTAAACCAAGCCACCATTCTGAAGTCGTATTGCGTAAGATGTGCCGACGCTACAGGTAGGTAGGTAGGCTGCTGGGTGGAGAACTGTTTCTGTGGTCCGAACAGAAGCCATATCTCCGCCACGCAGCTGTGAGCCGCGTCATGGTAGAGCAACGCATGGGTCAGCTCATCGCAACGCACGTCTGCGAGCAGGACAACGTGTCGGGTGTGGAGGAGTGCAGCCCTGTAGGGATGGGATGGGAATGGCGACAGGCAGAGAGTCCTCGAGATCAGCATGGCCAACAGAGGTGGACCTTACGAGCGACTTGAGCACTGGATAGATTTTCTGAGAGGACCAGGGGTGAGGAGTGGGGGTGCGAAATAGAGGGCGAAAATATGAAAGTGGAGCTCTTCTCTCAAAAGCAGGTTCTTATACGATGCGCTTGATGCCTGTCAATCAGGTCTGGCCTGACACCGGGTATGACATTGACTTGGCCACTTGCATCGTGTCTGTCGCGTCGCGTCGCGTTTCGCCTGTGGTCACGTTGGCGCGACAAGCTGTGAGAAGGGGAATTCGGGGATGTTAGTGTTTGAAGGAAGAAATATAAGTAAAAGAGCCGGAACTACGACATTCCGAGATAACATGTTAAATGTAGAGAGACGCAGAGCCTTGGGACGATTGGGTTGTCGATAGATCACCTCCTCTGACCTCCCAATTAAAGGGGAACCGAATTCACCGCGACCTTTCAACATCATATAGAACGGGATCCGGTGCCGATTCTCAATGCCGCAACGGTAGGAAGAAAGCCGCGTTGGTAATGCAAGACAAGTGACACGACCAGCTCATTCGAGAGCTGGGGTATGAAATTGGTACTCCTGAGAGTAGACGTGTCGCAACAGGTTCGTAACCTATAGCAGTATTGAGTTTTCTTGGAACAGCAATGCACAGATGTGGGGCCTCACCTGTACTCTAGTCCGGCGTGGTTTAGGTCAACAGGGATCATGTCGTGCCACAACGGAATGCTCGCCGAGGAAGCATGGGTGAAAGTTATGTAAGGTTCATTTACCGACGCGTTATTCCGACGCGTCGCGTTCCGATCTTTCTCCATAGTTCCATCATCAGCCCTGTCTCGTCTCCCGTTTCTCAAGCAGAATTTCGAGCGCGTCCTGGCGAAAGCCCAAACTGTCTGGGACGACATGGCTCCCCTGATGCGGCTCTCCTCTGTGCGAATGGTTCTGCAATACATTATGTTCTTCCTGGTCACCATTTGTGTCATATACACCACGAATCTGCTCTTTATCTCTCCTCTGGCGTCGATGGTTCAGAGCTTCGTCTCAGGCCCTGTCTCTAGTACATCCGCTCGCCTAAATAAAGCAGCTCCTGCTCGTGGCTCTGGTGCTATCCAGCCTGCTTTCACTCTAATGCCAGATAATACCTGGCAAACGCGGCGACGTTCAATTTTTGCCTGGACCTCGAGCGACTATACTCTGCGCAATGGCCTGGGGCATAAGGAATCTATCTATATAGACGAAAACACAGTCCTGTCCAAGGCGTTTTCCTCGTCTATGCACCCTTCTAAAGTTATGCCCTACTTCTACCGCGCTACGAGTACCCCCGCCGCCGACGACATCACTATCACAACGCTGATCACCAGCAACCGGTTCAGTGTCTTTGAACGCCTAGTAGAGAAATACCGAGGTTTGCGCTGACGTACCAATCCTGCGTGTGCTAAACCCCATTTTCCCTTCCCCCAGGCCCGATCTCAGTGACAGTGCACATAATGGACATCCCCGAGCACGTCCGCAGCGTGCTCGACTCTCTGCACGACATGTACACCTCGTCGCCACTCATGGCGGCCTTCGTCGATGTCCACCTCGTCGTGGACAAGTTCGACCGCCAGTTCAACACGTGGCGGAACATCGCCCGCTTGTTCGCGCGCACAGACTTCGTAATGATGCTGGACATTGACTTTTTTCCGTGCACAGACTTCCGCACCATCATCAGGCGCAGCTCTGCGATCTCCGACAAGCTGTATGCCGGGCGCGCGGCGCTCGTCGTCCCTGCGTTCGAGTACGTCAACTTCCATGAAGGCACAGATTATGCCGCGTTTCCGACGAAGAAAACAGTCTGTCTATCCCTCGTCGTGATATATGGCAACTTGAACTGTGAACTGTATCTTGATCTTAGGATTTACTGCACCTGGTAGAGCGGCAGCGTGTTGACATGTTTCATGCATTTTGGGCGCCTGGCCATAACGCTTCTGACTACAGGCGCTTCTATAGGGCGCCCCCTGGAGAGGTGTACAAAGTGACTCGCTATCAGGCAGCCTACGAGCCCTATATCATTTTTAGAAAAGATGGCCCGCCTTGGTCAGTATCATTCACTTTTTATATGTCTCAAAGGTTGAAACTGCTTTGCAGGTGCGACGAACGATTCGTCGGGTACGGCGGAAACAAAGCTGCGTGTCTTTTCGAAATGTATCTTGCCGGTGTATCGCTCTACGTGCTCGCGGACCACTTCATTATTCACCAAAACCACTTGTACGAAGAGGCGGCGCGCAAAAATGAAGTGAGTTGCATTTCTACTGTTCCGCAGATCAACAAGCATTTGACGTGTTGCTCTAATGCTTTAAAGCGAAAATATAACCGCAAAATATATGCCGACTACAGGGAAGAGACATGTTTAAGGTATAGACTGCGGCTTACATGGTTTATTATGACTTTGGTTGAAGGTGCATATAATACTAGATATCTGAAGAGGTATCATGCTGCGGGCATGTTAGGCTCTGATGTTGCCGAGAATGCCCTCAGCGAATGCAAAAAGATTAAATCTCTCATTCGAACGGTTCCTAAGGTGAGTGCTTGAAGTTATGCAAAGACTGTCAGGTCGATGAATGATGATGTGCTTTTTCGTAGCTCCTCCAAACCTAAAACCAAATGATAATTCTAAAAAATTGTACGATGTGTTTTTTTATTGTTCACTGTGTTATCTCTAGGGATGGAATGTTAAGATTAATGAGCGATGTTCATGATTCATCGTCGAATGAAAATCAGAAACTCTGCTGGAAGCAGCTCAAAATTACAATTCTTTCCTGCTTCTAGTGCACGGCAGCACTTGATGTAGT
Source organism: Stropharia rugosoannulata (assembly GCA_028532985.1). Taxonomy (NCBI): domain Eukaryota; kingdom Fungi; phylum Basidiomycota; class Agaricomycetes; order Agaricales; family Strophariaceae; genus Stropharia; species Stropharia rugosoannulata. The sequence continues at coordinate 1,743,030 of JANCIK010000001.1, read as the reverse complement.
TTTTCTAGAAGCTTAATGACCAATGGGTACTTCGCTTTGTACGGTGGATAGCATATCGATAACGCGCATACGTGAGAGCGTAGGTGCTTCGAATAACATGCCAGTTTTACGTTATCAGGTTAAATATACGCTTCATGGTTTTCCAAATCGCATCATCACGCTGGCGGGAACGCTGAGCGTCCACGCAGCTCCTGGAATCGGCTGGAGTCAGGTGTACCCTACACCAGACTTCTTATTATGGGGTCTGCCGGGAAATTGGCAATAAGCACGGTCCGGATGTGCTGGCACCGATTGTTCATAAGGACGGTCTCAGCGATGTCGATGACCACCCGTAGTCGCTGGCTAGCCCCTTTCTCATCATTTCATAGGCACCCAGCGCCACTCAAATAATTCAGCTTGCGGTCTTGTACTAAATAAGCCAATTACTGCACCCCTCTCCCAGCAGACCTTCAATGGCACCGCGCGTATTGATTTGCAGTAAGTTCCCTGAAAAGATCTATGTCTAACGTCCGCTGAGCGGCGTCCTGCACAGGTCACATTGTATGGGCCCATGACGATGTCAAACGCCTGTTGGGGGACATAGCCGAAGTGATCGTAAGCGCTTATTCTCGTCCTCCATGTTTCCGAAGCGCAGGTAAACTAATACGACTGCGGCGTATCATGACAGTGGGTCGACTCCTCCGATCGCGAGAGCTTCCTCGCCGACTTCCGCACGGGCGGCAAGTACGAAGGAACCGTCGGGATCTACAGGGAGAACGAGTCCGCGAAGCAGATCGGCGTGTTCGACAAGGCGCTTATCGATGGCCTCCCTGCGAGCGTGCGCTGGATCGCGCACAACGGCGCGGGATACGACCCCGTCGACGTGCACGCCTGCAAGGCCCGCGGTACGCGCTCTCTTCCTCCCCGATCGCCCGTACACCACAGATGCTGATGCGCGCCCTTCGGAGTAGGGATCTACCTCTCGAACACGCCCGGCGCGGTGGACGACGCCACGGCGACGACGGCGCTGTACCTGCTCCTGTCGACGATGCGGCAGTACTCGCTCGCGGAGCGCTCGGTGCGCAGCCTGAAGTGGAAGCCCGCGGGGATCAGTAAGCGCACACACGACCTGACGGGGAAGACGCTCGCGATCCTGGGGCTGGGGGGCATCGGAGGCCGCCTGGCGGAGCTCGTGCATGCTTTCCCCATGCGCGTAATTTACCACTCGCGACATAAGAGCTCCAGCGCGCCGTCGTTTTGTGAGTACTTCGCGGATGTCGACCAGATGCTCGCGCAGGCGGACGTGCTCAGCGTGCATGTGCCGCTGCGCGCAGAGACTGTAGGTCTGGTAGGAGAGAAGATGATCAGGGCATTGAAGCCAGGCGGAGTTATCATTAATACTGCCCGAGGCAAGGTCATCGACGAGGACGCTATGATCAGGGCTCTAGAAGATGGTCATGTACGTCCTTGACGCTTTTGCATTCGTGAAATTCGGGAATATTAACATCCGAACTTATAGCTTGCAGCCGCTGGCTTGGACGTATTCCCCGACGAGCCCAATGTCAACCCCCGATTTTTCAACTTTCCCCAGGTGACACTGCTCCCGCACATGGGGACAGAGAGTCAAGACACGCAGCACAAAATGGAAGTGCGTGCGCTGACGAACTTGCGCGATTTCCTGACCACGGGGATGGGCAAGGACCTTGTCCTCGAGTTTAAGAGCCAACCAGCCAAGGTGAGGCAGAAGCTGTGAAGCCTCCTATCTTGGCTGATTCATGTCCCCATTCTCGACCTACTGAAGCTCAATGTCAACTAAATTGACACCGTCGGACGCTCTAATATTCTGTCCACCGATACCTGTATGTTCGATGTTGGCTCGATGGTCTTTATAACTTTCCTCATCCAAAGAGCCAATCACTTTTATATTATTACGTGTCATCATTGCCTTTGTGCAACTTTGGTCTACTATAGAATTTCTATCCGAACATAAGCCGTTACAAACAAACGACACATACATAGTGAATGCATTTGTATACTTTGTATAAGGTCAACCGAAGCCGACTTAACATAAATACAATTTCACAATTTCACAATAAAGCGCAATTTGAGTCCATCTCTGACGCGAATTTAGTACCTTCTTGAATTAATTTCTGAGCATTTATACCTCATGGTATACGGAGCCCTTCAGAGGATAAGCACGGTCGACTTGAGCACGAGGTATCCTCGAGGCTGTCTCCTCTGTGATATCTTAAATAGTTCCACAGGCTGAGCTTGTCTTCAACTCTTAACTCGCGATTCTAATGTCAGGACAAACTGAATCCACAGAACAGACTACCCCGGTCGAAATGGGAGAGCAAGAATCTGCAGCCATAGTAAAGGAAACGATGGCAGAGATGGCACTCACCTGGGGTTACTTGTGCGTAGCGCGCGTTTTTACAGTCATAATAATTAATATCGACAACCGACTGAAACACGCACCTCAAGAAACGAGGCGTTTTCAGTACTGCAGGAGCAGGCAGACCAGTTCCTTGCCCTTCCTCAGGACTCTGTATGTCCTTCGCGAGATCTAATAATTTCCATCCGAAGATCTAACTATGGATGAGCTAGAGGGTGACTCCCGAGGAGATACAGGATGTTCGCAATCAAGTCGACATACATAGCTTGAAGATGGAGGAACAACTCAGTGAGATCAGAGCGAGCTTGGAAAACGAGGTCAGGCGGGGAGTTGAGGAATCTATGCGGTGGGTAACTTCTACAAACAAAAAGATTGAATCCCGTTCGACTAAGCTACACATATCAGAAACGAGTCGAAGGGTTGGGCAGAGCTTATAAGAGAGGAGACTATAGCGCAGGTCCGAGAGCAAGTAGACCTCCAGATCACGGAGCATCTTCCGGAGAGCCTGCAAGAGCAGGTAGATGAAACGAAGAGGCAGGTAGAGGGCATTAAAGTATCGCTGAAAAATTCGTGAGTGCCTGTGCTTTATGTACCATCACATACTATTGACATAAAGGCGAGCAGGCAAGCCCGGATGTCCAACTCGTTCATCGGCAGCAGGGATATTGATGATCCCCTCTCTTCAATCCTAACGTCGGGTGGCATGAAAAGCCCGCTGTACCCGCACAGCGCGCGTTCGCTATTTGGATATGATTGTAACATTAATCTCGCAGTCAATCTGCCGGAAGCTAATCAGGTCTGTGCACAGTAGAATCAGCGAAAGCTCTGAACAACGACTACGAACTTGCCAAATCAGATGATTTATTCGTCAACATCCAACAATTCCTGAGACACATCGGTGAGCAGGCGTCATTACCTCTGTTCAACATGTTTTGATACGCAAGTAATTTCTAAATTGCGCCGTAGGAACTGGGGTGGAAATAGCAGCCTCTCCGAGATGACCCTTCACTTGAAATTGAGGGTTGTCTTCAATGCGAACCGAAAACCTTCTAGAGTCAAGATACGGTTAGATAAACATTGTTATCCTGAAGCCATTAGTTACGCTTTAGGCAGACCCGTAAACAATACCCGATGTTTGCATCACGCCAAAGATGGCCGCGCCTGTGGAGAAATCCAGGTGATAATATCAAGTGACTGGAACATCTACCTATTCAATTATGTCATTTTGGAACAAGGTTTAAGCTGACACAAGGGAATCAAGAAGATGGCCAGATGGTTTGCGGTTTATTAATGTGTCAGTATGATAGAAGCTTCATGCAGATTGAATAGTGAAGTCATTGGAAGTGATTATTTGAAGGAATTCAAGTCTGAGGAGTCTAATTGATGGCAAAGCTGTCGCTTTACCTTTGATTTTTACGGGAGTTGACGTTATTCGCGAAGCGTACAACACGAATGGACATACTCCAGTAGGTGTTAAATCGCCACAAACATAAGTACATGCATCAAAATGATGTGAAGGCTGTTGTCCATGGGAAATAGGGGCGAAGAGCAAACCGAAAGCTACAGAAGTCAGGTTAACTTTGCCATTGCGAATTGAAAAATTCTGGATCTAGGTGTTTGATAGAAACAAGGCTGAAACGTCTATAAAATATCAATTCGTGAAAGGAATCAGATTTACATGGGAGGTCGGCAGACCTGGTCGTTCAAATATCATAGCGACACGCACGCTTGTCCGGCCTTGTCAACGTCTCGGTATGATATCTTCGTACCAAGGCTGGCATATCAAAGGGACAGATGCGCATTTGATGCGGATCAAAGCCAGGAGAAAATGCAAGGGCGCCCAGAAATAATAAGTACGCATGTACTTATCTTAGATTGTGCAAAACAAGGACCAGCATAGGTTGCCGTCGTACCTCGCCGCTTCTCCATAGCACTCCCTTTCTGCTATCTGCTCCCCGTGCAGATGTCCTCATCGTCCACCCGCTCTAACACATCAAGCACCCGTGTCATGGCGTCTAGGGAGTCCCCGGTGCAGTCACATAGCGAAACGGTCGCGGATCTGACTCACTCAAGCAATATGTTCGCGGCGGGTGTTGGAGAGATACTTCACGCCTTTTTAGCCACCGCCAGTCGACCTAGCGACAGGCCGATAATGGTTGAGTATGCGAACCGGGTCATGGCTGTCGGGCGGGGAAGGCTGGCAACCATGAGCGGGAGGGTGAGTGGGCCCTCTTATACACCAGTATCCACCTTCTGAAGAGGAGCTAGAACGCGCTCATGTACATGCGGGGCAAATTCGGCCTGCTTAATACCACGTCGGCGGTGTTCCTGCAGGCGACATTTGAGGAAGACAGTGTCAAGTTTGTTGAGGTGGATTTAGATTCCTGGGAAGAACTGGTGGGATTCATATACAGACTGCGGGTGATTCATTAAGAAGTATAATAGAAAGTGTGTACGCCATGAAAGGAGATGAATGAAAGCCTGGGTTGATGCGAGTAAGAGACATTTGGCGGGGGCATTTGCGGCACGTGCTCTGGTGGAGGGAAAGAAGAAACGGCTTGGAATTGGAGTACAAGTCTGCCTTCCTCTCCGTCCTCCTCCCTTGCCTGCCCTGCCTCACCGTCAATCATGGTGGTGCGCATGCACAATCTTGGCTGCTCGTCGTCTCCGCCATTGACAAACCACATGCCCCAGCTCCAGTCCGAAGCCTCGCCGTTGGCGCAGGTCCAGCAGGCATACCAGCGACTCACACACTCGGAGCTTGTTCTCTTTCTCAAAGTGCGCAACCTGCCAACCATCGGCACCGACGCAGAACTAGCCTCGCGTCTTTCCAACCATGACCTCCATACTTACCATTTCCCCGCCGTCCTCGACCACGCCTCGACGTCGTCTCCTACATTAACCGCCAGCCACCGCCAGTCAATGACGCCAGATCTGCCTGTCGAAATACTCATTGACATCATGGCGCACGTCGGTGACTGGGAGCTCACAATGGCTGTCGGAATTCCGACCTCATTACCCCAGCCGTCCGATTGGACTCGCGCTACGCTAACCGACCGCGCAGTCCTGATGGGTCATTTGCCACTAATCCGCAACGCGAACCCCTCCGCAGAAAACCCCCTCACAAAAATTGGCGCTACGCTCGCAATCCGCTTTGGCTACGTGAACGTCCTGGAGTACTTCCTTTCGCAACACCACAAAATGTTCCTTGAGGTATTTGATGACGACCTCATCCCCATTAAAGCTTCCCGGCACGGTCGACTAAATATCCTTTCCTGGTGGAAACATGGTTTCGAGCAGCACCCTGATCGCATCCCACCTCCGGGACGCGGGTCCGTCGCCGAGGCTGTTGATCGCGCCTCACGGAATGGACAGGTAGAATCCTTGGATTGGTGGTTGAACTGCGGGCACACATTCGAGTACACCGAAGCTGCGCTCGAATACGCCAGCGCCAAGAATCAGATCCCAGTTCTGGACTGGTGGAAGCGGCAGCACGAGGTGCGCGGGTTGCCCCTGAAAATTGGGCGTGTGATGGATATGGCTAGCACGGCCGGGAACGTGGACGTTCTTGAGTGGTGGGCACGCTCACAGCTCGAGCCCAAGTACGATAAACATGCATTGCAACATGCGAGTTGTCACGGCAAGGTTGAGGTACTCCAGTGGTGGTTGGGCAGCGGGCTGGCCCTCGTTTTCGACCAGGAAGCACTTACGGGCGCCACACGGCATAATAGACCCGAGGTACTTGAGTGGTGGGACAAGTCAGGGCTGGCAATCCAATACCGTATGTGTGATATAGAAGAAGCCCTAGAGGAGTCTATCATCCCAGGGGACGCGGCTCGCGAATGGTGGAAAAAGAAGGGGGTTGACTTCAACGCAAATGACAAGGAGTGGATGAAATTACAGTCATTGAATTGATGCATTTCCTTTCTTATGTGCTTTCGGGTTTCTCTATCCTTCATTTGTTTCTGCACAACCTTTCCTTCGCCCTCAATTCATGCCTGTTGTACAAAGTATATTCATCATTTCCATTTACACTTTACTACCTAGTATAGTTCTGAACACGCACTGTATACAACTGCATAAACTCAACGGAAGCCCATCACAGCATCGAACACACATATATCATATTATACTGCTCTGTAAAGATATGTAGTACATGCTAGTACATGACTTAATAAAATGTATTTGGTGACAACGTGACGGCGGCGGGAAACGATGCTCGCTAAGGCAATGTATCTAGACAGCCTTCTTCTTGGTCGGTCGGTCTTCAACGTTATCGTCGTCCGGTTGAGTACGTTTCGTTCTAGTCGTGCTTGGATTAGACGTCTGCTTCTTTTTGTCATGATCAGCTTCCTCGTCGTCACTTGCAAAAGGATCCTCATTCTTCTTCTTGAGCATCGGCCTGCCCTTGGGCTTGGCTACTTCTTTTGTAACCTTTTCCGGCGCCGCATTAGCTTCTGCAGAAGTATCTTCGTCTTCATCACCCCCGAAAGGATCGTCGTTTGCCTTCTTTTTGAGTGGAGCTTTCGCTGCTGGCTTTTTGACTTGATCAGAATCTTGAATTTCCGTTATGTCGGCTGTTGCCTGAGGTTTATTTGTTGCCAATTCAGCAAAATAGGCTTCTTTCAACTCCTGACTTCAGTGTTAGGGGAAGTACAAACTAGCTCTTGACGACCTAACCTTGGCTTCTTGGTCCGATAAAATGGCGGTGTTTTTCCAAACCTAAATAACAAGTCAGTGCTTAATTTCCCCATCATGTGAGATTCACTGTCACCTACAGTCGACGGGATTCCACTTGAATGTTTGCTGTCAATCCCTAGCGCATTCGTAAGAAGGTGAACATTGTGTAGAAACGAATGTCTGTCAACCTATGGCCGTGTAAAGATCCGATTTTACACCACTTAGTGAGACACCATGACTACGAAGAAGGACCTTCATGACCTATTTAAAGTAACAATCAATTGCTTCAATTAATCGACAGGAATATTTATACCTCAGTAACTTTGGCCTTGTCATAAACATCGGGTATATAGACACATATTAGGTGTTGTCCCCGCGAGCTCTCATCCGCAGAGGAGGTTGAAACTTTGGCCAAATATGCGTCAGTGGTACTGAGAGGTCCTGATACTAATGATGCTATGATCAAAGAACGTTCGATTAATTCGAAGTTTGTTCACTGTTCATCGTGACTAACTTGCTATGCTAGACCAAATCATGTCCACTTTGTCCGCGGGAGCAAAAATTAGCCTACGGGAGGAACCACAAGAGTGAGAAGAGAGTATCGAAGAGTTTCGCAGAGGAACTATTCACCATTTCCCGTTCACGTAGCCATGCTTGATAGATACTTGCTTGAGCTTTTCTGTTGCGTCCGCCTGCACCTGGTTCAACGTAAATGAGTTACGCGGCTCTGTTGTATTCAATAGTACCCATACCTCTTCGCGTACTTCTTTCTTACTCTTGGCTCCAGTTTTCTTACTTGAGCGAACAGGGATAGAAGGGTCGTTCTACAAAAGTAAGACACTACAGATTACCAGAGTAATAGCACATATATCTACCTTTATGTCTTCAACTTTCTCAGTTACTTCTTTCACTAAATCAACACATTAATTGTGCATCAAGTCATTAACTGCCGTATACCGTAGTTTGTGAAGAGGCTTACACAAATTCGAAGCCTCTTCCTCGGCTTCCTCAATTCCTGAACGCTCCTTCGGAGACGGTGCAGAACCATGAACCCAGATCCACTAAGATTTGGGAGTCATTGGGTCTCGAGTTTCGGTCGTATAAGTAAGCATAAGTATTCTTACAGGCTTCGTTCCATCATTTTGAACCATAGACGGCTTATACTATAAGAGCATGGCAGAGGCATAAGTATCCAATGATTCAAGCACGGTCTACGCGTACCTTCGCCAAGTAATCCTGTAGTGATAGGTCCGAAGAGCTGGCTGACCATGAGTATTTATAGGACTCCGGAAGTATATCATCGTTCCGAGGTGGCATTGTGAGCGAGAGGAAAATGAAAGTACAAACTCTGTGTTCTATGAAATAGGAAGACAACTTAGACAGGTCGAGAAGACGCGTGGCGCGTTTCGCTTATAGTAGTTGGATTTGATGCATGTTGTTTGAGCTTGTTGACGCGTCACCCATCACCTTTGCTCACAATGTCTGTTTTGGGAAATTTATTCCTTCTTCGGATTTCAACTAAAATGTTACCAGCGCGATTGATTTACTGTATATACATATGCTCACAGCTCTCCGTTCAGTCTTCTGCAGCTAACTCAACTCCTAGCTTAAAGACAGGGACTACGACGCTATGAGTAGCAGATGCGGAAGTTGTTATAGGTACATACGAGCGAATGCTAAACTAATGGAGAGCATTGGGAGAGCACATCACTTTCAATAGCAAAGATCTTTTGATAGCGGTCAGTGGTTTCAGACTGTAGACGTACGTAGCGTAGACGTACCATTGATCAGTCGATGGGCGTTCAACCGCCGGTCACCGGTCGATTCGACGCGGTCAACGTCAACGGGAAACGTCAACACCTGTGCGATGACGCCTATAGTAGAGTATCCTGATTAAAACCCAACCAACAATCTCGCATCAGATAATCAACAGATAATTACTCGTCCTAGAATGATGAGTCGGCATATGAATACTATGAACCACAGACAAAAATTCTTTTGAAAAGACGAGTCAAAGAGTTTCCCATGTTCATAAACCCAAGATTTTCTGACAATGCATGGGTGTCAACCCGCGCACACCTATAAACCATCCCACACCCTCTTCGGTCGAGTCATCTTGACTCAACGAGTCACCTCTATGATTAGCACGGTATCCGAGATGTGCTTATCACTTTACAACTACAGCAACATCATTTTCAGATATTTTCAGAGTTTCAGCCAAAAATTTGGCGCTCAAAAGGTCATAACATAGAATAAAGCCGTGCAGCTTCGCGTGGTAGTGGTGGTTCGCCATCAAATTGCACTGCCTGCCACTATCTTTCGTAGCACAGCATTCATATTAGTACCTTGCAAATCCTAAGTTGAATCCTAGATTCTGCCCTGGGTATGACCGAACCAAGCTTGTAGCGACTCCTTGATTACTTTAGTACTAAATTTGCGTATCTGCGTGCCGCCATGCGACCGCACCAGTCAATCACTTTCCTTCAGCTATTTTATCTGCGGTTTCAGCTTTCAAGTCATTGACCGTACCTGTACATTGACTGGTCCTCGTCCATGACTAATTCTCGACCTCCGAAGCATTTTGAGGACATCGTGAGAGGTACTAACCCACGAAGGTAAACAACGAGGCCCTTCAAATTGACTACTTCTATCCCTTCTATCCAAATTAACGCGAAGTACTAGAAGTACAAGTCAGAGAAGGCCAGGCTCCTTGTGTTTCAGCTCTCCACGAAGAGCGACAGCTACGTCTGAATAGAAATTAAGACAGCGTTTATGATCACACTAACATGGAAAGTAAGAAATTAAGTAGAATAACTGTGATTTGTGTTATTTGAATTCCCCTTTAAAATATGTCTGCAAGCAAAGTCTGATGCTCACCTGAACTAAAAGTACAGCGTCGAGTGCACGGGGACGCATCTTAGAATATACAACAAGCCAGAGGTGTGTAACACTGGTGGCACCTCAACTAGGCGCTCCCTGGTCGGGGAGGCGCTCGATGGCGTAGCGCCTTTTTACGATGTACATCAATGGAACGCCAGGCACTTGACGAATACGCCTGCGCAACTCCCGATCACAAGTCGCGACTATATAGCACTTATGCGCTGTGACACGTTGTACTAGACAATCATCGGCATAGGTGCCTGTATGAGAGCACCGCAGGCGTTCAAACCTCGGATCCCGCGCAACACTAGACAACAGATCAGAAGCTGTTTTTAGGCCGCGTATCTTCTCAGACGTCCCGCATAGGATGACTTACCGAAGTGCAACACGGTAGCGGTGTCCCAGTTTTTCCAACTCTGCCATCACGCAATCGGTCACGCAAGGAATACCTACACCAAGAGGGGATATGCTTATTCAGTGGAAGTATTGTAAGAACAAGGACAACCGCTCACATTTAGCATATAGGCAGTCCATCATTCCGCTGATTAGCTCCAGTTTGTTTTGAAGACTGAAGTTAATGAAGTTGGTATCGATAAGCACACGATAAGGCGGTACGAGAGCCGTATTGTGCGCAAGAAACAGAGATGATGCGACTTGTGGGCTACGGAAGTATCAGTATTTTGACTAGACGACGTAGATGTCGGATGGACTAACACTCGTCGGACCGCCTTGGCCTTTTCCTCCTCCTCTTTCTTCTTCTGTTTCAGTTGATTTTCTTTCCTACCCTGGAGCTTAGAAGAACTGGTTGGTATCCAAATGTAAATACATACAGTCGGATGTCATTCGGGTTTAACATTCGCTTGACGGCTGCAAACTTTCTTGTCTTCTTTGCCTTAGCCTGAGAGACACATTTCTCGGTCAGTGGTTATGAAACTCTTGACAAAAGATAAGAAGGACCATTTGAGAGAGGGTAGGAAGATGAGATAGAGAAAGGCTGGAAAATTAGCACCGCCACGATGCAGCGTGGTGTCCATTGCTGACATAATTGCCGCCTGACAAGGAACTGAAGTGAATCTTTTTAGATACGCTCGGGCAACGCTCGGGTCCCTCTTTCTTTCTTCCTGGAGAAGCGTCAACGATAACGTAGCCTTGACGTAGCCTTATTCAATACCTTACATACGTTCCCCATTGTTTCGAAAACTTGAGGCTGTGGGTGATATCGAACTTGTATCTCACACAAATCTCACAGGCCTGGACTCGGATAATTCCTTGCATCCACCTCTTATCCGCAAATGACATTGGTTTTTGCACCAACCCCAAGTTATAAAAAAAGTGGTTTCTGTGCTAACAAGCGTCTGTCGACTTTACATACATAGAATGTCAATCCAATCATACTTATCTGCGTTCTGTAGAATTCAGCTCATGGCCTCAATTGAACGCAATCTGCTTTTTGACAAATTGCATAGTACCTGGACCGTCAAGCCAGATGAATTTAGTCTGATAATAACTAACTGTGAAGCAAGCGATGTGCTCGGCCTTTTGGAGTGCATCATCCCGTACTAATAGAAATACAGTAACTAAAAGTAATAGTCTCTGGAAGACGGTTCAAGGCCACGAGGCGAAGGTAATGATGTAGCTTTGATATCACTACATAGTTTCCTTGTCGGCGAAGCTGTTGACCGACCTCTCCGTATCCTCATATACCTTCATACCGTAGAGACCGGAGTGATAGAAACAGCGTAAACATCGCTTGGGCAGTGGTGGAAAAGTAGAGGCGATCCAGGTTTGCTAGAACAGCTGACTGCAAGCACAGCAGCTAAATACATTCTCCTTCGGGAACATCTCTCTGTGAAAAGAGCTGCGGGGGTGGGCGCCGGGCAAGGCATAAACCCAGCTTCTATGACATTCAAGATAATATTGAACGTCGCACTGTACTCTGGTACGATTGGTAGTTCTAGTCATGGGTCACGGCGACAGTAAGTGCCAATCACAGTTAGACCAAAGAAATACGATTTCAACGCACACCAAAAATATCCATTGGCTGAGTGTCGCTTTGAAACATCGGTCAGCTAAACGTTAACTCTGCTCTGGGGGGCATGTGGCAGTGGTGCGCACCAAATCAAGGCAATGGAAGTGCTACCACTAGTTTCTCACAACTGTTGTATCCGGACATTAGAAAATCAGTGGATTGCAATATTCCGTCATGAATTACTCGGATGAATGCCGGCGCTGTTAGGACGACTCGGAATGATTTACCTCTATAATAATGTGCAAGTGCAAAAAATAAGATAGACATGGGACATTCTAGTTAACTACACCGAGAGTTTATGTACATAGTGGCTTTTCAACCCGTAGAAGTAAAGGTGCCTTTTCACTGTCTTGTAACTGCTTCGTGACTGACGTATAGTACTTGTATAGACATCATGTATAGTACTCGACCTTATTTTAATGACCACGCGAGTCTGTTAGTTGCTGTGGACAGCTGGTAAGCTGTTTCAATGCATGGCCTCTAAGCTTGTCACTTATAATGCACCATAATGATATTTTAGAGCCGTTTTAGTACTGGTATTTGGAGGAGGCGACATGTCTTGGCTAAAGAACAACACAGGGTTTTTTAACCATAAATAGAAAGCTAATCCGACGGAATCCTAAGATGTGATCTTCACAGCCCGAAATCTGAGATTACCTGCCACCGGATCTGTAACAGTCTTCTGACGACTTTGCAACACTTGATCATAACTCTTTTTCGTATATATACTCCAAGCTGTGGCTGCCATGGCTCGCCATTCCCATCCTCTCAGCGGATTCTCTAGTCGCTGTCTATATCTTATCTTCTTAATATTCTGTTTATTTTCAAAATGACTTTCATCTCTGGCGAAATCAAGTCCCGTCGCTCCGCATCTATCTCTACAGCAAGAGCTCTCCCGCTGAAGACCGACGAACCTATCTCTCCTATTCGCACTACAGCACGGTCTAAACTACTAGGTCGCAAGCCTCAGTCCACCTCACTGGTTGACGAATTTATTCAATCTTTCCGAGAGTTAGAAAGCTACAAGTGGGTATCCTTCACCAATGCAGAATAATGTACTGACCAAGAAATAGACATGGTAAACCCGTCTTGGTTGATGGCCAGACTATCTCGGTTGCTGCAGTCACTGCAGCGGCAAGATACGGCGCGTCTGTTACTCTGGATGAATCCCCGACTTTGAAGAACAAAATAGCTAAGAGCCGCAAAGCTATGGCCGATAAGGTCGATGCTGGGCTGAGCGTCTACGGCGTATCAACAGGCTTCGGAGGGAGTGCCGATACACGTACTGACCAGCCAATCCTTCTCGGGAACGCCCTGCTGCAGCACCAGCAAAGCGGTGTACTCCCCTCATCTACAAAGCCCGTGGAGGTTTTGCCACTGCAAGATCCCTTGGCTTCTACGAGCATGCCAGAGGCATGGGTTCGAGGCGCTATCCTTATTCGCATGAACTCCTTGATCAGGGGTCACTCTGGTGTTCGATATGAATTAATTGAGAAGATGAATGAACTGCTCCGCGCCAACATTACGCCTCTTGTTCCCCTTCGTGGTACCATCTCAGCATCAGGCGGTGTGTACCGACGTTTGTGACTCTAGTTTTGGTTCCCCCAACTGATTTTTTCTCTTCGTAGACTTGTCTCCTCTATCTTACATCGCTGGTGCACTCAGCGGCAACCCCTCAATACGGGTATTTGATGGCCCCGTTTCCTTTGCCGGTCGCGAAATCGTTTCATCTGTCAAGGCTCTTGAAGCGCATGGGATTGCGCCGATTCCTCTGGTGTCCAAAGAGCATCTTGGAATTCTCAACGGCACTGCATTTTCTACAGCCGTTGGCTCGCTTGCCTTAAACGAAGCCGTTCACCTGACACTACTTTCCCAAGTTCTCACTGCAATGGGTACTGAAGCCCTGGCCGGAACCCGCGCTTCCTTTGATCCCTTCATCCATAACGTCGCTCGACCTCACCCTGGTCAGGTATGTCACGATTTCGGTTGTTGTTCAACTAAGTTAAATTTCTCTATTTCCAGATCGAAACCGCTAAAAATATATTTAGCTTATTGGAAGGAAGCACGTTTGCCCAAGTTTATGATAGGGAAGTAAAGATTGAAGAGGACGAAGGGACTTTGCGTCAAGATCGCTATCCCTTGCGCACAGCTCCCCAATTCATCGGGCCTCAAGTTGAAGACCTCATCCAGTCACTCAAAACAATTACGATTGAGTGCAATTCGAGTAAGTATTCTGAGTAAAAGATTGGTGCTCCTCCCTGACCTGTTGTTTGCAGCTACCGATAATCCTCTGGTGGATCCCGAGACAGGGAATATACACAACGGAGGTAACTTCCAGGCCATGGCCGTGACCAACGCCATGGAGAAGACACGTCTCAGCTTGCATCACCTCGGGAAGATCATGTTTGCGCAGTGCGCCGAACTCATCAATCCTACCATGAACCGGGGCTTGCCCCCTTCCCTTGCCGCAACGGACCCATCTCTTAACTATCATGCCAAAGGCATTGACATTGCATCTGCTGCATATGTTTCAGAGCTTGGTTTCCTTGCAAATCCCGTGTCCACGCACATCCAGTCCGCCGAAATGCACAACCAAGCGGTCAAGTAAGTCGTTGCTGTCTGTAGTTGATAGATAGAGCACTTTCTAATGTCAATTATAGCTCCCTGGCACTTATTTCTGCACGAGCGACTATTACCTCTCTAGAGGTCCTTTCCATCTTGATGGCATCTTACCTCTATGCTATTTGCCAAGGTAAGATGACACTCTTCGAAATTATGTTCTGGCACTGACATTTTAAATGTTATAGCTTTGGACCTAAGGGCTCTTCAATTTGAGTTCCATGCAAACCTCACGAAGATCGTCGCTGAGGAGTTCAAGTCGACATTCGGCGATGTTGTTCCTGACAACATTTCGCAGTCGCTGATCTTGAACGTCGCTCGCGCAGTGCATGAATCATTTGATAGCACCAGCACCATGGATGCCTGCCCTCGCATGCAAAAAGCTGCGGCGTCAAGCACCATTCCCCTTGTCGACTTCTTCACTAGCCCGTCCTTCACCGAACCTACTTTGGTCGGTACTGCACTTACCCTGATACCCAAATTCCGAGAGCAAGTATCCGAAAAGTTGTACAACCTCCTTGATGGGCTCCGCCGCGATTATCTATCGGGCGCCAGGGGACCTGCACCTGCAAGCTCTTACCTGAACAGGACCCGATCTGTTTACGAGTATGTACGTATCACTCTTGGCATTCGTATGCACGGCTCGGAAAACTACAAACGGTTTGAGAACGGTGTCGGCGTCGAAGATGAGACTGTTGGGCAGTATGTGTCTCGTATCCATGAGGTAAATTATTCGCATTCTCCCGCAATGTATCTCACTTGCTCATCATATCTTTTTAATATAGGCTATTCGCGATGGCAAGCTGCAGGCAGTCATCGTTGACTTGTTCTCTTCAATATAACTTTTCTCTCCACAATCCATTACGTTTCCTTATCGCATATCCGTTATTCTATGATAGTATCCCAGTGAAATGTGTGCATGCTTTGAAGTCGTATTATTATATTGGAGATTTATCAGTACTTATTAATGGACTGTAATACTACGCTGTCATATGCTACCTACCAATGTCTCTCGCCAGAGTACCTACCTCAAAATAATATTAATATGATTTGTATCTTATGTGTTGTAATCCAATACGACATGTGTCGTCATCATTCACCTTTCGTAGTTATAAGTAGATAGGAACAAGGTAACTTGTGTGACTTTTCACTTTACTGTAATGATAGCTGAGGAATGCGTTGCCGCAAGGTGCTGCAATATTCTCACCAACATAAGCGATGAGTGACTTACAGATTTGATGTATGTAGATAGATGTATTGACATTGAAAATTTCTTTTGACTTCTATCTGTTTCTCTGAATTACCATGATCCTCCCAACAAACGATGGGATCCTGATTATTGGAGCAGGTTGTTTTGGGGCCTCTGCGGCGTATCATCTCCTACAAAGAGGCTACACGGATGTCACTCTTATCGATAGGTCGCCTGTCCTTCCGGCGCCAGATGCTGCGAGCAACGACATTAATCGCAGTACGTATGAACATGATTAATCTCCTTGATTGTCTTTTTTCCGACGAGTCAAAATGTACCTCGAGATTTCAGATGTTTCTGTTTGGTTTCTGTTTAAGCTTACATATCTTCATAGTTGTGAGAACTTCATACGCAGATAAATTTTACGCAGAGCTAGCACGAGAAGCAATAGCAGCATGGAAGGATAAAAAATGGGGTGATACCTATCACGAGTATGTCTTGAGATCCGGTGCCACTCTTGCAGTTCCTCACAGGCGGCCGTCTCTTCTGGAATTTTTTTCAAGGTCCGGGGTGCTGGTTTTGGGGTCATCAGCGCACGAAAGATCGTATACAGATGAGGCGTATGTGAATGATGTGGCACTGGGAGCCTCTGTCAGGGAATTAGCTGATGAGAGCGCCATACGCTCTGCGTTTCCCGCCCATGTGCGCACTGGGCGATTCGACGGACACACCGGCTACTTGAACTACGATGGCGGCTGGGCGAATGCAGGGCAAGGCCTAAAGATCATGCTGGACGAGGTAAAGGCGCTAAAAGGTAAAATAATGCCTGGTAAAAATGTCGTCAATATTGTTCGCGGTCCAGACGGCAGATCCACAGGCGTCCGTTGTGACGATAACACCGTAATCGAAGGTTCACAGATTATTATTGCCACTGGTTCCTGGACTCCATATGCATTCCATGAACAGCTAGATTTAGGGAGTATATGTCTCGCCACCGGGTAAGTGCCATAAAGTGTAAAGCAACGAAAGGAGACCGGTTCTGACCTTAAAAATAGACAATGCATTGCAACCATACAGCTTACTCCAGAAGAAAGTGACGTATATAGAAGATGTCCAGTGGTCGTTGATTTCGCTTCAGGATTCTATGTTTTTCCAGTATGTATGCAAACCAATAAGTGGCTGTGGGCAGGCGTCTGATACTTCCCATTCAGCCTAACGAAGATAATATTGTGAAAATTGCGCTCCATGCTGCTGGGTTTACCCATTTCGTTGAAGGAAATTCAACAATTTCCACTCCACGCACCGTTACCACAGACTCTGCAAAAGGATTACACATACCAAGATCCGCTCTCGAGAAACTCCGAAAGATGTTAAAAGAGGTGTATCCGGATCTTGCTGAGAAGGACTTTCTTGGAACGAGATTGTGCTGGTATGTAAAAGCAACCTCATGAAAAGTCTTGGATTCCGCGAAATCTTAAACAACCCATTGATTTTTCAGGTACAATGATTCTCCAGATGGTGATTGGGTCATCAGTCGTTATCCCGGGGATGAATGCCTTATCCTGGCGACAGCGGGAAGCGGACACGCATATAAGGCATCTTCACCATTTAATTCGATTCACTATCGTACTAACAACGAAGACCATTTAGTTCCTTCCAGTAATTGGTGGTTTGATTGCAGGCCTTTATGAAGATAAACTCAACACCGAGTTGATGAACAAATTCAGGATCGACCGCAGGATAACCCAAGTAGATGCCTCCCGTTCTGGTCATATTGAAGTGCTCGATTTAAACACACTGAACACCTCTGAAGACTTGCAGCATCATGTTGTCGCCTAAAGGAGACAGGGAAATCGCCTGGACCACAATAAATTAATGAAAACACATCTCTAAAATATTCATGAGTGCGAATGAATGCTTTACTCTATATTTCTGCTACAATATAAGATACATGGTTTCAACAACCTTTTTCATTAGATCCTGATTAGAGATGCGTGTTGGATCACAGATGCTATGACCAAATTTTCAAAACACATTTGACTTGGTTTATGCGCGGTGACCGACGAATTCCCGCCACGAACGAACTTCCGAAGGGATGCGACCTTCAGTGTACGATCGAAGACCGCCTTGGGGAATCTTCTTCGCTAAACTCTCGACAAAGAGTTGCGCGGTTCGGGGGTTATTCAATAGCGGCAGACCGAAGTCAACAGCATTTCTAAAAATAGTAGGCGCTTAGCTAGGTGGCAAAGCGAAAACGCCGCGACAACTTACCTGCGAGCAACATAGTCCTCATCAACGAAATCAACGCCGCGGGACTTGGCCAGGTTGATAACACATTGGATCTCATACTCATCGAAGACTTCGCGCAACTTGCGTTTGTCTGCTTTAGGGAACATGATACGCTTGGCGGTTACGTATGGAATATCGTTCAAAAACTCTTCGACAACAGGCGACGAGCAGTAGAGCTTGAAGCCTAGTTCGATAAGTTGCTTCGAGATCGAAACCATTTCAGGCTTAGAGATATTGCCTCCTATGAGGACGCCTGAACCTGCCCGGGGAACCTTGAATCCAGTAGTGCTGAGGAGAGATGCCCAGTAAGCCTCATGAATATCCTTGCCGAAACTGGCAACTTCGCCAGTGCTAGCCATTTCTGATATGACGATTTAGACGTGCAAACAAAATAGACAGAGAAGCACGACTCACCGACGCCGAGGAAAGGATCGGCACCTGCCAAACGGGTCCAAGAGAACTGCGCAACTTTGACAGACGTATACTCTCGGGGTTCCTTCATGATATCAACAGGTTCTGGTACCTCGTGGTTGACAATTGCGGCAGTGGCAGTGTCAATAAAATTGTGGCCCAACACTTTCGAAACGAAGGGGAATGAACGCGAGGCCCGGAGATTACATTCAATAACCTTGAGCGCGCCGTCTTCTCCAGGATTGATAGGAGGTTGCCGAATGATCTGCATGTTGAACGGACCAGAAATTTCGAATGCTGCGGCAACCTTCTCAGCGATTGTCTTGAGACGAGTCATATCTCCTTCCGTTAATGTGTACGGCGGAAGGACCAGAGTGGCATCGCCGGAATGGACACCAGCGTTCTCAACGTGTTCAGAAACGGCATGGACAACCAACTTGCCATTGTGCGCAACAGCGTCAATGTCAATTTCCTGAGCGCCGTCGATGAACTTCGTGATAACGACGGGATGTAAGGGTGAAACATTGGCCGCAGCGGATAGGTTGTATTCAAGATCCGACTCCTTATAAACGACGTTCATGGCGGCTCCCGAAAGGACATAAGATGGGCGAATGAGAACGGGGTATCTGCAAATTAGATGAGACAAAAATAAGCAAGGATGAACAGGTCATGACTAACCCAACTTTGTTAGCGAACTCTTTCGCTGCATCCAATGAAGTAGCTTCAGTCCATTCTGGCTGGTCAACACCAATCTTATCCAAGACAGAGGAGAATTTGTGGCGATCTTCCGCCGTGTCAATTTGTTTAGGATCAGTACCCAGAACGTTGACATGATTGTTCTTGAGACGAAGAGCGATGTTTTGAGGCAATTGTCCTAGGTGAAAATATGAGGTTACAGTAATGTAAGCAAACAAATAACGCCTTACCTCCTACACTGACGATGACACCTTGAGACTGTTCTAATTCGTAAATATCCATAACTCTTTCAAAGCTAAGCTCTTCAAAGTAGAGCCTGTCAGCTTCGTCGAAGTCAGTCGAAACGGTTTCGGGATTATAGTTAATCATGATCGTCCTCTTGCCCATGTCGCGAAGCTTCCTGGCACATGTAACCGCACACCAATCAAACTCAACGCTACTACCAATACGGTAAACGCCACTTCCAAGAACCATGGTTCCATGCTCGTCGAACTTAACGTCGTGTTCCGATGCATTATAGGTTGTGTAGAGATAGTTTGTATGGGCAGGATACTCGGCGGCAAGAGTGTCGATCCGCTTAACAAAAGGAGTGATCCCAAAGCTCTTTCGGTGAGCGCGAACAACGTCTTCGGTAGAATTGACTACATCGGCGATTTGGCTATCGGCAAAGCCCATCCGCTTAGCGCGTTGCATGAGGTCGTGATCAATGTTTTCGATGGACCCTGCAGCAGCAATCGCATGTCGCGTTTGAACTATGTTGTCAATTTTGTAGAGGTACCACTGCACATGTGAAATCATATATTAGAAGCAAGTAGGATTCTACATTATAGGTAACATACCTTGTCGATCTTAGTTAAGTCGTGGATTTGATCAACAGTGTAGTTCTTCTTGTACATGGCATATGCAATAGCGAATAACCTCATGTCCGTAGGGTGGGTGAGCTGGTAGTCGAGATCGGCAGGCTCGATGACAACCTCGAATCCCTTCCAACGGGGATCGACTTGACGAATTGCTTTCTGCAGACTCTCCTCAAAAGTACGCCCAATAGCCATAACTTCACCGACAGACTTCATTGAAGAACCGACTTGCCTATTGACTTGGGACGAGAACTTGGCAAGATCCCATTTAGGAATCTTCGTCACGATATAGTCGAGTGAAGGTTCAAAGCACGCAGTTGTCGTCTTTGTGACAGCATTAGGGAGTTCTGGGAGAGTGTAACCAAGAGCAATTTTAGCAGCAGTGTAGGCCAGGGGATATCCAGTCGCCTTCGAAGCAAGAGCACTAGAAGGATATTGAGTGTATGAAATTGATGGTAACTAAATTACCGACCTTGAACGAGACAGCCTAAACAAACTTAGGTCAATAACCGAATAACAAAAATGAAATAAGACACAATAACAACTTACCGAGCATTTACTTCGATGACACAGTACTCGCGAGATGTCGGGCTAAGAGCATACTGAATGTTACATTCACCAACAACACCAAGGTGGCGGATAGTTTTCAGTGCTGCGCTTCGGAGCATATGATATTCATCGTCTGGTAAAGTTTGGGAAGGTGCAACAACGATAGAATCACCGGTGTGTGTACCGAGAGGATCGAAGTTCTCCATGTTGCAGCAAATAATTGTGTTCTGGAGGATCCCGAGTAAGTATTGCGGTTTTGTCAACTATCCGTAACTTACATCTGCGGCATCGCGGACAACCTCGTACTCAAGTTCCTTCCATCCTTTCATACTACGCTCAATAAGCACTTGAGGACTCAAGCTCAAGCTTTTCGCTGAAAGGTCACGAAGTTCGTCAGGGTTATTAGCAAAGCCAGATCCAAGTCCACCAAGAGTAAATGCCGATCGAAGAATGACGGGGTAACCAATAACTGCAGCAGCTTCCAAAGCAGCACTGACCGATGATACAGCAGTAGACTGAGCCACAGGGATATCAATTTCTACAAATTGCATAAGAAATTGTTGTGAACCTTGCGTGGGATAACGCACCTTTCAGCGCTTGTACAAAGAGGTCGCGATCTTCCGAAACTTCAAGGGTTCTAATTGGCGTTCCAAGTACCTTGACGCCAAGGCGCTCAAGTACACCCATACGGTCCAGCTCGATTCCAACGTTGAGAGCACTTTGACCGCCAAATGTAAGAAGGATACCATCCGGACGCTCCTTCTCTAAGACGTAGGCGACATAATCCGCGGTAATAGGAAGGAAGTAGACTTCAGAGGCCAGTTGATGTGATGTTTGCCACGTTGCGATATTGGGGTTGATAAGGATGGCCTCCACTCCCTCTTCACTAAGGGCTTTGAGGGCTTGTGAACCAGAATAATCGAATTCACCGGCTTGACCAATACTCAAACCTCCACTACCAACGACAAGAACGCGTTTGACATCAGGGCGGGGAATTTTAGGAAGAACTTTAGCGGATATGCGTCTGGCTATCTCAGAAGGAGAGTTGAGGACGTGCTCTCCATCCTTAGGCGCGTATGAGCCGACCGCGGGCGCGGCGACGGCGCGCGCCGGCAGGGTCTGTTTGAAAGCTAAGGCGGCAGCTCGAGTGGTATGGAAAAGTCGGCTTCCTGGTCGCAAGAGCCTCCCGCCTCCTAGAGGCTGGAGTCGGAGCAGACTCATGACTGAGAAGGTTGTGGACGCTGGACAAGAGACACGATGAACAGCAGGCCTGAATTTTTTCCCGCAAAATCCTTACCCCCAACTGGCTTCTAATATTAACCTTTTTCTGACTCCACCAAATCACGTGGTTGGCGTGTCGGAATCATCGGATCTAACGCGTTTGTACATATTGCCCCCAATTTCTGCCCTTGGGGAGCGCTATCGCCCCAGTCTCTTCTTGCACTCGCCCCAAATTGTCCCTTGAATTTCTGTTCAGGATGCCTTTAGTCATGCGCACAGGCTGATCAATAGTGAGCCTCTCTTCAGCATTCGCACAGGTGTGCTCAAAAATCCCACCTGACTGCGTACGAGCGAATTCCGACGTCTCGTTTGGTCATTGATTGAATTCCTTGCGTTCTTGGCCGCAGTAACATCAGGAATGAGTAGTCGAGAACGAACATTGTCGCTGGATAAGACGATTGAATGGTTAGTACCGACCGTGCTTTCCCTCCGTGACAGCGTTTCCGCTGACTTCATTTTACCGGAGACCATGCATACTAGCTGGACTGTGGCTACAGATTTCCGACCATGTAAGGTTACACGATCGGAAAAGCGCCGCTCAGGCTGTGAGCAACAGGGTTGTATAATAACTAATTGAAATTTCTTCCAACTAACGTCACTTCCTTTGGGTGAGGACTTAGTACCTTGTAGAAGCAACGGAGCTATTGAAAATGGCCGCTTTATTTCTATGCTTGGAATCTGCCGTAGACTCAACAAATTCCATCTGCTTTTACACAAAATTTGGCCGGCTTATGTCTTCACGCTGTCAATTCGATTTGAATTACCTTGACTCTGGGAATCAACTTGCTTTTCGTGCCCACCCCGACAGTCATTTGCTTATCATCTACTTATCATGTACCATTCAGGTGTATGTTAATGATGATGCCTTTTACTACTATGATGCAATTTGTGCCCCACCAAATTTTCTTTCTCTTATCTGCTATCGCCTCAATCAGTGAAACTATCGGTTATGGGTCTTTCTGCCGTGAATAGTGCGTGCTTTTGTTCCGAGCCATCCTTGGACAAGTGTACTGATATAAACGCTCCAACAGAGGGACATCATATTTATCCGCGAAGTTACCGAAATTTGTTCCCTCGACCAGTGTTTTACTCGCCCTTTGACGACACATTTCAAATATCTTGATTGTCAATTATAGGATCATGGCAGCTCAATGACTGTTGCTAGCTCTTTTAGTGCCTGGCGCTGCAACCACCTGTGTCTCAACTCAAGGGGCTTTAGTACATATTTCGGAGCAAACACATTCAAGGTGACGAAAAGTCAACCTTTTGTGCCGACAAGTCCATGCTGTTTTTGAGGTGCATGTACGAGAACCGTTGCTCTTATTTTGAGCTGCTAGGTCCGCTAACGTCTCTCATTAAAATAGATCGCGCTTATAATGGGTTTGGCACCCTTACATCACACTCATGAGAGTCGGAGTATGATAATCAGAGGGCAACAAGATTGGGCCATTCAAGATTTACCTTACCTTATCACAAATTTCTACCGAGCATCCGTTTTGGAGGCAAATACTAATTCGAACTTGTTTACGTCAAGAAAGCCTCAGGTACTAAAGTTGTCATTTCATAGTGCTGCTTTATTTACTAGTGAGACCTCATCATCGACAGACCACTGTTTAGCTGGATCAACGTCGCTGAGTCCGTGACTAGCACCAACGTTATGGGATTTAATGATTAATCCATGGCCCAAAGTCTCAGTTCGGTGAACAATCAAAAATCAGACTTCCCAGCTTTAACATACGAACCGTGTAAAAATTCCCCGGTCGTGAATACTAACGATAGAACCCCCGCGTCGAAGGTTAATATCCCCGATGCGTCATATAATCACTTCTAAAATCGCCCTTGGAAATTTTAAAATCTGACCTCCCCTATTAGTGTGTTTCGCACAACTTAAATTTAAAATCAAGAAAGGAGCCCCGGGAAGACATGTCTAGTTCTCAAGGCGCGGTGCCAAAGCTAGTTAAAAACGGCCCATCGTGGAATGCTCTATTGATTCAACCGCCGACACCTCGGGTGAACACTACCGTTCCTCCACTTCGGGGATTTGTCTGGTTTATCTAATCCGAACAAAGCACATCATATCTGGATTTAGGAGGGGGAGACAGGCTTATAGCCGCAGACGAGTATATTGTTGCGGGGACAGCGGCCTACCCTTTTCCGATCCTTGGATATTTCCTCGATGTCTGCGACACAGATGAGCGACGCCGAGCGGGCCATCCCTGACCAGTATCCGGTATCGGTGTCACTCCAAATAGTGCACAGCGGTCATCCCTCGTCAGTATATGCGGTTGATAATATACCTGGCCTCGCAGCTCCGGAAGCACGTCTGAACAACACCAAGCTGTTAGAGAAGCCGTCCAGTCCAAAAGCTCCCCGAAGCGCAACTGCAGTCCCATTATCCATATCTGGAGCGCCTAAAAAACCAGCCAGAAGACGACCTGGTCGTCGAGTACGTTTCACATTATGGTTCAATACATATCGGTGCGTCCGACGCTATACTACTTCAAGAAGGATTTTAATTTCTGTCTAGAAAATTTTTCACTATTGTCATGTCCTTCAACCTCGTTGGCATTGCACTGGCCATTGCCGACATTTGGCACTATCCCCGGAGCTACACGGGAGCATTCGTTTTAGGCAATCTACTAGTCGCCATTTTAATGCGAAATGAGTTGTTTGGACGTTTCCTGTATTTGTTAGTCAACACACTCTTTGCCAAGGTATGTATGAGCCCATCAATTTGTGGCTTATTACGGGCGCTTAATTCATCTTAGTGGACACCGCTCTGGTTCCGCTTGGGTTGCACATCAACATTACAGCACCTTGGGGGCATACATTCTGGATGCGCAACATCTGGTTTTTTGTGGCTCATATTTCGAGTTGCCACTATTCTGATTGATCACAGACAAAATCATGACGCTGTTTTGATTATGGGAGTTCTTACAAATATTGTCGTTGGAGTTTCCATTGCCTCTGCGTTTCCGTGGGTACGAAACACACATCATAAGTGAGTATATTATGAAGTGGTGATTTGTCTCCTTATAAAATCTATAGCGTCTTCGAACGACACCATCGGTTTATGGGTTGGTACGTGCCTTTCCTGAGTTATTCTCGTCAAATATAAATATTGATAATGCATGTCAGGTTAGGCCTAGTTTGCAGTGCGCTTATACTTTCTGATTTGTCCAGATAACCACTTACTGTCTTTAGCATGGGTTTTCGTAATCCTTGGAGATAGTTATGATTTAACGACGCATTCTTGGAATCCTGACGGTTTTCATATCATTCGCCAACAAGACTTTTGGTTTGCATTTGGAATGACCGTTTTGTAGGGTTTTGCCTTATCGTTATTATCCCAGCTAAAAGTCTTGACAGCGTCATCATACCTTGGTTTACAATTCGAGAGGTTAAAGTGGATGTTGAAATTGTATGTATATCTATTCCGTCGTGTGCATGGCAGCATTGCTGACGCCATGTAGCCGTCTCCCAAGGTGGCTATAATTCGCTTTGAACGTGGGATGCAACAGGGCCTACTGGCGAGAATTAGCCGAAGTTCAATCATGGAGTATCATGCCTTTGGAATAATTTCGTATGTGATTTCTGACAATACAATTCGTGTGAATTGCAACTTAAAAAAACTCATTTTAGAGAAGGTGTCAATGCTAAAGAGCATTACCTTATTTGTGGAGTTCAGGGAGACTTCACGCAATCACTGGTAGATAACCCACCCACTCATTTATGGACCCGGCAATTGAAGGTAAGATTCCATTGCGCACTTGTCATATATAAATTCTGGCTGAAGTAACCACAGTTCGCAGGAGTGTCCAATACATCGTATTTATACAAGCGAGGCATCCGAGTTTGTACCGGTACAGGTCTCGGAGCTGCTCTTTCCACGTGTCTGCAGGTACGAGTGGCCGTAGTCGACCGACCATTGTTCAAACTGATAATATATGGCGAACAGAGCCCAGATTGGTGGGTCCCATTCTTCATTATTCATTGATTTTAGACAGGCAAATTGACTGCTTATTCATTTGAACTTCAGGTATCTAATATGGATAGGTTCAGATCAGGAGAAAACATTTGGGCCAACGATCACGAACCTTATATGTAAACACTTAGGTCCCGAACGTGTTACGCTCTGGGACTCCAAAGCCAGAGGTTAGACTTATTACTTTTTAAGTTTAGTTTAATGCTAAACCCACAAATTTAGGTGGTCGACCAGATACCATGGAACTGATTAAACAAGTGTATAAATCATGGAATGCAGAGGTCGTATTTATCACATCTAACTTCCAGGGTAATAGAGAGATGATGGAAGGGTGTAAAGAAGCGGGTATTCCAGCCTTTGTGCGTCTTCCATTTCTTTGCCAATCGGGGCTCCGCTCATATGCAACATAGGGAACACTATGGGACTTCTGACACTTCGAACAACTTACCTGTAGCAAATATCAGCAGCATACTAATCATTCATAATTCGTTGAGAGGAGCATATTTTATCGAGTTTTTATTTCCATTATGGCCAAGCGCGTCTCCGATGCCATGCACCATTAATCAAATTTCTCTGAGGATGACAACGTACTGAACGACTGACGAGAAGGAGACGAATTTCTTGTCGACACTAACGAAGCGGGTGATACGAATACGTTTTGGCGGTACCATTGTAGCTCTGGAAAGTTCTGTAAAGTATGTCAAATGGTTCTGGAAGTAAATTAAATACCTTTGATTGAGCTACGAATATCATCGAGAGCCCTGCCAAAGAGATTGAGTAACCAAGAGCGTAAAGATCAAGTTTAAGGAGTACCTATGGTTACTTTCTTTCGCTCTCGGAGGAATTCCCTGTTGCGCAAACCACCGGCGGGAGAGCTCCTACGAAATGCAGAGTCAGCCTTTATGAGCAAATCAAGGCGAGAAAAATAAACCAAATAAGACAAACCTTCACAGAAGAAACGTCTAACACAGAGAAATGGATAAGAGAGTATTCACAAAGTTCTTCAGCTGGTGTCCACTACGCACCGACGATTCTACATAAAAGCAGAAAATGAGAAGTGGTTTATATTTGAAGTTTGTAAGGGCGTACCGATAATGAAGATGGTCGACAACTTCAGGCATCTGATCGGCGAGGAACATACGATCAGCGTGGACGGAGCTGCCCGCCAAAACAGCGATTTTTTCGGTGGGGACCCATTTCTTAATGTACTGCAGTACTTCCTTTGATACAAATTCCAGAGTATGGGGAGACTCCAGGCATGCCTTCGTCAAACCTGACTGAACAGAGATATGAAGGCTCAACATTCTTGAAGGACACAACCTAGGGTCAACATACTCGCCCGTGTTGCTCTGTGCACCATTCGTCCATGCTATGTAGTCGCGTTAATCATTTTCTTCCCAATATATAATATCTGTTACTAACCCGTCCAGGTCCTTCTTGTCTGTCTTAATCACATACTCAATGCCACTATCCATGATGTCGAGGTTGCCGTTAGTTATTAGCACCTGTACATATTCGGCGCTTAAGCGTCAATTGTATTAGGTGAGGTGAACTGATGAATTATGCTCACAGCAATTTCAATGATCTTGTCTTTCCGAGGATCGAGACCAGTCATTTCACAGTCAATCCAAACCATAGGTCCCGCGTTGAAGTTCAAAGTCTTCGGCATTGTACGCAATGTTCGAGTAGATGATGCAAAGGACGGTCTTATGATAGTATGACTTGGTTGTAGGCGATAACTAAATGCAGATGGGAGCCGTAGAAAACCGCGAGCCCTCAACATACATACGTTGCACCAGCAGGGCAAGAGAGGAACAGAAAATTCGTTGGCAAATGGT
Source organism: Stropharia rugosoannulata (assembly GCA_028532985.1). Lineage (NCBI taxonomy): Eukaryota > Fungi > Basidiomycota > Agaricomycetes > Agaricales > Strophariaceae > Stropharia > Stropharia rugosoannulata. The sequence goes on along the minus strand of JANCIK010000001.1, from coordinate 1,715,353 downwards.
CCAAGGAATGTTGAAGCATTTGGCAAATGAATTAATTGGTCAAGCGGCAGGCCGGGACGGCAGAAAGTTGGTCACGCAACGGACTGACAAGCAGTCACGGCAGCTCGCCACCCCTTGACGCTTCCCAGCTTCCGTCTCCAGGGCTTCCCGTTTGCGGGCGCTTCGTTGCGAACAGAGTCCTGAATTGCTTCCATGTTCGCTTTCCTATGCAACTCTATCGCTTTCCCAATCTCCCGTCGGGGATTAGCTAAAGTCTCTAACCAGAGGCGATTTGCCATTCCACGGTTCACTGTGCTCTCATCGACGGGAAGAAATTACACGACAGATATTCCCGGACAAGCTACGTCAACGTTCGTTATGGTCGAATGTTCTACACCAAGAGACTACATTTGACCCGTGCGGTAAAACAGAGGCCGATACGTTGAGAAACCTCCCAAAAACATTCTCATCGTAAACAAACTGCGCACTCAACCTGTTATAATGGCTATTGACGCGTTCCTTGAGTATGTCTCCGGATGATTTAGATGTATAACCTCCTAAAGGTATGTTTTATTAGACATGTACACGCGCATTATCCGGGAGTGCGCGTTTTTCACGAAGATAGAGAAGATATTCCTCATGGAGCGGAAATCTGGCGACCAAGTACGTCACTTTCTTCACTTGTTCTCAGGCATATCTGAACGATTGCCTAGCTAGCACCGAAAAAATAGATCTAGTTGTTACACTGGGAGGGGACGGAACAATTTTACATGCGTCATCGTTGTTTAGCGCTGGTGCAGTTCCGCCTGTTCTCAGCTTCTCAATGGGCACTCTTGGATTTCTTTTACCCTTTCGTATGTATCCATTCTACGACACTAACCCATTCACTAACTTATGTGCCAGATATTGATGATTTTAGCAAAGCACTTGAAAGCGTCTTCACAGGCAAGGCTACAATTCTTAACCGTATGCGGTTAGCATGCACATTCTATAATAAAGAACTAGAGAAAAAGACAAAGGACGGTGACGGTATGGGGGTTCATCTCTCAAGTTGTATATCAGAGCTTGACTTACAATTTATGCAGACTGGCAAGTTATGAATGAGATTGCTTTACACCGTGGATCAAGTCCCCATCTCAATACAATTGACATCTTCGTCGACGGGCAACACCTCACCGAAGCAGTTGTACGTACACTCCCTTCTTCTCCGTATTCATATATACTAAACTTTTGTCAGTCTGATGGTTTAATAGTCTCTACACCTACTGGCTCCACTGCGTATTCCTTGTCGGCCGGCGGCCCAATTGTCCATCCCTCCCTCAGCGCCCTCGTGCTTACGCCGATTTGTCCACGGAGCTTGTCTTTCAGACCTCTCGTATTCCCTTCATCGTCGATTGTCACTCTCAGAGTATAGCCACCATCATCATTTTGGTCGTACAGTCTACTGATCTTAGTATTTTCATTCAGATAGGCGATAGAAGTCGCGCCCCCGCGGGGATCTCAATGGATGGGCGCTCATCACATGTGCTGCACCCCGGCGAATCTGTAGTCATCCAGGCTTCGCCTTTCCCAGTACCATGTATTAACAGGTCTTCCATTATTACGACCTCTGATGTCGAGCAGATGAGACATAGTGAAGGAGCTGGCCCAGGCAAGGAAGACGATTGGGTCCGCGACATTAACAATCTCCTTCAGTACAACGCCACTTTCAGGAGCAAGGCCCTTCTTCGGCATTCACGAACGTAAAAATCATAAATAATCAATGTACAAGCTTTTGGCATGGACCTCATCGTAAATCTATCGCGACGCATTTGAAGCCTGAAATACGATTTTGAGCGTAAGGTAGTCAACATATGTAAAATAATCCCGTCTAGCCACCACTAGTGCATCCATCTCTATATTATATCATTTGTTTCAAACATTTGCTGGCAAAAGTTATGGTATTGGTGTAGAGAAAATAGAGGAATGAGGACAGAATGAGTATGTGGCATATCAACAATAAATAAAAACATAACGAGTTCATACAGGCAGATAGGTTGCGTCGCATTGATCTTGTTGATCAGGTGGGCACAAAGGTAGAGAAACCCTTGTGTAATTCAGAAGGATGACGTGCACCTCTAAAAACAGACCCGCTGAACTGAGAGGGCACATTATCATACAGGCTGCTTCCACGACATAAACCTATATCCCGGGATGGGTTACGGTGCCGAGAAACTGCAGGTACATGCCAGGTCAAAAGCGTATACAATACCACCGTAGCAGCAATGGCGGTGACCAGAATTCGAATGGCAAGCGATTTAGTAGGATATAAAAATTTCATGTATCTGACTTTTTCAGGTACATGAATTGCACTAGAAGATTTTTCCGCCTGCGGAGACCGTGGCTGCTTCGTTAGCTTGTCAACAAAACTTTGCCGAATTGAGACCTTCCATCCTTTTAACGCAATCATAGTAGAGCCAAAGTTGATAATGGGAGATACACGACCACTATGTGGCTCACTTGACTCCAGGAGAAGATATCGACATGGAGTCGAAGCTTTCAAATTTGCAAGCCCGCTCGCCAGAAAGGAAGAGTCAGCTCTGGAGAGACCTTTGACGTGAACGCGTTCAGTTACGAAGACAGGAGCCCATGTACCCAGATCAGGTTGTTCAACGATGCAGATACCGTCTAGATACACTGATGTGAGAGAAGTCCAGGACGCGAACAAGACACGTAGTTTTGCAGATATTCCCAAGAAATATAACTCCTTGGAATCGCCAGATAGCCATTCGAGTCTCTTCGGCCTAAATTGTGAAAGGAACCGCATCAAGTAGCGAGTCTTCACTGACTTCACCGATTTGCATAAGGTATCCTCCGAAATGAGCGCGAGTGCATTCCTGTCTGCACTACATCTCACACCAGAGGTAAAGCGGAATCGTATAGTGTCGAAATTCGGTACTGCTAAAGGCGTATTAAGACGAAATCCCGGTAGTTCGAAGTCTAAGATAGAGAATGCTATGTCAAAAGAGAGGATATGTTTTCCCAATCGCTCAAGGTAGAAAGGGCTCAAGGGGACTGACACCAGATGAGATAGCGCATCAATTGACTTTGCCGAGACAGTGTGAAGTACGATAGGCAGAGCAAGAACAGAAATCCTTTTGTTGACTAGGCGAAGACCAGTAGTATTTCCTGCCTCAAAGACGTGAAATTTCATAATCCGCTCGATAATATCGTCAGGAATGTCCCGTATGGAAAGTCGGCGCTTCTTTTTTACAGATGACAGTGTGATCTTTTTGAGTTGGCTGATGTACCATATGTCCGAGTCAGTGAATGTTGATAGTTTCTTGAAAGGTAAATTATACCATTCCTCGGGTTCTCTGGCTACCAGAACACTTGAACCAGAGTCCGCGTTCACGATGAGGGGTTCGCCTTCAGATGTGTCGACTGCGATGGAGGAGGCATCACGAGCAAGAATATCGGCCAGAAGCATAGAGAGGTTGCACAATAAAGTCGCCCAGACTGTGTCTCTGTGTATCCTGTCTTCAAGACCAGAATGAAACTGAAGGAATCGGGAATAAGTTGAGACCTTGCCAATTTCAATGAGCGCCCAAATGAAGCCAAATAACCTTCGGCTGTGCACAAAATTTCGGCAAGCGGGGTTCGTTATTCGCTGCGACGGCTAATTGGACGTTACGCTCCTCAGTCCCCCCTTCTCCTGGGCTGCTCTGGACGATTCCGGGTGATGGAAAACACACCTTTATACCCGTCTACCAACGGTCTCCCTTGTCAGGCACCCATATGGGCACCACATAAGGAACCATTACCTCCCGGCTTAAATGAGGAAGACCGACCTTATTATGAGCAAAGTAAACGATGGGAAGGGTATATGTCCTCTGCTATGGAGTCGTGTCCAGTTAAAACAGTGCTGGCAGGAGGCGCTGGTACGTCGCATCTCTTTTCAATTGGCAATACGCGCTAATAACTATGTGTTTGCAAGGCTTCGGCATAGGCGCGTTCTTCTCACTTATGTCTGCCTCGTTGGCGTACGAGGATCCATATCTGCGTGCACAATCGCAAACTGGAATGAATACAGCGCAAAAGGCCTCACAGATTTTCAAAGAAATGGGAAAAGGGATGTGGACTAGCGGCAAGTCATTCGGCAAAATTGGCGCCCTCTTTGCTGGTGTAGAATGTGTGATCGAATCGGTATGTATATTGTTACATGTCTACTTATATTTCTGTTAACCTACAGCCTAGTACCGTGCCAAAAATGATATCTATAATTCTGTTTCTGCAGGTTTTGTGTCTGGTGGCATTCTGGCCCGTAACTCCGGTCCTAAAGCCGTGGTTGGTGGTGGATTGGCTTTTGCCGCATTTTCAGCAGCTATTGACTTGGTATTCTTACGACGGGAGACGCCCGAGTACGTTTTTCATGGCTTTCATCTTTAACTTTATATATTTACGATGCTTTATCAGGGAGGATTAATGCTCATGTCCTGACCGTATTTCTTTAGATCTAACTTATACACTGGTTGCTAGTCGCTATTCCACTATTTGTATTTTATAATTAGAGCCCTTTTTTGGGCCTGCTTCTCCCTGCTCAACATATTGCGAATGTTGCATCCCGTACGCGAGCTTCTACTGTATAACCATAGTAGTTCGCAGCCATGTAGAGTACAAAGACCATGGGCCCAAGAACTGGTGTAGTAATACATCAATTAAAAATACAGTTACAAATTTCTAACTGAACAAAGTACGCGAATAAGGTGCCACAAACTCTGTTCAGACCTGAGGCCTGAGCGCTTGAGCACTAACTGGATATCTTCGTGTATGCCACATGAGCCCTTTTATATGTAAGCAAAATATCTAGCATGCGTCAACGTTTCGACCTTCGAATTATAAGATCCGAAAGTTGTGCAAAGATACTTGACTCGGGAACCAGGGTCCAGGAGCATTAAGGAGTAAATAACAAAACATCGTGCCCGCTCATGTATATGAAAAGGAGCAGGTCTACAGCACCCTGAATTGGAGTCACACGACTAGAAGTCAGGGATCCGGCGGAATTCGAGAGAATGGTTTGTCATTTTGCTTGCGAAGTGGACTGTATTTTCTGGTTCTTTCCCTGGAGCCTGACGTCGTCTGCTGCTCTGAAGGGGGTGCAACTTGGTTATGACGCCCAGATCCAGAAGCCGGTATATTCTGCTTCCGTGTGTTCTGATTGGGCTGCCTGTGAGTCGATCTGGGATGAAAAGTATCAGCATATGCATTATGCTGATTTCCGCCGTGTCGAATGAGTTGGGAGGTTTGACTTGGTCCTGTAACTTCTTCGATTTGGTGGATGGAGTTTTCAGGGGCCCCTCGAACCACATAAACACGGTTGTCGGGCTCAATGGTCCGATGGGTGCGACGCGATGATCTCCGCCCAGGTTTCCTGAAGCTAGAAATATCATAAAGACGGCGGGCATTATCCTGAGCCAGATCAAAAGCAGACTTATGTTGATAGGAATCCGACGCTGGTGCTTCTTTTTTCACTGAGTCAAAATCGCAGTCGACTTCTCGATCGTGTTTGTAACGTATCGGATCGTATGCCAGCTCAGACTTATGGAGTCAAGAAATGGCGTGAGAGATGATCCTAGCAGCTCATCTTCGAAAACTCACTTCGTTGACAGGAATAATTCCAGTCCCTTCCAGTGTTTCTTCACCGTTCCCTAAACGGTAAACCGTAGTTTTGGAGGCAGAAGTATTACGATTCGTCATGGACCTTGACCTATTCCTGTCTTCTAATTCCCTTGACAAGACTGGCATAATCTGTGCATGGACCATTGGCGAGAAAATTCTACTGTGAAGCGCAGGGTGCTCGTAGCGCTTTTCCAATTTGTTCTCTATGGCATCCGATTGTTCGGAGGGTCCAATGCAACGCGACAAGTGTTCTGTGGAGTCAGGAACATAAAACTCGAAGTCATTAGCAAACCATTTATTGAGATAGTATTTGGATAGCATTGTCAATAGGATGGGGGGAATGGCAACAAGGAACTTCAGGGACCTGAAATTAGCCTGGAATCCAATGGCTAGATTTCTCTAAATGGGTAGCTCTTTTATATGAGGAAATTAGTACGTACTAATGATCATCACAGCCTGCATAAAGACACAACAGAAAAGCAGTCTATTGATAACGACGTTCCATGCACGCTAAAAGAGATGAGAATCCATCAAGAAACCTCCAATGTGCCGTCTACGTAGAAAAACGCACACATACCGCTCCTGTTTCCACGCGAGTCATGTATTTGTACAGAAGTTGGTATTCATACACCCATGAACAGAGCCAGAAGATGACAGCTGCTACAAGAGTAACGAGAGGCGCTATGGGTGCAAACAACAATCCAATGAGGCCCGTGAATAACTGGAAGTGTTTAAAACAAAACAGTATCGGACTGGAGGGTTTTTGCAGGTCTTACCAGATCAGAGCTGTGGTATAACGTTAATGAAGCTTGATGTTTGGCATGTAATAGAGAAGAGGATCTTACTATTGGACGCCATAATTGAATATAAGGGGCTTGCTGATCTGCTGAAATTTCCGAGGGGTGTATTGAGATATACTAGCAAATCACGTTCTAATCAGCACCACAGTTATCCAGACTACATAACTGACCTTGATCGAAAATATATGCGTACTACTTCAGTCAGCCGAGCTAAATCCAGCATAACTGAAAGCCCTTTCAAGCTATCTCCCAATGACCTTATTTAGGTTTCACAATACCAAAAAAATGAAACTTCTTACGCAAACCATTTCAGCCAGAACGGAGACTGGTCTACATAAGTGACTGCCAATTTTCCAGGGAGCTCTGAGAGCATAATTAGCGCGCGGAGCCATTTGAAAGCATAATATCTTACTGTCGAGATTATTGAGAACAAGTTTCAAGTTTGCCCCTTCGTTTTGGATGGAGATGATAATCTCCAGGACAGAATCTAGGCATTTAGAACCGATGTCAAAACCAGATTATGCGATTACAATAGACACTTACTGAAGATTACGCCTATAATAGTAAAGAAGACTAGCTGACTGATGAAGAGAAATCCAAAATAACGCGCTATTACAATCCTATCTAGGCCAGAATGAGTTGTAGCCCCCATGTACCTCGACAGCCAACGCATTATGACGGGTATGAAGCCTCCAAAAAGGGCCGCGACGGCCGGAGGTACAAGACCTGAGACCAATGTGAACGTCAAAGGTGAACTTTTAATCCACTTTTGCAGGAAGGGAACGTAGCCCGAAGTTGCAATCTACATCAACTGTTACGACAACTCCTACAGTAGCAAACAGATACTCACAGCATTGAGATTAGCGAGGGATGCAATAGGGAAAAGCGGTACTAAACTCAGAAAACAGAAGAAGTAGAGTAGCAAAAAGCCCGAAGTCCTTCTAAAACGGCGCTGGGTGCTTGATAATCCCATATTTTGCCATATCTGTACAGAAAAGACGCATTAATTTTCAAGTGCAAGCTTGGCATATGTAGTCGAGTGACGTACAATGTCTCTGGGGTTTGGTGCCAGTTTGAATGTCAAACCCTTTGGATGCATGCCTTTCAGCTCCTGCGCTGCAGCGTGGGCCAGGGGGATGGTGGAAATGGTAGCAAATCCATAATTTTCCGATTGTCGCATCTCAATTTGGGCACGATATTGTTGAATCATAGCTGCCGAGCACTTCAAATTTTCTCTGATAGTTAGGAAACGTCAATCACAAGAATGTATCTGAGTTGAACTGCGTACAAATAGTACGAAACAGCATCTTGTTTCCTACCACCTATTCCACAGTAGCCGCCTCTTGTGATGACTGGTTGTTCAAAATAACCATCTTGAAGCGGGTTGGCTTGAAGCAATACTTCCTCAAACTCTTCAACAAGATTATTGTGTTTTTCGATAAGTTTGGGAAGATCTCCGACGCCTGTGCCAATATGAACAGACGTTACTGGGTATGGTAAGTTCATCCCTTTAAAGATGCCATACAGACCTGCGATGGTCTGTCGCTTTTTCGAAATGTTGGATATGTATAAAGCACGAGCATGAAGAGCGTTCTGGTATTCAAATGACCTCAGCCATCGACTTCGTAATCTATAGATTCTTCGCCAATGATGATAAACCAGGCTGAGGAGGATGACTGTTGCAAGATATTCAATGCCAATATGGGCGTACAATCGATTTCCTTGGATATCCCGGATTGTCATTGCACTGAGTATGTCGTAGCCAGATGGTTTGAATGACAGTGTGTATATGAAGTCGAGAGGAATAAGGACACCGCAAGAACAGACAGCGACTACAGAGAGAAGCCATCTCATCAGACGCAGGAACCGCAAAAAGGCGAATGCGTCCAACCCAATTAAGTTGTACAATCTTTCTTCATGTATGTGACGTATCGTGTAGATCCATCCACAACAAGACCTTGAAATAACAGGAGGACGTTTGTCATGTGCGTGGTACTTGTTCTTGGGCTCGTATACTGCCTGTTATGTAAAATGAACTTAAGACCATTGTCTATCTGGTTGATGCGTCACCATACCTCGTTACCGGTTCGTAAGACGCTGAATATAATGATGGTCAGGAGCTGGTAATCAGAATTGTTGAGCTAACGCGGTTAATTGGAGAGATTTGTATGAAAGGCTCACTGATAGGGTAGTCATTATTAGGAACTGGAATCCAACTGCTTTCGGCTCTAAACTTTGAGACGAATTGAGAAGGTTTCTTATTCCACTGGCATCGATCCTTGTCTGCGACATGAGAGTATTCGTTCCGACAACTAATCGATGTCCTTTCAAACTCTTCAATATTCAACCATAGTTAAGTTGCAGTCCGAAGGATGTGAGTAGCTGGTCAAGACAGAAGTCAAGCATCCTAGCATGCCTAAATAGGCCATTTCAACTTCTGAACCACGTTGGAACCACGAACTCCAAACGGACTCTTTGTGGACTGTGGAAGTTTATTATAGCATTCCCATTAAGCTTGCAATGGAGCATTTTGAATGTGTAATCGGGCCAGGAAGCGGATGCTAAGGAATGAATGGCTGTAATTTTTGCTTTGAGGTGCACTTACGGTGGAGACCAAGCCGAGATGGCTAATAAGTCACGAGGCTAGAGCGTCGGCGGCGGAACTGATTGACTTGTTCCAAGATGACTCTCTACAACCACAACACACGGTCCATGCTATTGCGATAGCCCTCACTTATCTGTAATATCATTTGACTTTTATTTATCTGAAATGGGCATCCATGGGCTCGCATCCTATTTACGCGAAAAGAAGCGCTTACTTTCGACCACTACCCATTTAACATCTTCATCCAAAAACAATGTACCCATTATCGTAGACGGCTGGTCGTGAGTCATTTTGCCAATAGCTTCTTTAGTTTCTTCATAAATTTGAAGGTTTATCTATGATCTCTACCAGACCTCCAATCTCCCATGGGTGTATGGAGGGGAGCATGTGGTATTTACCCGCCTGGTGAAAAATGTTGTACAGTCATGGATCAAAGTCGGCCTGCATGTATACTTTGTATTCGATGGTCTGTGAGCGTTTATGTCTCGTGCACTCTCTCCTCATATCATTGCTATAGGTGCATGTCCCGACCTGAAATTTGCAACTGTCATTTCCCGCCTTACCCAATCCCACGTCCAACCGGCACAAATCTTCTTCAGGACATCTTCATCGTCAAGATCGACTGGACGCTTTCTGAACGAAAACAAAATTCTGCCCCCTCTCGCATATTCTGCTTGTATCTGTGCTCTAGAAGCGTTGCGATCGGAGTGCAATGGTTTGGATCTTCATTTTGCTGACGAAGAAGGCGATCCCTTTGCTGTCGAATTAGCGGGCAGACTAGGAGGATATGTTGTTGGCAACGACTCGGACTTCGTAATCCTGAACGCAGACGGCTATCGCGGCTACATACCATTGGATGAAATGGTATGGTTAACATCTGTCAGCGAAGACTCGGAATCAATTGCCCCTAAGGATGATGACTTTCAGACGGTCAAGAACTCTAAAACCAAGCGGAAACCCTCTCAAAAGGCTTACAACGTAGGCGGTCTTTTGCCTCCGGACACCGACGAGCTATCTCTTTCTTTCATCGCTTATAGTCCGGATACACTGGCAAAACACTTCAAGTTACCTGTCACTCTGCTACCTTTATTTGGTGCCCTTGTAGGGAATGATTTCTCTAAAGAGTCAGAGACCAATTCACGCCGAATACAGACTCTGTTTTTTGACCGGAGCCTATCGCTCTCCCAAAGAATAGACAGGGTGGCAAGCACCATGAACACCGTAATTTCTCCAGGAGCACCTCGTCGAAAAGCTAAACATCAGTTAGGCAGTGTTATGGATCTGATAGATCGCACAGTTAATGCTCTTCTGGCAAGATTGGTAACCAGCATGGGTTCGGGCGAAGTAGAGCAAATCGTTGAAAAGATTGTCAACGCCACATTACAATACGCTATCCCGAAATACAGAGGAGACATCGCTGGGCGGGATGGGCTCTGGGCTACCAGCGTCTGCGCTCTCCATGATCCAGAAGCTTGCTCCTTACTTCCAATGATCTCCCATAATGTTATGCGTCAGGCTGATAAATCGGACCAAGCTGACCCAAAACTACTTGAAGCGAGGGAGAAATACCTCGATGCATACAGGAATGGCCATTTTTCGAGGTATATTATGGACATCCTTAGTACCGGCTCGTCATGGGAGCGCTTGTTCCTCGAAAATCCTGACCTCGAAACTGTGGGCCGCAGTATTGGACGTCCCATTCGGGAGTGGATTTACTCTATATTAGATGACACTGTAGGCCTTCCAACATCCGAAATTGGTATTGAAAACAGGACTGAGTCTGACACCGTGGATATGGTTGAAGAGGATGAAGATGAGGATGAAGACGAATTGATTGACGTTGTTGAGTCTGACTCCGACTCCGATATTCCTTTGGCCTCCGATCTTCTGGCTCCGTTAAAGGGGGAATTACACCGGCTCCATTCTGGGTCAGAAGACGATGAAATATCGGACCTGGCCACTGAACCACCGGCATCCATCATCTCGCATAGAACCATACCCAAAGGACCTCCTGTGGTGATCGAATATCTTCGCCGCGGTACAAGGATAGCATCAGAAGAAGTCAATGTCAAACCCTTGTCTGATTTACTTTCTTCTATCGCACTTTCTGAGCTCATTTCAGAAGATGCACTGCCTTTGACACTTCGCACAGAAGACGACAGGTTGACACTCCTCTTGCGCATTCTCCATTCAGACATTCCGTCTATCCGACGGCTTCCTGCTCAAACTATGCAAGCTGTTCTGGCGATCCGTTGGGTAGTGAAGACAGTGAATACCCGGTGGGAGGAGAACGGCAGTAAGGAGCGCGAACAGGAAAGGTGGAACAGGAATGAGGCCCGCGCTTTCCTCTCATCGTTCACCTACGTAGCTCCTGACATAGCCAGCGCCGAATACCTCAAAACAAGTCCTCCTCCCATCGAAGACCGGAACATTCAACTCACTGCCCAGATGCTGATGGCCCACGACGCCATTGAACAGCTCTCTCAGACGCTGCTTCTCACAACCCGGATACCGAATTCTGTGCACCAGTTTTCTGGTAAAGCGTTCCATTCCCTGTTGACCGGCACAGCGACATTTGCTGTTTCCCTTCCTGCAGCGATTTGGGAGTGCGCCGAGACCGGGTTAACAGAGGCATTCCAACAAGAGCGTGTAAAGAAGGCAAAAAAACCAAAGTCAGAAAGGTCGGTACCTTCTACAATGCCCTCCAAGGGTGCACCTACCAAACAAGGATTGTTTGCGCTGTTGGGAGGCATGGATGGCTAGTACATACATTTGAGCAATTTTGACTCAGGAATGTGGCTGTGCTATGTGTTAGGTCTTAAAATAGGCGCCCAGTTTTAGCTCAGGGCTGTGCTCACGCAGAGAAATTGTCTGTCTGAGAAAAACTTGAACTGGGCTTAAAGTTTGTCTACTCCCTCCCACTATTGAAGATCCCGTAAACATTGGAATTGCCAGCTGGAAATGGAGCACTTCTCTGCTATTCGCAAGAACCTTTCAGTGTGCCACAACCTGAGAGTTAATATGCTCACTGCATCTGGCCTCATTGATGGCAATATCCACGATTTGAGATGAAATATAGGAGGTCGTGCTAACTCTTCTGCACGCTTTACGGATACCTCCTAGTGACTCATACACTGACTCAATTATAAGAATTACGGAGCGTATTCGTTATGCGGTGTTTATTGGGTTCACCTGTGTTGTCTTGGCAGCATGTACGAGTCAAAAACACTTTGGGGCATCAGCTGTTAACAGGCTATCCAAAGCACAATATTATACAGACACAAAAGAAAGTGGGTGTATAGTAATATCAGTTCTACATATCCGGACATTCACATTCTTGTACACTTTGAACACAGCAGCGATATTAAGTCGGTTTCCCAGCGCCCCTAATACACCAAAAATACGTGCATTGACGCAGATGCATAGCCTTGCACATTACAACCAGTGGCTATAGGCGGGATATATGCAAAGACAGTACTTGTGTCTTTGCTGTATATGGATGGGGCGGTGCCTGGCTATCATCTTTATAAAGCGACTCCCGATGGAGGCATGCTCAGAGCCAGAAAGTCGTGTTTATCAACTCCTAGCAAGCGTACGCGTACTACCACACACCTGCGCACACCCCATCAACTCGACGCAAACATTCTCTAGGATGTCGCATCGTAGTTCTCGAAGCTCGCGCTCCATGACAAGTGCGGCAACGAATAACGGAGGTATTGCTGCAATCCGAACTACGAGATCAACGATGCCCACTCCAGCAGACGTTATCATTCTACAATACGACAACTGTCCGGTTTTTGTACTACGTCCAGAAACATTGACGGTATGGGGTTCTTATGCTCTCGTATTCTACTAAATCTAACATTGATTGTTCTTGAAGGGAGCCATTGATATCTCTCAAAACGAATTTCCGCAACTGGCTCACCTAGCACCACACCGCATTTCATTCGCCTTGCATGACTCATCCCAGGGAGGACATTTTATTAGGATCTCCGAAAGCGCCTGGCCAGTGTTTGTTGAAAAGGTTCCAGCAGGGACTAAGATATATATTACGGTCCTCCCTGATCTGGACGGAAAACTCGAGCCCCCGCGTTACTCCTCCACTATACCTCCTGTAGTACCCGATGGCCACCTTTCCGATGGCAAATATTCATCTGGTCTTTCTATTCCATCTAGCTTCAGGGCAAAGTCACGCGTCTTCTCGTGGATCGGAGTTGGCAAATGAACACGCAGTTCATAACACATAATGCACATCAGGACAGCCCAATAGTAAACACCCATATTAATTAATTTCTTGAACATTGTCCCGCATACTAATACTGTACCATTTCACACCGAAGCTCGATATATCATGACCTACTCACGAATGTATATGCTTCCTATATTACTAGTGTACTACGCAATATTTATGATAGTCAGTGTTCGAGTCAAAGCAAAGTCAAAGGTCATCAAAAACATAAATGTGTGGACTTGTACCCTCAGGAGGGTCTCTCCTGATGACGATGTAGAAGCTTGAGACAATACACATTGCCATGCAAAAACTCGCGGAGATGCCAACGCTACGAGGTAGTCTGTCCCATACGAAACACAAAATCCCGGTAAGGGCCAAAACAAATCCGAGCGCCGTCAAGAAAACACAAAGGGTATGACAGCGGCGCAGTAAATGAGCTGGAGGGTTGTTTTGAAATGGTCCTACCTGTACAATATGGGGATTAGACGACCAGACGGGTCGATGACTGGAAGAGGTGTGCATTTTAATGGGCCCAGGAATGGGATCCGTGGCGTGCTCTAGTACCCGTAATCTGGATTTTTGGGAGGCTAATGAACCTCCTTTTTCTTTGTCTTGATGTGTTTGAATTTGACCAGAACGGATTGAAGTCGGTGACTCCATCATAAATTTGCCTTCATCGAGACTCTTTCCATTGTTGTTATGGGCTTTCTTCAGTATTTCTAATTCTTCGCTACTCGCTATTCTTAGCTTGTAGCGTACCAGGAAGAATGCTGCGAGGAATGAGATTATTGCTGAATAAATTAGGAAATTGTTTGTCGTGAATAAGTAAGCAATGGAATCTGCGAGCGAAGAAAGCGTACCAGTGCTTGAATGTATAACCAAGGAACTCACGATGCCGATATTTGCGATTTGTGACACTACTCCTATAGGAGTATCGTCCGAACTTGGGGCGGATATCGATAGCAAGCTAGCTTCTGTCGAAGCAAAGAATGTCGACTTTGGGATAATCAACAAATATATCCAGTCTGTCAACAAACAGTGCACCTACAATGACGCTAATGAGTTGCAACCTATCCATCCATGATTCCACAAGATCCCGCAAGGCTGCGCGACGTTTCTCTGTGTCATCCTGGTCTTGGTCTTCTTGTGTCACTGACGACAATTATGCGGATTAGCAAGCCTAGAAGGACATGGTATAAACAACAAAATTCAAATAAGAACGTACCCTGCCTGGTTAATCCATTACCACCTTGATAGCCTGGGTCGTTTGTCACGTAGAATTTCTCTTTAGCCTCGTCTGTACAACGTCCTATTTGATACAAGCAAAAAATAACAGCCCAATGAAACGCTAACCAGGAAGCGTTGGAGGCCAGGTGCGCGCCGGAGTCTGCCCAAACATGGGTTTTCTTCGAAGCGTATTCATCATCAAACGAACAAGTTGTGAAGTTGTCCTAGAGCTTTCTTATTGCAGTTTGCAAGTCAAAGCCGGGGAGTTGCTAAGACTAGGATTGGAAGTAGCGGGCCCAGAGTAGATGTATTGAAATACAGAAAATGTGTTCGAGTAATATGCTGCAAGACTGCAAAGCACAGGTTGGACGAAGAAACAACGAAGAGAAATAACGAAGTACCACTTATTCAACAGTTATCCGAGGTGCGCGGATTGTCAACGTCACTCATTGGCTAATCTCGGCTGCGGTTTCCTGTGTACTATGATAGTCAAGCACCGAGCAGGATATTTGCAACACTCGCAAGATTATTATCTACTATGTAAGGACATATATATTGGAATGTACATATCACAACAGAGAGTAGGCCTGAGTGGCAGTATCGTGAAACCCCCAGTCAGACTGTTTCTGGACTGTTTCCAAGGCATTAAAGTAGTACGAGGATGTAGATGATGATACTGTTTCTGAGCAAATCATAGACTGCTTTGTAGCAGTGCTCAATAGTCTGTAAAGACAGGTTGTGCGTAAAATTCACGAATATCGTGGGTGCATATTCAAAAATAAACAAAAATTGGTGCCAGGTCAAAGAATTTATAAATGGTGTCCGGGAATCAAGAAGCAGGGTATAAAGCAAGGTGTTTGCTTAGAATATCGTCAATGATTCTTAATGTATCGCGTATCAGAGCGACAGAGAAATTAGGACAGCGAAAACAGGCGCCACGGATATAATCCCACTGATAAGAGACCGGTTAGCATCAGATGTTGTTGTGTTTGATGAGGCCGGGGCCGTTGACGAAGCAGTAGCACTCCCACTTGAGCTCGAGCTACTCGAAGATGATGTGGTCGTATTGGTGCCATTTAGACGGATGGCATTACGCTACAAGGTGAACGTATCAACACATACCCAAATAGATTTAATTAATTTGCGAATGAAAGAAAGGAGCTTACTTGGAAGCCTTCTAGAGTCTGCAACGAGGACTCGTTGATATTAATACCGCCTACACCCCCTTGGGCACAGGTATTCCAATCGAAAAACCAAATGGTGGTGTTCGGATCTGTGACCGTAAAGGTGAGGGAGGTAACGGCCGTCCCATTGACCGTGTCACGGAATGAAGAATCGAAACCATTGATACTGGGGTCCGTGTCGTGCGCTGGGGTGCAAGGAGCGGCGAACGTCGACTGTGTTGCAGTATGGTTACCCTGAGTGACTGATAAAAAGTAAAGTCAGACGGTACTCATTGGTTTACAGGTAATGAACGCACAGTTAAAGAAAACGACATCCCCTTGTTTTGCTTCCACACTGGCCGGTTGGAAGACGCCCATGGGATTATCTGTGGTATTCCCACCGACAGTTACCACCACAGTTTTTGCAAACACGGACGTGACCGCAATAGCCTTAGGAGAAGTTAGTAATGAGGACTCTCAACATGGGCGACTACTCACGAGAATGGTAATGAAGAACATTTCGGTAGCACAACGTCTCGACGGGCCTTGTTGGGAAGGGGGATGGGCAACCAGAAGGGTGATACATGGGGATTTCTCTTTATATTTTTTGGACGGTTGAAAAGATTCAAAAGAAGGTTACACGAACGTAATACAAACTTGCGACTCTGATGGCAGGACGGATGAGATGATGATGCGCGCATGACATCATTCAGAGAAGTTAGTGCGGGTCAGATAACACAAATCACGCCGTTTTCACGCTGTGATTTGTCGCCATGTCCGCGGGATGCGAGAGAAACTGTGCGCTTCTTCTGATTTCCCAATATACATCAAGCAAGGATCAAATCATGGTTTTGACATGCTCGCTAGGTCTGCCAATCAGTTTGTCTTAATTCATTATGACAGTCCAGCATGCACTAGTCTGCGCTAGAAGTGAATTTCGCGTGTATAACTTCGTTAAATGACCCCTGCCTTGCGGTCGGGGCGTGGAACATGCAGAGCAGAACCTTGAAGCATTTTAATTAGTAGTTCTACCCTGGATTGGCCTGCGTTTCTTGTTAATTCACCTTGACGTTGTAGTTAATGAGAGATACCTGAGAGATACCGATGCAGAATTGTTCACGAAGCTCAGCGCAATGCAAACTGTTGCCAATTGTTGGTCAGAGCAGTTGGATTAAACCCGACACGATTACAACCAAGTTTAGGATAACAACGAAAAAGCAGAGCCATACCAAGATGGCGGGAGTATCACAGAAGCAGTGATAGGGGATAATGATAATAGCGTTACGAGTGCGGTACCCTATTTGTAGCAGTCACTTTGTAGTGGTATGTATAAGAAAGAGTAAAAATACACTTACAATTGCGAGGCAATAATCCATGCTTCATGTCGGAAAGCAGTCACGGCTTCGAGGTCCGCCTCTCGGTCTGCCCTCCAAGCTCGAGTCTCTAATAGATATGCCAGATCACTAAGCGCACGAGCGCATTGAGTATGTGCCCCGGGGAATGAGAACAGAATCTCGCGATGCGTAAAGACAGTGTCGAGATATTCTCCGCTCGTTGTGGGGTACTCTTGGGCCCGCAATTGTGCTTGCACAGCTTGCAGGTATGCGCAGCCGTAAACTGTGTCTTCCTTTACTTCTGAGTTTACCGGCGGCGTTGGTTGTTCCATGCTTGCTTGCGATGTTGCATTTGCTGCCATTCCGCCTGACTTCATTATATAAAATTCTATGAGCGTAAGCCGAAATGACGTTGAAAAGGAACATACATGATAATTCGCTACATCGCGCATGAGTTCGTCGTGAAGGTTTGGAGGTGGATAAGTGCTTTGAGGTACGTTTATGTGGATGCCGTCCTCTGTAGGTTTCTTTCTCCAAAGCAAGTGTCATCTTCCAGAGGTCAGAATGGCGGCTGATCCGGCTCACTCTGATAGCGTAATGCGAATCAAGCTTCATTGTTTGCAATAGGTCACAGAGATCCACTTCAACAGAATACGGCTAAAATGTGCGGCAGTCTGAGAGGATAGCCTGGCCTAGACAATGCAACATACGCACGTTGGAATCAATAAAGTGGGTTTCATGGGTTGCATATGGCATGATTGCGCGCCTGATGATGGTGTTGATTACTTGTGAAGGAAGTATTACAAGGCAAGGTTATATAGCCAGGAGTTACAGGTCGAACGATATGATGGTTATATTGACAAGAAAGCAGCACAGGTTCCAGTGTTATACATCCATCCTGTACAGGATGATCGAAGTGTAATCGTGCCTCGTGGATGACGCATGACTCCAAGCGGTACCGTTCGAGTGCATTTGTACACTCCAGCCCTTGTAGCCTTCAGAGACCTTCAGTCCGGCAGAAGACATGCAAAAGGAAACCTAGATAAGGAAATTTTTAATCTGATGCTACCGATAGATAGTGTGGAAGAATGTACTTCGGGCAAACCTTTGACAAACCTTGTCAAAAACAGCGTGTTTTCAATACCGAAGTAACGTCGCTAATACATCTGAATAGAGAAACGTTGGCTTGCAATGCTGCACCATGCAAGATACATGAGGTTTGTCCCGAAGAACAGCTATCTTTGGTGATTTGACCTCTCGAAAGATCAAGTGGAATGAGAAAGCATGCAAAAGCAGGCTGTAGGCCACGATGCCCGCATCTGACTTTACGTAAGTTCAACGTAAGTCTCAAAGAACTCTCCGTTATACTGAGAAGTAGATCTAAGAATGTTGGACTTGTGTTGGACAACAGATTTACAACGGACATATGCCCTTTAGGGTCATATATAACTAACGCAGCAGTACTAGTAGTGCATTAAATTGAAGCTATGATAGGGTTTAAACTATGCTCTATCTGCGCAATGAAAGGACTGAAATAAAGGTTACTGAACCCATTAATAATAATTTATGTAAGTAGTATAATGGGTGTTTTGAAGCGCGAATAATGTACATAACTTCCGAAGTGTTCTTGACTTGATATGTGTATGGTATGTGGCTGTAAAGCGTAAAGGCGGTGATAATCGCAGAAAGCAGGAGACAAGCGGGAAATAGAAGTTCACAAGAAAGCTTGGGGAAAGCATCGTAAAATGGATCGTGACTGTGAAGGTGTATATGATGATGATTAAGTCATTTGAATGTCGTCCCTGACCTGGTCGTTGTTCAGCTGAGACGATAGCCTTGCAGATTTCCCAGGGACGCGTTGACGCAATTCGCCAGTGTGTCGACTATTCATAGTCTCTGAATACGTGTAAGGTCGGCGATAAGTTGGAGAGCTGTCTTGATTCAGGTCAGAGTCATCCTCTTTCTTGAATTCGTGTGGAAGCATAATAGCCCGATCAATGGCGACTGGCAACGCCCGATGCCGCCCTCGAAGCATTACGACGCAAAAGACGAGTTTGGACAAGGGGTGTAATGCTCCGACGAAAGAGTAGTTTTGCTACAAGATTAAAGAACCATGAATAAGACAACATTGCGCATGAAAGAATCACACTGACGTTTGGAATCCCCAGACTCAGACCCACTGTCCCATAAGCGGATACTAATTCGAAAACTAGAAAAGATTTGAACAATTAATAAAATAAAACGTGAAGTAGTTAAGCACGAACTAATACTGAAAATAGTAAACCATCCAAAGTTCTGTTCGTTTTCTATGTTGTTCCTCTGGTGGACGTATCAGCCATTACTATCAATAATTAAACAAATAACTAACTTCAATGATACAAATGATGAATAGCGAAAGCGCAAGCCACCAGATGTCTACAGATTGGAATGAAAGTTAGTTTGTGACTAGGCATTTTTAGTGGCGAAAGGACAGACCAAAGGCAAGTTGTTGCCGCGCGTGAACAGAAAGATATTGACTCCATTTAGATGTCCTTCCAGGATCAGACAATTTGGATTCATCGTCAGCTCCATCGTGTTCTTCGTAATCAAAAACTCCCAGCGATTGTTCTTCGTACACATTAGTTGAGCGAACACTGTAATAAAAGGCATTAATGATTTTGGCGAAAACCGACAGTCCCTAAAATACCTCAAAGCAAGAGGGTCTAAGTGGGTAATAAATACGCGAATCAGGAAGAAGATGCGTCGACACTTACATGCACTGATATACATCATGACGACATACAAGACCTGAACAGCCGGAACTAAAGAAGAAATAGGAACGATGGTAAATCCAGCGGCCCGAACAGCTACTCCCTGAAATAGGCTGTCCAGGACCCGGACTCCAACAGGAATTTGTTCAATAGGTTTCTTCCCAATGTCTAAGACTAAGACGAAGAACCAATCTATAAAACTAAGATATTATCAGTAAACCAGCTGGACCGTAACTTAGATAAAGAAATTCGAACGTTAGAAGGACGACAACTGCGAATAAAGACCATGTTTGATGGGAAGGAAAGAGATAAATAAAGCAGCGGCGGGGGTGATCAAGAAGAAAATGCAGCGTTTCGTGAAGCCGTGCTTTTTCAGGTACCATTTTACTTAAAACCCATCTAAACGTGGTTTTGATAAATTGACGTCCATTGGAAGTATAGCCGAGTTACTTACATCATAAAACGTAGACTGAGTGGCAAATATACCATCAGCGGTTGAGTGATTGAAATCGAACGTTAGTACTCACAAGATTGGCTGTAAGCAATTCAAATTAGATTACAACGTCTATTCGTCTTTGTCAAGTTACTCACAAAAGAAGTATTGCCAGCCAAAATAAGTAGCATCATGACGAAAACCATAAGATAAGCTTTTTGGAATGGGACCATGGACTCGTCTACAAGAGACATTCCTGTGTTTGTATATGCCGAGACAACCTGAAATAAGGAAAACCTACGATCCACTCAGTAAGCAAATATCCAAAGCAAGCATGTTTTTATACACACCAAACAGGATTCAGAGGACGCAATGTACTGTCCAATGCAGGCGACCATTTGTTTGTCGACATGTATGGTGTAATGATAATGAACCCTAGAAGCTGTATACCGATATGATACTGCAATGGTAGTTAGATTAGGGTAAAGAGCTTGAACGGGACAATAGAACATACGAGAGCTAAGATCCACAATAATGCGTTCAATGCTCGATATTCAACGCCGCCTATTTCCTCAAGCTGGTCTTGTGTCAAGAGATGGAATTTGGAATTACGACCAACGACCGCGTCAAAGGAAATGTACGGTGCATATTTTTTGCCACGAGCTTCTCCATCCCGACCAGGGGTTAATGACACAGTTGCAGGAATTGTGACTGCCCTTGTAAGTTGCCGTCGTAGGCCAGGGAACATACGACCAATGAGGTGCTTGGCTAGGGAGAATGGCGACGGGAATCCTCCGAAATTTCTGGTCATTGCACTGGTTGGGTGGATCGAGTGATGACTATGATGGGTGCGTTGAGTTCGAGTAGATGTGGCAACAGACTGTGTTGAGTGCAATGGCCTTCCTCGGTCTGCATTGCCATTAATAAATTTTAGTTAAGAGAGATGCCTTTAAAAAACCTACGCATGTGAGGCGCAACGAGACCGTGGTGGTGGTAATGGTCACGATGTGGATGAACAGTGTCCTGATCATCGTCTTCTAAAATACCATGATGAGACGGTCTTTCTCGACGCCTGGTCGGATCGGGAGCAAATTCTATAGTTTGGGTACGAGGAAAATTCTTCATTTGAGCCTTAGAATGTATTTCCGAGACAGTGCCGAAGCGGTGCATCTGGGCTGGTATGACTGTCAATCTCGTTGCCAGGTGAATATATCAATGGCGGTGGGACATACTGGGAGACGGTGCTGGCGAAGGTGGCCTGGAAGACATGCCGGGATCTGATAAACGCCTACGGTTCTTCCTGGGAAAGAAGTAATGGATTTGCGTTGAGTGCCCATATATTAAGACAAGTTCGCCATAAAAACGCACTGTGTATCATCACTCTGTAGAGAATCACTTTTCTGCATTATAATTTTTTGTGGATCCGAGCTACTTCCCGTTAAGGGATCGGCGTCCTTTAACAGCCCGGGTGGAGAGGGCCCTTCTGCGGGACGCAATTTGATAGCCAATGTCGCAGTCGGCGACCCGCCTTCAGACAACAGTCCGCTCGGATTAACGAGCTTCGGCGCGTCATCCATTCGTCTGATCATATCGGGTCTCAGCTTCTGAAGCACTGTGGGGGCCGCTCGGGTCTTGCGCGGGGCGCCTGGCTCAGGCTCTTCTACGACCTTCAAACCTCGTCCCGAGATGAAAGCGAGAAAACGATGCGGCCATGGCCGGTGTGCCTCCGCTGCCTGTTCGATATCCTTCGATATTTGTCGCTGAAGAGTCGAAGCCAAGAGGTCCTGGAATTTCTGGCTAAAGTAGTATCTAAATATGACCACAGCGTGAGACCCAACAAGTGGGAAACTATGATATCGGGGACGCACCTGCGTATATACACAATAACCCACGACACCACGATCTTTTTGCTTTATGAGACCAGCCGAGCTCATTATGCGGCTTAAAGGTCACTCACCGGATTCCCTGTACACATAAGGATGAACAGCAGCGCCTGTTGAAACGGCGTAATTGCACTAAGGTTGATTGTGGAGAGTCCGCATATCGTCATGACACTGACGCATGTGAAGAGTGAGTCCGTGTACGACACTCTGTTACGGCCATTGCTCGCATAGAATATGGCGGAAAAGACAAGCGGGGTAAAGGTGCTATGTTTAACGCAAGGAAGGCTGATGAGCATAAACTGTCAGGGATGAGGGATATTCGCCGCCACATACAAGAATAGGAGATGAGTGCGGTAAAAGTTTAGCTTATGGGTCGCCCTTCCCCATAGAGTATGTTTCGGTCGTGCCCTAGTTGAGTGCTCCGATGTCGAGTTCATAACACGCCCCCGGACTGCTGTTGTAATTGTCCCAAGAAGGACACGGATGGAGGAACACGCCCCGTCGTGTTAAGCGCGTATGCCGTACTTTGTCTGAAACTGTGGATGCGGTTCAAGGTACAAGAGTCCACAGAGTCTTTCACGGGCGGGCGGCAAAACTTGGTCTTGGCGACGAGACAAGACTTTTTATCGAGCGACGGAGTGTGCTCCAAGTTCCAACCGTGCGGAAGTTGGAGAAAGAAAAAATAATTCATGCCCAGCGGGACTTTATACCCAGACAAAAATGGGAGTTTCCACTTAGCCATTGCTCCATCGGGCGGTGACTTTTTCTGAATGCACCACCACCTTAATGGTTGATAAGATTGAAGGCCTGATATCATTAAAACAACCCTAACAGTACATCATGTAAAAAGCTGGCTTGGATGATCTTCTACGCTCCAAAGCGAAGCGCTGTTGCCAGATGTACAACTAAATAGGCATCTAGCAAACATCTAGACAGTCTCTCTAAAAGAACACGAAGTGCTGGGAATACTATATACATGTACTAATACATGCCCCAGGAACATACGGCGAGCAAGTCCTGAACGAATCGCAGATATAAGTAGAGTATGGAAACAGATGCAACGACAAAGAAGAAAAATGTATGCTAAAAAAAGATCGTGGAAGAGGATAGAGGGAATAGTATGAGTAAAACGAGAGCGATAATAAGGTAAGATGCAATCGATGCTGGAGGATGCAAGGTGGTATTGACTATGGAGAGATTAAGTAGAATCTACTAAACTACTGCTGTATCAGGGAGATGAGTTTCTCGCTATTCTCCAACGACTTGGACGCGATCGAAGATATCCGACTTTCGTCCAACTTGGCGCCTTTGAGCATGAGGGCAAAGAGCTGCACCGCCTTCGGGGCATCGATAGCAATGTCATCGATGAGCTCCGCAATAGGCGAGAACCCTTCCTCAAACGCAGCAGCTGAGCACTGCGAAGTAGAACGAGCGAAGAAATCCGAAACAAGCTGCGCGTCTGCTTCCTTCGACTCGACGGCTTTCGAGACTAGGCTATCGACAAGCTTGTGATGGAAGTGCGGCGGCAGGGCGGTGAAGTATACTTCAGCTTCCTCAAGATTTCGGACAGCGAAGAACTCCTTGGTATCTTCTGCAATCTTCTTCTTGGCAGCCTCCTCAGTCATCGACACACCGTCCTGTTGTGGTTCTTCCTCCGAGCCGCCAGCATCCGATCCAGCTGCAGGTGATTCGACATCGGCTGCCTCAGATTCCACAGGCTTGGTACGGGGTTGGAGGACGAGGCGTTTGCGCTGCAGAACCTCAGCCGCTAGAGATAATGGGAGGTTAGCACATGGATACTTCATTAAGAGTATAAACGTACGTTTAGTAGTCGATTCTGCCGACTCCGCAGCCTGCAGCATCGAGAACATGTTGGAAGAGGAGCTAGTCCGGGAAATGGAATCCCGTTTAGAGTCGCCCTTCTTACCAGCGAAGACGCTGCTAGGCCCGAAGGTTGTAGGAACACCAGTCTTGCTGATCTTACCGAAGTTCGAAAGATCACCAGCCTTAGGAGGTGCACGGGAAGGCCCCGAGCTTCCACCAGCAACAGCCCAACCGTCGGGTCCTACCTGAGGGTAGTCATTACGGTCACCACCGCGTCTTGACCCACCACGTGACATGGTCATTTGACGCTGGTATGATTCTTTCTCAGCAGCAGCCTTCTCTTTGGCAGCCTGTAATAGCGCATTGAGCAGTTAACCAGGGTACTCCAAACTTTGTAACTTACATTCTCGTGAATCTGCGCAATGGTCGTAGGAGCAGCAACGTTCTGTCGGGCAACCCATTTGCGCTCTCGCAATTCGATCAAGTCCTAACCGATCATTAGCTTTCAGCATTAAAAGTGAAGCAAAATTGACACGTACGATAAGCATGTACTGCATACGAGAATTGACATTGGGACTCTTGGTGAGCTCCTTCATACGCGAGAAGTAAACATCGAGGTGTGCACGAGCTTTAGGGGTATCCAGAATACCACCAACTGTGGTGAGCAGCTTGCAGAGGGACTCAATTTCCTCCTCCTCAGGATTGTCAACATTCCCGAGAAGCTTCTTGACACACTCGTGCATAATACGCTCCGTCAGCATCTGCAGTTTGAACAGTTCTCCAATAAACTTGATCAAACCAAGACCTTGACGTTTGGCCTTTTGGGCTGCGTAGTATTCATCCGAGTAGAGAACGGCTTCGTCAGCCTTGCCGTCCTCCTTAGTCTTGTCGTTAGCTGCTTTGATAGCCTCATCGTCGGTAGCCTTGACGGCGGCAGCCGCAGCGGTCGCCTCCTTTGCTACCCAACCTCGTTCGAAGTCCTCCTGACAACGGTTGAGCAAGTACTTGCGGAAAAGCTGTCCTCCTGCTATAGGTTTGCCTTCCGCATTCTTGATACCGTCGTCCTGGACCTTGGGACTAATCTGCTCCATCATCTTTCTGCACAGACGCGCATACATTTCGGACCATGTCGCCTCATCGGTTGCCTTCTCAAAGACCAACCTAATGACCTGGATAAGAGTACGACCGTCTTTCTCTTTCTCCGACTTGTTCGCCCATGCGATAATTTGGTCAGAAATAGAGTCGAACTTCTCCATTGTGAGCTTGTTGAGGAGACCCTTGACCTTGCGGTCAACCATTTCCGGCGAATCTGAATCGACGGCAATTGCCTTCCTGTCCCAACGATTAGCAGTCTGCTGCAGGGGCTCAACAGGTTCCAAGTTTTGCTGCTGCTGCTGCTGTTGGTAGTTGAAATTGGAGTGCTGACCGCCGGGTGCCTTCTTGTTGTCATCGCGTTTCTCGCCACGCTTGCTACGTGTACGGTCACGCAGAGGAGCTCCACCGGGACCTCCTTGACTGGCAGTGCGGGTCATAGCAGGTGGACGCGTGGTATATTGCATGCCCGATGCGCCGCTGACGGAGGCTGCGCGTTGGGCTGCCGCAAAGCGCTCCTCGCTGCTCAGCTTGCTTCCACCCAAAGTAGCAAAGTTGCCCATACTGAAGGGGTTGGTAGCGCCCTTGCCCCCGAATGTACCAGGAGAGAAGCCCAAACCAATGGAACCCTGCCGTGATGGGGGTCCACCTTTGCGACCAGGACCACCAGAACCGGTTCGCATCATGTGATGTTGCTCTGTAGGCTCGAGGCCAATGGCATCGAGAGGAGGAAGCATCGCGGGCTTCTCTTTACAAATAGACATGAACTGGAGTAAAAAGTCACGATCATACCTACAAGCAAAGTCAGATACTAATCAACATCGTATACATGTAATCTGCTTACCTGAATTTACCCTCCTTGGCGTTCTCATTCAGTTCGGGACGAGGACTGCTAACACCCTCGGGGTATTGGACGGTGTTGATATCCGCAATAATGCGCGCCGTTGCCAAAGGACCCGGAGTGCCCATGGCAGGAACTGTCTTCGCACCAGTAAGGTCAAGCGGACCAGGTCGTTGCCTCTTGTCGGCCAAAGGTGATGTGTTGATCCTAAGAGTATCTTTGATTTTCTCTTTGGGTTCCTCCTTTGACGGCACAGGGCTTTCGACGACTTGTCCTTCCTCAACGACTTCGCCATCCTCAGAGACCTCCTTTGATGCCTCGGCAGAAGCAGCGCGGTCGGAGGCAGCCTCAGTAGCCTTCTTTGAAGCTTCAGCTTGCTCGATACGAAGCCGTTCAGCTTCAGCCTCTTTTGCCAAACGCTCCTTATCAGCTTTCTCCTTCTCAAGGCGCTCCTGTTCAAGGCGTTCCTCTTCGTCTTTCTTAGCCTTCTCAGCGAGCAGCTTGGCTTGAGCCTCTTCCTCCTCCTTGCGCTTACGCTCCTCCTCCTCGCGTACTTTTTGCGCTTCACGCTCCTCCTCTTCCTTACGTTTCCGCTCCTCTTCCGCTATCCTTGCCTGCTCAGCCTCCAATTTAGCTTCCTCCTCTTTCCGGGCACGCTCCTTTTCTGCCTCTTCCTTAGCACGTTTCTTCTCTTCCTCTTCCTTCACTTTCCGCTCAGCGTCCTCCTTCTCTTTGCGAACTTTCTCCTCCGCCTCCGCCTTTACACGTTGACGCTCCTTCTCTTTGGCCTCCTCTTCAGCTAAGCGTGCCTTGCGTTGGTCCTCGGATTCTATACGAACGCTCGCAGGACGTCTGTTCGGCGTTCCCGGACTTCCTTGTCTATATACGGAACCTTGTGGGGCTGCCGTGGCTGCCGGCGCCGCGGGCGCCGGTGTACTCTTGGCGATATTATCTAAACTTACTTCTGTACCGTCTTCATTTTTTAGAGTAACCTTTTTCTGACGAGGCACGAATGTATTCGAGGTGGCGTTGAGGCGGGGCATCGATGCGGAAGAGGGTGTCGGCGGCGGCGAAGTAAGACTACTGATCGAGTTGGAGCCGTGAGAAAGAGCGGGAGGTGGGTGCGGTAGGGCGGGGTTAGGAAGTGCATGCGCGTGTGACATGGTGGGCGTGCCCGGTCCTTGCAGTGAAGCGGGGGGATTTCGGGGAGACATGGGCATACCGGGATGGGGAGCCATATGAGGCGGAGGAGGCTGAGGCTGATGTTGCCCGTGAGGGGGTTGCATGGGGATAGCTGGGGCGTACCACTGGGGGGCATACATGTACTGCTGTTGCGGATCAGGGGGATAAGACTAGTTTTTGAGAGAAAATGATTATGAAAAGAATTTCATTTGATTAACATGTGGAAAACATACATAGTAAGGGGTCCATGCCACAGGCATTTGACTCATATGGGGTTGCATTTGAGGTTGCATTGGTGGAGGAGGGCCCATTGGAGAAGGTTGAGCGGGATGCGCATGAGGACCCAAGCGTGGGCTTGACAAACCAGCATGGCCACCGTTTGGACCGCCTTGTCGCGGGCCACTGCCATTGGGCAGTTGTCGTGGGTACTGCGGAGAGCGAGGTGGCCCATTATTCGGGCCATTTGATTGCGGTTGTCTTGAAGCAGAGGGGACGAAAGGTGTGTATGGATGAGCGCCTAATTGGGAAGGGGTGTGTGATGAGGGAGCATGGGATGAGGATGATTGTGACGGAAGAGCAGAGCTTCGCAATGAAGGTGAGGATGTCTCTGGTTGAGTCGTTGAGGAGGTAGAAGGGGTCTGGAACATCTTTTTGATGTCGATTTTAGGTATAGTTGGTGTCGCAGCGGGGGCTGGCGTCGATGTAGACGATGATGACGCTGATGGAATGACAGCCGCCCTTGACGATATTGAGGCCTTGCCATTGACATGACCAGTGGGGCCATTTTGAGTGGATGGCGCAGCCTCAGCAGGCACAGAGCCAAAGGACTTTACGCCCTCAGATTTGATGGTTGGGGCCGCAGCGGGTGACGAGGATATTGGCGCCGATGCGTCATCTATTGATCCAAAGGTCACCGCTGAACCTAGAGGCATGGATGAGAAAGAAAAAAGGGAGATAGGAAGGAATTACTAACCTTGTTTTACAGCGCCTATGTTACTTCGTGGGACACTGACGCCATCCTTGATTGGGATACCCTGGCCAAGAGCACTGGAACGCCTGGAATGAGTGAGATGAACGGGAGTGGAGGGTGCGGGCGACTGCGAGCGGGGAGAGGGCGCTATGGCTGGAGGGCCCTTGGACCAAGCTGACCTTGCTGGAAGCGGAGTCGGATTCTTTGGTGCAGTTGCAGTGGAAGATTTGCTCATTCTGGGGCAAAAAGGGGTCAGATGGGCGGATTCTCGGAGGAGAGAGGGCGGTCTGGGGCGGCGGGAAAGAGGATACGCACGAATTGTACAAAGGAGAGCTTAGTTTTTTAGCTTGCGTTTTCTTGCGAGGAGTGGTTGAACAAGGTCGCGTGTGGGTCGGTCGTCAAAAATGACCTGCCAGCAGGCGAGAATGCAGCTGTGGAAGAACGGGGGTAAAGAAAATGCGGCGGACGCTGTGGAGAGCGAACCGGCAGGGGAGATGTCTGTCCTGTAGGCAAGGACGGTGGACAAGGACAACAGCGCACTCGCTCAACCCACCAAAAAAACTCCCACATGGACCCCGCGCACCCGCATTATGTCAGCACACGGCTCCGCCCTATTCGCTGACTCGACGGCCCCCGGCCAGCGCCCTGTTTCACTCTGGCTGTTCGTTTTCCAGTTAGACCCGCCTTCACGTTGCTGACCCTCGTGGCCCCGCTGGCAAAAGCAAGTACGTCAAAGCCCTCGGGTAAACGCTATTATCATACGACTACGGAAGCGCCGTCTACTTTGATTTACTGCGACCCTATCCACTAGACATAATTTCCTTTTAGTGCTGCTCTAATTCGGCTCACGGACAACATCCTATAAGGGCTGCCTAGGAGCGAATTTCCCCCGAAAAGTATTCTACCTCTTCCGGCCCCCTTCATGCCCATCTATCTCTCAATGTCATCCTGAGTAAAACATGGTCTTATCACTCCTATCACTTCTTAATTGTTCATATTATATTTGGACCGAACACTCTGGTGAAGGGAGTCAAGTCGAAAGTGATGCGCCAACTGGATTGGGAAGGTTGTTAACCACATTTGTGCACGGCAGCTTTGCGGCAGCTCGAAATTACCCGTAAACAACACGAGTAATTAGTTGACAATTGGAGACTCTCCTAAGAGTAACGCGTCGCTCTCGACCAGTATTACCGGGCTGTTCGAGTTAGAGGAAAAGGAGAGCACCATCAGGTTTTCAGCACTTTGATTGATTCAGCTGACATCAAGTACACTGCTTTGGACTTTCAGATGCGGAGGCCACGGAAAAGACCCGGTTTCATACGCAGCGATGTTAAATTAAAACTTCATTCAAATGTTTCTGCGCTTGATATCGTACATACTCTGTGCTTTTTGATGGCAAGCGCGACTATTATAGATTAGTAATCTGTGCGTCTGCAAAGTGCAAGACAGTATGTAGTCCCCCGTATTTCTCGATCACCTTCGGTAAATGTAGTAGTATTGACCTGATGATAACATTTCAAGTCTTCCGGGGCTTGTGAATCGTTGAATGCCGACAGACGACAATTTGTGGGCAAGCCCAAAAATAAATCCAGCTTATCACAACGTCTTTACACTGTAGCCCTTTATCGCGACTTTATCGAGAGCGCATTGTTGAAAAACAAGATCGACATCGGCCTCAATAGGAGCACAATGGTACATACCTAGAAAAGCGGTTGATAAATATGTAGCTGAAAGCCTAGTCACATGCTTTAAGAAGAGCTTGAGCTTGAGCCACTCGTTTCGAAAACAATACAAAAAAGCGCAGTACACCGCGACACGAATCTCACTTGCTTCCCGGCCTCTACATTTACTATCACTACCCCCGTGTGTTTTGAAATACTCCATCATGCCCTGCGCTGAGAAAACGACATTTGACCGCGATGAGCTCAACAAAATGACCCGGCAAGAGATCCAGCAGCTAGCGAAGGTTCGTCCCTTCACCGTGGCCCAATAAACCTGCAGATTCAACGTGCACATTATCCAGAAAATAGGCATCAAAGCAAATGGGAAAACGGATGCGATGAGAGCAGAGCTTATGAAAAGGCAGAAGCCAATCGCACCAGCCCACATTGTGCCACAGACTGCAACAAATACAAGAAATCGGCGATCCACGCGCCGACAGCCCAAAGAGGAAGCACCAAGTACGCAAAACCACAGTCCTAGCTATTGGGGGGAGGTATCATTAACAACTTCCTCAGCGCAACCTGAGCTTACGGGCCGTGCCACTCGCCAAAGGCGCAGTGCGCTGAGTGGCGTACCAGACAGTGTCATTGAGGTCGACACAAACGCAGCGCCTTCGGGTAGCGTGACACATACTGAACCAATAATAGCGACAGACGCAGATAACATAGCTAGCCCTAGTATTGAAGCGCATACGCATAGCAAAACAAGAAACCAGCGGGTTAAAGCATCCTCGGGTGCAGGTTCAACATCGCTGGGTGGGTCAGCAGTCGCACAACAAGCCGAGGGTCCAAGCGGTGCAGAGATGACTGCTTTAAGTTCATCATGGCCTACTGGCCCAGAGAATCCGGAGCAGGTTGGCACGTCGGGGGCTGGGACTGCAACGACATGTATTCCAACCCTATCGCTGACCGCAACGAATTCGCTGCAGAACCAGATGCAAGGGGTTGCAGATGTATGCAGAGCGAGTCCAGCCCCGGTGACCGTTCCGCCAAACCTGCAACAGGTCGACCCGACTACAACTGGAAGCCAGAAGAGAGTACACACGGTTGAAGACGTCCGAGCCGTACGCCGTCGCATAGCAAGCCTGATCGATGACCAAGCAGATCTACGCGGAGAATTCGACGAAGTTTCAATTCTGCTCGATCCTACCGAGGATCGTCTGCTTGACTGCGAGCAGATATTGCAGGCGCTCAGCTGGAGGCGCGAGGCCATTGAGCAGACCGTCCTAGTGCGTTTCAAAGCTCACCACCAACTTTGGGATGGGACACATCTGCCTATAGGCGCCAATGATACGGGATCGGCATGGCAGCTCCATGGAAACTTCGAAATCCCTCCTCATCGACCGGAATACTTGTCGGACGATGACGATGATGCTGACTCGCAAACGTCGATAAGCGGCCAGGCTGCTTTATCGCAGGCAGGCAGCGATGGGGATTCTGCTGATGAGATGGAAGTCAGACCAGCTCCTTCAGTTCCGAAGCAAGTCGTAGATGACGATGATGACATGGACGACTTCTACCTGTAATAGGAAAATTAGGAACTGCCCAAGAACTGCCTGGCGTGTACTTAACTTATACATATTTATTCTGGGTCAAGTTGTTGCAGGAGCAATGAAAGGCGGGTCTCTTGCACAGACCAAATAAACAGATTACCGTCGATCTGTTCAGTGGTTTGATTTTGAAATCAGGTAAACCTAGGATTATGAGAGCCAAGAGCCTCCAAGAAATCGATTGCGGTCGAAAATGAAGTGAAGAAATCAAATGACATATACGAGCATATACGTCCCGCTTGATAACAATTCATCATGGTTTGAGAGACGCTAATTAGCATGAGCAATTAACTTGTCGTGTGTATGACTTCAGTTTGGGGCGGCTAGATGACTATTATTGACCATGTTGCGAGCGAGCGCAGGGTAGCCAAAGTCGTCGGAGTGGTTTGCAGTCAAGGCACGAGGCTGTTTTGCCTTGAATTGAAAGGGTCAATGGAAAACATGAAGCAGCGCCACCGCCGTTAGTCCCTCATTTCCACTTCACTTCCCCATCATTTCTGTCCGTTCAGCCCAAGAGGATGAACAGGGCCCTCTTCGCCCTACGCGCACCGTTGCGCCCAGCCCCAGCCTATCCATTTTCCATTAATATCGGTGGTGTGCGCCCGCGGGGACCGCTAGCCTGCTTGCCACGCGAACTTCTTCACAGGCGCAATTTAACCACCCCAGGTCCCGAACATCAGCCTCCGAATCGTCCAAAGGCTTCTCCGTCAACATCCAGCGTCAATAAGCCATTTAAATCGACATACCCAGAACTCCCGCACGTCCGCCATGAGGTCCACGAGGGCACAGCGACAATTAACATGCCGTTCAATCCACCAGGAGGGGGGCCGTCTGCTGCTCCGACCGGATTCACGTTCACGAATTCTCCTGTCCTAGACGCAATCCTGACGACGGCTATTGGTCTTGCAGCAGGTGAGTACACCAAGATGCCACGTAAGCATAGCATCTCTAACTCGTTACATTGTCAGTCTTCGTGGGGGGCATTGTATACGTCAAATGGTACAAGATCAACGTACTGAACAAGGTGCTTATAACCTGGACAGGCCTTCGCGTATCTATTTATACATTTATTCATGTACTTCACAGATCGAAGAAGCCTTTTCAGCTGGATACGACCCAGCTCTTGAGCTGGCCAAGCAACACACCGGACGTAATCCTAGGCCTGGCGACTCCACGGGCAATGTAGTTGCAGAGGAAATACCCCCTAGTGTGCAAAGAAAAGAACAGTCTCTGATAGACAGCATCATGTCAGGGGAGGAAGCCGGACACTATTTCATGCTACTTGGACCGAAGGTACATGCACACCTTTCTATCACGTTAACTACCCGAAATTGACGATCATCACGTCAGGGTGCGGGGAAAGGGACTATGATATTCAAGTCGATGGCAGCTGTTGAAGCAGATGGAATATCTCTCTGTGATGCTCACCCTGACCTCGAGGTATTCAGGCTGCGCTTGGGGAAAGCCCTTAATTTTGAGTTCAATGAGGACACACAAACTGGGCTGTTCCAACGTCGGGATCCTCGAGAAGGTGTGCACTTAAGAGTCGACAAACTTTACTTGTGTTAATTTTTATCTGGTCTTTTACAGGGGGAGCTGCACTCGATATCGAACGAGGTAAACACGAGTGTCTTCCCTTTCAATGTTTGATTATTTTAACGATCTCCTATTTAGCGCTTATTAAGTTGGAAAAGGTGGCCTTAAAAGTTGCGAAGCGTCGTGGCAAGCCCCTAGTTCTGGTCATCAACAATGTCCACTTCTTTCAAAATGACGATGAGGGAAAGCATGCATTACTGCAGCTTCAACAGAAAGCTGAAGCGTGGGCTGCCAGTGGTTAGTGTTTAATTACTTTCCGTCAGTCATATATCTAATGCGGGTCATTAGGTATCCTAACCATGGTCTTCACATCGTGAGTACCATTCAACTCAGGTGTCAACGGCACTTACCCAGTTTTCATCTGGTTTAGGGACGATTTTTGGCCCTTCCATGTCCTCAGTAAGTCTACTACTCTTCATTCTCTGCCACAGCAATATCTCATCTTCCTCCAGGAAAGAATGCAAGCCGTATGAACGTAAGCTATCCGGTTTCTGTTGCCTTTATTTGCCTCACAATATTCTAGGTACTCTCAATATATGATCTCAATGCGCGCGACTCCATGCAAGCTTCCAGGCAGATGAGACATCTTGCTAATCGCGAGCCCATGTCATCCGAAGATCTTCGAGAAGCAGTCTCGATAGTAGGCGGACGCTTGGCCTACCTGAACAAGGCAAGACCTGTTATTCATTAATTTCAAGATGATCCCCTAATTTTGTATTCAGGTTTCTAAGTCAAGGGAACCGCTCGTTACAGCCAGGCAGTTGCTGGAGATTGAGAAGGGGTGGCTGCTAAGCCAAATTGGTACGCATATACTCAGTCTTCCTTCTTCTGGTCCTCAAGAATGAACAGGTTTAATCCCGGACTGTGACGATGATGTCATGGACGAGGTGTGCACATCATCGATTCTTTATTACATCAAACACAAAATTGACTATGGTATTTAGCAAAAATGGAGTTCGTGTTCTTGGTTACTTCTAGAAGCTTTCGTCAAGCAACGCGAAGAACAGCTAGCTGAGCACATTGAAAAGGGCGGTAGCGCTGATGATGAATTGCCTCTTCCCAAATTTTCCTGGGTAAGTTTAAACTCCATGTGCAAGGTCTGCATTCACTCATGTTTGACTATCATATAGTACAAGGCGCGACAGATCATGACTAGAGCCGATTTCATGGAAGACCTCGATCGGTTAAATATTATCTCCATTGACGTTCGTTTTTCCCCACTTTGCTCGTCCATACAATCCCTCATATGTTCCGTGCTGAGCAGATCCAACATAATGTCCGGCCAGACTCTAATCTCATTCTGCATGCTGCCCAGGAAGTGACGGGCGAAGAAGGGTTTGATGACCTGCTTCAGGGAGTCAGAGACAGAATCGATGAGATTGAGAGTTTGCACAGGACCCGGGAGCTTACTGTACGTTTTTGGCCTTTGAAGCCGTCCATAATGCTGACAATTATGGTAACCATAGTTCAAAGACCTTGCGAAAGGCGACATGGTTAGACTTGCCGTCGATAAACGTGGCGAAGAGCTTCTGAGGACTTTGGATGACGAAGACGACGACTAGTGCTCGGACTCATATATAAAATAAATTATTAATACCCGAGGATATCTCCTCTTCACGTTCCTTTCAACTAACCACTCTCATTTAGCTAATTGTGCTTTCTGTATAGCTGATACTAACTTGTACGTATCTGTATCCACACAAATGTAACTAGTAGAGTAGGCCTCTTTTGCATCATATATGCTTCAACCCTCTCGAGCGCAGTTCTGATGATCTTTATCCAGGTCGACTTGTGGGTCTCTTGTGGTCGACCATATTGTCAATGTAATAAACTATCGCACCGAGCAGCTGCAATCTGCAGATAACATCCAACATTCGAATATTTAGTGGATGATTGCCATACCTATTCTGTATGTGTTGAAAACGAAAATCCTTCTTCAAGGCAGTATATGCTTAAATTGCAAGCAAACTTTCTCTTTCGATGATGAAAAAGCGGGGGAGGGCTTATCTCGCATACTTGAGGTGATTGACGAAAAAGAAAACCGGTAAAGTAAGATCTTACTTGTGGCTGTCGTCACAGCTACATTTTGTCATGAAAAATCACTTGGAACCCTAAACACATCCACAAGAAAGTTCTCAGTCCTCAGCTGTGAGAAACATTTCGAGTTATACCATGTCTTGAGGAGCTGGGTCAGATTCTACTTTCAAAAGGATGATCTGTTGCTCCAAAGATCACGAGAGGGCACTTATAAGTACTTTATGAGGGGAGACTGTCGAGACACCCTACCCAGGATCTACGGGTAGGGCATCGCAAATGCAAACTTGTATATTCTTCTCCGCCTCAGCCAACCCATACTATCTCGGTATGGGTAAGACTAGGACAATAAGTATACTAATACTAAATAAGCGGTCTGTTATTATTGAGACAGAGAGAGAGAAAGAGGAGGGAGAGAGTAAGAAAAGATGTAGCGATGTAAATAAAGTCACAATATGGATTGGTGCTATAAAAACTGTTACAAGTTGAGGTCGATGAGAAGTACCGAAAAGACGTCCACTTTGGTTTCTTCGAGAAGCAGTGACTGGTACTGGGATAATTGACGCTGATTTTGCTGGTAAAATGTGGATTGGTATCTTTAAAGAATTGTTCACGGTCGCATGTTTCATTTAACAATCAAGCGTTGACCGAGACAGGCTTTACATCAGCCTTCTTGCCTGCAGCAGCCTCGGCATCCTTCACCGCCTTCTCAGCTTCAGATTTCTTCTCCTGAATTTCTTTCATTTGCTTCTCTAGACGTTCCTTAGCACTGGCGTTTGCGCTTGGATTGTTGAACGTCATGCTCCTATGCTGGCTGCCGCCCATGGAGCCTGTCTCAGGGTTGGGCACGCTAACCATCGGTCCTGTGGTCGACAGTCCGCGATGGAACGTCGAGGGAAGCACTCGACCTTCAGGATGCTGGTATGGACATTGCGCGCGCGTGCAAGCTGCGCCGAAACGGCATTGAGTAGCAAATTGAGATTGACGAGCGGGGTGGCTGAAAGTGCATCCTGGTCTTGTACATGCAGCACCGAACCGACAAGGAATAGGTGAGTGTGAGTGATGTGATTGAGGGGGGACTGGGCCAGGAGCACTTGGAGGCGCTTGTTCAGATGCTAAAAGTTTGCATTAGTATTGAAGAAAAGTTGATGACAATAAAAAAACGTACCGTTAGGATTAAGCGTTGCAGGACTGACATGGGCCTTAATGCAGTCCTTATCTTTGCAGTCCTTCCCTTTTTCACATGCCTCATTACTAAGGACTATTCCACTTTCTGCAGTGGCCACGGGTGAAGGGTGAGAGTAACGGCAATGGGGATTTGTACATTTCAAAGCAAACTTGCAAAGTGTTGGGGACTGAGGTCGTTCAGGAAGAGAGTAGGCTGGTTGCGCCAATTTGGCGGGCGCAGCTATTTGCGCAGCCGCCGATGGCGCTGGTAATGAAGGCGTCGGGGTGATCGGGGTAGGTGCAGCAATGGCTGCAGGGGAAGAGAAACTTGCGGGAGTATCATTCACAGCCTCACCAGATTTTGAAAGAGCCACTTGTTGCGTAGGACCTCCTGCCACAAAACCTCCTCTGCCTCTACCTGTCCCTCTGCCCCCCCTCGGAGGACCACCACGCCCTCTACCAGCATTGTTAGGGTTGTTGTTTTGACCTTGAGAAGGGAACCCGTTGTTCATGCCATTGGGGAACATATTCATGTCGTTGGGCATGCCGCCTTGCATGGGGAATCCCTGTCCACCAAATTGACCAGTTCCAGGGTTGATAATGCCCATAGAGGACGCCATCTGGGCCATAAGTGCCATTTGGTTCATCATCATCTCTTGTAACATTAGCGGACTAGCCATGTTTACAGCCATAGCGTTCATATCCATACCCATGCCAGGAAAGTTGGGTGGCATCATCATATTATTGGCGTCAGGTGCATTACCAACGATGTTGTCAATCCGAGCTTGTATCTCATCGCGTTGAAAGTTCTTTGGTCCGCGAGGTCCTACCCTATCTATCAAACTGCGTGGATTCGCGTGCTGGTTGCCACCTGAGCCTGGGCCATCGCGATACATAGCCCTCGGCCCTGTCGGTAAATCGGTTCTTCGAGACTTGTTGGGATGCGTAGGGGAGGGTGAACGTGCGGACGCAGTGCGTTTTTGGGAGGGGTTGGAGCTAGAGGGAAGGGCTTGAGAGAGTGCTTGTTGGTATATACCATTCCGTGGTGCGCCAGGTCCACTCCGTGATGACTCATTTGGTATACTTTTCGAGGGTCCTGGATCAGCAGGCTGCTCTGGCTTCGCAACTGCAGGCGGAGGAACCACATCTGCTTCTGCGGCGCCTTTCGCCGCCTCTACAAATAGCCAGTCCGTAAAAGAAGAGTCTAGAAAACTTAGTTAATACCGATAAAAGAGACAATACCAATCAAGCCTACTGAAATCT
The DNA here is from genome assembly GCA_028532985.1 of Stropharia rugosoannulata. Lineage (NCBI taxonomy): Eukaryota > Fungi > Basidiomycota > Agaricomycetes > Agaricales > Strophariaceae > Stropharia > Stropharia rugosoannulata. The sequence goes on along the minus strand of JANCIK010000001.1, from coordinate 1,678,050 downwards.
GAGCCAATTACTGCGAGGATACTTTTATTAGCATTATTACGATGAATAAATGGTTTTAAAACATACAATCTTCGAGTTCACTCGTGATTTGGGCTACAGCAATGTTGTCAATATGACGAATGACGAAGCCATTTTTGCGACGCACCAGAAGTTTTATTGTTGATAACCATGATAGTTATGTATTCCGCCATGACAGGATCTGAGGCATATACGGTCAGAGACATGATTATACGCAAGGAAAGCCGAACGCACCGGCCTCCGAGCTGTATCCTCTCCTCGTAAGTTCATCCTGAATGGTTTGCTAGAAGGGACGTGTAGGTTTTCTGTTTGAAGCCAAAAGAAGACTAAACAACGTACCTGAAGCGCAGTAGCACGCTCCGTGCCAATTGTTAAACCGAAAGGCATGATATAGGCGTTCAACGCAGGAAATGGGGTAAAATGGGGTTGAAAGCGTCGACGATTGAGCACGGCGGACGCGAGCAGCCTGAGTTGAAGCTCCGACTCAAGTGCTTTAGCCAAGCATGGCCACATAAATTGCACTGGCAGGTGGCCTCAGGTCCCTACTTCAATCTTTCAACTGCCCCCTCTAGCTACTAAAATTACCTCTTTCTTTCTTATCTGAAGAAAGTCCTCTCGGAAATACTCCTACTGATGTGACATCTGAAAATGTTTTTGAAGACGCAATTTGTTTCCGGATTGTCATGCCTTGCCATCGCCGAATTTTTATCACGCACTGGTAGGGCTGCGGTACAGGCAGTGTCATCGATTTTCAGTCCTGGTCTGTTTTGGATACAAGAAGTAAATTGCACCTGGAACCGGAGGACTGGCTTCAACATTACCGCTCGTTCAAAGACTAATTGAAGGGAGAAATCATACACAACTCGCAGGAATAGTCAAGACACCTCACTGGGACCAAGTGCCAAGTGCTCGGACATTGTACAATTGCACTCTCAGTAGTTTGTTACGGCGCATATTCTCGTTATTCTTTCGGAGTTACTTTTATTACTCACCAAGAAATCTACAGGTGATTCAAATCATTGCTTAAACTCAAATCAAAGAATATATCCGGAACTCCTCAGAGGTCGAGTTCTGCTAAACTGCTATCCCATCTCAGACGCATCCGACCCAAGCGAGCAATGCTTAAAAAAGTGCGACAGAGTGTAACAGTGACGATATGGTGGACGTGGAATTACATCATATCCCCACTGTTCTTGAGCAAGTGTCAATTACATCGTGCTTTTGGAGCGGTCCACTTCAGCGCGCATCAAATATATTTTGCAGTGGGCGGTGGCAGCTTCGTCATGCAGACTCATACAAAGCCGTAAGTATAAGCATCATCTGATCCATTAATCCTAAAGTCTAAACTGAGGTAATAATGATACTACTAAATGTTGAAAAGCCGGACAGACGAGTGAGAGCGGTATGTGGCGCGGCTCTCCCACGTTAGAAGTACGGCCGTCCTCTGTGGGAAAGAACAGTTCCCGAGTCAAGATAGGGAAGAATATCGGTCAGGTAGCAGTAGTGATACGCTCTTTATCCCCTTCCCTGATTTCGGGCAGTTGTAGTTCTTTACGCACCCGGTATGAATGGGCGAGTACAGTCATTCAGAGCTGTCAGCTACGCCGACGAAGTGTTCACAAACCGGTGAACCAATTGACTGCGAGTAATGCCTAATTATAGAGCTTGTAAACACTGGTGTAGGACTGGACAAAGCTGAATGATCCACATATGTGTGCTCCATATTTCTGGCTATAATGAAGGTGTGCAACCATGAGTATTTAATGACGCGGACACGCTCAACGGATTTAGGCGCCCAATCTACGATCGATACAGATGCTTGGGTAATACTTATAGATCTTCAACATAAACGCGGAGCAGTGCATGGGGCATAACAAATGTTTTATCATGTGGTGGGTTACAGCACTTTCAATGACAGTGGAGTATACCATGAAGAAAAAGTATTTTTCGGTTCGTTATACTTAGGTTAGGTCAATGTGGACGCTTTGTGGAACATTTGTATGCTATTGCTCTGAAGGGTTCTATATCAAAGCCCTTAGAAGTTAGTTGATCAAATAGCTGTGTGGCAAAGGCAGAGTATGTAAGATTGCATCACTTAAGAAAAACGATTATCTGGTGTCAACTTGATATTTATTTCAGGCTCAGTGGCCATCGTCTTGGGTGATCCACTGAATGGGTTGTGGCACACTGATGTCCGAGGGCGGACGCTGTAATTCTATGTCTATGTGAGTGCATGTACCTTAACGTGCTACCAGTGGGTCGGCTGACACTAGTCAGGTACTCTTACTGCGTATTCATCCACGACTTAACAGCACTCCAAATCTATTATTGATTGGAGACTTGAAGTACCCAAGCAGAGGCATGTGTATTTATTACCAATTTTAAGACTCAAGATCCGGCGTCTAAAACTTTCCTAGAGAGTACAAATGCTAGGATGCCAAAATCACTGGTGCTGAAGTGATGATGGCGCATAGAGTAAGTATCCCCAGATGCTCTCCGGCGTTCGCTGAACGCCAGCAATACTACAGATCAAACACACTAGACATAATACTTGATGGCATTGTCTACAAGGTTGGGCTAAATAAAACGGTTTGTGTTACTTTAGTGCATGTTCGTTGACCGGTGTTGGTGATGGACATGGCAGTACAGGACGTGTTCGTCACCTCGTGCTATCATTACCACTCCATATAAACACGCGCGGGGGTATGATTTCCACCGACATCGGGAAATGCTGAGTGCTGGATGGTGACCTACCTCGGTCCGGATATCAATGTACTTCCATGCTTTTCCATTTACCATATGTATTCCGAAAAATTGCTGGGAGTAGTAGGCCTTTATGGTACGTTAAAAGTCATGCACAGCGTGACTAGTATAAGTATGTACACACTACCAGTAAGGCAAAATGCAAGCCGACGAAGGCTAAAAAGATATCTGTACGCATTTGATATCCAAACAGTGATCCCGCTAAAGGACAGTTGTCCCATGATTTCGTTCTTGCGGAGATGTAGATCAACAAAGATGACACTGGCCATCTCTTGATCTCCTATTTCACAGAGCCATAAGTACAGGAATAATGTAATCTTCACGCGAGGCACAATCGACGAATGGTACAAAGCAAACAAGAAGCGTCGAAGCATCTGTAGTATTTGATCAATCACGCTCGAGCGCGTCTCTGCATTGTACTACATACAAGACATCCTGTGCTCGTCCCAACTATCATATCATTGTCAAGAATTATACTTGCATGAATGGGAAAGAGGCGGGCGCACACACGTTGCCATAGGCTCTGCGCGGTTTGCCGGTGGACGCACTGATTGAACGTGTTGCATATTTTTTGAAATGTACGCCGCTGCTAGGCGCACCGCCGCCGTTGTGACATTTTATTGTTGCATGCAGGCTAGTACTATGAATGGTGATGCGGGCGGAAGAACAATGGACTCTGAAGAGATACGAATGAACAGAGTACATTCCAAACAAATTCTATAGACGGCCATGTCGCGTCGCCGCGTCACGGCCTGTGGTGCAGAAGTGATCCGCCGCAGCCCGGCCGGGAACGGAATGCAATGCAACTCGGGCGCGCGTCGGAGGGCGTCTCTGGCGCTTAGCGCTGATAACATGCTTCAGCCCGCTCCCCCGTACGCGTTCTGCAAATTATGCGGCATTTGGCAACATACACATACGAGCACGGGTCGGCGGTCATCTGACGGCAGGGCGCAATAATTGCGAAGCTCAGTCCCGAGCCAGGGGCTGCTTCTGATAGTAATAGATGAGACCCCGCATGCCCTTCCGTGCCGGATGCCGGTCACCTTCTAGCTGAGTGCGCCGCTGCCATCCCAACGTACATACGTGCGGCCGCGCAGGTGCAGAGAGCACCAGTACTTTCTCTGCCTAGGTTTTATGTAATAATTCGGTGTCTGCCCTTAGTGCGTGTGCGGACAATGGCCAGGGAGAAGAACAACGAGGCGTGACAATTGTTCAAGAACGCTCAGCACACACACCGCGCGCTCTCAACCGAGGCGAAGCCCGTCCACCGGGGCCAATATCCAAATAATATAACATGTTATTCCCGGGGCCTGGTCCACAGCTAGCCCACAATATGTACATACATACCAGCAATTTCCCAACCAATTCCTGCAAAGCTCTGACATACGCCTGGGAACGTACCCATGCACGCCCAGCTCGCCAGGTATAGTCTAGCAGTGGCGTGCACGTCTTTACACAAATAAGTCCACGACCGAGCAATTAAATAGCCCGCGCACAGCACGCACCTGCGGACAACCTACAGACGTCACACTGACAGGCGCGCTGCAGGTGCTGCTAAGCGAGCCCGCCGGTGCCCCAGAGGGTTCAGCGTGCAGTCCCACGCAGGCCGCTTCGCGCTGAGACGGCGCCGCGCCTGTGTGACAGCAGAGCAGAACATCAGGCGGGGGAACAGAAGCGATATACATAGCCAGATTATTAGATTTTAGATATTTCGACGGATGGATGTATGGATGGATCATTGGATGTGTGTGTGTATGTGTGCTCGAGCAGATGGTGGAGGCAATAGGTGCATGGAGCAAATCCGGCACGTCATCCTGGTCATACACGCGCGTGAATGTATGGACTTTTACATCGAGGGTGCGTTTCGTGCTCCACCAATCCATCCGTCCGTCCGTCCGTCCGTCCGCCGCCGTCGATCAGCATAGGACGTTGGACGTGCGTGCCAGCAGCCGCAGCGGCCGGCGCGCTGCATGAGCATCCACTGGCGACGCCGATCGCGAGAAAAGGCGAAAAGCCGCCGCTTAGCGGGTGGGATCCACAGCCCAAATGCTCGCGCTGCCATTCACCGTCACGTCCGAAAAGCTTTACTCTGCAACCTCTGCAATCAAAGCTGCAGAAGACGCGCAGAAAAGAGCAGGCGTGAGCCAGGGTAACACCTACAGGGTCCTCCTATGACGTGCGTGGGCGGACGTGGCCGCCGGCCCCGCTGACTTTTTCTTCTATCGCAATCACCTCCCAATTTCATTTTCCATGCAATCTATGACATAGCAGCTTTCGCCCGATAAAGCCTGCGCTTTGCCTGGGGTTTTCGGCCCAGACGGATGGGCCAGCGCAGATCAGTACTGTACTTATGTACAAAGTAACCAGTTACCACGGCACGCCGTCGAAACATTGACATTACATTTACAAGGCCCATTTAGCCTCAACGTTCTATGTAGCTGTCGACTTAGCGCAGATTAAATGCACATTTCTCGTAACGGCCTGCCACAGAGCGGCCAGCGATAGAGATAGATTAATGATGTGATGTCCCCAACGCTTTGCCCGCCTTCTCGGTTACCTACGCATGTCGTGCTGTGGGAGTCGGTGAGCGAGGGACGTGTTATGGAACGATTCTATCAGAACAACCGCGCGAGACTTTCCAGCGCGTGACGGCAAGATAATCGGATAAGCGTAGAGCATAGACAGCGTACGCAGCGTGCCCAACACGTTTATAGATACACGCGCCCACAAGCGACAGAGTTCACGGTCAGGGTCCTTTCATTTGAATAACTGACCCCAACGATGGTCATAGGCATCCCCGGATCGGCCTCCAAAGTTCACACATGTAACAGACGCAAAGTAATTTACCTCATGTTTTGCTTCGTCCAAGTTCTCACTTGCATCAAGACAGACCAGGGTAATTAATGTGTATCTTAATTTTTATTCTGTATGTGTCTGTATGTATGGTAAAGGTACAATGTATGTAAGTATGCAATGCGAGCCACAATAAAAAATTGAATGTGTGCCTATGCGATGAGAGACGGGACAGTGTCCGGTGCGTAGTATGCAAAAAAATATAAGGCAATCTCCATGAAGCAAGGAAATACGATAGACGCAGCATGCAATGAACAAGAAAGGGGTTATCAGTAATGAGGGGTATGTGGATGATTATGCTACAGTTGTGATGCAAAAGATGCCATGAAAAAAATAAAGAATAGAAAGCCACTGACGCTTGCCAGCCAACCCAGTCTACCACCCCGAGGGCGCCGCGAAGGCGAACATTTTGGGTTTGAGCGGATGCACCGTCGTCGGAGGACCATTTGCAGGACCAAAACTCGGAGATGCATCGTAAACGTCGATTTTGGTTGTTTCTGGACCACCAACAGGCGTCGCCGGCGAACCTGATGACGTAGGGGACGCGGAGTTTGAGAAACTCGGCGAAGGGGTATCGGGAGTATTGGGGTTGGAGGACCACGCCGGTTTTGCAGTCGTGGCAGCGACCGCTTTTGATGCTGGCGATGAGTTCTGCCTCGTCGCGAAGCCGGGCACTGGGCTGGTGGTGCTCGATTTTTCGTCGGTGACGATGGTCGCTTCTGCTTTCGCGGCGCGCTTAGACACAAAGGTAGTCGGGTAGTTGGGGTATGACGGCCTCGTTTCGCGAAAGTCATTCCTGACAGCCTGCTCGAAATTCGTGAGGATTGGATCATCGACAGTGAGTTCCCAGTCCAGATAGTTGCACATCTCGCGCTCCATCTGGTTGACTTCGCGGAGGGTGAACATGCCCTGGGCTACAATACACCACGACTTGTTCGAGTAGGTGTCGTCGCACATGACCTTTGAGGAGATCATGTACGCGGAGATGAAGAGGCGATGGCCCGAGGAGCCCCGCGCGGACGGAAAGCGTGCTTTTAGGCGCTGTAGCAGAACGAGAGCAGCGAAAGTGACCGCAGGGTGCAGTTTCGTGCGATGGAGTGCGTATGCGATAAAGTACGGCAGCCGGGCGTGGACGTGTGTCGATGAGGGGGGATAGTCGGGGCATGCGAAGAGATGGGTGATGAAGCGCGACGCCAGCTTCGCGAGGAGCTCCTGGCCGTGGTATGGGTCGGCGGCTGCTCTGGACGAGTTGTGGTTCGGTGGGGCCTTGGAAGGGTCAGCTGGACGTCGGGGAGAGGGGGCGGGCGGAAATACATACGGAGGGCACCGCAAAACGCCTGGAGGGGGCACCTGGACCTTGGTGTTGTGAGGCCATTGATTTGGATCACTGAACGCGGAATGTCAGGGAATGGTTGACCGGAATCGAGAGCAGTTTATAGGCGGCAGCATGGCAAGAAAGCATGAGGTCTAGCCCCATTTGGCAGGTAAAAAAAAGTTTTTGCCCGCTGCCCTTTTGGGACGATCTCGCTGCCCCATTTAGAACATGTGCTTACCTCGTAACAATTTCTGAAAGCGCCGTCGGTCGGATGGCCTGATTGCTGCTGACCTTACTTTTCCTAGGGGTCGCTTTTATACCTCTCGCACAGCCTTGCTTTGACTCATCCAGCCACTCGCCGTAGCCCCTCTATGTCGCGGCCCAGCTGGCCACCGCGTTCTGATCCGTCGTGGCCACCATTATTGCGCTTCAAAGCGCTGTTGAGAAACCGACCTGCCGTGGGAGGCCTCCAGGGACTCATTAAACACTATTTACACGCCAAATCAGCGAGGTCTTCTCCAGACATGTCGATATTACCCAATGGCCACCCCATTCTCATGCTCCCGTCTTAGATGTAACGCTATCTTGCATAATCCTATGAAACTTCGCCACCTCATCAAGTACCTGCCCCAGCGCAAATCTTGGGCCTGGCCAAAAATACATCCGTGAATTCATTGAAAAAACATATGTATATGGCTATGCCGCCGCATACACTCCCTCAAACTGCTCGTTCCAGGAATGCGCAGCTTCAATTATTGGGCAATCTGGGAGGACAGCATCCCAGTGCTCCATGATGCTCCATCCAATTCCCATCGTCGTAGAGCCGCATCAAAGAAGCGGGAGTGCATTATGCACACATGTGCGAAATACCCCGGCTCATCTTTCTCTGTCTTCATTGCCTCCTTGCCTCCGAACTCGTCAATTTGTCTTCCGCGCAGCAGGCCGGGACAGGCGCGGCGAGGCTGCCCTCGGGATCGGGCTGGCGCCATCCCGTTCCGGTGACGCCTACATATCTTGGCTGAGTAATGTCATCGACACTCATGGTTGAGGCGGCTGAGATCCGACCACGACGAGCAAGTCAATTCATGATTCTTCTAGAGCTGCCTGCTCTCGTACGTTCGAGCAGGGCCTTTTCCCTTAACGCACCTCCTTGAATTTTACCGGGACATCTAACGCGGTATCGCCCCTTGCGGGTCTCTAATCACTCACATACGAAGGCATATGACCTCCAGTGGACCTGTGCCTAAGCCCGCGGCATGTTATTCTGCAGTAGGGCCGACAGATATGCGGCGTTAAATGATAGATACTCTCATGCTTCTCAGAACGTGAATAGATGAGAGTAACACGAGTAGAACTGGCAAGAATAGTAGTGGTACTGTGGGGTTAGGGGTAAGGTTACTTGAGTTGCGTCATCGATGGGCCCTTGCATCAAAATAAGTAGAGCAGCTTTCCACCCTTGTAATCCTATCCTGGAAAGTACATAAACGCCATCTAAACAGGATTCAGCGAGCTTGCCCCGCTGCCCAGGCAGCAGACCAGGGCTCTGTCACTTATGATTTGGGCAATCGTACCGGATATGTATGCTTGCTGAGATACACCGGCGGCGACGCACCTATCTCAGCCTGATCCCGGATCCAATACGCCCGCGCACGTTGTTGCAGTATGTCAGTTTACGTCCTGCACTATTAATTCGCGCACATCATTGCGGTGCTCTGCAGGATGCTGCAGGACTATGTACTTAATTATCCTCAATGCCCAGCGCCTGCCTATGGCCCCCGGCGCCGGGCAGCACGCCGCGCCGCTGCCTTGCAGTCCGAGATAGAGTCTGATAGAGTGCGGCTGGCCGCGATATTAAGCCTGCATTTGATGGTTTCGGATCGGCGCGTATAAGATAGGGGGTTTCGTCCGCGTTACCGGCTGGAAATGCGACACGGAATGAAGCGTGCATTGCTTGGGGGGACGAGGGGCGGACTGCAGGCACGGCGGACGGGAAACAGGAGCCGCCAATGGGCATGGAATGGATGCGTTTCCGCCACTTGCAGATTAGATGGGCTGGGCGGGCCTGCGACGGAGACTGCATCTTCAACTCTCCCGAGCCAGCGAGCTGTGCCAATGGAGTGACATGCCTACCTAATTATTAATAGCACGACTCCTACGATAAGTACCCGCACCTCTTCAGTATAAGTGTCGGCTTGCGATGTAAAAAGAAAAATATGGCACTGGTCGGTGTAGCTTGGCAACACGAGGCGGTAGACTCATAGTACAACGACTGTTTTACTAGCTTTTGTCTGTGTGCGTCTTGATGCTCGTATCATTTAGTTTGATGCCTTTGATCAAGGACCATATAAGCCATATAGGGTGCTTTACTTGTGTTCTATCCAAATTTTACATAAGGGTAGACTGGGATAAAGTGCTATGTCTTGCCATCTTTCGCCAAATATAGGCGCTGACTTGTTCTTGATACCACACGTCGTTTTTGCCATATCAGGCATCTTTCCAGCTTCAAGTGAAAGAGCAGCGCTATTTTGACACAAATCGCTCTGCCATATCGATCTCTGTCGCACCTTGCACATATGCTATGTATCAGTATTGCGCAATAGCGTGCGACCCTTCTTGTCTGCCCTCGGCTTCTTTTCCATCACTTCTGTCGCGTCCTGCAGAGCTTAGTGGGGTATGTCATCAGATAGATAGATATAATGTACTGGTACCTACTCGGCCGAATCAGTGCCACTGGGTGCTTGCAAAAAATTATATCGCTGGCAGCTCTCGATAGATGCCTCGCTCGGGAGTCGGCGCATTCATCAGACGGGCGAGGACGGGCGCCCAGAACATGGTTCCGTTAGACTCGCTCCGACTAGATCAACGAGCGGCTACCCCGCAGCGGACGGATAAGGCACCGGCTGGTGATTACATACGCAGACACACAGCGTCGGGATTTAATTATACATCCCTCTCTATAAAGTGCCTTGAACACCGGCGCCAGCAGCCCGTTCGACGCTCGTGGCATAAATGCCTATATATCGGACTCCCAGGCAGACTGAGGTGGGCTGCGGGCTGTCTCCACTGCGACTCGAGCTCAGAACGTGTCGTATATCCCGTATGCTATTCTTGTGCGGTGTACGGCAAGTTTACAACTATGCTATATAAACTCGCAAAGGAAATGATGCGCCCACCTTTTGTTGTTGTTATAATTACAGGGTGCAGTTGGCATGAAACATATGACGCTTTTTTTAAAAGTCATAATGTGCTTTATATTTGTCAGTCTGTGTTGAACGACTGAAGGACGGTACGATCGCGATGTCCGCGGGAGTGAGAAGTGTTACTGCATACATCCCTGGCTGTTATACATTATGTATTATAGTTGAAACAGAACTTTTGGACACACATAGATACAGACGGGAGTCATATTACCGCTTGAATGCTTCAAGCTTCAAGTCCTAGGCGCTCCAGAGTATATTGCGACAAGATCAGAGGTCAAAACCATATTTGACTCCGAGTACAATGAGTACTTGATATTAAAGTTAGTTACATTTCTTGATCAGGCATGTGAGTCGATAAAGCTCTTGTAGAAGACCCAAGCGTCCACATATTCTTCACCTTGTCCATCTTTGGTCCTAAGTCGGCCAGCTCGGGGTATGCGCCCTGCCTTGACGAATCCCAGCTTCTCCCACAATCTGCAAGGGAAGACAGCATGGGTAAATTGGTGAGTAGGCAACGCAATTACGACAAAAGAAAATAAGCAGTACCTGATGGAGGCGGCGTTATTGACATATACGAGATTGAATACACTGGCCTGATAGCCCAGTTTGGGCGCGTAATGCACATATGACTGGGAGAGTAGACTTCCGTATCCATTACCACGCTGCGTGGGCGGCACTACGAAGCCAGCATTGCAGATCTAATGGGAACTGTATGTGAGATGCTGACGACACGCAAGCGTTCCCCGAGTGAACGTAGGGCGCGTGCGACGCACGTGAGAAGAGCGGCCAGGATAGTTGGGTTTAATCTGTGCAAGCGTTAGAAACTGGTCGCGACGGGATGTGCCAGCGCGCACATAGTAGAAGCCCGCGACACACTCCTCCCATTTCCGCCCTCCGCGCTGTATCTCGATGACACCCGTCGCAGCGTCATGATCGCCCGCGTGCGCCGTGGCTGTCCGCGTCACATCGGCGGGCGACTCCTGCCCGACCAGTCCGACGAAGACGTCGGCGGCGAAAAAGTACGCTTCGAACGTCGACTGCGGCATGTCGCCCTCCTGCGGGTACGTCAGCCCGTCTGCGACCTCCTTCGCGAACACCGCACTCAGGTACTCTACGAGCCCGGGCAGCGCGTGCGTAGACGCCAGCGTCAAATGGTGGACGGTGATGCACGCATCGTGGCCCGCATTGCCCGCAGCAGGTCCTTTCCACGTCGTGGCTGGCAGAGATGCTTCATTGTACGCGCGCTTAATTTCTCCGTAGGCCGACATCCTAGCGTATCGGTGCTGCTGGTGCTCTGGACGACTGAGAAGGGTTGATCAACAGAAGTATGAGTCACTGAAAAAAAGATCTTTTATCAGATAAGCCGATCCGTGCTTGAGAAAATCCCGACGGTGAGAACACACTGAGCACCTGGTGATAATCGTCATTCTGCAGGCCGACGCAGACACGGTGCTAGTTGAAACCGCGTGTAAACCTGTGTAGGTTTAAACATTAAGCGAATAGATACTTAACGGTATACATAGAAGTTTATATACTAAACTTGAGATGTTTCCTAACACCAATGCGGTGAAGTTGAGAAGTTGACTTGGGTTGCACCGCAATTTGCCGAATGCACCGCAGAAATGAGCTGGTATGACTGTCGGCGCTGTGTTGCCGGGAACTTCTCCTATGTGGGTGTAAACAGAATAGAGAAATACGCCCCTACTGAAATTAAGCGCCCTGACTCTGGAACTCAATTGCATAAACCAAGCTAAGAGATAAAAAGCGTTAGGAGGCGGCGTGGGGTGGCGATGGACTTGGGGAGTCACTACGGCTTGGGCGCTTGGCGGAAGCGCGCTTGCCACTTGCCGCTTTAGCCGGCATTTCTACCAACGTCCCCATTCACCCGCTGTTGTCAGCGCTCTCTCCCTCCATAAAATACACACATTAAAATAATCGAAGTACAACCTTACTAACAACACGCAGCAAGACCCCTATTAAAAATTTTGCCGTGCTATCGGCCAGTTTGTTGGTCATCGTAAAATGTCCCTGTGGCAGTCATATCTTCGCCTAAGGAGGCCCCTAAAAGCGGTTCTTGCCATTATTAATACTCGACGAGTGACACACACAGGTGTACGATTATGTCAATGTAACTGCGGTCAAATCAAGAGAAGTCGTACCTGTCGAAATAGGTACCTAATGATACCCCAAACCGAAGGAGCTCCAGAGAGTTCCTCAGTCAAATCATGAACAGTCACTCACGACTTTCATTCTATGTTTTAGGTCCATGTTAAAATGATACTACACGCATTCTAATTGACTAGACGCACATTGTAACCTTACCTCGCTTGATGTTCCTGTGATTATTCAAATTCCACATATGTCGGACTGTATCAACGTATTCCTCTATGGGTTTGTATATCTCAGAATGTCACGGTCAGTTCAGAAGATGGTCGCAGTTCACTCTGATGCCCGATATAAATCAGCTTCAGTGTGCGCATATGTCATTTAGAGCTGCTCAAATATGACTAGTAAAGTACAATGCACTAGTTTACCATTCTACAAATGATGAGGGTCTTTCTCTACTTCGTTAGTACTACCTCCAAAATTTTACATCATCCTCCATTGCGAAGAGACAACTTGACAGAATGCATTCGGGACGCGCAAAATGATAGTACGCACTCATCGGTCATTCCCACCCGTTGATCATGAAGACAATATTATTATCTACACGACATTAGGGAGATGCGCCACATCAGCTGCTCGTCTTCACACTGGCCCATGATGCCATACTATGCACCAAGTGGAAGCAAGATTAATTTAGACGCCCCTGCCTCGAGGCTCTTCAGATTCCGACACGGATCATTGCTGCCGGTTTAGGATATCGGTTACGTGGTGTTTGTTCCATGCTCTTGCCTTTTTTGGTCTTGCATGACTATTGCACAGCTTTCAGCGATTTGGACAGTTTGCCTAGAGCCATTGACTTTACTGCATAACAAAGCTTTTTTTAAATTTCTCACAGCGTTCGGGTCTAATTGCCTTCTTCATTTATCCCAGACTGAAAGGCCACGTAATGCATATGCTGGTATGCATTTCACCAACATTTTACTTCACAATTGCAACTTCCATGCCATCCAGTTGTATTTCAGCGAGACAATAACTCAACGTCAACTTCAACAATCCTAATGTTTCCGTTGAGGTTGATCAAAAAACACATTTTCTGTATGACTGGCTATGACAGCAGAAAAAAGAACATATTTCTCTAACTCCGGTGCCATTTGCGGCTAAACGAACAACACTTGGGAAACATCGGCCACTATGAGAGGAAATGTGGTGGCTCGGGAACCGGACATGGCCATGATTCTATTGCACACAAGCTAGCAGATGCTTGTGCCACATCCCGGCTGAGCTCTCGAAGCTTGAATTCGAACTTCCATCAGCTTTTTTAGAGGATACTATTTGCTGAGTTTATTCTGACTCGACTGGCCATTGAGGGCGATGATTGTAAAATCGTCTTTATGGAGTTAATTTTTTTAAAAAAAGAATACCCTTTCCGAGGACATCCAGACAAGTAGTATCGTTCTTTTTATGCCCTTCAAAGGCAGTAGGGTCCAAATCAGGCCCCAGATGCTGCGTGCAACACAGATGTATGTTAACATACTTCATTTAGGGGTTACCCGAACACGTGTGTGTTGCAATTGATGGGTACTGAAAGGACCCACAAATCATTGAGAACTAGCGAGCCTTTGTTTTTATATGCTGTGAACTGGATGTTTTTGCGTGTCAAGATGCGTTGATTTGAATTCCAAAATTACTGGCGGCCCAGCAGCTATGGTTTTGATATCCAAAGGGACTTGATACCATTGAATTTCCGAAAAGAATCCCTCGAGCCTGTACACTCATACAAGGTGAAGCCTTGTCTACGCCTCGTCTTCCGGCTCACATACGTCTGTATTTGTGACTGTCCTATCTTCGTCGAGAAATAAAGTCAAGCCATATTTCCCCATTCTTGAAGTCTTATCTTTATCTCCAAAGAAGACGTATCCGGGAATATAGCGATCCACAAAACTGACATGTAAGGAACCCTCTAAGGGCGGTGCCATAACTCAGGCTAAGCATGGTACTTACAGCTTTACATCATTATCTGTCATACCTCTTCCGCCATTGAGAGCTTTCATGTGATGCTCCTGTTGCAATCGCCATTTGTATACGACTGCGTATTCCGATTTCATCTGAGAAGGGGGCGGCTTTGACTTAAGCTAGGTGACACGCTGAGAAAGGAACGCTGATCAGAAATATCGCCGTTACCTGGATAAAGCAATCAAAGAAGTCCCAAATGCTTTCATATTCTTTCAGTTTCTCATTGACAGACTCCAGGTCGACAAGTCGTCCTGTTTGTTTTTCATCAAGAGATAATAAATTTTGCTGTACTTTCCAAACGTCGTCCCAGCGAGATAGAAGATCTTCTTTGGAGATAGAGTGGAACCCGACACACCATCCTTCAAAGATAACAACATCGATTAGGGGAGGCTGTGTCACGATGCAGCCCGAACCATCCAGTGGCAATCTATCGCCTGCCCCAGAATGTAGGCTTTTGTCAAACCGCGGAAGCTCGACGGTACCACCTCGTTTCAATGTCGAAAGAGTCTGCACTCCTAGATCAATATCATGTGTACCTGGCTGTCCTCTGCCTTGCCATAGGATGTTATCTGGGTTAGATTTAGCAAGAGATAGCAAGCCTTCATAGGGTAAATAGATATCATCAATTGACAGAGAAACAACGCGGAGAGAGTGAGGCGATGCCCGAAGAAATTTTGCAACTTCTCCCGTTAGGTATGATTTACCGGACCCTTGAGGACCTTGAAGGGCGACGAAAAGTGGCCTTTGAGGAGTCAGATGGTCGAGGATGTACTGCGCAACGAGTCTGACGGAGGTCATGGTTGCAGATCATGGGGGCGGCCCGGCTGAGCGTTGATCGCGAATTCAAATTCCGACCAACAGAGCCGGGTTCGCAAAATTACACGTCGTCACTCCTAAGGCACCAGCACCCAGGACGCCCGCCGACGTTCTGCTCCTCACCTCTCTTCTGTTCTCTTCGCTACGCCCGTTACGCCCAACATGATGTCCGACTCTGGCTCAGGTCTTGAAAGTACACCATTCCAGAACGTCCAGGCCCAATTTACCAAAGTACAACGCCAATACCAGGCAATTCTCGACCGCTGGACACCGCATACACTCTACAGATGGCTGTCGACGGCTGGGTTATTATGTGTCTTCTTCCTGAGGATTGTTCTTGCTCAAGGGGTGAGTGCATTTGCTCGGTCATGCTCAATGATACTCAGGCTAGTCTTCTGACACGTATTCTAGTGGTATATCGGTTAGTTCCAGCTGGAAGTCACAACGAATGCATATAAATCTAACATATGATTGTTTCATTAATCTAGTGTGCTGTAAGTTTTCTCTGTTCAATCCACCATCTAGGTCCCTAAATCCATATGTCATAATTAGACGCCCATGCAATCTACCTTCTCAATCTCCTATTGGCCTTCCTGCAGCCGAAATTTGACCCTTCACTGCAGGATGACCTTATGGCTGATGAAATTGAGGAAGGAGGAGATCCTGTTACCCCATTGCCATCCTCGCGCGATGATGAATTCCGACCTTTCGTGAGGAGGCTACCTGAATGGCAATTTTGGTGCGTTCAAGATCATGTTCCGTCTATATTAAACTGAAGCTGACATTGCTCATCGCGTAGGCTCTCTGCTACTCGCGCGACTATCATTGCCATCCTCTGTACGACATCCGAAGCCTTTGACGTTCCAGTGTATTGGCCCATCCTTGTCGTCTATTTCTTCACCCTGTTCGCTTTGACGTTACGTCGACAGATACAGTAAGTCGTCCTCCTTTGTACCTTCTGATCTACCCTTGACAGCATTGACCTCAGGCACATGATAAAATACAAGTATGTACCTTTCGACATTGGCAAGGCTCGATACGGTGCAAAATAATTCAGAGATGCACCCCATTCATTATCGACAAGACCTTACATATACCGTAATTGCAGGCCCTTTGCCCACTATTTCATCTTTGTTCTAGCTACGAGACTTTACGAGGGGCATGGCCTGTTCATTAAACAGTGGTGACTTGAGCACACCCTTGAAAAGATTTTGTCACTCATAGCTCTACATAGGAGTTAACGATGCTCTAATTGATCGTTCCCCATTTTCAGCGTAATGGAGCCTCGTCTCATGTTTATCCATCACTTGATAGCAATCGTGTGGGCGCTTGCAGTTGTGCAACACTCCTTTACTACGTTATTTGGATGTCTACTATATTTGATTCGGTCTTTGAAACCCTCTAATATTCTTGTGCTATAATATTTATCTATCGGTACGGGAAGAGGCTTGATTATACTATCTAGACGTACACTTAAGCGCCGTACTCTGATCAAGACCGTTTTTGCGTTTTAACCCAGGCTAACTCTCCTCTAATTCTCCCCTGTTTATATGTTTCGTCACTGAATGCAAATGGCCAAAAATTGAATTGCATTGGATATACCACGAACTCTCATTCAAAATGGTGAAGTCTGTAACCAAGTGCCAATAATAGGTGGACAGTTTATCTACAAACCACCCCAAACCGTGTCGTTGGTCAACTTCTAGTAATATACAAATCATTCGACATATGAAGATTTTCTGCAGCTGAGATTTGTTTCTAACCTGACATTCAGTGTGCTAGGGGCTCGGCGTCGCTCTCTCAACTTCCACTGGCAGTGATGTTGGTAAGTAATCAGTGAGATACACATTTATTCATGCTGCATGTGTCAAACAATTTGACCAGCATCTACATCCTTCCATCGAAAACTTTATAATTCTCGGTCTTAACAAAAGTTGTATCGGCACAGTTAACACAGGTATCAGACAAATATTGACGGGGTTATCTTCCGTGGCACAATGTATATGATCTTGCTGCGCAGCGCCCGTCTACACAACCGGCTTGAGAGTCCCCGACATAGGCCAGCATGGAGCACCAAGCATGCCATCGATGCATGTGCATTATGAACAGTGACAAGTAAGCCGTGTATCTTTATCACGCGTAACAATTTCAGTTTCACTTACTGATATGTAGTACTAGTGCATCTGCACAGTCAGCACAGGATACTTATACACCAAGGATTTAGAAGAAGAATGGACGAGATGATGATAGATTTTCCAATCTTGAGCGTAGGGTATGAGGCTATGGTTATATATCTGGAAAGATTTATTCGAATCTTCACTAATCAAAAGCATAGATTTCATCTTCTGCTTGAGACAGTAGGGAGTAATACGCTGACAATACACCAGAATAGGTCGATTTCAATTTTATCTCGGGGTTCACAGAACTCGAAATACGAGCCAACCACCGCCGTTAACCAGAGATGAATGCACAGGATGTGTTAACCGCTGACACAAAAACGTAATGCTTGAACCAACTCCAGGTGATGCACAATGATCCACATTATGTGGTATAAAAAATATAGGACATCCATCTATCCATCCATAACAGAAAAGAGCACAACGCATTGCGTTGGGAACGAATGCAAACAAACATGGGAACACTCACAAGCAAGTTCCCGAGTAATGATAGATTTTAACAAGCTTGTTAAGCTAATCTGCGCGCTGCCGATCTGCCGCCCCGCCCGTGAGGCGCAGGAGTCGGTTTTGGGGAACTGTGATACAACCAAGATTATATGCTTGAGGTGCAGTGATGTCACGTAGTATGGCGTTCGTTTAGTACTTTTATTATACGCTATATATATAAGGGTATACCATATATACATAGCCATTTTTTACCCTTTTGCGCTACATTGGGACCATTTTTTTTGACCTCCGAATGTATAGCTAAACTTTAACTATGTAGCGCAGAAAATGCACAGTATGTAGCGCTACATTGCTTTACGTCATGAACAGCGCTACTTAGGTCAAAGTAGCGCTACTCTCGCCATTTGGCGCTACATACAGAATCGGGCGCTACTTAGGCTATGTGCGCTAATCCCATAAGAATACTAAGACTACTAACTAGTGACTAGTTCGTTAATCCCATCTTGTATGCAATTTCTTTCTTTTCCAAAAATATCAACTGTGTTGAAAAGGTTGTCCTTCGTCATGCGGAAGCATTGATTACACATTCCACCGTTGACCCCATTGAGGGTCAATAATTCTTGCGTAATCTCTTGTGCATCGGGACAGAGACCGTCTCTACTTACTCCCTAAACGCTTGAACCTCTCGAGTAAAATACTGATCAAGTAATCCAAGTTATCATCTGCATCCACATTCCTTTAGAAATTTATACTTACTGATTCAGCACTTTCGTTTACACAATACATTTTGTTAATATGTAATTCTGGTGGGAGCTTGGGTGCATGATATCGTCGAGGTGGAAGATGGTTGAACAACCGCGAAGCCCGGTTATCGATGGGCCACGTTATTGACCTGTTCCCATGAAGAGTTCCCACAGTCGATCAACGTTCAACGTTCAACGTCAACCTTCGGTCCGGATTGAGTGACTCTGAGGCCGTGGACTCTGGAGAGCCATGGAGTTGCTACCTTGCTATGAAGTCTGGATGGCAAATTTGTAAAGGTCAAGGCACCGAGCCTTAGGACCTCATACAATTGGAAGTTAGTATAAAGAATAGCGCACATAGCCTAAGTAGCGCCCGATTCTGTATGTAGCGCCAAATGGCGAGAGTAGCGCTACTTTGACCTAAGTAGCGCTGTTCATGACGTAAAGCAATGTAGCGCTACATACTGTGCATTTTCTGCGCTACATAGTTAAAGTTTAGCTATACATTCGGAGGTCAAAAAAAATGGTCCCAATGTAGCGCAAAAGGGTAAAAAATGGCTATGTATATATGGTATACCCTTATATATATAGCGTATAATAAAAGTACTAAACGAACGCCATAACGTAGGGATGGCTGATTGTATGGACATCAGACGGTTGGAGCAGGGCCGTCGATTTCGATTAGAAGGCCGGAGCAAGCATGTTTAAGCATGTTACTGACTTGGGATGCATGTACCGGGCTTCAATTCAGAGGCAGGACGTCGAAAAGGTATATAACCATTACCCTCAAGCATTTTGAATAACGTCCAGAAGAGGGAAATGTGTCAGCCAGGGGAGACTTGGGGACGAAGCTGAAAAGTCACAAGAACGGTCGGCGGCGCCAGCAAAAACAAAAACATATGACAGAACATGGGAGCATAGTCAGGAGCCAAATATTCAGAAAGTTGTTAGATGAAGGTTAATAAACTTTCCCGTCAACTTTGTCACCGGAACGTTCCACAGATGTGGTGCAAGGAAATCCCAGTCTAGTAAAGTGTCGCAGATATTCAAACTGAGGTGCTGACAACCTAAACAGATTCAAGTTCGCCATGGTGTGCGTCTGATAGTAAGTGTACCCGTTACGGTACATCAAAGAA
The DNA here is from genome assembly GCA_028532985.1 of Stropharia rugosoannulata. NCBI lineage: Eukaryota > Fungi > Basidiomycota > Agaricomycetes > Agaricales > Strophariaceae > Stropharia > Stropharia rugosoannulata. The sequence goes on along the minus strand of JANCIK010000001.1, from coordinate 1,658,463 downwards.
AAACGATCATGTGGTGTGAACTGTTGATCCTCCCTAATCAAATATCAATCGTTCCTGTCAGCGTCACGTCGCATCCTCCTACGCGAGATAGCGGGGAAACAAAGGAGGCGACAGTACAGATAAAATGTATTGGGATGAAAAGAATTTCATGAAGAAGCATCCAAAAACTACATGAAGCATTGGCGAATGATTGTTTGACAAAAAAAGTGATGGTTACTTACATCTCAAAGTCTTCATTGCCTTCTAAGAATAGCAGCCAGAGAAATGGTCCACCCAATCGCGAGAGTTACAGCTATATGCCGTATCATTAGATTATGTTTCCCTACAATAGTCGTACACATCCGCTTAAATCACTGAATCCGAACCAACCTGCACAAATACATATACCCGAAAGAAAAGCCATACAAAGCCATGTCTAGGTGCGGCACTAGAAAATCAAAAGAGGCATAATAGAGTCAGGCTGCCCATATTCATATTACACCGACTCCCGTCCCAGCTAGCACCCGGCCAGCAGGTGGTGGGGCATACGCAGGCGGTACCTCGCCGTTGACACTCTCTTGCCCACTAACGAGTCGCTCAAAGAGCTCGTTCGACTGGAGCATAGTATCCGTGTAGTTCGCGAGCTGTATTGCAGCTGGCGAGCGCGGGTGCACGACGGTAGCTTCACCCCCCGAGCCGCAGGCGGAGTCGTTGTCTGACGAACGGCGCGAGGTGATACGTTCGAGGAAGGCACCAGAGCCAAAGGGGCCTGCGGGTTGCCCTGTAAACAAGCGGGTACGCTCGTCCTGGCATGGACAACTGGGGACAATGAGCGTTGTGTCCTCAAGAGCCTCGGCGTAACGGGGAAGGCCCATCCACTCTGGGTTGCACCGACACTATAGAAGTACGGTGAGAACACAATGACATTGATTGAATAAGTATATCATCGACTTACCGAGAGGATAAGAACAGGCGTCTGGACTACAATGTCAAACAACTTGCGTTTACCTGTCTTCGGATCTAGGTGTGTGTCGTCCCCGCGCTGCACACGCATTACGACCTTGAGCAGATGCGTCACCTCGATGTTACTCCGCCGATTCCTGTTCGTGAAGTGCAACTCGTCGCACGAGCGCGGCAGTTGCAAATTCTGATGGAATGTCCACGGCCCAGGTCCCATGAGTGTGGACGCGATTTCTGAGAGCTCCAAGTCGGACGCGTGTGGGTCAAAAAGGGGAAATAGTGGAGAAGTGCGCAGCGCATCAGGGCTGTCTGAATCCAGTGGTAGGATGGGCTCACTACTACGCCCAGCTTTGACTGAGAGTAGGCATATGCGCGAAGGCAAGTCCGTGCGGGCGATGCGCCGCATGTTGGTATAATAATCAACACGCTCCTCGATGTATATCGAGAGCCGGTAAATCTTCATCTTTGTGAGCGGCATAAGCGTGAGCATGACGGGCATTGTGCCCCCAATGTAGAAGCTGCGGCCTGATACGGCGATGAGGTACTGCAACTGCTGTTCCCAATGGCGCTCGACAATAATATTTTCAGTGTCTTCCGTATCCTCCTCTGTCGGACATGCGATCACGGTCACTTCGCGCGTCGCGGTAAGCTTAGTCTTGAACGCTCCTGGTCGGTGAACGTTAGCCTTAAGCTGCCATACCACAGAGCCGTACTCGCATCGCATGCTCGGCGGTGAGTCTGCTGGGATTGTGAAAGATATTGGATATGAGTACGTTCCTATAGAAAACTGTTAAGAGGCACATATATCCATTAACGAAGTACCCACCAGGTTTGAACTCCTTCCAGTCCTCTTTCTCCTTTCCTCCGTCAATCAGATTACCCTTGATGATTCTGCTAATTGTACCCCTGCCTCGTTCTTTCGACCGGTGCCTCCTGTAATCCTCTTCTGGCTCTTCGTCCATCTCCTCTAACGCACTGCTTTCCCGCTCCGTTGGGCTTGGTCGCCTCGGAAACCTCTCCGCGTCTGTGTCAACTGACAAAGCCCTTCCTGTACTCGATGTCTCCTGTGGGCGTTCGCGCGATGGCAGGATTTTACCAACAGAATGGGAGGCCTTGAATAAACCCGTTAAGCTGAACCGTTTGCGTCCACGGTGTTCCCTGTCCGGCTCCCGGTGTGCAGAAACTGGAGACGCATGTCGTTCATGGAACGGCGCGCTAGCGGGAGAGGGCGGCTCGATGTCTTGGGCCTGAATTGGAGGGAGAGTGGACCCGGAATGCGATGGTCGGTTTGCAGCGCTTGTGCGGGTGGACGAGAGCGAGCGATGTCGTGGAGTGGGTGAACTTCGCGCTTGCGCCTCACCGGCAGTCGCGCCGACTTGGCGAGATATCAGGCCTGGTCCCTCCGCAGATGCGGACGCGGATGCAGATGTAAGAGAGAGAGCGGATCCCGTTGGGCTCGGTTCGGCTGGTAAAGGAAGTGTGGGTGAGAGCGGGGTTAAAAATGTTTGGGAATGATAGGAGGAATCAGGCAGCGTCACGGGTGGAAAGGGGACGATAAGCGGAAATGGAGAAAAGATAACAAAAAGAGATTAAGGATTAAGCGCAGTTTGGGCAATAGAAAGCGCAGAACTAAAGTACGTAAAATACAAAATCAGGGAATAATAGGTGAAGTACTTACTTAGATGTAGCTGCGAGCTACGCAAGCTTGAATGAAGCGAGTTTCTGAACTCTTCGAGACTCTGCGCGGGGCCCGTGGTGGGACTCACAACACCGCTCATTGCAGGCACGCTAAGAGGAGATTCGGGGGGATAAGGTGAATATGGCGGTATCGGCGCAAGACTTTCCAGTTCGCTGCGACTAAGATTGCCGTAAAAATCCTGCACTTCATGTCGCGTTTCGTATAGTGGTCGCGGGCGGAAGTGATTTCCATCCACGCTAAACCGCCGGCTTGACTGTCGTGGTTGCAGCGGAGGCCGTACATATATCTCGCTGGGGGTGCCTGAAGAAATACCATGACTAGGGCCTCCTGCACTGTTACCTTCAACGAATGGAGGCGGAGGTGATAATGGCGGAGGTATTGTCAGCGCGGTGTCAGCGCCAGGACCTGAACGCCTTCGCAAATCTGTCCATCCGTCTAGGTCTGGTTCGTCCAGGGAATCATCATCCGGTTCGGGACTTGAGCCGTGCCCGTTAAAGCGTGCATACGAGATGCCAGGCCCGATGGACGCTGTACGTCGCGAAGCAGCAGCCGTTGGATGACTACTGCCACTGAAGAATACCGTGGAGGCGCGAAACACTTGGTGGTCCTCGGTGACATCTATGCGACGCGCGCCAACTCCTGAAATTGTAGTGTTAGAGATGCAATCTCGTTCAACAAGTCACAGCAGGAGGACAGGCACCTTCGGGCCAGGCAGTAGAGGTTACGGCGGTAAGCTCTATATCAATGCTGCTGATCTTTGTGGATTTTACAAGGTCGAGCACGAGCAGACCGCGCAGAGTGGATGTGCGGGGCTCTGGCTGGCGCGAACGACGGCGGACGGGGGCGAAGGTGTCGATGGGGAGGAAGACGGCGGACTCTGTGAGGCGGATGGCAAGGGCGTTTCCCTTGCGGTGCTTTCCGCGATCGCTGGTTGAGGGGGCCATAGTCTAGGCCTGGGAGGAGATGGCTGTTTGTGTCAGAACAAGGCAGCAGCGGAGGCTGAGAGTGCATCCAGCAATTTGATGGTACACAGTCCTAAATATAAACCAGGTCACAACGTCATTAGTCCCTCCCACGCTTTTAACACCATCAGCCCTATATTCAGCACATTCCCTCTCTTATCCTCCGCCTTCCCACACCAATGTCCAGACGCACACCGTGGCCTACCGTGGTCTCGACACCTTCTGGTCTCTCCATTCTCTTCTTGAGCTCCGGAGCGGATGCGCACCCTGCCCCTGGCGCGTTCCGGACATATGCTGAGAAAATCAGATGATGCCACCCGTGATATTCCCTGATATTCCTCTCCGAGCACCCGCCACGATATCTTAAGCCCGTAGGGCACAGCCATGCACATGCGGTCGAGCTATTAATGCGGCTGCTCCCATGGATGACTGTGGGATAGGAGTCGTCCTTGGCCCGAGGCCGACATTCCAGTTTTCCTGACGAGGTGAGCCTGGCATCAATTCCACTAGCTTGGGCGAACTGTAACATAGGCGGGCGCTTATATACATGGCGTTACTCTTTACCCCGGTCCGGACATTGTCTAGGTGAATCTACTGGCGCCTATTTGGCTTGAGTGCGGGGTCGCAGATAAATCTTGGAAGAGACCGGATATCACTGAAAACAGATACATAGCCTCACTGGATGACCCTGCGCCTCAGCCATTCATCGTTAACTTCTCTCTTGTCTTCCGAACTCCCAAACACTTAAGTAGTTAACAGTGCGTACAAGCTATCTCTGACGACATTCACTGCATAACACAAACAGATAGCGCTACTTAGTCGATCACAAAATCATGTACAAGAACTCTGGTTCAGAGGCTATGCCAGCTTTGTAATTTATGATTGTCATTGCTTCGTTTGTGCATGTGCTGTGCTCATAGATGTCAAGCATCATGCGGGAGATTCACCTGCAGCTTACCACTCACCTTCAACCTACTACGAACCATGGCCACATTAACAATACCTCTCGCCGTCATTAGTTTAGCTACTGCTGTTAAAGACCTTGTGGAAGTCGCCCAGCAGATTCGGGACGCCTTCAAGCAGGTTCGTGAAAGCGTAGTGTTCAGGGAGATATTATAGAGACTAATTCGAGCAATACAGGTTCCCGAGAACTACAGGAAAGCGAGCGAAATGGCTGAGGAAATACTCCGATTTGCAGAGGACATCAAATTATTATACGAGGAAGAGAAGGATGTGTTTAACAGGAAGTCGCGTTTCAACAAATCGGTTGAGGGCCTCCTTCGGTATGCATACATCTTTCGTTTTTTGAGTTGTCCGTCAATATACTGATGTATGGAATCAGTGAAATGAACAACGTGAAAGACCAATGCACTAAATTGGTTCCTCCGCGTTCCGTGAAGAAACGAGATCGATTTAAAATCGCATTCTACGCGTTTTGGAACAGAGAGAAAGTGACGAGCCTTGTCTCCGAACTGAGAATCCAGACTGACCGCTGTTACAATCAATTTCTGGTGCGCTGAATTGAACTAGTCAACTTTCTTCCGATTTAGCTTATTCAACCTGCAGGTAGCATCAAACATTCGAATAGAAGCCAACGTTGATCGTATCACTCAAACTGTCCAGTCATTCTCCACTAACATAGTGTCTTCGACTGCCGATACTCAACTCATCCGATTCATGCAATCCTGCTCACCCCCAGTAACATGGATGCGAGGCACCATTCCCGAACCTGAACTACGCAGCCAATATATCACCATGGAACTAGGATCATACAGGCGAATGGCTGAAACGTATATGTCCAAGTATTTCCAAACGCCCTCTACATTGACAGTAGACTCAATATCAAGACTCACCCGGGCACTGAGCATCCGCCCATTCTCGGAACTGGAATACCATGAACAGGTGGTCCAGCAAATATTTTCAGCTCGTGGAATGCTTCGCGATGCAAGCCCAGCAGATTTTGTCGGGATCATCTATCAGGCTTACTCTGTGGCCTTAGCTTTGTATCGCTGTGGAATATTTCACGAATCGGCAACAGTTGTAGAATGGGCTATCCGGGCTTTCAGACATATGACCTGCATATTACCGTCAAACGACGCAATAATCTATTTGGCAGCGTGCATGGAACAAAACGCGCTTTATCTCATTGCAGTTGCCAAATTCGACGAAGCCTGGGATTGCGTAAACGAAGGAATTCACCTGGCTGAAAGTCTTATCCTGAAAAACCAATCTTCACCTCCGATTTTGGCGGTTATGGCTGATCTTACCGTAATACAGTCGCGGCTAGCTACTCAAATGACTAGACAAAGCGGAAGTTCAAGTTGCATCGAACTTGCTTGTCGTGCCGTTCAACTTGCTGAACAAAGTATCATCGATAGCTGCTCCTTATTGCCAGCAGGAAAGTCAATTGATTTACATTCATTCTCGGCTTTAACCAATATCATGGACGCTGCAAACGTCAATCCCGACCACAAACAGGACTTATCAGGCTTTTTGTATGGTCTTTTAAATAGCCTTAAATGTGTCTATGAAACATCTGGGTATAACGATGCTCATATACGGAGGCGTGCTATGGACATTGTACGTCTACTTTTGCCCCTCTATCCCGACTCAGCACGTATCCTTCGGTATGCCACCTTTTTCCTACGTGGATTGTACTCCGACAGCTGTGAACCTGTCCTGGCTCGTGTGGAATATGCCAAGGAATGTGTCAACATATACCGCCGACTTTTTCAGCTCAGTAAATCATCGCGTTATATACTACCACTTTCCGAGGCACTATTATCATACAGCAACTTGCTGTCATCCGTGGAGAGGCATCGTGAATCTGAAGTTATACTGCATGAAGTCACTAATCTTTCCAAAACAGCCTCGCAAACATATTTTGTTATGAGTTTACCATCTATAACGGAAGGCGATTATTACTTACACATTGCGGAGGTGTACGACAAACTGGGACGTTGGCAAGATGCCATTCATGCAACCCGGAATGCCGCAACTCAATATTCTGGTTTGCAGATCATCGACAGGGATTGGGATCCAGTAAAGCATCTAAAATCGCTAGAAATGCTGTGCAGGCTTTTCTATGACTCTGGCCAGTATCAGTCTGCACTTTTGGAAGGGCGCAAGGCTTTTTCCATTGTAGAAATTTTAACAGCCAGAAACTCTGAAATCATTACGGACAATATCTATCATCCACTTAGCAAGATTTTCACCACGTTAAAAAATCTTAGAGCCGTCTCTGGCATGGTCACAAAGGCCTCTCCTTCCTTCAAGAATATTACAATTTTGTTCGAGTCAGAATTGGCCACTCCAACCGGCTTGTACGTCTACGCCAAGAGCCTTCTCGCTTTGCCGCTAGTTGAATGGTCAGATCAATTGGATGCGCCAGATTCTATAACTCATGCTATCTACTTGGTGGACGAGCTGATACACCATCCTGACATGCGAGATCTGAAAGTGAAACTCACGCAACGCCACATCGACATTCTTTTCTACCACTACAATTTCCAGGAAACTTTTCTGCAACATCTTCAAGACTTTACAACAATTTATTCAAAAGGGTCGGGAGCATTGGAACATAAGTTGAGTGACTGGCATAGTCAAGCGCTATTCTGGTATCAAATATACGTCTATAATCCACCAGAGGCAATTGCCCTGGATCCATTGAATCAAAAACGGACATACCCGCGGAGACTGCTAGTAATAGCCCTTTTCGATGCTGGAAAAGTGGAAGAGGGATTGTCTCGCATACAGGAAGCCATTGGCAAAGAGGATGACGAGACCAAAGTGCCAAGTTACTTGTGGCTGGCGTCACAGCTATATTTTGTTATGAAAAATTACTCTGACGCTGGCCGCATCGTCGACGGCGAAGTCGCAGGGCAAGAGCCAATACGCACCGTGATCAACTTCAACGACAGAAAGTCCTGGAATAGTATATATAGTATCGAGGAGCTCAGCCAGATTCTTTTTGCCGGGTTGCTGTTCTGTTGTTCCGGCGACCATGAAAAGGGTCGCGAAGCACTGTCGGCATTTGCAAGGTATATAAAGGACATGATTTCTGCTTCGGGGCTGACCATCATCCCATTTATCCGTCGTGGATTGAATGCAGAGAAGAAGAGGGGCAAGTGGAAGCTCATCCAGGAGTCTGCGGAAGCAGCTCTTCAGTGCGACCACATGAAACTTGTGCTCAACGGAAGCTGGGTCGAGATAGCAGCACCTCACCTTTGATTAATCTCTAATGTGTATAACTATGCAGCTGGAGATATCAGAATTGTGCTCGTCGCGAAATACTTATGCGCTGCTCCATCCGGACAGTGGACTAGAAACATATTTACTGCAGGTATGTTAGTCCAAGCCTTGGATACTCCTCGTACTTGACCTACTCCGCCTTGTATTCAAATTATAGTAGCTAGACTTGAGACTTATATGATGTCGTTACCCAAATCCCAATTTCAATTGCAAGCAAGAATTCGATGTACAAAACAGACAGACAGACACAAGGCAGAGCAAATCACACACTAATTAGCCGTTAACAATTCAGCTTTAACCAAGCTTAGTGACCTCAAGGCTCGACATCCATGGCATCATCGTCCGCACTCCCACCCTCTACTTCAATTGGTGGCTGCTGTAGTTGCTGACTTGGAACAGCCGCCTTCTCCTCTGCCTTTTCTTTCTCGAAGGTCGTCAGTGGCAAGGGCCTGAACAGCACAAGCGCCTGACTCGTGTTTTGATTCTTCGGCGGGGCTACCCCACCAACCTTCCTCCCCGCTCGTATCCGCGCCAACAGCGCCTCGTTCACCTTCACACCTCCAACACCCTCCTCATCTGTTGATGCAGAAGCAGACGAGCTGTCTGGGCTGCCCCTCCTCCTCCTTTCCTCCTCGTCCTCCTCCTCTTCGTCTTCCCGCGAGAACGCGTCAAGGTCAGTGATAACGATGCCTGTGGGTACAGAATCAAAGGAAGAAACAAGGGCCGTCAGCGGGAGCTCCGTGCGCGCGCCGATCGGCGCGGTCAGCGAGTAGGGAAAAGACGCACGATCGGGAGCGGGCTCGTACCACGCGGGCGGGGGCCGCATCGACACATCCGGAAGCGCAGGCGCTGGCTGCAGAGGGAATGACGCGGGCTCTTCTACGGTGTATGCCGTCGAGGGCAAGTTGGACGGGTTAAATGGCGGCATGTCCACGTCTAGGTCCATTGTCGACGGTGTGCTCTGTGCCGCCATGGGCATAGACACAGACATGGGCGCGGCCGTGGGCACGAACATGCCTGGTGTTGATGTCGTCGGCAGCTCCTGCACCTGCGGATATGCGTCCCCTGGGTCCGCCAGGAAAGCCGGCATTGGCGCCTGCGGCGTCACCGGTGAGGTCGTGGTGGGATCCAGCGACAGCTGCGCCAGCCCATTCTCAATCGGGCTGCATCTCCTCCGCTTTGCGGGCGGTGGGCGCGCGGTCCGGAGGCCAAAAGGGATGGGTGAGGGCGACGCGAACGTTGGTGGACTGAGAGACGACGAGTGGGAATGATGCGAAGGCGACGACGACGAGGACGCGTCTGCGTCCGCCTCGCCTGGCTCGAGCGTGTCGCGGTGTTTCCGCTTTGCGATGGGGGCGTCGAACCACGGGTGCCGGATATGCGAGGACGGCGTCCATGTCTGGCACGATGCCATTTCTGGTTGTGTTCTGCTGGTTGTGGTACTTCTGGTGGTGGTGGGTGCAGCTTCGAGCGGCTGCGTAACGGTGGGTGAAACGGGGCTGGACGAATCGGGTGGCAATGAGTTATAGGTAGGAGCGGGAGGCGATGTCTGATCTGAAGCAAGCGGGCTGTCACCGCCCAGGGTGTTGAGTTTCGCGTTTGGAGTCGTGGCGGATGATGGAGGTAGCTAAGCACCGAGCTGTGTGTACCGCACGTAGCCGTTCAATCAAAGTCTGGTCCTTCAATACGAATCGAACACAAAAACCTGAGAACTCGGGTCGCAGGTATGTTTGAGGTACTAAATTGCAGCAGTGTCTGTACTTTACGGCTCAGTAAATGCTCTTCAGAACCCGGTGTGGAGCAGCGTACATACGTGTTTGCAGGAGGGGACGGGAGGTGAATGAATACCCGAACGTCGTTGGCGTCGGTGTTGGTGTTTGTGGCTCGAATAATATTCCTCTTTTGGACGTCTCGCTCCGCCGCGAAGTTTCTGGAGCCGCACGTGCGCGCACTTCATTACGTCACTCCAATACTAAGTATTTGTTCCTTCGTTCATGACTATTATGTTACTCAATTTCTCTAATACTTAAGGCTCCCTTCGGCAACAATCCTCAATGGTGGTCAGTCTGTGACTCGCATACTTTTTGCATACACTGAGAAAATCTCAAGCAAATGACTATCAGTGTGCTATTGCTATGCCATTCGCATGTCTCTTGATATCCCTCTCATTTCATCTCCTTTCGTGCAGGTCTTGATCGAATGGTTTATCTTAGTGAACAACTTGGGATGCTTTTTCATTTTTTGCGACATCCCTGCTCAACCTTTCCTACACGCGAACATTCGGCTTCGGTACCAAATACTTGCCTGCTAGGTCTTTGCCATGCTCTAGCCTTTCAGTGTTGCTTCTCCGTATCGGTACCCATTCGTGTTTTTATGCGCTGTTTTCCCTCATAAAAACAGTGATTAATGCCTCATCGTAGGAGCCTTTATCAGCTGTTCTATGTCGACAGTAATGATGAACACGGAATACTCTGCTCTTTCATGTGCAGTCATAGTCCTTAACGAACGTCCTCTATGCACTTTCCGAATGTGCCGAAACGTCCCACCCCAACTTGTTAACCGTACGTCGTGAACTGATCTTGAATGTCACCGGCGCTCTTCGCAGTACCAAGTGCGACTGTTCAGGCTTCAGATCCACACCGAATACCCACAGCACGCGCATCAGAGGAGTATTCACTGAAGCAAAGGTGATACTATCTCCGCCCAGCTTCCATTGATCACTAGCTTCATGTGGTCGCATTGGAGAGCTGATTCCGCCGCTGCTTGTATCAACTTCCACTTGCCCCGCTTTTTCTCTGCTTCTAATGCATCGCGGACAATAGGAATTATACTAGATGGTGAGGCATCATAATAAATAATGTCGTTTATATGTTCAGCAAACATTGACAAAGCTTCACGGCCTTTTTCGTGATCTCCCGAGTAACAGAACATCAACCCTGCAAAGAGAAGTTTGTCTAGGTTCTGGAGACATAGTAAAAGATCATGTTTGCTGTATCCATAGTATCGGATATCCGTTGAGTCCGAGTCCAGAATTTCATTAAAGACGCGTCCGGCTTCATTGTAATTTTTAGTTGCAAAAAATAGCTGTGAGGCTAGCCACATTAAAAGGTCGGGGTCCGTACAAGTATCCTCGTGCTCAACTTCGTCCGTAGTATCTTCGTCTTCTTTGTCGAGAGCTTTAAGTACACAAGCTAAACCCTCTTCCACTTTTCCAGCGTCGAATAGAGCAATTGTTAGCATTTCAAGATGCGAAAGCACCTTCCAGTGGGACAGCAGGTTCCATGGATCCAGTTCGAGACTGTAAACCACATCAATTGCTTCGCATGGAACATGGGCGTATATTTGAGACCAAAACAAACTCAGATTATACGCAATAAGTTGATTGTCCGATACACCTGCTCCTTCTGAGTACATTGTTGCAGCGTCTCGAGAATGTTGCAAAGCTTCGTGAAACCTGCAGTTTAGCAAAAGGATATCAATTTGGGACTCGATGAGCTTTCTTTTCAGATTGTGCATGTCGGGATAATGTATTAGCCTATCCACCAGACAAATGGCATGTTCTATTGAATGTTGTCTCTCCATCCTGCAGGGGATTGAAAGTTCTAGCTCATGCAAAAGCTCCAGGACGTAAACACGCAAAACAATTGGATTGGTCAGTTGAGCCTCGAACAAAATTGCGAAGTGCTTGACCGACGGTGACTCAGTCTTCGTAACAGTGCCAAAAGTGGGCCCTCGGGAAAGATTTTTTATCACATTTAACAAATTCCTGAGGTGACGTGACACAGTGATGATATCGATTTCAGGATTGCCGCCTATTAAATTTTCTATAGCGATGAAAGCCTTGCGCGCTTCCAGAAGTACAGATTGATACTGGCCAGATTTATAGTAAAGCCTGCAAAGCATTTCGAGCGATGCTAGTTGCTTTGATGGATCCCGACCTTTGTCGATGCATTGCAATCCAGCATATTGAATTGCGGCATTTTGAGCTGCGTGAATGGCATGTTGCCAACGTCCCAGGTCCATATACACCTTCGCGACGTGTAAGTAATAGTTCCCTTCTGTTTCAGATGGTAAACTCATAGCAAAATATTTTTGCGATGCTGCTTCAAAGAGACTAGTGATTTCCTGCAACACATCGTTACGTTCCCGCATCTTCGAAGTTGACAATGAGTGGTAATAATATAATAGTGCCTTGGAGAGCGGTAAAATGTAACGTGATGATTGACTGCCTTGAAGAAGTTGACGGTATATGTGGATACGTTCTTTGATATATGATCCTGAGTATGAGCTTAACCACAAACCGTTACACATTTTCTCCAGGAAAAAGGCGGCACGGTTAAGAAGGAATTTTGAGTCCGGATAGAAACGCATAAGTAGACGTAGAATGTTCAGATAAAAAACAGACGTTTGATCATGATTAAAATCTCTATAGAGATATAAAAGGCCTGACAGATGTTGTGAAAAATGAAGTCGATCGACAGGATTAGCCCTTTCCATGGCCAGAGTAATATCGGTTAAGAATGAGGACGAGCGTAGATCAACCAACTTTCTGGCCAGTAACGAGGAACATATGTCGATAACACTCTGTTTCGCAGATTCAAAAGCATGACCAGCAAGTTCCTTGAAGTTGTCACCTGTGTAAGCATATTCCCAAGTGATATCAGCCATGATTTTCAAAAGCCAAGGTGAAGATAGATTCTGCAGGATAAGACTATGAGAAATGTTCATTCCTTCTTTAGCATGATCGAAGGCTTTGTTGAATTCACCGATTCTACGGAGATACCGGGCATTTAAACTCAAGCACTGCACCAGATAGCATTTTGCCTGGATTGACGGGAATGTGGATGTTATCTGCCTCCAAGTCCGGGTCACCCATTCCATAGCTATTGTCGCTTCATGAAACATTCCACAGTTGCACAAAGCCGAAGCAACGCATTGCGCCTGATCGATGATGTCGAGAAAATCTGCTGGCTTTGCATTGCGAAGCATGTTTCGAACTGTTAGTATTTCCTGGGCCACTTGATCGTAATATTCCTGTTTCGTGACTGGGCGTTCAGACAGCAACCAGTATAACTTTGGTATCGAGTCAACCTCCAAGGATAAAGATGACGTTTGGAAACACTTGGACATAAATGTTTCTAACATTTGCCTGCAGAGTCCTGCTTCCATAGTGATATATTGATGGCGCAGTTCATGTTCGGGAAAGGTACCGCGCATCCATGTTACTGGGAATGAGTAAGATTGCATGAATTGAATGAGTTGCGCATGAGAAGTCGAAGTCGAAGAAACAAGACTGCTAGAGAATGACTGGACGTTTTGAGTGATACGATCGACATTGGCTTGTATTTGAATGCTGGAGGCTACCTGCAGAGCGATTAAATTTGAAGTTCAGGGAGGTCGATAGAACTGAATTAGCATACCAAGAACTGATTTTAACAAAGGGTAGTCTGATCCTTCAGCTCGGAGACAAGGCTCTTCACTTTCTCTCGGTTCCAAAATGCATAGAATGCAATTCTAAACCGGTCCTTTTTCTTCACGGAAAGCGGAGGTACCAATTTGGAGCATTGTGCATCTACGTTATTCATTTCACTAATTTGAGAATCGGGACATCAGTACACGATTGGAAACCCATAAAGCATGGAAAATACGCACCGAGGGAGGTCCTCAAGTGACTTTTTAAAGCATGACTTTCTTTCAAACACATCCTCTTCCTCGTACAACATTTTGATATCTTCTGCAAATCGTAGTATATCCTCAGACATTTTCCTTACGGTTCTGTAGTTCTCGGGAACCTACGTTGAACGTAAAGATAATCAGTCCCTATAGGGTCGCCCGAAAAGAACACTTTTACAGACCTGCTTGAAAGCGTCCCGAATCTGCCGAACGACTTCCACAGTGCCTTTAACTGCCGTAGCCAAGCTCAAAACAGCTAGAGTTGTTGCTAGTGCTGCCATACTGGCGGTGTAGGTCAGAGGTGCGTGCCCAGTCGGTCCTGCGAGGTCCTGTGTATGTTGCCTGACAAGTGTGCACGGCAGCACAGAACAATGACTGATGCATTATTGACAAGAATAAACCTCAAAGTCATTTCGCATGCTGAGCCTTCGAAGCAGTGGGTATTTCTGACGGCTGCTGAGCTAGCTGGCACGTTAAGAGTTGAAATATAGGGATAACTTGCATGCTCTTATGATTAAGTGACTGGACGTGGTTGGCACGAGGATTTAATAACGAACAGTCCAAGGTTCGTCCATTTTGGTCGTGTAAGCGCCTGAAGCAAACCTGAGGCCTGAGGCCTGAAACTTCAAGTAGTGGTTGGATCCTGGCGCATTAAAAATCATGTGATGGTTTACGGAGCTAAACATGGCCCAGTGGAAAGCCGCCGTGCGGCAAACACTGAGAGGAGAAGAGAAGGCCCACGAATCACACAAACGGAAACAGAATGCGTGTGTATTCGGGACTTCGTAGGCTACGACAGGAGAACGACGACGACAGGATGGATGTGAGAGCCAAGAAAAGGTCTGAAGGACGAAGCGAGAAGGGACGCGTCTTATAGGACGCGTCAGGTGACAAACCCCAAGAGATCGATGTAAGGACGTTGTCCTTACACCCAGGCAGAGCGCAGGAGAGCGCAGGGACTGAGTCCGTCAAAAGAATCCATCATCTATACGCTTCAATTTTTTGCATTACATCCTGTCATAAATTAGCTGCGACCCATTTACAACAGGGCGTTAAATGCGCAATGACCTTGTTAAGTACAGGCTCGACTAACTAGAGTAGGAATCGCAGCTCGCTTTGTTTTGTACATAGCGTTCTCTGTTGCAATTGACAATGGGATATATCGTATATAAGATCAGTTGCCAGGAATCGAATCCAAGGACAGGGTAAGTAAGTATGGGTAAAAGAATAAAGGTAAGTAAAAGGTGGTCAAGGATTGGTCGGACCGCCTGCGCCGAACTGGATGAGGTCGTCAGTGCGGCGCTGGAGATCGAGTTCGGGGTAGATGGTATAGTTGAAATTTGAATGGGAGTGGTGATGACGCGCATGGGCGTGCGGGTGAGGAACGTGGTGCATGGGTGCAGGCGGGTAGGGCGAGCTGAGAGTAATGGGAGCCGAGTTGAGGGTGCCCTTTGAGAGATGGTGGGCCTGTGCCTGTGCCTGTGCCTGCGCTTGGGCCTGCTGCTGGGACGGATGGCGGGCGTGGGGCTGGCCGTGGTGGCCATGCTGTTGCTGCTGGTGCTGGTGCTGGGGGTGCTGCTGTTGCTGTTGCTGCTGCTGCTGCTGCTGCTGTTGTTGTTGTTGCTGCTGCTGCTGATGGCCGAGCTGGTGGCGGCCCATGATCTGGTGGTCGTGCTGCTGCAGGGGTGGGTAGTCCGGCGGGGTGAGGCGCTGTTGGACGGGGGGTGGGGTGGGGATGAAGGGGCGCTGAAAGGGCATGTTGAACATGGTTTGCGCGGGCAGGACGCTGTGGGGCGGGGGCTGGACAGCAGCGGGGGCCGGGGGCGGGGGAGAGGGCACCGGGGATTGGTCATCTGGCATATCGTTGTCGTCGTCGATCATGTCGTGGTCAGGGTCATGGGTGCTGGGCCCTGCGGCAGCGGCGTCGTCCTGAGCCTTGGCAGCGATCTCCTCTGCGGTGAGGAAGCGGCCGCCAGGGCCACGGGGGCGGCGCATGGCGTGCTTGTGGCGGGACTCATGGAGATAGGGCTTGCGCTGGCGGGAGAGACGATGGACCTCCTCGAGGCGGGTGCGGGCGACGCGGCGCTTGAGGATGCGGAAGTACTGCTTTGCGTTTACGTAGAGTGGCTCGTCGTCGATGGCGGGCGGGGGCTGTTGGTGGGAGGGGTGGTGGAGGGTGCGGTCGTGCTGGGGCGGGGGAGTGTGGGCCGGGAAGATGTCGTGCGGGTAGCGGTCGAAGAAGGCGGGGAAGAGCGAGTGCTGATCTCGCTCCGGGGCGTTCTCCATCGCAGAGACGATTGGCCAGCACAACTCCAATCGCCCATTGGGTGCCCGTCTGTGACGGGGCGTGATTCACACGAGTCCCGGCACACGAGTCAAGCCTCAAAAGACAGGATAAAGCTGTAGATTCAAGACTTGGGCCCTACCTACGATGCAGAGGCCCTTTATATACTCTACAGGAGTGTTTATGCAGTAAATAAATGTGATATGATAAAAGATAAAAGTACTAGATATATCTAACCACTATCAGAGTGGATGATAAAGGTGGGATAAGATAAGATATAGCTGAAGATTGTGACGACTAAAGGCAGTCCGTCACATACGCCCTCCAGCTGATGTGAAATATCAGCTAAGTAAAATGTATGTAGCGAAGTAAGTAAGTCAAAGGCAAAGTAATAGTAGGAAAATGTAAAAGAATATATGTTAAACAGAATTGCCCTTGTTTTTCTTTGACTTCCTCCTGTCGCTAGTCGGATACGGATTGTGTCGATTGTTTTGCCTGCCCAACTTGCCCGAGAGTGCGTCCAGAACGATCTCGTAAATTTCGTTCGGCTTGAACCGGTTGCCGAATAGGCGGATAGGTGGTAAGAGTGGTGTGGTGTGATGAATAGGCGCGAGAACCCCGGAACAGGGGAGCTCAAATTGGCGGCATCGGCAGGTAGACGGAAGAATGGGTATGCGCCTGGTGCGCTCGAGTTCGGGATTAGCGCGTCGTTGAGTGGGTCCGTAGGGTCGACCGGTGCGCATACGGCAGGTGCGGATGGTGCGGGAACGTCCATGTTGACGTCGGTGCTGGTTGGCGGCTCTTCGGGCAGCGGGGCGGACAACGGATCGGAGACGGAAGTAGTGGCTGTGCTGTCGTCGTTCGCGAAAGTAGTGGTCGAAGAGGCAGAGGTTTTGTTGAAACGAAGTCCTTTAGGTAGAGTGTAAGGAGAGGAAGACGAAGTAGTAGAAGTAGAGAGTGTAGTAGAAGAGGAAAATGAAGTAGTAATTGCGTCCATTAAAGAAAGAAAGTGTGAAAAGGAGTGGGGTTTTATAGTTGTGAGTTAGGCTTGGGTGGCCCAAGCGCGTCAATATTATCTGCGCCCATAGCTTCCAAATATTGTTTTAATACTTCCAAATGGGCTACCTGGTCGTAAGGCATCCAGGAGCTTTCTCCAGATGTAAACAAAATTTTAAAGTGAGCTTGTTTGCCACTTTCTCTATGTTCTATGACTTTCTCTGCTAGCCACTCGCCCTCCAAATCTTCGAGATCGAAGATTTGTGTATCAAGACGGCCCGGGAATAATTGATCGTCATTTGGTATATGAATTCTCAACAGGGACGCGTGGAAGACGTCATGAACACCGCGCTTAACGAGGTTGGGCGGCAATTTCACGCGGTAAGAATAATTACCAAAATCTTGTGTGATCTCGTATGGGCCAATAAATTTTGGTGATAGCTTGCGGCTCATCCCTTTAGGTATAGCAATGTTCTTAGTGGAAATGTATACTAAATCTTTAACAGCAAACGGTGCGCGAACACGTTGTCTGTTTGAGTTACGGATTGATTTCACACGCGCCCCAATAAGGCAGTCGTGTGCGCGCATTACTGCTGTGCGCATCTTCCGCGCGAATGCTCGAACACCTGGGAAGCCGTCTGGCTTATTGGCATCCCAAATAAATGATCTAGGCATGTGCCCATAATTCAAGAAGAATGGGGCGAAGCCCGTGCTCTCAGAACGAGCTGAGTTAATTGCAAATTCAATGGCGGGTAATTTACTAACCCAATCCTTTTGATCAGGGCTGATGCACACGCGTAGCATCTGTCCAATCGTCTTGTTCGCTCGCTCGGTGGCTCCGTCCGTCTCCGGATGGAAAGCAGACGACATGTGGAGCTTTGTTCCGATCAATCTATGTAATTCTTGCCAAAAATGGCTGGTAAACAAAGTGTCTCTATCACTTACAATAATTTCTGGTAAGCCGTGTAGCTTGTAGACCTCGGAAAACACTAATTCCGCGACTTCTTTCGCAGTATAGTTCGATCTACTAGGCACTAAATGTACCATACCAGTAAATAAATCAATAATTGTTGTTATAGAGTCATATGTGCCATTTCTATTTTTGGACTCAGGAAATGGACCTACAAAATCAATTCCGATCGCGGCCCATGGTCGCTTCTGGATCTCCAAAGGGTGTAGAAGGCCAAAAGGCTTGTGATTGGTTGATTTACTCTGCTTACACTTGATGCAAGAGTTGCAGTAGCTCTCAATGTCTTTAGACATAGTCTTCCACCATACAAATTCATGTAGGTAGTCATAGGTTTTATGAAAACTTAAGTGGGCAAGTAATGTGTGCCCTTCAGCAATGATAATTTCTCTAATGGATCGTCCTCTTACTCTGAGATTGGGTATACAGAGTAATCTCTGATTGTTTTCCACCATGTACAGTAATTGTTCTTTATTATCATAGTGAAATAGTTTGTATTCCAGTGGATTTTCCACTATACTCTTAAAGAATGGGTCTAATTTGTAGTTTCCCTTAATGGCTTTCAAAATGTCTATGCTGTCGAGCTCGCGCGCTAAATCGAGCGGCGGAAATTCACTAAGTTCCTCTGCAAGCTCGGTATTCTCGGTTACTGCCGGAGCGCTTCCCACGCCCTCCGAGATAGGTGGTGCGCGTTGCACATTCGCGCCCTCCGTCGATTTCGGTAAGTCCTTCTTTCTGGCTGGTATTCTAATGACTAATCTTTTTGAAGGGTCAGGTCCTTTTAGTTTGAAGCCGTTGCGTACACGCGCGGCAAATTCTTCGGCCGTTTCGGGACGGCCCGTGTCAGCCGTCTCACTTGCAAGCGCCTTCTTGGTGCGCCTGCCCACTATGTTTGCGTTGCACGCTTCAAGTCCCACAAATACAGGAAAAGAAATAGTCTTACAAGCAAGCTCCATTGAGTCGCTTGTTCCATCATATTCGGTGTACTCGGATGGCGCACGTACAGTACCTGGTGCGTCATTTGAATAGATGCGCGAGAGTGCGTCACTTAATATATTCTCTTTCCCAGGGACGTGTATTACTTCAAAATCAAACATTGTTAAGTTTTCGAGCCAACGAGCTCGTCTGGGTGAGATATCTTTATGTTTCAATACTGTTTCAAGGCCCTCATGGTCTGTATACCATCTAAAGTGAGTGCCTAACAATAAATCTCTGTATCTCATCATTGTTTCTAACCCTGCTAATAATTCTATTTCATGCACAGGATAGTTTTGTTGAGCCGGGCTTAACTTTGCGGAGTAAAAAGCGGCGACTTCGGCGTTCTGCCAGTCTTCGCCTTGGCTAATCACACCGGCAATGCCTGTCAGGCAGCCATCAGTTACAAGATTGATGGGAGGTGCGCCCTCCTTATAATTCAAAGGTTTTCGGTGATGATCACGGCACTTACTAGCCAGATATTTAATTTCTTCAAAGGCCCGTTGATGTGTATGGTCCCAACGGAACGGTACAGCCTCGCTTGTGAGTGTATGTAAGACTCCCATGGGAATTCTCACACGGTCAATGTCATCAGCTAGATAGCCCACGGCTCCAAGGAATCCTCTCAAAAGTTCTCGATTAGTGGGGACTTTCCACTTCATCAGGGCGTCGACCTTGTAGGGATCCATCTGGATTCCGTCATCGTCGACAACTCTCCCTAATATTTTCACCTTTTTACATAAAAATTGTAATTTAGAAGAAGATAAATAAAACTTCTCCTTTCTCAGTATATCTAATATGGTCTTTACATGTTGTATGTGCTCTTCTAAGGTATCTGAATAGATAACTATGTCGTCTAGGTAGACATCCATAAATGTACCAATGTAAGGAGAGAATATGTAGTTCATTAGTGATTGATATGTTGCTGGAGCATTGGTGTCCCCTTGTTGCAACACATTACTTAACATATTCCCGCTTGGTGTTGCAAAAGCAGTCTTCTCGACATCACCTGGTTCAATGCGCACTTGCTCGTACGCATCCTTCAAGTCTATTATAGAACGATACCTGCGCGCGGCCACGCGTCGCATAATACCGTCTATATCCGGTAATGGTGATACCATCCGGCGTGTGTTTGCGTTGCGCGCACGCAAGTCAATAACCGTGCGCAACTTCGGAGGCTCATCTGGGCCTCCCGGCTTCTTGATAAACATCATAGGTACAGCGTTTCGCGCCTTAGTAACTTCCCAGCGTCCTGATTTCAGGTATGCATCTCGCTTTTCTAACCATTGTGGCATAAATGCTTCAGGACATTTGGCTGGACGGTACGGATAAACTTTATTTTCATCTATTAAGTCGATGCGATGATTAATTGCCCTTAAGGGTGGTAATTCAGTCTCGCCTGCAGTTTTGCAAAGCGGTTCAGCGAGCTCGTGCAAATAGGTGCGCGCGCTCTCGAGGTCACGTTCTTCAAGTTGCACGGCCCGTGACGCGACTTGTCGCACTGTTGTGCCTTCGACTGACACGGACTCGTTACTTCCAATAATTATGCGAGTCTCATTGAATCCAACAAGAACTTTATGTTGGAACAAGAAGGGTGTACCAAGGATAATGTCATAGTTAGATAGATTAATGATATCAAAAGATCTTTTTTCTTTTATTCCTTGATAAGAAAATTCTGGAGTGGTCTTGAATTTTACATCAGACCTTGAACCCAGTACTGCTAATTGTACCTTCAATGGAGAGGTAAGTGTCTCCTTCTTTAATTGTAATTGATCTGCTAATGTTGTGGACATGAAATCACACAACGATCCAGTGTCGATTAATGCACGCGCTGGTTTTCCGTTGATGTGCACGACAATTGTTATTGGTCTTGGCACGATGCGCGCGGGATCTTTCGTAATAGCAGCATTGCGCTGTACGGCGGGTAAAGGTACGCCATCGTCATCCGTGAGTATTGCATGGCTCGATATCATGCAGTCCATGCCGTATTCAGAGTGCGAATTATTTTTGTTATCTTCGGAGTGCGTTTCCAGCACCCGCTCGCCCTCCGTCATTTCGGAATCGAAAAGACGGGCTAAATCTTCGCCCTCAACCTCTGTACAAGTCAGAGATAAGAAAGATTTATATACTATTCTGTAATACCATTGTCTTATGTCAAAGTAAGGCTTGTGCATCTTGTCTGCTCCAATCCAGAAGCATTTGTGTGCATCCCAGTCAATAACACAATAATCCAGTGTCTCTGGGTCTCTGTGAACTTCAAAGCGGTTATTACAAGCGCGCTTATCACGCCTTCGTTTGGGTTCACTGAGATAATGTTTAAATAAACCTCCATTATTTAATTTGTAAGATGCACATTGTGCATATGTGTTAAAGTGTGATATTACTCTGCGCTTAAACCAGCGCTTTTCGAGCTTTAGTTTGGTAATGTGGTTGCGCTGTGCGCTCTTAATTGCGTACCAGCGACCAATAAGGAAGTCTGGTCGCAAAATTGTGTCCTTTGAGATATAATAATAGCAATCTAATTCAGTATCATCTACTACATATGTGTCTTCTGCAACCTGTGTGATCTGAAACCGCCCTATATTATCAATTCCAGGGCGATCCCCGGGGTATGGTGCGGCCAATTCAAGTGTTCGGCATAGTACATCAATGTGGGGTTCCCAAATTGCCCCATTTTTGTCTCCAGGATCATACCACTGACGAACGAAGTCGTCAACAGTCGGTTTAGCGCCCGTCTCGGCAACTTCCGGGCATTCGTGGACTTCAACAAAATCGCCTTCGAAGTCGTCGAAAGTTATCATATTTGCTTCGATTTCCATGTAGTATGCATCCACGTCGGCTGGAGAAGCTGTGGTATCATCCAGATCGATCAATGGTTGCTCTAATTCCATTTGAAATGCTTTTGCACCTCCTTTTGTACATCATCTCTTTTAACAAATTTCCTTTTATTGCACTGTCTGGGATAATGTCCAGACTCACCACAATCGTTGCAATATGGCTGGTCATTGCCTCTGTTATATGTATTGTTGTTTCTATTGTTACCAGACTGGTTATTCTGGTTGTTGCCTCTGTAATTATTATTCTTATTGCCATACTTGTTATTGTTGTAGTTATTGTTATAATTATTATTTTGTGTCCTCTGTTGCGATCCAGAGTAGTTCTTATTATTGTTTCGATAGCCAGAGTCATTCTGGTTGTTGTTGGAGTCATTCCAACGGTTATTCTGACGGTTGTCAGAGTTGTTTTTATTATTCTTATTAGAGTTATTCTTATTATTTTTGTTTGAATTTCTAACTGGGCTTGGATCTCGTCCAGCATTTGAGCTATCTTCCGCATTAGCGGCCGTCTCGAAGACCGTAGCGGTTTCGATGACGTCGTCCCAGTTGTGTGTTAAGGGATCAATACGTTGCTCCATTAATTTGCGCCTTAACCAGCTGCGCAATCCGTAGAATAATTTGTCCACACGTTCTTGTGGCGTCGAAGTTCCAATAACCATAAATAGTACGCGTAGTTTAGCGGCGTACCTCTTTACGGTCATATCACCTTGTTCAAAGTGCTCGAGTTTCTTCTTTTGCTTCATCCGGTAATCCGGTGGGAAGCAGTACAAAAATAGTTCTTTCAAGTATTCAGACATTGTCCATTCTTTATCACTAGCAATTATATTTGTTTCAAAGAATTCTGCTGCTTTACCTCCAACGAAGTCTCCACAGCAATATACATGTTCAGATGGTGGGAATCCTGCTTGGCGTATGTAGCGCGCACACTGCTGCGCATAACGCGAGAATTTGATCGCGTCAACTTCGCCATTGTATTTCTCGGGTGTCATTGGTTTTACTGGGCCAAATCTGTAACTAGTGGTCATCCCCTCCGTTACGTAGGGGTCGCATAGCGCCTGGAATCCGAATGGATCGGAACTGTCCACTCGTGCAGTGGACCCACTACTCCGTGCTTGAGTAGGTTGTTCATATTCATTATTGTTAGAGTTATTAATTATTCTGCCAATAAGGCTCGTGGGCGGCAGAATTACTGATGGAATAGGTGGAGCACGCTTCTCAGCGGGCTTCGGTGTGAAAAAGTTTGCGAACTCGTGCGAAAGCGGACTATTAGCCAGGGGTCGTGTACCGCTTCGTTCGACGTGCGGCGTCTGCGGGTTGTTCCCACGCTCGCGGGCGCTTAACATTTCTTCGAGTTGGCGTTTCTCGCGCTCCATTTGTTCTAAGCGCTGCTTGAGCTGCGTAATCTCATCATTCTGGCTGTCTGGCTGTTTCTCAGGGTGGGCTCTCGCTTGGAACTCAGCAAAGCGGACTTGCTGTGCATTGGGATTTAACTCAGATTGTGGAATATTAATATTACCCCATTCTCTAGGGTCAATGGCCTTCCCCTTTGCTCTTGGCTGAGAAGGGGTCTCAAAGTCCGTTAGATTGTTCTCGAATCCGGAGTTTTCGGCCCTTTCAGTTAAGTCATCAAGTTGAGCCTGATGTTTCTTTAACATTCCATGAATTAAACCAAATTTTACTAACATGTCTTCCATAATAGGAAAGAGTTGATTGACTGATGCCGTAGTAGTTGATACGGCTACGGCAAGTTCTCTTATATTGACTTCGGAATCGTCATCGGACAATTCAGTTAAAGATGAGTCAATTCCGTCATTAATATTATTGTTATTCTCATTATCAACATCAATGATAGGGGGCTGCTGCACATCCTAGTAAGGTCCTGTAGATCATCATCTACGGCCTTATTACTGTCTGGCACATCTGTCTGGCCAGCAGTCGACCGAGCACCCTCTGTGTCATCGGCCACAATACTACGCTCACGAGTCGCGACCTCGGGTTGAGCGTGAGAGCGCGTGTTAGCGCTCGGTCCCACACCGCTACCCTGCCCTCCGGCTCGCGGTACGGTGTTTTTACTGGGACCAGACTTCGACGGCATAGTAAGCCTCGACGAAGACATAGAAAAATGCTATAGCAGAAAAAGGTCAGTAATAAAATTGCAAGAGGACTTAACTTCGCCTAGGGTCTTGGGTGATCAGTCCAAGATGAATCCGAGGGGTTTGGTCGACGAGCAGTGCACTGACAAAGGTTCGGGGTGGTCCCGTAGAGTATTGCGAGTTTACAGCGACGAGTACTGTCAAAAATATGTGACGGGGCGTGATTCACACGAGTCCCGGCACACGAGTCAAGCCTCAAAAGACAGGATAAAGCTGTAGATTCAAGACTTGGGCCCTACCTACGATGCAGAGGCCCTTTATATACTCTACAGGAGTGTTTATGCAGTAAATAAATGTGATATGATAAAAGATAAAAGTACTAGATATATCTAACCACTATCAGAGTGGATGATAAAGGTGGGATAAGATAAGATATAGCTGAAGATTGTGACGACTAAAGGCAGTCCGTCACACCGTCTGTCACGTCACGTTCCCACACTCTTCTCACACCATCACCCATGGACGCAAAGCTCAAGGCCCTCAAGGTCGCAGACCTCAAGGCCGTCCTCGCAAAGGCTGACGTCCCCGCACCCGCCAGGGCCCCCAAGCCCGACCTCGTTGCCCGCATCCTCGCCAGCCAGCCCGCCCTCGACGCCTATGCCGCCCTCTACCCCGCAGACGACCTCCTCGCGCCCCCCGAAGAGTATGTCCGTCCCCTCTGCTGCTCTCTTCTTTTACCTAATCCCCACTAGGGTCGACTGGGACGCCGAGCCTGCCCAGCCACCACCGCCCTCCCCCACAAAACCTGCCGCAGCAGCGCCCTCTACCGCTACCGCCCCATCCATGCCCGAGCCTGCACCCACGACAGCTCCCGCCGCGTCAGAGGCCGACCCCGCGTCAGCCCCGCCTGCTGACACTGTAGACCCCGAGCTCGAGAAGCGCAAGGCCCGTGCTGCACGCTTCGGCATCCCCATCGTCGAATCCTCAAAGCTCAAGCCTGTCAAGACCAAACCTGCTCCGGCTGGCGTCGTATGTCCCTCTCCCTTGTTCCTATTGTTTACTCACACATGTCTAGGACCCCAAAAAGCTTGAGGAGCGCGCTACCCGCTTCGGTATCAAACCTAAAGAGCCCCAGCCAGCTGCCGCTGCGCCAGACCCTGCCAAACGGCGACGCGGTGAGAAACGCGCCGCGCCACCGGCCCAAGAGGTCGACGAGGAAGAACTCGCACGTCGCAAAAAACGCGCAGAGCGCTTTGGTGTTCCCGTCAGTCTCAGCCTTTTCACCCTCTGTCCACCTACTCACGCGTCGCGTCCAGGTGAAACCCTAATATACCACTTGTACTGCCCACATGTGTATCCTATGTCTACTAATTCATCGTTTCTCCGTGTATCTTTTCGCATGCTGTCTGAATCCCCATCGTACCGTCATGTGACCCACTCCGCCGACAGCGCGAGCCCTTGGCCCTTGCTCCTCCCCTCAACCCTGTCCACGCGATCCCGCTAGGACCATCGCATATAAATCTCTTCTTTTTACCCCGCAGCGACACATACAAACAATGTATCCACCTGAGCTTGAGCGAAAGACGACTGACATGGGCTGGGGCGACGAAGGCGGCCTCTTCGTCTACACATCCCTGCCCGAGCCCTTGGTCTCCACAGAACTCGCGCGCCTAGCCGACGCGCGTACTCATGGCGACACAGACGTTGTCTCTCTTCAGCCTTGTCCAAACCCGGACGAGGCAAGCCAAGACCGCGTTGTTGTCGACGACTGGCCGCTCTGGGGCGGCCAGTGGACATTTCGTGCTGTGTTTGACGGTATGTGCTGTGCCATCACTAGGTATGATGTCATCCCATGTTCACGACGGCAGGACACATTGGGCACGACACGGCGGACTATGCGTCCACACAACTGCCTGCACGCATACGCGGTGCACTCGAAGGGCTCTCACCGCCAGACGGTGCGCCGCCTCCTGAGGCCGCCGTTCAGGAAGCACTGTACGATGCCATCGTTGCGTTTGATGCTGGGATTGGCGAGGCGGTGCGAGCGCTGTTCCCAGACGAGCGGGCGCTGGCGGAGATGAGCGAGCAGGAAGTTCTGGCAAGGCTCGACGAGTTCGACGCCGCAGGTCTGCAGGGACGCGCCAAGGTATGGCGCGGCCTACGAGGGACCACGGCGCTCGTTGCATTAACTGACGCTGCGAGAGAGAACCTGTGGGTCGCCAGCCTGGGAGACTGCGCTGCTGGTAAGCAGGCCTTCTTGATGTGAGGCTGTGGAACTAATGGTGTGATGCAGTGCTTGGGACAAGGAAGGACGGAGGCGAGTGGGCCGCCGAAGTGCTCAGTTATGCACATAACGGCGAGAATGAGCAGGAGGCCGAGAGGATTCGTACTACTCACCCGGGCGAGCCAGAGTGCATCCTCAATGATCGCGTCCTGGGCATCATCGCTGTTACACGAGGCAAGTGTATTTTCGCACCACGCAGAACGTCGTACCTTCGAGGGTGCTGACTACATATTACTGCCTCATAGCTCTCGGCGACTTCCCGTTCAAGTTCCCGCCGGTGTACACGGAGAAGCTGTTCGTGCCTGCGGGCGAGTGCAGCGAACTCATGGCGCGCAAAATGCACGACCAGGCGGCGCGTAACCTGACCCCGCCGTACCTCACCGGCGAGCCGCAGATGCGCCATGTCCGGCTGCGCTCGAGCGACGAAGGGAGCACACATGCGCTCCTTGTGATGTGCTCGGACGGCCTGGGCGACCTGTCGCCTGACCGTTTAAAGTTGCACGAGGTGCTTTCATCTCAGTGGGTGCGTGCTGCGGGCCGTGCTGTGTCTGCTACTGGAGAGGTAGGGAGCAGGAGCGAGGGAACGGGAAACTCAAAGCCTAACTCTGCATTGGCGGTGCTCCGCGACGCGTTGGGCGGAGACGACTTGGAGAAGGTGTCCCAGAACCTGACAGTTGAGATGACGACGCGGTGGATGGACGATACGACGGTGCTCGTGCAACGTCTGTTCTGACCATATTCTGACTTGGCTCAGACAACTTACAGGTTGCTGAGTTCAATATTGAGTCCCAACTTTGTCCCAACTTCTCACTTGTGGGAGATCGGATGGATTTGACCGGGGTGTGATTGCATTTATGACTTGGTTGGCTACGTATGGGATTCTCAAGCGCCGGTCAGGGTGAAGGGGAAGGCAGCGAAATTCGAATTACGGCTTTCCAGGCTGCAACAAAGAGTCTGGCGAGTCAGTGTTGAGTCAGTGAATCTATTAATATCTATGTCATGTATTTGCCTGGCGGCTCCGCGCCAAACAGAGATTATCTATCTACGGGCCCGAGCATTAGTCATGCAAGGAAAAACTGACTGATAAAACAATACCTTTCCGCAAGACTTATTACCTACTACTACTTACCTCTTTACCCTTCTACACTGATCCTAGCCAGTATGGCTACCACCACCACGACTACCACCACGATGGAAGAGAGCCAGCAGCAGCAGGAGCACATGTACACCTGCCTGTCGTGCTCGATTGCATTCCTCTCGCCGGAAGATCAGAGTGTGTTTCTACCCTTCGTCTATTGCTGGGCATGGAGAGCTGACGGGCTGCCTTATTTTTTGCTTGTAGGAGAACATTATCGGTCGGACCACCATAGGTACAACATGAAGCGCCGCGTAGCGGGCCTTCCCCCGATCAGCGTCGCTGTGTTCAATCAGAAAGTCCTGGAGCGCCGGACGGAGACGGCAATTATGTCGAGCGTGCATGGGTCATCTTGTGAAGTCTGCAGGTGCATTTGCGGTATTTTCTCTTGCGAAGGATGCGCATATATGCCGTCTTTTGAATTTATTTAATTTTAATCATGTCAGATTTACTGACATTTGGTTATCATAGTAAAACGTATACGACGGAGAATGCGTATCGGTCGCATCTGCAGAGCAAGAAGCACAAAGAAAATGAGATGAAGGCGGCGAGGCGGCCCGCGGAGCCTACACCGGTGGTGCCAGACACAGTGGAGTCTGCACCTGAAGCAGCGGCTGCGACGTCCCAGTCTACATCAGAACCCGCCGCTTCAACATCTGCATCCACATCTGCTCCCGCTCCTTCAACATCAGAAAAGTTACCGGCTCCAGCAGCGGATGGCGAGACGAACGAAGACGAGGACGAGGAGATGCTCTCAATCGACGCCAAGATCGCGGCGGCGCGTGCGCGCCTGTCACCCAATAACTGCCTATTCTGCGCACAGACGTTCTCCGCGCTGCCGGACTCGCTGACGCACATGGCGAGCGCACACTCGTTCTTCATCCCTGACGCAGAGTACCTCGTCGACCTCGCGGGGCTCATCACTTATCTCGGCGAGAAGATCGCGGTGGGCAACGTCTGTATATACTGCGGCGATGCCGGACGCGCGTTCCGCAGCCTGGACGCTGTGAGGAAGCACATGCTCGACAAGAGCCACTGCAAGATTGCGTACGAGCGCGAGCGCGACCGCATGGAAGTTGCGGACTTTTATGATTTCTCGCCGTCGTACCCCGATGCGGACGAGGCGCGGGAGAAGAAGAAGGAGAAGAAGACGAAGAAGACTGCTACTGTGGAGGGCGAGGAGGAAGAGGATGAGTGGGAGGAGGCGTCGGATTTGGACGACAATGGGGTTGACGAGATCGTGGACGAGTCGGCGTCGGACTCGGACGAGACAGATTCGGATGCGGACACCCTGCCGGATAACGAGATGTCGTATGGCGACTCGCCGTTCGAGCTCGTGCTCCCTTCAGGTGCGCGCATCGGTCATCGCTCGATGCGGCGGTACTATGCTCAGAACTTGCCATCCGCCCCTCGCGGCGGGAAGGACGAGGACCCGAACTCGGGTGCGGCGCTCGTGCGACGCCTGCTCAAGGACAAGAATTCTGCCCTCGTGCCCGTGCGGGGCGCATTCGGCGCGTTCGGAAAGGGCACGGAGGTTGTCAAGGCCCGCAACCGGGGCGAGGCGCGCGAGGCAGGACGGCATGTGCGCGAGTTCAGAGATATGAAGCGCCGCGAAGATTTCAAAACC
This sequence comes from Stropharia rugosoannulata, assembly GCA_028532985.1. NCBI lineage: Eukaryota > Fungi > Basidiomycota > Agaricomycetes > Agaricales > Strophariaceae > Stropharia > Stropharia rugosoannulata. The sequence goes on along the minus strand of JANCIK010000001.1, from coordinate 1,629,741 downwards.
AAAGTGGCGTTCATCGCGAACTCGCAGAAGCATTATCGCGACCCGCTACTGCAGTGAGCAGGTGTTTGAGGCTTTTTCGTCTGTCATTTCTTTTTTGTGTTTTCTTCTCTCTGCGTATAGTCGTTCATGTTGTATTTGCATAGAGATATCTTTCTACAACTAACAAAACTGGTCCTGAATGTCACTGTCTCTCTGCGTACTACCCAAGAGGTATAGATATGTTTTGAATCCGGACGGGGATACACAGTGTACCAAAGAGTACCCTCTAAACCCCCCAGGCTTCAGCTGTACAGCAAAATCGCACGTTTCAGAAGAGGTCCTGCGATCTCTATCCAGCATCCGTTAAGCACTAGTTCCATGTGACCATCACACTGGAGAGCTGATTTCGCAGACGCCTGTATTAACTTCCACTTGCCCCTCTTTTGCTCTGCGTCCAATGCACGACCAGAGCAGGTAAACATGTCCCATACATACCCAGAAACCATTGTCAATGCGTTACAACCCAGCTTGTGCATGATCACCGGCGCAACAAAACATCAACCCTATGTCTTTTTTTAAACCTGCTGCGTTTACCATGCATTGCAGCATTGTGGATCCGCAAACTATATTTATCTCTTCGCCTCGCAAAAGGCATGCGCTAGGTAACGTCACGCAACTAAGCTCAAGTAATGACTCAAGTTTGATGCAACGTAAGAAAGGAGTCTTTTCTAGGTTCTAATTTATTTTCTACATCTCCTGAACCTAGCTTTCCTCGTACGAAGTGAAAGGACTTCTCCTCGCCTCCGATACTGCGTCTTGAATGGAGTTTCTCAAGTCTGGTCTCCTGCGCAAATTAGGGCATGCCCCACCCAATGCCAACAGCAAGGCCCAACCAGATACCACTCCGAATGGCGATTCCGAGTCTATTCCCAACACCACTCCGAACGATATTTCGAAGTTCATTCCCAAGTCCGCTAGCAGTGCTACCAAAAAGAAGGCATCCAAACGCGAAGCGCTCCTTGACGAGAAGAGGATTCTCTATCAGAAAAAGCACTTGGCTGTCAAAACTATTGCGAAGACACTTGCACAAATCGAAGAGAGCAGATCATTTCTTCCCTGCATTAATATGCTGGAAGATGTACAGTCATTGAGTTCCACCTGGTCATCATCCGAGTTGTTAGAATTCGAGATAGGTAGCGCTTTTGCCCACCTAATTCTTCCTGAACACGATGTTATTGCTGTTACCACCAACCATTTGTCAGCATATCAAGACAGCAAAGGAGTTGCTACACGCCTTGGTATTTTAGCCTGTACAAGTGGTCGAAGTCTACCCAAGTCTAGCAAATCCTCTGACGCTGTAGAGGAAAAATGCCAATCACCCATTGGATCGTCCTCGAAACTAGAACCTACTTGTCATTATTTTGTTCATGCAGAGGCACCGCGAGGTGAATCAGCCGCTAAAAGAACTGATGTGTCCGAGTATCTTCCGCATATCATACGTCAATGGTAAGCTTAGTTGCTTCAGTGAGAAATCGAGAGAGCTTAATTTACCTATGTTATAGGCAGGTCCCGGAGCTGAAGGTTCACCTATGGGTCTTGGGCCAGCTTCTTACAACTATTCACATGCGCTCCAGGAGGCTATTTCTCCCCAAAGAAACGTACCCTACCTCCCGTGGGCTGCTATATGTATACGTGCTTTGCTGCACTCGCAAAAAAATAGGCAGCCGGCTACAAGCGGAAAAGTCCCTTCGTCTTTTGGAAAGCTTGCGGAAAATCCAACACTTCTCTTTTAGTATTTCCAGGCCAACGCCTTCATCGAATCTGAGTTCTACTCTCTCAAATACTGCGTCACACCACTCTCAATATTCAGACTCGGAGATTGACAACGATCATCACTTCCTACAACATGTTAAAAGATTCAAATCTAAGCTCACGCCTTTAGAAATTCCGGAAATCATGAAAATCGCCAATGGGACGCCTTCAACGACACGCGACTTCGAGTTTTACTCAGAAAGGACATGCCATGAATTCCATCGCCTGCTGGTCAATCTACTTGATCGTTTCTCAGACGTCGTGGCCACGGTGACTAAAAGCCCTAATTTAGAAGGACTTCCACCCGATGAATCAGCTGCAGTGGGCAAGTCGTTTGGCTTGGACGTTAAGCGCGCCCATATCCTGGCGTACGCACTGACAAAATTGGCTAGGAGCAGGGCTTTTCGCATGCATATGCAAAACATCGAACTCCTTCTAGATGATGCTTTCAAGCCAGCGACACCGCGTACGTCTTCCTCAAGGTCTTTATACGGCAACCCCGAACTTTCGGTCGATACTGCACTTGATGAAATCTTTGACGACCGAGGGCCTAATGAGTCCAAGAATCCCAATTTGATACTGTCACAAGTTTATGTGAAGTGGTTGCGACTCCTCGTGTCGCCCTTCGCCGCCTGCGATTTCCTGGTGCATTATGTGACTTGGGAGCACTTCAAGTTTACCGGGATAAGTATAAAGCTTCTAGTTGTCCCACAGCCCAGTCAGAAGACATTGTCGTGGCCAGAGCTTTTCGCAGATACTCGACTTTTTCCATCAGAATCGCCGACCGAGGACATTTCAGACTCGGTAACAAACGAGGATATAAATGTCTTCTTTAAGGAGCGTTTCGAGAAGGCAAAATCGAATCAGCTGCTTTGCGACACGAGCTGCAACGCACTGAAATTATGGAACCGGGACAGAACAAAGACAGCAGGGTTGCAGGAGACTTTGACGACACTGGTGGCAAACGTTGAAACCTTGGAAGACGACGATCGCCTTAAAGGGGATGTACGTTCGGTGCAACTACTGCTTTTGGAAAATGACTCCACAACTGAGGCGCCTAATGCAGAGGTGTGCCAAGAACTGGACTCATTACTTACTACCATCGCATCGCGATGTCGCGATCGTCTTCCACCAAAGCACTTATTTTATCTGGAGTTTGGAAAGCAAGATGACTTCTCTTGGACGCTGCACCCTGAGGTATACCTTGCCTCTGTATTGGAAACTTTCACACAGCATCGCACAAATATGGACGTCCTTGAACCTGATGTCGATCTCAAACAGTTGAAGGCAAGTCTTTTCTTTTTTCCCTTCTCTGATGATCACTCTGATTGCTTTGTGGCGCCAATAGGGCTACGGTCGGGTTATCGGAACAGCCAGGTCCTGCTGCCCGATCTGCCATAGGTACCTCAACTCTATCGCTGAGCACAGCACAATTAGCGACAAAGACAAAGCCGGCTTCTTCATCCGGCCGGTTTTCATTGCAAGTTGCTTCCCAGGACGCATACCCGATAAAGTCCTGGATGATGTTATCTCTACATGTGGAGGTGAAGTAAGGTTGTTCCTTGTCAGTCTTATGCCAAAGGAAAAGCCGCAGGTTTTGTTTAAACCAACTTCAAGCTGGCTGAGGTTGTTTAAACGCGATTAACATAGGAATAGACGTGTTAAACACTGCAGGTGTGGGGCGCTGATGAAGGCAGTTCAGGTTCTTGGATAAATAAGTTCTATCCATGACAAAAATCATATTACACGACGATTGTGCCCTTTATTTGTGCCTTCGAACCTGCCACTGCGCTTAGTTATGGATTGCCTCTGGTGGATAATTTTTAGTCATTTTTTTGTGGGAGAAGACGATAAAGCGTACGGGATCAGGAGAGTAATTCTTACCTATACATAGAGGACCTCGCATACAGTTGTATTATGCCTTAACGACATTTATAGTATTCATAGCTAATCGATAAACATTCACGACAAACTATCCGGAGCTTTTATTCGACATTGTGTGCAGCTCGCCGTAAACTCTACTTCCTCCTTCGTTTCGCGTTGGCATAGTGTATATATTCCATATTATGACTGCGTAGTCGATATCAAGAAAAATAGAAACAAAACACTAACATTGGCCTGGACTCGGGTGGGAATGGGGTGATGCAGTGCGGTGTACGGTGGGGGTATAGAATCATGAGAAGGGGGGTAATTGCAAACAAGATCGTTCAAACAGCATGGGACATATAAAGAGAGAGGGATGGAGGGAAGTAAAAAAAGTTATCCACAGACAAACGGGAAGGTAGGGTTCAAATATAACTTAATACAAATACGCCGCGGGCACCACGCCCTCGCGGCCTGTCCGTACATCCCGCGCATACCACCATCTGCGGAAACGCATATACCAATCAGTTACGGTGTTATGGGCAGAAGGACAGAAGAAAGAAACATACGCAGGATCTCTATCATCCAGCACCTCCACCTCCGCGCCCGTCGATATGGGCAGCTCGCCCTCGCCCGTTCCGTCGAACGAGTACCGCGCACGCGCCGGTCGACTCGTCTCCTCCGCCAGCAGGCCGCCAACAGCGTCCGACGGCGTCTCTGCGCGCACGTAATTGCTCGCGTCAGGCCCGAACAGATCCTGCTGGTGGTCCGGCGAGCGCTCCTCCTCCTTGTCGCTGCCGAATGTGCTTCCGCCGGCGGTGCCAAGGATCGTCGTGCGCGTCGCGGCGTTGATGTGCTCGAGGAGTGACGAAGGCCGGTGGTGTGCGGATGAGTCGTCGTCCTCGTCTTCGCCCGCGGCGAACGTATGCAGCTTGTCGTCCTTGCGCGAGAAGAGTGTCCATAGAATGCCGGTCAGGGCTAAGAGGAAAACGATGCCAGCAGCGATGGCAATTGAAATAAGGATGACGACACCGGTAGCGAGGAATTCTTAGACGCATCGTCAGTAACCGCCATCTAACATGGTCATAATAGAAAACTTACTGCGTTGGTTGAAGCTAAAGGAAGTAATTGAATGGAATAAAGAGGACACGGAGCCTAGCGTGCCGCTTGCTGAAGTAGTGGCGATGTAAGGTGTAAGCGTTTCGCCATCGAATAATGCCGACGACGCGTTGCCAGACGGTGTCGCCAGCGCGCCTGAGATCATGAGCATACGGTCGGACTGGATGACACTATTTCCGGGATGGGTGCTCAGTAGAGGGACCATGACAAGCTGCGCGACGGAGGTTCCTTCACCGAGGGAAGATCCTACAACAACGTTATAAAATACCGCGCATATAATAAATACTAAGACCTACCAAGTGTAGACCATTTGATCCCATTCCAGAAAGCCAAGAACGAGTTCGATCCATCGGTCGTCCTACAAAAAAAAATCAACAAGATAAAAAACGATCAACATGCAATGAACTCACTGTCCAGCCGCGAACAAGCTAGTGGCATTACCATTGTTGACTTCGAGAGCAGAGATAGGGCCAGGAATATCCGACCCAGAACCAACAGCACTCCACGTCTGATTATCAATGCTATATTGCACGACATTTGACGGTGTATTGTCCGATAGAGCGATCGACCCGCCCGCATAAAGGATGTCCTGGTTATTCTAATTTGCCCAACACATCAGCACCTGTTATCATTCAAGGCATTAAGTATAACTTACCCCGGCATACGCAACACCCGCGACCTCACCCAAAATTCCATTCCCAAGCGCGTTCCACTGCTTGGCGACAGTGTCAAAGCTACAGATACCCTGACACCTCAGCGAGCCAGCCTGTGCGAATGAGCCGGCCACGACGAGCACGGTCGGCCTCGTCGTTGACTTGCTGATCGAGCGCACTACGACAGTGGTACCAGAGGTCGGCTGCAGCGCCTGCAGTCCGTCGAGGTCCCACGCGCCCGCAGCCAGATCATACAGCGCCAACCCATTCACCGACGCGCCCGGGATCGTGAACTCGCCGCCAACATACAGCGAGTTGCCGTCGACGAACAGTGCGCGCACGGTTCCGTTGACCTGCGGCCCATTAAGCGCGGTTATCGTCGCACTGTCCGGATCGTACAGCGCCACGCCCTCGGAGAGGCCCGACGCGCCCGCCGCGACAAAGCTGAAGTTGCCGCCGAGAACGGTAAGCTGCTTCGATGAAGAGCTATTTGTCCAAAATGCGCCGGCTAAGACAGCAGGAGCAGACGCGGACAACGCTGCAGGGAGAGGTGCAAGGGAAGATGTCGATGAAGAGGGTGCCTGGCGACGGAATAGCGAAGAGAATGCTGTGTGCGACATCCAGGCGGCGCTGGTACGCTTGTGCGCCTCGACCACATTACGGCGGGCCGGTGATGCCGGGCTTTGCGAGGCCGACCCAGAGGCAGGCGCAGCGACACCATCCAGATCCACCGCGAGCGGCGTAATCTGAGGTGTATCTGAATTCGAGTTGCCGTTGCTGAGCATGACGAGGCCGCTAGCACCGAACTGACGCGCGGCGGTGACCTTGCCCGCGATGTACTGCGAGTTGGTGCCATTGCCTATGAACGTCAACTGTCCGACAACAAAGCCTCCGCTATTCACCCAGGTGCTACTATTGATATCCCAGGTGGCGAAGCCCACTGCTGTTGAGCCTTCGCCACTTCCAGAGGCGGGTGACACTTCGGTGAAGTTACCCGCGACTTGAATCTGGTTGTTGATCAGACCGATGCTTGTAACCTCGCCGTTAACACCAGCCACAGCGGGCGACCACGCATCCTTCGAGACATCATAGATGGCGATACCGCCGAGCTTGCCTCCTTGAGTAGCCGCTTTGGTATCAGTAAACGCACCGCCAACGTAAAGTTGATCCCCATCAAGTACAAGAGATGTAACAGGCCCATTGAGGCCGCTGCCAGAAACCGGCGCTAGCGCACCATTTTTGAACGCGACGATGTTCGCCGATCCAGAAGCGGCACCGGCTGTGAACGTGAACGAACCACCAATAAAGATCGCACCCGATGGGTGGTGCGCAACAGTGTTAATAGCTGTTGCAGCTGCATCAAGTCCTGCAGTTCCGCCGAGGGCGCTGAGGGTATCAAATCCAAGGGTATCAAGAGCGGTCAGCGAGCTATTAGGGAAGAATTTAGTGCCATCGATAGACGAATCAACGGTAGTCGAAGTGCGTGGCCATTCGAGGAAGCCAAAGCCGAGCGCTTGACCAGCACCGGCCGCCTGCGTCGTAGTGGTTCCGTTGGAAGTAACATTCACGGAAGTAAGAACAAGTTCTACTCTATCTGCCACCATTTCATATTGCCCATTTTCCCCAGTCCCTTGCGGGTTGTCAGCAAGTGCCATTGTGATGGTGGTCATAAAATCAGCAGTTGTCGGGGACATGAATCCACTAAAGATGTTCTTGCTCACATCGTTCATGTTCAGCTGTGACACAGGGGTGATAGTAGGCGGCTGGCCAGGTCCAGGGAACACAGTCAATTTGACGGAAGTGCGCTTAGCACAATCTTGCATGTTAGCGCATCCAGGGATAAGAATGTTAATGCTGTAGTTTCCGGGAGCCGAGACGAAAGGCATCCAGGTGAATGTCGGAGCAGTGGATGACGGGGTACCAACGGCAAAATCAGACACTTGGACAGGTTGGACAGTTCCCGGAATATCGGTGTTGGCAGAGACTTGTCTCCAATTACCAGTTTGGGCACTACTCGAGGGATTCGACGCGAAGCACGACTCGGTATTGTTAGCAGAAATAGCGCTAGCAAAAGCACCTGCCGACAGAAGCTGAAGGATGTGCAGACCAGGTCCATCACCTGTGAACGAGGTGAGAGTTATCTGCACGCCAGTAATAGAAAGCGGGCCGTCAAACAGGAAGTCCTGATAAAGCAGAGTAGAGTCGGTCGACAGAGGGCATGAATCAGAGCATGTCACGTTCTGGCCAGTCGTGGGGTCAAGAAACTTGAGCGTGCGGACGTTATTGTCCGGAATGGTAGTGACGCTATTGACAAGATAAATGATAATTATACCCCCAAAAAGGAAAAATTTACCTAAAGGCCGTTGTGCCACGATTAGGCTGGAACGTGTTCCCAAGACGGACGCCGTTTGCAACAGTGAAAGAATGGGTGAGGATGGTGATCAAGGGGGTTGAATTGTCTGACGCAAACCACGTGTTTCCACTACCGTCAGGGCCGGCTGGGCACAGGATGCTGGTGATGTCGTTAAAGCCGGCGACTGCAGTGGAGGGCGCACTGACAGCTGCATTCTGTAGGGGAATAGGGACGAGAGAAGACGAGAAAGGAGAAGCACCGGCTGAAAAGGGAACATTGGGGTTGTTAGTGCCATTGAGAACGACGGAGCCAGTACCAAACTCTGTGATGAACGAGCCCGCGAAGAAGATGCTTGCGTCCGATGAGTTAGTAGTAATGGAAGATACTTCTGCCTGCGCGCCAGAGACACCGTTGAATGGCGCACTGGACCACGAGTTCGCCTTGGGGTCGTAGAGGGCGATGGCGTGTCCGGGCGACGTAAAGCTGCCGCCGACCCACAACTTGTCGCCCTGCGTATCGCAGAAGACATCGTTTATTTTGGCGTTTGGGCCGCCGGATCCCACAGCTGCAACAGAGCCCGAGGAAGGCGTGTACGCGGCGATGTTCGCTGCAGCGACACCGTTGATCGTGGAAAAGTTGCCTGCGAGGTAGAACACGTCATTGAGCACGCAGCCAGCGAGGATGGAGCCGCCAGTGTCGGTCGCAGCGATGCGGGTGAGGGCGCCGTCTGGGGCGCGCGATAGGAGAGTACTAGAGGAGGGGTCAAAGGAGACAGCGGCGTCGGAGAAGAGGTCGAGACCGGCGAAGGCACCCGCTAGCCCGACCTTGCCCATGCGGTCGAAATTGACCTGGGGGACGGCAGCACGGGCGACATTTGCGAGGAGGAAAAGAATTAGGGAGGAGGTAAAGGGATGCATCTAGAGGGCATGCACGGGGGACGGTGCCACGGGGGCTGGACCCACTTTGTGCTGGAAGGAATGTGAGGATTATACGAAAGGAGCGTGAGGGGCGCGAATACCCACCAAGGGCGCTGTGAGGGACGACGACAAGGAAGAAAGAGCCAAGCAAGTCTACAGAAATCAATTTCCCCTCGTCGTCAACAAAGCCGCTTATGTAACTAAATCTCACTCTTGTCTTTACCACGCCGACATATTCCGCACAATCAGGCAAAGGCCTCTTATTGCGGGTCTCAAGGGCATCCACGTACAGGAACATTATTAAATGTGTTTTCGTTCCTACAGACTTTCTAGTGATATCCTCTACACCGCGTTGTATCCTTGCTTCGGCACAACCCCCTTCATGTCCACCTCGAGCCCAATGCCATTCAGGAATGGCGACGCCTGCGTCATGGCTCTGTACAGAAATTCAGCGCGGCCCACATGCAGTCTGCAGTACAATAAACGCACTGGGGATATCTGAAACGGTGCACAGGCGGTTTCACGGCGTCATTGAACAGGACGTTCTGGTGCGCCGCCTCCGCCTGCTGCACGGTGTGCTGTGCGTTCAGAGCCATCCACTCCTGTCCCGTCGTCGCGTACATCTTTATCCAACGTGTGAGGTATGCGTCCTTGTCCGCAACAGGGGCCAATTTCACCAGCGCCACAGTGCCAGCGGTGATGAGGAGAACATTCCTCCAGAACGAATTGGAAAATGCTGAACGAATAATCAATAAGCTTCTCAATACACGACGCAGGAGGCAGAATTCCACCGACATTCTGCAGGATACACAGTCGAGTCTTCGTGGTGATGGTCTTCATGGTGGTGGTCGTGCGACGATGAGGACGCAGCACGGGTCTGAGTGGCAAATGCAGGTCTGCCGGTGCGAGACGCGGCCAGGATGGTCCTCCTCGCGAGCGACATGTTAGAAGCTGACAATGGAGAAAGTCTATTGAACGAGCACCTGGCGCCGATTCCGGAGAGTTATTTGGTAAAATGACCACAGCCAAACAAACTTCCTATCCGGACCGCCTTTCCGACAGTGCATCCTCGACTCCAGTCTATGACAAGCTGCTCGTAATTCATCCACAGCTAGCGCCTCAACCTGATACTTTATCTTCTCATTGCAGCGTGTCTTGTGTCGATAGCAGACTTATAACTGCGTTGACAATTTATTGAGTTAATGTTCCAGAGACGCAGACACAAACATTGCAGTTGTCTGTACAGAATGGCAGCCCACATTCTACCCTAATAACCTGCGGAAAGTCTATTTACAACAGTGCACATAAGCGATTTTGAGTGGAGATGGTGCCAGCATGGGGCCGCTACACGTTCCGGGCGAAACAAGATTTGGCACAGGCTGTGCCGGCGTGCGTCGTCATCAGTGTGCACCTCAAAGCGGCGAATCCTCTGGCCTCGGATATTAAGTTATATGTATGCATATCAAGCAATTAATTCCTGCTACAGCGTCAGCGGTGCAGCCAACGAGCAAGCAAAAAGCACATACGATGAGTAATATATTTGTGACCCCCAACGCATGAAACACCCTACGAGCTGTGATTATTCTTATGCTGTCTCTCCCTGATCCTCTCCCGCATCTCCTGTGCCGCACGCTTTGTGCCCGCGCTGCCTGCCCACCCGCGCGCAGACAGCCAGCCGACAATTTTAGGAGTGAACGCGGCCGTCAAGCCGACACGAATGGGCAAGAAAAGAGTTTTGTGCACAGTGTAAGCAAGGACAAGCATCGCATACAGTCCCTCGTTTCCGCTGCCGCCAGCGTGAGCCGCCACGGGGTCAATTTCATCGCGCCCAGGCTCAGCAGGCCGAGTGTGGAGGACGTTGGTGACCATCTGGCGTGCACTCGCGGCGACGGACGACACGTATTCAGCGCCGAGCAGGTTGATGCCAATAAATGCGACGCTAAAGTCGAGCGCGGAGAAGATGAGATACACGCCGAGGGCATACCAGCCGTAGGACTTGATGAGGTGTTTCAGCTTCTGGGAGAGGGTTGCGTCTGGGGGCAGGGGAGAGACATGCGGCTCAGACGGGGACCTGGCCCGGTCGGAGAGCCTGGAAGGAAAGTTGGAGAAGAGCCGGGAGCTACTTCGCGGGGTGTGGGTGAGCGGGGAGTGGGCAGCGCGACCCGCAGAGACGGGCAGCAGGGGCCTTGCCACACGCGGCGCGACGAACTTGAATATGTGGAGGCGGGGGAGGAGGCCGCGCATGGGTGATGGTAGCTGAGAGAGGCAGATGCCGGCGCGCCACCTGGGTCGGACGCGGAATCACGTGTGTAGCCCCGTATGGAAGGAGAACAAAAAAATACAGATCGATACAAGCCTTGGCTCGAGCCATCCGAGTGCCTAGCCGTTGCGCGCTCTCCCCACCGCCAGTACATGTATCCAGCAGCACCATCTTCTGCCCGATCCAACAACGCCCTCCGATAGCATCCCCAACGAATGGCATCCGACGCTCCCGACGACTACCAGGCTTCTGCCCCTTTCGAGGGCCCAGAAAAACTCCTTGAGATCTGGTTTGCTCCCTCCGCCGCCCATGTCCCGCCCCTGCACGCAGACTCGGCCAAGAGAACCGGTCTGCGCACCGTCTCCCGCCAGACGTGGGAGGAGATGCTCGACATCGTCAAGTGCAAGGTCCTCAGCGTCGTGGAGGGCGCCGACATGGACGCTTATTTGCTCAGGTGCGTGCCCTAGCCCTGAGCCCATCCACCTACGTGCTTATCTATCTCACAGTGAATCGTCTTTCTTTGTCTCTCCGCACCGTCTCATCCTCAAAACATGCGGCACGACCCTGAACCTCCTCGGCCTTCCGCGCATTCTCGAGATTGCCGCCAAGGAGGCGAACCTCACTGCCGTTTACCGCTTTTTCTATTCTCGCAAGTCGTTCATGTTTCCCGAACGCCAGAGCGGGCCTCACCGCGACTGGAAGCAGGAGGTCGAGTTCCTCGACAACATCTTCTCCACGGGCGCCGCATACACCATCGGCAAGGTCAACGGCGACCACTGGCTCCTCTACCTCACTGGCGCGGATAGCCTCATGCCTGCGCAGCCGCACCACCACGTGCATGTCGAAGGCGAGGACCGCCACTCGGACTACACGATCGAGATCCTTATGAGCGAGCTATCGCCAAAGGCGCGCGCTCCCTTCTTTTTCGATGAGCCGGCGGATGCCGCCCCGGGCGCACTTGCCGCCGTCCTCTCCCAGCGCCTCGGCATCACGAACATCTTTCCTGCCGACCTGACCACCCTCGACGCATACGCGTTTACACCGTGCGGGTACTCGTCCAACGCGCTCATCAAGTGGGGCCACGAGTCGCTCGGCGACGCCGCCCCCGCCGCGGGCGCGCCCGCCTCCGGGCCCCACTCCGGCGAGGGCTACTACACTATCCATGTCACTCCCGAGGAAGGCTGGTCGTACGCGAGCTTTGAATGCAACGTGCCGCTCTCGCATGCGCAGACCGCGCGCAAGGGCAAAATCCCCGACCTCGCAACGCTCGTCAAGCGCGTTGTCAGCATCTTCGAGCCGGGCCGCATCACGCTCACGCTCTTCATCTCCAGCGAGGATAACGACACGGGCGACGAGCCCGCGGTCGAGGCCGCCCAGCGCGCGTTCAAGACCGCGCTCACCGAATATTCGGCCGCGGCCCTCACCAACGGCCACGGCGCGAACGGTGCCGTCAATGGGTGCGGGAAAAAGACTTATAAAAGAACCGACAAGATCAACTACGAGTTCGGTGGATATGACCTGGCCTTTGCGAGCTTTGAATTGAAGTGATCTAATCGACGTATTGCTTGTTAGTTTGTATGTACCATGTACTTCTTGTAAGATACCCTAAGCCGACATTGAAAACATCTTTTAAAAAACTACGAAGCGGCGTTTGTATGTACACATATTTACCCAATGTTACTGTCCGCCTGCGCTTGGACTAGGACTGTTTACCTACGCAGATACGCCTTGTCAATATACTTTTATTTAATGAACTACGTGTAGCAATGGCGTGATTACGGATTGTACAGAACATTACAATAAGCTCGCAAAACCGAAATAGGCATAACGTGGATGAAAGGCAAGAAATACTATTATCTTTGCAATAAGCTTGGGATAAGCAAGAAATACGGTAGTTTCAAGTCCGCATCTCGATAAATATGATAATAATACAAGGCAAACCGGGTTGTGTGTGCAGGCATAATTGGCAGCAATTTTGGGGACAACGAAGGGAAAGGCATTGCGAAAGGCGAGACGAATAATCAAAGTGGCGATGGGCTAAGATTGAGATGCGCACTAGACGCCGACTTCTGGCGCATGATGCATAGCGGGCACATTCTTACATAGGTCTCCGTCATTGGCCAAGTGATTGATGTCTGCATGCAAGAACAGCGCCGCAGGGTGAGAAACTGTGAGAATGGGCTCGGAGGGAAAATGAAGAGACTGGATGACGTACGAAGCGGAGACGGACGATCTCAAGAAGCATCTGAGGAACAGGGGCGTGGCCACGATGAGCATATGTCAGGATGTCGTAAATTTGGTGGAGGACAGGAATGCGGTCATAATGGTGGCCCTGACATGATGATCTGCGTGAGCTACTGCCACCGACGTGTTCAAACGCGAAAGGAACAGGCGAGTAAACGTACCTGCAGGCTATCTATATCTGCACTGCGGTTCAGAAGGTCTTTGACGAAATGCCGGCGATTGGCATACGCCGTCTCTTCGTCCATCTCGAACACTGAGTCTCGCGGGACCAGGAGCACGTTGTATTTCTCGGAGCCGGAGCAGATTCGGTGCAGAGAGAGCCAGAAGCGCATATGTTCTGAGAGTTGAGAGGTATCGCCACTGAGTAGTGCTCGACATACTTTCTTGTATTTAACCTCGTCGAACAGTGCAGTGTCCCTGATGGGGTCCATCAGGAGGTCGATGAAATGGTTGACGGCCCTCTCGAATTCAAAACGCTTCGGCACCTCCACTGTATCGACCTGGTATAGGTACTGGTATACAAAGTCCGGGAGCGGTATGAAGGACGGGTGTCGCCATGGCTCTATATGCGTATTGTGGACGAGAATCTTATGATGAGGCTTCGAAAAGGTGTGAGACGGTATTATTTCCAAGTCCGCGTCCGTTGAACTTGAAGGAATATCGGAGTGAGTTGGATATGCTGACATTCTATGTTGAGGAATAGCGAAGTCGGCTGTGAAGCGGCCTGTCTGACCGTATTCGTGATCAGACGCCGACTCTGTCTCCGAGTGGGTAGGTGACAAGCTTGTATGCCCGAATGTGGAAGCAATGTTCTGACCATAAAAGGTGTGCTTCGAGAGGTCGTCTTGGTCACTTTTCATCATAGCCTGCTCGTGCACTGCAGGTTGGGCATGGCCCGATATTTTTCTGCTTGGGCCTTCGGCAGCAGGCTGCGGGCGAGGCTGTTCGGAGTTATCCTCGCGGCCTTTCTGCTTTTTCTTGGGGGTGTAATTGCAGACTGTGCCTGGAGCACCTTCCGTGCAATTGTTGCAAATAGGCAGGTTTCTGTCACACTGGGAACAAGGCAAAAAAAGGGCTCGTCTGAACAACGTCTATTTTTTTTGTAAAAACAGAAATCGACAGCCTACTTTCATGTTATAAATGCGACAGCGATCACACCTGGGAATGCCCCGATGCGCAGGGGTGGGAAGCGGGGTATATTTGCACTCCTTATAATTTGCCCAGGAGCAGTGATTGCATATTGGTAAAACACGGTCGCACTGCCGGGGTTTGTATGAGGCCCAGTCGTGCGCGGTCGAGAGAAGAGTGACGCACCTTCAAATTACTTAACCGACAATGGTCGCAGCGAGGTTTTCCTCTGCGGCCTACCCATCGAGATTGGCGTGCCATATATACTTTTGGATTCGGGATGCGAATTACGAGGTGGCCGTCATCGGCTGCGTCTTCGAATTCGCCAATGTGGTCTGAATCCTCCGCGTGGGTTGACATTGGAGGTTTCGTGCAAGCAGATGCGCCACGCAAACCTTTCTGCTGAAGAGTGGTAATTATCAATGCAATTCAGACGTGACGTGACCCACTGTACGCTGAATTTAGAATGCAATCGGTGACAAAAGGCTGAAACCTCATATCCAACTTGCTTTCAGCGTGGTGTGTCTCTTGTCCCGGCGATAGCACTATAACTGAGCAGCGCGGTTTGGGACAGAGATACGGCTCTTATATTGCGCTACTTTCCATCTGCTACACCCGTCCCATCTTGTGGGCCTAGGCAGCATTCTAATCTGGCAGATAACTGAAAGGGTTTTGCAGGTCAGATCAAACATTGTATCCATATATGGACAACGTGGTTCAGCAGTTGACCCTCCCGACCCCGGCCCGGTTACGACATGAACTGGCAAATAATTGGTTTTAAAACGATAACCAGAGCCAAAGACAGCTAATATCGACATAACGCCACGGATTCAGCGGTACATATCTTCGCATGGCCACAGGCTTCAAATCAGCTTCGAAACCTGTCGCAGACACGTTTCGCCGTCGATGAGACAGTGGAACCGAAGCTCAGCGCCTTAGCGAATCAGCAACCTAGTCATGCTTTTATGAGCTTCACAGCAGGCTGCCGAAGAACTTTCATACTAACTTTCAACATCCTAACCTCCGTTTCCCTAACCTCCGGTAGCCTTCTATATCCTGATTACAATTATGCACCTTTTCGCCAGGTATCTATGCAGGACCAAGCGGACAAGTCTCAAAGAGTAACTGCCAGTTGGACTGACAACCTTGGCTTGTTATATACTATGCGTTTAATGACCCACTAGTCAGGCGGCAACTCCCTTTACTCGTCAATGGACTTTCTCATGTCTCCAGAAACAGAGCTACAGTGTTATGGGTTGCTCACTACGACTATCGCCCGGATATCTATCGGTGACGGTGGCACCCTATTTTTGGCACAGTTCGCCTGATACGACTATCCGTGATTCTGTCCACCAAGTTTATATCGTTCCGATAGCACGCTGACCCTGCGCCTTCCGCCAACTATCACTTAAGGGAGCTCTCACAGATGTACTACCTGGTGACTTGTGGTATAAATGCAATACAAGTGCTTCCATGGCGGCCATCCGAGTCCAACCTACTACCCTGTAGTCAGTCGCAGCACGGTCGATATGCTTTTGAGCTTCAAGAAGGCGCTGACCGGATCTTTGATTCATGCTCTATATACTAGAGCTTCGAGTCCTTATATTGATCCAAGAATCGGTGGCGGATCGTTGCTCGACAACGGTATGTGCTGCTTGTTCAAATCATTTTTTGAGAGGCGTGCTCCTCAATATCTCCAGCTGCTCCTGGGCTTGGGGAGCCTATGAATGTAAGTTTTTACTGCTGTACATCATCTAAGCTTCCCAACTAATGACGCGCAAGGTTATTGTATCTGGTTTAAGCTCTCCAGAAGTCCTCACCGATAGTGGCATCACCAATTATGCTAAGGCTCTTGGTTTGTGCGCATATTATCTACTTTCTGTCCAACTAAAACGGATAAAACTAAGTCAACCTTATTCTACAGCTCTATTGAGTGCCTGGGCATTCACCTCGGAGCACCGCAGTCTGCCAACTTGGGAGATGGAAATGGCCCCGTCAATCAAACGGTTCGTCGGCCAACTGATTCTCTTTGTGGATCGGCAGTGATTGGGGCGTTATTTAGATAGAATTGCGTCAGGACTATGGAAATGCAGAGATAGGTACATGTTTGGAGAGTTTAATTGGGGGTAACCACTTCCGGTAAGTTTACGCCACTAATACATGTACCGCGAAGTAACTGTTTAACACATTTAGCGTCTTTCGTCAAAACGGGCCGCTGGGGAACACTGGCGCTCTATTCCTTGCGTGAGATTGTTCACTTTACATTGCAAGAAATAAGATTTATAGTGTTTATGAATCAGCGTATCAAAAGAAGAAGTAAGCGGAGGAGTCAACATTTGGCACGTTTTACATTACGAACTTAAATTGTCTGTTAGGATGTGGAACAGGGCCATACCATCGTACCTGACGGCTACAATATTGGTACGTTCTCGGGTGGGTGCTTATTTATGATATAATGCCTCATGCTATGCTATAGGTCGTGATCAGTTTGTTGCGGACGCTCTAGGAATGAGACAGTACGGCGGCCTAAGATACTGGACCAGAGCAGAGAACATAACGGGACTGCTTCCCTCAGGAAGTGTCGGGTAAGTAAATTCTAAGGTCTGCGCCTGCCATTACTTAAAAGACCCAAACAGCATTAACCACGGTATTCTTCTGCACTCTTAGCTATCTCTTGCAGCTTGATGATTTTTTTCTGTTCTGGTCAGGCATAGCGATTGATGGGATTGTCACACTTCTTACGGTTACAATCGTGTAATTATTGGTTGAATATGTTCTGTATACTCTACTAACTACATATAGCAGACCAAAGCCCTCGTCTGGTTTTTATAATCAACCGCAAGAACTACTTTGACCCAACTTCAACCCAAGAAGATATTGTCACATAATCAATTCAGCACTATCAGAGTATATTAAGCCTTCAAATAATGTAGCAAATCAGTGGTGTAGATATTTAATAGCATATATAAAATTACATGCAAATAACCAAGGAAGTTGCAGGCTTCGTTGCGAAACTTGTTAGACACTCAGAATTGAAGTCCACAATTTAAATCACCGGATCATTCCGGTTCGTGCGTGTGTGATGTGTGATGTCTTCCCGGGCTTGACTCGAGCTTGCACAGGCTTGCACCCTCTATCACGTCTTCTCACTCCTCAGTCAATCACATATGTAGTTGAACGATACCAAAATACGTGCACTACTTGCTCCTAAAAGTTCAAATGCGTGTAGCCATGTGACCAACTAACAATGATGCACGCTATGCAAACGCCATGACTTCTTCAATTGGGTTCTTTTCTCTCTTGGATCTAACTTCCCAGTACAAACCTCCACCGACTCATGAACTGCGACATCTCTTACTGAGAGGGGAGTGGCTCTGCTAACTTGAATTATTGCGTCTCTTTGCTTCGGTTTCGCCGATCGACCCAAATTACTTTATTGGCGAGGCTTTGGTAAACTACTTCGAATCACCTTCGAATTGGAAGAAGAATCCCCCTATTCATGCCGCTCTGCACCTTGTGATTTTAGACTGTCAACGAGCTCCCGCGAGTACACGCGTCACGTACATTCGCCACACATGCACGGCAGGATCCTTCGGTGTCAGGCGGAGAGGATCATGCCAGGTTGAACGCCTCTACTGTGCCGAACTACTGTGCGAAGCGAGGATGAATTCTTGTCTATATACGACCACTGCAGTGACTGAGCATACGAGAAGTGCTCACCCATACTTGCATGATGCGCGCCCGGCCAGTGCACTGAGGATGCCGAACAGGGCTAGCCCACATGGGCTTAACTATTGGCGTCATATCCACTTGATAAAGCGCACGTTGTTCGACAAAGAAGCCTTCTTAGTGCCTGTTCACGCAGAGTGGTACTTTTACCATTTACCCTGTACAAAAAGCGCCATATTCATGTCTTATTACTATTTTTAGGTGCCAGATTCGCATGTTGAACTGCATTGGACTTGCACCTGCGTCGAGATAATTATTGTGTTGTCACACGTTTTCCGACTTTCTTTCTTTCTTACTCAGAGCTTTTCTTGCTATGCAAGGCAGGGAAGCGAAGTCCTTTTTTATCTCGGGTATAAAATCGGCGCGTGCAAGACGGCGATGAGATTGGTTCCTCCTTCCTGAATAACCTTCAATATGCTCTTTAGCCTAAAGGTTGCACTGTCCAGCCTCCTTATCGGCAGGATCTATGTGAAAGGTGCTACTATCCCGCTTGCCTTCGTAGATCCAAGACTTCTGGGAGGCTCGATGCTTGACAACGGTAATATCTTTTCGTTCTTTCTGTTCAGTCATCCTCAACGAGGTTTTACAGCCGCTCCTGGTCTCGGAGAGCCCTTAAACGTGAGTAGCAAAATTTTATACAACATAAAAAGCTGATTCCATAGCTGAATCTAGGTTATCATTTCTGGACTAAGCTCTCCGGATGTCCTCACCGACAGTGGTATCATTAATTTCGCTCAGGCAATTGGCTTGTAAGCTTATACTCACCTTCGTATTTATATATCCTTTTGTTTATCAGCACTCTTCAAAACCCCTGTAGCTCAACAGAGTGCCTAGGCATTCACCTGGGAGGGCCGCAGTCCGCTAATTTGGGCGACGGGAATGGCGCTGTTAACCAGACGGTCAAGAATATCGTTCACTGCAACCGTTTACAAAGTATAATTACTGTGCCACTTTTAGATTGAGATGCGCCAGGACTTTGGAAACGCAAACCTTGGAACTTGCCTGGAAAGCTTGATTGGAGGAAATCATTTCCGGTACGCGGTCATCGCCCCTCGTACTTCTCCACCGAAGAAAGCTGTTCATATGCGTTATCTCTTGCCAGGGTATTCCGCCAGAATGGAACTTTGGCAGACACGGGGGCTCTGTTTTTGGCGTAAGCTAAATTTACCGTACACCTCCAAAACTCTCACAAACTTTATGTATGTAGTGTGTCGCGAGAAGAAGTACGAGCCGCGAAGAATCCATTATTCGATCTATCACTGACTTGCTATCACCTAGGATGCCTCACAGAGTCATACGATTGTTCCAGACGGTTACGATATTGGTATGCTTACTTAGATTGATTAATTTCTCTTTTAGTGCACCGCGATGATAACAACTCCCACCTAGGCCGTGATCAGTTCGTCGCGGGCGCAATTGGCACCACAAGCTTCAACGACGTGACGTACTCAACCCAGGCTGAGAACATTACTGGACTTCTGCCTGTAGGAAGCTCTGGGTAAGCATGTCCCCAACTTGATGGAAATGAAGCGTTGAATAACGTTCTGCGTAAACAGCATAAATCATGGTAAGCTTCCAAGTGCTTGCATCACTAAAAAACTTAGAAGTTGTTATTACCTTTGAGCAACGATAATGGAGTGGACAGAATTTTATCAGTATACCCAAAATGACGCCACACTGGAAGATGCATCCGTTACCTAAATCAGAAACAGGATGTTGTACGTCTTTCTTGCAGCGACATGCTGTTTCATTGGCTTCATGATAGATTCTGCATGCTATAATGTGCTGTCCGGAAACTATGTGATTAGCATCGGTGTATCTTCATGTCCGGTGAATTTGTTAGTGATATAATGTATTATGGCGCAGTACGCAGTCTGATCGTAGAGTATCTATAAAATATCCCAGTTAGTAAGAATGTCAATAAATTATCTGTGGTTTCAGCTCTGATAACAGGCCGTCAAAATTATCAAAAAGGGCATGATGCTCTTCCAAACCTATCTACATGTTTGAATGATATATGTGGACCAAATATAGATGACCTGCATATATTCAAATGGTATACATCACATCTCTACACTCACGGACTGTGTCAAGTCATCATAATGACAGACTGCTATCTTAGGTTACAATACTCTGACCTCGACGCTTATTGCTGACAGAAACCTGTCATACTCAGTACACACTGTCGCATAGTCGTAGATCCGTAACAGTGTAATATAGTGATATATATATATTAAACAAATTGTGCTGGTCGACATAGCTCTGATCGTAATCCGTTCAAATGAGTGAATAACCGAAATAGTTTTAAGTATTATGTATACATCGTAAACCTTTTAACTATTATAAGTAACTTCGAATAACGGTGACAGTAAGGAGCCCTTCTGCCAAAATACAAAATCGTGATTTCAAAGATATACCACTTAGTAGTACTACACAAGTACCATGAGTCTGATTAGGTCTGATTCGGACATATAGTACATCTTGGCCAAATCTTGGCATCATGATATCATAACGTCGATCTATCTACTATGTACTATCTATGTAACGACGGGCGCTTAACAGTTGTCTTCATCTAATGCACCTTGCACGACTTTCGATTCGGATACTATAGTTTGTAGACGTTCAGGACGTCAAGTACAAGAGGATCCCCAGTGTCTTGTTAACTGCGTCCCTCAAGGCTCCTGACGGTAAGTATCCCGCCGAGAGTTTGAATTTGTTGATCTTTCTGAGTCTTGCGGACTCCGAGTCGTAACCCTCCGAGTCAGTATGTGTCGGTTGCGGTATCACGATGATAGCGTCTGAGCGGTATACGTTGATTTGAGACACCTAAAGGAGAGTTAGTAAGTGTGACACAGTGGACGTACAAACTCGAAGTTCAAGAAAATCATGATATTAGTACTACTTACCGCAGTCGAAGGCTGCCCATGGATAATGGGAGTAGACTCGGCACTAGTGTTCTTGAAAGCCTTCTGCTAAATGGGCAACACAAGAGAAGTTGTAACAGTTTATACAATTAGTTCCAGAGGCCAAAGTACGACTCGGAAGTTTGAAACGGGCAACATACCTTCGTAATACTCTGAGTAGGTGCCAAGATCACTGGAACTTGTTTCTCTGGACCTGAACACATGGGACAATAATCCATTTCTGCCAGATCTGAAGGTGTGTAATCCAGCTCCAGGTCAAAAAGGAGATCGTCATCGTTTCTTTCGAAGATTTCAGGGCGGGTGACAGTGGTCGCGGCGGCGGGTTGAACTATGCGGATGATTATTGACATTCGGATGGTGATTCTCCAGGGGACTCGATCTGTAGCCGAACTATTCGTATGGTTTGGTTGAAACGACTCGTGGCCGCCTCACTACTTGAATGTATGAGAAGTTTAAGACGTCGAGCCCGTACTATGCGACTTGCAGACAGGAGAACGGTATACGAACTTGGAAAGTACGATGTCGTAGGACGAAGCTTCGTAGAGTCCGGGTTGTGATCAACTTGAACCGCATTTAGTAGAACTTCAATTTGGGCGAACAAATACATGTCATCCGAGACGACTCGTTTTCCACAATCACAACCTCATACGATGTTCGACTCGTATTTCAACTGCCATCTCAGTTGGGACCTGACCTTGATGTTCGACATCCAGCTGAGAGCACAACCGAATCGAAAACTTAGAGTTCCCCAGGCCTGTACAGGTAAGTCAGTTCACTCATCGTGCTTTACTATTCATAGCACCCTTTCTCTTCTTCATGTACGCGGCGCTGCGTACTATCATAGGTTCATAGGTTCTCAGTCCCAAGCTGTGCTTCTCGCGAACGCTACTTGAACATACTAGTTCTCGAAGATGGAGCTTTTATACGTCGAGCCGGGTCGTGCCAGATGCTGAGACTAGCCTGTCTTGTGCTCTGGCCGGATGCCATTCAGGTGAGAGTCTGCGACGCGTTCTTTGGTCCGACAGAAGCTAACTAGCCGTCCTATGTATCCGTACCGTGTTCACCTGCATGATATGGCCGCAAAATCAGGTTTCTGGGCACTCGCAAACGTGGCACGACAACGTAAAGATGGGATCTGGCTGTCATACTACACGGTAGAATGTCACTGGGGTTCTCTGTCTCCTCATCCGCCTTCGTGGAACGCTGGGCATAGTCGTAGCAAAAGACCTAACCTTTACTAGTAACCGCATGCTCGAGCTCGCGACTCTTAGGCCCGGCGGGCTCACAACGACCTATAGGCATCATATCAATGACTTCGTCGCCTCTGGATTGGTCAGGCTATTCTGAAGCATTATCCTCGGACGTTCCAACTTTGAGCTCTGCGTCACCACGGAGAATAAAAATTTCGGTCCACGGAAAGGTCACAAAAGGCTTTGCGCATCCCGGGATTCTGGAAGTCTATGGCTTGTCGTCTTCGACTGTGTGAGTTAGCCCTTGCCGCGACCGCTCACCTGGACGCCGTCACAGACAACGACCGCGCTCGCTGAAGCACTGCACTGCGCCATCTGTCGTCTTGTATGACAGGGATACTCGCATGGCCCAGTTAATTATTTCTAATTCGCATTACTTACAGGCCGTAGTTGCATGTAGATTCGACAGAGGCAATCACTCTGCCCCTGCGCAAGAACGAGAATTTGTAAAAATGCGACTTAGTCAATTCTTGTCATGTCAGGACAGTTCACTTACTTTGGAACCACTCTCAGCTATTAATGTCGCATGCAGGGCTCCGTGAGTCGAGTTCAGTGACCGCACTTGGTTGTATATGCTGACCCCAGCTTGCGTTAGCTGCCGTGCCGTCGTATCCAGCTCGTCCGCCTGCGGACCATTCCAAATCCATAGACACCCTGGAGTATAATTCAGACTGGGGAACATCAATTGCCCCCCATAAAGGCGACGTTGTTGATTTTCCCAACGGCGAGTCTGCGAAGCTTGTCCTCCTCGGGCCAGAGACTCCAATGACGGAAATGTGCACGCGCAGTGGTGGCCCACAGGGCAGAGCGCCGAGGTTCGACAAAAACTGATGCGACGGATTATTGCAGAGGGGCTGGTGCTCCCTATAGTCCTTGCGACCGCCATTGCACTCCTGTCGGAGATGTACACGACGACCTCGTCTCGCCAGTCAAAATCAACTGCTGATAGGCCTGCGGGCGGACCAGGACTCTCTATTGAGCAATGTATTCTTTCTGTAACGCGCCTGCCGAATATCTGCTCGCTGTAGTGTTCCTTGGATCCGCTACTTTTCTGCTATCGTGACTGTGACATTTCTGTGACCATGTCACGCGTGGCTCGAGGAAGCGATAGACGACGAGGCTCGAGCGGGCAGGATCAGATTCAGGATTGCCAGATTGTATTGACAGATGAAGTCAGAGTCTTTGCTTTGGGGGCTCTAGCAGCAGAAATTATTGACTCCCGGACGCAGTTCGTCGGGTGTTGGCGCCTTTTTGAACTTCCTTGCTATGGGGCTTAAGACCTGGTATGGCGTCGAAAATTCCAAGGATAAAGCCAGGTAACTGGATCTATGCTCTATTTCTTTGAGGTGGTATGAGGACGCTCTAGAACATATCCGAGGAGTGAAATCTGGATTAGATTTATCTCTTGGAAGACACCAAAGGTTCCTCACTTGTAGAGAAGCATTGATTCCTTCTTAGGCGAAAGCTAGCTCCTATGCACTTGAGAGACTTCTACTGGGTACTCGCGACCTCCATGGACAGATTGTGTAGAATATATATTGATCTTCCCAGAGCTAGCGCCCTGGCTCTGCATTGACCGAGATGCCCGACTGCGTCGTCCTCAATAGGCCTTCATTATTCTGGAATATGAAAATAGTCTACTTGCCGGGCGAAAAATGTTTTCTACGTCTCTCTTCATTGGAATGCAGGATATTGATGCAAATAGATGTGTAGTCGCAAGAAACAGTTGAGTGGCAGGAAGGACGATGTGCAATCAGTATCATTCAGGGAAGCGTGCAAACATTGGCCTGATTCGGTTCCATGAAAGTCAGTCCCCAATTTTCTTTTTCATTCCGCACTCCGACTCACCCTGCTACCATCTAGTCCCACGTTAATATCCATTCCAGTAGCTCCAGATTCATCTATTGTCATTCCCTCGACCACTACCACGGCTGTCCACATCCTTTTGGTTTTCTTCCTCTTCCTCGTCGTGGGGGTAGTCTGCCGACCGCGACGGCTTGTCCGACGTTGAAGATGCCAAGTCCTTCCTCCTCGACTGTTCGTATGAATGCCAAAAAGAGTTCCCTTTCCTTGTGTATGACGCTGCGAAGATGCGAAAACGAGGATATCTTCGAGATGGATTTGGATTCGCCGTTGACCTTCGAGGACATGGACGCTGTGCCTTCCCCCTGCTCTACGACACCTCAGAAGCCGTCAGTTTCAGCCAAGGTATGATACTACTCACCTTTCTGCCCACTTCTCCTTCCTCTCCGTTTTCTGCATGATGGTGCTGGTCTAACTCCTACACTTTTTTATTTTTTCTTCCCTTCTTTGCTATCGTAGCCGACCACCACCAACAGAAGCGCCAGCATGGCAGTAAAGTATTCAGCCAAGGCAATGTCTATGGGGTTGCGAAGCTGTCGAAGGGGTTGTTGGGAAGGGTGTGTCGATCATCGAGGCGCAATGAGTTCTTCATGAACTTGATACTGAATATAGAGAATAATTGTGCGATTGATATGGATTGTTAGAAAAAGAGTACGCACGCGCTGCAGCACCCAGATTCATGGCGGAGGCGCACGACGATGATGAGTTGTGACTTGAATAAGGTAGGTCCTCTGGACTCGGCCAAATTAGTGCACAACTTACAGTGGCACTCTCTGTGTCGCGCGTGCTCCCAGCAACGGTGAAGTACGCGGCCCTCATATTCACTGTCCTATCACCACAGTGTATACCACCGGGACGCCCGTCAATAGCGGAGCCACTCGCGTGTCCAGTACAGCAACTTCGCATGCAGAGCGTCTGCATATCTGCGATGTCCGATACGGGTCCAGGTTCCTGGCGCCGTGACTGCTAAGGCCAGTAGCTCTGTGAGACAAGTAGGGTGGGTCAGTTCAATTTCAGCACATTTGATTTCCGGTTCGCTTACATTCGGGACACCCCTACTCTCAGTGACATGTCCGTGCAGTCCTCGTCATCGTCGATGCTTTGGCAACTGCTCCTTATAGTGACCGCGTTCACCGTCGAGTTTTTGTATTGCGCCAATGTGTCCGAAGAGCACATTGGAAAGTGTACAAGACGGTATGCGGTTAGCGGTAAGTTTATCCGGCTACATCTGCGATATTTTGCAAAGGCCTTACGCAAAATAGCTGGGAGTTGTAGATCGCTTTGACCTGAGATCATACCATGCCTTCATCGACACTTGCGGGCGAAGAGCAGTTCCATAAGTGCAACTCGTACATGTTCAACTTCTGTATATTAGTGATGCCCACCGTATATACGCAAGGGCAAGAGGGGATTGAGGGGGTGACAAGCAGTGTTCAAGGATTTTTATTAGACAGCCCCTTCGAAAAGTTGATGCCAACTATGCAAGGGGATGTCTGGGAGATTCGGAAAACGAATAGCCGCAGGCCCGCACCTACACGAGCATGACCAAGTCACTGCGAACGCAGTGTATGACACGTCACATAAGACAATCGTTCACGAGATCAACGACAAAATTTCTGGCAAGGAGAGCTCGACATATGAAAACCCTAGGAGGCAGGAATTCATGTCGACGTCGCGGGGTATTATTGGCCAGAACACTGCCAAGTGAGCATACGTCGTCTTTCCCAAGGGCAAAGGATGACTCTGTGCAATTAGTACCGTTCAGGGAAGAGTGCAAACACTGGCCCGACCGGCTCCATGAAAAGTCAGCCGCCTATTTCTTTTTTATTCCCCACTCCGACTCACCCTGTTGCTATCTAGTCCCAATTTAATATCTACTATCGATTCTAGTAGCGCCAGATTCATCCATTGTCATTTCTTCGACCTTTCCACATGGCAATTTCTGTATGAAATCTATTGCGCATGCAGAAGGCGCGATCGCGGGAAGGCGCGCCGCAGCGGGGAGACAAAATTATGAGTCGGCGTGACGTGGGGAACGAGGCGGGCAGGCCTGTAGTGCACAAATAGGTAGCAGCTTCCATAGACACTGGGTGACAGATATTTTAGCCACTAGTATTACGCATCGGATCTTGTTACAAGATCTAATGAGAGCATCGACCAAAGGAATGAGGAAGGAAGGAGGAAGGAAAGGCACAACGTACCAATTATGTTTAGGACAAATACAAGAATATTTCCTTCTGACTCCCGATGTTATACCTCCTCTCCCACATGCGTACTGCGGCAACCTTGATCATGGTAAACGCAAAGGTGTCTTAACATGCTTATATCCCAGCCTCAACTTCGGTGTTCCAGCCACGCCGATCACGGTCCACAACAGCATTACCGATTGGTAACAGTCTGCGTCCGTATAGGATCATGGATGGCACGCTGCGTATCCCTTTGTCATATTTATTGAATTTTTGAGACATCTGGACGGTGGAATGCGCTCAGTCTCAGCCCCTTGTTTCCGTTCCATCTCGGAATCACACAAACTTAGTTCCCCCCAAATGCCTCCACCTATTCCGCCTCTCCAACCTCTTCAAACGGCATTCGTTACTGATACATGAGTAGTTAGATGAGAGGTGCTTGTCATACGCTTCATAAGGACGCAGTCGAAAAGACTGCATTGATGAAATCTTGATAGCAGAAGGATTAGAATTATCAGTGATAGTAGCATCTATAGATCATCGTATGCATTATCTGAGAAATCGGAAGCTGTTTCGTCGTCCGTTTCAATCTCTTCCGATTCATTCTCGCTCGAAGATATGTCACAGTCCTCTTCAAATTGACTTTCTGAATCAGACTGAACGTCCATATTGTCCGGCTCTGAGTCTGGCTGAGCAGATGTCTGTTCGTGGTGGCCAATACCCATTCCAGAAAAGCGCATAAACATATCTCGGTCAACAAAACTAGAACCAACTTCCTGTTAGACTGATAAAGTAGCACACGAGCTAGTGACATACATTCCAACATAGTAGTTCACCCAATCTGATGTATTTCCACTTAGCCGAGCTTCAGTCGGCAGTTCCGTGCTCAGCAGTGTATTGGTGCGACCATTAACAAATGTCGGTATCAAATGACAACCTCTGATAACGAGATTAGGATCCAAGAAACCAAACGCAAGGTCGTCTTCTTCTGGTACATATCCAATCATAGGAAGTTTGGCCCCTTTTCCTTGCACTGCTCCTG
This sequence comes from Stropharia rugosoannulata, assembly GCA_028532985.1. Classification (NCBI taxonomy): domain Eukaryota; kingdom Fungi; phylum Basidiomycota; class Agaricomycetes; order Agaricales; family Strophariaceae; genus Stropharia; species Stropharia rugosoannulata. Next base: position 1,602,419 of record JANCIK010000001.1, on the reverse strand, counting down.
GTTCAGCACCCAGCCATCTGACCCATAGAAAATCCATTTGTTGCCATGTAAACCCGGTAACAGACTGATGGCCAATATGTTGAACGTCGGTATGGAATATACCCAGGACTTGAGCGTACCAAAATAGGTGTCCGTCGGATTCAGAGCCTCGAGCAGGGCGTGCCATCATTACATACGGGCGAGTTTTGGGATTTATGGTGTCAAAATTGCGGCGTACATCATAAGAAGTGTAGTTGATTCTTGCAGTACAGTGTCTGTATATTGAGGAATTCCGTAGGCGTATGGTGTTACGTTCTTCATGAGTAAAATGGTCAGGATCGTCGCCGTCAAAGTCAAGCTTAAGTATTCGCCCAAGTAGGTGATCTTGTAGTTTGGGGATGAAGTTCTGTAAGAGAAAAAAAATTAGACGGTATTTTCAAGTAAGTCGTAGAGTTTGAAGCTGATACCTTTTTGGCAGGATCGCCGTCTTGAACAAACGTAAAAATATTCAAAGGGTCATTTTTCGTATGCGAAATCACAGAATGCTTAGATAAATGTTCTGGTTTGCTGGCTTCTTCGTACTCTTGAAGCTCTACCTTGCTTTTGAGTACTTGTTGGCGCATGTGTATGTTGCTCATTTGCTTAAATGCGTTTCGTTTGTTTGTCATGGTATAGGCCTTTTTGACAGGACCATGGGCAACTTCACCCTAAACGTAATTAAATTATGAGTGATTTGCATCAATATCAACATTATAGATTACCAGTTGTGTGGTGTATGAGTCAGTAGTACCATACTTGCGTATGTACTGAACGTAGTCCCCCAGTGCGTGAAATTTCGAAGTGGTCAGATTGAGCCGTTTCGTTTTGCCTATTCTCACTTTGTCTGTTGATGTTGATTTGACGCCTTCTCCTGCCTTTGCTCCTTCCCTGCGAATGCGCGCTCTTTTCTCTTTGGGAAGCTCTACTGTATGAAATTCCTTGCATGTTGTATCGCGGAATTGTCGCATGAGTTTTCCGAATTCCGCGATGAGCTGATCAGTTCGTTCAAGCGTGTTCTCAGTATGCAAGCGTAGTTTGAGCAAGCAGTGTAACTCGGCTGTTCGGTAAAGCAACGTCATCAGCCTCGTATTATGTGGCGGATCAAGGAGCCCCTCAAAAGCTGGAATAGCACACTTTGCCATACAAGTATCAGCTTGTTGGTGCACCTGGATGCGAGAATTTCTTACCTGTAAAATGTCTTCAAAATTGCGGGCTGCAAGTTTCTTCATATCAGAGACGTTGTCGGCGAATTTTCGAATGGTATTGCGTCCGAAAGGTAGTATTTGCCTGAACCTAGTATTTACGAGGCCTTAAGACAAAGATATCTGTGGGATTTTATATATCAAACCTTCTATCTAATTCAATCACGCGATCATTAGTACCCTTTCCTGAAGCGTGGAGTAGGCGGATTAGATGCGTGAATAAAGTTTTCCAAACGCCAAGTTCGAATTCATGCATGAGATCTGGGACAAGCATTTCTGATGGGTTAAAATCACCGCCCAGACGATCTACAAAAGCATTCTAACAGAGAGTAAGATAATGAGTGTCTGCCTTAATACAATATGAATACTTACAATAGTGGGAACACCGGAAAAATCTTTTAATAGGTTCTCTACGGCCTGACTTCGGATTCCAAAAGCAGATTTATATATGGCTTCACGAGCAGCTTTGACGTTCGAAGCCATGTACCCCCTGAATTGGGCGAGCCGTGCCCTAACATCCCGTCTCATTCCGAGGCGATCCATATGAAGTTTGGGTACTAAACATCTGGGACAAGGGCACAATCCTGCACCCCGAATGGTTGCAAGTAGGACTCTGTAAAAATGAATGAGTTTTTTCGACCCTTGTGATTTATAGTTATGCCTCACTTTTCTGGGTAGTCAGCAGAATACGTGAAAAATCGAGGGTATATTCTTCTTTCTATTCCGTCGTTGCATTTTATAACCACTCCATAATGATACACATGGATAAATTCGTCATCGAGAAGCCTTGTCCAGATGGCATGAATCAGCTCCAGTCGACAGTGCCTCAATATGTCATCTTTTTGGGTTCTCCATTTTGCATGAAATTTTGAAGCCATGTCGTGAAACGAATCAGGAGCTAAGCTGATTATTAATCCTCTGAATATAACAAGAATAATGACCAAAACCGCACCGATGGTATATATGCCAAGTGGTACATGGCTCCGGACTTGGGCTTACACCGAATGTACTTAGAGAGATTTCCGAGCATCAGGTAGATAGGCCAGGCTTTGGCGTTCCCAAATTGAGCCAGATGTGTCCCATCCGAGGATATCATCAACGCTGCCACAACCTTTCAAGCTTGCAATTTGTAGCATCTGGAGGTAGCTTGCCATAATTTTGTAGCTGTTCATACTCCAAAAGGAAAGCATCTGTGGTAAATAGTTCGCCATATACACGCTGCACATGATCAGTATGCACGTTGCGGTGAAAGACTTTGAATGGCGAGTAATGCAGCATGTGGGATAGACGGTCTTGAAAGGCTTCGACAATTGTTGCAGTAAGATTACGATGAAGTAGGCCTGGCACCGTAAATGTTTGAGGTGCGATACTAGTACTGCCTGATGGTACCAGAATATCGACTGACGACTCCATAAATTGACTCTTGATAGAGTCGGTATTAGCTAGAGCTTTGTCGAAACGACAGTTTTCTCTGTGTGTGCATCAAAGCTATCAAAATGACGCACGTCAAAGTCGGGTTGCTGAATAATATTCTTTACAAAAGAAGTGACTTCACCTTCTGATTTTGTCGTAGTCCCATTATTCAGCCAGGACAGTGTTCGCCAGACAGTGATATTAGGGAATGGCCAGTACGGTGAACGCATCTCCTCTTGGGTATTCGAGTTGCAAGCAGCAGTCGGAGATTCAGGTACATTTGCTAGATCCTCTAATGACAGCTGTCCACTTGGATCGTGAGTTGGACACCATTCATAGTCTCTGAAAAGACCAAATTGATTCACTGATGTAACTAGCTTGTTACGCACAATCAATAAGACCCGTTGGATAGTCCTCGCCTCACTAGGTTCGGATTCATCAATAGGGGCAAGCGGTTCCGGGGGAGTGTCTACAATTCGTGCCGGGATTCTGTGCCTCGGGCGGCCAGCCCGAGTGAATGATGAAGGCAAAGGTGATGGTGCATTATCAGCATCTTTATCCATCGGAGTATCCACTATAACTTCAGCACTTGTTGCCGCTTCAACGCTCTGCTCGGGGGCCCGGTGCTGACCACAGTCATTGGTGACAAGACTCTGATAAAACAGGGTCAGTAAACATTGTCAAGAACGCAGGATGTATACACATACGGAGAAATGCCTACGCCGAAGATCTACAGCGGGTGTATATTCAACTCTGGAAGAGCGCGCTTCAAGAGACTTTTTGCGAGTTGCATGCACTGCCGTACAACCAAGTTTGTGCTTGGATAATGAAGCTGGTCTCGAAAAAATTTTTCCACAATCAGGAACGCAAGAAAATTGCTGGGGCATATGGCAACGATGCAAATGATCAGTGGAGACGGCGGCACAGGCGTTCGTTTAATGCCAATATCTTCGTAGAATCACGCCAACTCCGTCATGAGTAACAGACGAAATGAGTTAACAACCAAAGCACGCTTTAGGCAATGATAGGGAAAGACCGGATGCTCCCTTGCGCCTCCTTCTAAGGACCTGGTCCGGGATCATGGCGATTGAGAAGTTCTAGCGATGTGATAACGATACGCGCAGCTATTATGGATGGTGTAATAGCGCCATGCATGACTCAAGACGATTTTAAAACATCTAACATCACGCATAGTCGTCAGCTTTAGCCTGCGCCGCGTCTTAGTCACTGAATTTGGACAAGTGGAGCGCGGTGCAAGCGCATTGCGCAGCTATACTATATGCGTGGCAAGACATTCCCTGCACTGGTATATAAGCTTCAATCGGCAAGTTTCTGTGCAAACTTACGTATAAGACTCATCGGTGTGCTGTCAGCCGGTACGAGTCAGTTCTTCCCCGTAGACTTCCAGCGCGAGTCTTTACATTTTCAGCAGTAATGGATGAACAACTTTTCACATACGAAACAACAGATGATATGCTATTCGGTTGGACCGCCGCTCAACGATGGGCAGAATCTCTGTCTTCGCAGAATCCCGTTGATAATGTAGGTGGGATTAATTGAGACAAAATATAGCTTATAATTTGGTTGGCAGGAATGGCTTTGGGAGTGTTTTCTATGGCACTTGACAGATGAAGCCACGCTGGCGGTTATCAAGGTCGAAGGGAAAGAAATTAATTGCAGAAAACTACTGCAGTTGATGTACTGGCAGTTTTTGGCTTCTAACTTGGCCGATTCGACAGTACATAGAATTGGAGAAACTTGGTCGTTACCCAGGAATGGCGGAAGTCTGGTGACTTCCAGAAACTTGTTGGTTCAAATCATGCAGGTTTCATTTGAAACACACGACGAAGACGAAATCCAAGAAATCCATTTCATAATCTCGGATGGCAGCCAACCAGTCAGAGCGCATGCCCGCGTACCATTTCCAGAAGGCTTAGACGCAGAACACGTCAGAATTGGAAGCAAAGTGAGTGCATTTATGCAGAGATATTGGGCAAAGTTAAATATTGGTACATTATTAGTTGGTTTTATCCAGGCCGTTTGTTGAGAACGGTTCGTTACTTCTTGAAACGCAGAGCGCCAAGATACTATACTTTCCAAGGAATATGATGAGTAATTTGGAAAGTAGGGTGTCTAGGAAGTGTATGATATCCTGTGATCCATGTTACTGACAAGGAGAGACATCCATTTCTTTATCGTGATACACCAGGTCTCTCCTTAATCCGTGCTAAATGCTGTAAATTGTTGATAAATGATTTCATGATGCTCCGCTGGATCATGCGGCCGCAGCGAGTCTTCGCAGTCGGCTCTCCGATATGACTCTTCTGTCGCCTTATTAGTCAGTACTCAGGTGTACCTCAGACGCAGCGCTAAACAGAGATCCTACACGACATGAATTTAATGGGTTCGCGTTTTTGCTTTTAAAAAGAGTGTACATACCAGACAAGTCACCCTCATTCCGATTCGGCAGCATCGACTCAGCAGATGGATAGGTTCGGAAGAGAGCACCAAATTTCAATGCCAGAACAGGAAAAGGAGTCCTTTAAATTTTGGTTACTTCATCAAAACCAAAGTTACCCTCCACCGATATAACGTTCCCCATCTCTCTGCTGCAATGGATAACGGCAAAATTTCCTTGCCCTGCCGTTGATCGTAAATAACCCCGTTTCTTGCTTTGATTCATACGGGACTGATTACTGTGCTCTGCATTCAGCAATGGCTAGCTCTACGTTACCAAGAGGCGTATGTAAATGAGGGCCAATTTAGCACAGACTTGCAATACTTGATATACCAGGAACTCATTGCTTCCGACCTCGCCAAATCAGCGGTACCGGGGACAGGCTTCAATCCGGAATGGCCATTGCTTCCAGGTTGTCGGCGTCTTGAAGACCCAGGGAGAATAGTGGTACAGATCATGCAAGTAACCTATGAAGTCTTCGAAGGCGACAACGTTAACAGTGCAACATTTTTTCTGTCTGATGGCTGTACCGTGGTCCATGCGCGCTCATACGCGCCATTTCCTGATGGATTCGACTTCCAGAGAATGTGCATTGGGGACAAGGTACATCATTTCAAGCCAGCGTTAAGAGTTGTTTACTGACGTTGGAAAACAGTTACTTCTACAGTTTCCCCGTGTTGGGAAAGCATCCGTTATTCTGGAACAGTCCACTGTTCGGCTGCTTCAAACGCGACTGAAGGGTGAACTGCAAAGGGAATCGATCAAGAAATGTACGATGACGTGCGCCTCGAGGTATTGGCCATCTTAAGGAGATGCTACTGTAGGCTTCAAATAATTCCGCGCTCGGGTTCTCGGCGTAATTCTGTAATGCCTTGAACATTGAATTTTGTAATTGCAAGTTTCTGCCAAAACGCATGACTCTTCGAGGAGGAATGGAGTTAGAATCAGTAGACGGAAGAAACAAATATGTGATTGAAACCAGAGGCGTCTTGAACCCCAAGGACAAGCCAAAGTATCCTGAAACGCCAGAGATAGATTGAGCAGCCTGGGATATTGAACAGTGTCGAACTTCTCAGATAAGGTCGTAGCGCGATGAAACAGGTCTTCGTCAAATTAAGTGAATGATACATAGTACAGCTATATAGTGCGACACTCCAATGATATCCTAGAAGCCAGGATATGCAATGATTTGAGTCAGAGACTAAGCACGCCGTGGTGCCCTGGAAGCCAGGGACAGCACTATTGGCATGCAAGTCGTGAAGCGACGAGTCTCGAAGCAATCTTAATGCTTTTAGGACTCCGATTGAATTCTGAAGCGGAGTTCAGATAGTCGCAAAATGGTTATTCGGCCCGAGCATTAAATCCTCTTCGGCACAACTTCGGCACCTCAGGCAAGATCACGCAACTGCATACGAACGTGTTTGTTTGCTGTCAGACTCAAGCAGCATATTAGCGCAGTCATTTACTGGGTACAAGCATATCGACCCTTTCCTGCCCTTTTCTTTATACGCGCCATATATTTCACCTGTCTACCCTTGGCTTTCAAGGTACATAACAGCAAAGATCAGATATAGGCTGGCTTTGCAGAGGCTCGGTCGCCCCGCGTCTTCTTTATCTATCTAGTATCTACACTTGGCTTCCAAGGTACATACATTAACTCGCAAGCGCTTTGTATCTCTCCTCCCTTGGCTTCCAAGGTACATACATTAACTCGCAAGCACTTTGTATCTCTCTTCCCTTGGCTTCCAAGGTACATACAGCAATCTGGAAAGTTTTGGACTAGTCTCGTTATACATGGGCAGGCGCGGTCCCTGCTCAAATGTTACATACAGTTCATAGTGTGTATCAATGAAACCCCTCAAACATTGTCTTTTGTCGCAATCGCACCTCCCCTCCCCCAATCACCCCCGTCGAATTAGTGTCGCTGTTGAACAATAATGCAAGGCCTTAAATTGTCTAACGACTCGATCTCGATGTCGTCGAATTCGGCGTCGTAATGGTTTTTGGCGACTCTCTTAGTCATGTACCGACCGCAGTGTCCGCAAATATGAAATATATCTTTGAAAACATGTATCGGAACCCCAGCAGCGTTACTGGGATCGTGAGCGTCGAGCAACCTCATTGGTATTTCGCTCCGTCCCTCAATGGCGCCTAAAACATCCCTAGAACCTATGGATTATCAAAAAAAAAAAATCCAACTTGGACCCTTGTACGTTGGTAATACTGACCGTCTTTATCGGCACATTTGTGGTAAGGTACAGTCCTGGTTGTCATGAAATTGGAACAGCCTTGACACCTCATAAACAACGTCCAAAATTCTTCTCCGGGTAGCCCATAGGCAGGCAGCCAATCCAGGCTCAACAATTGGGAAAATGATGTCCTATATTCCAGTGACGGGCTGAAAGACCGTGCTGCGTGTGCGTTGAGGATACCTGCCTGTTTTGTTGGCATGACCGACAATTCGTCTGTTTGGAAAGGCTCGTTAACCGGTCGCGAGACTGTTTTTACCCGTATAGGGCTTGGGGAAGGTGGTGAAGATAGTATCATATAGTATTCTTCCTTTCTTTTATTCACGCGGGGTTGACAAAGGGGCCATCCATTCCTGACGCCAGATGAAGTGATCACGATTTGCTTTGTATTCTGAAAAGCGGCGTCCTCGACTATGTGTTCCAAAGGAGTGTTAGACATCATTACTGAAGTCTGACCGAAGTTATAAGTAAGTCTGACTATCAATGCTCTGGATGGTAGCAAGATCAAAGCAAGACGATAGGAAGATGTATGAGGGGACGGTTACGCTAGTATTACCCCATCTTACTTATGTATGGTACAGCTGTAGTCGACACTGCCAAACTCTTGCTGAACCCGCAGCCACGGCCCACCACGCTCCCGCTGCGGGGTACTGTCCCAGTGATCGGTTCCCCCTACTATGACACTACGCACCCTCTAATTCTGTTAGTACTCTGCTAGTTGCACTTCCGCTGCAGAATATGCAGGGGCCAGTACGAGTCACTTGGCAGCATCAAAATGATACTGTACTGTTTGCGCAGTTTTGAGAGTGTACATTAATGCGGCATGAAACATGTTACTACACCCTAGTCTCTACAGTTGTTCCAAACTACAACCTCTGGGCCCAACTACGGCGCGGAACCGCGCTCACTAGTTCAACTCTCACTCGCTTGAAGGGGCTTCACTACGAAGGAGCCTGTATTGCTTGTAAATGTAATTCGTCACAATCTACCAATTCCATAAATCACCATTTCATAGTTGCAACTTGCCAAGTTTATACATATGAGAACGCAAAAAAATACTAGATATCCATCAGGTTCTCTGGCTTACCACTGAGATCGCCCTCCGAGAGAAGGTCTACAATGGGGCTGACTCATCAGTGGGTGCTCGGAGTCTGGAGGCAGTAAATGTCTGAAAATGATATAAAAGGCTGCTGGGGTCAAGTTCTACCCTTGGAGGCGCTGGAAACGTTGTCGCAGAAGGCACATGAAAAGTTTGCAACTGGCCCCTGACGAAGGACTGAATTATACTAGGCCTTGCTTGGCCGGAGGGCTCCCTATCTTCGAAGATGATGTAATGGATCATCTGCAAGTGGATCTTGCATGCCCTTGACAGAGAGCTGCGCAACTTGATGGGTATTACTACCGCCTGAAGACCTTGAACGAGGTTTGCGTAGCTTGCAAGTACACGATCTGCCTGTGCGTTTGGACGTATAGAAAGTCAGACATTTCGATTAGATAATGATCAGGAATTTCCATTACTCACTATAGCTATGGCCAAAACTAAAACATCGCTGATGACACTTTCGGCAGTCCTGTTGATCTCAAAGAGCGTCTCTGGCCCCCAGAAACCCACCAGGGCTTGAAAAATGCTCTCCACCCAGGGAGAGATATAAAACATTGTCAGACAATCCTGGGAAGTGTGGCTTAAGTGCGCGGTAGACCATTTCTCTTTGCCGTGCCACTTCCCGTAGCACTCCTGGATGTCTGTCAGGCCAAGATAGTCGTATAAAGAAGAAGCCTGTTGTACGACTCCATGGGTATCACCATGCCCTAATATCACAGAGGGATCACCTGCGAAGAGGCTTAACACTCGGTCATTGAGACCTTGACGAGCAACATTGATGGCATCGGTGATTGAGCAGTCCATGAGCTCTCTGAGCTGTAACGAACTTCGTTAGGCGGCGATACATCACTTGAAGTCTTAGCAGTAATAACTTACGTTTGCGGCAATTTCTGAGGTAATACGTACAAAAAGAGGCTCATTCAAGCGGCAGAGTCATCGCCGAGAGTATCTTCGGGCCAGTGACGTCGTCGTGACTGGGAGAAGTGCGAGTCTGACTCCGAATCCGAGTCCGGATCCTTGATAGCCAGCCGTTTCACTAAACCTGAATCTCTGGTTGTTTTCCAGAGCTCGGTAAAGTTGGTGTCCAAGTTGACCATACTAGTCAATTCCCCGGTAACAGTCGACTAGTAAGCACTCACTTTAATGTTACTTCAATGCTTATATTTTGCGAAACTGTGCTCACCAAAATAGATGTAATCGGCACACCTGTCCATATTGCTGTTGTCAACTTGCAGCGAGAAGAATTGTATGTCATTGAATATACTGTCGCAAGGTTGATCGATTCTCGTGTATCGGATACGAATCGGTTTCTCCGAAGGACCCAGTTAGGGTCAAATCTGGTTTGCATGGAAAATCTGTTAGTGGCGCCACCTCCACCGTGCCTACGCACACTTTCCCATAGGTAGGTGAGCGACATATGTTGGTAATCATCTGAAACCAAGTCAATCTGTTCCTGAATGATATCGAATACAGTGAGTAATTGACTTTATAGTCGTACAAATACTAAACGTACGTACGTCGATTAGAAATAATACAGACAAGGAAATGGCACCGTTGGCAGTGTCCCCGTATGTTAACCCAACCGTTGTCACCGATCGTGCCGTTTCCGAAGGAGTGACAACTCTGCCCCCTGCCGCTACAGACACTTCAGGCGGATAGAGATCAATTAACGGAATGTAGGACTGAAGATTAATGTCATTCAAGTCAGCGTCATTGCTTGTAGTGAGCAAGTTGTTTTCCTGGAGTGTAACAATAGTAAAGTGCCTGGCGACGTCCGCTATCGGAAAAGGTGAACCTCTACGGTCCGAGGGAAGCTGGCGCTGAGACTGGGAGGGCATACTGCTACTATGACTGAGGAGTCCTGTTGAAGAAGTAGACTAAGCGGCTGGGGATAAATCCAAGAAACACCATAGCCCCGGAGTCGCTTTAAGTAATGCCCTATAAGCCTCAAACTCCTGGCGCCAGCCTAGAATAATATTATATGTAAAAGGAAATGCTGTCTTGTGGCAATGATTGTGAAATCGCCCGGACAGTTGCTCCTCCATGGATTCGAATTGCTATTTATTAATCAAGTATTAATATGCTTTCACTGACTGGTCCCAAACAGCACTATCATTGACGAATTATTGGTTCTCCAAATCATCTAGGGTTTTCGCATGTCATAGTATGTTGGTCGTAGTATATGGACCTGAACTTGGCTTGCCAACAAATCTGATTCGATGATTGTCATTCGACGATCATCAATATATGGAAATTTTTCAATTCATTGGTGAGAACTACGGCAATTCTTTGTAGCGTGTGCTTCTGAAAGCTGGCAGCTCTACCAACCATTTATAGCATCAGGCTGCGACAAAGCCACGATGAAGTCAAATGACCATCGAACTTGATATTGGAATACTCATGACGGTTGCGTTGGCTCACTGCCACTTCAATGACTGCCAATAATAAAAAAGTTATGATAACATGAATAGTTTGGAGAACTTTCAGTGGATTTGATCCGTTATCGACAGTTATCGGCAGGCCAATGATATAGGTCCGAATTATACTGAAGAAGATCTGACTCATCATATTATTGATTGATCATGAAATCGAACTTTGAACGACTTCGATGCCGCATGATATAAAGGGAGTCATCATATTGTCATGCGCAGGACCATTGTAAATGAAAGTTGAGTCACCCTAGTGGCCAACGTTTAATGTGACATATTGAAATTTCAGTGTCAGAGAGACCAGCTTGATCTTAGTACGTCTCAGGCCTCAAGTCTTAGTACTACTATGAACTTGCTACTACTATAGTAGTACTCCCATTTCAATGCTTTAATAATAGAACACTGATAATATTAGCAGAGTCATCTGGCAAGATCTAGGCAAAATAATCTCAATTATCACTCTCACTGCTGCCGCGGAACTGGGCCCGGAGCAAGCCTGGAGTACATATTTTTGACAGCGCCGGGGAAGTACTTTTTTCATTCTGTCAAGCTGCCAACGGTGACCGGGGTCCGGTCACCGTTGGAAGAATGAAAGCTGATGTTGTCAATCCCTGATTACGTGTATGGTTCTCCACTGTTTGTGAAGCCTTCTGCCCATCCATTGCTTGTCTGCCAAAACCCACAAGTTGCCCATAAGTTATCCCTGCACACATGACTTCCCTCCGACCCGCCTCCAGTCAGGTTAATGACCCTGCGCCAATGGACGAAAGACCTTCGCTCGCTGTTGAAGTACAGCTATGCCTCCCGACTCCCGTCGAGAACCAAAGTATTCCCACTAGTTTTTTCCATCACCAACACCAATCTGACGAGGGGCCTCAAAGATGTCCAGATTGTTGATCCATTATACCCTCCATTTTTCGATAGGGATCGTATCCAAGCATGGAGCTCGAGCACAATATCTGCCGACGATAAGGATGTCAAGAGTTTCTCAAAAGGGTCCGACTCCGCTACCTTGTACAGTGGGAATGAGCCAGAGCCGCAGCTTTACCATGTGAGTTCTTGATCCGCATTTTCTTTTTAGGCTGACAATCTTTTTTTTTTTTGAAGGAGGATGAAGACGGTGACGATTGGCAATCCTGTAATAGTGATGAAACTTCAGACGGGGAGAACGACGACACTATCTGCCTCACGCCGGGACTTATGAAATGTACAAGCAGTACTTAGCGCCACACAACGCACACGTAGAAGCGCACAACTTACATAGTCAAGTGGCTGTAAGTTCTCTTTTTCATATCCGCCTGTAACATGCAATTAACATATTATCAGCTTAAAGACTTTTTTTCTCGGTGTTCTGCTGAGACTTTGGAGGAGTTCTTCGTTGCTGCAACAGACGCCAAAAATGCGCTATCGCTTCGTCGATCTGCTACCTTGCTCGATCTCGACTACTGGTTGCATCTGAAAGTACTCCATCTGGTACGTATATACCGGAAGGATGAAATGCTTTTACAAGAGATTGGAAAGAGAATCCTCTGCTTACAAAATGAGGTCGCCATGAATAATCGTCGTCGCATCGACCTTTGCGGACTCGATACTCGAGTTCCTGGAAGCACTCGTTTTCACCCCTCCTTCAAATACAGCCAGCGGATTAGGCGAGCAAACATTGAAAGCCGTGCTCAATCCAGGCGTCATTCTATCTCTGGCACTCGTATTTTTGTTGATGAACTTCTTGTTAGCAAAACCGCACAGCGAACTTGGTCACTGTGATGAGACACTTAACAAAGGCTCTTTCATTATTCGTATTACTGAGGTTCAACTATTTTGTTCTTGGCCCTCTTGGCCTTGTACTTAGGACATTCTGATAGCTTCAGGCCTCTGGTAGTAGTCTGCGGGTGCAGGGTTCAATACTCCAATGCTGTAGTTTGATGTTTTTAGGGTCGATCTTAGTTTTGTAATATTTTATTTATTGATATGGAGTCTTGTGCATGTATGTATGTGTACTTGTCTGAGAACATACAAATATCTTGCCAATAGTATAAATCTCATTTTGATTTCAAAATTGCCAAGAGTTCCTCAGTAACTACTAGTCCGAAATCGGCAACGGTCCGAGTTTGATTACTTAGGTAATGCCATCAATGTTGAGCGCGGTACTGACTCTATCTTAGGCACTGCTTGGGCACTGCATTCACATTCGACTCAAGCCAAACGCAAACCTTGCCCAAACCCAAGCCCGACTTCGAGACTCACCAAGGGACGTTTGACCTCGTTTGACTCTGGCTTCCAGGTCGTATCGTGTTTTACCTTGCGTTCCTGCATTCCCCTTCATCCCACCGACGTTTGCAAAGTGTTATTCCTCGGCTCCACTTCCAAGACTCGATTAACTCTGGCTTCCAGGTTATTTCGTATCTTGCTTTGTAGCTATCGTTCTTCAATTATTATACGCTGTCTGTCCTGGTTACTAGGGCAATCACTTGGAGTTCTGAAGCAGTGGCACTGTATTTGCTATTATTGCATAACATACGTTGTAAGTATGTTTTAAGTTCTCCTTCCGACTAATATCAATCACTGAAACTTAAGTAGGCTTGGAGATATGGCCATGTCTTCAAATCCAGTCATACACGAGTCCATTAGACCGGATTTTATACCTAGTAAATACCACATTGCAATACGAAAGCGACTGGATCAGCAGCAAATCATTCATACCGAACGCGGGAGGGCCATTACCTTGGGAGGAGACATTTACTACTCCCCGAATAGCTCATATGTTCCGAGTTTACCATGCAATGACGGCAAACCCTTTCTTCGAAACGCTAGTCAAGACAATGTCGATGAACTACAGAAACCCCTCTGGTGGGTTAAAGAAATGGCGTATCTCGCTTTTATACCCCAACTGCCCAAATTTCATATTGTCCCATTTCACCAACTCTCTTCGAATCCGATGACTGTAAAATCATCCAAAGGGGCTTTTATACAGAAAGCCAATCCTCACGATATCATGAACTGGAAACTAACCGAACAAAGGATGCAAGACATATTCGAATGTTTCCAATCTGCATACGGCATACCCAAAATGGATTACGTGGTGTCGACTTCCGTTGCATTTGCTGCTGAGTACAAGTACTCAAGTCGATATAAGTCAGACGAAAAGCGTTGTTGCAATTGGTTTGCCGTCTGGATGGGCCTAGTTTCTTTCGCAATCGCAGTTGCCCAAACTTACGATAACGAGGACTATACTACTCCCTATCCCCAGTGGATGTTTTCGCTACTTCGCTTTTACGATGCTCCCGTTGCTGCAGGCGTCCGACAAGAACTAGCGTTATTTTCTGACCATTATCCTAGAGCGGGTGTTTTTCTCAAGATCATGGGCGAAACATTTCAGCACCCGGCAATTGATTTTTTTGTACGGTGGAATATACCTATCTGGTATCCTTGGGGGGACAGGGAGGAATACCATCTTCGCTGTAATCCTGCAGGTTGGAGTAGCTGGAAACCGCCGGCACACTTACTGCAGAAGGCGAAGTCCTTTCTTGTCAAAGCACCATCGTCGTTGCAAACAAATAGTCACTCATCCTCCGTCAGTGAGCCCGCCTGGAAACTATTCATTGCGAAGAGACAAAGCAGACAGATGGAAAAGTCTGGTGCCAAACCAGTCAAAATGCCGAAGAAGGTCTTCGTTTGGGAGAAGGAAGATGGGGAGTGGAAACGTGTTGCGGTTCATAAAAACGATCACGAAGAAACGTTGCAAGAATTCGGTGAGGCACAGAAGTATTATGACAAACTTACGAATGAGTGGGATTGTTGCGAGGCTATGGGACAGAAGACCGCTGAAGAATTACAGCGGAAACTTGGAGCGATGAAGATGATCTGATGCCTAACATGGTGCCTATTTCTGCGACCGCGTTACCCAGCAATAGCGGTGTAGAAAATGCTAGTTCACTTGTAGTATCTGAGGAGCATGTATGTCCCCCACAGTCGGTTATATACGGTCCATCATTTGACATCAGCACGCCTGAGCGAGGGCCGACACATCTGCATGAAAGCCTCCTTCAACGTGACAATGCGGCCAACAACCATAAGGGACTGGGGTCCTCGTATTCTTCTCGTGCGGAAACTTCCTTGGCGCAGAGCGTACAGTTACGTTGTCCAGACGAGGAGTGCCAACCTGAAACATATTCCCCGGAAAATATATTGTATCTCCTCTACGGGTTTACGTGCCCTACATCCAGGTCTAATCTGCGTCTACCTCAATATACAGTGGAGACGGAGGCAAATATAGTCCGACATGTCTGTGGGACGCCCTCGGTCGCTGATAGCTACTTCAATTCTGCCACGGGCCAGGCGGCCATCGATTTTGTAAAATATCTTTTACAAGCAGACTCATCTCCTCGAAACGAACTTTATGATTTGTCGTGTTCCAACAACAAATACATCAAGAAGTTGTGGCGTCTCAACTCGATTCAGAGGCTGCCCGGAGATTTATATGTTTTCAAACCTGGTGGAGGTGCAATAGCTCCATGGCTATTGGCAGTGAAAGGCTCAATATCAGCACTGTTGGTCGTGCGTCTAGACCAAGACTGGGATGAATACAGACTGGCATATGAACTTTTAAACCGTGGAATGCAATTTTTCACCTTGAAATCAGTGTCTAGCGACTCTCCGACAAATAGCAACGTGACACCGTATATTCCTCGGACCAGGATGTTTTCATATAAGTTTTCAAGAGATGACTACGAACTGTATAAGCAAGAACGCGCTAACCTAATATGCAATCCCAGAATTGGTCGTGCCGCTCTCAAAGAAGGAGGAATAATTTGGCGTTTGTCAGTTGAGTTGAATGTAAGCTATAGCCAAGTATTAGATGGACCAATGACCAGCGCTACTCTGACTAGAATCTGCCAAGCCTTCAATTCTGGTCAACCGCAAATACGAGTGGATGACTATCTTCACGACTCTGAAAAAGATATAATTTGCGGCGTCTACAAGGTAAACACAGGTACGTATGGTGTCAACTCGTATCTTAGTGATAGATGATTTGTTAATCATACTATCACCTATAGGTCGTGGTCGTCAGCAATCGGTATCATCCTGGTGGCCAACGGCCTCCTTGTGGGAGGAGCTCGTCACTTTTCCCATCTGGAATGATTACCTTGAATGTATCTATCAGGACCGGCTGAAAGAGTTAGAGTCAGGCTGTGCGAAGCCTCGCACTGCCTCTGATTGGCGAAAGGTTTTGAGGGCTCATTCTCTTGTTCGACGTGCCATCAATAATTCAGCGAAAAAGGCCAGCGTAATATTGGCATCAGCAAGTAAATCATGAGAAAAGTTGTATCGGTTCTTATGTACATTGCAGCAGTTCGATTATCCTCAGTAACATCTTGTTGGTAAGTACCGCTAGTCCTCTTTTTCTGCCACATCGGTTTTCGCCACACGTATACTCCCGCTCTGGCATGTCATGTAATCCTTTCAAGTCCTAGCCAATTTGCTGTTTGTATATCATATAGTATATTTTGTCCTCCGCTGTTCACTGCTTTACTTGTGTTGGCTAGTTGAATTATTATGTACTGGTATGCACAGTTAATATTTTGTCATTTATTTGTTTTCATGCAAAGTTTCCCCTAAATTCCCGGAAAGTTCTTTTGTTCTCCGAGTCACTAAGCCAGAGATAAAATAAGTGTCTCTTTTGGAGTCATCACGCGGATCATAGTGACTTGGCATGATAACTAAGTGGGGCGTCTCAAATTTAAGCAAATACTGCGGCGCACGTCGCAGCACGCACTAATACTTTAGGCTAGCACTAGCGGCTGATCCGTGCATTAGTAAATCAATGTGACGGTCACAGTCTACTCAAACCAAGAATATAAAAGCCATAAGTGTTGTACAACTGAAGAAGAAAAATCACACAGCCTAATCCAATTTTGCCACTATGTCTCAAAATCTTCAAAACACTTCCTTGCATCCACCAGTGCCAGAGAGTAATGCAGACTTTGGTGACTCCTCTAATGATGGAGAAATTGACCCTGCTTCAACAACACAAATCAAATCTTTAAAACGTCAATTAGCTGCAATGGAGCAACAGCTAAGCTCTAGCAATAAGCGCTCCAGAAAAATCCGGTAGATATTTGCTTGTCTGTAAACTGCACTTTAATCTCACAGTTGAATAGAACCACAATGAGCTTAGGACGTGGAATACGCCGTGTAGCAACATTATATGATAGTGTGTCAAGTGTACTTGATGAGGCAGATGCACAAAACTCAGAAGACTCAGAAGAAACATTTGAACGGAGGTGAGTTTCTATTCCTTGTCTAATGCTCTAAAAATTTTTGAACAAAAAACTGACAATTTCCATATAGTCAACAACGTATGGCTGCTGCATGGCCAATTATTCTAAGTTTAGTTCCATCTCTCAAGAACCTCCTTGCAAATGAAGAAGATGTTGAGACCATAATGTCTTATCTTAATGAAGTGCATTTTCTTATATTAACTTACTGTATTGATACTAATGAGATATTGAATATACATAGTTACAGCATGGAGCTAATAGTGCTCGCAGTGATGATGTCAACCGCATTAAAGCTGAGGTTTGCTCTCGCATCAATAGCCAGTTTAAGCCAGAAGTTCTTTTACACAAAAATAATCGCTTAAACAGAGGTATTCAGCATGATGTTTGTGGAAGACTGTTGTGTCCAGTTACATTTAATTGGAATGATCTTGAGTGTGTTTTGTTACTGGCTTTGTTTAAGATTGACTTGATAATTGAAACTTATATAAAGGGTCCGTGCAAGTATCCGAGGCAGCAAAGAAGGCTTTACTATTAATACAAACTACTACCTAACATGTTTGTATTCAAAACCTCCCTCAAATTTGAAGCGTATCGAAGAAGGCTTTCTTCAGAATAGTCTCTTGGTGCAGGTTAGTATTTTACTATATAATATATTCCCCTATTAAATTTTGGTCAGGTATATGCTGCCATTTTTACTTCACCATCCTCAGCAGATGCTATAGTTGATGACTTAGAGCCTGTTCAACACCACATAGTTCCACAAAAGTCCAGCAAATGTACCAAGTCTTGTGTATCTGCACTATTAGGAATGGAAGGCCAAGTTACAGGGCGTGCAATAGCATATGCAGCAGTAATGGTTAGTATATAATGTTATAGTATCAGTGGTTATATTATACTCATAAATAACTTCAGCTAGTGTTCAACTTAACAGATGCCTCACAATGGTCACACACTCACAACAATTTTAGTTTTGTGGAGTTTTATAATTTTATAGTTGATTATTTTGAGGTAGAGCGTAGTGCAGCTGCAACCAAGCGTGTTCAAAACCTTTTGAAATGGTGGAAAAGGTACTGTCATTTATTAATTTATCTTGTATACTTAATAATTCTCTTTAGAAAAATATTTCCCCAATTTATCTCTATATCCAAGGATATAACAGAGTCTCATAGAATTCTTCTAGAGCAGGATGATGACTATTAGTCAATTAATAAGTCTCTGGTTTTTAAATTTGGTTACTTATCAATTTTGCATATATATGTTTTTTTTTTTTTTTTTTTTTTTTTTTTTTCAATTCCTAGTTTAATCTATAATATATCTCTGTGTTTTGTGACCAATAACAGGGGGTGTGGACCTTGAAGGTACCACAGGGCACAATCAAGTAATCACATACTAAGAGCATCAAACCAAAATATAATGTAAGTAAGTAAGTAGAATTGGATGTCAGTCAACTGCCCTTTCTCTGAAGTGTTACAGGCAAGGCTGAGTTCAAACACAGGCCGAGCATTCACACAACAAGGAACAGGAACTCAAGGGGAAAATGCACATTGATTCAACAAGAGACCTAGCTACCAGAATGACCTACATATTTATCTACATCAGATGTATGTATGAGGGACAAAGGGAAGGTAACAAAGGAGGCAGAAAGGGAGAGTAAGAACAGTAAATGAATGCTAAGGAAAGGGTGACAAGGAAGCAAACAAAGGAGTCATGACCTTAACTGTGACATTATCCCCCTTTTTACAGGGAGACTTGAGAAGGGTGGGAGACGAGAGAGGAGAGGGTTTATGATGGAGGGGGTAAGTAATGGGGGAAGGGATGCAGGAGAAAAGAACAGGGTGTGTGTGTGCACAAGGGGATCAGAGCCGCCAAGGAACAAAGAGTGGGGGTAACTGGGACAAGCAAGGTCTTACAAGGTTCAATAGAACAAGGTGAGGCCGAGCAGGTTGGTGTAGACTGAAGCCTATAGGCTATTCCACAAGGTCATGGATCATGGTTCTCAACAAAACACGAGCAGAGTCAAGGTGAGGTAGCAGACACAAGGATGAACTGGAGCCTATGGTTCAAGGCATGGAGGTAACAGGGTACAACTGGGCACATTTTACAGGCACATCAAATGCAGGTGGCAGCGTGCAGTGCACAAGTGCCAGACTCGGGCAGCAGGGTGGTGGGCACATCCTGGCACATCCTGTAAGCAGCACACAGAGTGGCCCAGCAGCGACCCATCAGTGGAGGGCAGCTGTGGGGTGCACAGATGTGCATCAGAGCGGGCATGCACGACTGCCAGATTCAGGCAGCAGGTGGTGCATCATCATGGAAGCAACACACAGTGAGAGGTCTGCCGCAGGGCTGGACTCGAATCACAAGAAACACAACACACACAACCCCAGCGGAGCAAGATTCTATCCCCTAGATCGAGCGACACTCTTCAGCTAAGCGGGTTATAGATGTCTATGCTTCTCCTGGTACCTCTCCGCTGAGCAGATTGTGATGTTTAAGGGTCTCGTAAGTTCAGTCCAGATGTCCACTGTACAGTGCCTGCAAGTTCGTTTTTAAGGAGGGGTTTAATTCTAGAAGTCTCAGATTAATGTCTGGGCAACCTCCGCTGAATGCAGGGTATCGATATTAATATATAGTTTTGATGGTGGCTCCGCGGGGCTTATTCCGCTGAGTGGGTTTGAGGTCCGGTGACCGATACGGATGCTCACACAAGCTGGTATTCCCAATTGTGCCTCGCTCTGCTGACTATCCAAAGTCGTTCCACTGGGACTGTCCAAAGTCCTATTCCGCTGAGGCTATCCAGAACCTCGTTCACCTGGTGGTGCAGTCTCAATTCTCAAAACACTACAGCGCGAGTTTTCATACACGGTTGCACTGACTCCCCGCTGAGCTCTCCAAATGACCCGGTGGCCAGAAGCTATCCAAAACTTCTATAATTCACAATACACTTCACAGTTAAAACCCTAACAAAAGCTAAACACAGCCCGCTGACGGTCTGGGACAGAGCCCAACGCACAGATCTAGTGGGTAGACAATTGCTTAATTTCTGTAGTTACAATTACAAGTTTATATAGACGCGCACTGTGTACTAATTTAGGTGGAGAGTAAATACTAGCAACGCCGGACCAAAGGTTCGCTGAGCGCATGTGCCTCCACTGGGCGTTTTGATGGCTACTCCGCTGAGCGCGACCTGATCCTGTGGTGTTGCCAGTCTCTGCCGAGAGATGCCGTTAAGCTCCGCTGGGCGGTTCCTTCTTGATCATTGAGGCCTGGCTACTGCTGCCAAAGTTCCCCAGCGGAGTCCATGCTGTGTGCATTGTTCATTCCCTCGGGCATCACACGCTCCAGCGCATGTGCCACGGTCACCTGATGAGTGGACTTAGGCAAATTTCGCCTTTGTGATGTGTTCCGCTGAGCTCTTTTGAAACGCTGTCTACACACAGTCCTGCTTGTCACCTTTGATATGTTCCGCTCAGCTGTACTCCTGCCTTCTGCTGGGACGACAGTAACTGTTATGTGCTTTGCTGACAACTATTCCGGGTACCCCAACTGTGTACTTATGGTCCATACAGTCCGCTGAACCCCACACAATCGTCCGTGGAGCACATGCGTGATAGATTTATGATACATGCGCTGAGCACTGAGACGGCTGACCAGGCTCATCACTGCTCCGCTGTACCCCTGCACTTTAGCCCAAAGCACCTGCTGTGGCCACTTACAGCCTTGGTGTGAACTCAGGCCTGTCAACGGAGGAGTGGCCCAGCAGCGACCCATCACTGGAGGGCAGCCACGGGGCGCATGGATGCACATCAGAGCAGTGAGAGGTCTACTGTGTAGCTAGACTCAAAATCGTGAAACACAACACACACACACCCAGCAGAGCAAGATCCTATCCCTTAGATTGAGCAAATGCCCTCAACTAAATGGCTAGTATAATCTATGCTCTGCTCTGGTTCCGTTCTGGGCATGCGATGCATGCACCTTGTGTCCTCTAGTCTTTGTAATAGCAAGTAGTGCCTGCAAGTTTGTTTGTAAGGAGGGTTTAATTCTAGTAAATCTTGGATAGAGTCTGGTTGCCAGAGGCGTGCGCTAGGCAAAATGATATATGAAATAAGTTGTTTTTAGTGAACGACTTCACTGTGCACACTTCAGGGTTCAGTGACCTCGTTTGATGCACGGACTCTCCAAAGTCCAGAAATCCAAGACTCTCCAAAGTCTTTCACCCAGCAGTGCAGTCTCACAGTCTAAACACTACAGTGTGAGTTTCTGTACACGGTTGTACTGACTCCTCACTGAGCTCTCCAAATGACCCGGTGGCCAGAAGCTATCCAAAACTTCTATAATTCACAAATACCTCACAGTTAAGACCCTAACAAAAGCTAAACACAGCCCGCTGACGGCCTGGGACAGAACCCAGCACACAGATCTAGTGGGTAGACAATTGCTTAAATTACTATAGACCAGAATACAGGTTTATATGCGATGCACGCATGTGTACTAATAATAAGGTAAAGTAAATACTAGCAACGCGCGGCCAAAGGTCCGCACATTGCATCTGGGCTCCCCTTCGAGTGTCCTGGTCCCTTGGCATTCGCTGCACGCACGTCATTCGTTCCCTCGGGCTTTTGTGCGTCTTTTGATGCGTGCCGCCACAGTCACATGATGTGTGGACTTAGGCAAATTCTGCCTTTGCAATGCATGCACAGCCCTTCACACTGCCCTTGGTACTCGCTCAGCTGTACTCACACTGCACTTTGCTGGTGCTTAACTGTTCTACGCACACCTGATCGCTCGCATGGATGGCCAAACTATGCACTTTAGACTGTGCAGCTTGCTGACCAATCCCTCTCGCGATACAGAGTGCGCAGGTGCTTATAGGCATGATGCTCGTGCGCTGATAGCTATAGACTACGAGTCAGGCTCCACTCTAGTTGCTCTGTGTTTCCCGCGCACAGCTATTCCATTAATGGAACTTCTGACTGTTTACACCCGTAGCCAAAAAGCAGCCCTGTCAGTGTGGAACGAGCAAAGCAAGTAACACGTCAGACAAGGCCCAGACACACAAAGATACGTGTCATGGCAGACAAGCTAGAGGAGGCTCCTTACTCTGTGATGGCCAAAGCACCCAGTATGGTTCACCATGCACTGCACCTAAAGGCTTTGTCTGAACCCCTTCTGGTGATGAGACCTGGAAAGCCCCAACAGTCACTCATCATGCACCATGCGTTGTTGAGTTCTACAGTGTGGAACCAAGAGGCCAGGGCACTGTCCGAGAGGTAGAAACTGAAATACACAACCTTATCACATTTGGAAACAAGTGAGCATCTTTGCAAGTAAGTAGCATTGTTAACTTCCCTGAGGAAGGGCTTGACTTGATTGGCCTTGTCATTGAACACATGAGGGTCACGGTGTTTGACATTGCCACCTAGTGAGTTGACAGTACGGGGGCTGCTAGAGATGTGTTTGAACAGCTGAGCAAGTGCCTGTTGTTGTCCTTGTGCATTGACAGAGATGTTCTCAAAAGTGTGTCCAAGGGCTGCAACAGCCCGGTAGAGCACGGAGTTATCTGTCAGGAAGGGCGCCATGTTGGCAGGTCCTGTTGATTGCATCATGACATTGGGCTCAAACATAGGGTCCAGGGACTCCTTTAGTCTGGGTCAACATTGTGGCAGGAGTGCTCAGTGGTGATGAAGGCAAATGAAGAAGATGGCAACGACAGGGTGAGGAGGACAAGGTTTTTGGTTGAATCAAACTGTTACAGGCAAGGCTGAGCATTCACACAATGAGGAACAGGAACTCAAGGGGAAAATGTGCGTTGATTCAACAAGAGACCTAGCTACAGTCAAACCTGTGAAAGGGCATACCCTTCGGTGGACAGCTGAGGGTATGCCTTACTGCAGGTTATGCCCTTTCTCAGGTCTGAGAAAAATACTGTAAAAAATCATCTAAAAATGATACTTTGCATATCTACAATATATACTAGGCTGTTTACATGCTTCTAGTTTTTAAAATACTGGTCCAAAGTGGTATCTCATAGCCCCTCGTTGATCTGTAAGAGCATCTGCCTGTTAAATGACCCCAGAAGTGACTCCATTTTCCTTGCAAATGGAACATTGACACTATTCACATGTCAGTGCACTATAGACACAGCTTGAAGAACCTTGCAACAAGTTGGGAGTGGGCTGGTTTATGGACTCATGTCATTGACATCATCTCTGTCGTTGATCTCAATGGTCTCACGTGCACTCAGGCTATAGTAGGACATAACCTGCAAGAAAATTGGCCTAGAATATTTGTTGTCAGCAACAAAAATCACTCAGATATTACATTTTTTGATAAATTGTGTCTTTTGTGTCATTTATGAACACATTTGCACAGCATCTGGCCTAACCAAGTGATTACCAGGTCTCAAAATCCACCTAAAGGTATGCACTTTTTGACCCAAGGGGATGCCCTATGGGTCAAAAATCTCCATGAACAGAGTTGGTGGATGACAAAAGGTATGCCTTACAACAGGTTATGCCCTTTCTCAGGTATGCCCTTTCAAGTTAAATGGACCTTCTTTGGTTTCCGTAGAAAGGAACATAGGTTCTCGTGTATCCTGTAACCTGTTTTGGTTGTTTTATAAGGTTTTATTCCGTTTTGGGTTTGAGAAACATCAAAAAACTAAACAGACAAATTGCTGATAAGCTGTATGTATGGTACTTTTATTTGGTCTTCACTAAATAAGTCCATAGAAAGCTTGACATAGACGTTGCATAACCCAAGCATAGTGACCTTGGCATAACCCCCCGGAAGGAGTCCATCATGGAATTATCATGGCCGCTGGCGGCAATCAACGGCACGCGATCTTGATGTGAGCCGTGCGACTTGGTAGCGGGTTTTCCCAGAAGTCGACCGAAGCACCTCGTGCCGCAAACTTGAATGTGCCAACGACCTTCATTTCCACTGTGGCTCTCGGACAAGCAGTAGCCCTGGCACTCGGCTGCGGAACGCGACGGGCATGCTGCTCAACTATGACGAGAAGGACTACATCGAGTTCGTGCAGGCGCTGAGACTGTTGT
This sequence comes from Stropharia rugosoannulata, assembly GCA_028532985.1. Lineage (NCBI taxonomy): Eukaryota > Fungi > Basidiomycota > Agaricomycetes > Agaricales > Strophariaceae > Stropharia > Stropharia rugosoannulata. The sequence continues at coordinate 1,578,209 of JANCIK010000001.1, read as the reverse complement.
TACACGGCACCTGTAACTTGCTGACCTGGCCGGATGCCTGTGATATTACCAAGACGTGAGTAGGGACCGGTATTGTTTTCGTTGTGTGTCCTGCTGTGTCGCGCAGGTTTCGTAACATACACACACTGACAAGGCCTAGGACAGGTACAGGCATCATGATTCGCTAGTCGCACTTTCTCCTGCCAGAGCAGGCATTTTCAAGCTCAGTATGAAGGGCGGTAGCAGTCATTTCTAGGCACGTACAACGTAGTGAACCGATCTCGCCATGTAGGACATAAGGTAGGTGTTGTGAGTTAATTTGTACTGTTACAGCTCACTAACTTTGTTCATGCGCTCCTATTGTAGTAGTGCCGCCCACGTGAAAGGCGTGGCGGTACGTGCGCATACGAGCGACAATCGACGATGCATATACACGATACGACGTCAGTGATATATTTTTGATATAACTTTGGTCTGTTTAATACACGGTTGTACTACATGGATGCGGATATGCAGGTGAATGGTGTCACACCGACTCGAATAGAAGACTAACTTTTACCGTCCTATCGACAGAAAATGAAGATAGCTAGATCCAATTATTTGATGTGTTGAAAACTTCATGGAAACGTCATCAACTTCCCCAACGACGTCGCCTGCGCTCCAGATTCAGTGTGGTACGGCATACCCATCAGCTATTCGCAAAAACCGCACCTGCGATGCCGCGCGGCCACTTACGGACGAGTGTTTACGCCATGGCGGGATTGTGTCTGCAGGTCTTTTCGATATGCACTGACAATAACCGCGAAACAGGGCATAAGCTCGCAATTAGTCACAAAAACACTAGACTCACTAAAGCTCTCACCAGTTCTCCTCTGCGGTCATCATTAGAGCTCTTTGTCGTTGTTGGGAAATCACTACATATCCTTTCGTCCGCGTTCCGAATGCGGTTATGTACTGGCAGTGGATATGCTATCATTGGGTTTAATGTGTAATATATTTTGTTTGTCATACCAACTCATTTTTGCATGATCATCCGAGAGATTCTTTGAGACTATCTAAGATGGCACATCCTACATGGCTTTTGGTAATAGAGTAACGTTCAACTCCTTGGGTTATGGATGTCAAGGACTGTGCTTTACAAATACAAGGATGTTCTACAAGGATAGGTCTTGCAACCTATTATTTAAGTGAGTCCCTATTATAATCCGTGTAAGTTCTAGAGAGGGTAACATTGAACAATCATAGGCAGACGTTAACATAATGTTTGGAATACACAAAACAATTCTATAGTGTTCCGACATTACTTGACAAAAATACATGATCAAAACACAAGAGACCATTTCATAGTATCTCATCATTACTCAGAGAAGTTATACCACCTATAAGTCATTAATGTATGATAATCTGCTGTCCGACAAACATGAATTATACCGTACCATCTAGCTTATACGTACTTGCACTTCTGAGATTTTATTGTGACCATAATATAATAGCTATATAGAAATACTACACCGATAACCGAATGTAATTACGCAAAGAATTGTATCTAGAATTCGTAAATCTACATAAATATAACTCTTCACCTGGAAAAAACAGTCTTATACTGTTTTCTCAGAAGCTTGCCCAAGTAAATTACGTATATGAACGATCACACCATGTAGCATGAGTATGACAAAGAATAATTTGTGCACTATTCTATAATTATCGGGCAGTATTGTAAATCAATTATTCCAATTACGAGATCTTCAGATACTACGACAAGACTCTTAAAAGACATGCTGTAACATTTTGGTGATATGATACCAAATGCGACAGATTACATTGATTATGGCGGGTTGTATAACCTTGCAGGATTTTCCCGAGTCACCCGATGTGTCCCTTACTTTTCATACTCATGATTTCTTAGACATCGCTATCGACGGCATTGTTACCCTTCTCACAGTGACCATCCAGTAGTGCTACAAAATAAAGTCTCGTTCGAAATATAGTTTACTGGATTACATGTGTTTATTAGTTTTTGTATGGTCTAACAAACGTTGTGACAATGATTGAAAAGTTGGCTGGGGAAAGTAGAAGTGAGGTATCGTACAAATGCAAGACATAAAATACAAGAATCATGGTGGCAAGTCAGTTCTGTGCTTTATGCATATTCAGGGGAAGAAAGCCGCTCCACTTGACCTTCGGCCCACCGTTGCCAGTGTTTGCAAGAAAAGTGCAACTCTTGCGATCGTATAAGATCCGTTTCGTCAACTTCTTCACGGGTCTTCCGCCTGAGGCGGCCAAGAACAGCATCAAGAGCAACGAAATTTGAGGGATTAGTGGCAAATCTGCGATGTCTACTTGAAATAGTGTGCTGCAAGACGCTCAGTATGGAAAAACAAAGTGTCAAAAAAAAAAAAAAAAGTACGCACCAGAGAGAAATCCTCAAACTTGACACGGCAGCTCTCACAATATCCTGGCTTAGCGCCCTCCTCCCGTTTGGGCAGTTTTAGAGTGTTTGTGCTTTTACTCTTTCTGAGCAGCGGTGCCCGATCGGGCAATTTACTCGGCGGACCCATTTGATTTAAAGGCGCATCCGGGTCGATTTTTTCTTTGCCAACGGCCTTGAACGAGGTTACAACATGCCGCCCGAATTTATCAGGCAGGGTGCCGAAAGGACGCTGCAGAAGACCAGTCGTTGATGTGGTGCCAGTCGTCGACGTGATGCCCACACTATTGCCAGAAGCGGCAATGTAGTTCATGCCGGCGCCTGACTGGTTATAGCCCGACGCGTTGGCCGACTCCATATCGTTATCGTCCGCATCGAGGTCGATGAACAAGCCATCATGCTCGTTATGGGTTACGGGGTGCGACAACCGCCTGTGGAGGTTTGTCACAGACAGGGTTTTCCGTAGACTGGCACCGCCCATATTTGACTTGCCCGCAGCTTTTAGAGTCCGTGTCATCACGACTGTGCGCTTGAATAGCTCGAGCTCTTTCTCCTTCTTTTGCCGGTTCTCGGCCTCCTCCTTTTTCTGTTCTGCTTGTTGTTTCTCATACCGTCGTCGTTCCTTATCATCGAAAGGAGCGAATGGGTTTCGGGATAGGGGGTGGCAGTGCAGGACAGGCCATGGCCTTCTCTGGGACTCTTTGTCCTTAATAGAAGGATACTCGTGGGCAGCGATTGTGGCCAACTCTCCACTCATATCTTCCACTAGGACAAAGATTGATCCACGTGAGAAATAATGATAGTCGCGCCGCCTTTGCGTTGGGTCGCGTTCAGTAGTGCCATGTATCCTTTCATTTTGCAAAAGCCGCGACAGTGCACGTTGTGGGCCTGCTGATGGACCCGTTGCTCGTATGGGCACACTCAAATACGTTTCGTTTGACAAACAACGCGAAAGCACACTTTCCAGCTTCTCCGGCGTCCAGATTTTCATGCCATATTCGACAGCTTTGGCAACAATGCTGCACGCTGGATCTTCGACTCCCCTGGTGAACAAAGTCGGTATATTTCAGACTGTACACTCCGACTAGACTTACCTGCCCAGTAGTTTGATAGGACTTAGAAGGACTGTTTTCGCATTCTCCTTGTTTTCCTTGTTGATATCCGAGTTGGGTTTTGGTATAGGTTTACTCGTGACAAGGTGGGACACGGAATTGGAGAAAAAGTCTTCAACACTCTAGTAGATAGTGAACACTCAAAAGAGACAATCTAGTCGACTGACATATTACGCACCCCACCCAGACGGAAGATCTTGGCCTTGAACTGCTGCTCAAGTTTTATATCTAGGTTCTCCGAATCGATGTAGAATTTCCAGTCAGGAAAATCCTTCCTGTATTTACGTTTGAATTCGGCCTCCTTCTGGGCGCGTTCGGTGAGCCGTTTTTGTTTGTCCTTCAGATCGCGTGCTTTGGTAGGGGGGGCTGGGGGAGTAACAACCTCAATGGAGGAGCGAACGCGCTTTATTAACGTGGATGGTTGTACATCTGCACGGTCTGGCGAACGTGCACGCTTAGCACCCGATATCGCACGAAGCTGTTTGCTTGGTGAAGGGTATAACGTCTGCTGCAGGGAGCGTGTTCCGAGCGGGCGGCGCTGAAGAAGAGGGGGTGCGGTGGACATAGGAACGGAATAAATAAAGTTATAGAGATACTGATAACCAAGAAAGAAACACCAGGCGAAGGTGGCGCCCAGACGGAGTCCTGACTAGGGCGGAACGAGCGCGTTGTTGGAAGTCAACGTCGCCGTTTTGATTTGTTGACGCGACGTGCCATGTGACCGTTTGATGTGTTAGCCACCACACACATGACGTGACGGCCCGTCACTTCTTCGCATGATGGACTTCAGCCACGGCGACCCGCAATGTGATCGCAGGCTCTCATTGGCGTCCAATTATCTCCTGCAGCGATGTCCGCCTACCAGTCGTCTGCCAACCGCCACCCGTCGCCCAGCCCGCACCCGCGCGTCGAGAAGGACCGGACGACGGACTACAACACCGCCCTCTTCCGCCGCCTCACATGGGAGGGCACTGTCCCCCTCGAAATCCGCGTCGACCCGAAGGAGCTCCCCGCAAACTCGGACCGTGGGCTTGAATGCTACTTTGTGCAGGCGCCGCGCGTGAGCTATCTCCCGCTAATTGTCCCCGAGATCCGTCGCTTCCTCATGGACGTTGTCTTCGATGAGGTAGCCGCCAAGGGCCTGCGCGACGAGGAGTGGTGGTTTGAGAGCGAGGAGGGCACTCTCCTCAAGTGGTGCGTCCCGTCCGCGCCGCGCAATGTGCTCCAGCGCTGTCGTTTAACGAGCACGTCTGCAGGCATTGGCCGATAGGGCTGATCTACGACACGCACACGATCAGCCGGTCCCTGCGAGCGCCGTCGCAGCCGTCTAGCTCAATGGCGACCCCCATGCGCCTCGTTCTGCACCTTGTCGCGCCGCCCAATGAGAAGTTGTTCCTGTCTCCAACTATAGACGCATGCAAACAGGCCTTCATGAATCAACTGAAAGAAGCAGATTTCATCCGATGGGGTAACACCCGAAGAATGACTGGTCTGCGTAAAGTTGATCAGGATGGTCTATGGGAGGGAATACGCGAACGTATGCTTTTCCGAAATATTTCTGTAGAATGATACATGCTCATGGTATACTTCAGACAGCTTCGATGATTTCTGGCGAGTAGCCACCAAGTTGACGCCCACTGCAGGTCCGCCTACTCGGTCGACTTCACCGCTACCACAGGGGTCCTCCCTAGGTCGACCACATTCGGCTAACGACATGAACGGTCCTCCAGACCGTGATGGGGCGTATAGTATGCGAAATGTGCCGATCAGAATATACCTTCCAGATGGACCGGTACTGCAAGAGTTGGCTCCACCGTCATTGGAAGATGGTCAGTAATCTACGTAGTGTGAACTATTTAACTTCTTTTGACTATATTACAGGAACTCCGAACACCCTAGAACATTTTCTGTCTATACATCTCCCACTGTTATTCCCTCCTCGACCACCTCCCCCACCACCATCACGTCTGAATCCCAACCCTACTGCCCCGTCAGTACCCTCGCTCGCTTACGCACTGATACAGGGTGTAATGTCGCCCCCAGAGGCCGAGCTTGCCTGGCTGGGTGCATGTTTGGCAGGCGCAGATGGCTGGCTAAACATCTGCATAGGCATTTGTCGCTAATTGTAGCCGAGTCTGCGCCTTCTCCTGCATATGTATGACTTTCCAGGATCTTCCTATCTAATATACCCATCACCCGCTGATACCGCCATACTCGGAACTTCACTTCGCTGATGGGTGTTACGTCCCAATAGCGCACTTCTGATTGATTGGTTGTAATAAACTTAATAGCCTAATCCATGCAAAAGGAACTAGATACAATAAGTTATAATGTTTGAGAGCCAGGAACCAAATGCTTTGTGGTGAGTGCCATCACCATTGTGGGCAATCATAATCCCTCCTAGATATCGAACTTTACGATCTGTTCCCCGCTACTTCTGTCGATCTTAACAAGCCGCTTCGCCACGCATTGGAAGAGTACTCTCGACGTTCCACCTGCCATTTTTGCTTTAGCCGCTAGGTGGTCCTTCAACTCGTTGAGCGGCATGGAATAGTGTGGCGCAGAGGAAACCAGCAACATCACCATATGTGCGTACTGGATTTGCTGTGCGTTCGGCTTTGGCGGTATTCCCTCTGCAATAGCAGATGACGCGCTCGACAAAGTTATCGGCGAGTCGGGCGAGGGTATTTGCTTGGCAAGTTCCTCAAGATATATGCTACATGACAATAAGTATAATATAATCTGTGAAATATAAAATCACACATACATTGTGTCGGGGATGGACAACTGTGAAGCAATGAGATGAGGCGCGATGATGTCACCTACAGTCGCCCAGATTTTCGCCTGCGCAATATTCAACATCGATAGCCAATCAAAGAGAATGGCAACGTACCACTATCCTATCTAGTTCAATATTGAGCTTAACCTTCCGCTGGCGTGAAGTTGGCGTCTCAACAGGCGGAGGTGGTGTCGTCAGCCGAGCCACACGAGGTGGCAGCTCAGGCTTGAGTGGCGATGGGGTCTCTACCGCTAAATCCCCAAGAGAAACAGAACTATCGTCATCATCCCTTTTATTCTGTTCGCGTGGAGGGAACTGCGTGATGGTAACATCGTCCAAATCTCCCAGTATCTTTAGTCGGGGTATTGGACCAAGCGGCGTGCCGAAAGACGTGGAACTGACGTCGCCGAGGTTGACCTCTTCGTCGAGTAGATTTTCGGAGAAGCGCAGCGTGCGCGACGGCTCGCCTTTGGTCGCCCAGAACCTGTCTTCTTGCGGGGACCCGGGCGTGACTGGCTCCTTGGGCGGCGGAGGCGGCTGTGCGGGCTTGGGAGGCGCCATCTGCGCAGGCTTCGTGGCAGGCCTCGACGCGTTTTCCTGGACATGAATGTGAGAAGATAGACATGGACGAGGAAAGAAGGGCAGCACGCCTTTTGCTTCTGCAGTTCGGTGATGCGCGCCTCTAGGTCCTTCATCCTCCGCTCTTCCTCTGCTATGCGCGTCTTCGTGGGTGGCTCTTTGTCCGCGGGTTCTGACTGGAGGGCATGTAAGACCGTGTGGGGCGGTTGTATGGCAGGCTACCAACCTTCCTCAGTTCCTTACTCAACACGTCGATGTTCGCGCGCACGGCGTTCAAACGGTTGAGGATAGTCACGATCTGATCGTATGCCCTGGGCATAGGACGGATTGGTTCACTGTACACCCAGCTGTGAGTAACTGAGCCGAAGCAAAAATGAACGATACCCACTATCGGTCTATGTACTTGAGCGCAGCATGAGCATAGACCTCCGGCTCGATTTCATGCTTCTCCTCGCGACGTGTGGTATTTTTGCGGAGGGGAGTCGCGGTAGCAAAATCAACGCGTCGAACCTCTGGATCTTGCGTCACACTGGGCAAGCCATCGTACGCGCCCCCCGACGGAGGCGCGGCGAGGCGGAAGAGGCCCAGCTCGGAGGGATCGATGTCCCTGATGAGGTCGCCAATATGAGTTGAGAGCACGGCGCGGGTGAAAGCCGTTGAGGCAGTTGGGGGTGCGATGGCAGCCGCGGTTTCTGCGATGGAGCGCGTGTTCAGCGAGAGGCGGTCGATCTGGTCGGAGAGAGAGGCCATTTGGACAGAGAGAGTTTGTTGAATGGTTGTTTACCCGATTTGGTGGTCCGCGGGAGCAAATCATGACCCGATCGGGATGTGGACTGACCAAACAACAATGTCTCCTCAGGTCTCCCCTCATCATACGGTCGACCACGGTAAGATATCAGGTCGACGGACTCATGCGTGGCTCTCCTCATGGTATCCTCAACGTAAACATTGGCCCTATCTCACTTTCTTCGACGCATTCAACCTTCGTTCATCTCCGCATCTTGGGTTCTTTTGGGTCCATGCTATATCACCGCAGCCTTTGTAGAACATGAATGACTTCTTGAAGTCCAATATGACTTTCCAGAATGTCTACCGATGCTGGAAGCGTAACGTTTGAGGCGGGAGAGGCGAGGCTCAACTCCAGTCTTTCCGCCGGAACCTGAATTGTTTATATGTAGAGTCATTACCGCCATATGAATGCGCAAAACCCGACGCAAATAAGCTAAACTGACTACATTCTCAATACTACTCTGCCAAGGAAGAGTTTTGAACCCCCGCTCATGGTAGTCATCTGGCAGGTTCTACATGCTGTCAGCACCTCTGAATGTCGTCTGAATGCTTCAGATGAGGGAGCGGTCCCAATATAAGCGCCCAAAAAAGCACCCCTGAGTTGTATTTAATGCAATTCTCGGCACAAGTAGCTACTTGTAAAACCGGTGTGCAATACATGTCAAGAATTGGATACTACGTATAGGCGGCGAGACCGGGATCGCCCTTATAAACACCTCTCCATTTTCAAAATGCTCGTATATTTGGACTGTCAATTGGAATAGCAACGTATAACGGATCTTTTCTTTCGCAGCAGCTAATTTCTCAGTCGGAGAAGTCTGTAACTTACGAACAGTGACACTTAGCAGTATCGGACATCATTGGGATCTGTACAGCATCCTTGATATTACCGTTAAACGTTAAACAGTTGACACTTTGAACTTTGTAGTTCATTTTTCTGGCCCGAGGCCGGCTAGTAATCGTGCTACACACGTCAGCAGATGGCAAGCTCTAACAGGCTCTAGCGACCTACGATTTGCGCCTCGGACAAGCTTGCCTGTTCTCATCATTTGTGGGTGCCCCAACCGGCGTTATATCAAATATGTAATGGAGATGGAATTAATAATGCCCGCTTTTGAAAATTGGCCTATGCATACATAAGGCAGAGTTCAGCCTTATATTCACTTGTAGCAACATTAATTTAGCTGTAGGAATAGTTCTTTGCGCAGTTTGAGTGTTATCCGACACTCCGGCCAGCTCGACTTCTGCCAGGAAGAGCGTGGTTGCATTTGTTATGATCGATTCCCAACAAGGAAGGTGGAAGTAGTAGCTGCTCTTTCCCTCTCATCCAAGCCTGCCATTGGCGCAGAGCGCTATCACACTGACCGCCAGCCCCCCAAACCCCACACCAGCCTCGTTCGTACTAACCACCCGCCCGTACCCCCACCCCTCACAATTTTTTCCTGCCATTTTTCATGTGGGAACCGCTGCCGCTCATCCTTTATGGCTACGCTATCCACCCACTTTCGCCCTACCGCAGGGAGACACGACACTCCACCAGAAGCCGCCCCCTTTCCACTGTCACAGAGGCGTCCACCGATGACAACCTCATGATGCGGGACGTCGTCGCCCTCGAGCTCGGCGATGAGATCTACGCGTTCGAGAAGTACACCCCTGGTCCGCGCGACAACGTAGAAGGCATCTGGTACAGAGGGTACGCCGTCTTTTATTTTCCACAGCCATCCGTTTAATCATCCTGCAGATACGTTCTGACGACTACGCGACGGCCGCCCGTAACATGGGCCGTCTCCGATCCGTCGTCCTCGTCATCTGCCGCCCGCCCCTCCGTCAAGGCTGAAGAGACGCAACAAGTGTTCATTGGAATCTTCCCCGCTTCGCACATCCACCCCCGTGATGAACTTGCTGATGCTGAGGGCCGTCTGCTAGAGCTCGTCCGTCAGAACGGCGGTGCGGCTAGCACTATCACCCGTCCCAGCCCCGGCGATTCACTTGGAAACTGGAGTAGTTACAAAGCAAGCTTAGGTATGGACACTCTACATGAACACGACGAGGATGCGTCGAGAAAGTCGGTCAAGCTTGGGCCGCCGCCCGATCAAGCTAACTCGTCCCGCGCCGCCCTGCCGGTATATCCTACCAGCTTGCGCTCGGCGTCGCCAGCGGGCTCTAGCGTCTTCAAGCCGCCACCCCCGCGCCCATCCCGGAAATCAGGAGACGACACACAATCCGGAAGCACGCAGCCTATCATTGACGAAATCGCATCTGCTCTGCGCGAATGGCACACTCTCATGTTCCAATACCTGGCACGGCGGGATTACAAGCTATTCATGATCGTCAGGGACCACATCGAGGCGCTGCACCTTGGGCGCCGGCAACTTCTGGCCCAGACATTGAGCGCCGAGGAAACTGTCAACTTGCGTCGCGACTGCGTAACAAGATTGGTTAGTGGGAATCTCGTCCAAGGACTCGACGTTATTGTTCGGCATCCGACATGGGGAAGCTTGGTCGCGGTTGACGTCGAAGGTGAGATCGACCCGCGCAGCTGGATCAGTGCCGTACGGATGTACGCAATGCAAGTTTCGCTTGCATATCTCAATGTTACCAGCCCGTTGCTGGGTCCAAGTACAGAATACGTCCCCTCAGCTCCTCTGCCAACACCAGCAAATTCTGCCTTTCCAGATGTCCCATTTCGCAACAAACCGCGATCGAGGTCTGTGGGCTGTTATGATGATTCACCCTCCACTGCCAAATTTTATCATATATTTCTGGACCTTCGCGCCTTCGTCGCCTCACCATGTGCCCCAGGAGAAACAGCAGAACTCTTCTTTTCTCTCTATAAAAAGCAGGGTACACAATTTGTCACCGAAGAATTCTGCGCTGTGCTCAATCACAATGGTGTGCTGGCGCGCGATCCGTCAAGTCGCATACGGACCCTCTTCGTAGATCTGGCGGCGTCTGATATCCAGGACCCGATATATCTCGTGTGCAGGATCGTCCGCAACGGCGCTCTCAAAATTGGACATAGCATGGGCCTCTCTTACGATAGCGTTCGCCGCGGTTCAGAGGCTTCAACGCGGGATCTACTCTCACCAGGCTCCACTTCTTCGTGGAATGAATCTGGTACACTCACCTCTGGAACTCTGACCAACAACTCCAGCCGGATCAATGGTTTTGGCGAGCCGCTGCAGTTCCGCCGCCCCTTTGGCTGTGCTGTTCTTGAGCTGACACAACTGAGTAAGATGTTGATGGATCAGGCTGACGTGACACCTCTGAAGGAGTATACGATGCCTATTTTCATACCGACGAATGAAATATCGTTCTCGATGATTCATCAAAATATCATCAGCAACAACACCAAGGACTTTGAAAAATCACCGAGGTAAGTTTAAGCTGTTGCCCACATCTAGTCCATTGCTCTGAATTTTTTGATCGTAGGGCAGAAGCACTTGCTGTTTCAGTGAAGGTATTCCGAGGCAATGCTAAAACTGTTGTCCGGGAGAATAGTTCACTGCTTCAGGACACGCCACACACACTTCGCCTCGGTTTCCCCGACGTCGTGTTTCCAGGCGACGCACGCAACGAGTTATACATCAAGCTCTGGTGTGGCGACTTCAGCGGATCGCAGAGTAGTAACGGCCGCCTCAGTGTAGCGGGCTTCTCGCGCAACCAAGGCTCAGTTAACGTGCAGATCACAGTCGAAGTCAGAGACCATAAGGGGGCGACAATCGAAAATGCGATCTCGCAAGGTAGTGGCGAGCCTCTGATGACCCAGTTCCATTCTATGGTGTTCATGCGCTGTAACGAGCCCACGTTCGGCGAGCTCATCAAGGTACAGTTGCCCCTGCAGGACATGCCACAGTGGCACCTATTCTTTACGTTCCGGAACCGCGGGAAGCCCGGCCCAGGTGGCAAGGGCGGCTCGTCGCTAGGCGCATCGGATCAGGCTGAGCGCCCATTTGCGTTTGCATTTCAGCCACTGTTCGCCGATTCCAGTGCGTTTGTCGAAGATGGGAGCCATACTTTGGTTGTGTATCGTGCAGATAAGCTTTCACAGTTGACGGCGGCGCACTACCTTGCTGGCCCGTATCACTTGGCAGCCGGGCAAAAGCCAGAGCAGCTATCAATTCCTACAGACCTTGCACGACACGCAACGCCGTTGAAGGACACACTGACGATCCGAACATCACTGTGCTCAACGAAATTCACCCAAAATCCGTTCCTCTTCAGGCTGTTACATTGGGAAACACAAGAGAAGGAGCTGCTTGCCACGCTGCTTTCCAAGTTCACCTTTGTTGGTGAGGGCGAAATCGTCAAATTCCTGAGAGATATTTTCGACGCACTTTTTGGTATCCTGGTGTCGTCTAATAACCATTCAGGCGAACTCGATCACCTGGTATTCAATGCACTAGTGACCGTGCTCGGCATCGTGCAGGACCGCCGGTTCAGTAATTTCCAGCCGGTGCTCGATGTCTACATCGAGAAGCACTTCAATTGCCCTTCTGCATCATCGCATATCATGCATTCAATGAATCGACTAGTGATGAATCCTACCGCCGCAGAGACTGCCACGCCTCTACGCGCAGCGTTGAAGGTTTGGCATTACATATTCAAGTTCATCGCAAGAGCGCGCGAGCTGCAGAAGGCCAAGGAAGTTGGAATGGGTGGTGGTGCTACAATTGATTACCTGGAAAGCACATTTAAGCGCGAAGTTAGATCTCATCTTTCCGGATTCACGCAAATGATGTCGACCACGTCGCCACTCGCTATTATCGGAACGCAAGCCATTGCTCTGCAACATTTCACATCAATTCTGCCCGAGCTTGCCAAGATCTATAACACCATTGAGCTGGTATCTATTGTGACAAGCTTTGCCAATGCAGTCCAGTTCGCGAAAGGGAAAATCGTAATTGGGAAGCTGACGATGTACCTTCAAATCGTGAAGAGTTTTTTGTTCGACAATGCAGACGCTCGCCAGCTTCTCGTAGAAGCAGTCACTAGCTGGATCAAACCGCATTTCGGACGCTATGACGAATTTTCGTTCAGTGGCTCTAACGACACCGAGAATGCGCGCGATCTTGCCCGCATCAACTGGCTTGAAAGTACTAGACTGTGTATCAGTATTATTGCGGTTATGCTTGATAAACTGCAGACATACCTGACCAACCCTGCAATCATGGGCGACCGCAAGGCGTTCAACCGTGAGCAGTCCAACATAGATCCTTTGCTAAGCTTGCTTCCTCCGCTCCTTGACTCGTATCGCGAAATTCAAAGCCCAGGATCGAGGAAAGCGATCGAAAGATGTAAAACCTCGTCGACAATTAAATCTCCAATTCCTGTCACCTTCCCCGAGTCGTATCCTTTCTCGCTGATATCATCGTTGCCTGAGCCTCCCCGTGGAACCAGCAACGTCCCTGTTAACCAAGGCGGGGAAACTACATTTTATCCTGCACTTGGTGAGGTAGCTGTTGTCTTCCTTGTCCTTATCCTGTCCTCTCCGAACAAGTACATAGCCAACACATTCCAGTTGATCTTGGATATCGAAGGTCGAGATAGGCTTGTGGCGCTGTTGTCGCTGTTTTTCAAGGTGGCAACCTCAATACTCGAGAATGAGGCCTTCCCTAAGGAGTGGATGAACGTGAATGTTCTGGCCCATAAGGTCCTGATCAAGATTATGGACCCCATTTCCTTAATTATGGAGAAGGAGTTCATCCCCGAGCAGGAGTTGGAAGCGACGTTCGATGCAAATCTGTGGAGGGAAGGGTTGTATATGCTATTAAAGTTGCTCTCATCTGAACAGTTGATGATAGAGGACTTTAGTCCGCAGGCTAGGATCTCGTTTATGTTATCTTGAGTTTATACTTATCTTTGTTTTGTTCTTTTAGAAACGGCGGGCTGTCTGGCGCCTGACTGGTGATATTCGAGGTGAAGGTGCTACAATCCTTTTGAACCTGTGGCAAGCTTTAGGCTCTATGGAACATTACTCTACAAGTGGCGATCTGACGATGCGATATGGGGTACTTTTTTCTGCTTCTGTGTGTAAGTTTATGGTGCTGAACATTGCTATCTAGGGCTATCAAGTATATCTGCACTCTTTGGTTGGACGCATTGTTACACTATGCTTGAGCCATCATGATCAACTGAGAAACAATGCTGTGCATATCCTCTACAGCATGATAGTCTCGGAGTACCACCAGTCAGAACACTTCGACGGCATCGAGAACGAGCTGGTTACGCGGCTCGATTCACTTTTCATGTCGGATAGTAAGGGCGATGACATCTCAAGGGCATTCTTCATTGGTCAATTACGCAACATGTTAGAGACGTCTGATGTGGATGAGGCTCTACGTGATCAGCTGTCCAACTTTCTCGATTCTGTCGACCTTTTCCTGGAGCTCTTACTGAGCGTACGCGCACTGCCCGAGGGAGAGGAATATGCGGATGACAGAGTTATTGCAACAGTGAGTCATGCCTTTCTACTCAATAAAAGCTCTAATTAAATATATATATATTCTTAGCTACGGCTTATGAACTTCATTCGTCGCATTGGCCGAGATGAGATCTATATCAAATATGTCCACCAGCTTGTCAATGTATGCTTGCATTTGTTCCTTCGAAAAACAAAGCTCAATATATTCTATAGATGCATGTCAAGTCGCAGAACCACGTAGAGGCGGCCTTAACTCTCAAGCTGCATGCTGATCTCCATTCATGGGACCTGAATACCTTTGTTGCGCCCATGGAATATCTTGGCCTTCCTCAGCAATCTCAATTTCAAAGAAAAGAGACTCTTTGTCTCCTCATTCTAGATTACCTTGGTTCGTATTGTTGCCAACCTTGTATACTTCTGCAGGCATTGATGCTCTTGTCTTTCCAGGGAAAGGCAAAGCATGGGAGAACGCCATAGAAATCTGCAAAGAGTTAGCATTCCAGCACGCAGAAGTGACTTTCAATTAGTACGTCATTCATGTTCAATTACGCGTTTGTCGGCGTACGGTGCTCAACATACACGTAGCTCTCGTCTATCAGATATTCTTCGTCACCAAGCTACCTTGCTTGAGCACATCGTTACAGACCAGCGTTTTTATCCAGATTATTACAGGGTCACATTCTATGGCAATTTCCCTGCAGCAATAAGGGACAAGAAATTCATTGTAAGTAGTTATTTCCTTGCTGATATTATTTACCAACCTTTGTGCAGTATCGGGGTTATGAATGGGAGAGGTTTGGCGCATTCTGCGAACGAATGGTGAACAAACATCCTGGTGCCCATCTACTGCGGACAACTGGCGAGCCGTCTGCCGATATTCGATTTGGTAATGATCAGTACATCCAATGTACTGCTGTAACGCCTGAGCCCGACCGAAATCTCCCTGTTTTCACGAATCCTGACGTCCCATTGTCTGTTCGAACCTACTATGAACATAGGTAGGTTTATGGTGCATATTTTTAGATTAGCGCTGGGCCTAACCTATTTTTAGTGCCATAAGTGTCTTTTCATCTTCGCAGCAAATAAGAAAGACAACTCGGGACGGAACAGAAGAAGTGTGGCTTGAAAAGACCTATTACACCACGGAGCAGGCATTCCCAACAGTACTTCGTCGATCCGAGGTCATCGGCCTTGATATTATTGAAATGTCCCCTCTGGAGACCGCACTGCAGGAAGTGGAAGATAAGACGAAAGAGCTACTAGGTCTCCGTCAGAAGTATGAAGCTCTAGCGAAGACAAGTCAGACTGTAACAACAAACGGTCTCGCGATGAGCTTGAATACTGCAGTCGACGCGCCCCCCAACACGGGTATTGCATCATACCGCCAGATATTCTTCAGCCCAGACTACGTCGCTCGGAATCCCGAGCGCGCGGAGTTGGTGGAGAAGTTGCGAGCTGCGATCGATGAGCAGGTGCGCATCATAGACATCTGTCTCAAGCTGCACGGCCTCCTATGTCCCCCTGAATTCATCCCTTTTCACGAAGCGCTCGAAAAGTTCTTCCGCAAAAACTTCCGCGACGAGATCCGCCGCCTCGCCGTGGACGGCATGTCGGACTCGATCACGGTCTCTACTCGCTCAAACACCATGGGTTCGTCATCAACCGCGCGCTTCGTCATCCCGCCGCTGAATGTTGGGCGATCGATCATGTCCATGACGCCCCCGCTGGAGTCGCCGATCAGCCCCGGCGGCGCGAGCAGCCTGAACAACGGCGCGCTGGACGCCGGGGGCTCAGGCGTGCCGGGCGCGTCGACGAAGACGCCGCTGCAGCGCCACCTCGCGCGCCTCGCGCGCCAGGGCATTAATGGCGTCTCGTCTGCCCCCGGGGAGATGGGTGGCGCAGGCGACGAGGATCTCGACGCCGAGTCGCCTCACGACTCGTTCGTGAATGTTGGCGCGAGCGGGCCCATCAATCACGGAGTGCATGGGTCGAGCACGGCGCAGGCATCGGGTGGGTCGGTCGCGGGGTCGTATATTGGGAGCAGTATCGGCTCGTTTTCATTCAAGAACCGCTTGCGCTTCCCGAGCCTGAACTTTGGACGCAAGAACAGCGTGACGCGCTAGCCCGCAGTTCTTTTCACCTTTTCGTCTTCTACGTCTGCTTTTCTTATTTACTTTCGCGGTCCGTTTCGGCTACCATGTACAGCCTGTATGTCGACGCCCTTTGTTTATTACCCACTGACCCTTATCTCCTATTGCTGTTCATCTGTTTTTCCCTGCTTTTTGGATCTGGTTTTTCGCTTCGTTTATTTGCAGGATTGTTGATATTTTACCCCTTTGTAAATTCTACTCGTCGTCAGCGGTGCTTGTACATATTAATAAAACAACGCGCGTGGTTCATATTCTCAAGATAATACAGAGTGACAGAACGGATACATACATGCATGCATACATACCAAGTACCCCGATGCAAGATGACAGAACAAGGGCTCGCGGACAAAGGAGAACAAGGAAACAAAGTGCTATTCCACCTCCAATCCAATTCCGGCGTTAAATACCAATAACAATAATGATAAAAATGACCTATACGTACATACATAACTACCGTACAACAAACAATGCAGGGCGCGGTGAGCGACCGGACGAGAACGAGAACGAGACGGGAGATGGAGAGTAATACAAGCTAGACATACATACATACTGTACAACAGCGGTGTGCTGCGATTTTGGTGTCCGCTGCTACCGTATACAGAGCGAGAGGGAGAGGAGAGGAAGGAGAAACCCGTGTGGCCTAGAGATCAACGAGGAGGGAGGGGGAAAGTCTAACAGAATCCTAAAGTTGGACCAAGAGAGGAAACCTGATGATTGATAAATATGTGCGGAGGGATCCTGATGCGTTTGCGTGAGAGAATATGGATGGATGGTCGTGGTCGTGGTGGTCGTTGGTGTATTTTTGTCTTGCGAGCGACTGAGTGTAAATTCCGGTAGACCTAGAGATATTGGTGCTCGCCCAGCCCCGCAGCGGCGAGCGTGTCGTCTGACATGAACCCCGGGAAGGTGTACGTCTCGTACAGGTCAAAGTCGAGCGCGGGGTTGCCCTCGAACGTGTGCATCTGGCTCCCACCTCCCCCAACGCCCGCAGCTCCACCTGCAATGGCGGCGGCGGTATTGTTCTCATACGCAGCGGCGAGCAGGCTATAATTGTCCTGCGTCATCCCGCCCGTGGCGTCTGCAGCGCTCTTGCCGAGGCCGAACGGGATACCGACGCCTGCCCAAGGGTTGTACTCACCACCGTGCGCGTCGCCGACCGCGCCACCGCCTGTGCCACCGCCGAGGTCCGCACCGGCGAAGAGCGGGAAGGGCGCGCACGACGAGGCCGTGGATGAGGATGACGCAGCGGTGAGCACGCTGTCGACGGGCGACGCGAACGCAGGGTCCGTTACGTTGTCCGCTGCGCTCCCACCGCTCCCCGCGCTGTGAGCAACGCCGTTGGCAGCGAGCACAGCAAAGTCGCCTGCGTACGGCTCGAACTTGATAGCGGGGTGGCCGAGCGCGTCCACGGCTGCGGCGCTCTGGAGCTGCTGGTCGAGGAAGCGCGAGGTCGTGGTATCGTCTGGCGCCGGGTAGGAGAGCTGCAGCGCGAAGAGCTCGGGGCTCGATGCGCCTGCGGAGCCTGAGGAGGGCGTCGTGTCTGTGCCACCCCCGCCTCCCGCGACCGGCCCCGGGGCGTCGTCTGTATCGCTGCCCGTGGTGTAGATCGACTGCGCGGGGGGCGTTAGAAAGGGGCGCATATATGCCACCAAAAGATACGCACGTATTTGGACAGAATCTTCTCGAGCGCCTGCCCGAGGAGATTCCAATCAAAGACCTTGAGGTCCTTCTCGATATTGCGGGGCTTGGGGTCGGGGAACTCCATGATGCGCTGGAAAAAGTCGCCGTAGCCACTCTTATGCTTGGAGACGGTGGTCGGGCGGAGGCCCTCGAGATTGCGCCTGATGCGGTTCTTCTCCTCGACGGGGAACTCGCCATTGGTGAGGCGCTCGAGGAGGTAGATAACATCGACAGAGGTGACGTAGCATGCGTCGTTCTCTGCGCGGTAGATGCAGGAGATGACGGCCTCGGCCTCGTTGAACTCGTCCTGGGGAATGGGCTCGCAGGAAACGATGAGACGGCGGCCGTCCTGGATCTTGGTGAAGCGGACGAGGCGGCGGCCGGCAGCCGACTCTGCGGTGGTCCAGTCTGCGCAAATGGAAGCGAGCGGGGTGACAAGCTCGAGTACGGGGGTCTGAGCGAAGACCTCGTCAGGGCTGCCGCCGGCGTGCTTTGTGCGCATGAGCGACTGGGACTTCATGCGGCGATGGAGACGGGTCTTGCGCTGCTGGGGGGAGGAGGCGAAGGGCGAGCGGTCGGCGACGGGCGCGGTGCTGGCGGCGGTGTTGGCGCGGCGGCGGAGGGCAGGGCCGTCGGCGATCTGCAGGCGCGGGGGCTTGTTGGAGCTTGTGGGCGCTGCAGGGTCGGTGCTCGAGGCGGCGGACGCGCGACGCTCGTGGGAGCCTACGGGGGGTGAGACGGATAGGGGGACGTGGGTGGCGAAAGAGAACGTACCGGGTGCCCAGTAGGAGAACTCGCCAAAGGTGACAGAGTCAAGGATGTCGTTGTCCTCGTTGAGGGCCTGGACTGAAATGAGGACCTTGGTGGATGCGCAGTGTGCACGGTCGAAGGGGGGCGCGGCAGCGTAGAGTTGCCAGCGGCCGTAGGAGACGGCGGGGAGCTGTCTGACCTTTGTGGGGACGGCCTTGTTGCCGACGACGAGGCGGACGTACATGGCGTCGGCGAGATCTGGGTGGAAGTGAATGCGGACGGTGATGGGGACGCCGCGCTCGCCCTCTGTGGGAGTGTAACCGAGGACATGGATGATGCCTGCGGGGGAGACAATGGGGGGCGAGTCGGAGGAAGCCATGCAGGCCCAGAGCGCGGCGCCCTACTTAAACGGATTCAGCCTGCCCGAAAGGGGCTGTTCCGCCCGATTCCACTCTTGTCCACGAGCGCCAATCACGCTATATATAGTTTGCCCCATTAGGCCACAATACACACAACACTACCCGCGCCCGCACCCCGCATGCGCACCCCGCCACACCCTCCCGTCCCACCACCTCACCACGCACGGCACCGGCCCGTCCCCCGCTACAACCCGCATGCACGTCCCGCACCGCCCCTCGTACAGGTCCAAGTACGCCATTACGTGCCCTACCACCGTCCCCACTCCGGCCCCGTCCGCCATCCCGCGCGCCAGCTGCTGCGACACCTGCTGGAACACCCCGAACGCCGACTGCCCGTGCGCGCTCCCCGTCTCCCGCGGCCCGAACACCCGGATCGTCTCCACCACCGCCGCCCCGCCCGCCCCCGCCCCGACCTCCATGTACACCGTCAGCACGTCCCGCAGCGCCAGCCGCATCACCCGCTCCCGGATCCGCAGCTTCGCGTCCGCGTGCGCCTCGTTGAACGCCTGCGCCCACGCCCCGAGCTCGCCTGTGGCCACCGGCGCCTCCGGCCGGCGCGGCAGCGTCTCCGTCCGCTCGGCCACAAAGTCCTCCGGCGTCGCCGCCCGCCTGCCCGAGTCAGTCGCCTGCACATGCACCTGCAACCAGCAGCGCACTCACCGTCGCTTCCGGTTCACGCGCCGCTCCTCGCCGCCGCTTGCCCGCGGCGGTGGCTCCGTCTCGCGGCTCTCGCGCGCGCGCTGCAGCGCGGCCTGCAGCGGCTCAGATAGCACCGCGTCCGCTACTTCCTTCACCGCGAGGAATTCGTCCCGCACGCCCTGCCCTGCGTTTCGCGTCTGCAGGAGAGCCGGCGGCACCTGGCGCACCCGCCCCAACCGCTCCTGCAGCGCCTCCAGCTGTTCGATCTGCTCTTTCAGCCCGGCGCTCATCGTTGTTGTGGTCAGAACAATATGTCACGCTTGTCACATCCATTCATTCAAAGTAACTAATCTGTCACGACCATGTCCCTACACCCGCCAGGCCGCCCCATCCGCCCCCGATCTGCCCCACCAGAAAGAAATACACCCTCGAATCCGCGCCCTCGACGCGGAAGCTAAATCGGCTGGCCAGCTGCTCCACATTCTCCAGCGTGCACGAGTCGCGCACTGCCTCGGCCTGCAATGCAGCGCGGGTTAGTCAGCGCAATGACGCAATGGGTGGGAGCCTGAGCGCACCTGGCCCGCGCGCAGCCCAAGCGCGCCCACCACCGCGGCGGGCGTGCCGTACTCGCCGTCCCCGAGCCACAAGGCGACGTCACCCGTGTCGTCGCTCTCGCTGCCCTCGCCGGCCAGGATGCTCGAGCACGCGCGGGCGTACGCGGCGTCCTGCGCGGCCTTGGCGAGGCGGTATAAATAGCTGGCGGCCGCTGCAGGCGGGGGCGTCGGCGCTGCCACGAGCAGCAGGTGAGTGGCGTCAAAGTACAGGCCAGTCTCGGCGCGCAGGAGGTCGACGGTGGCGGCGATGGGCGCAGGGTCCTGAACGTCGGTGCTGTCGCGGATGAGAGTCTTGGTGGTGGCCATGGGGAAGGAGGGGGAGTGACGTGACATGCCTGGGGCGAGAGTGTGACTGAAAAATGGTGCTCTTGCTCTCCGCACCCACTATGGTTCCACGCACGGCGAGCGGCCCCGCCGCCCTCCTGCGCCGCAGACTCGCCTTCGTCCCCTTCCAGCACGCCCACCCCTGCCGCCGCCTCTACTCCACGCCCCTCCCCACCCCCGGCCCCACCGACAAGGAGCACACCGCCGACCACCCGCCGCCGCCGCTCGCAGCCCCCAAGAAGCCCAGGCTCGACCTGCGCCCCGCCCCCATCAAGCCCAAGCCCCCAAGCAGCACCCCCGCCCCCAAGGTCCAGTCCAAGCCGACGCAGGCAGCGAGTGCGCTCCACGTGCCCACGCTGCCCTCGCTGGGGGCAGCCAAGGAGGAGGCGAAGCACGACATCCGGGAGGCCGAGGCGCACGGCGTGCTCGAGCCGCCGCCCGAGGGCGCGACGTGGCTGCAGCGGACCCTGCACCAGGTCATCCAGATAGCGGTGCGTGGCCCCGTGTGAGCTGTTGGACGCTGACTGAGCCCGCGCAGAAATTCTACTACCGCGGCACCAAGCTCATCTTCACGCGGCGCAAGGCGATCGCCGCAATCACGGCGCGCGTACGGGCAGGAGGCGAGCCGCTGACGCGCGCCGAGTTCCGCCTCATCACGACGCAGAAGGACGATATCACAAAGTGCGTTGCCCACAAAATGTCGCGCGCCCGCTGACCTTGCTGCAGACTCGTCCCGTTCCTCGTCATCGCGTTGCTGCTCGAGGAGGTCATCCCGCTCATCGCCATATATGCACCCTTCATGCTCCCCTCGACCTGCATCCTCCCCTCCCAGCGCGCCCGCATCGACGCACAGCGTGCGGAGAAGGCCCGCGCGTACGCCGTCGTCCACGCCCCGCTCTTCGCCGCCCTCGCAGCAGACGCACGAGACTCGGCCCGCCTCCCGCTCGCAGCCCTTGCTCGCCCAGACGCTGCCGAGGTTGTATGCGGGTACGTATTGTCTTCCTGCTTTGTCTTGCCCCGCTTACCGGCTTGCAGGTGCCTTGGCCTCTCCACCATTGGGCCCAATGCCCTCCGCCTGCGCAGGATCCGCCGCCACCTGTCCTTTATTGTGCGTGACGACGAGATGCTGCTCAAGGACACCGCCCCGCTCTCACGCGCAGAGCTCGTGGACGCACTCGAGGAGCGCGGAATGTGCGTAGTAAATGCTGTCCATTGACTGACTGTGTTGCTTATCACTTATTCTAGTCGGACGTCGTCTGAGGAGCCGTACAAGGCTCTACAGGCACACTTGCTCGCCTGGCTTGATGCAGTGCGCTCCGCAGGCCCAGATTCTGATGATGCCGTTCCCCGCCGTCTTGCACTCGTCGTGAAGCACGCCGAAGAGCTTGTTGCGCGACCGTAGGCCCGCTCTCGACCACCACTACCCATATCACCGGCCGAGTGCAGGTGTAATTCACCTCCTTCAACCCCTTAGATAGAACTAATTTACTAATCCTCTGTATCTACGTAGATATATGGCGCATCGTAGCGTCTCGCCCCCGCCCGTCCGGTGTTCCGCGCCGGCGGTGGTCAGCCGGAGCATCTCCGGCCCTCCGTCCATCTTCTGGCCCTCCATGTTCCTCCATGCGCGGAGGGCAGCCTTCTATTTTACTTTTCCTCCCTTCTCCGGTCTCCAAGCGTCGCTCAATTTGTGTTTTTCCACTCCATTGTTAACCTATTATATATATCTCCGCACTTAACATTATACATACACAACAACGCAACACAAAACACTACCTACCGTTATTGTAATGAAAGCAATTGCAAATTCAGGTAACAGGGTGCGTTGTTCTAGCCCAGTGAAGACAGTTATCGAGGTGTACAGTCAGAGAGAGCCAAGATTTATGAGTATCTCATGCTTGCAAGCGACGCGCTTCAGTCTAGTTCGGGAACAGCTTAATTATTCAGAGTCAAGAGTCCCAGTGATGTGTGCAGCTCGGAACGCGGGACAGAAAGACTACAGTATTGCTTTCTTCACCATTACCTTCTTTCCACTACCCCCTGCTCTGCCTTCTATGCGCACTACTCCTTTCTCGATAATGTTGGGCCGACCATTAACGGCCTCACCAGCCTCTTTGCTGGTGAGTACAACCCGTACCTCCAATGGGGCTTATTCAACTGATTCATGTACTTTATAGTGCCTTAGTTGCGGGGATAGGCGTCTTTATACCATCGAGTCTTTCAGGCGCATACAAAGACTGTTATTATGCTCAACTTTTCCTGATTCTACCAAGTTATAGAGTATGGGCGTGCTGCAAAGATAAGCTAATTGCTCATTCGAGCATACAGGTTATCAGACATATCATTTTATCAGACAGTCCGAAAAACGCAGCCAGCGACGCCATTTTATACTTACATGTGTAAGATCATCTCGTCAATATGCGTGTATATGCGCTTTATTCCGGCCCTGATAAGCTCTACGGACGTGCTGCAAAGGTTCGCTATTTGTCCTTTAAATTCATCAAACATACAGGTACTCATATTTGGGTCACTGTGCTGAAAGCTCCACACGTCCAGAAGTACTCCTAATTCGGTATGTTGCTCCAATGTTGAGACGATACCAATGAATCGCAAAATCTTGATAAGATAACGCTCAGGCGTCATGTACAAGTCATTTTACATGCATACCGTATTTACAATTAATTCTCAAAATCATTTTGTTAATCTGCCCAGTTCCTGTATGATTCGAAGCAAGAGCAATTGCTCAGTATGGGAGTGCACTGAGCAATTAGACGCACCAGAAAACCTAGCCAACTAGACGATCAAAGACGAATTTAAACACCTACTTATACCACTAAACAAAAGCTACAACATAAACAGCATTCAGACATTTGACCGAAATGAAGAGAAAACGTTCTGGGTTGTAACCGACAAAATTCGTGGAAGCCTACTAAAAATCGAGTTAGAGTTAGTGTACGATTTCAAAAGAGGACTTACTCCCACAATCCAACATATTCAAATTTTGTCGTAAATAACTAACTTGTCATATAACAATAACCATATATGTAGTGAGATTTCCTTTTTTACTCGTCTTTCAGCGCGGCTTAAGGAGACGGGACGGCGACCCTTCATGTGTTAAGAGGTAATAGTCGGAGGTACTAGCCACTCGCGTGGAAGATTTCTTATGGCACGCTAGAATTTTAATAAGTACAACCTATTATACAGAGTGTGCACGGACATATGCGAGTGCCTGCCACCCGCGCACCGCACTAGGGCACATCATGACAGCCCGCTGCGCCGCGCGCAGCCCTCCGTCCTCTCCATCTTCTGTCAGCGGCCGCAGCAAGGCCTGCGCCACAGCCTGCAGACCAAGCGCCTCGACCGCGCTCTCCGTGTCCGTGACAGCGCCGACGCCGACATCCGTTCCAGGTCTTGTATTAAGCACCGCGAGCGCCTCCTGAGCGTGTGCGCCCGGGTCTTTGTCTCCTTTTTTGTTTTGCTGTTGGAGTAGTAAAGTGGCAAGCCGCGTGCGCGGGGAACGTTGTCCCGGCTCGGCATGCACCGCCCGCTGCGCGACCGTGAGCGCCTTAACCTTGTCGCCCTGTGGATGCGCATTTCGTCAGTCAACCAGAAAATCACATATTGTGATCTTTTCTCAGGGAGGAAAGGATAGAACAATGGAAGGATGCGGCGCGTTTTATCGAAGGGATGAAACTACGCGCCGAGAGGAGAAACACGAAGAGAAAAAGTAAACGGACAGGGATAAAGGCACCAAAAATTTGCTTGGAAAGATAGAAAATAAACAAGGTGAGTAAAATAGCGGAATGACGCGAAAGAAAGGAGAAGGCCATGAGAGGAAGGCGTAGAATGTAGAAGCGCTGTGCGGACCCCCCAAAATGGTATCTCCCGTCGCGGCCTGAGGCGCCTGATTACTTGCCACTGGCTTCGAATCTCGATCATTCCACTGCCCTCGGGGCGCACGAAGAACAACAGAATCAATGACAATACGCATATCCATGCCTATAATGGACAGGAGAAATTGACTTTTTGACTTTGGCTTTTGCTTAGTCTCGGGGGACGCACGAGCAACGTATTGAATGGTGACGCCCTGGAATGCATCCAGCATCTCCCCACATATCCAGAGCACGCCACCAAAATGCAGTATTGCCTGAGCGGGAAGGCGGCGAAAGGAAGAAGAGGTGGAAGCGAAGCGAAAGCGGGTCCGCTGGACGCACTGGAATGCAGACACAGGTACAGATAATGAATGGGTGGATGAAGAAAGGCAGATGGAATGGACGGAGTAGAGATAGAGTAGAGCAGATACGTACCTGTGCGAGGTGGTGCTGAATTAGTAGGTAGTCCACGTGCCGCGCAGGGTCGAGGGCGTGCTTCTGCTCGACAGGCAGAGCGAGGATCTCGGAGAGAGCAGCGTCAATCAGCCCCTCGTCGTCCGTCAGGATGCCCATCCCCGCGAGCGCGTTAATTGCCGCGAGGTTATCTGGGTCCGCCGCGATACTGTAGAGAAAAGTTTGTCAGTTGAGAGATGAAGAACGCGAAAGAAAACGCACCACTCCAGCAGACGCGTCTTAGCGGCTTCGCGGGTCTCAGGGGTTCCGAGCGCCCACAGCGTCTGTGCAAGCGCCAGGTCAACTTGCCCACGCAGAGCGAGGTCTTGCCCAGCAGCTCCGTGCGCCTCTTCCAGTGCACCGAGCGCCGCCTCCAAGTCACCCATGAAAAAATGGGCAAGGCCCGACCCGAGGTGCGCTTGCACTTTCAGCGGCCGCGTCGCACCCTCCGACTCGTCCTTGTCAGCCAGTAGCCCTAGAGCGGCGTCGAACGACGCTAAGCTATTCTCGTACCCTCCCTGTGCAAGTCGCAGCCGGCCCAGCGTGGCGTTGGCGATGATGTAACGCTTTTCAACTTCCGGATCCTCCGTTTCTTCATATGCTGTTTCTAGGATCGTGATGGCGCGCTCGACGAGTTCCTCGCCAAGTGAGGTATGCCCCAGCCTTTCGCATACAAGAGAAAGCAAGTGTAGGCCTGATGCATCGCTCGGTCGCCGCTTGCAGTATCGGTTGAGGAAGAAGAAAGCGGGCAGTAGTGTATCTTGCACTTGCTCTGGACGCTGCAGCTTCTTCGTCAAAGAAAATACCCTCGAGGAGTATTCATAGTCTGCAGCGGACTAAATGTTTAAACATTAGAATCACTGTATCACTAAAGCAGAGAAGGTGTTCACCACTGGGGCTGCCAATCCTACAGCATGCTCTAGCAAGAGTGTAGCGTCTGCCTTATCGCCATTGACAATGGCGATGAGGAACTGTCCAACCCATGCGAGGGTGTTATCAGGGTCAAGAACCTGTGCGCGGTACAAAGCCTCGTTCGCCAAATCTACGTCGCCATGATATGCATACAGCAGCCCAAGGTTTACCCAGGTGTCCGCATCCTTCGAGTCAATATCGATGGCGCGAATATACGCATGTTGTGCAACTTTGGCGTGCGATAAGAAATATGCGTTTCCCAACGCCACCCAGTACAAAGGATTGCCGACTTCCAGCTGCAGCGCCTTCTTCAAGTACTCGACAGCCTTATCCTTCGCTACGTTAGTATCAACGATTGGCAGCACCTTCGTCGTCCAAGACTGGAGTGCCACTGCAAGGTCGTACCAAGAGCCTGCCGCTGGTGATTGACTCAGGGATAATTGACAGAGGTATGCATAGATAGCAACGACGGTAGCATACAGTCCATTCAAGGGTTCAGAAGCAGTGAAGGATGGGGGTGTTACAATCTTATCAATTGCCTCTACCGTGTCCTGTACTGGGATGAATTTAACCGCCTCCAGAGATTCTCTGACCGCCGGTTCATTGATAAACGTGGAGAACACAGAAAGTTCGAAAGCCGCATCACCTATGATCTTCCATGCAATCGTCCTAAAACCAGGTACCCTCTGAATCACGTCCAATGCGACGGAAATCGCGTCCATGAACGATTGCTCGGCGCGGATTTGGAAACTATCAGCGACTTGCGAGCGACCGAGATCCAAGTGAACATGGGCGAGCAGCGTCAGAATGCCAGCTTCATCCGGGCGTACTGCGCGAATGGACTTCAAGACAGTAATTGCTTCATCGTATAGACCCATGGATTGCTTTACATCGGCAATGAAATACGAGCACAGCCAGTCGTCAGACTTCATTTCTAGAGCATGAGTAAGCGCCTTAAGTGCAGCGGCGTGTCTTCCAGCCTTGTTATAAGCTTCTCCGAGTCTGACCCATAGTGATTGGTCCTCTGGCTCGACCCTCAGAGAAATTTGGAAAGCCTGGATAGCAGCCGCATAGTCTTTGTAGTGCTGCAGTTTTTTGTCAGTGAATTTTAAAAAAGTGAATCAAAGCGTCTCACAAATTTGACAACGCCAATAGCTTTCCATGCCCATGAATTTGTCGGAAGATACCTACTCGTCGCATCTAGTTCTGCCTTTTTGAGACCGGCATTAAGACCTCCTTCGCCGTCGATCGTTCGCTGAGCCACGACCTCAACCAAGTCCCACTCTCTATCATTGGCAAAACCTTCAGCCAGTCGTCGCGCAGCAACAGTCTCTCGCGCGTCGAGCTCGAAAGCCTTCTGAAAACATTTGGACGATCGAATAGGGTCTGGTGGAGAAGTATGCTCTAGATAATGTATCCCAAGGGAGGTGAACGCCGGGGCAAATTCCGAATCCTGCTTCAAGGCATCAATGAAGTACTTATATGCTGCCTGTAATTTTTCTCCTATGATCCACTGTCAATTAGCTAAATGTGAGCAAGTTAGTGGAGTGTGACATACCGCCTATACTCATGTTGCATTTTCCAATGCGCCATAGACACCGCGCCCGCTCTGATTTCAGATGGTCCCCTTCAAGGTCTTCAAGAATTTCCAGGACCTGCTGTAACTCCTGCAAGCTCTCATCGTATTTACCCAGTTGGTTGGTACACCAGGCACTTTCTTCTCGCGCACGCAAACCAGTCTCTAGATTGTCAGGTAGGAGAGCCGAGACTTGGTCAAATACAGCAGCCGCGCCTTCCCAGTCGGACGCAGCTTGCAGCATATACGCGCGGCCCATTAGTGCTAGGGAGTTCTTCGGTGAGCGTGCGAGGATTTCATCTACAACGCGCGTTGCTTCGGGATGATGTTTCGGAGAGAAAAAGTGAACGAGCGATGTAGCCAAGATTACTTGAAGACCTGTGCGACTCCTATTCTGAATGTCAGCGGCGTGAAACGAGATGAAGATCAAGGAATGTTACTTTGTTAAAATCTTCGCCATGTTAGATTCGAACGTGGCTAGATTTAGTAAACCCTGCTTTGAAAATTTAATGGCATTTTCATAATCGAGTTCGTTGAGATAGACGTCTGCTATAATGCGCGCGCCTAAAATAGTATCTGACAAGGATAATGAACAGTTCTGAATGAACTTATGAGCAACCCATATATCCATATCCCCGGGGTATTTCACGCACCAAGATAACATCGAAAGGATCAGATTCCTCATTTAGCGCATATAGGTCGCGATCTTCTTCATCTTCAAACAAAATTTCTTGTCTGTACGCAAAGTATCCTCGCAGCAGCGAAGCGAGAGAAGATTCGGGGAACAGCCTAATATAGACCTTAAGATGATCGCGGTCATATTCGTCTACGATTTTTATTAGGGAAATGCGTCACATATCAAAGCTAAACTACTCACCAAGATCTTCGTAATCCGTACTCTCAAGAAACAACTTCCATCCTAGCTCATCTGGCTTCTGT
Source organism: Stropharia rugosoannulata (assembly GCA_028532985.1). NCBI lineage: Eukaryota > Fungi > Basidiomycota > Agaricomycetes > Agaricales > Strophariaceae > Stropharia > Stropharia rugosoannulata. The sequence continues at coordinate 1,549,791 of JANCIK010000001.1, read as the reverse complement.
AAGAGCACAATTCCATCTATCAGTTCGTCCAGGTCCCTCACTGCCTTTTGCTTCTGAGCGAGCCCCTCTTTGGTCGGGGGAAGAGCTTGAACATATTGTTGTTTGTACCGCAGCTGCTTTGCCTCGATCTCATGTCGCAGCTCATCGGATGTGTTGGGATGATTGAGTACAGATTCGTACAGTGCAGACAACTGTACAGTGCTACCAATATGAAAATGTTGCAGCGAACATGATTTGTGAAACTAACCTTTGACTTTGCAGAGATCTCCAGGAAGACTTCTTTGCGTAGCTGGTCCAGACTGGGTGCGCCAAGACGCATACGCCGTTTCTCTACTTCGCGTTTGAATGATTCTTCTTCTAAGGATTCAGTTAGGGCCACCACTTCTTCTAGAACGCGAAATCCGTTGTGTACTGCATCTTGCGAGTCAAAAGTTGTCGTGGCTGTAGGATTTGTGGCGTCTGGGGGCGGCAGTGTTGATAGAATGGGGTATATCGCAGACTCAGGAAGATAATAAGACAAACCACTGATTATCTGAGAAACATAAACACATTTCTATTAAATAAAAGCGTCAATGTCAGCGTACCTGCTCCTTTGTCCCATTTTCGCGATACAGAGCTAGTAGCTTTTGCAGTGTCTCTGCACACTTGATTGTATCCTGGCTAGTACACGTACATCATCAATGCGCAAACTGCTGCACTGGAAGTGTAGACATACCTTTTTGCAAAGATTTCCACAAGTTGCGTAAACACCTCCGCCTGCTTCTCCCACTCTTTCTTGCGATCGTAAAAGCTCGCGAGGCCCTATACAACCATGGAGTTGTTTTAACTAACGCGATCTAGGAGGCAGGGACACATACCTGCCACGCGAGAGGCTGCGCGGGGCTCAGGACGACCGCCTTATGATATATCTTGCGGATCAGGTACATAGTTAGCTTAGCGCCTGCAGTGGAGGTGGTGGCTACTGTACTTGCTCGCTAGTGTCAAGCTCCCCGAGCTCGAGGAGAGCTAGAGCAAGGAAAACGTGTCTACATTGCGCAATGCGCAAGCGGAGGTCAGTCGCCGGTACTCTTAGACAATGGGACGCACGCACGCATTGTAGTTATCAGGCTCGAAATCAAGTACGAGCGTAGACTCTTTCTTCGCGGTTGCATAGTCTTTCTTACTAATGCTTTCACGCGCAGCTTTGAGATGTGCTTTAACGAAAGACATGTGGGCCTGATTGTAGATCTTTTCGGGTTGACGATGAGCTCATGGGGGATCACCTCAAGACACAGGGGTTGCAAAGCTTCGGAGACAAAATCCCTAAATAGCAACTGTCGGATTGGATTGCGGAAATATTCAATTCCACATGTGACGTCAAGTCGATGTTGAGTCGATACAGTATGTACATTGTAATGTGCATGTCATGCAACAGGATGATGGCCAATAACCTGTGCCCATTGTTGAACTATTTACATCGGATAATGCACACATTTATTTCCATGTAAACCAGATGAGTAAAGAAGCTGCTCCAAAATGAACGGTAGCCAATGCACACCCCTTAAGCCCTGATATATGTAACGGCAAACCAATAACAAACTCAAGACTTGTTATATGCACGAGAGCAACACGTGTCTTCACATACTTCATGAGTAGAGTAGATGCTAAGGCAATGATTAGTGTGTAGAAAGCAAAATAACAAAAGAAAAATAAGATAAGTGATATAATTAATTTTCCTGTTCAAGTTGTGACAAATCATCTGCCGTCTTGATTTATTGTATGCTTGTTAGAACAGACAAGTCCACATCTGTTCTGCACTGCAGATACTCGACATATTCGACGAGGAACTTTACCTGCTCGTATGTTTCGAGCGCCTTGAGGCTACGACGCCTTCGAACGAGGGATATTACCTTCTCGACGAAAGAAATGATGTCCTGTATCGGAGCAGGCGATTTTGAGGTGTCAAGCCACCCACATAGCCCAACACGCATCAGCCAGCAGCACGCAATGACGCCTGCACGTCCAACTCCCCCGCGACAGTGGACAAGAATAGGACTGCCTTGCATCGTATATTGATTAATCAATTGAGTTAGATGACCATCAAGGGTAGACGCTGATGACGGAGGAAGGCCTTCCGGAATTGGCAGTCTGTAAATGGCATGATCAGATTCGAAGGAGATGTGTAGGATGAATATTACGTACCGCAGCACATCTAGCCCAATTTTCTGTGCGCAGGCTTCGTATTCCGGCCACGGCGCACCCAAGAAACTGAGTTCGTCATCGTCTAGGCAGCTATGAGGAGCTGGTAAGCGTCGTGTCTGTTCCGAGCGACAAAAATACAAACCAAACAATGCAACGTACGCCCAGTTCGCTGATGCGCATCATATCCATCTCAATGTCTCTGCGGACGCCGCTTCGACCTTTGACCGGGCCATCAAGGCGAACTGCGTAATAAAGATATTAGATAGGAATCAGAGTGCTGACAGCTATACATACTTTTTTTGCCAGGACAGGAAGATAGAAATAGGTTTCCGATACGGAAGGAAGAAGAGTGACGAATCGGTCGCGATGTTTTGAGTTCGTCAGGCAGTTGGGGAAGAGACATAGATAGAGAGAGTTGAATCCCAGAGTTGATTGCCGCCTGAAGCGCGTCTGTTATGTTTGGTCTTGTCCGAAAGGGAGCTAGTAAGGGCATGTAGAACGACGGAGGGGGAGGCAGCCTCTGGAAGCGCGTATCGCGCAAGATCGACAGGTGGGTCAGAGTAAAGGCCGGGGAGACGTCAAAGACAGTGGGCGCCAGGGTGGAGTGCGAGAGCACGGCATGAGATGACACGAGGTCAACGAGGTCTGGGGGAATGATGGACGATATACTAAGCGGGGAGTGAGTAGAGCTAGAGAGGAGATAGCTGCGACCCACTTGAGCGGGTGCGTCTGCGACGTCTTGAGCTGTGCATGGCACGACCGTTGCAAGGGCTCTGACATGGCGTCTGTGATCTGGTCTTGGAGACTGACAGCGCGACAGACGGTGGGGGCGGGGGCGGGCCACCAGGCGCGTTGCTGGGCGATTTCGAGCTGATGAGAGCGCAGCTGTGCATAATAGATGGGATGCTGGAGCGAGAGCGGCAGGTAGCGCACTGGCGGGGCTAAATAGGGGCGTAAGAGTATGTGTACGGGGGTAGCGCTGACATACCACCGTGGGCGCTAAACTTTGCGCGGCTGTAGTCACTGGCGTGGTGCTGGGAAGCGAGGCGCTGGAGCTGTGAGGGGTGAGCATCACGGCGGGCAACGTGGGGCAACGGCGGGCAAACGTACTCGCTCGTCGTCGGGGGCGGTGTGCATTGGAAGGGCGGGTGAGCGGACTTGGAATGAATGATGGGGAGAGCACGTGGGCTGTGAAGAGATGCTCCATCGTTGGTTTCCTTCTTCCCAGCACTTCCTTCCCTCACTTGTCTTTTGCAGCAGGCTGGCTCTCGCTCGTCCCCCAGCTGTCCACGGTCCTTTACTCATCCCCCATGGCCCTTCGTTTCCAGACGAACTATGATTTCACAGACGTCCCCATCCCCACTACCCGCCAGCCCCCGACCTCAGGCGCCACCATCCGTCGCGCAAAGACTCTCACAAAGCCTGAGCGTGGTGTCGCCGCCGTTCCTCTCATAAACCCTCCCGCCTTCGTTCCCTCCCCAAATGCTTCCCGCGTCCCCAACCCAGACGACTACCACGGCTCCACATCATGGCGCATATTCTCCCGTATCGTCACCTTCTGGGCTCCCGATATGCTCCTGAGCTCCCTCGGCGGCCTTAAGGACAAGGCTGTTCGTCGCGCCTGGAGAGAAAAGGTCACGCTGTGTTTTCTCATTGGCGTTTTGTGTGCTATCGTAGGCTTCATCACTGTAGGCTTTCAAAAGGTCCTCTGTCCAGAGAACACCGTGTCCAACTTCCTGCTAGCAGGCTCCGAGCCCGGAATCCTGGCTGTCCAGGGTATCATGTACCGTTCCAGCTCATTAAAACTGCCAGACGGTGTTTCCTTGTCGACGTTGGCAAATGCCCCTGGCCAGGACATCACCCCTTATTTCACCCGCAGCGCAGCCCAATTCGCCGAATGCAAAGACCTCCCCTTCCGAGTAGCCCTTGACGAACCCTGCCAACCGTCTTCAAACTGCCCTCTCGGCCCTCTCAATTCGACCAGCACCTTAAGGAATTTAGGCCTTGAGGCGACCCCGTTCATTGCCGGCTATACGTGGGACCAAGTTTCTAGTCTTCCGGGTTTCCTTGTTCTCGATGGCGCCGTCATTAACCTTACTCCCTACCTTATTCGCCACACCGCCCCCATCCCATCAGACAATGTTGATGCCGCCATTCGTACCATAACCAGAGACGACGTCAGTGGCAGTGGCAAGGACGCTATCCGTCTCTTCTACAATCGCGCCGATCTCAAGTCTGCTATTCCGTGCATAAAACAACGCTATTATGCGGGTAATATTGACAAAGTCACCCCAGGCTGCTTTGTTTCAAGCCTTTTCTTGTACATCGGCCTTTTCGTCATTCTTACCTTGGTGTTAGTGCGTTTCGTCATGGCTTGCATATTCAATTGGTTCCTCTCGGAGAGATTAGCCGGCCCTCCCACAAACCAGGATCTCAATCGTTCAGCCATCAGCCCTGCGGTTATGCCCGAAGGAGCCAATGTTTCTGTTGACAATAAAAACGGAACAGCCCCTTGGGCTGGGGGTCCGAAGAAGCTGAACAAGTCCAAGAACATTGTTCCTTCCCTCACATCGTCTTCTAGCACCACTTTAATCAACGCAGATAATGGCACAGCACCAATTATGAGTCTAACTCAGATCGGAGCAGAATTATTCGCCGTATGCTTGGTTACGTGCTATTCCGAAGGCGAAGAGTCGCTCCGCACAACTTTGGACTCCATCTCGACAACAACATATTCGGACGCCAGGAAACTATTATTTGTTGTCGCTGATGGCATGATTACTGGCGCTGGAGAGAAACGAAGCACGCCTGACATTTGTGTCTCTCTATTGGAAGCTGATCCTCGATTTGGAAACCCTATGCCCATGGCCTACGCCTCCGTCGGTTCAGGGGCGAAAGCTCAAAATCGAGCGATGGTGTATGCTGGTCATTACAGTGAGTTGTCTCTCGTGGTTGCATATACTACGTAACTAATCGTGATATTAGCTGTGGCCGGACGCCGGACGCCCACCGTGATCGTTGTCAAGTGTGGCACTGATGCAGAAGCGATGTCTGACAAGAAACCAGGCAATCGTGGGAAGCGCGACAGTCAGCTCATTTTGATGAACTTCTTCTCACGTGTGACTTACAACGACCGGATGACACCCCTGGATTTTGACCTTTTCCGGAAAATAAACATACTGATGGGGGTGACCCCTGACTTTTTCGAGGTCTGTCTCATGGTGAGTAAATTAGTGCTGTAGTAATATCATGGCACGGACGCGGCATTACGGATGCTGACTGCGCAACTACCCAGGTTGACGCCGATACCAAGGTGTTCCCAACGTCTCTCAAGCATCTGGTCAACTGTATGCATCACGATCAGATGATCATGGGTGTTTGCGGCGAAACGCGAATTGCGAACAAGCGCGACTCATGGGTTACCGCCATTCAGGTTTTTGAATATTTCATCTCGCATCATTTGGCCAAGGCATTCGAGTCCGTGTTCGGAGGTGTCTCGTGTTTACCAGGTTGTTTCTCCATGTTCCGCTTGAAAGCTAGGAAGACCACTGGAGATGACTGGGTTCCTCTCATTATCAAGCCTGAAATTGTCAAGGAATACAGTCAAAGTGAAGTTACCACGCTTCACCAGAAAAACCTGCTTTTACTCGGAGAAGATCGTTTCCTTACAACCATTCTACTGCGCACATTCCCCAACAGGAAAATGATGTTCTTGCCTCAGGCTCGATGCCGTACCATCGTCCCGGACACCTTCAAAATTCTTCTCTCGCAACGTCGCCGATGGATTAATTCAACCATTCACAACCTCATGGAACTAGTACTGGTCCGCAATCTCTGTGGTACTTTCTGCTTCAGCATGCAGTTCGTTGTCTTCATGGATCTTTTGGGCACTGTCGTCCTCCCCATCGCTATAGCCTTGACATATGCTCTAATAATCACTATGGCAATAACACCTCCCAAAACCTTTGAGGAGGCTATTCCTCTAATGCTGCTTATAGCTGTTCTAGGTCTGCCTGCCGTTCTGATTCTCATTACCACGAGAAAAGTGATTTATGTGTTTTGGATGTTGATTTACCTGCTTGCATTGCCCGTATGGAATTGCATCTTGCCTTTGTATGCTTTTTGGCATTTTGATGACTTCTCATGGGGAGAGACAAGGTAACAGTTGAATCCCTGTCCTGGTTCTAATTGTCCTGACAGCTTTATTTCCACAGAAAAGTCGAAGGTGAAGCCAAAGGTGAAGGTCATGGCCCTGATGGTTCAAAGAACACGTTACCGGATGTGCCCATGCGTCGCTGGGAAGATTGGGAACGCTCACGCCTACGCAAACTCAAACGCGAGGAAAAACGCCGACGAGACTTCGAACGTTCGCATCCGTCTGGATACATTTCTGGAGACCGCGATAACTTCCTCGTCGCTCCAGATACCCGCAGCATCTACACTCGCAGCCAATATGACGGTTCTGACACATACTCCCTGAACTCCTCAGACGATGATCATTGGGGACAGCAAATTGGCGGATATAACGAACATAATGCCCAATACCCCCCACCACCTGTTGCACTTATGTTACCCGACGGCGTAGACAAGGCAGAGACTGTAGGCGGTGCCCAACTAGAAGCCATGCTGGAAATGGGATTCGACGAACGACCGCCACTGCCTAACACAACATACGTGCCACGTTACCAACTAACTGACGGGTCGACAACATCACTTGCTAATGTCGCCATTAATGGATATTCACCGCTAGCTAGATCAGGCTCGCCCGCAGCCTCAACGGGCCTACACCCCAGTACAAACTTACTATCCCCCACGAGCCCAACTACACCTATTCCAGGTGACTCTTCTAATCCGTCTCGAAGTGCAGGAGGACCGCCGCGGTATGGCCCTCTAGGACCTCTCGACCCCTCTGCCAAGTTCTAGTTCTGAATCGGCATCCCCCCGCTACATATCCTCCCTGTTCATACATATTCTTGCATCCGCCTCTTCTGCATGTTAGCTATACCCACATTCATCTCAACGCCATTAACGTAGCTTTGCACTTCGAACCATCACTTCATGACGGACAACGGAAGTTTTAGTACACCATTCATTCCTTTAATATGAGCCCCATGGGCTGGCAACTGTTACCAGCATGGAGCTCACTTTGGGTTGACCTCGTCTAGTTTGTCGGGGCATGTCTTTATCCATCTATATGTGCATCGCTTTTTTCCTACTCTATTATTCTCTCTGGAATGGTCATATGCTGACTCCAAAGCCGACAAGGACGTCTTATATCAGATCTATGTGTGCAGAGGTGACTTTTTGTATACTTATTTTGACAATAGACTACACATAAAAATACAGCTAGAAAATATGCTTTGTGTTGCTGTGCTTGCATGGAAAATGGTAGACTCGCTACCAGTACCCTATGCGGTTCGCTAGTCGTGCTTTCTACTAGAATGCCTGCAAAGGAGATGCCGAGTGGCCGCAGAAGCCAGACACGTGATGTTAGCCATAAAAGGCTTCGGAGTGTGAAAGGCGCTTCACCGCATAGCGGTAACTTCGGCACGCCAGCAGGTAGCGGTTGGTCACGAGCCTAGGAAAATGGATAAGAAGCGATCAGTAAAAGGCGGGCTGGTCGGTAATTCGGCAGTCGGCAGTGATACTATAAGTAAGCCAGCAGTGACTGCTATGCACACTGCCGCCTACTGCCGCTTGGGCAACGCTTGAGTTCAAGTTGTCCGATCCATCAATGTCAAAGAGTCATTCACTCTTGTCAGTGTACCACTATCTCACCATCCTAAAAGCCTAAGCAGGCTCTCTACCTAACATACTATATACTGCATACCTTCTTTCTTGAGTCACTCTAGGGATTGGCTAAGAATATTAAGCACCTCAGTTTAATTCAGCCTGCAAAGTTCAACAATAGTTCAAAGGCGATATGGTTGTTTCCAAGGATGATTTAGTAAGTTATATGGGCAGTTATTATACGTGATCTAACGGACTACTGCCCTATAGTGGGCAACAGGCCATGACGAGACGGTTGAAGTCAATCAGCGGGCTCTGATTGACAAGGTGCTTGCGCGGTACTCCGGCGAATTCACTGTTTTTCGTGAACTGTTGCAGAATTCGGACGATGCTCAGTCGGAAGCAGTAGAGATACGATTTGAGACACAGGGGCACATCGCTAGCCAGAGCAAGGAGCAGCACGGCGGAGCTAGTGAGGCGGTCTGGAGGCCGGGTGACGCACTACCTGATCTGAGGACCACGCCTGTATGCGTTTGTTCATTACTCTTGATGCGACAATACTGAGAGATTGCTTGGCCAAGGTTCATCAATGGACTTTCAAGAACAATGGTATAATATTTCGCGATGAAGACTGGAGTCGCCTGAAGAAAATAGGTTTGCACGGCTGCTAGAAATAAATCGTCATTTGTCTTACATGTATCAATAGCCGAAGGTAATCCGGACGAAGAAAAAATTGGCGCGTTTGGAGTTGGTAAATACTTATATAGTGATCGATGCATTCAGTTAATTATTGCTCTAGGGTTTTACAGTTTATTCTCTGTGACTGAAGAACCCTTCGTAACGTCTGGAGGTGTGCTGCAATTTTGATATTACTAGAATGAGCAACCTAACGACCTATAGATCAATGGATGGGATTCTACTGGAAAGACAAGAAGGACCAAGTACGTTTTCTGACTTGTATTTACTGACGTTTTATCAACGCGGCTTTCTCGCCTGATGAATAGCTGTTTGCACGGAGAGGTCAGCTGCCTGAAACTGAAGACACGGCTTCGAGAGCATGGACGAGTTTCGCTATGTCGCTTCGTGAACCTTGTCCCATCCCTGTTCCTTTCGATTTCACGCGCTTCCTTGTATCTTCGTTGACGTTCATGAGGTATTTGAGGAAAGTCAGTGTATACTTCGATGACAAGCGTTTAGTCCAGTTGGCGAAAGAGTCCGGCGTCCCCAAAAACATGACCCTCCCAAAAGGTCTCAATAATCGCTCTCCTTCGGGAATTATGACGGTCGATACTATACAAACAACCCGTGAGTGTCTGTTGTCAAAACTAAAATTATCTATTGACAGCATGAATAGCCTTGCATATCCGAGCACAAGTTATGAGGTGGATTTATACGTCTGGCTCGGAGAAGAAGCGAATTATTCCACCAACTAAAGTTATCAACATTACTAAACCTTCTGTTGGCGGTAGTTTCTTTTCTTCCCTATTTTCTTCTCTTTCTGGCACGTCTACTCCCCAGAAGGTTGATACCGCACCACCCCCGCCTCCACCTAAACCCGTAGACCATCTAGCAATCAATGAAACTAGCGTTTCATTGTCCATATATTCCGCTACTGTCAAAGTTCGATTGGATAAAAAATTGTCCTTTGAACTGCACCGTTCGACTAAGAAGAACCCACCGTCTAGCATGAAGGTCGAGCTTATCTATGTTAGTACATTTGGCACCATTCAATTCTGAATGATCTCAATAGCTGGTTACGCTAGACCGCCAAAGCCGAGTATGACGCTAGTTTAGAGGAGGATTTAAGGCAGCCTGAAGCTACTGGGAGTATTTTCCAGGGCTTACGCGCTGATGTTGATGGGTTAGCAACTTGTATTTCTACACTAAGCATCATTTGTTAACGCATCTACATCTATCTAGGGTTGGCGCTGCCCGAGTCTTTATTGTAAGATTACTCTGTCGTCCACTTTGTTGATCCCGTCGCTTACAATTTAATGCAGGGGCATAGCACGGCGCAAAGTACGGGAATTGGTGGCCATATCGCAGCACGTTTTATTCCCACTGTTGAACGTGAATCGATTGACTTCATGTAAGTCTATTTTTTTCAGATTCGTCTACCTGTTCATATTGAACCTTTCGAATGATAGGGACCGCAATGTTGGGAGTAAGTTGTAATGTTATTATGAAATAATATAGACTGATAATCTAACTACTTCATGCTCTCAGTCTGGAACAAAGAACTCTTGTTTGTTGGAGGTTTCTTGTCCAGGGCAACATATGAGTTTGAGCTATCTGCTGTGCGCGATCAATGGGAAGCGTCTTCTACTGGGATCAATCCGCCCGATAAGCACATACAAAGCCGGTTGATTGAGCGAGTAGTTCATGCCCTTAAATTCTTCATGTTCTACTCGTCCACTCCATCCTCAGAAGTATCAAGCCTGATGGAAGCTGCATTTTTCTCTTGTGCATCCAATGGACATTTTCCTATCATGTCGAATAAAGGTGTCCGGGACGTCAAAGATGTTCGCCTCCCTGACCCCAGCTTTGCCGGTTTTCTCAAAGATCTTCCTACTTTGCCCGACGAAGTCATGCTAGGCGCGCCTGGCATAATATCCTCCTTGCAATCACGAGGATCGATCAAAGCAATAGACATCCAGGACGTCCTAAAGGAACTGCAGTCTCGTCCTCTTGCTGAAGACGAATTCGTAGCTTGCATCAAGTGGTGGATCGATATATTTACGGACTCAAATCGCAGTCGCCTTTTACCCATTCGGACGCAGGTCCTCAATTCTATCGTCATCTCAGTCGGACAGAACGAAGCGACGCAGAAAGTTATACCTTTGGCTACAACTCGATCGTTCATCAATCCTAAGTCAGTCTGTGGAAGTATTCCCATGGAAGGACCGTTGCCTGAATGGCTGCTTCCAATATCTGTCAGCAAGTTGTTTAAGCCGGAAATTCTATCTTCGTGTTTCCCATGGACGGAACTGACGCTGGTACAGTGGCTTTCTTTTATTTGCAATTCTCTAGACCTGCCCGTGGAATACGACATAGCCGCTTCGCCAAAATGGTCCGAGACCGTGTTGGCAATGATAACTCGTGCATGGCCCAGTTTATCTGGTATATCCAAGGCGGAGGTCATTCAAATGCTCAGGACCAAGACTTGCATACCGACATCAGCTGGTCTCAAGCTGCCGCATGAAGCATACTTTCCTAGCGTCAACATCTTTGGGGACCTACCTGTCGTCACCTTCCAATTTGGCTCGATCATAAAGGGAACCCTAGAGAAAGTATTGCAAGAGCTAGGGGTGCGGAAACACGTGGAACTTCAGCTTATTTTCAATAGGTGAGCCAAACACTATCATGAACTTGGGTTAGGTAACTCATAAAGTAAATAGGATGATAAAGACAAATGAGTGGACAATCGCTGACCTCAGTAAATACCTGGTATCTGTAAGAGATTCTTTAACACCGGAAGAAATGGCCCGTCTCAAGGCGACATCTGCTTTCCCGATGGAATCTAATGAAGGCAGTGTCGAAGGAAAGAAAACAAGATACAAGGCGAACCAGTTATATGAACCCCTCGATGTGTTTCGTTCTTTGAAATTACCTATAATTGACTGGGGTCGGCAAACGAAATGGAAGAGCTCTTCTGACGAAGGTATGTATATTTGAGTGCGACTAGTCACTCTTAACGAGCTGAACCAAATCTAGCCAAATTCTTGTTTGATCTTGGTCTCTTGCGTTATCCTCCATTGGAGAAATTGATCGAATTTTGCGCAGACAAGGATCCAAATGTGGGTTTTTATGTTGTGCAGTTGATGCTTCCAAGCTTACATGCCTGGTCAGGTCCGTAGTGTCGCGTTGAAGTATTTGATCGACAACGTTGGCTCACGTTATCAAGAGTATGACCCAATGGACTTTAAGGAAACAAAATTTATCCCAGCAGTAGCCGGTGGAGAAATATGTCTTGGGAACATTCAAGAAGTTTTCTCAGCACCCTGGGCAGTTGTTGGCTTCAAAGTTCTTCAGCGCGACTACGAAGTTTACTCGAATAAGCTGAAAATTAGGGACCATCCCCCTGCCTCTCAACTCATGTATCTGTTACAAACTGATCCTCCGAATAGTGAGAATAAGGCGGCTGAACTTTTTCGGCTACTTGCAGGAAGAGTGAACGGTCTGTGCTCTTTTCTTTCCCAACTTTTTCCCCCTAACCATCATACCAGATTTTAAGTCGTCAGACCTACAAAAACTTTCCAATATCGCATTTGTTCCAGTGAAAGCTGACAAGGGGTCAGCGGGACCCTCCATACGCTGGCTACCTCCGTCTCAATGTTATCTTGGTGGCCAAGCAGACGCATCTTTTCATTCTAAGCTTTTCGTCTTTGTTGATTTTGGGACGGGGGCCAATTCATTCCTGACGGCCTGTGGAACTCGAAGCCAGCCCAGCGTTGAGGAAGTAGCTAAGACCTTATTGACGAGCCCTCAACGATTTTATGAATTGGCTCAGGGACCTTCAAAGTAAGCATTTATTATATCGTATGAAATCATCGCTAAATTTTTCATTTAAAAAAAACTCCTCAGCTACCTCGCAGAACTTCGCAATCTTGCAGTTAATCTAAGGTTAATCTCACCAGCTACATTGACAAGAATGAAGAGAGCTCCAATCTTGCTTGCAATGCAACGAAAGCCTAAAAAGCAATCTAAGGCCACAGATGATTGGGACGAGGATGAATGGGATATAGTTTACGAGCTTAAATTGCCCAGTGAAATTATCGTTGCAGATGATACACACGCATACCAGGCGTTCGGTGACTCTTTGTTCACAGCACCTCAAGAAGACATAATCGAAGGTGAGATATGGTATGAATTTTCTGTGGTACGGGAACTCATTGGTATTGCTCAGGGTTTTATATCACACTTGGATCTTCACGGCTTAGTCGAGTGGTGAGAGAGGAATATCAGACAACTGGAGAACTCGTTGATTCGAAGGCTGCTTCTGAAACACGGACATTGATCCTTGAACGGTTACCACTCTTCCTACATGAACATACTCATGCAGCGACCAGGGTGTCTTTCTCGTGGCTTGCTGCGAATAAGAATTTCCTTGTGAGGGTCTTTGGGAAACTGACTGTCATTAAATCACTTCATCGTGGATCTTTGAATCTTTCGCGCAAGCAAGACGCCTCTGCTGTAGCCCAACGAAATCGGTCTGGCACAATTGAACTTTGGATTGCTGGATACGCACAGGTTGATATGTATGAGTACGTCTCCATTTTCTCCGTCCCAGTCCCAACGTACTCTAATCGTTGCGCTACAGGGTTGCAACATCATTAAATCGCCTGATATTTGACACTCCAAAAGCTAACGATGCTTTGCTGTTTATGACCATTCTTTCCACGGATCTTCGGTCATTGAAACGCAGGGGTTACAATGGTAAGCTGATGAGCGTTGTCCATAAAAATGATATGCTCCAACGTATTTCATAGTTGATAGAATTCTTCGACATCAAAAAGATGCTAAACTAGCTGCTGAGAGCGCTAGGTTGGCGCAAGAGCAGGACGCTTATCACCCCCCCGGTGCATTTGCTACAGAAGAAAAAAGTCAGCTAACACAGCAAAACCAAGTAATGCTCGAAAGATCGCCTTCTCCTCCAGCTGTCAATACCTTCCAGAACTTACGGCGCAAACTTGGTACTATGGCCTCGGCTCAGACCGAGAAGTTCACGAATATCGCGAATCATTTAGGTGGTAAGCACGGTGCTCAGCCATCTGTTGATGATGATCACGTTGGACCATCACTTCCACCATCACTTCCACCATCACTTCCAGCAAAAGATGGACGTTTACCTACCAACACGCTCGATGATAGTGGCTCTGCTGTAACCCCTCTGAAGAACATCTGTGCGTTTCGTTTATGGCGCTCAAGGCAGTATCCTGATTTGATTACTTGTAGCGCGAAACATTGAACTTGCTGTCAGCTCGTGCAGAGCGGAATCGGCCGACATGCTGAGGAATCGCGAACACATGCAGAAAATAAAGGAAAGTATGGATGATGGCTACTGCGACATATCTGGTAAGAAGGGAGATCTGCATAACATCGGTGTGTCTTGCTGCTCTCTTCTGTAGAAATGTTATTTAATGCCATGGCATTTAGGTCAAATGGGACCTATGAAAGTTTATTTATCGGAAGGTAAGTATTTTATGCCGAAGCAAGCAATCTCACCTTGCTCAATCTCAACAGAAGTGACAATGTGTTCTGAAGATTTTATGGAGAAGAAGTCAAGCTCTATTGCACGCTTTATACATGTGATAACGCCGTTATCAAGAATATATGAACTCCCGATCTCCAAACTCCATATTTTTTATGATCTTCAAGGGGGTATAATAGCTTTCAATCGCAATGGAAGTATATTCCTGAATCTTCGATACTTCGAAGAGTGGCGTAAGTGGTAAATCTTGCAAATAGCGTCTCTCTTGTCTTACAACCTGTACCAGATAACCATCAGGTTAAAGAGAACAAACTAAATGAAGCGTACATCTCATGGTATGTATCTTATATTGTCTGGGGACTAGTATATGTTATTATATCTTTTGCTCCACAGGTATTTTACGATCGCTCATGAAATTGCCCACAACCTTGTACAACCGCACAACTCTGAGCACGAGTTTTACTTCTCAGCTATTTGCGAACGTTATATGATACCATTGGCCAAACTGATTGATTCCGGTGTTGAGCTACATCATTAGATTGACACTAGATTAACATTAGATATCTTCAGTGGACTTCGACGTCATCAATATTGCATCCATGTATGGTACTGTTTTGCATATACGTATTAAATTTGTATTCTACATCCTATTCCCTGGGGAGAAGAACTCTGGGTCTGAGCCAGCGAACAACGGGCTTCAAGTACCAATGGCAAACCATTGGCAGTTACCAATCAGATTGTAATCGGGTTTGAATCAGGCACGCTACTAATTGATCGCGTATATCAATATACGCAATTCAGAAACCGGTAAAGCGGGCCGCAATGGCAGATCGCTTGATAGCATAATGTGCAGAACCTGATGTCTTCATCTGCATATACTCCTTTACCATTCAAATCCAGTCTCTCGCGCCTACGCTTGTCTTTTCTCCTCAAGACTTCACTAAACCCGACGGGTTTTGCTGGCCCTCTTTAAGCCTGTTGATCATTGTGGCACATAAAACGCAATTAACACCGTTTTCTAAATGCGCGGGATGAACACAAGATGAACATTGGAGTCAAAAGGTACGTTTCGTGCACATATAATCCTATTTCGCAGATGTGCCATGAATCCCCCTCTCATACTATCAGCGACAGTACTATTCAACTGTATCCTAATATGATTTCTCGGATACGACGCAAACCGCAATTGACCTACAAGTCACCTACTGCAGAAGATCCAATGAATATTGCCCCTTGCTTTACACTTTCAAGTAGCTCAGTGCCCTCAACTTCATCTAAACATGTCAATTCAAGCATACCTTCCAACATGCAACATCAGAAACCTGATCGGGATGGCTCCAGCCATCATATATATTCCCCGACTCCGTCTCTCCCTCTTTTCCATCCCCTTGGCCGCTTGGCACTATCACTACCTCCCCTCGATCCTACGCGTTACGGGCTTCCTCCTCTTCCTATATCCTATGAGACTGAGAATAAGACCTCGTCGCAACTTCGCAAGTCTGCAGCCAAATTGCCTGAGCGCGACGAAGAGCTTGCTGCTAATTCAGTGGCATCTAATTCCAGCGCAATAGCTGCCACGACGGAAGTGAAAGAGCGGTCGAGTCCTCGCAAGCGTCGTGCAGGTGGGGCCAAACGCAAGCGAAAAGATCCTGACGATGGAGACTCAACATACCCTGCAAAACGCACCAGACTGCCGCGCGGTGCCACTGGTCATGCCAATGATGACGATTCCGTGGCGGATATACCTCAGCCCGACGAAGTCAAGCCCATGGCCAATGAGGCATTACCCGATCTGTCAGACAGTGCAAAACGACGCTCTACACGAGCTAATGGGAGCAAAAGGAGAGATTCGAGTGCTAGTGAGACCACATCGATATCAGGCCCCCCTAACGCGATACCCCGGAACACCGTGACGGGTCCGGAAAACCCCACGCCAGCGGCTGCGGATGTGGACACGGTACAAAAATCAGATGGCATTGCTGCTGGTCTAGTGACTGTGAAAGACGACAAGGAGGAAGGAGAACTAAGTGAAGAACATCCTGGGACGTGACGATCACTGGTGACTGGAAAGCATGGAAAGTCACCTTGTATTATTATTGTAAGCGTTTTCCTTGTAATATCCAGACTAAGGCATGTAAAATACGTCAACATCTATTCTATTTTTGGATACAAGTCATCTGGTAAGGCGTAGTAACTGTAAGTCGGGTGCGATTCGAAGGCGGCGAATGGTCTGCATAAAAGCGTGTATAGAGCTTGCAGAATTAGCCCGAGTCTGGCAGACTCGGCACTGCAAAGTAAGCACATTTATAACCAACTTACCAATTAAAGTCTGAAAAAAGGTAACCGGCAACCTTAAATAAATTGAGAGCTACAGTGTATGAGATGTTACAAACACTAAGTTCATTGACACCCAGCCTCACCCAGCGGATGTTGACTATCTGCTTATTAGTAGTATACCTCCCTCTCCTCCATTTGAATATCATTATCTCCCATGCTGCTTGTGCTTGTATCTGCGGTCAGCAGAAACGCGTAGTAGATGTGTTTAGCTTGTGTTTAGCCCAAGTTTAGCCTCATATAATTGGGGAAAGTCACATGATCAATTGCTAATCAGAAGATATACATGAGAAAAACGCATACAAAAATGTAACAGAAAGAGAAAACAAAGAGGCAAATTTACAGTATGATTTAGAAAGAAAGAGAAATAGAGCATTGATGTAGAATACATGCATAAAGACGGAAGAGAAAGATGTGGAGGGCAAACAACGATTACCAAAAAAGTCGTGGGAAAAAACCTTTCTCTGTTGTATTATTGTGATGTACGTGACTCTCTCCTCGGATTTCAATCATGCAATGATAACCCCACGGGGCCCCGCAACTTGATACTACAGTCGTCATTTTCATAATGCATATATTCATAATGCATATATGTCATAATGCATAGGATTTGGGCGGGAACGAGCTCGGGAGGCGGGGATTATGCATCATTTTCTCATACGGCATAATGCATAGACTTTTTGGGAAAATTATGCATTATGATGTGGGGTCAAACTCAATTTTTGGCACATTGAGATGCCTTTTTATGTTTTATTTTATGTGCATTTAGACATAACATTTGATTTTATGAGAAAGCGACACGTCAGCAGCAAAAAACCACTATTGCTACACTATTGATACATGCACCACCAATACCTCACATTCCTACGCGTAAACCTCGCCCAAATACAGCACCATATCAGCACCGCAAACCTCAAAAGCAGCCCAAGTCCAAAGATATACCAAAGTCATCTGGGGGCTGTGCATAGAGCATGGAAAATACGAGGATTCTCTCAGCCTTTCTCGTCTTCTGCGGAAGTATAGGGTACATTTAGCAAAGGAACAGGGAAAGCAGTCTAAGCAGACGAAGATCGATGGGTTCAGGCAGTAGATTATGTAACGTAACGTAGTCACAATGTCACAATTGTCGTTCCCCATAAATCTCATAATGCATAGATATTTCATGGGAACCGAGCTTATGCATTATGAGCATGACGACTGTAATAGGTCATACGTTACACACTGTTGATCATGCATGATGAAAACTGACGAAGACCAGGCAAGACCCTGCAAGGCCGCCGAATCCATTAGAAGTTCCGCGGAGCGTGCGAGACTGGGCGTCATACTAGAGTTTTAATCACAAGCCGGTTTTGCTACTAGCCTTGACTAGGCCGACATATTGTGAATTATTCTGTTTACAGCATCCATGTGGACTGTGCCTTGACTGTCTTGATCAGGTTACAGCTGGTTGTGGTAAGATTTAGTTTCTCTGATCCTGTTTTATGATATCTCCCACCAATTGCCGATAGTAACGCTTACGATGTTAGAGATTCAGCTTTATGCGCCGAACTCTCATTCGTACCCAATTTGCATTATTGACAGTGACTGATCGTCGCTCTTCCCCAACTTCTCCATCAGGATGCAACAATGGAGCAATTGGCGAGCAGTATAGCTTTTATACTATTGTAGAAATAGAAATATAGTATATACAATGCGACGTAGTCAGGACATGATGGAGATCGGCGTTTCCTATGTTTACACTATAAGTATAGACTGGCGCTGTCCAAGTGTTGCCTGTGATAAATAGAATTGCAAGACAAACATTCGTAGTCGCCGGAGATGTGATTCGAGCTAATTCGCGCGATAGAACCTTCACTTCTTGACCACACCACTATACCAGTTTCTAATTGATGTTTGAAGGTGGCTAAGCTGGTGGTAAGAATGTAGCCCATAGTATGACTGATATCGCGCTCCAAAGGACACTCCATATCACCCAGAGTCTGGCTAGCCTATGGTGACGAGTATACAACCATGCGGCGGCCCAGTAGATCAATGGCATAGAATGAGCAAGACGCAGGATTATTTGGGTATGAGAAGCAAAAAGAAGGATGGAAGCAAGGATCACCGCATGGACTGCATGTGGGGTGATGGAGGGGTCTTGGAACGAAGGTCTCTGCGAGGTAAGTGAAGCTTCTTTAATTTTACTAAGGATGACCATCGACAGCTCGTGAAGCCTGAGAAATAGATTCTGTGATCTGCCTCCATTCCCGGGCATAGAAGCGATGGCAGATGTGATAACACTTTGTATGTGATGGATTGAAAATGCGTAGATTAGCGCAAGCGAAGGTGCGGCAATAAGAAAGTTGGGTAATTGGCTGACGGTCCAGTATCGCAGAAAACCGACATTCCAGTACTTGGACTGTGCATAGCTGTAAATAGAAGGCAATGCGGACGAGCACCATTCTGCTTGAGGACAGAATACGAAGTACGCGTAGACGTGGTATCCCACAAATGGCGTAAGAATTATGCTAGTCATAGCGGCTGATTTAGCGATGGTTTTTAGAGACGGCTAGAAGATCGTAAGTCATGATTCGAGCATCCGTTAGATAGCTCACAATGGCACAGGGCTGTATAAGGAGACCCCAAATAACAAACCCACTCAAGAAGACTCCGTTAGATCGAAAGTAGCCTGCTACAGCAAAGCAAAGCGAAGCTTTGAACCATTCTCCCCGTGCACAGCACAGCATGCCTATGTATATCAATACCACGTTACCAAGATTGGGAAAAGGTAAATTACCTACCCCGGTAAGAAAATTGGGCGAAAAACGATTCATTATACGGAGCAAAGTAAGCAGTGACTGGGCTTGTGGGTATGAGGGACAAAAGAGACGCGAGAAAAGCGAGTTCCGGTGACCGCAAATGATGCAAGGAGAGTGAATAAAGGAGCTGAGATGTGTCGCAAGCGACGGCACATGTCATGCCCACTAGAAGCAGGTGTGCTGGTTGAGGAACGCCGGTTAGCTTTTGAAAAAGATACCAGGAGCGCATCAAATAGGACACGCCAGGAAAGAATGCCCATTCATGTTCGTGGACATAGCTGTAATTTGCGACGTTGAAGAAGTGGAATGCGTCCCATCGCAAGAGAGGCGATTCGAGTTTGCTAACGTTGGGAACGAGGTAAGGGGAGGAATCGAACAAGGGTAAGAGTGACGCAATATTGAGGGTAATATACACGAATAGCCTGGCGCCGATGCTGTACCAAAGAAGGCGTGTTCTCTGTCGTTGCTCGATTTGAGGTGTGGTCATTTAGGAACTTGCGCATGCGCGCGGGACTTACAGCGCTTGCAAGTTGCCGGCCTCTGCCGCCAATGGCCATCGGCATCAAACTCGTGACCGTTTCGGCAACCGTTTTTGGGGACTCGGGTGCGGGATCTGCTCTTTCAACTTGTCATCTCCCCACACATACAATTTCCAAACAATTTCGTTAAATTGACAACTACCCCGCATCTCTCGCTTTGGTTGTTGCTCCGATTCTGCTTGGTTTATCAAGTCTCCTATTGGCTGTTCACGCTCACAAATTGAAATCTGACAGCTGCGGGGGCCGGAATGAAGTCCTGTGAAGTCTCCTTTGATGAATCCATATGATATTCAAGTTTGGTTGCATGGAAAACCTCTCACCACAAGTCAACAATAGCACTGTTCCTGTTATGCTTGATGGCAGAGATTTTATCCATAGACTGTTCTTCTCATCATGGAGCTATCCAGGAACTCAGTGCCTAAGCTTTCCGCTATAGATCCGGCAAAAATGCACTACACTGGACTGCATTTCTCGAACGGTGGTGCTATGTTGTCTGCGATGCTCTGTGATTGTGTCAGCCTTGAATAGCTCCGCAGCCCCCTGGATCTCTCACTTTGCAGCCGCCATTGGTGGGAAGGAACTTGTAAGTCCGCCTGCGCTATTATTATTGGAGATTCACATTGATTGATGTGGTGCTGGTTAACCTTGGCTTATGATTCTCAAAGTTCACCTTCTTATAGTAATTCACGGTCGCATGATGCGTCGTTCTTGCCTGCATAATGCTGGGTTAGGAAGTAGCAATCTTCAGGACATATGGGTCTAAGAATAGGGTTACTGTCAATTTAGTCAGTCCAGGAGCACATGTACCATTTGGACCCGGTGAAAGCTTCTTCTCACTCAAAATCTGATTTTGGCCCCGAGCCCGTGGGGACAGCTCCCTTTACATTCTTATACCTCTCACGTCTTGAGCTTCCCGATTTTCCGCGTCCGTTTGCTTTCGCGTTTTTTTCACGCCCTCAGGCAGGAACGCGACGATGGAGGAAATTCGCCCCGCTCGACGAAGCAGCGGCGTATACGACGCGAATATGGAGAATCATAGCCAGCCCAGCTTTAATTCGCAGGCATCTCTTCGTGGTTCGTCTTGACTTCGCCTCTCAGGCTTCCAATGCTACCTGGTTAACAGTACTTCTTGATTAGCCCATGCTGCTGCTCCTGCTGGAGGCTACATAACGGCAGGAACTCCAGGAGCAGTTCTAAGTGGATGGGATGATAATGAGCCATCTACGACTGGGCCGTCTGCGGCTGCAGGCCCTGTGACGGCTGCCTCTAGTGCTCCCAAGCAACCATTCTACAAGAAACGATGCTTTATAATTTCACAGATCATTCTCATTCCCTTAGGCATAATCTTGCTATTTGTCCTCTTGTTCCCGGTAGTTCGTGCAATCGTCGCCCTCGTGGTCAAGCGTACCAATCTGGATGTCCAGGCCGCTATCATAACTCAGCCCGTCAACAATTCGTATGTTTCTTTTTTTCCGTTCCACTTCCTTTTTTGAACAATTGTCAAAAATAGTTTCGGCTTGCATCTCGAAGGAAACGTATGTCTTCTTTTTCAATCCTAACTAAGTATAGGTCAACTTCTGACCGCGAATTTGATGGACTTTAAGGTCTTGAACACTGGTATTATATCCGCTACCATCAAATTCACAGAGAATATTACTGTCACATGGATCGAAGACGATGGGACTTCTACTCCTCTTGGATTTATGCAACTGGCTCCATTGTCCGCTAAACATAAACGAGCAGTCATTAATCAGACAACTACGTTCAGCATCCAGAATGAAACTGCATTTGGACGATTTTCCGCGCATCTAATCACTGCTCAAAACTTTACATGGAGACTGCAGAGCCATAACCTTCGGGTCCAAGCTCTGAAATTTCCGGTCGCGAAAGGCATAACATTTGATAAGACCATCACATTAAATGGTAAATTACACCCGCACACGCTCTCCGTGGTGTCTCTAAGAATTAACCTTTCATATTGTTAGGCTTTGATAATTTCAACAACAAGGTAGGGCTTCAAAACCTCCAGCTTCCTGGTGACGACCCAGCTGGAGGAATCGAATTTATCGCAGAAACTTCCCTCGTCAACCCAAGGTAAGTATTCACATGAATCGGTCTATTGCATACCTGATGTGCTTCAGTCCCTTCTCTCTTGATTTGGGAACGGTGGTCTTCGCACTTACTTATCAAAATGTTTCCTTGGGCATTGGTACTGGAACTAATACTGTGATTGTACGTTGTCCCGATATATACAGTCAAAATCAATCTAATCTAATCCCAAGGCTCCAGGTAACAATATCATAACGCTCGTTGGAACATTGAAGCCCCAGACCGATCCAAATGATCTTGCGACTGTATCTCAGCTGTTTACGAACTATCTCAACGCTGTTAACTCTCCCGTCATCGCCACCGGAGTATCGACACTTCAGTCTGATGGGTCAGCCATTTCCTGGCTCTCAACTGGTCTGCAATCTTTGGCTTTGACCGTTCCATTCAAGCCTCTGGCTCCTATCAATCCAATTCATAGCGTGTCTATCGGAGATTTGAGTCTTGTATTTGACGAAAACAACGCGTTTGCTCCCATGGCCAACAGTAAATCCGTCATCGCAGGACTTCGTCGGTATCCTTTCCCATGCTAGCGTAACCTAATTCTGACTGTTTTGTCTAGAGTTGCCATTTGGGTTCAGCATTTCTATCGGAGAAATCCAAAATGACTTTACGATCGTTGACCTAGATGGAAACCCAGTAGCTGGGTTGTCAACGGTGAGGGATGACACCGTTCTCTTATGGAGCCATCATTCACAAATGCTTAAAGGGTCTCGGTGCATCAACCTCGTCAATATCCGTCCTGAATTCGACCGACACGACTGGAACTATCAATATCACCATTGATAACACACGGCTAACAAGTCCGGACAATCAGCACGCTGCCTTCTCTGCATTTAGTAGGCAATCTATTTGACAAGTTGCCCTACTCTCCTTATGCTAACGTAACCCATAGACACCAATTTGACAAATTCAAACGTTACCGACTTCTTCCTAGTGGGTACATCGAAAGCGATCGCAAATTTGAGCATTGGCCAGATTACTTTGGATGGTATTGCTGTTAATGTAACGACCACTCTCGATGGATTGGACGGTCTTAAAAATTCAACTACCATTGATACGGTGGATGTTGTCGGCGGGACAAGCGCAGGCATCGAACTTGACCTTGCAGGTAAAATGGATATTATTTCTTGCTTAAATTATCATTCTAATGTTTGTGATACAGTCACAATTTTCAACCCTTCCAATTTGGAGTTGGTTGTCGGGGACTTGAGTATGTTTTCCGGTTTCATTTAGATGAACAAAATTCTGACAAAACCTCAAAGCATTGCAGCTTGCTCGAGATGGTGTGGTGCTTGGGACGACTCTTCTTCCCAATTTGACGCTGGCAAGAGGTAACAATTCGGCCAAGGCTACTTCTAGTTTCGCGGTAATTATTTGCATAAAATTTTCTTACTGAAATTTCTAAAGCGTTATATGTTTGCAAATGTAGGCGAACTCCAGTCCTCAAGGACAGCAAACTCTCGATGACTTCGTCAGCCATAAAGGTTTTTAGCATTCAACATACCTTTACATTACACCCTGTTGAACGACGCCTATATAGACGTACAGCTCACGATTTCCGGATTTTCTAACAGTACAAATATTGCTTCTTTGCTGCCGGCATTCGAGACTATATCTATCGATGTTATTCTTCCTGCTCTGAAGACCGATCTGTTGAATACTGCCGACCTCACAAGTACGTTGTCTTTCTTTAAGTGAAGCTCTGGTATTTATTCTACCTCTTAGTCTTGCCAACTACTGGGACGGCTAACAATATAAGCCATGTCACTGTCTCTATTGCAAACCCTTTCAGTGCACCGCTTGAAGTGACTCAGGTCTCATCCTCCGTCTCGGCCTTTGGCATTCCACTAGGAACCATAAACCAAACTGTTAACTTCACCTCGGCCCCAAAATCTACGACCACTTCTCCCCAGCTTGATCTGGACATGAACTTTGAACCAGCTGCTCTGTTTACCGTTACTCGTGCTCTTGCGGTTGAAGCTGGTCTGGACGTTGCCCCTTTGGACCAAATCGTGTCGCTAGCTGGCATTCAATACCTTCCAATCACTCAAACATCGGCGCCATCAACTAAACGCGATGTGACCAAGCGGGATAATATCTTCACGTATGTGTACCTTTTGCCCTTGAACATAACTCTCACACCTTCATATTTTACGCCAGTGGCTTCGATCTGCCGACCTTTGTGCAAGCTGCCTTCAAGATGCTGAAGTCTGATGTCTTATTGACAACTGGTATCACCATCGGTAAGCCGTGATTCCTTTGATATTCGTTTAAACAAGCTTATTTTATTTTGTAGGTGACTATCCTACTACATTGGAGCTCAGTCAGCTCGGAGTCCCTACTGCGACAGATAAGACAATCGATATTATACTGCCGATTCTCGCCGCACCCATTGTGCAAAAAGTTGTTGGTGGTTCGGTTCTTGGGTGCGTAATCATCTAATTTCATTTATGTTACATTCTCAAGCTTTACCACAGATTGGACACTGTGAACATTATTGATCCGGCACAAAATTCCTTCAGTTAGTGGTGCCCTGTAAACTTTTGCTGCTACACCTACCGTTAATTTTTTGTTGTTGTTAGAAACTGCTCTGAAGGGTAGTATCACAAATGCTGGCCCATGTAGAACTTTTTTTCTGTTTGCTGGGTTTCAATAAGCTGACAACTGGTTATATAGTCGACGCGAACATATCTTTCCCATCCGGCCTAACTATTTCATGGGAAGGTAAACCTATTGGACAGGTTTCAATGAACGATATCCAAGTAACAGGCGACGTCGGGGGAACTATCGACAGCGAGGCGAATTTCGTGGTCGCTGATGTGGATCATCTGGCAGATTTTACAAAGGTTTGTTTCATTTCATTCAAATTTTGTCCACGCTGAATTATGTGCAGGCTTTGCTCACCACAGAGTCATTTGAATGGGAGATATCCGGGGAAAATCTGACTGGTGAGGTTTTTCTTCAGGTATCAAAATGCGCTAAGCTGACGCATCATTCTCAGTAAATGCCCTAGGTTCGTCAATCGAGAACCTCTACCTCTACCTAATAACACCAATCCATGTCTTCAAGGTATCTCCGTTCCTGGTATCACTTTTGCGTCGAGAACCGTTACCTTGAAGGGCTTCAATGGACTGGTCAATGGTGTAACCATCAACAGTTTCAATCTGCCAGCCAATGACCCAGCTGGTGGTATTCATCTAACTATTGAAACGACAGTGAACAACGTACGTTTTACACTTTTTACAATTTTGTTCTCCGTTAACCTGAGCTGTCTCGTCTAGCCTGCTCAAGTTGGCATTGAGCTAAATTCTCTCGGCTTCATGACATTTGCTAGCAATATTATGATTGCTCCAGTGACCAGCATCAGTGCAGTGACTCTGGCTCCTGGATCAAGTTCAA
The DNA here is from genome assembly GCA_028532985.1 of Stropharia rugosoannulata. NCBI lineage: Eukaryota > Fungi > Basidiomycota > Agaricomycetes > Agaricales > Strophariaceae > Stropharia > Stropharia rugosoannulata. The sequence continues at coordinate 1,524,490 of JANCIK010000001.1, read as the reverse complement.
ACCTATCTCTAGCAGGAAGACTCATACCGCAGACTACAGCTGATGGGCTGGCGTCGGTCTCCGACATCTTCAACAAGTTTATTCAGGGCGAGGACAGTGATGTCATGGTACAGGGGTCTAGTGCTGGCTCTGGCGATGTATGATTAACTACATATTTGACTCGATAAAATCATACTAATTAAAATCTAATTCAGGTTACATGGCTAAATGAAGGCATTAAAGCTCTGAACGTGGCGACAGTTCTTCCTAACCAGGGAAAGCTGAACATCATCGAATCAATCGATCTCAACCAGCTTACGTTGATATTCTCGTCCAGTTCCCCATTCAGTCCCATGACCAGCAGCAGTTCGACAGACGCGGCGTTTACGTTGCCGTTTGGCTTCCCGGTGGATATAACGGCGCTCCAACAGACTATCACACTTGGGTTTAGTGGCGTACCTTTTGGCCAACTGGCCATTCCAAAGGGACCTAGTACGACAGACGTTGATGCGCGCATTATTCATCTAGGCTTCAGCAATGTTCCATTAGAGGTTTCTGACAACGGCCAGTCTACTTTTGATCAATTTGTTGCGGCCACGACTACAGGGTCAAAGGAAACATTGCAGTTGAGTGGTTCCGCCGACGCGGATGCTAACACCGCTGTTGGTTTAATATCCCTGAAGAACATCAATTTCGCTGTTAATTCAGACATCGCTGGCTTACAAGGATTAAATACACGCCCAGTTACAATTGCGGACTTGGATGTAAATCACGGTTTCCCCGACTTCCTCCTTATCAAAGTTAACAGTTCTTTATTCAACCCAAGGTTTGTTTGTATATGCTCCTTGATAGTGCTTCGCTAACTAATCTAAACCCTTCTTCAGCAACTTGACCATTGGTTCGTCACGATGATCACAACGTTGAGTATTTGTGTTGACAACCAACAATATGACAGGCACCGGAGACGTTTCGTTCGATCTCCAATTCCAGTATGTCTTGATTTACACCTACTTATATCATCATTGACTAGTCCTTATTGACAGGGATGAGACTATTGGTTCTGCAGACATCGTAAGTTGTGCCTCCTGTAAAGTAACACTATGTTAAGCTTTCATTGCGTAGGCCAATCTTGTCATAGTTCCAGGAAATGCGAGCTACCCAATTGGTAATCAAGGAATTTGAAAATTTGAAAATTTTCTGATAGCGGGGTCTAGATGTACACTTCGCCCCTCAGGGAGGAACCATTTCCGCTGGTAATACCCTTCTAGAGAATTTCATTCAAGGGTCAGACTCAAACACAGTCATTGCTGGCACTACCGAGTCTACATCAATCCAGTCTCTACAATCAGCGCTAGCTCAGATACATCTATCTCCCGTCACTATACCTGGGCTTAAAGAGACATTGATCAAGTCTGCCTCTCTTTCATTCCCCACCGATATCGTCAATACTGGCGTTGCAGCGACATCCTTCACCCTTGCGAACCCATTCACTGCCTCTATCAACCTACTACAAGTTGCAGCGACGGCCACATTCCATAATTTGACCCTGGGACAAATTCCGAACGTCGATGTATCTTCTAATCCTATTGTAGCAGCGGGACATAACTCAGTGACATCAATGTCTCTTCCATTGAATTTCAACTTGGATGCATCTACTATCATTCAGCTGCTACTTATTACCTCTCAGTTGAATAACGTCGGTCTCGGCCCACTGACAGATCTCTTCCAGTTTGTTTTATCGAATCCGGACTTCAAGCCACCGGTAAGGCTTTACTAGGGGGAGTAGTCGTTATGCATGAAACTAAGTTTCTCAATTCCTGTTTAGGTTACTTCCTCTGTCGACTCTGAAGCCTCAACATGTGTTAGGTAAAGCTTATACCTTTTCTCCATTTTATGCAGCGAGACTAACTGTTGATCATCTAAAGCGGGAAGCAATTCGACGTTGACGGCGCTATCCTGAATTCCCTAGCGGGCCTCAAAGTTGACCTAGCTGTTGAGTCTTCGGTGAAGTTGGACGATTGTAAGCGATATTGATTCAATGGTCAGATATTTACTAATTATGCGGCTTCGTAGTCGCTACCGAACTTTCGTTTGCTCAGATTGGTGTTCCCGCCATTGTCAGTATGTCTTATGCTTTGTATACTATCTGTACTTATCATGTTGCACTTAGGTTGACAAAACTGTTCTCTTCCTGATTGGCGCTGTTGCTGGTCCTGTAGCGCAGCACCTTGTGGATGGATCCATTCTGTCATTCTCTCAGGCTGATATAATGTATTTAACTTTTAATTTCCATTTATCTTACATAACATAACTAACCCACTTTTTGTTAGGAATATCTCCAATGAAGGCTTCAATCTCCAGCTGAAGGGAGCTCTGACAAATGTCGGTCCTCTGGATGCTCTGATTACGTTTATGGAACCAGTCAAGTAAGAGCATCTAATTACGACCAAGACGATTGACCTTAGCCTGTTATCAGTGTCAACTGGCAGGGCAAAGATATAGCGACAATTACCTTACCTCCAAGTAGGCGAAACACATTCGCTACATCATTACTTACTCACCACTGCATATAGTCTGTGCTGCAGCCAATGCAGGGGTCCCAGATTATGAAGCAACAGCAAGTCTGCTGATCAGTAGCCAAAAAGAGTATGTATCGCCTTCTGGTTCAGATATACCCTCTCAATCAAATTCGCAGCTTCACAGATTTTGCTACATTCTTACTCCATAACCCAAGCTTCGAGTGGACAATCTCGACACCTAAACTCAGGGTCACGGCTCTCGGCACAATTTTCGATAATATTTCACTCTCCAAGGTGATCACTCTCAGGGCATTCAATGGACTTCCAGGAGTTACTATCAATAATTTCCAACTGCCTTCCGATGACCCTGTTGGAGGCATTCATATCGAAACAGGAGCATTGATTCCATCCTCTGCTCGTATGTTTTTTCTAGTAGGTGGTGCATTGTCATAACCGCTGATTTCTTCGATAGAGGTTGGCATAAATTTAGGAACCGTTACCTTCCAATCCTTCTTTGAAGGAACTCCTGTTGGTCGTAAGTGTACCAAGAAATATGCGAGTACATGCTAAAATTTGCTTGCAGCTCTTTCTGCGACTGGACTATCGCTTGCTCCTAATTCTGAGACGCCGGCTAACCTTAGTGGCCGCATTGTCCCTCAGAGTGGCGCTGACTTGGATAAAATTGGAACTCTGTTTTCGCAATTCTTAAACGGTGAAAACGCTACACTGCAGACCACGGGACAATCGGTACAACCTCCCGGCACCAGTGGCACCATAAACTGGCTTACGACTGCCTTCCAATCTCTTACTCTTGATGTCGTTCTACCTGGTCAAAAGCTTCAGGTAAATTTTGAGTTGTGCTATGTGAGCGAAAGTCAAATTCATGAACTATCCATCAGGTTATCAAAGAAATAGATTTGAATGATTTAGAGGTGACTCTGAAAACGGATGAGCAGACTTTTGCCCCTCCCACCTCATCGCACAATACTGTCGCGAAGTATGCAAATCCATTTGGCTTCTCTTTGCAAGTTATCCAAGCTGGGCAGACCATTGTCCTCGGAAAGAGTGGTGTACAAATTGCTAAAGTAAGTGGTCCTGGTCGGGATGCATATGAACCAATAATTAACTGCTTGCTAAGCTCGTTATTCCTTCAACTCCCTCCGTGGGCGGAGTCTCTACAGGAAACTTAGCGGATTTGAATATCGTATTCACGGACATTCCCCTGCAAGCTATTGATCAAGCAGCCTTTACACAGCTTTTCGCCGCTGTTACTCTTACATCGCAAGTTGAGATAGACTTGTCGGGTACTGCAGATGTTATCGCTAGGACAAGCATTGGTGACGTCCCAATCGCCGCTATTCCTATAGACGTACAATCAAGTCTTTCAGGTATTGACAATTGTCAAAGCGAAACTGTTCGTGCTGATTTGTCTTCCAGGAATCAATGCATTTGGGGGTACTGCTGCATTAAGCAATGTATCTGTTACGGGTAGCGGAGGAGTTGGAGGCAGCCAATTCATTGTTTCTCCGCTTACCACCATCCTGCAAAACCCTTCAAACGTCTCTTTAGACACGATCAATGTCGCTCTCCCAGTCATCTTCAATGGTGTAATGATCGGCCGTGCAGCCATCAACGTAAGTTTATTCATTATGTCGCAGTCGACATCGACTTACTAATATTATTAGGAATTCGATCTACAACCTGGCGAGAATGTGATTCCTACTGAGTTCCATTATGAGCCAGCGGATGCCAACGATACTGTTGCTCAAGTTAGTTCACTTTCTTGCCTGTCCTCGTCATTCTCTCATTATAAATCAGTCTTTTTTATCGGAATTCATTCAAACTGGTAATTCCATCGACCTTTCAATTGCTGGGGATGCAGACAGCACTCCGTTTGCGTCTCTACAAGGGGCTCTGTCGGGATTGAAGCTCTCGACATCTCTGGGTGGTGAGTCGATATGAATCACTTTCTGCGCAATTATATGCATGAAAGCTAAGGCGCAATTAGGCCTTAATCAACCCAATATAATCACTGTCATCCATGTGTCCATTACGCTTGACTCCCTTGTGACAAATCTCGTATCTGTTGACTTCAATGTTGGTCTATATCTTCTCTGTGCTTTGTGGCAAACTAATAGAATTTTACCAGGTCTTCAATCCTCTGGATGTTGACTTGGTTATTGAATTCGTCCAGTCAGATGCAGGTGTAATGGGTCAGACATTTGCTCAGTTTAGTCAAGGCTTTGACAGCTTCGTTGTTCCTCCCGGGCAATCCGTCAATTCAGGAGTGTTTGGAAATGTGTTGTTAACCCAAGGCGCTATTGCTGCGCTTGGAATCGTCCCCCTCGGTGTTCTGGATGTACAAGCAGGTGTCACTGTTCGAGTAGGACAAGGCGGCTACGAAGTTCCTTTCCTACAACTTCAGCAAACCAGTGTACCTACACAATATGCCCTTCTGCTCGACTCTTTTTCTGATGAAAAAGCTAAACCAGCTGTTGCAAACTCTTCATCCTCGTCAACCACTTCGTCGGCGTCTGGATCCTCGTCAGCAGCTCCCATTGTCGATTCGACTGCGGCTCAAGTTGCAACGTCTGAAACACCTAATTCGACAATTGGATTATCTCCTCCATCTTCCAAAGCCGCTCTTCCGGTGCCAGTCCCTTCACCATCTGCGCCAGCGCCCGCAGCTTCGACAGCACCTGCTGTCTCCCCAGGAAATGACCCTAAGTCAACGAAGGTACCTTTATAAAATACAATATCTACCTTTTTACATTTTCTGATCATGGCTGTGCAGACTGTCAACACTCCGAGTAGTGCAGTCCACCAGACGGCCCGTTGATGACAAAATGCAAGGATAATGGACCTATGACTTTCTCATACCATACCCCTCTCTGATGTAGCATTTATACTCGACTTGACTATACCACTTTGTGTGCACGCATTTATGTTCGTTTTACGTACTCGTCATGTTTCTACGAATGCCTTAAGTAATAAATCGTTTAAACGACGTTCCTATATCCTGCGAGAGTCGTCATCGTGGATGAAGCAGTGATCTGGCCGGGCGGGGGCCGGGTGTTTTAGCCAGCAAACGCCAGCACCTGACCGTAAATAGAGTCTGACAGTTGGTATCTGGGTGTCTCTCCGGCTTGTGATTGAACACCACTGTGCATTTCTTCCACCGTGGGCTCTCAAGCAATGCCGGACACTGACAATCATATTGTTCTGTCTGATTTCCTAGCCAATGTTCCACCAGCTTTAACCTTAGCTCTTGTACAACTTTCTCCGTGTATATCAATTTGTAAATCCGTATTCCAAATCTCAAGTTGGTCGATATCGTGGTACTATGGTTGGTTAGCTCTCGCGTCATGGTGGGCAGTATGTCTGTTGTTGGACAGGGTTCTGCGGTGAGTCAATACTCATCTACCAGTTAAACTTACTTATACTTAACACCCCGCGTAGAACGTGTCTCCCTTTCGTTATACTTGCTTTGGTAATGTTCATCCAAAGAAGACGGAAAGAAGACGCTTTACAGACACTTACAACAGAACAAGCCCTCCAAACCGTCATAACAGATGTGACCACTATCCAAACTCTGTTTCCATCATTTCCACCCCTCTCTGTTGCTCCCCAGACACTGTTGCGCGTCACAGTCTTCGTTTACGTGCCATATCTTGCATTATCTTACTTTCTACCTTCACCTGTTATTTGTGGAATTATTGGGACAGTCGTCCTTTCATGTCGCGCACCATGGGCTAAAGTCTTGTGCTCAACTCTCTGGCGGAGTGCATGGCTCCGCTGGTCAGCATATAGATTGTGGGCCACTCTTACCGGACAACCTCTTCCTCCTCCCGTTCTCCCCTCACACCCACTGGCCGAGTCTACGAACTCTGTCCAATCTATGAGGTTCCTCTTCACCATATATGAAAATCAACGGTGGTGGATGGCATTGGATTGGACCGCTGCACTTCTTCCAGGGGAAAGACCTTCATGGTGTTCCGCGACGCAACAACCCTTGTCCCCTCCGAACGCATTTGTGCTCCCAGCAAACACGACTGTCTATCTACCTGACGAAAAGGGCGGTCGGATAAAGCGGACAGCGACATGGCGATGGGAAGAACCGGAGTGGAGGGTCATTGTCCGCAAGGATCCAGGCAACCTCAGTCGGGTTGAACGACCATTGCCTAGCTTAAAAGATGATAGCCCTAATGCTAGTCGGCTGCTAAAAGCTGCTGGAAGAATACGTGATTCAAGCGGGACAAATGCGACGACTTCTGACTCGAGCAAAAATGCTCACGGAAGTTCCGACATCGAGCATACAACCGACACATCTAAAGAGGACCCGGACGACGAACCTCTCACGGACACTGACGGTTGGGTATACGGGGACAATAAGTGGGAGGGCCAAAGTAATCGTGGAGGTTTGGGTAAAGTGAGTTGTTTACCTTAAGCTCAGGCGTGCTACATGTATTAACGTCCCCGGTTTTGTCCTCTAGTATACTCGCTATCGGAGATGGACGCGAATCGCTGTCGTTTTCGAAGAGGTTGAGTACGTGTCTAGTGGGGAATTAGGTATTCACAGGGAGACAGATAATTCAGAGGCGCAGGTCGTAGAGATTGATGCACAATCGCAGTCGTCGGACTCGTCTTCTCTTAACCCTCCTGATAGCCCGTTGCGGCAGAGGCTAAGAAACGCTCTTCAAAAAAGCTCTCAAGCTGCTTCCTAATTCGAAGGTTTCGTATCTATCTGTACACCTTGTACTTTGACATGTTATTTATGACCCTCTTCATGTCGTTCCTTCGCCACAATGTAATTATCATGTGTAATATCGTGCTCTCGTTCCAGATTCAGTATGAAAGTATACTTCTAATACGTTTACACACTAAGAGGTATAAGATCAATAAACAATAGAGGGATGCAGTCAAGAGCAGAAAAAGTATCCTTAAGAATCTACCTTGATGGTGAAAGATATATGAGTTAATCTGTGCACTGCGGATTGTCTCCTTTGACGTTGGGTAGTACGACATGTCGAACACCCTCTCGTGGTATCGTGACATATTACCATCATCATCCAACAATTGTAATTTGCTGAAAGTCGATAAATGGTATGGAGGTCGGAGGAAGTGAAATAATTTCACATGCGCCTTGTTTGTCAGTACCAGTTACATCAGGAAGTGAACTCATTGAATCGAGGTCTTCCATTATTTGTTGATTGATTGTGACGATCGGCTTATTATGATTTGAATCTCCCGCAGACGAAATGGCAAAAGAAGAGGAAGCTTTGACAGAACTTTTTCGAAACCTAAGGAGGATGAAAGAGCGTCACATAAATAAGGAGTTGATAGCAGATCAATGCACCACTCACTGTAACATCGAATGGTTTTGCTCTGAGCTACCAACAGCAGTTTGAGTATTCGGGAATCCAACTCGTTTGGCCATCATTGCGAACGCTTGCCGATAGTGCCTTAGGGCTTCATCCGTGAACCCAAAAAATGCAAAAAAGCTGAGTCCGCAAAGCACTACCAGCCAACGAGACATTTCGACACCAAGATTTGTATTTGGATTCGAACGCCATAGCAAGGAGGGAAATTGATCAACTCGTGAAAACCCTAAAACGATGTTGGAGCAATGTTGGAGATATAGTTGAAGGTTATGGAAGACTAGATGTGCTTACCTAAGTGAGTATTTGACCATGATATCCAGGGACTTACTTTACCCCTCGTTGCATTTAGAATAATGACGGCAATTGCTAAAGGTACACAAGTCACGACGTTGGTTGCGGCGAGAGCCATCAAGCGGATAAACCTATGCGAGCTCAGGCTTGAACCCGTTGATAGAACTTCTTTCAACTGAACGTGTCTTCTGCGGAAAGCAATGATACTCAGAACTGCATACCCCATCAGAGTGCAGTAGTTGGAAAAGTTAACAGTAGAACTTGCCTGAGTATACACCTGACGTTATGCCAATAAGAAGAGGGAGCATGAACACGAGTACATACGCCGGAGGCGTATTATAGGTGAATGGGTAGCACCCAACTTCTTCGAAAATATTGAATCTATGTCCTTGAACGATATATTCTAGGCCCAAGCAAAAACAGTAATTTAAACAGTGCATTTATAAGTTGAAGGGTTGTTTGTCTTACGTAAAGCCATTGTGATGAAAGGCAAACCAAGTCCAATAGATAGATCAACCATGACTGCACGGCGGTTCTAGAGTATGGTAATAAGGAGTACAGTTAGCATTCAGGTTTAAGTAAAAAGTACCTCTTGTTCCGTCATTTTTACACGAGCTGAAAGAATACAGTACAATCGATGGTTTATGCATAAAACAGCAGCTGGAATGGCTACGGACAACCCGATTATTATCCTTGACGCTATCGACACAGACCAATTAGACTCCCAAGTAGTTGGTAAAGAAGAATTGTAAGCTTACATATATCACACCAGACTGGTGCATAATTTATAGCACTATTGCGCCAGACAATCGAGTTTATAAAGTAACAGAATAGTCCTAAGGCCGTCCAGAGTATGTATAAGCAAGTTCCTATATTCCAAGCTAAATGACAAGTGAATTTTTAGAGCTCGCAACATAGCGGTGTGCTCACCTTGCATGTGCCATGGCAGAGGAACGAGAACAAGGATAAGAGTAATGAACGAGAACACTGAGAATATGCAGTTTGCAATACTCATGGCAGCACAAGATTTCAAAGTGACTGTCTTAAACTTCGGTATCAGATAGTCCTGACCTTGGTCGAAGCAATGCAGAAAGGTGGATGTATGTGGATGAACTCATTGGTACTGTATGTCTCTTACTATTTAAGCGATGTCCTGCTGTGAGTGTAGCTTTGTTTTCAGCTTTAACGAGAATTGATGCTCAGAGCTCTGCTCAATATTGAGTTGTCTTTGAGTCATACGCTTGCTCATGGTAAACCTGAACAACTTCTTTTAGAACAAAGCGTTGCTAAAATATAGCCAAAAATACTCACGTCTTCATAATATCCTTCAACATACACAGATATTTTAAGCGAGACACCGCCTATAATAATAGCGAAAGAGAATTACCCTTATAGCACACCCAATTGAATCAAACTGAGTTCTGGAAATGGGCTTTGAAGCAGCTGCATCCTGCTACCGTATGCTGACACTATCGGTTTATCATTTCTTGCATATTTTACGGTGTCACATTGCTCGGTATTCATTCTACTTCTAGATAGATCGTGTGATAGAAAAGCTTCATCTTGTTGTAAAGATCACCACTGTATGTAGTGTGATCTTCGACATTAAGAAAGTTCTTCATCCGCAAATATGGCAGTCTTGGGCACACCATCTGCTCGAATGACTCCACGATACATTCCGGGGCAATTCAAAGGCATTGATACTACAAAGTAATAAGTCATTGCACAGCGGAAAGAAATGCTTCAACGCACCATTTCCTTCATTATCCAGTGCTATGACACCGCCCAGACCACCATCTTTGAATAAGTCATCAACAACACCTTGCGTTGCTTTGGCAAGAGAATCGGAGCCATATTTAACCCGATTAGCGATTGTCGACGCTGCTGAGTGTCGGACAAAATACTAAAAAGAAAATTATGTTAATAGAATATTTTCATCAAAACCACTACATAGTAGATTACAATTGTACTCACATCGCCGTCACCAGTACCAGAGATACCGACAGCACGCCTCGCAGACTTCTTCATGATGATTGTGTGCAATATCCGTCTAAGCCATCTGGTTTCTTTCCATTCTTCCGCCCAAAATCCACTTCCCATGACAGGTGTATCTCCTACTCGACCAACAAGTTTGTTAGTTTTCCCACCGGTCGAGGTCAGAGCCACAATGCATCCGTACATGTCGAGAGCCACGGCTCCGACCGTTCCAGTGGGTAGCTGATCCATAGGGTTGGGAAAACTAGAAGCGTTTCCTGGGTGAGGGAGTGGTTCCTCGGGGAGACCAAGACCACGACGGTGTTCCCTCCATCGGTGCTCAGTAAAGAAATAAGAAGGATCAACCAGTGCAGTTCCCAGTGTTTGCCCAATGTTTTCAGGAGTCGCTCCAGATAAAAAGGCGTGTGGGGCCAGTTCCGGTTGGAGATAGAGAGCACGAACAAGTTGTGACGGGTTTTTCGTCCTAGTCAAGAGAGTCAGTCCTAGACCACGCCGAGTCGATGATATTTCAGGATGCGATATAGGCGGCCGGGACAGCATCACAGAGACATCCAATTCGTTCTGTCGTATGGTTAATTTGACTCTTGCCTAGGAGAAAATCAAGTATGAAAATGGGTCACCTTTCCATCAACATTAAATACCGCACCCTTGGCCGAGTTAAACAGAGGACAATCTGCTGAATGTTTAATGCCAGTGAAACATTAACTGGAGATGAAAAGTACCTTCCAACACGGTTACCGCAGACACAACCGCGTCTAACGCATCACCACCAGAACTGAGCACCGCATACCCCTTGTAGGGCGTTAGCACAACTGGCTTAAAGCTATACGAGAGCGTACCCACAGATTTGAGAGCGTCGGTTAAAGCAGACTTGTACGCTGCTTGCTGCTCGGGCGTGGAACCTTCCTTGGACATGGTCCCCGCGCCTCCATGAATCACAAGGACATAACCTCCAGGGACTTTGTCAATGAGCGAGCCTAGCAGGCTCTTTTCACTGGAAGTGTTGAATGTCATTAAGTGGGAAAGTTGAGGTAACACTCATGATAAGAGGACGGTAGTGGATTAGCAAGATAAGATTGAGCACTCTCGGATTCACGCAACCCCACTGCCCCAGCCAAGGCGTGGGAAGCGGCCTAGCCAACGCATTGCTTGAGCGCATGAGGGACCAGGGAGACGGGAAGCACGCGTCTCCCGCCTGTCCGCAACACACACACACACTGATAGAAAGAGGAGATAGTGGGTGGATGATAAAGGACGGGGCGCACTCAAGAGCAGGGAGGGCCTCGTGGGTGGTCTGATCCTCGACTCGATTAAACTGACGGCAACAGCAATTGCCAAACATATGGGACCTTATAAAATTTAATGCCAATTAAATTTTGACAGATGTCACTTTGCCGGAGTGGTTAACGGGATCGCCTGCTACAGTGTAGTAGATTAGCGGTTGGTCTTTGACCGCGAGTGTTCGAATCGCTCAGGTGACGCTGTTTTTTTTCCAACGCCAGCAACTGTATTCCAAATCCAATCTCCTGTGTAGCAGGATGCAGCTACACTGTCATTAATATTAAGTATACCTACTGTATATATACGGTATACATATACGTGTATGTATACGGGATTTTTAAAATTTTGCATACAGAACATATCATACATGTACATACAGTTTTTGTACATGGTTGCTATACAACTTATTCAAAATGGGCATTTTTTACAGCAGAAACGGTGGATAGTTGACTCAGAATGACAGAAAAGCCACATAAACGTATGCAATAGAGTGCACTGTATCACTAAGTCTCTACTGCAGTCTGGAGTGCTTAAGACTCTTGACTCTAGAGCCTCTGAGCCTATACATACTTAATACTACCTAATGACCAGTCTGTGAGCCTGTGTCTCTTATAGTGCAGCCTGTGCAACCCGGTGGGAAAACCATAGTAGAGTGCCGCCATTCACGGTCCGGCCTCTGGAGGCTCGACGGATTGATTGCTTTTATTGAGTGCTTTCTATTCATAACCTGGCAGGTAGCACTTTCAACTCTCACATTGTTAACTGGCCTGTGGGTAGTATCTCCAAACTAATGAGTACCAGCAAGTATGCCGATTTGCCCGACATCGTAAGTATTAAATAGCTTTCTCAAACCTTTCTATTTACCGCTCCCCCTTTTTGTCTATTAGGACACGGCCCCTGATGTGTACGAGACTGAAGATGTTTTTCCACAATCGCAAACAGCGGTATGAATTCTTTGGATTTCGTCGCATTCTTGGGGCTGAGGACCATTTGCAATTCAGGGTGGCGATTCTAGCGACGACGACTCAATGCCTGCTGCCAAAAACCTGAGAAGCAAGCCTGATGGAGTCGGACGCGAAGAGTTGAATGTAAGCAACCTAATAGGTACTGAAGAGGCCAGCCGGAGATTCCGCAAAGCAGAAAGAAAGCAACGTTCGTTCAACCAGTCTTAATATGCAATTGGATACGCCTGACTTATTGAAACAGCACGTAGTCGAACACAGTATGAATATCCTGCACCAACTTCTGAGCATGGCGAAGGCCTGTCGCGTTCTGTTCCGCTTTCCCAACGATTGCGTGCACTTCAGGCAGAGCTTACCTCTCTTGAAACGGAGCTAGCAGATCCATCGAACCCATTATTGGAGAGGGAGCGGGAGGAGGAGAATGTCGATCCAGGGGAGCTTATACGCGGACTCGTGGATGTGAGAGCGCGATTGGACAAAATCAAACGCGGAAAGGAAGGCAGAGCACGTTTAGTAGAAGTGGTCCTCGACGGAGACGCAACACATAAACCTGCAGAAATTAAACACACTGAAGACAGTAATGTGAAAGGAGCAGGTACTGCTGCATCTGCGCCAGTCAAGACAGAACTACAACTAATGGTTGAAATTGATGGACGCGTCAGTGAGCTCGAGAACCTCGTAGGCTCTTCGAGCTCTACTTTGGACGAGGTATGTCTCTTGCCCAATATTATCCTGTTCCTGGGTTGATGTCTGTCGTAGGCGTCACCTCTTCCTTCACCCCTCCTGCCCCTGATCTCTCGACTCAACAACCAGCTCACCCTGTTAACTCAGCCCCGCCACATTGACTCCATCTCGAGACGTCTTAAATTATTATTATCTGACCTGGACCGTGCTTCAGCAGCCCAAAATCAAGCACATCGTAGGCTACCATCACAGCCTAATGGGCAACCTAATCAACCTCTCGGTTTGCAAGAACAATTACTTCCTCTACTTACGCGATTAGGGCCCCTTCTCCCGCATATACCCCACATCCTAACACGTTTACGTACACTTTCTGCACTTCACTCATCTGCTGCCGATTTCCAGACCACATTGGAGGATCTCGAAGAGGAGCAAAGGAAGACACGTAGCGGCTTGCTCGACCTAGAAAAGGCCATATATACTGTTGAAACCAGTATGAATGAAAATCGTGATGTTGTCAAAAACAATGTTACTGGTCTCGAAGGAAGGGTTAACATTCTCCTTAGCCGATTGGAAGACTTTGCCATTGAGCGAAGTGTTTGATGTCTAACTTCATGAAGCCAATACATTCCCTTTGTTTTTACATAGTACTCTACATATACAGAAATAAACCGGAAATATGCTAAGGTGTCATATGTGCCTCACATAATGTCAGATTCAAGCATTCCTACGACGCGGATCTGTAGAGTGGTTCATCCCAACCATCCTCTCTACTACAGCCTGGAGAAGTGTTAAAATTCCATTCAAAAGAATGTCGTAAAAGAAGTCTTACCTGGGCTTGATCCCAATCCATCTCATCTTCATCTTCATCTTTACTATTCTCCACATTACCAGCTCCAAGGCCCCATCCTCCGGATGTAACGCGATTGCCAGGTTCTATATCTGGACTTCTGAAGTTGTCATATTGTATCAGTGCCTTTGGCTGGTAAGTCTTAATAGGTCTACTGACCGCAGAGAATCTAAGAATTTGCGTTCTTGTTCTAGCTCGACAATGTAGCTTGAAGGGCCTCCACCAACACGGGGAGTATCGTCTCCATAAGGATCTTCCGATTGCCCAAGGCCGCGTAGAGTGACAAGGTCGGGTGGATTCTTCCCTTTCAGTGCTACACGACCTCGTCGGTCCCGAGGCAACCCAGCGGATATGAATGTTGGTGTCCGAGTTTGGAAACCAGGACTGCTTTTAAATCTTGGATCCGTTTCCGGGTGCGGGCTGCGAACAAGGTGCAGTAGATCTTTGATAGCGCTCTCTCCAGCTGTCGGTTGGGGAGTCCGAGTGTTCAAAGAAAACGTTACGGGAAACGGGGTATTTTGTGACGCGAGGACTAGTAACCTAAAGATATGTTAATTGGGAACTTTCATTAAAATGACTTGGAAGCTCTACATTTGTTGTAACCTCGGCTGTTGGTAAGAATTTGTCTCTTGAAGGCCATCTTGACGATTGGCCTGTGACAGTCGATTATGTAGGCGTTGGGATATGGGCAAAATCACTTTATCTCTAAACGACTTCAGAGCTACGGAGCGAACATCAATGTGATATGAGGATGCAGAACTCAAGGAAGATATAGAAACTTTTGAGCCCGTTTGTCGCGTAGGCGATGTTGCCCTGTGCGTCTTTGGGGTACGATACAGAGATGAGAGTAATGGGTCTGTTTGAAGTGGCAGGAGCACCTATTCTCGGAAGTCAGACATGACTGCCAAGGAAGTTAATGAACGAACACACCCCTTCCAAATATGTAAGCACTTGATCCCAAAAGAATCCCCATATCTCGACGACTCGAGCTACAAGTTTATCATCGTCGATATCCGTAAGTTTAGCATTGAGGGTAACCATGCCAGAGGCAATAAGTTCGGAAGCGTCATTTTCTAACATTGCCAGAGCTTTGGAGGGGTACGATGACACAACCGACTGGATATGTCGTTTGACTAGAATATTAAGATCCTCTCTGCATTCAGTCATTCTCAGAGTTGTTATCATCTACAAGGATGACGTAACTCACATTGGAATTCGTAGAGGCTCTCCGTTAAATAGAGGTAGGACATGAACATGCAGTGCACCCCAAGGCTCGTTGCTGGAGGAAGATAATGAAGTGGCCTGAGCTGTGCTTCCAGAAGGAGGTATAGCTAAGGAAGTCACTGAAGGGGCCGTCGACAGTTGCGGTGCTAATGTCGACGGTACCAGACTGCCTAATCGCTGCATTTCCCGCGAAACGACCTTGGGGTCATAGGTACGACCAAATGGAGCCTGGTTTACATGGAAAGTAAGTTATACGTTCCGTTCAGTTGGATATTGTATGTTGGACTTACTTTAGACGACGGAGAAGCATGTGGTTTGTTGGCAGAAGACATGGCAGAGGGTGCAGCCATGGCAGCGGACGAATTGGTTGAATTAGAAACCGCTGCTTGGTCAGTTCTACTGCTGTGAGAGTGTAGAAGCTGGGTAGGATGAAGTGGACTTTTATGGGCTGTAGCGTCCTTGCCAGTGCCGGAAAGAGACGATGTCAGCTTGTCAGCAAAATATCCCAGACGCTTTGCTGAAGAGAAACCCTCTGGTTTGTCGGAAGATAGGGCTGAAGTCGACGATAGAACGCTACGGCTTGTGTGTTGATCGTTAAGTGAATCGAGGAAGCGAGTTGTTGCAGGCGCCTGACGGGGTGTCGCATCACTGGATGTACGTCTTTGTCTGCCTTCTGTTCCACTGTCATCAGGCGATGACGATGATGTCCGACTTTTCAAATCGCTATGACTTTGATCGTGAGATCGCCGGGGTCCCTGTATATGTGAAGAGGACCACATAAGATATCTTCAGAACAAATCAAAGAAAGTGGAAGAAGGTATGTATGAGCTTATGACAGATCTCCATGCATTTGCTCGGCGTCTGCTAAATTATATATCATCTTCCGACTGTTACCGCCGATTCGTTCCTGAGCTCTGTTTGGTTCCGCTTCGCCGCGTTCAAGCTTTCTCGCCACCAAGTCATTCATCCAACATTCATCACTCTGCCTTCTCTTCAATGACGTGCCGACTTTCTGCACCCACTGCCCGAAGACTATTATTTACGCGAACTTCCACCAACACACCTGCGGCGCGTCGACATTTCAAGGTGCTCGCTATTGAAACCTCAGCGGACGATACTTGCGCTGCAATTGTAGATTCATCGCGCAAAATACATTCAAACGTCGTGATGAAGCAACATGATATGTGGGACGGAGATTTATGTTACTGTGAACGCTGGCATTGCTCAACAAATATACCCGTTCAGACATGAAGTTTATGGTGGAATATATCCTATGGGCGCCATTGGTTCACACCAGCGCAATTTGGTAAGATCATTCACATATTCGCTGTTACCGCCGCATATGAACATTCTTCAGCCCAGTGCAATACGTCGTGCGCTGGATGAAGCCGGAATGGATTTCACGCGAGATATTGATGGAGTTGCGTTCACCAGAGGTCCAGGTACGATTCTTCACTATCTGTGTTATACACTTCGCTGTACGATATATCGTCAGGCATGCCAGGCTGTTTGAGTGTAGGCATGAATGCTGCAAAATCGTTGGCTGCTGCCACATGCAAACCTTTAGTAGGAGTGCATCATATGGTAATTTCAAGTCTCTTACACAGACGACATACCCAATTGACTCCAGGCTGTGTCAGCAAGGGCATGCTTTGACACCTCTTTTGACTTCATGGCCACAAGAACCTTCGTTTCCCTTCCTGACTCTATTGGTTTCTGGCGGTCATACATTGCTTCTTCTCGCGACATCAGTAAACTCCTTCAAAATTTTGGCCACTACAGGCGATGAAAGTATAGGAAGATCGTTTGATAAAGTATCCAAACTTTTGCAACTTAAATGGACAAAATTGGGACCAGGAGATGCACTAGAAAGATTCTGTTCGGAAAATCCTGAAGGGGAAGCCTCCCCAGAAATTCCACCCTTACCACGCCCAATGCCCAATAGACTAGCATTTTCATTTTCAGCCCTACATTCGCATATCAAGCTATTTATTGAATTTTCAGGTGGGGTCGAAAAATTAGACCTCCCAACGAAGAGGTCAATCGCGCGTGCTTTTCAGAACGGAGCTGTGCTTCACCTCGAAGACAAACTTATTCTTGCATTGGACTGGTGTCGAAGTCGGAACATATGGGTGCAATCTGTTGTGGTTAGTGGGGGTGTCGCGAGTAATACCTACCTCAGGAAAAAGTGTGTCTTTTTATTTTATTTTATATTTTACTAGGTATCAATGTTAACCCTTCTTCAAAAGATTGTACGATTGTCTCGTCAAATATGATAAAAACACCCCATTTAACCTCGTCTTTCCTCCCCCATACCTATGTACAGGTAAGAGCATCTACGTTCAGTTTATCATGCATTATCGCCTTACAGTTACGCAGACAACGCCGTCATGATAGCATGGGCATCTATGCATCGCTTCTTAGCAAATGATATTGACACCTATGACGTAGGCTTACTACCCAAATGGAGTCTAGAGGATTTGTCAAAATATGGTGCTTGAACGAAACTTATTTATGTCCTCCCGCTTATAAAAGTTTGACAAAAGTACATAAATGTGTATGTATATTTGATGTGTACAGTACATTAATGATATAACTAATATATATGTATATTGAAAGTATCCAAACTGCGGCCAAAATATCAAGAAATCAAAGGAATTTCAAGGAGGATATATAAAAGATACGAATAGTACTCAGACTTTTTAGATATGATGCTTTATACGAAGTTCACCTCGTCAAGCCTGTCCAACAATAGTGATTTCCTTTTCTTTTTGGGAGCTGCATCACTAGCACTTGCGACCCCTACATCAATCTCAGGGATTTGCGCTTTGCGTTTTCTTTGTCCGCTTGACTTTGTTGGCTCCAAGATTATTCTGTCACAAAGTACTTCAAAAGCTGTTTTGGGCTGATCGTCTTCCTCCTCTGTACCGTCAAGGTATTCTTCAATGTGTATGCAGTTATCAAACTGCGCGCTATCCGGGTCATCAAAGGTAAACGAAAACCCACCCAAATTCGTTTTGTCCACAAATGGAAGAGATGTGTATGCGCTTAAGGTAGCTTGGCTGGCATGTACCGAATAAGATGCTTGACTTGATTGAGCAGGCAAGGAGGAATCGTTGTCTTCGGAAATAGACCAGGGAGATGATGCGCGCTCTTTCGCTTTCGCTTTCCTCTGGCCTTTGATACTCTGTTTCGAATGATACTGGTTGACCAAGGTTGGGTGAACCCGTTCCATTATGACAGCCGGGATCCACTGTAATAATATTGTATTGGGATTCTCAGCCTCTTTGCGCAGTCGCACTCCTTCCTTGGGAGGGCGAGGAGGCCGTTTTCCGGTTATACCGGAGTTTGCAAGCTGCACTAGTTGATTCGGTTGGATTTCAACGCGATAGTCTGTGGTCGAGTCAGTGGAGGTGTGCTCGCGACTGCGCACGATCCGGAGAATTAGGGGCGGGTGATCGACATTATCTGCGGAAGGGACTACCACAGGCACCGCTGGCCCGCGATTCACGAAGGCTTCAGAAATTCTGTCAATACGGCTTCCTCCCCCGAGATACCGCCCCACAAGAGAGGCGGGGGTTCCAATTTCTTCACTGTAGCCATTGTGCAACCGTTCGTTCTCGTCCATTTCGAGGGCAGAACGTCTCAAGACATGTAACACTGCACCTGGCCAAATTGAGTTGGAAAATTTGTAGATGATCTCGTTTCTAGTACCCCATTCAAAATATTTTTCGCATAGGCCAGCAATTGCAGCAATGTTCATGTTCTTCTTGTCTCGCAGTGCTAGACTGTTTGCTGAACCTGTTCCCCCATGCTTGCTGCCGCTGTTGAATGGCATTGCATAGTTCTTGAAGGCTTCAAGCGGAGGGAATGTTTCCGGAAGTTTAGTACGGGGACTGATTTTAGTCAACTCTTGCTTGGCTCGCAGACGCCACTGTGGTAGGTACTTCATGAAGATTGGTTCGGGAAGATTTTGGAAAGCCTGTAACAAGTCCTCCCCAAGCCCACTGCGAGCTAATTGATGTGCAATGCCTTTGCCTACACCATGAACACCCTGAAGGAGAGAAATCAGTGTAAACGTTAACCGCATTAATTAATTTCTTCTTACCTTGTCGTAATCACCCCCTGAAAGAAGAGCGAAAAGTACGAGACCACCACGCTTTAGTGAAACTTGCGGGCTGCTGGCTATATCCGAAGATTTAAGAATCCAGGTGTGGAACTCGTCTGTTTTACCACTAGAATTTTTGGCAGGATTTTTCTTGTTGCCACTCAAACCATTGTTTGGGCTGTAGATAGGTTGTTACACGATTATGTCGGATACTAATAAGAGTAGGCAGAACTCACTTTTTCATAACAGTGTGAGCTCCAAATACGAATGCATCGCAGTCGTCAGTCAAAACAGCGTCAATATGACCTGCTTGGTTCAAAAATGCCAGTTCGGCTTCCGCTTCTCCTGGTGCCTTCGATTGGTAGATAAGTTTGAATTACGGAGTAAAGATGTCAGAACGGTATCACCTCTCGCCATTCTATACCGAAAGCATCCAAAAAATCTTTGAAAGGGCGAGACAGAGGGTGTGA
Source organism: Stropharia rugosoannulata (assembly GCA_028532985.1). Lineage (NCBI taxonomy): Eukaryota > Fungi > Basidiomycota > Agaricomycetes > Agaricales > Strophariaceae > Stropharia > Stropharia rugosoannulata. The sequence continues at coordinate 1,504,749 of JANCIK010000001.1, read as the reverse complement.
CCCAGATTTGCCCATTTTACTGCCGCGCTATTCTATTTTATTATTGATTCACTGTTTGTTATAGCAAAGAGCATACTTTGACTTTGGGCCGTTCTCTTCCATCAAATACGAATAGTGGAATAATAGATAATTTGGCTAGAAACGTGAGAGAATGGTTGATGAGAGATGAGTGAGCAACTACTTACAAAGCCAGACTAGCTTGTAAAACAGATAACGCAGAGAGGGGTTATCCCCTTCTTTGCTATTTTTCGAGAGTTCGAACCATATACTGACGTCAATTCCAACGCGATACGCTCTCCTTCGCTGATGTGTTAATGCGCAACGAAGGTGCGGTTAAAGTCAATAGGCTTGCCTTCCACAATGATTCTCTTGGAATCCATCGATAGTTGCTAATTTGGCTATGGATATAACTTTGCCTACTTCATTCAGAACCTAGTGGGATTGTCATTAGGGGTACTAATAGTCTTGGAAAGCAACATGAAATGTCCTTACATCCCATAGGCCAGGAACACCCATTTCAAAAGGAGAAGCGCTATTCTTATTGTGAGAGCACTGAGAAAGACCCAAGCTTTGCACACTTAAAGTAGTGAGAGATTGCAGTAGCTTTTATTGAGCCTTCCAAGGACCAAGTCAAACTTCCAACAAACTTCAAACTTCAAAGGTTGCCACTGAGTTGCCACTGAGAGCTACAAGAGAGCTAAGGCAGTAATATTTGAGGGGAACACTTAGAGGGTCCTATGTTTTGGTATATGTGAAGGATTATAAAAGTGGCGTCTGTCGAGATTTCTGGCCTAATGCAGGACTGTCGAGTAAGTCGAAGAGTCGCGATGTCTCCGTGACTTAATCGTAGAGTCCCAATTAGCTGTGACATTTTCGCGACAACAAACGGTCAGGTGACTGTGACAGCCCGTGCTTCAATCAATCACTGGCCCTGTCACTGAAGGATTGCTGAAGGAGCGCTTTCGGCTCAAGGCCAACTCAAGGCTGGTTCGTAAGAACTACTAAGTAAGTATTAGTAGAAGGCGCCTTTAGACCCTTAAGCATCTTCTTTATCGGACTCGGCCCACTTTTCTACTGAACAGCCCCGCTCATCCTCTGCTTGTTGCCGGACACGTACCTCTAGCCCGCTTTCAAGAACTTACCGCTTCTATTAAACCTTTTCCCTCTGCGTTGCCTCTAAGTTAGCTCTGCGATACTGCTCGGAGGTCCAAACGCTGTATTTCCATTCTATTAAGCTTATATCCACAGTTGCGACGCGTCTTTCAATCGACATTGAAACCTGGGCAATCCGTAAAGGGCCCCCTACAATAATAGCTGCCTGCCACCCAGGCTGTACTAGGAATTGCTGGTAAAAGCCTAGACAAACGAATAAGGATTTGGAATATATCAATACAACTTCGACCCGGTATCAAATGCCATCTTTTCAGACCCTTCATCCAAGCGCCAGTAGTTCTATGAAACGTAGAGCAACAGAGGACCTTGATGGGCATAACGCAAAGCGAACGTCTTTGAATCATACGGGTGATGAAAACACATCCACTACTACCCACCAATCTCAGGATCAAGTGTGGATGGTTCAATGGTGAGCATATATAATTGTCAACACCACACCAAGTAGGCTAACCAATTTTACAGGCGGAACCCCCAATACAAAAAGCACAAAACGTGGGATGGGGATGCAGTACTTGTCGCTAATTTGAACACTGGAATTTCAGTCTACAATTGTGATGGATCATTGTATGTTGTTTATTCCTGCTCGATTAATGACTTGACTGTCAACTACGATGTAGAATGCTAACCGATAAATCAACGAAAGCCTTGCCTTTATGCGCAGGCAAAAATCTTTTTGTCGGGTCGAAGGAAATTGAAGTGGAAAGGAAAATACCGCTGGACCAGTATCAATCCGGGGTCTGTTTTGGACGAAACGCTACTGTAGCCCCAGTCGGGTCTGTTGCAACAACGAGCAAGTATAGAATGAAATTCAACCCTCCGTCCATGAAATTGCCTAGCACCTGTGGGAATGGTGCTATTATTGCCTCAATGAAACCAACAGCAAAAGACAACATAAATGCGAGCACATCTTCGTCTATTCAGACAAGCGATACATGTCAGCAGACTTGCTGGACCGCTAATTGGCAAGTGATTCGGATGTACTCTACAAACGTTTGCAAGCTTACACATAATGTTCTCCCTAGGCGCAAGCCTCAGGGCAAAAAAATTAAAACGTGGGATGGAGACGCATATATCACCCTCGTCAAGGGCGAGTTAACGATGCTATCAGAAGATGGGAAAGTGTAAGGCACTTCCTCATACTTTAGATTCTAATTTGATGCATGGATAACGTAGTATGGGCTCTGTGGCATGGAAAGGTCAACCGTTGACTCAAGGATATACCACCATGATTAGCGGTAAAGAGGTTGAGTTGGACATGCCAATTTCGCCACAACAACTACCTGAAGGCGGACCTGACGTTGGAGCGGAAAACGAAACAACGCCAGTCGAGCCTCTAAACATAACCTCGACGGAGGGCACTGCAAAACCCTATAAAATTTCATTCCATTCACATGCCATATCTAATTTCAAACCTCGAGTTAAAGGGCCTTTGTCAGTCTTTCTAGTCCGTGGTTTTCACTGTCGTTGAAATTCTGTTTTCAGGCACGACCCAGAGGCACTAGAGGCTTTGGTATTGAAGGCCCCGACAAAGGAACATATGAAGAAGTTTAATAAACGGTAATATGCACTTTATTTGAAGGGATATTGCCTTATTGGTATTCCCAGGAATTTGGCTGTGGTCCCTGTTATAGTGGATCCTATTCTTTCACGGAGAATGAGACCTCATCAAAGGGAAGGTATGTTTGCACCTGCAGTTTTGTTTTCGCACAACCACATTTCCTTTAGGAGTTTCGTTCTTATATGAATGCGTCATGGGTTTGCGCAAACATGAAGGACAGGGTTGTATCCTGGCTGATGAAATGTACGCCCTTCGTTTTTCTTTCCCGTATTTGTATCAATAATTTATCAGGGGTCTCGGGAAAACCTTACAAGTGAGTGAAATAGTCGTCAGATCAGTATCACTGGCATGAACTTATTTCTTATTAGACCATAAGTCTTATCTGGACTTTGCTCAGTAAGGTGGTTTTTGCGACATACATCCGAATACTACTGATGTATTGTTCGTAGAGCAAAATCCATATGCATCTCCCAACCCAGTTGTTCAGAAGGTTTTGATCGTTTGCCCAGTTTCACTCATAAATGTGAGTTGTATATATGTGGAGGAATCGCCATTACTTTGATATTGACGATGATGCAGAACTGGAAGGCTGAGTTCCACAAATGGCTAGGAAGAGATCGAGTCGGTGTTTTGACCTGCGATAAAAGCAACAACGCAGTCGATCTTTTTGGTCGCTCGTTTGTACTCTCGTTTTCGAACTCGTGCGCTGTTTAATTGCTTTCCTTCTAGAAAAGTCCACGAAGTCTTGATAATTGGATACGAACGTCTTAGAACAGTAGTGTTCGTAACATCCTAGGGTTATCCGAACAATGCTGAGTAGACTTTTTTCGTTGTAGAGATAAGCTTTCCGATATATTGTAGGTCTGACTCATGTCTCAAATTCAATCACTTATCTTGGTTTAGTCCCCCGGTTGGTTTGATAGTTTGTGATGAAGGTAGCTTGTGCGGTCCCACCTGCCTACCCAGACATTTGAACTATCTTATGGCAAGGTCACCGGTTGAAGTCTGCGAATAACAAAACGACGGCCATGTTCAAAGCGTTGTCTACTCCTCGACGCGTTATACTATCGGGTACTCCAATTCAAAATGACCTCGGCGAATTTCACGCAATGGTTCGTGAATCTCATATTTTATCATTTCTTTCTTGAAACTAATCCGCGTATCACCAGGCAGATTTTTGTAATCCAGGTCTTCTTGGTATTACTTTCTCATATCATTCAGTCAATATACAATGACCTCATGCACTGCAGACGACTATAATGTGTTTCGGAAAGTTTACGAAACGCCCATACTCAAAAGTAGAGCTCCGGATGCTACCGCCAAGGAGATCGAAATAGGCGAATCAAGAATTAGTCAGGCATGCTCTTTTTTCCTTCTCACCTTAAGTATTTTACTGGGCTAATATATCTTACGCAGCTACTTTCCGTGGCAAAAAGTTTTGTCTTAAGGAGAGATACGACGCTTCTGAAGAACCATTTACCACCTAAATGTAAGAAAATAAGACATCCATTAGCCATGAGTTCCTTACCTATTATGCAGCCGAATTTGTTGTATTTATAACGCCTACACCTGTGCAGCTCGCAATGTTTTCCAAAATACTAAACCCTAATAAGCTTGACGATCTCATACAGAGCTCAACGGCTGAGTCGTTGGCACTCATAAATATCTTGACCAAGATTAGCAATAGTCCAATACTGTTGAAAGCGACAGCAGACAGTATCAAAGGAAAAAAAGAAGTTCTTCCCTCAATGCAACAATCTTCAGTCATTGAGGCCTTGAATCTTCTCCCTGATAGAGCCAGTATAGCGGATGTTTCATTAAGTGGTTAGTGGCTAATACTGAACGCTACAACCCAAGTGATAATAAACAAAGAAAAGGAAAACTCATTGTCCTTTCAAAAATTCTACGAATTTTGCGCCAGGTATGTGTATTGTATCTTTCCTAATTTCATATTTTGAATAAATCTTAGAACACGTCGGAAAAATGTGTACTTGTATCTCACTACACTTCGACTCTCAACATCTTGGAGGCATTCTGTAGAAAAATGACATATTCTTATTATCGGTTGGATGGGTAAGCATTCTATGCTCGAATGAACTATCAATTATCCCCTAATTAAACACATCTTTAGACAAACCCCGCAGCACAAACGACAGGAATGTGTCAACGCTTTTAACTCGGGAAATCAACATAACGGATGTATGTGACGTGCTCGAGTCTATGCCCTGCTTTTTGTCTCATAATTTTGGTAGTTGTCTTTCTCCTTAGTTCCAAAGCAGGTCAGTCTCACTTTTTGCGTCACTCTCTGATCAATTTGACATGGATTACTTCGTCTCAGGTGGCGTAGGAATAAACTTGATTGGTCAGTTTAGCGTTATGAATGGGCTAGATAATCTAACGGCCGTCCTGCAGGAGCTTCGCGTCTTTTTCTTGTCGACTCGGACTGGAACCCGAGGTAGTTCATTCGCGATAATACTATGTATCGAACTGCCTAACGAGGAGTATAGTCATGACTTACAGTCTATGGCTCGTTGCCATCGGTATGTACATCTTTTGTATCGTCATCATAGGTCTTCTCCCATACTTATCATAAATATAGAGATGGTCAAAAACGCCCAGTCTTCATTTACAGGCTACTGACCGCAGGGGCAATAGACGGTAAGTAGTACTTACGGGGGGGGGGGTTTTTTTTTTCGTATCTTATATCAATGTCTTTCTAGAGAAAATTTACCAGCGACAGGTTACAAAACTTGCTCTGAGCGAATGTGAGTTTTTGTCTCATGAGGTTTAATATTTTCTTATACTCTTTCCAAAGCACTCATTGGATCGGTGAAGGAAGCATCATTTGATTTAAGTAAAAAAAACTAAATATATACCTCTAGGGCTCCGCGAGCTCAAAAAGTGATTCTTTCACTCGTAAGGACGTGCGTGAAGTTGTTCGAGACCTGATTGACAGCTTGCTAATTTGAAACATTAGTTGCGCGACATCTTCCGTATTCATCCAGATACAGCTTGCAATACTCATGATTTACTGGAATGTCATTGTGATAACTCAACGCACGATGTTCCTGAAAACGATGGATGTCCTGTAGAGCAGGATACTACAACGGCGGGATTCATTTGCGCTTCGGAAGTGTCCACTGCCCATTCCGATGCAGCAGAGACAGCAGTTTGTATCTAGTGCTCAGCTCATTTTTCATCTACTAACTATTGTTATTTACAGTACCTAAAAAAGAAGAAGATGGGCCTTGCTTCGTTAAGCGAATGGAAGCATATCAATTGTCTAAAATCCACAGCTGAAGATCTAGTTCAGGATGACATCTTGCGCCGTGTGATAAATGTGTCCACAAAAGATGCCCAGGTAGCGCAAGGAGCAGACGGGAGTCGATTGGATTCATTATTAGCAAGTGTGGATCTCGAGACGATACAATCTATGAACGACGCGCGTTTACCGCAAGAATTTCCCGCTGGAACTATCTCGTTTTTGTTTGAGAAATCTTCAACAACGAGTTTGGAGGATAATGAACTACTTGATTAATGCACTCACTTCTACATTCTCAAGTTTGTAACCTAGATTGACCTTACATAACAAACAAACTTCATTGCATAAATATTCATTGATCTTCATTTTGAGGGCAGTTATGCAAGCTTTGTACCAAGCATAATAGACATATCCCTGGGACCCCTCTTGAGGTATCGCATTGAATAACTACCGGATAACATTGTTTGATATGTACTGTCGTCTGGTCCTCTGTATTTGAAAAAGAGTTTTTCAGTTATCCGATGGTGATATGGAACTTGCATGAAACCTTTGTGAATAATACATTGGAACTTCCCAGGATACGGTCGTAGTTCGAGTAGCTTGGTGGGAGGTTTTCGTTGTTCTCATCGGGATGTCACCCGAACTAAGTTGGATAAACAGACTCATGCTATCATAGAACAATGATGCAATGTTTCAGACACAATCAAAGGATAACCGTCGATACCAAAGGGTATGAGATGGCGGCAGAACAGATCTAACACTGTATACAGTTAGTCGGACACTCTTCTGCCGTCAAATAGGGTGTGGAAAGGAGACGAAAAGGGTCATCAAGAAAGAGAAATATATAGGAAAAAAGGAAAGAGGAGGAAAAGAGAGAGAGAAAAGAAAGGGGAAAAAAGTAGGGTCAACTTGTTGTGTTGTCAGAGTGCTCCATAAACGACATCTCCGTCAATAACAGTGGCATGGACTTTGGTGGCAAGAATATCTTCGAATGGGATGTCCATAATATTTTGCGACAGAACCGTGAAGTCCGCGCGCTTGCCGACCTCGAGGGAACCCAAATAGCCTTCGGTGAAAGAAGCGTAGGCAGCGTCAATTGTCATCCCTAGAGCCTGTTTAACGATTGTTTTCTCATAGTCAACCGATTATAATCATCACCTTTAAGGGCTTCCCATCTCGTCAATTTCTGTTCAGGGAACCTGCCGTATTTCTCAATAAGGGCGGCATTTAAACAAGTGACGAGTGATTCACCATCCAGTAGGTCCGTGCGGAGACTCCCCACTCACAGATGTTCGCGTTATGGCAGCATAGAAAGTTACTAGTGGGTCCATCGTTTCAACCGGAGCGTCAGATCCAAGAGCAATTCTGGCGCCGCTATCGACGATAGAGCGAAAGGCGTATAATTGTTTGATTCTCTCGGGTCCCTGGCCGCACCGTACGGTGAATACGACTACTTATGAAACTTGACAAAGAAAAATGTACTCACTAAGCGATCTTGAGCATACCACATGTCGCTAATGCTGAATATGAGAGTAAGTAAGTTTACAAGGTCAAAAGAATCAGGCACATACGCATGGGTAGGTTGCACACTGGCGATGACTAATATATAGCTACGTAAGCACACCAAATAGGGAAGTCAAATTACCATTTATGGATTACCTCCTAATCTGTTTAGTCGCGCCATGTCTGTATTTGTCATCATCTGCGCGTGCTCCAGTCTAGGTCTTGAGGCCGTTACGTCAATCCCTTTCAGTGACTGCTCGAAGACATCAAGTATTATTCCATTGGCTCGATCACCTATAGCGTGAATGTTCTATAAATTGAAAAAGTGTGAATTTTGACCATAAAACACAGACTAAGGGCCAGTTCTCACCACTTGCCAGCCATCCCGCAGAAACTTAGGGATAGCGTCGTAAAGAGTGTCTGGATCTACACGGAGAAAGCCCTTTGTTGTTGGATTATCTGCATAAGGCTCGTGGAGCTAGAATATAACATATAGATTTCCCCTGGATTGATAGAAATCACAACTTACTGCAGATCCTCCGGTCCTGAGAGCGCCTACATTCTAGTCAAATTAAAGTGTATGATGAATTGGAAAATGCTCATACCATCAGCAAATATTTTTATACTTCGAGCAGTTAGTCTTGTACTTCCATCATCAATAATGAGAGGATTGGTGTTGCCCCAGTATGGCATAGTCTCATTGAAGTAAGTCATACCATAAACGCGGATCTGCTTCAAGTAAGTTAAATGATAATTTAATTGCCTGGTGTACTCACTGGCAATGGTCTGATTTTGGCTTGCCTACATAATCAATCATTAGGAATATAAGCGGCTAACTGCATAATTGACCTTGCCTCTTGAAGAAGGCGAGTGACACGGGGTCTAAACCTGCATCATGAATCCCAGTCAGACCAAAACTGTGGGCATGTTGAACGGCCGTTTGAAATTGTAGAAGCAACCTAGCTTCTGTAGCTTCTGGTTGCTTGAGATAATCTTGCGCATTATCTAATAAAACACCTTGCATATGAGGAACGAAAAGATTAGACAGAAGTGGCTTCATGTTCATTAACTCGACAAACCGGTGGGAAAACCATTCTTATCACGAAATATGAAGCCACCTTCCACTGATTCAGGAAAAGGGTCACTGTCGTTGATAGCCTTCGATGATGCCCATAACGCGTGGCAGTCTTTGCTTTGAAGGATCACTGGTCTACCTCTGATGACACTATCAGCATCAAGATCTTGCTAAAAGTCAATTATGTTATTATCTGAATATCACTATCGGCCCCATGGGGAGTAAAATGACTGACTGATGTTGGCCAACCATATGCCCCCCAGAGAGTATGATCCCACCCGCCGCCAGTGATGACATGCGAAGTATCATTGTATATCTGGGGTGTCGATAAGATATACTCTCGGACACGAGCGACAGCGTCTTCAGCCCAAGTTGTCAGCGGCCACATACACATCGGATCGAAACAACTCGCCTTGGATAGACTTGGCACCTTCTAAGGAGAGTTGCTGTGCGGCACCATACTCCAAAATATGTGCATGTGAGTCTATAAAGTGAGTTAAATCATACGATCTTGAAGATTTGTATTATTGTACCGGTTAATCCAGGGACAACAATTGAACCGGGCGGAATAAACTTGGTAGGTAATGTCTCCGTAGACCACGGCAAAAGCGAAGACTTGCTTTTCTTCTTGTTCCAAGCGCTCTGAACGGAATCTAGAGTGGCTGAAATAATGAAATGATACAGGGTATGACTCAGCTGATTTTGACTGACCAAACGAGCCGATGTCCACGATATACGGGCCTTGAACGACGATACACTGGGTCTGACTTTGCGAAGCGTCGACGGTGTATATCATGCTGGGCTCGAAAGAGCATAACGCGTAGACTTCGCTCTGGAGTTGGACTGCTGTGGAGTGAATGCCTCTGATGAACAGTGAAAGCGCGCTCGATAGCACGCCGAACACTAGGGACCACTTTGTATAAACATGGCGAGAAGTGCTCTGGAGAGCGGGTCTTTCACGATTACGCGGAGTATGAGGCATCTATGCCTAAGACGTTGTGCACCTATCAGAACGTCAACGTACTACGTGGAGATGAAGATATGTCCCTCTCACCCAAACTTGTTTCGGTTATTGAAAGCAGGTCCAGGACTGGTAAAGATGACGGCAATAGAAAGCTGTATTGCTAACTATGACACTTTATATCTCCACAAATTTGTAGCCAGCAGTGAGCACCGCGTGTCCCAATGGAATTCCAGAATCATCTTTCAATGAAAGCCTGCAAATGCGTTTTAGCGCCCAAGAAGTCGCTTCATCAACGCATAATCCGATATCGCGCAAGCGCAGTCCAATGGAGCATAAATCAGAATATTTGATTTTGATAAATTTTCGGATCTTTATGCAGTTGCGACACGCGCATGAGCTTGAACAGCGAAGGATCACCCTAGCGAAGGATCACCCAAGGATTACCCTTAAAGTCCGCCACGTTGACAGACGTGTTCAAGCCGGGCCGGAGTGAACGGCTTCAGTGAGACTATGTAGCAGTGCACGACACTGCACACAGCTTTTGCAGACACACTGCATCTTGCATTTAGGCGATGCCCGCCAGAGATATCCTCCACCGTTTCCGTACCAATGAACTGGCACGATTCGTTAACTCGCACCGCATCTTCTTTTACGCTTTGGTGTCTCTAATATCGGTCTCCGCTGTCATCGTCAATGCACTGAAGAACTACAGTAACTTCTACTCTGTAGCCATCTATTTATCAAAAAGCAGTCGAAGTGTGCTCGTAGGTGTTGGCACGACCTCTAAAATGTATTGACGCTCAATGGCCTCAAAGGTTCTTGCCAACTTTGGAGTTCTTCTGGCTTTATTATGCGGACATATAGTCCAGCGTATATTCTTTGGTTCACTCAGACCAAACGAAATTGAAGTACGATATATTCTTTTCTCATAACTTTTTCTTACTCATTGTCATTCCAGCGTCTATATGACAGACTGTGGTTCTTCATTACTGAATCGTTGTTGGCATTCACCATCTTCCGCGATGAATTTGATACTCCCTTTGCACTCATGTTCGGCTTTCTTCTTTTCGTGAAGTCTTTCCACTGGTTGGCGAGCGATCGCATTGAATGGGTAAGAAAGTCACTCGTTTCAATGTATAAATGATTAACACGTCCTAGATGGACCAACGGCCGTATCCCGGACCACCTCTGTCATTCCATTTTCGAATGACAATCCTGTTTGTCATTCTCTGGACGACTGATTGCCTTATGTTTTTGTTTGCCATAGAACATACACTGACTGCTGGCGTTGGAGGGATGGTGTTATTTGCCAGCGAGGTGAGTTAAAGTCGTCCTGGAATCGTACAAATTTAGTGATCGTCTATCAGTATGGTATTTTGATGGCGAGCGTAATGAACACCATCCTTAAATACTTGTTATCAACATACGATCTCCGTAGGGCAGGGCGCAGGGGAGGTGAAAACGCGCCCCCATGGGAAAACAAGAGCATGTGGATCTTCTACATCGAACTTGCAACAGGTGGCATTCATTTCTGTCTAAGGTGGATAGTTCAAGAACTAAACATGTCCTTTATTCTTAGATTTCCTCAAGTTGACCACGTACCTGGTCTTCTTCATCATAATCATCACCTTCTACGGCCTGCCCTTGAATATTTTGCGAGATGTCTACATTACAGCCCGCTCATTCATCACGCGCTTACGGGCGCTTCACCGATACCAGACGGCCACACGAAATATGGATCAAAGGTACCCCAATGCCACTGAAGACGAATTGACTGGTATGAGCGATCGGACGTGTATTATTTGCCGCGAGGAGATGAGTTCAAATGGACAACAAGGAGTACCCGGAGAGGGGCCAAATACCACGCCTAAAAAATTACCTTGCGGTCATATCTTCCACTTCCATTGTCTTCGATCATGGTTAGAAAGGCAACAGAGCTGTCCTACCTGGTATGTAATCATTTAGTCTGCTCAGCATTTTGGTCATTTAATCTCCTTCATAGTCGGAGAAACGTATTGGAAACAGCTACCATAACGCCGACGGCCGCCCCACCAGCCCCGGCAAATGCTCAGAATCCGCCGATGGATGCACAGCGAGTGAACGCTATAGCGCCCGGTGGCGCACAAAACCTTGGTCAGGTTGCCAATAATAATAACCCATTAGGATTTATTGGGCGCTTATTCGGACCACCTCCCGGTGTTCCGGATCTCGGAGCAGATAGGCAGGTAGCACAGAACGACGGTCAACCGGATGCAGGAGTTGCAGGCCAAGTGAATGGCATCCTCGGCAATTATCAGGTAACAAGCATCTGCCATGTGGGTGATAGAAGTTGACCGTTATCTAGGCGCCGCCACAGCTGCAGCTGCAAGTACTTCCGCCTTATCCTGGCTTCGTAGGACCTGAAGGCGTCTGGCAACCATGGCCGGCATTGGATGCTGCTCAGCGGAATGTAGATGTTACTCTAGGTCCCAGTGGAAACGAGGCTCCTGGCACGAGTATCGCAGATGAAGGATTGCCATCTTCTAGTTCACAGTCCGATTCTTCAGGCGTAACTCCTTCAGCTTCAGCTACTTCTCAAGGTTCGTCTAATGGATCTGACTCTCGCACAGCAAGAGAGGCAGCGGCGCAAGCGGCGCTACGACGTCTCGGTATCAATAACCTGACCGAAAGTAGCTCAGCTACAGCTTCAAGGGCAGAAACGAATGGATCGTCTACTCTATCTACCAAACCAATCCCAGCTGATGACTCAGTGGCTTCAACTCATGTCCCAGTGGCCGCACAGGTACCGGTACCCAAATTGATACCTCTAAATTACTTCCGCACTCAGCCCACCCCTAATATTCCACTGCACACGAACCAGTCACCAGCATTGCGAAGTCTTTTCGAAGGCATGCCACAGAACACTCAGCAAGGATACAGTCAATCAAGCAGATCAAATAACAATCCCTCGAGACTACCACCAACGTTAACCGATGAACAATTGGCTTCGCTTGACCTCCTGACAAGGGAAAGTATTGATGAGCGGTTGCGCATTCTTGAAGGTGTTTCAGGAGCAGTCTACCGCTGTATTGATGACCTTATGAGAGTACGAAGCTCCCTTCCTACGTCGACTACTTCATCTGCTGCCGGTTCAGCCAGTACTATCAAACGTCCCGCGGACAAGAGTACATTACCGACTAATAACGAACGAAGTGAGGGTTCCAGTCGTGGAAAAGAGAAAAAGGTGGTTCCAGAGTCTCCGGATGAAAAGTTCGAGTAATCAGGTCCATTTGTACTATGCAGCCAATTGTTTAATTTGTGTAGACACATTTTCTGGTGCGTCAGGCTCGAGCATTTAGTAGTGCCGAGACGCGTTCCTTGACTTGATTTGAGTCCACCGTCGACTTCTCAACGATAGAGTAGAACTCTTTGAACACAAGACCAGATGCTTTACGTGGATCAGTACCAGCAGGCAGGGCGTCAAAAATAATTTTGATGTGCGTGTCAATGGCCTCGGTTGTAAGAAGGGGAGGCAGGAATTTGGAGAGAAGGTCCACTTCGAATTGTTCTTTATTGGCAAGGTCCGGGCGCTGTGCTTCTTTAAACTGAGTAACCGCTTCGCCCTACGTGTCGGAACTAGTCTTAAATTATGTCTTACAAATGTTACAGAACTTACTTACCCTACGTTGAATAGCTTTGCGAATAATAGTTGCCTAGAATCATAATTATCGCACATTTTGTTGGACAATGGGGGGAAATGGTTCTGTACCGTGGCCTGTTCAGTTAGCTTCGTTCCTGCCGTCTTCTCTGCTAAATTAATCTCCGATAAAACAGACTGCATAAAGTCGCGTCAACCCCTCGGATGCGGCATGTTTTGAAATTCATACCCGTAAAGTCATGGATTCTTGTGCATTCTTCCTCTGGTCCGATCAAAATGAGCGTTAGGAGAGAGAGAATGTCGTAGCCATTATATAATGAATACCTTCATAGCTTCCTTAACTTCACTCATAATTTGTGCGCGTAAGTCTTCGTGATTTGCGGCGCATGCCAAAGTCCATGTTAACAGCTATCCGTGGATGATGGTAAGCAGCCTACCTTGACTGACCGCAGCAGCGCTGGTATACTGTCTACGAGTCACAAACGAGCGTGTGGTTCCCCGAAGTACCGCAAACATTGTTACGTAGTGAGCAGAGAACTGGGAGAGTCTGGGGGTGGTTAGTACGTTTGGTTACCCTTCGTCTTGCCATCGTCGGAACGGGCATCGGGAACACACGGGCCGGTAAGGACCTTTTTTCCGCTACGATCTGACTCGCGCGTACGCGGACACTACTTAATAGTAAGAGCCTCACTCTTTCCTTATACGCACCCTCATATTTTCTCTGATAGAAGAAGTCATGTCAAACCTTACGCAACCGCAGTTTCCTTTATCAGGGGATTACTTGAACTCCATACGACGTTCAGCTAAAAAGTTGCGCATTGAATCAGGCATTCAGGTGGATATCTATATGACAAAGTTATATACTAGTTCAGACGCTTATACCTGGTTGATCTTTCAGATCCCTGTAGAAAATGTGAAGCGCCTACTCCTGTCACCTGCTTTTCTTGAATCATATAATCGCGTATCTAAAATCCACGGCCTTGCTCTGCCGTTAAATTTTTCCTCTAACCTGGACGAACTCAACGTTCTCTCTGTCTTATCGCTTCTAAACTTCGCATCCGGATATCGAGTACCCTTGCATGCGCAAACTGGGAGAGGGGCATGGGACTCTGTCCGTGCTCTTGTGTTCTCCTTGTACATTACGTCTACCCTGGAAGGAGATCTGCTTTCGGCCAAAGGTCTGAAGTCAATCAATACATTCCAGATCGCCGAATTTATGGGCGTTAATTTGCACATCGAACGAGCTCACGAATCCATTCCCGGCGTGGTTGTGGGTGAACTTGGCGGTCCACTACACAAGTTGATAACAGATATTGTTGCTGTTTTAAACGAGACCGGGGAGATTTTACTCAACAATGGATACATTAACCTTGGGGCATTCGTCGCTGAAGCGCTAAACGAATCTTCCAAGGCGCCTAATGACAAAGCCGCATTGGAGATGGTTCTCGAAAAAGTAAGAAAAGTTCCTTCACTTGTTAAATTTCCTGGCACTGACCTATTGAGTTTAGCTTGTTCGAGCATTCCCCGGATTCCGTGATATGGCTGCAGTGAATGGCAGTCCAATTTACTGCTTCAAGAAAGCATTGTTCCTTATCCACGCCATCACTATTCGTTTTGGTTCACTTACCCCTCCGCCATTCCCTATCCCAGTGACCACCCGTACCCCCGTATTTTCTGACAACGTATTGCCCTCACTTCTAATTCACTTGGGTGTCATTGACTTGTCCGGAAATGCTGCTCTCTCAGCTTTATTCCCGGATGCCACATCGCCCGCGAAGCTGGACCCGCTTCTAGCACTCCCTCTAGCACTCACGTCGTCAGCGAATAAGGACAAGAAGAAGGTTCCTAAAGAGGGTCCCGTTGTTACTACTGATCAATCTTACATCTTAAGGGCAACAGCGATAGATGCATGCGAAATCATGGTGGACGCAGCACACTCTCTGAAAGGAAGCGAGGAGGAGAAGCTACCAGATTGGCTCTCAAATATTACTCTCCCAGACCTGGATATGTGGATTTGGTCCGTGGCAAAGGATAGGTCAGATTATCGGGAGTTGGAAAGATTTGTAGATCAGAATACGATTTATTTTTAACGTGGAATTTTAGCCACATATGACACGAATACTAGTACATGCCGATCGGGTAGTGTGAATGGAATATATATATAAAAATCTAATGTACGAGATACCAATTCACGTATAATTTTACGACAATGGTCGTGATATCTGAAGAAGTGGGAATTGGTCTTTCGAATAAAACAAGAATAAGAAAGTTTTCCGTCAAACAATATTCATCATGAGAAAAAGAAATGGGATAAAAGAAATGATTGCCAAATAATGGCGTATGTGGCAGATTACTTTCACTGTGATTCACTATCGCTTGCATTGCTGTCGCTTTCGTCGTGACCCCATACTGCGAAGGCGCGATGCTCTGGGACTTCCTGTCGAGAACGAGAATGGCCTCGTGATCGCGACCGTCTGTGGACTAGCGTCCCAGGGGTAGGTGTCTTGGCTGTTTCGATATCTGCATCACGATCCTTCGGGATTCGACTCTTTCCACTGAAATGACGGGGCAGATGAAGCTCGTCTCTTGTACCTTGTTGAGCGGCGCCATATGAAACCAAGGAGTCGGGAGAAGAAGGTTCAGAATTATTTGGATTGGGTAGGTCGAAACCGACATGCCGAGGGGAAACATTAGGTGGGTGAGGAGCCGGTATAGCATACCGGCTCGGCGAGTCAACACCAGAACGTGGCGAATCAGCGTCCGAGTGGGCATATCGAGATGTAGGGCGCACGCGAGAACGCGACCTCGACTTCGTTCGGCGCGACAGAGTGGGCACCAAAGGCGACTTGACCTCCGCTAGTTGATTATCTCCGTTAACAGCATCCGCTCCGTCGGCTTTATGCGTTGTCTCGGCCTCTGGCGAAGAGTCGTCGATGTCAAACTTGTCCTCTTCCTCTTCGTCGTCAGACACTTCATCTTCTTCCTCGTCGTCAAGTGTGTCGCTGTGCTGCACCGAAGCAACTTTCGACGTTGCTGAAGAGTCGTTACGGGTCCGCCTTCTAGATTTGGGCGCCTCTTCCTCAACGACGACAAATGATTTCTGTCGCTCTCTCTCGTTCCATTTCAAGGTTCTGGATATGGCATCGAACCAATCGGTGGATTGTTTGTCAGCGCACACAGTAGGGAACGGATATTTGGACGCTGTAACTTTGATGTGATCACCCTCTGGATGCGGCATAAGTATAGCAAGCGTGATTATGCTGTTAATTGACCTACGTTTGAGCTCGACACGACCTCGTCCATCAAAAGAGGCCCATGCCGTACTGCGCGAATTATACGGTACACATATCCTCAGTTCCATGCTATCGGGAAGTAGCATTGGCCGAAAAGACAGTGTGTGTGGGCAAATAGGAGTGATCAATAGTGCAGGTATTTCGGGATGAACAAGGGAACCACCCGCAGATAGCTAGAGGTAAGTTTCAGTCAAAAGTAATTTGACAGGAAGAAAAAATACGAACAGAATATGCGGTAGAACCGGTAGGGGTTGACACAGTTAAACCGTCTGCTTGCACTGTGGTCATGTGGTGCTCGTCACCTTATCACAAATATAAGATAGCGGCCGCGAAAAGAGAAACGAGAGCCGTACCGAATAGTTCCAGTAGAGAAACGTAGGGACTTGGACCACGGTCCACGACAAGGTCATTTAAGACCTCGAATGTCTCCACAGGCCTGGTGGTGAAACACATAATCTCCTTATCTTTTGGGTTGTTCTTACCCTCTCCTATAGCGATGCCGCCTGACCAACCACCTTCAAGAGCTTCCCACCCTCCCTTCTCGAGATTTTTCATCATAATTTCTCCAGTCTCGCCTTTTTTAACTGCCTTACGGCCTTTGCCTTTTTCGTTGGCCACAGACCGATAGACAGTGCACGTAAAGCGCATCCGCAAATTCACACGAATGCCGTTGTCGATTGCAGAGTCCATGACTGCTTGATGATCAGCGAAATCAAAATTGGTGAGAAATCCTAGAGAGCCGAGAGCGAATGGAAGGACTGGAGGAACGATGCGTTGGAACAGCCATGACGTGAATAAAACCGTCCCATCGCCACCGAGCTGAGAGCGCACGATTAGATTAAACTTGCCTAATAAAAAAGAAAAGAACATACGGTGACGACGAAGTCGAATAAATGCGGGCTATGGCTACACATGCCGCTGGTCCAGTATCGGAGTTGACCGTCCTCCGTATCTTCTCTATGTGTAGAGTTGGAGGACAATGAGGAAACGGAGTGGTTGCTAGATGCTCCCCGCCTGGCAATAGGAACAAATAGCTCTGGAAAGTCCCTCCGAATACCCTCAGCATCGAATCGCTTAGAGTGGCGTAGTTGACTGTCCACGTATCTAGCACGAAGATATGAGGATAATGCCAAGCAACTTGATGAAGTTGACATACACCACAAGCCCTCTCTTAGAGCCGCGTCTGTGTTTAAGCATAAGGTACAGCGCCAACTGGCGGGTCAACTTGATAAGCCGGTTGTCTCGCGCTTTTGTAACGATCAGAACGGTCTGAATATTCGATTGTACGCGAGCGCGGCCTTGTGGGGAACAGCGAGATTAAGAAAGCGAAATGGCGCGATAGTGTCTGGGACTCACCCAGCTGTTTGCTCATTTCTCGCACACCGACAGCAGTCTCTGCGAGCCGTTTCGTTAAGTTGTTTGCGAATTGGTCGTCATCCTCGTCGCCGCTATCGAAAGTGTGTGAAGATAATGTAGATGTGGAACGCATGCTAGGGCTGGCGAGCTGCTGCAGAGATTTCGCTACGCCGACGTCGCTGCTATCTATAACACTTTGCTTATTTTTGAGCCAGTCAGTCAGTTGCGCCCCTTGGTCCAGGTGAGAATGCACAAAGCAGGGAGATCGGATGGCTTTATTGGCATTTTGCAAGTGCTGGGAATTTTGGTAGGGCATCTTGGGGAGCGCGGGGACGACTGTAGGGTCTGGAACCAGTGGCGCAGGCGAGAGTATTCCACTGGCTTTCTTGAGGATATCGGGAGAGGTCGACACTTCGATATCTGGATTCCAATCCGCCTGGTTGCGGTCTATGTGCAGAGACGTGGGCCGACTGCTTTTCCGGGACAATGACGGAGGTATATGGCTGAACAAGGCAGCTCCAGGAGTAGTGGGTGGGGTCGAAAAGGTCTCAAGATCGGGAGAACGGAGAGACTGGACATCAGTCACTAATTGAGTCATGTTATCGTGGAGTGGTGGCGACGGCCTGAGCAAGGGAGTCTGGTCTGCCTGGGATGGTGTCAAAGGGATACTAACTGAGTAGACTTGCTACGTACGTCCATCGTCTGTCGCGTTTATCAGTGGTTGCAAGTTGTCCGGGCGACGATGTTTCTAATGATTTCGATGATGCGAAAATCACACAGAAATAGAGGAGATGATTCAAAGCCACATAACCACTCCGGGTAACATTGTTGCCCCTGTCCAAACATACCCCGAAGGCCAATGAGAGCCCCGTTTGCGGCATATCAACCTAGTGTGGTTACCCGATTGAACGCATACAAATGTTGCTTATTGGCCCGTATTGTGGGATTATTCTATTTTGAAACCCCCCTTGTAGGGGTTTCTGGGTTGGATAAAGATTCATGAGACGGCGCATACGCGGCAATCCAAACGCCGAGCCAAACAATGCCGGCACCTGGCTCAGCAGCCTTGGCATCGTTCTACGTATAGTCGGGCACGGTTCGAGATGGTACGGCTGCGCCATGCCTTTGTCCCCTGCACCAGCACTGTTTCAAGGAGCAGTAGGACTGGGCATTGTCCGCAGCTATGGGAAAAGCATGCATGTGGGACATTATCAAGCTGCAGCCAGCATCCAGCCAGTACTAAGTAGCCATTATATCCTTCAAATGTCCTTCACCTCGGCATAACTTACACTTTCTAATGTTTCCTGTAGGTGGACGGCCCTTTGGATTATGGATGGGCGGCTCAATAAATGCTCGATTAACATGATGCCGCTGTTGTGCTCTGTCAAAGTATGTTATTTGCATCTTGTCTGGACTTGGTCTCGACTGCTATTTACTCACTGAAGTGTAATTAAATTGTTTAGTAGGTCGAAAGGCGGAACTGAGAGGCAAGTCAGAGCGGAAGACAGAGGCATTTTGATTTCAAAAATTCAAACCATAGTATGAGTACATATCTAGTAAACTCAGTTGTAAATTGCTTTAAAAGGCGCAGAGATGTAATACATATAAACTTACAATCTACATAAAAAGCTACGTGGATAAGCAAGTAGTCTTTTGCAAATTTTGAAAGTCATTGACTCAACGGTTGCTCAACGGTGTTGGTCAAATGAAGTTGGTTCAAAGCAAGTTCCCAACGGGAGCCAAGCTTGGGTGCCAAGGACGGCATTGCATTCGGCTCATTGTTTGGTAGGGTTTCTCTAGAAACCCCTACAAGGGGGGTTTCGAAATAGAATAATCCCGTATTGTGGTCTATCAGAAACCCAACAACCTATCACATCGCTCAAACCTGTTCCACCACCATCCAACACCCATCCGACAACATATCATCACCAGCAGTCAATGTCTGTTAAATCAAAACTTCCAGCCAAACCACTGCCTTTGTCAGATGTCTTACGCGATCTGGCCGTACTGCGGTCATCAGGACGCGATATTCCGGAGTTGTTCAAGATCCAAACAACAAATGACGCGGTGGGCGGTGCCGATGCTTCAAGCCAGGTGGATTCGTCAGTAGCTTTGTCATACGAATACGTTAAGGAATCGCGAGCTGCTATTAAACTACACGACTCTGGGGAAAACGATGCGCTGGGTGGCAAGATTGAGGACACCCGTGTAAAGTATGACGGCCTACTAGAAGGGCTCGACAGTTGAAGCCGGCATGAGGTACATATATGATGGATAAGCTGCACCTGCAGGGTGCATCTCAAGGTGGCCATCCTAGTCCGTTAGCGCAATTGTTCATCAAACAATATATTCCATGTACTTGTTGTGTTTTTGAATTCATGAATCCGAGCTAAATGGGCGTAATAATGGCATAATATTGGTATAATACACCTTGAATAAACCTGAAATTCACTGGACGGCGGCTGCAAGACGGCAGAGGCTCGGAGCTGGCCGGACGGCTCTGCTACAACAAGGGCAAAAAATTAGAAAAATTCACGCAAAAGCCCGATGTTTTTGGAGAAAGTCAAAGAGAAGCATATAAGGAGCATGTATGGTCAATATTGAGGTTGAGAAGGCCAAAACTATGGGGGAAATGGATGGTTTACGGTCTATTTTTTTTCGGAAATAGACTTGGCTTTGTTTGTCCCCCCACTCCGAAGGCGAGAGATGCTCGCAATTAATGCATCCATAGGCGCTTTGCATTGAATGACCATACTATGGCTAAATAAATCTAATCCGTTTCCGTCTCGACGCTTGGTCACTGGTCTATGTACACAGTACTAACAGCCACATACTTCATATGTGTGATAACAATTGACATGTGCACCAAGTCGTACCAGGTCCATAAAAGTACACAAGAGCTCCAATCTCTACCAATCGTTGGAGTAGTCCCATTATTATTAGCCAATGATGGAAGCTAAAGCTAAGTAAAGCTTTGTCCATATTACGGCTCGCTATATTACGCGGCCTGCTCCGTTGAAGAGCGTCTCGGAGACAGGTGCTAAAAGGTGGATGCCTATCTGTCGAGTCAAGAACCGTACCTTATCACACCCATAGGCATGCTACATAATTGAAATTCGCCAAGCAGTGCAAGGCCGGAGCAAGGGTTTGATATCTGATTATTGATAACTCTTTGGCTCTTCATGCATATCCGGCTTCCTGAGTTGCGGGTTAGATAGAGCATAGTTGAATAGGGTCAATGTACTGGTGATGCATCTTTCATTTACCATATACATAGTTAGAATGAAAGAGGTGGGTCATGAAGTGAGATAAACGGATAAGAGTTGATGTTGGGGATGTAAGAGGGTCTCATTTTCGAAATGGAACAGCTGCACGTGACGTTAGAGCAGTTGAAGAGCCTCCTAAGTCCGAGAAGAGGCTTTTGTTCGTTACTTCTTCGCTCGTCGTAGCCTACGACCCACGAAGGAAGCCTTCCGTCAACTTTGACGCCTCCGATCATGGCTCTCGGGATTGTTATCCCATTGCTTCCTATCTTTTTTGCTCGTGTTCTTTCTCCTGCAATTGTTCTCCTTTCTGCTTTATCTTTACTCCTTATCCAGTCTCAACCTGCCTTTTCCTCCTCTCCAATAACTCCTGTAGTCGTCGCTACTCATGTGCCCCGCCGCGCTCTTATCCTAACTTTCTTGTCGCTCGTTTCCTTGACTTATCTTTTCGATGGTCTAGCTTTTGTTGTCTTCGCCGTCCTCGATCATGATTGGCCGCGACATTCGGGCATCCCAGCCAACACAGTTATTGGCGTTCTAGCGTTCGCTGGATTAGCAGCGCTTGGGACGTGGAAAGACATTCATGGTATCGAGGTATGGTCGTTAAAAAGAATAAAACTGGCCATTGCCGCTTCTTTAGCGCTCGACACAACACTTGTCGTTATACTTACTCTTCACCGCCAAGGGCAAACATGTGTGTCATTCGCGTCATTCCCTGTAATTGTACAGCTAATGACCTTCATCACTACAGCGCCTGTTTTTATCAGTTTCCGAACAGTCATTCATGTTATATTTCCCGCTTTCCGGGCCATCTTACTCCTTCCATTGCTGGTTGGCTTGATGACACCTCGGACTGTTTACAGTTCGGTGGCCCCCATTGATGATATTGAATCTCCAGGGCCCACAGACTCTGCTTTCCTCCTCCCTCCGGGCAGCAGCGCACAGCATCCATCAGCCGGTTTGTCTGGAGTTTTGGCCCTCAATGGTGACGGCAGTAAATACGGTACTTTCCGATCTACACGCTCCAACCTCCAAGCGTCGGCTCCTGCTACTCGCCCAGCAACTCCCTCGCCGTCTACCGCGGCGACAGATACTAAGGTATTGGCAGTGATTTCGAGTGTTTCAGACCCAGCTAAAATACCGCGCTACTTTGTAGGTCGATCCAAGGCCTGAGATATCTTTGGAACCGTCTTGGGGAGAGCTCTGGAAAAGGCTCCGTAAGCTCAGTCCCTACCTCTGGCCGCACGATGATCGATGGCTTCAACTCCTTGCGGTGATTATGCTTGATGTAAATTTAACTAAGTACAACTGACAAACGCGTTCTTTAGACTCTATGTCTTTTAATTCTGTTACTCGGACGTTTTGTCAACTTTGCAATGCCCGTGACGCTAGCAAGACTTATTGGCGTCCTTGAAGGAAATGAAGGCTCCCCACTGGCATACGTATTCGCTTATGTTGGTCTTCGCTTTTTGCAAGGCAGTGGCGGCCTTTCCGCTCTTCAAGATGTACGCACTTTTTTGGTCAACCCATCCAAATGGCTACTGAAGCACTAATTTCTGATAACAGTCTCTCTGGGCTCCAGTTATGCAGTACTCCGATAGACGTGAGTAGAGTGTAGGCCCTTCGGTTCACATGCTAAATATGAATGACAGGGATGTCTCAGCTATCTTTCGATCATCTACTTAATTTATCTTACGCGTGGCATACGAAGCGCAAGACTGGTGAAATCTTACGTGTTCTGGACCGAGGAGCCGCTATCAACCATACATTGGAGGTAAGCTTGTGATATACCCTGCCTTCTGCTGCTCAAACTGAGACTTGCTCAGTTACTTTTGTTTAATGTCCTTCCGACATTTATTGATATCGGTGTTGCTCTTGTTGTTTTCTGCTTCTACTTCCAATGGACTTTATCTTTGGTCATCTTCCTCGTTATGTTTGCCTATGGTAAGTGTTTCTGTCATCTAAATGTAATGTAAAATTGACGTATCTTTCTTGTTCAGTGGCGGCCAGCATTATTCTTACCCAGTGGCGTTCGAGGATCAGACGTCAAATGAACGAACGTGACATCGTAAGTAACTACATCGCTAGACGATTCTTTTTGCTCACGTTCTTTCTCATTAGGCAACTCGGGGAATTCACACCGATTGCCTCCTTAATTACGAAACTGTCAAGTACTTCGGGGGTGAAGAGCATGAAGGACAGCGTTATAGAGAGGCTATCAGAGAATATCAAGCTCTGGAATACAGAGTCATTAGTAGGTGCCCATCCTGTATACCCTATCATTGCCTAATTATTTCACAGTTTCTTTAAACCTCCTCAACTTGACCCAAACCTTCATTATCGTGAGTGTCTCTTGCGTTCCTTCCTTCTATATATTACATGTAAGAAAACTTTACATATAGACTGTTGGCCTTCTCGTCGGATCGCTCATTGTCGCTCGCCAAATTACATCCAGTAATGAACACAAAGCTAGTAGCTTTGTCTTCTTCATCACTTATCTTGCCCAAGTATGTATATTTCTTAATTACTCATAAAATGCGACTGATGTTCGAGTAACAGCTATATGGACCTTTGAATCAACTGGGACGCATATATCGTTCCGTGAACCAGTCATTAGTTGATACGGAGAAATTGTTGGCCTTGCTTAATGAACCAACTGAAGTCAACGACATGGAAAACGCCGTCGACCTTGTTGTCCATGACGGCGAAATCGAGTTCGGTGTGTACATGCTTGCATCGCGAGGTATGTGTTTTGCACTAATCTATTAACAGACAATGTGTACTTCTCTTATGACGACGGGCGTTCCGCTGCAATTAACGGAGTTTCATTCAAGGTCCCTAAAGGATCCTCCGTCGCACTTGTAGGGGAGTCTGGTGCCGGAAAGTCTACTATCCTACGTCTATTGTACCGGTTCTATGATCTGGGTGAAGGTCAGGGGCGCATTCTCATTGATGGGCAGGATATCAGGTACGTTTTTGCTTCGACATTTTCGACATATACCGTAAGTATGGATATCATTTTCTAGGGATGTCACTCAGAAGAGCCTTCGACAAGCTATTGGCGTAGTCCCTCAGGACTCCGTGTTGTTCAACTCCAGCATCCAATATAACATTGGGTTCGTCGACAAATGTTCATATTTTCTGTAATGCTCATAAAGAATTATAGATACGGTAAATTTGGTGCAACAGACGAGGAGATTGAAACCGCAGCCAAGTCTGCACAGATGCATGACAGAATTATGAGTTTCCCGGATGGCAAGTCCATTTTCCATGTTGCTTTACGTGCCGCATCTCATCTGCTCCGCAGGCTACAAGACGAAAGTCGGTGAACGTGGAGTTCGGCTCAGTGGAGGCGAGAAACAGCGCGTTGCTATTGCTCGCACACTGTTGAAGAATCCACCGATCTTGCTTCTAGACGAAGCAACCAGGTAAGTTTATTGGATGTGGGGCGTCCTTTAATAAGCTTAATGCCTTTTTCCAGTGCTCTTGATACCTCTACGGAAAAGGACATTCAAAAAGCTTTGCAAAACCTTGTCTTGGGTCGCTCTTCGTTATCCATTGCTCATCGCCTCTCGGTAAGCATGTTGCAAATGTCTTGTGCATATGGCGATTGATTCGGAAATTATCATTTATCCAGACAATCGCTTCTGCTGATCTGTAAGTTGTACATTTCCTTCTTCCTTTGCCCTCCGGTATTGACTGGAGCCAGTATCCTTGTTTTGAAAGATGGCCAAATCTACGAACAAGGCAGTTTCAGGGAATTAATTGATCTTAATGGATTGTTCGCATCAATGTGGGCCAATCAAGCCTCTTCCAGTGATGCGTCTGCCCCATCGATTGCGGAGGGCAGCTTGAAAAATGAAGTCTCGGGATACGTTGTGGACGCTGTGCAGACTGACGAGCCTGAGGTCATTCAGGATGAGCCAGCGAAGGAGCCATCTATCGTGGACTCTGACTCGCAGTCCACCAACAAACCTGTCGCATCTGTTCATGTCGTTGAAGAACCCGATACAACTGAGGACGCACCTGGTGAAGAAGTGTTTGTAGCAGAGCCAGAACCTTTCACTAAATCAGATACTACTCGTGAAGTTGATATTGAAGCTGCATCTGAAGTTACTCCAGCTCCCGAGCCAGAGACGGTCATTCACTCCCCAAGCCCTGTATCGTCTCCGATAGCGTTCCCATCCTCTACACCGGTGGCATTTCCGTCTTCTAGTGACAGCCAGTCAGATATACATCGCGTTGATACTCCTACGTCATCTCCGGCCGTTCAAGCCCCTACCCCTACTCCAGGACCAGCTGTTACTTTTGGCCCTTCTGTCAATTCTCCTCCGTCCCGGACTGGTACTCCTGACCCCGAAAGCGAGCCTAAGCGCAAACGCATCTCGTCTCAAAACTTCCAGCGCTTAGCGCGACGAATTTCTCTCACTACTCGACGATCCAGCACTTCTACCTCCATGATAGCGGGCTTACCTGGCTTCAAGCGTGACCAGTCTCCCCGGGTTTCTACCGACGATGCTACTTCTCGCGGAGAAGGCAGTAACAACGGTGCTTCGAACGATAGCCCAGCAGGTAGTGTCAGTGGCTCCGGAGATGACAGCAAACTCGGGAAGCTCAAGAAGAAGGATAAAAAGGACAAGAAGGACAAGACTAGGAAAGGAACCATTTAATAGCCTTGTTCCTTCCTTTTTTGCGCCTGCTATGATTTTTCTCTGCTTATGATTTTTACGACTTGTTACGATTTTTTTTCTGCGACATTTACATTGTTTCCCGTCTCTTTAGATCGGTACATTTCATTCGCGCATCTATCCCATTCCTGTTACGATTTCTGCAATGCACTTAACATACTCCACTTTTAAGATTCACTGCATTGAATGATATTTTGATACGACACGTCCAGTTTTAACTTGCTTGGGAAGCGCAACTGAATTGACGTTCTTGTGTCACGGGTGAGATAGCTGTAATTAGTCTCCCTGCACAGTGCAAATGCATGGGCATGTGCCAGATTCCCGGCTGTTGTACGCGCTTGGGCCCTCCACTGCACAGTGCTGTCAGCGGGCTGTGCTGGGACGAGCCAGAGCCAGAGGCGGGAGAGGTATGGAGGCGGCTCCATTCCAATATTGGCAATGCGGGCGGCAGAAGGCGGTGCATGCGGAAGGACGTCAAGGAGGCTCATCTTTTAGGTGTAAAATGGATGAGGTAACAGCGGAGTCCGAATAGTGTCTGGGGGTATTTAAGGGCATTTTCAATCAAAGTCTATTCTTCCTCTCCTTAACTCCCAACCACCACAGGCTTTGTTACGGCTGTTCGTTTTCGGTTTCGGTTTTCAAGTCTCGTGTATCAGGTTTCGATATTGTAAGAGATCGCAGTGATGTCTTCCAAAGTTTATGTTGGGTCAGTCTGTGTTCCTGCCTACGAGTTCCGCACGACTTCTCCCTTCTGTTGTTGGGAGATGTCGGACTAATAGAGATTTGATACTTCATGTAGCAATTTGAGTTGGAACACGACCGATGATACCCTCCGTCAAGTCAGTTTGGTTCTGATATGCAGTACTGTCTGCGCATGTTGTGTCATGGTGTCTTATCGCATATGTTCCCAATTATAGGCATTTTCCGATTATGGTCAGGTCCTAGATGTGCGCTATTATCTCTCTCTCACTTTCGATGTCTTGCGCGCTTGCCATGCCGTCTTTGTGTCTGTGTAAGCATGAGTTGACCCAATTGTTACTATAGTCCATCGTCATGCGCGACCGTGATACCGGCCGCTCCCGTGGATTTGGCTTCGTTACATACAGCTCGGGCGATGAGGCTAACGCTGCCATCAGCGGCTTAAATGAGCAAGATCTCGACGGTCGCCGCATCAAGGTGAACCTCGCCAATGCGCGCGGCGGAGGCGGCGGAGGCGGAGGTTAGCGCTCTTTTATTGCCAACCAGTGCTGTGCCTGATCACCACTACTCTAGGATACAGCGGTGGAGGCGGTGGCGGCAGCGGCGGCTACGGCGGTGGAGGGTATGGCGGAGGTATGTTGTCTTACTCGGGATACGTTCCATCTGGCATTGACTCACGCAAAGGCGGCTACCAAGGTGGAGGCGGCGGCTACCAGGGCGGAGGCGGCTACCAGGGTGGAGGCGGCGGCTACCAGGGCGGAGGCGGCTACCAGGGCGGCGGCGGCGGTTACTCTGGTGGTGGCGGATACGGCGGCCAAGGTGAGTAGACGCAGAC
This sequence comes from Stropharia rugosoannulata, assembly GCA_028532985.1. Classification (NCBI taxonomy): domain Eukaryota; kingdom Fungi; phylum Basidiomycota; class Agaricomycetes; order Agaricales; family Strophariaceae; genus Stropharia; species Stropharia rugosoannulata. Next base: position 1,477,443 of record JANCIK010000001.1, on the reverse strand, counting down.
ACATGTGGTAGGCATGGCTGACAGGGATGTGCAGGCTACTAAAACACAGCGTCCTTGGAGACATGCTCTTATTCCCGGTGCCTTTTGCTGTTGCTGAGATTTTTTCCTTCTTGATGCACGTTGGGCTTGAAATTTTCCATCTCCTGTGACTCCTGTATGTACCACGTCCATTGTACCAGTATGTTGCGCACAAGAACACCTTTTTGACCCTGCATTTGTACCCGATCCGGACAATCGATAATCACCGTGAGACTACGTGACACTCTTTGTACGCGTCACACACGCGCTGAGGAAGCCAAATACATACAAAGATTTGGTATACAACTTAGCGTTGAAGCCGCGCTATCTCTTTCATTCCCCATATTGTTCTTCTCCTACCATGTCCTCCCTACCGTCCCCGATACCCCCAATAGCATTCTCTGCAATGCCCACGTTGCCCACCCCCGTGCCCCCCATACAGCTCGCCCCGCCTCCCCCTCCAGCTGCGCCTCCCCCCGGGTTCAGGCCACCCCGCCCGGCCAATGCTTGGATCATCTTCAGACGCGAAATGCTTCGCAACTGGCCAGCACACCTGCCGCGCCCGATTCAGGGAAAAATGTCCACTCATTTTAAGAAGCTGTGGGACAAGCAGACCCCTGCGGAGCGCGCTGTGTGGGATCAAAAGGCTGAGGAAGCCAAGGCTGAGCACAAACTCAAGTACCCTAATTATAAGTACTGTCCAATGAAGAAAGAGGAGAAACAGCGCCTCCTAGAGGCCAAGAAGCAGGCTGCTCTGGAAAAGAAACAGGCGAAGCGCGTGGTCTCTAAAGGCGGCGCTTCCTCTCGCGCGACTCCAACAGGTCCCGTCCCCGTGGGTCAATCCATAAGGCAAAATCCCTACTACATTCCCCCTTCGCGCCCCATGCCTGGTTTCGAGTACCACCCCGGAGGACCATCCCCTACTTTGTCCATCATCTCGCTCCCGGACGAAGATCAGGCTTCCCCCACGCCTAGCACTTCCACTGGATCGACCTCTGCTGCTCCTTCGCCGTTCCCATCGACAGCCCTCGTCGCCCCCGCAAGCCCCTTGCCATTTCCCATCGCTCTCGCTGCCCCCGTCGCGTCCGCTCCCATTCAGCTTCCCCAGCTTAAAGTCTCCAACGCCAATGTTTCCGACGCGCTCCCTTCAGCAATGCCAGAGTCCGAGGTCCCTGTTGACTTCTCTAGCGTTGATGTCTCTCAATGGGGTCTCTTCGATGCCGCCACGGCGATCAATGGTTACGACTGGTCTGCTGGGATGCCCATGATGAATGGCACCATCGACCCATCGCTTATGACCTTGACCCAGAGCACCTTCGACAACGTCAACGCATGGATTGCGCAAACGGGAGGCGCATCGTTCGATACGCAGCTCTCGCAGATGTCGGGCCTGCAGGCATACGAGCTCTTGCAGTTTGATGAGGCTGTTAATGATTATTCTGGCGTCATTGAAGTCAACGTGGGCCCCCTTCCCTCTGGCAGTGAACTGCCTAGTTACTTCATTCCAGAAGAATCTTACGGAAACATTGAGGGCGTGCCTCCAGCCCAGGAGGACTTCTCTGCCGACATCTTCTCCGAGCAGTTCTTCCCCGGCCCAGCGTTCAACGAGCACGAAACTACCCAATTCACGTTGCCTTCCCTTTCCGATGCATTCCCTCTCGAAGATCCTTTCTTTGGCTCTGCCCTCCAACCATTGGATAACGCGTTCGATACCATGCCGACGGCTGCCGCATCTTCCAGCCAGACATATATGCCCCCCGCCGGTGCTTCCAACGCCGGTCTCCGCAGAGTTGGAGGAACATACAAGAAACCCTCCACTCTATAAATTTGTTGTATTACGTTTCGCTCGGTGTTCAGGTAACTTCGACTGCTCAGCGCGTCTGTAACATTCTGCACAACCTTACGAACTTTCATGACCCATATTCCCCTTCCTGCTCTACTCTACTCTCTTCCTTTTGTTTCTGTGTTCTTCGCTGATCCCGTCTAGTGCTCTCACATCCGTTCTGCTTTCCCTTCCTTGCTCTGATATACACACTCTGCATCCCCAGTTACCCCGTCTTGTCGCTTTCATCTTATATCGTCTTCTCAGGAGCTGCCCGTCTTGTCTGATCCCCACTCTCCGTGATAACCCGTAACATTTTTTCCCTTGCTTTCCTATCTACTAGTTTGCTTGATCCTAGTCTGCTTTGGTCAGATTATTCGTATCTATATACAAACATCTCTTTTGTCTTTTATTTAGCTCGCTCTCTATTTTTCTCTGCCTCGCTTTCGATGTCGATGTTTCTTGTTCATTGTTGTTCAACGATCGCATCACCATACATGTCAGTATCAGTAGCCCCATAGTAGTCATATAACCCCCCGTGTATCGTATATATTCTCGAGCCTAGAAAATGGAATTTGTTCCGTAGACGAAAACTTGAAATATAAAATAAAATGCTTGACTCTAAGAGTATGGTTACTTATTTTGAATGTGAATAAATGCGGTGCTGAAGGCGCAGCGCACCGCCTAGAGTTACGCCAAATACTGATGAGGTTGCATTGCACCTTCCTTTTTGGGCGAACAATGAGGACATGCGCCCATGCCGCCATTATCCAGAGCTCATTGTCCGCATGTAAGCGAGCCTGTGCACCCGCTTCTATTTTTTATACTTATGTATATCTTTTTCATGATGAGATTTTTGGCGAGGTACTGGGAGCGGCTATACTAATATACTGATACGCTCTGCCATCGCGCAGCCTCATGGCGGGCGTGGGACCGCGACGGACATCTTGTCACAATGGGCTCGCGAGTGCGCGCATTGTCTGCTACCCGACCCCGAGCCTTCTTAGACAGGGCCAAGCGTATAGCCCTTTATGAGCAACACGAGTTCGGAAAAAACGCGTTTCTGTCAGGTGGTCTGAGGTATAAATCCTAATTTTAGATGTAGATATACGTTTAAATGCCCCATGGATGCGATAATAAGTATTAAGTGAAATGCGTTAGCTTTCCTCTTTAGCCAGGGGGCAGAAGGCTGGCATCGACGGCGCCACTTTCTTCCTCTGGGGTGACATCTTCCTCGCCTGTCATGATGGGCGTGCGCGGCATCGCCATAAGACCTGTTGGGAGCAGATATCTGAGTCGGGGGGGACGCAACTGCGCAATACAGGGAATACGTACCTGTGCGAGCAGCTTCGAGAATGCCGAAGGGTTTGAGTAGGCTCAAGAACGCCTCGACCCGCGACGTCTTCGCGGTGAGCTCGACAATCACGCTGTTCTCGCTGACGTCAACAATCTTCGCGCCGAACTGCTTCGCGAGAACGGAGATCGAGTGCAAGTGCTGGTGCTTGAGGCGCAATGCTTGCGAGGGCGTCATTGCGGGTGGCACGACGTCCGGGTCGCCGCTGTGTTCGAAGTTGTGTGCGAGCACGGTCTCCCGCTCTAGCTTCGAGCTCGCGTCCGCGTCGACGCGGCGCACCTCGTGCGACGGCCCACCCGCGAGCTGCTCCTCGAGGTACTCAGACCCTAGGATGGACACCTTGGCAAGCAGCAGCTCGCGCGAGATCACCTTTGTTTCGGTGTAGTCGAGCACGGCCCAGACGGGAACCTAGCGGGAGAGGAAAGGTAGTGTTAGTGCACTGTCTCATATGGAATGCGGGATGGCCAATCGCACCAAATCCTCAAGCTGACGCCGTGCCTGCTCGACGACACCGTCCTGGCCGCTGAGGACGATGCACATGCGACTCAGGTCACGGATCTCCGTCCGGCAGACGACGAGGGAGTCGATGTTAAAGCCACGGCCTGCGAGAATGCCCGACACGCGCGAGAGCACACCGGGCTCATTCTGAACGAGGCAGTTGAGGATGTGCCTGGACAAATGGAACATATGAGCATGCACGCGGCACGCCGGCGGAGGTAATAAGCTTACTTTTTGAAGGGCTGGAGACTGGGGGGCGGGGTGTTGTAGAGGATGTTGGTGACGGCCTCCTCTGCTGAGCGGGGTCGGGGGAGGTCGGTTGCAGGGAGAGGGGGCGGGCGTGTGCGCTGTGCGCGCTTGTAGTCGAGGGCGGATGTGGAGTCGTCGATGGGCTTAGGGGGTTGCGGGGGCCTCTGTGCGCCGTTCTCAGGCGCTCGCGACAGCGCCGAGGACGAGAAGAGACGACGTGCAGCAAGGGGGGCGCGGGCGCGCAGAATAGCAGACATGGCGGATGCTCGTCAACCTGACTCGATCTCAAATTTTGTTATTACATGTCCAATTTAGGTAATCCTACGCCTTCTCCACAACTTCATCGCGCCTGCCGCAACACCTCCCGTGCAAGCTCAACGTACTCCACCGCCCCAGAAATATTCTTCCCCTCCGTCTCAGACACCTTTTCCCAGTGCGACAGTCCCCCCTCCACCAGCGTCCACGCCTCATCTGCAGAGTGCTCGTCTACCCATCGGACATATTCGGCCTCCTGCCACCCGTGCAGTTTGTGGGGAAGCGGGATCGGCGACCGAACCAAAACGTGATGCAGCACTATTAGGGGCGGCAGCCCGACGGTGCGATTCTTCTGTGCCAGCTCCTTGTTCTCGAGAAAGAACAGCGGCCTTGCCTGGAGTCAATAATACGCATAGAACAGCATAAGAAAAGAACGCACCGCATAGCACGCAGCGCACGATATTCGTCGCCTATTGACTCCAGATTGCCTCCACGCTTGTTCTGTGTACTGTCCGCCATGAATGCGTTCAGTGCAAATTCCAAACCTGTCATGTCGCTCGCCATTTGCAGCTTGCCGCTCTCTCCCAGCGGGCATGCAATTGATACATGCAGAACGAATGTTCGAATAACATAGCGCACTATGCCTATTATCCTGCAGGTATTTCAGTAAGTGGGAGATGTGATCTCTTTCACTAAAACATACCACGTTCGTCCATAATCACCTATACTGTAGCGACTAATAATCTCCGCCTTGATAAATGTCAACTTCTCCGTCAATTCTTTGACATATAGACTCGTGGACCCGCCCATCCCAGCATCGGCATCCAGCGGCCTGGCAAAGTCAATGCGATGAAGTTTCGCGATAATAGCACTCAGTTCACGCCGTATAGCTACGGTAAGGGGATCCATAATTCTCTCAAAGAATTGATATATATTCTGTTAAATCGTAAATATAAGATAATGACCGGAAAACTTGAGAACTTACCTGTATACTTTGTTGGAGTACGCCAAACACACTAGGCGTATATTCGTCATTGAGTAAAACGAGGCGCGCCCAACACTGGTACAGAAAGCTGGCCAAAGCTGCGTTTGACATTTGTTGTGGTGTGGCAGACCCACCAACTAATGAAGTGGCGGCCCTTTCTCTCGACAGCTGGTGCATGAATCAAATGAGTTGTTGAATCCACTACAGACAGAAGGGCAAATAACCAACCAGATTTTCGAGCCTCTTCAAAATGGTCTCGAGGCATGATGCGGTATTTTTCGCTACGGCTCTGACCAGGAGCGGATCAAAGCGTGCAGCGTCCAGCTCATTGACCACGATACGCGCAACATTCACCCCATCGCTTGCGCCGGGTGGCATGCGCGCTCCGCCAGAAAATGCTTGCCCGACAGCTTCGTTAATCTTATTTGCCGACCTAGCTAAATATTGGGCCTCAATAGCAGATAATGAACGTAGCAATAAAATCGTCTCTGCGCTACAGCCTTATTTGTGAGAGAGCATGATATCATAAGGGACGTCAGTACCTTTGGTGACTATCACTATACGTCGTATCTGTGTGCACTGCAATCTTGGCAAAAAAGTCTTGAAACAAGCGCAAAAGACGAGGATATCCTGTAGACAAAGTTTGTTGGAGGAAGGATGATCCTGAAGATAACTTTAGCTGACTTTAGCAGCTGACTGTTGTGCATAAACCTACCTTTGGATAAATCTTGGAAGTGCTTTTGCAATGAGCGATTTAGAGACACCCAGAAGGTAGTGCTGGGTATGCTTTCAAGAACCTATGTGATCATGATCAGATTATTTAGGCACAAGGACTTGAGACGACAGAAGCCCACCTTCATCGCCTCTTCTAGGAATACAACGTGCGTCGAAGCATCTTTCTTCATCTTCAGTACCTTCTCAAGTGCATATACCTTGTCTATTCATTAGCATTTACTGTTAGAGCACGATGAGAAAAATGGCAACCTTGATACAACAGTCAGCCATTTCCTGGAACATAGTTTCCAGTCTAGACCAAAGGGCAGTAGACCACTGTGGTGCTGTTACATTCGTAGGTTCGGTCCGTACTCGAGATTTATATGATTGCGGGGTGCCGGGTGAAGACATGGGCGGTGGTTCTGTCCACTCATGTCATCATGAAGAAAACATGAGAGACAAAGAGCACTGACATCAACATACCTTTGAGAGCGGCGTCCTTGGAGATCTTATTTAGATCAAATGTACTACGTATCCTGTCTTCTACGGCTTGTGACAAGTCAAAAAGAAGACTCTGAACAAGCGTTGGTAACACCCCAAGATTGTACGCTGTTTGTAGGGATGAAGCCAGAAGGGTTTGGTTCTAAAGGGGGGAATTCAGAATCTGAAAAGAAATACAGGAAACATGAGGGCACAAGTACCAGGGAGGCTAGACCAGTCAAAACCATATTCTCCATCTCAGTCGTGACCACCCCCCTTGCTTCATCTATGAAGCTTTCGAAGGCTGCCACTACCTTGACAGAATGAAGAGATGGTACAGCTCCACACGGGGGTAGAATATCAGTTTCCTGATTTTCTGAAGCATTGAGGAGGCTTCCTAAATATTTAGTCAGAATATATCCTTGCAGGGTGACTTCAGCGGCCGAACCTAGTTCAGCGATGCTCAAAGCCGCCTTAGCAATGGCTCGTTCTTTCTCGTTCTCGATGTCTTTCCCATGAATAGATGTCGCAGTCGCCAACTCCTCCTGCGGAAACTTTTCGGGCATCTTGACGCCCTTGATCTCATTCATCTGCACTTGTAGGCGCCGCGCAAGAATAACGAAGCGGGACGTCCGCCGCAGAATATCAGACGCTTGATGAAAGCGCTGGAGCCTGAAAACCAGCGTCTGTAAATTCTCGTATGGAACATGGACTTTGACGCGTAGCCTTCTCAATCATGAGAAATGCACATTTGAAGGACGAAGAATGCCTACTTGTCTACGGACGCATCTAATTCGCCTAATCCGGCGCGTACGGATACCAGGGCCCCAGACAAAGCGTTCGCATTCGAGGCTTGGGTCAAGAGATCCTCGTGATGAGCTGTAACCTCCATAAATAAAGCACTTCAGTCTCCGTGCCTTCCACATACAGCGACACGTACGAGGTTCCTAATCTGTTTCGACACGTCCTCTATTCCGAAAGTAAGCTTCGATATGGCCACCGATATGTCCTCTTTCGCTATTGAGTCTTGGCCAAGTCCTTTCGTCTGTGGCAACGCTCGATTAGTGGGTTTGGCTTCTGACGAGGAATATGCGCCGGTATCGGTTGCGCTTAGTATTGCATTGGCATATTCGTTTGGATCGAATCCTGGACTGGCAAAAACCGAATAATCTGCGTTTTTGTTAGATAGGGTCGCAAATCGTTCGAAATCACAAGAAATGGACTCGCCAGCCATGAAAGCACGCCTGTTCAAGCTGATTACCCAACGTTCACGGAATGAAAGGTATTAGTGACACCGCCACAGTGGAATATCAAGTTATCTCCAAAAAGATTCGATTGATGTCATTCTATTCATACACGATGCTATACATTCCAGGGCTGTGGTGGCCTTTAAATGTCCGTGTCCTTCCTCTTGCCCACCATGGCATACTCCTACTACCAACAAACGTCCCCGGGCTGGGGCACTAGCCAGGTACCTTCGCACATCATCTACCTCATTAACGTGCTCATGACGTCGCTCTACTAGTATCAGTTCGGGCCACCGCCCCCAATAACCTTCCAGCCACAGCCTTCCTGTGAGTAGTGATCGTCCTCGATTAGCTCGCTTCAGTATGTTAATATACGTATATCACAGGGGGAGGGCCTGAGTTCTACCGCGCGCATGCAGCGACTGCCGATCCGTTAGTCCTTACCATGATCCGGTGGTCACCGTACTAATTGCAGTGCTTTCATTGCAGATACCTCTTTGACCATGCGTGGAATCGTGTTCGAGAGTACGGAGGAGCTCCGACGGGGGATATGGGCGTCGGGCTTCACGAGGCACGGCACTGGCACCGACGTGCCTATGGTACTCCGGTGAGCTTCTTGACGCTCTAATATTGTAATGCATATTCACATGAACGTGTATAACAGAACGAAATATCCTTCTTATCCCCAACTGAGCTAGGACATGCTGCTGCTTACGAGGCGTACAGATCGTGGATTTACAACAAGCACCTGTACGAGCCCTTGAGTGGCGACACTGAAAGGCAAAGAGAAGCTTTAACAGGACTTGCAGTTGCTGAAGGTAATAGCTTCAAGTTTTCTGCGCCATTTCATTCTTACTAAGTCATAATTGCCAGCCACTCGGTTATTGCAGTATGCGGGGCGTCCGATGGACCACTATGCGCGAGTGGGCGCTACCGAGGCGGCCGCTCACACGGCCAACTATATTTTCTACCAGGTCTGTACATCTTCCAAGTACAGGGATAGTTGACACCTGACATCTAATCAAATCCACAGACTCGTGAAGATGATTACCGATCTCGTTCTCGATACCGGACAGGGGCTCTAGATGACCCATACGCTCATGATGATGAGCTACTCTATCCATTCAGTGGACGTTCGCGCTCTTATTCTCGACACGCAAGGTCGTTGTCGCGCCACAGGTCCTACTCCCAATCTGGAGGCATGCTGATGCCATCTGCGTATGAAGGCTACTCGCCCACATACTCGCCTTCCTACTCGTCGTCATTAGGCGCAATGCCCCATACTGCGTACGCATCGTCCTACAGTGGCTATGGTACAAATCAAGTACCCATGCCGGGTGCATACGGAGTCCCGATGTCTGCAGGTTCGGCGTATGGATCAACAATGGGGATGGGGATGAGTCCCTCGTACTCTGCAGGCATGATGCCAGGAATGGCAGGTTCGTATGCTGGGTCTAGTATGGGAGGAGGAATATATACCCGTACCAGGAGCAACTCTTTCAATTCTTTGTATCCTCAGCAGGTTAGTCCTTATGCTCAAGCGACGCCATACATGGGCAGTGCCATGAGCGTGCCCGTCGCTGTTCCAAGCACAGCCGGGCAGACAATCGTCATTCACAAGGGAAGGAAGCATAAGCACAAACATAAACGATCCCAAAGCTCTGACGTCGATTACGACGATACTCGCTCTCACCACTCGGCTCGCTACTGATGCAACTAATAACATTTATGTATGTCCCAGATTTGATCCACATTATGCTTTCTAGCTATCCTGTACTCTGTAGCAAATTTTTGATGTTTTTCAACCGGAGTGGTTTATTGTAACAATTAGTGTTCGCTTTTGATTTTGTACAACACATGATATTCAGAAGTAATATGTCAATAGCAAGTAAGTATCTAAAGGCCCTAGTAAGCGACATTTCTAAGCCTTTCTCTAGCTTGCACTGCTGGCGCCTACCCATGTTTCATGGCTAAAAATGTGCCGGCAAATATGTCATGTTTTCAAATCGACATGTATGGCTCACAAAAAGGTTACAAAAGTCGTCGGGGTTCCCTTAAATGGCAAGGCCGATGCATTTATGCCCGCCAAAACGATGCCACCAAAAACATGACATATCTGGAAGCATCTTTTTGGTCACCAAACACAGGTCGGCGCCAGCAGTGTTGTTAATTGCAAGCTAATTGACCTACTTATATAGAGTCCGAGGTTCCAACTTGACTGAAGTTTCTGGCCTTATGTGTAAATCGGCTGAGCTGGATAATATGTATTTCATAGCCCCTTTTTGATGGGGCGTCAGGAACAGCGGCACTGGCTTGTAGCGCTTTCTGACGATCCTCCATCATCCTTGCTCCCAACCGGCAGCACAATCAAGTTGCTACTGGTGTCTGGCTCGCCACTGTATAGGCTCAGAGTATTACTTTATGTCAGCAATTAACCCGGACGCCATTGAGAAGAATAGCACCACTGGCGCATTTCTCTCCGCATTAGCTGTCAATGGAGGCTTACTTCTCATTGAAATAGTCACGTTTATCATCCTAAAGCAGAGATTATGGAGGATTTACAGTCCGAGGACGGTACTTCCACCTCCACAGTAAGTAAGGTTCATATTGTGGGCCATGATGCTGAATTAAATGTGGGGCGACGTCAAGGAAACGATCGGCACATTTTCCCCATGGTATTTGGAGATGGATCCCAGCGTTGACGGCATCTCCTGCACACGATATCGTAATAACCCATTAGCATTTTTCGTTAATGACGCTGCTGATAGTTTGCTTCCAGCTACATAAGAATGGGCTCGACGCGTAAGTCTTCTCGTAAAGCCAAGCTCGCGCATGGTACTCACCTCACACCTCATACCATAGGTATATGTTCTTACGATTTATACGACTTTTAATCGTCATATTTTCTGTTTTTACAATCGTCACCTTCGCGATTATCATTCCTGCCAACAGTGTACATGTCCCTTCCGCGAAGCTAGGTATTGAACGAATTTCATGGACAAAGTATGTGGTGCTTTATTTTCTGCTGCTGAACTTCTGTTCATTTTTCACAGTATAACAAGCGTTTCTAACCAGAACAGATTCGCTGCTCATGTTATAACCGTATACATCCTAACGGGTATTTTGATCCTCTGTCCTATGTTTAAAACACTGATTAACGATGCATCAAAGGCTTTGTAGTATATATGATCCGCAAGGAAATGCTACATTTCTTGCATATGCGACATCAGTTTCTCATCAGCAAGTCACATTCACGCCTTGCACAGGCTCGGACGGTCCTTATCACACCTGTCCCAGAAGAACTTGCTACCGAACGCGACTTGCGTACATTTGCAAGTTTTATTCCCGGAGGGGTCGACAAAGTTTGGCTGTATCGTGACACCGGCAACCTTAATAAGTTATTTGACAAACGACAAGAGTACTGTCAAATGCTAGAAACAGCCGAATCCGCTCTTTTAAAAAGCGCAACACTAGCATGGAGGGCGAAGCAGAAACGCCATAGAATATTGCATAGCAAGAGACTCCAGGATACGGAGCAACTGCGAACAGTCGCAGAGCTTGAGCCGCCAATTGCCGATCACAAGTTTCTCAACGAGTTAGTTCCCAAAAAACTCAGACCTCGACATCGGCCAGGCCTGTGCGGCGTAATGGGACCTAAAGTAGATACTATCGAGTGGTGTAAGGTGAGAGATTATTTTGCGGGATATTAAGTCTTCACTCCTCAATTTCATTCTTATAGGATCAAATATCCTCTCTCAACACCGAAATCAAGGCCCTTCGAGAGAGTATCAATAAAGACGGCAAATTCCTAGGCAGTGCCTTTATCCGATGCAATATTCAGTTGGGAGCGCACGTTCTTTCTCAGTGCTTAAGCTACCATGAAGTTTGCTTCCTTAGTCTTACTAACAATTGGCAACGAGGCTGATATGGTTATTTCACAGCCCATGTGGATGTACAACAAACTGATGGAAGTCAATCCCAAAGATATTATTTGGAGAAATTTGGATGACGGTGCTTTGGAGATGAAATCGCGATATGCCATCTCATGGATTGCAACCATCGGACTGATCATTTTATGGGCATTTCCCGTCAGCTTTGCTGGTGCCCTTAGTAACCTTTCAGACCTTTGCGAGAAACTTCAGTGAGTGCTATGTACACGGCAATTGTGTTAAATTCTGAAAAGTATATTTGTCAAAGCTGGCTGCAGTGGGTTTGCAAAGGTATATGACCTCTTCCAGCCTATATGTTACAAGGGATGCTTACAAACTAGTCTATTCTAGCTCCTCCAGTCGCAAGAGGACTACTGGAAGGCGTACTTCCACCCCTGCTATTGGCAATACTATTTGCCCTGTTACCATTCGCTCTCAAAGGTTTGATTATAATATATCACGATGTATATATCTTATCCAAACTACTGACAGCATTGGCATGGTACGAATGTATTCCGCGATGGTCAATGATCTCGGTCAGCGTATACAGACGCTACTACATTTTTTTGTTAATGTAAGTGCCGAATTACTCTAATTATCTTGTCCTCATGCCATGCTTCTTCAGTCACGGATTCCTCATTGTAACTTTAAGCTCTGGAATAACAAACGGTAACATGTCTATCCAAATAACACACATTTAGCACTTCTAATCAACAGTCTACAGTGATTGAAGAGGTGAGGCCGGAAATATGCAAGATATTGAACACAGTAATTTTATCCCGATATGAAGATAATTAAAAATCCGGCTGGGACTGTTCAGAACTTGTCTAGTCAACTTCCTGGTGCAGCCATATTTTTCTTGACCTATATGGGTACGTGAATTTGTCTATGTTCCTACTCGTCAAATCAATGACCAGACGCCCACAAGTGACCCAGGGCCTGGCTGGCTCGGGGACTGCTCTCCTTCAGCTTATTCCCTTGGTAATGCATTACTTGCGGAAATGGTTCCTAGGCCGTACACCTCGTCAGGCTTATGATGTGCGGTTTTTCTTTTCTCATACCCGGTGAAACAACTGAGACTATTTGACTACATAGGTGACCTTCAAGATGCCTTCTGTAAGACTACCCTAGACTGTTCCTTGGATTACTTAGTGATTTCTTCATATAGGCTGATTTTGGGGTCACTTTGCCTCGGCTTTCACTTCTTGCAACAATTGCATTTGCATATAGCGTATTATGCCCCTTAATTAACTTGCTCGCGTTGGCTAGTATGTTCATTAACAATCTCTTGGGAATATCACTGACGGATATGAAAGGCTTCATAATGTTTTATCTTGCATGGAAATTACGTTAGTTCATGCTCGTACCAAAGATGACGGAGGGTACTAACGCATATACCTTTGTCAGTATTTATACAGGTTTTTGATCAACCAGACGATCAGGAGACGGGTGGGATGTACTTTCCTATGGCGATGAATAATCTCTGTAAGTATTCAAGTCTTTCATCTAGACCAGCCCTAACATTCATTCTATTACAGTCGTGGGTTTATACATCGAGCAAATTTGTTTGGCTTGTCTTTTCTTCTTGAAAGTATCCTCGTCACACGCTTCTGCTCTTGTTGAAGCCTGCTTCATGGTTGCGTTGATTGCCTTCACGGCCTGTGCACAAATTCTACTCTACAACGCCTTTCATCGTAAAGTTGTTTTCGCCTATCGCGTATATTGGTGTGTACTAACGTCAATACCAGCATTAGAGAAATATTTGCCCATGTCGCTGGCCACTAAGAAGATGGCAAAGAAATTTGATAAAAGCAAACAGAAAGATGGCCCTACAACCTTCGAGGATGGTGAAATTGATTTATTTAGTCGAGACTGTAAGTTGCGATACCGGCACCTCAATGAGGTCTGACGAGTTTTCGTAGGCTTACGCAGAGTGAGAAGGCGCTTAAAACGCACAAATAAACCAGATGTAAATGGAGAAGAGGAAGTGCAAGAGAAAGAATCAACGGAGAACAAAGGTGCAAGACTTGACCATGATCAAGACCTTGAATTACATAAAATATTTTCAAATCAAACCGTAATGCCAGTTTTTCTTTTGAAAAGCATGTACTGAAATTGATTTCCATTAAAAGGAACAAGCCCAGAGTCCCTCGTTGCCCGTCATTGACCCAGCATCGCGAGCAGAAGATAGTGACTCGAACTCATCAAGTGACGACGACAACGATGATGACCATGCATTCGACCATCCATCGACCTATGTCAATCAGCCGTGGATATGGTTGCCCAGCGACTCGCTTGGATTGAGTGAGCTTCTCGTCAATGATTTGAAGGCAGCCGGAGTGGGAGCCAGCAGCGTTGGTGCTGTTATGGATGAAAAAGGCATTGTCGAGGTTACTCGAAATCCTCCTGATGAAGACTGGAGTGGTGGTCACGACTTGTGAAGATCTGCCAAGCATATCAATACATACATGAACAAGTGCTATATATACTATAGATGTGATTAATACATTATCCGTTTGTTTATATCAACGATGCACCTATTGCTTTACAGTGCTGGCTTCTTTCAACTCATCCACGGGAATTCTAACTAGCCTCTCGCCTTCCGGAACAGTCTTGAGGGGCCTTTGAAGATCATCTGTTTCTTCGGAGTGTTCTCGCGATGCCACTGGTGATGGGATGAGCTAGATTACAACAAATAATTTAAAATGCCTGACAGAATTGACCGAGAATTTGGAACATCTTGGGCCATTGTGCCAATACTTGACCGTGGACTAGAGAGTTCCATTAGGCAGCAACTCTTACCTGCATAGTACGTTGAAGACATACCTTCTGCAGCATCAGCCATTGTTTCACATTCTTCCCCGATGCCATCAATTCGTTGTAGGTATAGCCGGCTGGCCCTCTCTAAAGCGGATACTGCTTCATATTCTTTTTTCTTTTCTGTAAGTTTGGCAAGAGCGGCTGCAGATGAGTTCGAGCTGGAAGCAAAGTCAGCTTGCGACGCGCGAGTAGGAGCCACAGAGTGCCTCATGAGTCACAAGAACGGCGTCTAGAAAGACCAGGTAAGGAAATTACGTGTATATGTAAGTTACAAAGGACTTGACTCTGCAAGACTCTGCAGGGATGCAGGAAGCGATGAGGACGCGGCAGGACGGAGATCTTGTTTGCTTCCGCTTGCGCCTTCCGTGCTAAATCACTAATCGGCTAAATCGGGTTGGCGGACCGACTACTACTGTCAGTGTCACTGCGCCCTCAATCTGCCCAGTCTGGATGAGCCTTTTCTCATTAGGCCGCCCAATTTATCCCAAGTCGTCACTAGAGCCCTGTCTCTGACACATCTTGCTACAAGTGAAAGAAGTTGCATTACTCCTTACCAAGAGGTGCATGAACAGAATTGCGAAGACGTTCGCAAGCTGAGATGCGCGGCGAGAAGAAGGATGACCAGCAGACATCCGACCTCCCTGAGTACGAATTGCACCCTCCAGTATGGCTACCCAAGGTACATGGGTCTGCAGACCTTGGTACGTGTGATTTATAAATTATCTGCTTAAACACCTGACAGTCTCGCGCATTAGGTTACGCTGGGTTTCACCCACCTCGACCCGGACAAGACGAAGACGTACTATCTGAATCAAATGTGAAGAACGGATACATCCTTGGGCAGGCCGTATCTGTACGCACATACTATGCTCATCACAGGCTTTTGTTTGACTGTAATTGTTTATCAGGTGGAAACATTCAGCGTTCAAGGCCTAATGAATGAAAGTCTTAACATGCCCGAGTCTCTGAGTAAATTAGAACAATTGATGAATCAAGTTTTCACTTACAAAGCTGAACGTATCCCTACTATAACGTTAGTCGGCGCGTCAAGTTAACTCTGCCATTTTACTAAGATTATCCATAGCCCATCGACTTTCAAAATACCAACGAGAGTGACCCTCAACGACGCGAAACGTCAAGCGTGGTTTGCGGATTTAGCAAATCCTGACGTTCCTCTGCATAAGCTTGGTAGAAGTGTTCCCCACGGAGCCAAAGGCCATGACTTGCTTGATTTACTACATTCAAACAACGTGGCGATACCACGGGCTGTCTGGTTTCTACGAGTATTTGGGGCTAATGAAACGGTATTTGTTATTTGTTAATTCCCATTTTTCAGGCTAAACATGTTTTTTTAAGGCGGGTCTTCGAAATAAACCTTCATATGTTCCTACGCAATACAGCATTGATTGGGCAAATGTGGTTACCGGCTACATGAAGAAGCAATTGTCAGAAATAGCACTTCCCAGTGCACCACGACCTGGGCTGACTATTAAGCAGACATTCAAGGGCGTCCTAGCCGATGCTGACTCTCGTGAAAGATGGATGTCCCGCTTTACATACTGGTGAGTTGCCATTTTTTGCTACTTGCGTATTCGAATGACAATTCGCCAGCCTTAGACTTCTTCGAACATTTTATGCAGAGGACCTTGTAGATCATAAGACATTTTTGACGTGGCTCGTCCAGCAGCTGATTAGTTGCAATCTTGCTCAAGCGGGATTTATAACACGTTTGACGGAGGAGTATCTCAATGACATACTTACCAGCCGGGCTTTGGCTAGACCTCTTGCAGAAGCTTGTCTTACAAAACTATCAGAGGTATTTGCTCGTTTATGACGAGAAGGCTGCTTTCCTTATCCGATCCTAGATTTGTACGACGGTTGCCCATGAATTTTTGAAGGACACCGAGGAGCTATTGAAAGTATTAATACGGGTAAGGTCTTCAAATTACAACGTAGGGTTGTATCTCACTCGTTTACAGCGCATCTGTTTATCAATTTCTGATGCATTTGTCAGTCCAAAGATGTGGAGCATATATTCAGATCTTTTAGCTCGAGTCCTGACTTCCAGTGATGTCCAATTTCCTGTTGATCATTGTATGGATCAACAAGGACAAGATCTTCAACATACCCTGTCGGAGAATTTCCTTTCAGTCAAAGAACGGAATGAAGTGATGCTATTTCGGGGACCTATAACTCAAGTGTCTGCTGGACTGGGTGCAGCCGTTGCAGACGTGAAGGTAATTAGATTACTCGGTTTAACTGGCAATCTGTCTAATATCATCGCGGTAGCTGCTTAATTCCATATCGGGGAATACCGACATGTCCTCAGTATCCTATTTCCCGCAACATATCAATGTCGACACATTTAAAGAGAAGCTAGATATGCTCCTTACATGGAGTGTTACTCACCTGCAATACGGTGACCATCGCCCTTTTGCCGCAGTCACACTTCTTCGCATGTGGAAGGACAAAGCTTATGAACGAGCTAGTCGACGTGGCATTGCTTCTCCCTATGAATTTGTTCAAGATCAGTTGTTCGATTGGCTGGACATTTCGGAGGTGGCTGGAGAACCTGCAAGCATTCGCGACATCGCCCTACTTTATGGTAAACTTGTCAAGCACGGGGTTTTTTCTTATGCAAGCTATATTCAACGTCTCATTGCCCGAGGAGAAACCGGTCTGTCATATACAGAGGTGCGAACATTATTTGTTTCTTGTCAAGTTTGACTCTCAGCGATGATTACTTGACATAGTCTTCATCACAATCGCGCCATAAATTATTTCTTAGTTGGATTCCTCTGCACAACGCAACGACGTCGCTTATACATCAACGCAAAGTGATTCTACATGGTGCGAGGGCCAGAGAAACTCCAGAAGATATCATTGAGAAGGAAATACGTAAGGAAATCCGCTCTTCCCTGCCGGGTCTCTTCGAAGGTTCGAATTATTTTCTTCTGGTTGGAAGTAAAGCAGAATCTCTGAAGCGACCGCTTTCAGGAACCACTGATGACACATTGTCGACAACATCTATTGTGCAACAATGTCCTGTATTCATCAATGCTACTCGATTTCAACAAGTAAAGATGTTTAGGCAATGGTTATTGCCGCTTTTCAAGCGGAAACTCGCGAAGTATGTTATCTGAATCACCTGTCACTGTGCAATGGTCGTTTATACTCGTTCAACAGGACTGAGGCCAATCTTTCCGCTCTATTCACATCGTATCTGATCGCCGTTGAACTCATGTCTTCCACAAAATGCTATCATTCCATTCTCGATGTAATCTTTTCTTTGTTGTTTTATTTGCAGTGTACTGACATCATCTCCAGCTAACTTTAGCTATGCTTGACCATTGTACCGAGGCAGACTCCATCGGCAGCTTACTTGGTACCTTTGAACAATACCTTATTATATGGAACTGTATGGATATGATACCGACCATTGTCAAAGCTCTGGACAGTGTTCATCAAGCATGGAAACATCGGGGAGTTCAGTCTCGCCAGTTGCTTACCTTGCTAATGAGGTTGGATGGCGGTCGGTACCTCAGCAAAGCTTCCCGCGCGCGAGTATCCTCTGATATTGCTACGTTCTCTCTGGTATTGATTACATATAAATCTTTTATTCCTACATTGAGCTGACTTTGTGATAGGCCCTACAACCCCTTGTTGATAATCCAGAAATCGTTCCAGAAGTACTACCGGAGATACTTCTTTTAGTTGGCGATCCGGAAATTAATGCCCCATCTATCCTTGCAAATGGGCTGTGGATCAAATACCGCGCTTCTCGTGATTGGGCCTGGAGAGTCTGGGATAATACCGTGGCTAGCCTACGTCAGATACCATCCATAGCCACCGATAATGAAGCGCGACGTGCATGCGCACTTCGGTACGGAACTTTCTTATGGCGTGTGGATCAACATCTTCCCAATGGTCTCGACGACGACGTGCTGCGCTGGTTTCTCGGACCTGGTAGAAATGAACTTTTGGTTCTGACTGAAGATGTTTGGGATATCATGAAAACTGTGCTTATTTTTCTCGTCATACATGGATCGCTGAAAATCACTACTATCATGGAAGGTTTGGTTTACCCTGCTTGGAAGCTTGGTGCCCCCGAACCCGAGGAACAGTCCATGATCTCAGAAACATACCTCGCCGCTGCAAACAACCTTACATTCCACCTGCTGTTACAAGAGGATCAATGTGGGAGCGCCATTCAACATTTGGCTTTGGCCTTGGATTTGGCTGAACTACAAGCCATTCGAACACGGCGACAAGCAGTTTTCGAGGAGCCTCATTTTCCTTTACTGGTTGGAAGTATACCCATTTTAATCTCTCTAGAAAATAACACTAGTATTAGCGAAACCCTTCGGCAAGAACTTACTACTCTGCGATGTCGCGTTTGTCAGGAGTCAGGATTCAGACAAGGTGCTTATCGTAATCTGGACGTGGTTCGCGACATATTTGAGAACTCGCCGTACTTGATTGATCAAGACCCAA
Source organism: Stropharia rugosoannulata (assembly GCA_028532985.1). Lineage (NCBI taxonomy): Eukaryota > Fungi > Basidiomycota > Agaricomycetes > Agaricales > Strophariaceae > Stropharia > Stropharia rugosoannulata. Next base: position 1,458,578 of record JANCIK010000001.1, on the reverse strand, counting down.
ATTCAGAAGAGTTGAGCAAGAGAGCAATCACTGGACTGAAAATGATTCTTTCTGACTCGACTGATGGTATGTCCTGTTTGTATTTCCAGGTGGTCCAATGTTTAATAAGGCGCTAGAAGCCAATATATACGACTGGCCAGAGATGACTAGCCTTTTAAGCCCCTGGAAAATAGCGGCGACAAGTATACAAATGCAAATGCAAGTCAAGAGGTTGGGAAGGGCGTTAAGTCATGAGGCGACCTCCGAGTTTGCAACGGCACATTTAAACAAACTGACTTCAATGTTGTTCCAACACACCCGGACGGCCGAGGAAGCCTACTACGTAGGGGAAATGGCTCGAGGGGCCGACAGTACTGTTGCTGAAAAGGTGCGGCATCTACAGCTCTCACACTACCTTCCTAACATGGAACAGTTCTTGAATAATGGCTTCCAACATATGGTCGATTACCTTGCCCGCGCTCAATCTGCTTCGGAGTCTGCGAGTATTGAATGCGTTCAGAGGGTCGGTGAACTCCTTCGTGTACTAATACATGTATCGCAACCATTCAGGACTACACCAGGGGTTTCCCTCAGTGTGGAATCTGGAGTACTAGAGGCCTTCATTAGCGTCATTGATGTAGGGTTTAGGATTCTGGACAGCCGAGTTCAGGCCAGCCCCTCTTATCAAAGCTCGAAGTGGGACTTCATTCTCTTTTCGCGACTGCTGCAATTTGCTCTAAGTTTCAAGCACACTTGGACGCCGAAATCCAAAGAAACTTGCGTTGAGCTTTCATCACTCCTTTTCCGCTTTGCCCTTGTGAGTCAATAGTTCGAAGAGATTACATGTGTTAATACTGTGGTTCATTTTTTATATAGCAAGCAGCAGCTGAAGATGCTCTCAACATCGTCACATACCCAATATTTATTGATACCCTATTCGTTCTATATGACGGTATGATTTTCATGTCGATCATGTGGTAACCTTAGTTAATTCCTTGTAATTCTTTATAGAATTACCGAATGATTCGAAGTCTGTGACTTTCGATCCATTCCGATTTTACCCTAATGTATCGCCGCACGAAATACCAGTCGATATACCCCCTGAATATCGGAAACAAATATTTTCTCTCCTCGTTCAGTCTTCGTGGCCTTCAATCGTAACCAACTTACAAACTACAAGTCATGATAGCCAAGGAAATGTTGTCTTTGGTCCTGCAGTGGTCAACAAACCATGGGAATGGATTGAAAACCTCGGCGAACCTGCTGTTCTTGACGCTAGAGAGGAAGAAAGGAGGAAGGAGGACAAACCATTGCCATATCTTAAACACATTATCAAGAATTCCAGCTCCATATCTCTGGATCATTTCGATACCCGCCTTACAAGCGAGGGTCGTAAACAAAGTATGCAAGACGATAATAACGGTCGACTGGAAGGATGCCAGCGATTCTTCGAGGATAGTGTATCAGAAAACATATTCATCAGAGACTGGCGAGAAACGCGATGGGAGTTAGAACCCTCCGACACAGCACAAAACCGCCTTGAGACCGGTCTCGAGAGTATCCACATGTCCAGTATGAAATCACAAGTTCCGAGTGCAGCTTCCCCTTTGTCAACGGTTTCCCATTCATCTACACAAGGTACGGCCACGTCTTTGCGTCAACAGCATCAAAGCCCAAGCAGTCGATATTCAGGCTCAACATATGAGGTGATTGATGTTGACAGTTTGCCAACTACATCATCGGCAAAGGGTAACGACTCCATAAAGAGGAAGGCTACAGGTGCTGTCAGCGACGATGATGAGATCGAGATTATCGAGGGTCCAGTTCCACTTCGTCCCACGCATGCATCCAAGAAGACAAAAGCTGATAAAGCTCCAGTAGCGGGGCGCGGGAGGAGCAGGAAAAAATAATCGCGTTATGTTGCTCGAGCAATAGCTCTGTCGTTGTTTGATAAGGATGTCTCTTTTATATCTTTTGTCACGGGGCAAATGGATTTATAATGTAAATGCGTAATGTGTAAAGCAACCTGAAAACTGCATGCCGTAAAATAATTGATTGTAGGGAATTACAGATGATGTTGTGAAGAAATAAGGATAAAGCAATAAATAACAAGAGCTTTGGAAAGGCTTTGGATCCGTTAGCCCGCCCTTTCATGGTTTCCGAGGTGGGAAGAATCCATCGAAAGGGCGAGAGACGGGATATAAAACCTTTGTTTTCTTGTTACTTGGACCGGTGGTCTTGGGAATGGTTTCCCCAGCTGCAACAGCAATTGAGCGGATCAGTGCTTTCAGTGTGAAAGCTTCTGTTGGACGAGAAGTTACTTGTTCTCGACATGTAGGGCAAGTGTATTTGGGTTGTGGAGGCATCTGGCTTGCTATCAGTGCCTGAACATAAGGCATTGTACACAGATGTGGGTGCTCTGATAGTTGTCGGAGAGTCAGCGTGAGGGGATGCGCCAAGTTGGGAAGATCTGGGTGGGTGGCTAAAAACTGAGCCTGAGTGGCACCGAACCAGTCCTGTAAACATGATTGGCAAAAGGTATGCCCACAATTCGGAAGGCTGTGGAAACGTAAGTCAGCCACATCAATATCGACGGAAGATAGATTCATACATGTATGGTGTCCACATTCGACATGTGCAAATTTCACAATCCAGGTTATCCGTGAGTTGGTTCATATCCTGGGTAGAATTGGTTGTTCATGAACCAATACACCGTGACTTAGAAAGAGGGGACGTACGAGCACCACTTTTGTAGCGTCTGGTTTTTCCAGTGCTTTCAACTTCTGGTTTTCATCGCGAACAGCGCGTAACTCTTTAGATGTCCGCTCGAGGTCCCGCCTGTGTTTGACACTTTCCTGAGAACAAGGGAAGAAAATAAACCAGTGTTACGACGGAAGAAAAAGTAATGTAGTTATGTACCTCTCTAATTTTGTTGATTTGCCTTCGATAGTCTGCAATAACCGAGGGGGGAATTGACGACTGCGGTTTCACAGTCTCCTCTTCATCATCAGAAGAGATTTCAATGATCTCGCGTGAAAGAGGAACAACATGTGCTTTTGAGGGATGCGACCGTGAAAGAGGCTTTTCATGTCGCACTTTCTTATTGGGTAGGGCGTCGTGAGGATGTGATGTGCTCGCGTCGGACGACGTGAGGGAGATAGTTTCCAAGTCCTGAGATGGGCGACGCCTCCGATGCGGCGGACTTGACGTTACAAAAGGTTCCACTCGGACTGGATTTGGAGTCGACCTAGTAACAGGCATTGCTAGATAGAAGTACAGAGACGATGAGAGCGAGCAAACAATTGGAGGTTCTATTCAAGAAAGAGGAGTAGATGGGTGTAGGGGCTCAAGCCATTGTGTGTGGCCGTCACTTGCAATTTACTTATTCCGGCCATCAACCAACGCAGGTTTCGCGTCCCGCTACTTCCATAAATGGAAGTAGCTCCTGTACCTTGCAGCATCCCAACAGCATCCCACTAATTATCATTCCTACCAAATACGACGCGTTGAAGAGGTTCTTTGAGTGAATCCGATAGTCAAGCCTGTCATCGCTCTTGAAGGTTCTGCAGAAATGGAACACTAGGATGGCTACAACCTCATGTGAAGACCTGTTATTTGTTGATTATTTGGCTGTTATTGTAAAATTATTGCAGACAACTTGAATTAGCACAGCGGCCAGTCACATAAATATCGATATTATGCGGTACGATGGGCATTCAATATGTACATATATGTATGTTAAGCTTTACCAAGGCTTAAGCTTAAGGCCGGTCCCAAATGGCGTCGTCGGCCCGGACACGGAAGTCGAAGTTCTCCTGGTACAAGTCAAAAAAGGCGAGGTTCGATTCTATGTTCTCCCGTTTATTACGCCCGAACCTCAGAGCTATGTCTACCACATCGTCAACTCCTGTGAAGCATCGCTTCTTTGTATATGCACCAGACAAGACAACAGAAGGGACACTGGATCGAAGGCTTTCTGTTAGACCCCAGCACCTTGAAGCTGCGAAACAAGGGCATAACAGTGGCTTTATCCGTACGTTCACGAACAAAGCATCTTTTATATTCTGCTATATAACTGGTTTTCCATTATAGGTGTTGGTGGCATGTTCACTACGCCAGACGCTGTCATAAACCCGGATGCGCCTAAGCAGATGCTCGGATCAACCTTCATATTTGAAGCAGAGTCTCTGGAAGAGTATGTCACTGTTTAGCCCTTGTAAGAGTACAGCTCACAAACTTCGACCTACCTAGGGTCAAGAAATACATTGAGTCCGATATCTATTACACTGCGGGGGTGGTGAGTGGCCTGTCACTGATGTAGAGCAATAGTTGCCATTCAAATACTGATACCTTCCTCTCGCCGACTTTCAGTGGGATCCTGAACGTATTGTTATCCTGCCTTTCTTCACCGCATTCCCGTTATGAATTCGCTGGCACTTGTCAAACCAACTCCCCATATCTAGTCGGATCTGACTTATAACATGCTGATGTTCCCATGAATCGGTATCTTTTATGCGCGATGTCCGACCTCAAAATCGCTCCATGACCTTCCATGACTTACTTTTTCTGGCTATGCAATTTCATGGTAGTACACATGCTCTCAGATGCCAATAAATGCTAACCAGATAAAGATACATATGTAGACGAAATCGAGACTCCTGCAGAATGACCACTATCGCTTCTCAGTGCTGAGTGTGCATTGTTGTTATATTCAATGTTAGCATGATGAGAAGGAATCCCCGTAGTGAGGTGTTACTTCTAACAGGACGTGGCATTGCACACAATCCATGAGAATAACTTCACAAGAAGATGTGCTGCAGTTCACATGAGCTCAACATGAGAGCTGGTGCTACTTGGGTGCTACTTCTGCCGTCCGCCGCAATTGGCCGCTTTGCGTGCATGCTCGGATATTCTGAGGACACAATACCGGTCCGTCACATGCCCGTAGACTACACCCAGAAGTGTCACTGCTGCATTCGCCACCCCGTGAACCATCGCCATATCTAATTAAATGGCGCAGTATCTTCGTCGCTCGATTCTGTGTACTCGCCTACGTGTCTCCCCTAGCTTTCAGCATTTCTCGCCCTCACCTGTTGGCAACGCTTTACCCCGCAATTCGATCCGGTTTATGTCGTCTAAATCATATGAATATATCCTAGTCTCGCGTCCGGAGCCCGGCGTAGTGTTGGTGACACTAAACAGACCTCAGGCGCTCAATGCGCTCTGCAGCCCTCTATTCAAAGAACTGAACGCAGCACTGAAGGAAGCAGACGAAGATGATTCGGTTAGTGCTTTTGTATTGACTGGGTCAGAGAAGGCCTTCGCAGGTACGCTTCATTTTATCCCATGTTACGCGACATATGGCCCATATTCCTCGTAAGCTGGTGCGGATATCAAGGAGATGAAAGATAAGCAATGTAAGTACCATCATAGAACCGGGGAGTGGATAGATAAATATTAAGGAAACATTTTAGTTGCGGACGCCTATAAGAATAGGTTTTTGGAAGATTGGGGTCTCATTGGCCAACTAAGGAAGCCTCTGATTGCAGCAGTCAGCGGTTTTGCAGTACGTTCCGATGTGAGCACCATGAAATCCTACTCATATTACTACTCCAGCTGGGCGGAGGATGCGAACTAGCGCTCATGTGCGATATCATTCTCGCTTCGCCAACGGCGAAATTTGGCCAGCCGGAAATTAACCTTGGGGTGATTCCTGGTGGAGGAGGCTCTCAACGTCTCATTCATGCCATAGGCAAATCTCGCACGATGGAACTGGTCCTCACAGGCCGCCGCATAAGCGCACAAGAGGCTTCGGACTGGGGATTGGTCAGCAGGGTTGTTGGCGAGGGGGAGGGACAGGTGGTGAAGGAAGCTGTTGCAATGGCCAAAGAGATTGCAAGTAAAAGCCAATTGGCCGTACAGGCAGGTAAAGAGGTGGTGAACGCTGGTATGCCTAATTTTGTTGGAACCGTGTTCTTCTCGTTGACATTTATATGTAGCTTATGAAATGACTCTTGCCGAGGGCTTGCGTTTCGAACGTCGCATTTTCCATGGATTATTCGCCACCAACGACCAAAAGGAGGGTGAGTCAGTATAGTTAAATCACCTCGTGCTTGTGGCCGATATAACTTCGACAGGCATGACGGCCTTTGTGGAGAAGAGACCCGCCAAATTCACTCATACCTGACGCGTTAAAGAGTGTTCAATGTATCATTAGTATAAGTTATGGAAAGCAAGGATGTGGAGCGGATTCTGTCTTATTTCCAAGATCTCCAACGGAATACACTTGCAACCATAAGGGCTGGATGACGTGTTTTTAGCCATAAAGATAAAGACGAAGAGGTGTGAAGAAACGAACCTAACCCGAGTCCAGCTACAATTTTCTTTTGTCCCGGTGAGCCGGGGGCCACTGCACGCGATTGCCATACGGCGTAGGCTCCGGTGCCAGCTAAAACAGCAGTTCCAGTGATTCGGCAAGGCAAGCACTCTTTGGAATTGAGAGTAGTGGTATTTGAGGTCTGAGGAGGATTTTGTGTCTGTTCGTCGCCAGCGGCCATGTTATTGTTATTGAAGGTATCTTTCAAATGGTAGGACAAAAATTTATAGAGAGTTTACATGTAACACAATGGCTAGGCCGCGGCCTGGAACTGGATAGTACTTAGAGTACGAAGCTTCTAGCGATTCCGAGGCCAAAGCACTTTACCGAGTGCGTGTGAAATCACGGCACCGACATACGCGGGCCGCCGGCAATCTAGTGTTTGACGGCATTGGCCGAAATACCTCCGTTTTTCTCACGTGAACTCTACACCACTGAATGCTCCGTAACGCGAGATAAACGTGGTTTAGTGGGTTCGTTTATTCGAGAAAAGTGCTCATTCCATGTCCATGAAACTTTAAACAGCCCTGCAAAGAGGACGTGACTTGTGTATAGTAAAGTGAGTCGTATCATCAGCACGAACTTGGTGTCATCAACATCTCTGGCTCACACGTAGGTTAAATCTAGTGGGCGACTCTAAATTGAGGCAGAGCTCAAAGTTGACTAGATATAGCCTGCTCTCAGTTAAATATGCATCGGCCTGACGCTTTTTACTCCCTCAAAATACACTTCGGTGGCGCAGAAACGGTCACGTGTGGGTTTCTATCCGAGGAACTGAACACTGCTTCACCCACTGCTGCAGTTACTTTTGGCAGAAATGATTTGGATAAATAGATCTTGCTGGCCTGCTATACTTGCCTCCCCGCGGCCGCCGCTTCCGATTACATTCGCCGCCTGTACCATCTCCAACAGGCCATCCCATGCCTCCTATGCGCCTCCGCTAAAGTCACATGAAGCAGTGTAAACATCATACTCGAGCCCACGCCATGAGAGTATCCCAGGACCCTTCGCCCAAATTGCCAGCCGGACTCGACAAGAGTATATATGCCCATTCTTCCTTTAATCAGTACCAACACTCGTTTGGCACCTCCTAGATGCATCCTCTGGTTCTACGGTCGTTAGACTATCTCGTTAACTCTCTCCAGACATGGAGAGTTCAAGCAGTAATATACCCGTCACATATCTACCCGTTGCCTTCTAACCACTTCATGCCTTTCGAAGGCTTTGGTTTTGGTATCGATACTCGTGTTCCTCTACCGGAGGGCCAACCGAATTTCAATAGCTCATGTACCGGGCCCTGAAGCAGATTCATATGTACTTGGTCAGTTTACTTGTTACCAACGTCAATTAGCCTATCGCTAATTTGCAAGTACGTATGCAGGAAATCTGCCCGAGATATTTCAAAGCCAAGCAGGCGTTCCGGACTTTAAGTACCAACGCCTATACGGGGACGTCGTTCGCGTTAAAGGCGCATTTGGAGTAAACTTACTTGTCCTCTTGCCATGTATTTTGCACTGAGGGATTTCCTCCTCAGGAGGACCGCTTGCTCATTGCCGACCCCAAAGCACTCCAATACATCTTCCAGACTTCAGGTGAATTGAATTTATGCGGTTAAAGTAATTATCCGCCTCACTGATTGTTACACATTCTGTAGGCTATGGATTTCTCAAGTGGCCGGAGCGAACAGAAATATCTCGTATCTTAATGGGTCGAGGTTTACTCTGGGCAGATGGTGCATTAAATCTATTTTCTATTATTATTTCTCATAATGACTTATTGTCTATCCCTTATCAAGGTGACATTCACAAGCGTCAGCGCAAGGTCATGTTACCAGGTTTTGGCAGTGCGTAGTTGGTCCATTGCGTTTTCATCTTAATGAGGCTAATGCATAGCTTAAGCCCCGGAATCTAAATCTTTTGTACCGATATTTAGGCGTATTGGATCGGAGGTATTAATCTATTTTTCACAATGGAATATGCCGACTCAAGCATTCGCAGCTAACTGCCCAGTGGAGTGATATTCTGGCAAGCTCGCCCGACCAGAGCGCGGTTCTCAACGTCGCTTCATGGCTCTCACGCGCCACCATGGACTCTATTGGCGAAGGTAAGTAACAGCACCCGAGTTATCGACCAGTATTGACCGATCAAAATGTGCAGCGGCGTTTGACTACCAATTCGGTGCCTTATCCAACACGAACAACGAATTCATGAAAGCCTACTTTGGACTGATGTGTGTCCATCTAAAAATATTCCTTCACTAGACCATCTAATTAAAACATGATTCCCAGGTCGGACACATTGGGGTCACCTCCTAGATCTGCCATATTTATGCAAACTATTTTCCCAGTTTGGGCACTGCAACTTATGTCAAAGTTCTCGCAAGCAAGGAACCTCGTGCACGCTCGCCACACCGCAAAACTAGCAAACGCCGTTGCCCAACAACTCGTTGAATCCAAGGCAGAAGCCCTTTTACAAGGTAAAGGAAGTAAAGATATTCTGACTTTACTCGGTCAGTTATAAAATCGTTGCATAGATATAGTTTGTTAATGACCTTCCATATAGTAAAAGCAAACGCGTCCGAACAGGAAAGTACGCGTCTTACTGAGGAGGAAATGTTTGCTCAGATGCGGTTCGTATCTTCTGATCAGAGGCCGTATAATGTTGATATTGATATCTGCGCAGAACAATCTTATTGGCCGGTCATGAAACTAGCGCAACAAGTTTGTGTTGGGTGTTGCTTGAGCTCGCTAAAAACCCGGACGTCCAGAGACGACTCCGCAATGAAATTCGGGCAACGGAGCAGGCCATACATGCCCGTGGTGGTTCTGATCTCACAGCATCGGATTTAGACAACATGGAATATCTTCACGCTGTTATCAAGGTTAGAAAATGCTGATCTTATTCTGTCAATGAGCTGAATATTATCCCTGTTTCTTTTACTTCTAGGAAAGCATGCGTTTCCACCCTGCTTTGTACCATAACTACCGCCAGGCTGCGAAGGATGACGTTCTGCCCTTGTCAAAGCCCATTAGGACCAACGACGGTCAAGTCATAACAGAACTGCCTATTGCCAAAGGAACGAAAATAATACTCTCGATAGCAGGGTATCACAGGTAAACACCTTCTCTTTTGTACCTGTCGACCACGATATTAATAATGATATTACAGGAATAAGGAAGTCTTTGGTGAAGACGCGGACAGATACAACCCGGATAGATGGTTCCGCCAAACAGAGAAAAAGGGACCGACTCTTGGCGTATACGGGAACTTGTAAGTTTTAATCTCCGTACGAATTGAGAGAGCAGAAGCTTAAGCCGTACAAGACTTACCTTCGCAGGAGGCGTTCGCACGTGCATTGGCTGGAGATTCGCTTTGTACGAGGTGCTTGCCTTGACTGTGGAAATCGTGAACAACTTTGAGATATCGGTCACCCCCGACGTTAATCGCCTTCGCAGAGAAGCATGCCTTGTCATGCTTCCAACGCTGGAAGGTGAGCAGCTGAAGGGCGAAAACCTGCCGCTGCGTATCAACTTGGCAGCTAGAGACTAAGTGGTGTTAATTTCACGGATTGTAGCACGTGAGACCTTTGTTGTATTAAATGTTGTCAGGCTATATGTAGATATGAACGAGGTTTAATATTTCTTTCGTCCAACAATCGTCCAAAACAGAACCATCCAGCCTCGGGAACCAGGACTTTCACGTAAGATTCATAAGTTAAGTGTTGAACGTTAAGGAACATTGTTACTTCAAACTTCGAATCAGAATGGCAAAATCAAGTGAAATTTGAAAAAATTCGTCCGACGTCGTCCCATCTAATTTCTATGTTTTGCAAGTTTCAGAAAAATAAAAAGTAAAAGAATCTTCTAAAGGTGCTACCAGGGTTCGAACCTGGGTTTCAGGAATACTGACTTCAAAATCCTGAGTGATAACCACTACACTATAGCACCGTGCTACTTAATGTACTACAACGTTATACCACGGCATTATACACACATAAATAACCATAACACAATACTCATCTCAACTACTCAATCTTCCTCATTCTTGGCATAGTATTTACCACTCGTATATGTCTACACAGTAGATTATGGAGATTTGTAGAGGATGACAGGTAGTTCAAATAGTCCATCACATGTTGAGTAGTCTATTCTTTTGTTTTACTACCCAATCATCCGCAGTGTCTCTATCGACAAACACTTCGTGTGACGCTTTAAGGTGTCGTCGCAGATCGTAACTTCTACTGAAGACATAGTTGCATATAGGAGCATCGACCGGAATTGGCTTCGGGAGATCATTAATATCGACCATGTCCTGGATGAGGGGGAATGGGCATCGGAGAGCTTTCGCCGTTTGTAGGTTAGCTTCCGCTCGCTTTGCATAAGCATTTCCGGTAATAGTATCAATATCGAAAGTGATATTTGAAGGAGGAAACTCGTCGCTTGATTCTTCTTCGGTGGAGATAGTGGCTGTGTAAACGTCGGTTTCATGGGCTTTGGAGAGATGACGCTGAAGGAGATGCTTATAACCAAATGCTCTAGCGCAATCTGCATGGTGGCAAACAAAATCCCGAGCACCTAGATGAGTGACTTTGATGTGTACACCTAGTGCTTTTTTCTGACATTTCAAAGGAAATAGGTAAATGGGCAAAGGTAACACGGGGAATGACGATCTTACCGATTTGAAATCCTTGTCACATGAAGCTATCTCACATTTTAGCTCCCGCCCATGTTCTCCCCCTCTGCGTTGTTTTTTATACGGCAGGTGACAACTTTCATCTATATCGTGCAATTGATCAAGTACAGCAAGCTCATGGTCTCGTTGTTCGTGTAACTTCAGATGGGCCCTGAGATTGCCATAATTGGAGAATGTACGACCTTTACAAGACGGTTGTGTGCAAGTAGGAGGATGGGCAGTCCGAATATGTGACTGTAGAGAGGACCACGTTGGAAAATAGGGTGCTGAACTGGCCCCCTCCCCGAGACACGTGGGATGTACACATGCATATCTTCTCTCTGAGGTACGATGTCAGTACGTTTAACATTCCTAGACGCGGGCTCGAGACTTGCCATCATGCGTTTTTTGGTGAGTCCTTAAATGCTGATTCGTGTCGAATGATTTTGAACAGCCCTCATGGTCACAGGGATAGGGTTTTGTCCCTGCGGGGGCGTGTTCGGCGCAGATATGCGCTCGCAGCTGATGGTGCTTAGCAAAAGCTTCCTGGCAGTCCTCTGAGGTGCACTTTTATAGGATGAGATTCTGTGTATAGTGTATTCGATGATTGAAAGGCACCTTGTAAGGCTTTGCGCCATCGTGCCATGAGTGATGAACGGACAGATGCTGCGCAGTCCAAAAGCGTTTCTCGCACTGGTCGCGTTCACACACAAAGGGTCTGGCACTGGAGGGAAGATGCGATCGAGTGTGGGCGTGAAGGTGAGTTTCTCGGAGGTAAGATTTCCCGCATGTTTCACAGAGGAATGGACGCTAGTCTTCGATTAGGCGCCTCTGGTAAGTAACTTATCAACTCACTTGTCCTGTATGTGAGCGTTCATGCTCCTCAAGCCGCGAAGGCTTTGTATACGCCTTTGCGCAGCCTTGGAATGTGCAACGGTATCGCTTCTTGGTGGCTTCTACAAGTTTACCATTGATGATAATTGGCGGCCCCGTGGAACTTGTTGGTTCTTGCTGCTCGGGGCCGTCATGGTTACCAGAGAAGTTTGCTGTAGAAGCACCGCTGCAGGTAAACCGCAGAACAAAGGGATCGGTGTCCAATTGTCTGCGCTTGCCTAACACCGTGGCTGAGACTGCTACCATAGAATCAAATGGATGATAAGTACAAGTGCTGGATTGAATGCGAGTCAAGTAGAATGGCAAATTGGCTTTCTATCTCTGTATAGACGTGATAAGTATTTCGCGGAGATATGGCATGAAGGTTTCGGGATTGGAAACTATATGCACAGGTTGAGTTTGGGTCGCGTTGTAAGATTTTGTACAAGAGCATGTGCCTCAGTCCTTTACAGACCAAATAAATAGATGACAGTCGATCTGTTGTAAGCAAGTCTAAAATTAGATGTACCCCCTTACTCTTTCTTAAAATGTTTGTACCTATATAGAACATACATACTTATGTTTAGTTTCTGGTTTGGTTCTGGTCTCGGGTATCACTGATACATGGTACAATCAAAAAGTGTCGTCGCTCGAGGTTGAGATACCAGTAGACTTCGCATTTGTTAGATCATGAATATACATACAGCGTTCCGATTGAAATCTACTAGGGACATCAGAAATGAGGCACTCCATCCTTGAACATGGGGCCTGATGCGCGACCGTAATCACCCCCTTGGAAAAATCCTGCATTCCCAGAAAAGGAGGCGCTCGGGGGTCGTATTTGAGGAGCAGACTGTGAAAACAGATTATTTTGTGGTAGTAGAACGGGTTGAATTGGCATGGTATAACGGATCTCCAGTTCCTCGAGCACTGTTTTCAGATAGCGCATAAATGCCGTTCGGCGGGTCCATCTGCCTCCCCAATCCTGCCAGTTGGGACGATCTAAAAACAGAATTAATATCTGAAGTAATTAAACCACAACTAGATACGTACGCTCCACGCTGACATTCAGGTAAATAGCATTCTGATATTCCATCCTGTCTATATTTAAGGCACAGTCCGACCATTCACGATTGTTGCTCGATATATAGGCTATTATTTTCGCCTTGAGTTGTTCGAGTGCTTCAATGGGCGTGTCGTAGGACACTGTCAAAACTGTCGTTTCCCACCTGATGTCACGTACTGTAAGCAAAAATAAACTCAATGAAAATGAAAAACATGAATACTAACATAGACTTGCTGCGGCGGAGATTGTGAACTAATTTAGTTTTAGACAGCAAAGAATTTGGGGCGATAATTTCCTGGCCATCAACTCGTCGGAATGTTGTCGAAAACAGGCCAAATTCTTTTACGAATAGGACCTAGTGGAGGAGAGTTGAACATTCGGAAGTGTTCCAGTGAAAAGTGGCTAACCTGATCGTCTATCATCACGAGATCTCCAACATCGAAAACATGCGTAGAAAAAATGAATATAAGCTACAAAGAATTCAGCATATGTCGGAGCAGAGTCAGAGAGAACGTACAGATTCGAACAACGTGGCGGCAGAGTTGCCAAATATGAAAGAAAAGCCTAGTACAATTGAAGCTAGTGGGACAAGAGATGCCAAAGTATTATGACGGTTGAAAATAAGCAGGCATATAAAAATAATGATGATGAGGGAGACGCATAACAGAACGCCGTCAAGTTTGGCAACGATAGAACCAACGTCCTGTAAAAATGTTCAACAATCGAAGTAAAGGCAGTCGTTTGTGTACACACTTTGAGGCCCGCAGCTAATGATTTGCGTTCAAGGTATATGCGTTGAACGGCCTCCCGCATTTCGGATTTGCTAATGTCGCCATTACCATCCTTGTCAAAGACATCAAAAGCTTCATGCTAGTATAGACTAAATGTGAGTGTAAATATATACAGCTACTGACATGGATACATACAGCTTCCACAGTACTCCGGAAATAGGGATAGAAATCTGAAGTATAAATACCTGTAAGTACTTGACTTGAAAAATAAATAAATTGACGGATAACCTTGGACAACAAGATGGGACCTTGGCGGGTTGACATTACTCAAAGTGCTGAACAGCTTCCTGGCCAGCCTCCTTGCAGAGTGTAGACCGGTCACATCCACTTCTTTATGAAATTTGGAGTTTTTCAGAGTTATTTGTCCAATAGCATCCCCGACCTACATTAGTTAGTGACGTTGAAACGTGAAAAAATCCGTATAGTATTTACCTGATCAACAATAACACTTGTCATAGGCTTCTTTTTTCTTTTGGGCAATTTACCCGCTTGAGAGTAACTTTGACCTAAAGGAGGAGGGCGGGGAAGTTCTTCCGGGGTAGAACCTTCAACTTTGTGTGGAGGATAAGTTCCCGGAGCGAAATCGAAAAATCCGACGGAATTGGGAGTTTTGTGCCCTCGCTCGGCGTAAGGAGGCTTTTTAGTTGGTGATGGGGTATGAGCGTTTGAAAGGCGATCTAACGCTCTAAGACCCAATCTATTCGCAGCGAGACGGTCGGCCAGCGCTTTTTGGTGGAAGTTGATAGCCACAAATTGCAAGAAAACTTTTTCCACAAACAGGATCACGGAAGCAGAAAAGAGCGACTAGTATAAGTATCAAATAAGTATGTCATTTTCAATACAACGATTACGAGAAAAGAGAAATTTACCTGAATAACTCTGTTTATGGTAGTCCAATACGATCCAGGTGGTTTGTACACTGTTCGCAGAACACTCAATGAAATCCAGGTCCATGCCATGTCTAACAAAAGTTTCAGCCAGCTCTTTACTGCCCAAGTAACCTAAGGCGGTTGATCAGTCAGTAATGCAGAAAGCAGACTTTAACCCATATATCAGCATACATCAATCTCTATTTTCAGCCGTTCCGTATTTCCTCCGAAGAGAGAAGTGAGTGCAATAACGAGACGGGGTATAAAATCCACCAAAATGTAAGTTGCGCAAGCTGCGGCCCATATTATGGCGAACCAAAGAGACCATACATGTACTTGTGTTTTGGCAGCGGTTTCTCTGAATCGGACGTTGACGACCAGCAGCGGCGTGATACACACGGCAACCCCGAGAATGCCCACTATCAGAACTCTAACAGGCCGGGCAAGTTTCATGAAAAGAAGCCATAGGCGTCTACCCCGCTTGGCGCGCACTTCTCCTTTGTTTTCGCCCTCTGGTGTTTCTTCTTCAGACCAGTTAAACTCGATAGACGAATCTGAGCTGCTCATCGTATTGGTCTCGGAATCGGATTCACTTTGCTTCAACTCGAAATCTTCTTGCTCGACTGGTCTGTTATCCCTGCCTTTTTCTCGTCTCGTCTGTAGGTTAGCCCCATTCTTGGCGTCCAAAGGATCCCTCGCCGCAGGTTTAGTAGGCATTGGGAAACCTTATAGATCAGGATGTTGGGTGGACGCTTTACTCTAGTATCGGGGAAGGCTGCGCAAGCAGAAGCGTAGCAACGGAGCCAGTAGTATATGGACCTGCTGTATGCACTGAAGTAAAGTGTACTCCATGAATTCGGAGTAAAGTAGCGGATGAAATGTTAAGCGACTTGGCCAATTATTGCATAATCACTATAATGTGACCACAACTACGTCATCGAATTTAGTGCTCTTCCGTGGATTAGATCGATTAGAGTACATATACTTACTTGAGCGCAACTTCTTGTAGGCCGTAAGTAGTAGTAGTAAGTGCATATGTACCGGTCTTTGACATTTATGCAAGGTGAGAGTATTTTACATGGCGTAGGTACAATTGAATCAAATAATGGTAAATATGATAGTGTATCATCTACTATGTCAAAGCCAATCTGGTTGTCCGAGAAGCTGCGTCGCCTGTCCACAGTGTCCAAAAGTAAGAAAATGCATCATCGACTACATGACGGCAGCAAGACCACATCCTTGCGCCTCCTTCCAAAAGGGTACTTCCCATAGATTGTTGTGACGTCCTTGAAAAATCCGCATTTGCGAGTTGAAATGAGGTATCGTGCTTAAATATATATAAATAGAGTTCAGGATTGAAAGGATCATAATAACTGCTTAGGAAAAGCGACTTGGCTCGGACAGCAGATAAACTGTCCAAATATCAGTAGAAAGTATGTATAAGATAGTAAAAAGCTCACCGATACATCAATAAGATGATGAAAACCTGCATTAGCAACAGAATGGCGTATAAGCGTCTGTGGCTTGAAGGTGCGGGAAGAGGCGCGGAAGACTGAAAGATGTTTACAAACATTTGGTAGAGGACAACAAAAGACATACTGGGGTTCCAATCGGGGGCGCAGGATTGATCCGTATTTTAGATGCTTGTTCCAGTAGATAGTCCCTATTTCTACGAGCCTGCATCGATTGTGCTTGTAATTCTTTTATCTTGGCATGTTCAACGAATAAGGCTTCACGTCTGACAGGGAAAAAGTTAAACATGATATATACATGTATACAGCGTAACAAACTCACGTCTCGCTAGTGTCAGGATCCTCCGTTCCTTCGATATCCTCAACGAGGTCGTCGAAACCCCGACGAATGCGTGAAAGAAGGTCGCTGCGGCTTACATGCTGAACAGTGTCCTCCACAGTTCCCTCGGTTAGCACGGATTCTGATAGCCGTGAGCTATCGTTGTTGTGCTCTCTTCCAAAAGAGTCTACAATTCTGATATGAGGTGTTGCGGGATGCCGAGGTTTTCGTGCCGTCGGTGTGGCATCAAGAACTCTCTGTTTGTGAGCGTCGTCACCGTCTTGTGCGTAAGATGAATCTAATTCATGATTGAATCGGACCTTCAGAACTGATTTCCGCGTTCCCGGGGTTACCGTCCAACCCCCCGGGACATAAGGTGTTCTGAGATTATAAGCCGATCCTTTTGACAATGATGGGACAGGAGTCAGAAGTTGTTGGTCTGATTTCCCTGCCTCCACCTCTAGGAACCTAGGTTCAGGTTGTCTCTGGGTCACAGTCGCCGGCGTTTGCCATCCTCCGGGAGGCTTGGGTGTTTTAAAGGGGTACCGTTCTTCATAAGGATTCTTCATGGGTGTCTCTGGCTCAGTGACTACGTCAACATCGGAAATTTCTTCTTTCACAGCTTCCGAAGACTTGCTGGGCGTGGTTGGCGGTTTAGATAATTGTCGGGGAGCTGCAGGCGTCTGAAGCCATCCTCCAGGCGGCTTCGGGGTAGGGAGTGAACTTGGCTCTTGCCCATTAGTAGTATTTCCTCTAGGAGTAGAGTCAAAATTCCAAGATTTGTTCTCCAGCTCACTATCGGAAGGCGGTGTTGGAAGGTCAGGTGGGTCGTTTGTAGGAGAAAGAGGTAGGTATCGCGTGCGAAACTTGGGTGTCTGTCTTGGAGGAGTAGTTGAGGGAGACCAGTCACTTTCCTGTATCTCCTGAGAAACAGAGTGTCCTTTTCCATTAGAACGAGGGGTGCCAATAGATTGAGGTGATCCAGTCGCAGAAGGCAAGTGGAGATCGTCATTTTTATCATCCTCGTCAGAATGAACAGTGGTCCTTTTTCCGTTGCCACGAACCGCAGATGCTGCTCTCGGCAACTTATAGTCTGAAATTTTACCCATAGAACGTGTTACTGTCGGGTGGGCTTCCGGCGGCGAATTTTGATCAGTCAAAGGGGACGAGCGGTGCGATGTTTTCGCAATCTGATCCGCGGAAGGTCGGGGGGATGGCGTTCTTGAGGGATGGGGTGAGATACTATTACGCCGGCTTATAGCGCGGGGGAGATTTGCGTCAACTTCAAAACTGTTCCTTTCTACTTTACTGGAAATTACCCCTCCAGAATGAGAATGTGCGCCTTGCTCTTCATCGTCTTCATCGCTTTCATGAGTCTCGTAATGATTTGATAACCCGGGTCGCGAGCTCCGCCGACTGACTTCAATTTCTTGTTCACGAGAGTAGTCACCTCTCAAATGCGTCTCCTGCGAATATGAGACGCCTCGAGTAGGTCGTGAGTTGTAAACATTGCCCCATTGAAACGACGCTGTATGTGGAGACTTCGAGCGAGACCGATGGCGTTCGCAGCCGCTGCTTCCAGGAGGAGAGTGACGAAGGGAGGATTTTACAAAATCTGATGATCCTAATATTTGATTCGAAGGTGACTGGGGCGGTGTCGGTTGTTTGCGTTCGCTCATTAATGACGTGCCGTTCGCAAATTCGGCATTATCAGACATGTCCGCAGACTGAGCTTGTTGTGCAGGCCATGGCCTACTTATAGGGGACACTGAAAGATAGGTTACAAACTAATAGAATGGAATATAAATTTTCTTACCAGGTCGATGAGGGTGTCGAATTGGCATGGGTGTTTTGCTGGTATCTTCTACATCATCAAAGCCATGTGCTGGGGTTGGATATTCTGTGCTTAATGGTGCTCGCTTGCGTATTGTGGAAGGAGGTGAAGCTAAAGAGTTTCAGTGTAGGAAATGTAACAAGATGTTGTGCTTACCTGAACGATGAGTGGAGTTATCATCACTAACTAAATCTCTGATGGCATTCTGCATTTCCGAGTCCTGGTCAAGTAGATCTATCGTATATCAGACAGCATCATTATACTACAAGGAGAGGACCGACTAGATTGGAATTGAGAATTAAATGACATTCTTAATGACTGTTGTGGTGTACTAGTGGCGACTGGAAGGTTGGTCTGGAAAGAACTCATATCACCCGATACTCCACTGGCGTCTTTGGCCGAATAATCTGCTGTAAAGATTAGCTGAATGATAGTAAAGGAACTTTAAACCCACGATATGATTGACTATCTTCCCCGCCTGACTCGGCTAAAATGCGAGATCCACTAAAGCGCTCACGCAAGAACTCTGCTGTAACCGGTTGCGGAGAATATTTAATCCTAGTTTTCGGTCTATGCGAGCTCGCTATATACCCCTTTAATATTAGATAGAATACTGGACCAATTTATAACTCACTGTGCGCATCTTCCAGGTCATTGTCACTTGAATTATGCCTCCCCTCTTTAGAAAAAGTTTGCAAAGATGATGCTATGTTTGATATATCCATACTGCTATTGTTAGATCTGGGCTGCGCCTGCTGTGGTGTACTTCCCGAGTCCCGACGCGCCTTGGTGAAAATGTCCCTTAAGCTCTCTTGAACGACGCTACGCGCTGCATGGGCAGGTTCCGTCAAATCCATGTCGTAGTCAGATTCACGTTCTGAGGTATGTCCGTGTGAGTCTTTGGGACGCGGTGACAAGCTTCTAGAGTCGAGGCGGGTCATTAACGAACGAAGAGTCTCGGCCGCGGATACAGAAGGATTTGGCGCTCGTGAAGTAGATGGGCTAGGTCGTTCACTTAAATCTGAGACAGATATATCATCCAGGTCCATATCAACTAGCTGTGAGAGTTCTGGAAAGTGTGACGGTCCAACATCTGTGGCGGTCGCTATTTGGCTGACACTGCGGTCGTAGGTGGTGAAGGAGGCGTCGCGGGCCACACGGAGGCGCGGAGTAATGGAGGTTGTATAAGTAGCCATGGGTGGATGTGTCGCAGGAGAGAGATTCGAGGTAACGCAGTACACCGTAGACTACCTAGCGTGTCATCCAATAACACGCGCAAGGCAGGAAAACGATATTCGAGCAAGCAGCGGGAAGGAAACATCCCGTAAAGCTAAACAATACTATCGCCTGCACGGGCACTTCACGTGATACGTTTCTAAATTTCTATACAGACGACGCGTCGTTGACGCGGCGGGCGCAGACTTGAAATTCTTGCTGAACAACGCAAGCGCCCAACAAATCATCAAATAAATGACAAAATTCTCGCCAGTGATTTGTAGTACTGAGCCACTGAGTTGAACATTGGTATACAGTAAAGACTACATAAATTAAATCATTCCACCTGTGAACTTCATGATCAAGTCTTCCCAGCAATTGCCCATCTGCATATGTTCTCCGTTGCAAGTCTCGAATACAATAGAGTCGCGTTCATCCAGCTGACGCAGTCCAATCCAGTCCTCAAGATATAACGGCTGACGTCGCATAGGAATAATAGTACGAGCTGCCGTCTGCAATTGAGTGCCTTTCATTGGAACCTGATCTGTATCCAACATTGAAACGTCGGCAATATCTTCTGCGCCGAACCAAGAACTTTCTTTGGGGACGACTGTCTTGTCCTCGCTGAATAGAACAAGGACAAACTTGTTCAACGACGACAAATTTATCTTGTAGGTGGCGTTCCGTGTCTCTTCTAATTCGTTGTTTATCGAAGTCAAGAACTTGTTGCTGGAAAGGTAAACCTCATATTGTGCGGGGTCACGATAATATTGAGCCTGCCTTATGGTTAGCACATCTTTGGTATTTTGTGAGGTGCTGCCTATGTACCTGAATTATATTTGTCTGGGCCCATTCGCTATATATCGCTGCTTTGGCCGCTCTACGCGCAGCTTGACAGATAAAATCATAGCGGGCACATCCCGGAATGTCTGAAATCCCCATATGTTGTGAGCCAAAGGTTATTAGATTATGAACACGAGGCGAGTTAAAGCGCTCTGTATATGCCCTTAAGAATTGGCCACCTGTTTTGTTTGCATTAGTGATGGTGCATGCAGAACAAGCACGGCAATGGTTCCAACCTTGCGACAGTCCTATGGCGTCAAACCCATCCGCTAGCTCGGGAATTGCAGCAAGTTGAGCAGCGACCAAATCCACTTGGACATCAGCGTTTCCGTACTACAGCGTGGGCCACTGCATCATTGCCAAATCTCTCGAGACGGGGAACTTACGAATCCTGCTTGCCTGTCTTTACTCAGGTCATCTTCAATAAAAACAGAGTGCACAAATATTCCAGGGTGTATTTCTTTGATCCTTGCCGCAAAGTCGAGCATACCGGGAGATGCATACGAGTCACCTAAGACATGTTAGGTTGACTTACTGATTTATACGATATTATACCGACCAAGGCCATGCCACAGTACCAGTGGACGAAGAGAAACCCCGTGTGCTAGCGGGAAGAGTTTGGAGCAGATGCTTAGTAGCCATAAAGTGGAGATTATGAACATCATGGAAGCCAAGGAATGCAAAAAGAACTATGGCTAAGTGAGCGAGCGTCAAAAGTGTATTATTTAAGAGGATGCCGTCGAGGTCAATGGTCAAGCTGTTCTTCTATGAATAAGGCAATAAGGTAGAGTCGGCAGGCATCTCATTCGTTTGAGTAGACAGAAGCGATGGACTCGGAATGCACCCAACTGATTACATAAACCGTGGGTTGTAGTTTCCATTTTAAGTTATATTTTTTGATATTGAAAATCAGAATTGATACTATACAGTTTACAATCGTCACTTGTTACATAATCAGTCATTGATACAAACTTGCAATTCCGGCTTTGATTCTGCATGTTTTCCCCCCGGATTTTTTGCATTCGGTAGTAAATAAAAGTAGCTACACAGCAGTATAAAATTTACAGCTATAATATGTCTGTATAGTATTTAATTTCGCTAGAACAGTGTGGCCAATGTCTAAATTTAGGTGGTTCTAAAAAAGTATGCACCTTGGTACTCGGATTAACTGCCTGTATACACCTAAAATCAGCTTCTGTCTACTTTGAGAGACACTATGTTTGAAACAAAGTTATTTCAATCATTTATATCAGTTGTAGAATAACCAAAACTCACCTGATACATGTGTATCAGATTATCAGCTTGATAGCAATACAGGGTTTGGTCAGACGGATGCTTGCAATGCAGAAATTCACTTTACCCAGCTCAAAGATAGTCTCCCCTTTTATCTTGGCAATTCTCTGCACTACAATGGTCAATCACACCAAATCAGACAGCCTGAAGCGTCGACTTGCATGCGCAGAACATGATAAATTGATGTCACGTGCTGTCAAGGCATATCTGCAAGAGCTCGAGAAACCGGCCACTGAGCGCAAAAGCAATCAAAAACTTGATTGAAAAAGAGATAGATCATGAATCAAGAGAAGAGGAGCAGGGCGAGAGCAGCAAGGACAAGGTAGACGACGAAGTCGAGGATGAGCAAGACTTAATTCGGACTTTAATCTAAGCGTGTTGATAGTGCCAACAGCCGAGGTGCCGTGGCGTGCCGCAGCGTGTATCACTGAGTGAGAATCGCTAAAAATGGCACTGTCTGGGAAAACTCTTGCTGAGGCATCGGTTGCCTTCATGGTGCTGTGAAATTTATATATTTGAGCAGACAAAAAGCTACACTAACTGCATAATATGGATATTTAGCCTTTTTATTGCTTAAGTAGTGTAAATTTTACAATCATCAATTCATTGTATCAACTGACGGTTGTTAACTGTATATAGCTCAAAGATCAACTCAACATCGACTGCCTCAGGCTGTTCATGAGGCCATCCATAACCACGCCCAGTTCTGATGTCCTGACATAAAAGATAAGGTGGTCTCAACTGTGACTATCTACTATTCATACTTACATCTCGTGGATTTCCTGCTGTACCGATGTTTTAATCTGTCACGTCTCATTTGTGGCATGGTAGTTTACCTTGAATTTATTGGTTATGGACTCATAACGGTAAATATGTAGATAATAGAAGATAATAGAGCCTCTGAGATCTGAGACGTTAACTCTAAGAAAAAAGCTGGGCAGACTGGTGGCAGTCTTTTGCACCACAGTCATCAGGAAAACGTTTAAAACTTTGAATTGTCTTTTAACTCCTATAACTATGCTAGCAAAAGCAGGTACATATATATGTGATGATGAAAGACTAAAGTGTAAGCTCGTAATTTGAACATGTAACTTTAATGCGCACATCCGCCATAAAGCCATATGCCGTTTTTCGGACTTTGAGATAAAGTCTGCATGTTATAGATTAAATCTCTAAAAATTCCTTCATTATAATTGAACAAACCTCATGTCGAGCAGGTATAAGGGTTCACACTTAAGGCGTATTAAAATGTTGATGATACGTATACCAAAAATAAATCCTGCTCCCTGACAATGAGCTAGCATATTGACTATACTCCATGCAAGTTCTTATAATGTGGTAGTTATCTAATCAAAGATCATCCGCAGTATATAAGACTAGCTTTATGTTTGATAGTCACGGTGCCAATATTAGTTGCGTATACACGAACTTGTAGAACACTAGATGTTGAGTCTGTCAGTTATAATCAGACTCTCTTCCAGCTCTACAATTACCGTCGAGCTATTGTTATGCCCGGTACATCTATGCGAAGCCTGTTGATTTGTTCTAAAACATTAACTATACATGAAGAAGGTATGAATTCTTGAACCCGACAGTGAGTTAGCATTCCAAACTACTTTGTACACTGATCTCTCAAGAACAGCTGATATATCGTAGAGTGACGGTTCACGTTGGACTTTCAGGTGGCACGAGTCATAGACAAGAAGTGGGTAGTAGTATATAAGTTAAATGATTCCATCTTTACAAGTACATTGGGATTTGTCTATCCGACGAGTCATTTCTAATCTACAGGACTACGAACATTCGGTGGCAGGCTCTTAACAAGTTGCTGTACTTTTATTTTTCTACACCTTAATAAAAAGTTGTGGTCACGGAGCTCGTCTACACTGAGAATGAGAATTACTTCAACTTACTAGTAGCCTCACTGGATGCTACTTAGTACCGTGTGTACTGGCCCGAGTTTTTGTTCCGACAAGGAGTCTGAGTCTTCTTTTCCTGGCAATCATGCGTCACTGCGGCAGTGCCATCACACGCCCGGTCAACCTCTCTTCATGCGTCCAACTGTAATTATTCGACTGACACGCCCTCTCATTAGTATCTTAACCTCAAACTGTCCAAGGGCGCCTTCCGAACGTAAGAAAATCGAAAGAGATGTTCGACAGTCTTTCAATAACATGGTTGGAATGGGTCGTATTCCTGTTGAGAGTTACAAAGGATACCTAATTGTCGCGTAAGTTTTTTTCGTTGAAGTGGCCGATTCTCAGTGAATATGGGTTGCTTACCGGTAGTATCATCACGTTCGATACAACCGTCGTCAGCCATGTCCTATCGAAAGGACATGCCCGCTACACGACTCGCGTCTTCGCAGACGACTTCAATGAACGCCGATACCTAGGCTCTATTCACTCATTTGACTCGGATAGTAAGGAACTGGACACATACCTTCCAGAGGCCGAAGGGAGACACCACAAATGGAGGGGTTCGGTCTTTACGCAGCACAAGACGACTGTGTTATAACTTCAAACCATGATGATCGGTCCGTTTTGCATTCAAGTCTTGAAGGTTCTGCCACTAATTCTCAACTCAGACTGTGCAGGATATATTCAATATACTCTCATTAAAATATAATGGTCGTAGCCCGGTCTCGCGCTTTCCCGCCACCGCATGCCCTTTAAATCATGAATTCATATTATGTTGAAGGCCTGTCCGCAACCATCTCCTTCCGACTGAGTTAAGCGCTGAGAGGTCTACTGCGTAGCTAGACTCGAAATCGCGAAACACAACACACACACACACCCAGCGGAGCGAGATCCTATCCCTTAGATCGAGCGAACGCCCTCAACTAAATGGTAGTATAATCTATGCTCTGCTCTGGTTCCCGTTCTGGGCGTGCGATGCGCGCACCTCGTGTCCTCTAGTCTTTGTAATAGCAAGTAGTGCCTGCAAGTTCGTTTGTAAGGAGGGGTTTAATTCTAGTAAATCTCGGATAGAGCCCGGTTGCTAGTGGCGTGCGCAAAGCAAAATGATAAATGAAATAAGTTGTTTTTAGCGAACGGCTTCGCTGCGCGCACTTCCGGGTCCGGTGACCTCGTACGATGCGCGGACTCTCCAAAGTCCAACAATCCCAAGACTCTCCAAAGTCTTTCACCCGGCAGTGCAGTCTCACAGTCTAAACACTACAGTGCGAGTTTCCGTACACGGTTGTACTGACTCCTCACTGAGCTCTCCAAATGACCCGGTGGTCAGAAGCTATTCAAAACTCCTATGATTCACAAACACTTCACAGTTAAAACCCTAACAAAAGCTAAACACAGCCCGCTGACGGCCTGGGACAGAGCCCAGCACACAGATCTAGTGGGTAGACAATTGCTTAAATTACTATAGACAAGGATACAGGTTTATATGCGATGCGCGCATGTGTACTAATAATAAGGTAAAGTAAATACTAGCAATGCGCGGCCAAAGGTCCGCACATCGCATCCGGGCTTCCCTTCGAGTGTCCTGATCCCTTGGCATTCGCTGCGCGCATGTCGTTCATTCCCTCGGGCTTTTGCACGTCTTTTGATGCGCGCCGCCACGGTCACATGATGTGTGGACTTAGACAAATTCTGCCTTTGCGATGCGCGCATATGAGATACGCACACAGCCCTTCACACCGCCTTTGGTATCCGCTCAGCTGTACTCACACCGCACTCCGCTGGTGCTTAACCGTTCTACGCCTCTTCGATCGCTCGCACGGATGACCAGACTATGCACTTTAGACTGTGCAGCTCGCTGACCGATCCCTCTCGCAATACGGTGCGCGCAGGCGCTTGTAGTCATAAAGCGCGCTGATAGCTATAGACTACGAGTCAGGCTTCACTCTAGTCCCTCTGTGTTTTCCCGCGCGCAGCTATTCCACTAACAGACTTTCTGACTGTTTACACCCGTAGCCAAAAAGCAGCCCTGTCAGCGCCCATTACAAATGTTACGGTCTTGGCATTCAACTTTACTGTGTAAGGCTACCGCTCCATCGCCGTGTATACATGACCTTGCCGGTGTTCACCTGCATTTAGCGTAAACCTTCTCCAGAACCAGAGCCCCAGCACGTTCACTAGGGGCGAAAGACAATAAGCAGTTGGGCAAGTTAAATAATCGACAGGTCCCCGGGTGCGCTTTCAGGGGAGCTTCCGGAAGCTCTGCCTGCAGCTCCGTACTGCTGTTGCGCGATGAGGCTTGATGGGGCTAGAGAAGTCGGTAATGCAATTACAAAGGGGAGGGGTGGGGGGTATGATGAGATATACGTACTAATAACTTGAATAGGCTCGATCCCCAATTCCCCTGTACTGCTTCTTTTTGATTGAAAGGCTCTCATGGACGAACTGAAGCATCAGCAGCTCATGCTGCGCCTGCCTATGTTGTTCAACTGGTCTTCGTCTCATCCTCGTTTTAACATGTACTGTCTGCCTCACCAGACCTGTTCACATCGTGCACGGTAGAGAGCGATGAGGGGGGTGTGGGGAGGCTTCGAGGCTGTATGTGATGAGAGAGGCGGTGACGGGGAGCCGAACCTCCATCTCTCCATAGTATTTCCCCCGGCAGAATTCAGGTTACAAGCACGGGGGTGCAGAGAGGGCTCGCGGCTGAGAAACAGAGACTGAGGGAGCCTATGCACGTATGTTAACAGATGCACATCACATAAAGACTTGTACGTACATCACTTTTGCATCGCTCATTTGATAAATGGTTATCTGCTTTAAGTGAAAGTACGTACAAGATTTTCCAAATAGCGCTGAGGAATCTGAGATCAGTTAATACTTGAGCGATAGAAGAGATTGTACGTACCCTAATCATATAGCGTGAGCTCTACCTTCTGATTACAATGGCATCTGTAACGAATGCTTGATTATCCCGGCAAAGACGAGTCGGAGACCCTGCAGGTGACCGAATGCATAGTTGATGCATCGTAGGCAGCAGTAGCATACCGAACAATACCCAAGGAAAAGAGGCCAATAGATGATTCCGCCTCGCCTGCGACCCGGAAGTTTCAGCAAGACGCGTCTAGTGCGAATACGCTGAACAGATTCATACCTGCCACCCAAAACGAAGACACGCATGTCAGGAGAGATACTGACTCAATGACATCTGGGTGGGACATATGTAGGTGTATTCCATGTCTGTACGTGTATTCCATGTCGTCCTCTTGTTCAGCTGCTGAGCTGAACCATTAAAATAAACCTAATGGGCGCGCGTACTCGGCAGGGGGATAACGAAGGAGAAAACGCAGGTTGAACTTGTTGGGGGATGTGTCTAGACTCTCGGCTCCTGCAACTGACTATCCATCACATCGTCCGTGAGACTATCATCGCAAAACAAGCTCCAAGGTCTGAGGCATGCTTTGACAGGGGTGGGGTAGGCGCTCTTCGGGATGTCCGGCCGGGCGTGATACGTGGCCCTCCAGAAAGCGCTGAACGCTACCACCCCATCTCCGCGGATGCGCAGAAACACTACGTGCAGAAAATTGGTGAGTGCTATTAGCGTGGCGATCGACGGCTCGGTCTCTGCTAGGATCTCCAAGGGACGCATGTACAGCACGCTAACCTGGGTGAGCAGGCGGGCGGGTAAGTATTTATAAAAGGTAGAATATTATTCGAGAGACTCACCACTTCAGCGTGGACGTCGTCTCGCAAAACCCCGCGCTCGTCGCCAATCCATGGTATCAGACTCTCCTGCGTGACCATCAGCAATTGGACGATTTCAGACCTGGAACCGCAGAAAGCAGCGTCCCAAACGATCTGAGCAGCGACAGAACCTCCTGTTTGTGCTTGTCCTCATCATCACCGACTTGAGTACGAGACCCGTAGAATTCGCGCAGCGTGCCAGTAACGAGAGCAAGGAGCTTTGAATCGAGCGGCGAATGGTATGATGCATCGAGCATCGAATACGATATAGTAGGCACCGATCGGGACATAAAAGCACACAGGATTCGCAGGTCATCCTTCAACCTAAGAGAGAGAACGAAGACAAAAAAGATAATCAGCGTTTTAGCTTTTAAGACGGACACGATGGCAGCATCGAAGATGTAACGCACCAATCACACTTGGCGTCCCCCAAGTTCTCCACGAACTGCACTATCACAAGATGTGCTGATAACCCGCCCCATGTGCTGCCTAGCTCGAAGGCGGCATCGAGTACGGCCAGCCATGCTTTGTGCTCTGTATTAGAGAGGTCCCAGGCCCTATGTGTTGTAAGGTAACGTGAGCAAAGAAGGGAAAGTGGTATGATGTGATATGATATACCGAATAGGGACCGCCAGGAATCTTCAGGCCTCCTGCAACCTGGCATCTTCACTGCTGAAATAACCACTCTGCGCGATAGCAAGCCATGTCTTCCGGGTATGACAGGCGGAACCCTCCCCCATACCTACTTCCGGATCGCGCACCCATCGATTGCAGCACCCATGAGCTCCCTATACACAGCCACACATGCCTTGCCTGCACCACCTTCATCCTCATCCTTGCCAACACGGGCCTCATCAGCCGCTGCCACCACTGCCACCCCATCGACCGGGGCATGCGAAATCAACAGCGCATCCAAGACCATGCGGGCGGGTGCGGCCAGCCATTCGTGGGTGAACACATTCTTGAGCATGCCCCACAGTTTCAAGACGCACACAAGATAGTAAGGTCCCCTGATCGGCGACAGTGCTAGGACATTGAACATGTCGTGGATGACGGGGGCAAACGACGGAGGAGCAGCGAAGAAGTCGCCTTGCCCCGGGCCGACCTCGCCCTTGACCGACAACAGCATCTGCCATGCACTCGACAGCTCGGCCTTGAAAAAGAGAAGAAAAAAAAGAATGTCAGCATGAAATGCCAATTCCCCACGTTCTACGCACTACATATTGGGTGATATAGTTTAGTGTCGACGGAAAGGACTCACTGACAAGTCCTGTCTCCGCTCAATGCATATCTGGACCGCCTTGATTCAGCACCGGCACAGCTCGTCCCAGTGCACGGTGACTTTGAGCTCGCAAAGGGGCGGAATGGCATCCATTTCGACTCTGAGCGCCTGGATACGCATTTCCATCGTCTTACATCTCGCGAGTGTCCCATCGACCAACGCCCACGAAAACATCCTGTGGGGCACATAGCTTGAGTCGCCAGCAGGGGGTGAGTGCCCAATATCAGCAAGCATGCGCCCCAGCAGGTGGAAACAATCATCCACGGACGCAGCCTCCCCCGCCTCGAGTAAATCATGCACAACCCCAAGCGCCCTCCCTACATCTGCCTCAGCGCGCTGCTCAACATTGCTCGGACACAGCAGCGCATACCACGTCCACCAGCAGTCCATGCCTACGCTCGCCGTCCAGGCTCTTCTTCTCATCACCAAGGCCATCAGACGACAGAGTTCCAGTGGGCAGGCGCGCGAATGCCCAGACCATCATCCGCCAGAGCTCGGGGTGCAGCCGTCGCGCGCTCGATCGCCTATGGCCTGCAAAGCACGCGATGGTGTTCACGACCATCTTCAACGCATGTGGATTCTCCCAGATAACCAGTCAGTGCAGACACGACGGCAAATGTGAACGACGGGTCGAGGGCGTCCCAGAAGACAACGTCGTTCGTGAGCACGGTCTTGAGTATGTTCGGCAGCCGGTTTGTGGGCCCCCATAGTTTAGTGCGCTTGGCGTCCTGGTTGATAAATCCGCAGCATATGGCGGTGGTGCTGCTGCGGGGATAACTCCCGTCCTCCCGATTTGAGTTTTGTGGTGGCAAACCACACAAGGCTTGAGAGGGCTTCTGCGTTGAGGTAAGTGAGCATGGGATTAAGAAATCCAATCAGCGGGCTGACCAAAGGCGGGTATTCTTTAGTAAGCTTGTGTATAATCTACAGAAACACTGTTAGAAGACAGAATACAGGACGAAAAAAATAGTACCGTAAAGGCCCCGAGTTCAATGCTTGACGTCTCCAAAGGTGATTTGAGTGCATATGTTATGGTTGCGAGAATATCGGTAGCCAGAGACTCGAGTGTATGCGTCGGAAGTCGCTGCGTTTTTAAAATCCAGAGAGTGATAAATTCACCCACGTTGTACTTGCGATCAGCGTGTTTGCGATTGGGGTGGAACTGCCCAAGGCGTACATGTGGAAACACATCCGGAGCCTTTTCTTCCTGCTCGTTCCCGTTATGACTTGGGTACGTCATGGCTAAACCTAACACAGCTTCCGGAGTTATTTATTCTGACTTTATCTTCCGCCTCGCGGTTCACCATCTCACAGGGCTGGTTTGTATCCGCTGGACTTATCTATGCTCTTATTCCTGGTTTAAACTTCCTGTCATCCCTCGCCGTCGCCGCATGTCTGACACTGACTGATCCCATTCTTGCGGCAGCTGTTGTCGGAGGTAAGTGGGCCGACAAACATGTCCCCGCACACATTCGCCATCTCCTTGCCGCCGAAAGCGGTTGCAACGACGGCGCCGCGTTCCCCTTCCTTTTCATCGCCCTATATCTGATAATCGACGCGCCTAACACGGGGTGCATCATACGAGACTGGTTCTTGTTACTTTGGCTTTGTGAGTCTCTTAATTACGCGACAGGGTGTTTCACATAGGTGAGAGAGCTTGTCTCAATGACAGGCTTCAAGCAAGGAATAATGCCTGCTTGAGCCGCTTCTTCTTGTCGCGACTTATTGAGGCGACAGAGGTTGTAGCAGGTTTGGAAGACGTGATTAGATATCTCCTGAAATAATTGTTATTTTGTAGAACCAGGAGCGGGTATGATTATACGTACGGTGCTATGCGGTCCCGACGATTATTCTTTCAGTATCCGAATGAGAATTCCCAAAGCATTGGCATTCTGTAAGACCTCGAGTAGTGTAGCAATTGAGAGGTGTTTGACAGTCGTCAGCATTTGTACAAGACATTCTGGTTCGAGCAGTTCGCATGCCCTCAGCAGACCTAAGGAGAAAAACACCAGTGAGATTCTGAATACCCGTGACTTGCAATTAAGATATCTTACGTCACACAACCTTCCTAGTACCCAAAGCATACGCACATGGATATCGGACTAGGACACAAGGAGAATTCGGATGACTTTCATCTTTGTTTCCATTGTTGGCGTGTCGCGGATGGCCATGACGTTAAGCAATGTCCGCGTACTTTCCGAACTCAGCCTGGCTCTGTGTCCTCTTTCCCGGCCAAATGATCCCGACCCACTACCTGGTGCACAGGAAAGAGAGCCTGCCTTGCCCTGCTGCGAGTTCAGAGGGCTTATCAGCGGCCGCAAGGACTTGCGTGTGAGCCCAGGTAAAGGGGCGGACATTGGGGCAGGCCCAGCAGCGGCAGCAAGACCAATAGTCTTGATGTCGTCAGGATGAAAGAGGCCATGCCTCATTGAGTTTTTCATCTGAGGTTTAAGATAAGTTGAAGTTAAAGTTTGAGGAAGAACACTGGAAAGTGTGCGTACCCTGAAGTCTGCTACTTTTTCCTGAACTAGAGCTTCATTTTTTTCTGTTGCTGCCTCGACGATAGGTTGAATTTCTTGGGATGGTGGCTGCGCAAGGGGAACAGTGTTATGTGCCGGGCTGCGGGTGGGGCGAATCGTCTGTACATTGTCCTCCATCTCATTGCGATCCTCTTCCGAGGGGACTCTCTCCAAAGCTGATTTCCAGAACAAATTAATTGCTTGTGTCACGACAAAGTCTATCATGCGTATTGGTAAATGAGATCCCCTCTTCGAAGTCGTTGTCCCAGCTATCTGTCTGTTCTTCGGGCACCAGAGCCAGTGACAGAGGCTGAACCTTCTCGACGAGGTTGATGCCAATCTTGCCGCTGGGCATGGCGACCGACTTCCAGGCGGGGGGGGTTGGCTGTCAGAGAAGGCAAAGACGTTGACTGATGGAGCTCTGAGGAGCGCTACTGCGTCGGCAAATCACGGCAAGCATTTCATATTTTCCCAGTCTTCCTCGCAGTCCATGTCGTACATTTGATCAGAGGAGTAATCGCTAAGAGGGTGCGAGTCGAAGGGGTTCGGCAATAGGCGCAGTGTCTTCCACCGACTCTGAGACATATTTGTCGGATGCACGCAGATCAGCAACCAGTACACTCTGGTGCGAAGAAGAATCCGGCGACAAGGACGAGAACAAGGTATTCACAAGATAGCACCGCGCGACCTTCCGAAGTAGCTGTATGCGAACTTAATATATGCCTGGCAGCGTATGCAAGTAGGGAGGCGTCTTTCCCAAGCTTAACTTCAGCGGTGAAGGTGTCTGCGTCCGCTAGTATTTGCTCCGACTATGCAACGACCCACAGAACATGTAATTCAGGATACAGCTTTGCTCCTCCTCGAATCCTCCCCAGTCAAGTCGTCTGACTACGTGACAGTATGCCAGACCGTGCGCCGTTTGGAGATAATGAGAAGGGAGTCTGAGACAAGCAAGTTGATGATCGCCGCTGTTGACTGATGTTAAGTATCTCAATGATGTATTATAAGGCATTGCCTCATCCCTGAAGACATATAGGTAAACAAATTCCGGCACCATCTACAGTTCGTCGAACTCTCCATCGGACATATCATCAACCAACTCTTCTTCGGTCTCGAGTTCCTCCTCCTCCGACTCGCATGAATCAGAGGATTCAGTGTGAACACTTCCTTCGGAGCCATCAGAGTCATCAGAGTCAGAAGTAGTCATATTCATGCTGTCGTTGCCTGTATTGTCCGAGAGGACAGATGTCCTGTTGACATGACCAATGCCAGTACCAGAGAACCGCATAAACATATCGCGATCAACAAAGCTGGGTGTGTGTATTATAAGTAGCTGTAATGCACCTGGACATGAAATTGCATTCTTACATTCCGACGTAGTAATTGAGCCAATCTGTCGTATCCCCACTCGGTCGAGCCTCCGTTTGGTGTTGAGTAGCTAATAGAGAAGTTGTACGTCCATTACTGAACATTGGTATTAAATGACAACCTCTGATGATGAGACCTGGATCCAAGAATCCGAAAGCAAGTTCGTCCTGTTCAGGAACATACCCTAATATAGGCAGTCTGGCAACTTCACGTCCATGTGTGGCTCCTGGTTCAGAACCAAGCCATCAAACCCAGAGGAAATCCATCTGTTGCCAAGAGAGCTGAGTGGAGGATTGAGGCGCACTGCATTGCACATCGGCGTGAAATATCCCCAGAACTTGAGCATACCAAAATGGATCAACTGCATTAGTTGTCGTATCGGGAGAAGCCAGCATTACATATGGGCGGCTTTTAGGGTTGATAGTATCGGAGTCACGGTGTATATCATATGTGGTGTAGTTTATTCTTGCTGTGTGATGCCTGTAGATTGTTGAATTTCGCAATCGTATTGTGTTGCGATCTTCATTGGTAAATTGATCAGAATCATCCCCATCAAAGGCAAGACCAACCATCCGACTAAACAGATGATCTTGTAACTTTGGAATGAAATCCTGCGGCGTGTATTGAAAATAAGAGAAAGGAGAGAGACAGCAGATAGTGTTACCTTTTTCGCGGGATCACCATCTTGCACAAATGTAAAGATATTTATGGGATCGTTGCGTGCATGCGAGATAACATATCGGTCTAACAGATATTCCGGTCTACTGGCTTCATCATATTCTTTTTGTTCTTGGCTTTTTGTAACTTGCTGCCGCATATATCTATTACTCATTTGTTTCAGTGCATTCCTCTTGTTAGACATAGCATATGCTTTTTTGATGGGTGCATGTGCAACTTCGCCCTAACATAAAGTGTGAACAGCAGAACTATCTTTGCAAAGTAGTAAAATACAAACCAGTTGCGTCGAGTATGAGTCGGTTGTGCCATATGCACGTATATAAGAAACATAATCTCCAAGGGCATGGAATTTTGGGGTACAGATGTTGAACTTTTTCTTTTGATTAGATGCCGTCTGACTACCAGACGTCGAATCCTTTGCTGAGCGTTTACGGGAGCGGGCCATCTTTTCCCTTGGTAGTTCCATTGTGTCAAATTGTGCACACATCGTATCGCGAAACTCTCGCATAATTATGCCGTACTCAATAATTAACTGCTCGGTTCGCTTCAAGGTTGAATCGGTGTGCAAGCGTAGCTTGAGGTAGCTATGAAGCTCAGCGGTGCGATAAAGCAGTTTCCTGAGACGTTCATTATGATGTTTGGCACTAAAAAGCCCTTCAAAGGCGGGAATTGCACACTTAAAAAAAAACAAATTAGCTAATATATTTCGGCTAGAAATGCCCGCTGACCTGCAAAATGTCTTCAAAGTCCCGAGCTGCAAGTTTTTTCATCTCAGAGACATTATTGGAGAACTTGCGGATGGTATCCCTTCCGAACGGCCCGATTTCACGGTACCTGAGAATAGGGTTAAAAATCTGATAGATAAATACTTATTCAAAAGTAGGCACCGTTTATCTAGCTCTATCACACAATCATTGTTGCCCTTTCCTGCAGAATATAGCAGGCGGATTAAATGTGTGAATAGATCTTTCCAAACGCCAAGCTCAAATTCATGCATGAAGTCAGGAACAAGCATGTTCGACAGATTGAATTCAAGGCCCAAGCGATCTACAAAGGCGTTCTAAGAGGCGTCAGACGCAGCTTACAGGTCAATAAAGATGCCTTACAACGGTAGGAACAGCTGAGATCGATTTCAGCAAATTTTCCACAACTTTGCTACAAATTGCAAGCGCTGAGCGATATATAGCGTCACGAGCGGCATCCACGTTTGAGGCCATGTATTGACGGGCATGTGAAAGCCTTGCTCTACTGTCTCGCCGCATTCCTAGATGATCCAGACGTGACTTGGGAATTAAGCATCTTGGGCAAGGGCATAGACCTTTAG
The DNA here is from genome assembly GCA_028532985.1 of Stropharia rugosoannulata. Classification (NCBI taxonomy): domain Eukaryota; kingdom Fungi; phylum Basidiomycota; class Agaricomycetes; order Agaricales; family Strophariaceae; genus Stropharia; species Stropharia rugosoannulata. The sequence continues at coordinate 1,424,147 of JANCIK010000001.1, read as the reverse complement.
CCCGAACAGTTGCTAATAAAACTCTGTGGTAGGCGTCAAAAGAGGGGTATTGATATAAAACACTGACTTACTTTTCCGGATAATCAGCCGAGTACGTGAAAAAACGGGGGTATATTCTTCTCTCTACACCATCTCTGCACCTGATAACAATTCCATAATGATAGGCATGTATAAATTCATCATCGAGAATTTTTCTCCAGATTGCGTGAATCAACTCCCGTCGACAGTGCCCCAATATATCTTTCTTTTGGGTCCGCCATTTAGCATGGAAGCTTGAGACCATATTGCAAAATGAGTCGGGAAGCTAACGTTGTTGTGAATATCTTGCAGGAAAAGAGAAGAAAAAAAGTACCAATGGCATGTAAGCTAAATGGTGCATAGCTCCCGACTTTCGTTTACACCTAATATACTTGGAAAGGTTTCCAAGCATTAAGTAGATAGGCCATGCCTTAGCGTTTCCGAAATTTGTCAGATGAGTTGCATCTGATGAGAACATGAGCGCCGCCAATGCTTTTTCACGCTTACAGTGGGCATCTTCGGGAGCGAGTTTTCCGTATTTTTGTAGTTTTTCGTGCTCAGCCAGAAATATTGCTGAAGTAAACAATTCACCGTAAACGCGCTGAGCTTCGCCCGTGAGTGCAGATTGGTGAAAAAGTTTAAAAGGCGAATAGTGCAACATATGAGATAAGGGGTCCTGAAACGCTTCAATGATTGTGGCTGTAAGATTGCGGTACATGAGGCCTGTCACTGTAAAAGACCGGGGCTGAACACTAGCACGGCCTGATGGAACTAGTATATCCACTGATGACTCAATAAATTGGCTCTTGATGCTGTCGGCATTGGCTATAGCCTTGTCGAAACGAGTATTTTCTCGATGAGCATCAAAGCCGTTGAAGTGCTGCGGGTCGAAATCGGGTTGTTGAATGATGTTCTTTACAAAGGATGTAATTTCTGACTCCGATTTTGTAGTAATGCCATTGTTCATCCAGGAGAGTGTTCGCCAGATGGTAACATTGGCGAAGGGCCAATATGATGGGCGATTTTCGATTGCACTGGGGCTACTTTCCGAGGTTATTACATCACATGTAATCGTCATATCTTCCACTGATAGCTGGCCAGATGGATCATAACTTGGCCTCGACTCATATTCTCTGTAGAGTCCAAATTGATTTGCTCTGGTCACCAATGGATTTTGAGCGATCAGTGAGACTCGCGGGGTAGCTTCATGATCTTGGAATTCTGTTTCAGTTGTAGGAGCAAGCGGTTCTGGTGGTATGTCTGCAAATCGGGAAGGAATTCGTCTATGAAGTCTTGTCTGAAGGTGTGTGGGTAATGATGGCGGTAAAGGGGCCAGAGCTTCTTCACTGATAGCGCACTGATCCGATCTAGACATAGCTGTAGAACTGGAAGGTGATATATGACCTATATTCTGATCTGAAGCATGTTTGGAGGGTAGGAGAGACTGAAATAAACAGGGATTAGTAGCAGCCTGTCCAGGCGCAATCAACGTTATAGAAAACGTACGGCAAAACGCCGAGGCCTGTGATGGGACACAGTATATTCACCTCCAGATGTCTGATAGTCAAGTAATGTTTTTTTTCGACTGGCCAGTGCAAGTGTGCAACCGTGCTTGTGCTTGGATAACGAACCAGGTTTTTGAAACGATTTTCCACATGTAGGAACACAAGAGAACTCCTGTGGCATTAGATTTAGAAAAGATGCGATTCGTGACCTTCTTCTGTTCTGAATGAGAAAATTACAAGGAATAGCGAGTGTAAATCATACCAGTTTTTCGAAAATGCGAAGCTATATTCATGTAACCCCTCGAGGATGCTAACACATTCTGTTAGTTATTACGCAGCTACGCTTGATGCAGCTTCGGCCGCCATATCATCCTGCGGTTTTGTCATCAGCAACGTCGCAGTCAGCTGCGGAAGGTACGATTGACGAACCAATGGCATCAAGACTCATTGACTCTTAAGGGCACATTTCCGCGGGTGCATTCGCGCCTCCGTAGAAGATATAGTTACTGAACTAGAGAAACAGCACGGTAGAGTCATTCGCCGGACTGTGCGTAGCACAACTTCCATGCCTGACTGCGTCGCACTAGTAAAAGCTAGCGTTAAGCCTTAGTGACGAAATGATAGCATAAGCGAGTTTTAACTTACAAAAACCTTCAGAGACCGACTTCAGTGGGGGCGTGGCTAACTTCTCCGAGTATTTACAAATCCGCTTGTGTCTCCCCCCTTCTTCGGGAATAATGAACAGCGAGCTATTTTCGTACGAAACGAAGGCGGAAATGCTGTTTGGTTGGTCCTCTGCGCAGGAATGGGCAGAGTCCCTTGCTTCGCAAACTCGCATCGACTACGTAAGTACCTAATAAAAGGAATCATCGTATTTGTTACGAAGTAAAGCACCGTTTATTAGCAATGGCTTTGGGAGTGCTATTTGTGGCATTTGAGCGACGAAGAAACACTAGCCACTGTCAAAACCCAAGGGGGGCTAATCAACTGCACCAATCTGCTACAGTCGATGCGATGGCAGTTATTGGGTTCCGACCTCGCCGACTCAATGGTACAGGGAGGCGGGTTTGGTGTGGAAGGATGGTCATTGCCCCTTAACCGTGATCGCGTGGAGACTGGTAAAGGCTTGTTGGTCCAGGTTTTGGATGCTTCCATTGAAACAAACGGCGAAGGGGCTCCTCAGACAGTCAGACTAATTGTCTCAGACGGCAATAAAACTGTCAATGCACATAGTCATGCTCCATTCCAAGCTGGCTTAGCCGCCGAACATCTTCAAGTAGGCCGAAAGGTAAGTCAAGTTTCACGTGTGTTGAAAACAGACAACTGAGGCCCGCAACCAGCTGCTTTTATACAAACCCTTCATTGAACAGGGAGCAATTCTTCTTGAACGGCAAAGTGCCAAGTTACTATAATTCATCCCCAACTCATCACGAGTAGATAGACCACCGTAGCATGAGCACAATTACAGCTAGAAGAGCGTTAGAAAGCGTATTGTCATTATTTGACTGCTTCTTCTCCAATAATATATACAGGTTAGCAAAGTGTCTACACAGTCCAACTTGGCAGGGATTGAATATTACACAATGAAGTATAGACAATTTATTCTTCTGGCAATTCAGTGTCTATCGGACCGTTTGCGCTGGTGCAGTGAGATGGGCTACCGTAATATTGGGTGGTTGCCACGCAGGCGTTTCAGCTACGAAATTCGCAGTTCGACAATCGGTCCGCAGTACATTTATGCAAATACTATCCTAACATGTTAGGACATAATTGTTTGAGCTTTGATCCATTTCTATAAAAGCAGGACACTCACCGGGAGAAACTAACTACCACTCCAATCCAGAAATCGACGTTGATTGAAGGAGCTCAATGTATTGGTCGGATGGGGAGCTCCAGTCCCATTTATCAGAAGAGGAAAAGTGGGCCTTGGCCGAACAGGCGTATGCACAAAGAACAATAATAATTTCGTTAGATATAACATTCCCGATCGCCCTGCTGCAATGGGTAGCAGCAAGGTTCCCTTGTCCTAATATCAACCAGGTAAATAGCTCTGCTCCAGCGCAACGGTAATATTGATTTTATAGACTTCACTAGCAATGGGTAGCTCAACGCTATAGGGATATATCTGTTGACGAGAAACAATTCGGCGAGAATCTACAGTGTTCGATGTATGAAGAAATAATTTCATCTGACCTTGCGGTGTCAACGATTCGTGGAACTGGGTTCGACGAAGAATGGCCAATACTGCCGGATTGCGAGCGTCTCGAAAATCCCAATATGATATTGGTGCAGGTCATGCAAGTCTCCTACAAAGAATGCGGAGACGTTGACAGGGCTGCTTTTTGGCTACGGGTGTAAACAGTTAGAAGGTCCGTTAGTGGGATAGCTGCGCGCGGGAAACACAGAGAGACTAGAGTTGAGCCTGCCTCATAGTCTATAGCTATCAGCGCGCGAGCATCATGACTACAAGCGCCTGCACACACCGTATCGCGAGAAGGATTGGTCAGCGAGCTGCACAGTCTAGAGTGCATAGTTTGGCCGTCTGTGCGAGCGATCAGGAAAGCGTAGAACGGTTAAGCACCAGCAAAGAGCGGTGTGAGTACAGCTGAGCAGATACCAAAGGCGGTGTGAAGGGCTGTGTGCGTATCTCATATGCGCGCATCGCAAAGGCAGAATTTGTCTAAGTCCACACATCATGTGACCGTGGCGGCGCGCATCAAAAGACGTGCAAAAGCCCGAGGGAATGAACGACATGCGCGCAGCGAATGCCAAGGGATCAGGACACTCGAAGGGAAGCCCGGATGCGATGTGCGGACCTTTGGCCGCGCATTGCTAGTATTTACTTTACCTTATTATTAGTACACATGCGCGCATCGCATATAAACCTGTATCCTTGTCTATAGTAATTTAAGCAATTGTCTACCCACTAGATCTGTGTGCTGGGTTCTGTCCCAGGCTGTCAGCGGGCTGTGTTTAGCTTTTGTTAGGGTTTTAACTGTGAAGTGTTTGTGATTCATAGGAGTTTTGGATAGCTTCTGGCCACCGGGTCATTTGGAGAGCTCAGTGAGGAGTCAGTACAACCGTGTACGGAAACTCGCACTGTAGTGTTTAGACTGTGAGACTGCACCGCCGGGTGAAAGACTTTGGAGAGTCTTGGGATTGTTGGACTTTGGAGAGTCCGCGCATCGCACGAGGTCACCGGACCCGGAAGTGCGCGCAGCGAAGCCGTTCGCTAAAAACAACTTATTTCATTTATCATTTTGCTTTGCGCACGCCACTAGCAACCGGGCTCTATCCGAGATTTACTAGAATTAAACCCCTCCTTACAAACGAACTTGCAGGCACTACTTGCTATTACAAAGACTAGAGGACACGAGGTGCGCGCATCGCACGCCCAGAACGGGAACCAGAGCAGAGCATAGATTATACTACCATTTAGTTGAGGGCGTTCGCTCGATCTAAGGGATAGGATCTCGCTCCGCTGGGTGTGTGTGTGTGTTGTGTTTCGCGATTTCGAGTCTAGCTACGCAGTAGACCTCACAACGTGATTGGTAAAGCAGACTTTTTTCTGTCCGATGGAACTACTATCGTCGATGCGCGCGTCCAAGCGCCCTTTCCGGATGGCTTCGATCTTAAGTCAATTCGTGTTGGGGACAAGGTAGATGCCAGTTGGCTTTGGCTTTAGGAGTTGCTTATTAAAGATTGTATGGCAGTTACTCCTCACTACCCCATGGGTGGTGAAAGGATCGATTATCCTGGAACACAACACAGTTCAACTGCTTCAATCTGGTTTGAAAAATAAACTGGACTGCGAAACCATCAAGAAATACACAGTATCGTGCGCCGTCAAATATTGGCCATCTTGCTAACTGCCTATGCACGGAGTAATTGCGTCTGCTGCATCATTCAATCATTCTTTTCGGGGTACACGAAATTGTTTAGTTGTCTGAAAATGAATTACATATGGTCGAAGTCGTGTCTACTATTCCAGCCTGAAAGGTGCCTGCGACGGGGAAAGAAGTTCATACCTGCGACGGGGAAAGAAGTTCATAGCAAATACTCCGTTGTGGCGTATAATCCAGTAGGAAGCAAAGCCCTCTAGAGTAGGAGCTTGATTGTATCTTCGAGTTCTCGAGGTAATGAGGGCCAGAGGTGGCTTCGCTTCACGGAACGAAGCTAAATACGAGTCGGCTGATTGGTAGAAGTAGCTTGGTAACCTGGAACCAGTTATGTCTTTACTGTACTAGAGGTAGTCGCGGAGGGGTTCTGTTACATTGCTGTACTGCTACTTCAGTGGTTGAGTTCGTGGTCGACGAGCTGCTAGAAATGTACGAGCCGCTGTTCATGTTCATTAAGAATGGATTGAGAATGGAAGATATATTCTCCTGATGCGATTACGCTGGTGATACTGGCGGAAAGTTTTGCGGCTCCAAAAGAAAACGAAGAGGAATAAAATATTCTAGATACCCAGGAATATTTGAGGGGAGCATAGTGTAATGTCTTGGAGACCCAAGACATCACTTGGAAGTTACACCCAACTTGCTGGTGACCGTCCCTTAAGGCTTTTCAAACTCCGATTAAATTATCATAATTTTGGACTGCGCACTCGAGCCAAGAATTGTTAACCACTCAGAATCAGCCAACACGCAGGGCAAGTATTTTGGGTTTCCAAAATACAACCGGTCTTAATTGTCTATGTATCCTTGGAGTCCATGGTACACTCAAATAGACTGAAAGTCGGATGCTCGGGCTTGACGTACCTCAGGCTCAGTTTTGCAATGACGGTGAGTTCTACATACTAGTACTCATTCTCAACGTTAATCCTTTCTCACTGAGTAGTAAAAGAACAGCTTCAGAAAGTTTCAAGACATATGATCTCAAACATAATTGATTGCCTTCTACATCGGGTACATTTAAGTATGGATTCTTTGTTACTCATTCTCAGTGCTACCAGCAGAGCGCAGTACATCAGTTCTGAATGTTCATCCGGCCAATGGTCTTCCCATTAGAATTACCCTTGGGTAGGAGGGCGGACACTATGAAACTGGATGTCTTTACCGCACATTGATTCGTTCTCTCTTCCTTATTTCCTCATACCATTGTCAGAGCTAGGCTGTTGTAGGACAATGCAGCGCTTCGGAGTGGCTGGAAAGCTGCCACCTTCGTTATCGTCGGAATCGTCAGCAGGATCGTCATCATGATGGCTTTCGGCAACTCTCTTGGTCATGTAGCGTCCGCATTGTTCACAGACATAAAATATTTCCTCGAAAATCTCTTTTGGAATACCTGCGGCATTGTCGGGGTCGTGGGCATCGAGCAACCTTATGGACACTTGACCAGCCTTCGTATTTGGGCTGAATATATCGACAAGTCCTGACATTAACACAAGAGTTAACTCAAACTCAAATGGCAACAATTACTACCAACACATTTACCTGGACATTTGTGATAGGGCACTGTTCTTGTCGTCATGAAATTTAGACAAACCTGACACCTCCTAAACAACTTCCAGAACTGATCTCTGGGTAGCCCGTACACAGGCAGCCAGTCAAGGCTTAATAATTGCGAAAATGACGTCTTGTATTCCAGCGAAGGGTTGAAACGTGATGCCATATTTACATCGATACCGCCCACTTTCTGTATATGCGACAGAGCATTCAATTGGAAAGGTTCAATTGCCAGGTTCGAAACTACTGTCCCGGATCTAGCTTAGGAAGGTTGAGGTTGATATCAGAGACTCACCCGCAGTTTTTTGTGCCAAATTCTTGCCATATGATCGTCCTATATACCGTCCGCCGTTATTCAGGATGTTTTCATCATTTTCGCTCGCTGAGTTTGGGCTTGGGGACAGTGGTGAGCGCGGAAGCATATAGTATCCATTAGTTCTCTTTCTCGCTCGGGGGTGAAGCGGTGGAAACTTGGTTATGACACTCGACAATGCAGTGGTTGGCATTGGCCCCTTCTCCCTATTAGAATCGTAGTTATCATTCCATTGCGATGAAGTGATCGGCATAATGAAGTGACGATTCCCTGTTGAAGTTTCATGCCGTTTAGATGCAATGCTATATATATGCTAGAGCCGCTGCAACGGATCCCGCAGCCATGCATCGCACTCTTTGGTGAAGTGTGGTACTTCTGTGGGCCAACTCCGCATCTATGTATTAGACCTACAGGCGTAGTCGCCTAAGCTTCGGGCATTGAGTTATGATGGTACTAGTACTGTCGTATCAAAACTGCGGCCGTGCTGCAGTCTACGCCGCCTGACTCTTCACTTCCTTTTGTAGCTAAGGTTCTGACAAGATCTTCAACTTGTGCTCGGAGAATAGAGCAAATTCCTGTAGTAACTGCAAAGTAACTGTTACAATTCAATAACAAACCATCATTTTATTTGTCAAAAAAAATCATATACAATCCAAATCATAAGGATACGTGAGATGATTGAGAGGGTAATAATAATGACCACTGCAGTGACTGCAACCCATGAGACGTACAATGCTTCGGAGGTGCTCCAGGCTAGTCCAGGCTATCGACCGATTTGGGCTGCCACTGGTGGATGTGACTCAATCAGCTTCTGCGGTTACTCTGCAGACTTGCATGCTGCGGCTCCTGCATGATATCATCATTGTCAAATACGTCGGTCAATTTATCTCCCTCAATCTGGGTGGCAGTCCCAAAATGCTTCAAAGATTCGAAGTAAAAACGAAGCTCTCTGGGTGACAATTCGGCTAGAGGTGGTGCTGGAAGTGTTGTGGTAGAAGGGAGTTGCAAGGTCTTCAAGACAGTGTCCAAGAATTTATATATCACAGACGGTTGTGCTCTCCCGGTATCTGGCGCTGGCGGTCGAGATTCTCCGACAATTTTTGCTAGGACTTGGGAATGCAGCTGACAAGCCTCGACAAGGCTTTTCTTCAAAGAAACTGGCTCTCGCACTGCAGCAATACCTTCGGGCATTCCAGCTAGGCTAGCGAGAACAACATCTGCCTGTACATGGTGTCATGATATATCAGAAGCTGGTAAGTCGAGTGTTTATCCTCAGTTTCAATTACTCACCACTGCGATTGGCATCGTCAACACCTGAGCAGTCAATGCCGCCGAGCTCCTATTGGTGTTGTATAAGCTATCAACCCCCCAATATTCGGCCGCGCAACGAAATAAAGCCTCGACAAGTGGAGAAACGTAGAAACCGATGAGGCGCGCTTTGACTTTGGAACTTAATCCTGCTACTGTGGCTGCGGTGTTATGTTTCTCCGCGTACTTCTTCTTCAAGTAGTACAGGCCGACGATCTTGTACTTCCTCTCTGGATCGTCGCTATACCCCAGCTCACTGATGTCGAGATATACCTCTTCCTTATGCGACATACTCAACTGTTTCCGGAAATACTCTTCTCTGGCGGTAGTGAACATGGTGGACACAAAGTCGTCCTGGAGCTCGTTGAACTGCGATGCAAAACATGAAGGCCGGTAAGCAAACAATCAAAACTTATGATAGTAACCCAATGAAACTGGAAGACTTACACATTGTGTCAGATCATTCTTGACATAAACAAAGAAGGGATCGTCGTCTTTGAGGCTTGAAGCGGACGTGAAGCGCACGCCACTGGTTTTCAAACCAGGAACAAGATTTGACGCAAGCGACGAGGATTCAACACGTTTCCACAAGACCCCATAGGCAGGATCATTGTCCAACAAGCTTCGAATCATGGTGCCGACCATGATCTAGTACATAGTGAAATGCCGAGTTAGCTTCAATTCAAACATGTCAAGGACTCATTATCCATACCGAGATGTTCCAAACAGCATCGCCCCGCCATAACAAAAACAACGTTCAGTAACGGAACAGGTAATGCGTGAACAAGTGTAAGGTGGCGAACGATAGCGCTTGTCTGGCACTGCCGAAGGAATTCTGCTTTAGGACCCACATGCCGTCGATGTTCGACTCTTGGGCGAACTTATTCCGTGCAAATCCCCCCCAATTATTCCTCACACTTTCTAAATAGAACATCATGGACTTGAGGCGCAAGTCATAGTTGCTTCCTGGGGCCATTGCCAAATCTATTTCATCCTAAAAGTCGTAACGAACACCCAAGGAAGGTCAAATATGTTTCATCATGTCAATATTGGCACGACTCCGCGGCAAAAAAAAACCCACCTGGCGTCTAAACATTAGAAGGAAAGACGATTTTATATCATTTGTCCTGCGCAAGTTGTGCGCCGTCATAGAACGGGCAACTTCAGTCTTACTGGATCGACCTAGCTGATTTCGACTGGCTGAGGGCGAAGGCGACGCATCGCCTTGACTGCCGTTGCTGGACAAATTTTCGTCTACGTTTATTGATGGAATTTGAAGTCTTATAGTATCGAAAGATATGAGTTGTCCAGCTCCCAATTCTGGGAAGGTGCCAATGGCGGCCGTGGATGCCGAAACATCGACTCTGTCTCTGGCCTGCTCTATGAAGGGATACCGTTTATAGTGATCCGCCAAGTTATTGATTAAAAAGGGTAGTGGCGGCATTAGCTTTGATATCATCGCCTGGTCAGACGTGTCCGAGTCAGTTTCTTTGGAGTCCGAGTCCGGCATGTTGAGTGGCAGTTCAAATGTGAGGGAGCCCTCCGGTTGAGTGGCGGCGGTGGCCTCCGTGCATTCTCCAAACTTACATTTATATGTCGCCTTTGCTAGGTGAGATTCTCCCCATGAGCATGTCATTTTGAAGGTGGCATGTGCTTGTTGCTAGTATTGCAAGCGGCAAATTTACTTCACTATTAATAATTGAACTGGACGCAAATGGGACGAAGTTGAACTGTTGCTAACATTGTCAGTATGGTGAGACATGATGCCTCGCTGCTGCGGCTAGCGTGGAAATATTCGCACTGGACAGAGTCCTTACTCTGAGCGAGCAAGCCCAGGGTAGGCCAGTATTCTTACACCTTCGACTCTTGGATGCATTTCTATACTTCACTTTTCTTGAATCTTCTGACTCCGATGAGTGAGAAACTGCCGATGCCAGCTCGGATATTGATCATGACCCTATGATGATCATTCAACTTCAAACTATCACTGTTTGATTCAAACAGTAAAAATAATTCCCCTGGACTTGTATAGTAAGTGGTACTAGTACTATCTACTAACAAACATGTATTTGCAGGTCTATTTTGGAAAAGATGACTGAGCACCCAAATTGAAGACGAGTTGAACAGGTCTCATCGTAACTTGCATGCAGACCCATATGTGGGAGTCCCAAAGTCCAAAGAGGGTGTGAAATTTGCGCAGTTCCTTGGGAATAGTAGCGTTAACCGGATATAATAAAATGATTCCGGGTTGATGGTCACACATCAAAAATCAACTTGTGGGAGGTTCGGGGCAAATAGGCCAACTGACCGGGCCGTTCCGTAGTGGTGAGTCAAGACTGACTCGTCAGTCTATCGGAAATTCTCAAACTGTGCTTGAACTGTGCACCAGGTATAACCGACCAACTCTAGCCGTCTGACTCTAACCCGACAAGTTAGCAGCAATAAGACTACTAGTCATTAATTACAACAATGCAACTAGAGATTATGATATGTTGTCTTGGAGTTGCATGACACGGCCTGACACCCAATTCTTATAAAGTACTACTCTGAAACACCGCGCAGTGACGGGGCTTGTACAAATATCTACAGGCACCTCTGAAAGTCTACTGCGAAGTTCACTACACATGTAAACAAATCGCCATTTATATTTACCATTGATGTCACAGTACTGAGAATGCAGGCGGGAGATATCTTTGGCTCCGGCGGTGAGCGGAGGACTCAGTGGCGCTTTCACCAGCTTTCCCATGATTACGTGTTATTTGTGAAGGTGAACCTAGTAACTTACATTTGACTCCCATTTCCCAGTGTCTCAAAGTGCTTGTTACCATCCACAGTCAATCCACAGTAATGCCTCAACCCTACTCTCATGATCACCATGTCTATTTTACTCCTTCGGCAGATTCCAAGGACACAAATCTTTTACATGTAGAAGGACTCAGCACTTTCACAGATTGTAATCCCAGTCCCATTACCTCAGAATCTTCAGCTAGCCAGATGAAAGACTCAACGAGTGTCATCGCACCCATTGATCCACCCTCATCTACATTCCAGCAACTTGGTTCTGCAGATCGTATTCACGCTTGGTCTGCAAGCATCTCATCAGGAAAACCACTTTTTGGAAAAGAGACTTTTTGAGACATCTATATGTCTCTTGGAAAATTTAGTGTCTTTTTGAGACATCAATATGTCTTTTGGTGAATTTTATGTCTTTTTTATACTTTTAAAGGTCTCCTAGAGACTTTAGGGAAATTTGTAATTCTTCCAATGTCTTTTTAGGTCTTTTTATGTCTTTTAAAGTCTTTCAATTTTTTTTAGGTATTTAAATGTATTGATGTAATTGTATAAATCTTTTTATGTCTCTAAAAGATTTTAAAAATGTCTCATAAAGTGTATTAAAAAGCTACAAAAAGACTCAAAAAGACATTTAAAGACATAAAGAGCTGGGAAAAAATTGACTTATGAATAGCTATTGTCAACTAATACTTGTAATCTACATTGTAAATCTTATATAAAATACATCTGAACATGACTAAATTCAATGACTTGTGATGTAATAAATTAATGTAGTCTAGAGCATTACCATCATATTTGACCTGCAGTGAGTCTATATACACAGGCACATGGTGTAGGGGGAAGTATGCTGGTTTTAAGTCATGCATGAAGCTGTTGGTTCAATTCCTGGCAAATGCAAATTATTTCCACAACATAAGTTCCTCTTCCCATTGTACCCAAGTTAATGTGATGGTTTATTTGCCATTGTATGTCTATGTAATGTGCTGACTAATATAATTACTTCATGACAAATCTAAAGTACATTTAAATATACCTAATTACCTACTTACCAATACACTTACAAATTCAATCTAATCTATGTAGTAGTGATTTGGCTAAGATGAGGTCATGTTTTTAATGTTTTTATAAAGCAAAAATGTAACATTAAAAGACATTTAGAGATATCTAGAGACATTATGAACACATAAAAAGACATTAAAGAGACTCCCAGAGACATAAAAAAGTCTTTAAAAGTTTGATACCTGGAGACTTTGCTTTAAAAGTCTCTTAGAGACCCAGGTCTCCTGGGGTCTTTTTGAGTCTTTTTAAGTCTTTTTAAAAAATTAAAAGACTTTTTTCAAAAAAGTCTTTTTCCTGATGCTCGAGTTCCACTAGCGAAGATGAGGGTGTTTGGCTTGCTGCCTCCCCTATAACTGACAATGATGAGCCACTGGCAAAATCTGACACACATGTACGTGTACGAGTTGTATTTCATTTTTCTGCTCCCTTAATGACAACACCATTTCTCGACAGGATGATTATTACGATTACGCCTCTAGGAGCGACGAAGAACATTATGACGGTGATCCTTTATGCCTTACCTCGAAACTCTCGGAAGATGCAACTGCAGCACTCTCAGCACACCAAAAATTTGTCCAAGAACGCCATCTGGAAGATCCCGCTGCTGTAAGCTCCACCTATATATGCGGATGACAAACAACTAAACTATTACTTACCAGCTCCGTGCTTTCCTTGCTCAGTGTCCCATTGAGACCTTGGAAGAGTTTTTTGCCTCCGCTTCAGATGCTAGAAGTGCAGCTTCTCTCCGTCAATCTGCCACAATGCTTGACCTCGACTACTGGATGCGCAAAGTGGTTCCTCTTCTACATTTGTACCAAGGGGATAGCGCAGCTCTACGTGATATCGAAGCAAGAATATCTATTCTGAAAGAAGAATGCAGGGGGTCTGATGATCGTAATATTGATCTTTTCACACTTGACAATCGCCTTCCAGGCAGTACCCGCTTTGCTGCCTCGTTTATGTATGCTCATCAGGCGCAACATTCAAAAATTGAACGCGAATCAAGATATAGGCCTTGGGCGAACTCTGATGCACGCTTTGTCTTGGAGAATAATGACAGCAACATGAAGGAAACGAAGGCGTAAAATTGTTATAACAAGACCGTTAGTATTCAAGGACATTCTCATAAACTTATCCAGTTCGTCTCGTCCTTTTTTCTCCTTGCGCTAAGTTGCTCCTGCTATACTTATTATGCTTAACTTGTGCTTGTTAATTTAGTTGTTATTCTAGTTGCGAGGTTGTTATTCTCGGACGGTATGAAGCAGTCGTCAATAGCTGTTATGCAGTCGCGTTCATGAACTTTACTTTTATTTAACAGAATACATATTTGTTGTATGTAACACTAAGATTGGGGTATTGAAGTCTTTTGGTTGTCTTATCATTGTGTTGACGGGTAGCCTGTAGCCTGCAAGCAGAACCAAAGCAGAACAAGCTAACAGCGTGCTTGAAAAGTTTGGCGAAGTCTGGTCCCAGTCCTGATCTACATTGGGGATCCGCAAGGTTAACGAGGGGCACTACAACGGTAGTATGTGCGCGGTCACGCTTGGGTCACGCAAGCTGTTACTGCTCTATGACTTATAACACTCTGCGTCGAGTTTGTGTAGTGCACTTGCAGTTAATGGCTTGCCAACATCTGGGGTACTGTAGCACACGGCCACCACTACCTACTGTTATGCAGGGATCAGTGGTAGTACCAATAACACGGGCGCCTAAAGTGCACCTCCATGCGCCGTGCCGGCGCAGATGGCCAGCAGGCTTTTGATGCGACAGCACGCACCTTGCACTCATTGACACCACGCACAAAGTTGAGTCCAAATTCCCTTGGCCCCTCGTTATCACTTGAAGATTTACTAGGCACACGAGAACAGCCATAGGCATAAGTATCTCCGTGATAAAAAGAACCAGAGGTCCTCGAGGTCCTGACCACGGCAACAACCAGCCGCATGTATCTGGCTGTAACAGGTGTGACTAATAGTAGATATTGAAGTTACATTTTCAAAGTCAAAGTCACTGCTAACATAAAAGTAAAGATACTCCTGAGTAGTAAAAGACAGTACAAAGTTCTTATATTAAAGTAGCCAAAAAATACCAAAGTTAAAGTGTCAATAAAGTTGGTACAGAGTTTGAGACACAGAGTGAAAGTATTAAAGAGCAACTTCTTCAAAGTCAACGATGTCACCAAGGTACACTACAGTGATATTTCCCCGAAGGTCAGAAAGTCAAGCAAATATCTCATCAACTCGTAAGTGTGTATTTCACTTGATTCAAACGCAAAGATGTCCAAGTATGGCACTCGGTCACCATGTTGTGAGAAGTTAGGTTAGTACCGTTGGAAAGACTGGAGGTGTGGGCTCCTCGGAGTGACTGAACTCTTCTGGCCGGTTTCAAATGATTATATAATTGTTATGTGCTTCTGCTTAGCTTCTGCCATTCGGGCTCAGCGCAAAGTTGGCACTTCCTCTCTCACCGAATCAGCGCCTCCGAATTTATTGTCCCCCGACTTCAGCAATTCCAAAACCGCTCATATCTTACTGCTCATCACCTTACTGTAGAGTGATTCTGGGTTACCAGGTCACCTGGAAGTTGTTCTGAGTCTGGTGCCTTGGGTTTCTAGGGCGTCGTTGACACCGTTTGTGCTACAATCATCTTGAAAATCCAAAGGCTGTGGTAGAGACTCTGGTGTTTTGATTCTTGCACACATTGTAATTTGTAAGTCACTTATATTTATGCTTATACTGTAACGTTGACTATGCAGTAACATCTGAACCCTTTGAAGTAGATTAAGGTCTATGGCAGCATCATTTCAGCCTCCACTCGATTCCATAAAAGCGGACTTCATACCTTCAAAATATCACAAGGCCATTAGAAAGCGACTGGACTGTCCGGAGAAGATTCACCCAGATACATCAGACAACAAGAAGACGAAGAAGAACCACTCTCCTATCAAAGTACGCGATTTTGCACTTGAGCCATCGAAGAATTTCGCGGTGAACAAAGTCTCCGCTCCTGTTTCAACAAATACCACAGCTATAATAGCAACTAAAACTGTACACCCCGCCATAGAGATATGGAACCCCGTCGACGCACTCGCTGACAGGGCTGCTTTTTGGCTACGGGTGTAAACAGTCAGAAGGTCCGTTAGTGGGATAGCTGCGCGCGGGAGAACACAGAGAGACTAGAGTTGGGCCTGACTCATAGTCTATAGCTATCAGCGCGCATCATGACTACGAGCGCCTGTGCGCACCTATTGTGAGAAGGATTGGGCAGCGAACTGTACAAGTTTTTAAAAGTGCATAGCTTGGCCATCTGTGCGAGCAATTAGGTGTGTGTAGAACGGTTAAGCACCAGCCAAGTGCGGTGTGAGTACAGCTGAGCGAGTACCAAGGGCGGTGTGAAGGGCTGTGCGCGCATCTCATGTGCGCGCGTCGCAAAGGCAGAATTGGCCTAAGTCCACACATCATGTGACCGTGGCGGCGCGCATCAAAAAGACGCGCGAAAGCCCGAGGGAACGAACGACATGCGTGCAGCGGCTGCCCAGGGGCTGGAACACTAAAGGGGAGCCCGGATGCAATGCGCGGACCTTTGGCCGCGCGTTGCTAGTATTTACTTTACCGTATCATTAGTACACAAGCGCGCATCGCATATAAACCTGTATCTTTGTCTATAGGAATTTAAGCAATTGTCTACCCACTAGATCTGTGTGCTGGGTTCCGTCCCAGGCCGTCAGCGGGCTGTGTTTAGCTTTTGTTAGGGTCTTAACTGTGAAGTGTTTGTGAATCATAGGAGTTTTGGATAGCTTCTGGCCACCGGGTCATTTGGAGAGCTCAGTGAGGAGTCAGTACAACTGTGTACGGAAACTCGCACTGTAGTGTTTAGACTGTGAGACTGCACCGCCGGGTGAAAGACTTTGGAGAGTCTTGGGATTGTTGGACTTTGGAGAGTCCGCGCATCGCACGAGGTCACCGGACCCGGAAGTGCGCGCAGCGAAGCCGTTCGCTAAAAACAATTTATTTCATTCATCATTTTGCCTAGCGTACGCCACTAGCAACCGGGCTCTATCCGAGATTTACTAGAATTAAACCCCTCCTTACAAACGAACTTGCAGGCCCTACTTGCTGTTACAAAGACTAGAGGACACGAGGTGCGTGCATCGCACGCCCAGAACGGGAACCAGAGCAGAGCAAAGATTATACTAGCCATTTAGTTGAGGGCGTTCGCTCGATCTAAGGGATAGGATCTCGCTCCGCTGGGTGTGTGTGTGTGTTGTGTTTCGCGATTTCGAGTCTAGCTACGCAGTAGACCTCTCATCTGGAGCCCACCGCGAGGGGAAGGTTCAGAAATCTCATTTAGTGTTTCAGGAACTACGGCTTGCGCCTATTACAATAAATTACAAAAATTTCAAATAAAACGGGGACAAGTAACAAGCGAGGCAAATTTCCTGCGCCTTCATCGCTCGCCGAGCCAGAAGAAGCCAGATCATCTTTTGGAACGGTGCCTTCACGCGAGAGAACCACGAGGAGCAAGAAAGACGCTGAGCTGGTAGAGCCGTTGGTAATTACACCAACGCGAGATAGAAAAGCAAAGAAAAGAGCAAGGGAGGAAGCGCAGTTGCATATCGATACCCAGGGATTAGCGCAGCGCATCCCAGGTGCGCTCACCGAAAGCGACTCGGAACTAAGAGTAGGGACTAGTGGATTTTGGGGACCACCATCTGGCATTGAATCAGAAGGCCAATTAGTGGACGGTGATATTACCCTTGAAACCGCCCCATTCGGTACTTCTGATAGCCAAGCTACCCAAGACACCCCTCCTCCATTCTCGGAAGTATTTGGGACTGCTAAGACATCCGCGCAGCGCACGGCGGAAAATAGCGAAAGTGAAGCAGAGCGCGTAGCGAGAGATATATTTGAAGGAGACTTGTCAGATCTCTCAGAAAGCGAACGAAATACACCCCCACGAGAATCAGAAACTATGCCTAAGGACATGTCCATGCCAGTACGCGGTGCGCGCGGCGCGCCGAGCTTCGATCCTGCTGCAGAGCGTGATGAGCTGCCGCGGTACTTCGAGGACCTGGAGGATTGGTTTAAGCGCGCGGAGGTGACGGAGGACGATGAGAAGAGAGGATATGTAATCAAATATGTACCCATGCAGACGGCGGAGGAGTGGAAGAATTTACCAGGTTATGATACCCAAGGGTACGCAGAGCTCAAGAAAATGATTCTCAACAAGTACCCGGAGGTGATCAGCATTCAGACAGGGTCCATCGCGTGGCTCAAGAAGCTCTGCAAGGAGAATCAGCGCATCTTGGAGGAAGACCTCCAGGTGTTGCTGGACTTCAAGCACGCATTCTTGGCCGAGGCCGCTAAGCTCACGAAGGCGCCTACCCTGCTTGCGAATCATACCTTGGTGACTTACTTCACCAATAGTCTCACTGCGGGGTTCAGGGATCGATTGTTTAATAAACTGGACATTGATTACACGACGCGCGCATCGTTCGACAAGTTCTTGACTGAGCGCAATATACAGTTCACCGCACCTACTGGGATGACGGTAGAAGCGCGCACCGAGGACATGTACCCTCTCAAACAAGTAGCCGAGATGGCGGAACAAATGGCACGCACCAAGAACCCAAGCACTACGCTGAGCCTAGGGCGCGAGAGCACTGATGGACTTATGCCGGTGCCCGCCATCAAGACTGAGGCCGCGGATGTTGGTTCGCTGCGCGGAGAGATTGAGGACCTGAAAGGGTTCGTCGCCTCCTTCAAGGATACCTTATTGTTAGTAGAGAAGACGGTGGCGAAGTCGAAGGAGTCGAGTAAGAAGGAATTAGAGGACATTATTCGAAATGTCATGGCTGCGCGCGCCGCACCGATGTCGGTGCCTGTACAACCAGTAGCCCCCATGATGCCCATGAGCGCACCGGGTTTCGGTGGACCGCCGCCTAGGCCTTTCCAATACCAACAACGCCCGGAGCCCCGTTGCTTCTACTGCAAGCAGACGGGACATGTGGTTGCTGAGTGCATCGTACGGCAGCAAGACTTGTCAGCTGGAAGGATTGTCATCACAGAGGCGGGGCGCTTACAGCTACCTGACGGGTCGTCGATACCCTGGGACCCTTCGCGCGCAATTAAAGAGCGCGTTGACGAATGGCATAAGAAGAACGGGCAGCCCGCGCAGCAAGCGTATATGGCACCTGTCCACCCTTCATACATGGGTATGCCTCCTAGCATGGTATACTCGCAGATGTACCAACCAGCCAGTTCCTTGGACGAGACCTATGAGGAGCAGATACGCGCGCTTCAACAAGAGTTGGAAAGTAAGAAGGCATTTCTGAAGGAGCGCGCATCAGCGAAGACGCCTGAGGAAGTGATAGAGGAACAGCGTCAGCTAATAGCGACTATGAAAGCCGAACGCGACGCTGCGCTCAGTCAGGGTTTCGATTGAGTCTGATGAAGGGAAACGCGGGCAGAGTTATGCGTAGCGGCTCTGATAAACCCAAGAACCCGGAGGGCGCAAACAAGAAGTTACCAATCAAGAATATACCCAGAGCATCAGTTGAGGACGCGAGTGATGAGGAGGAAGATGAGTTGCGAGAAGTAGTGGAGGAGCCAGGTGCGCGCAGCGCACCAGTAAAGAAGAAAGTAGTGTTTGAGGTTCCTGCAAAAGCTGGGCCTAGTGCACGACCAGCAGCAGTGCCATATGTAATGGTACCCCCGCTGCGCGTACCAGAGAAAGTAAAACCTAAGGTCAGGGAGGAGCCCATACCTGTAGTAGAGAAGAGGAAGCCGGCCTATAAGCTGCGCGCACCTATCGAAGATGAAGCGCAGGCTGACGCCGTCCTCAAACACTTAGAAAATCAGACAATTGAGATCACGCAGGGCCAGTTGTTAGGCATATCGACTGCAGGTTTCAGAAGAAAGTTCGTTGAGCGCATAGTATCAAGAAAGGTACCATTGGATTTAAACACGATGCGCGTACTACAATTAGACTACGATGAAGAAGAGCGCGAGGTAGATGAAGCTATCACGCGGCTAGCAGAGGAAGAAGAGGAAGAGGAGTTTATGCAAATGGATGAGCTACCAGTGGCCACTTTCCTTACTTGCTCAGATGAGCGCAGCGGACTGCAACCGGGGACCATCATCATGGAAGACCCGTACGAGCAGTACGTCTCGACTCTGCAGCCAGGCGAAAAGCCTAAGGGACTTATTGTGGCGCGCGAATCGCACCATCTAAAGGCGGTATTTCCGCTCATCAACGGCAAGGGACACGCGGAGACGTTGCATCAGGAAAACCACTTTTTTGAAAAGAGACTTTTTGAGACATCTATGTGTCTCTTGGGAAATTTAGTGTCTTTTTGAGACATCAACATGTCTTTTGGTGAATTTTATGTCTTTTTTATACTTTTAAAGGTCTCCTAGAGACTTTAGGGAAATTTGTAATTCTTCCAATGTCTTTTTAGGTCTTTTTATGTCTTTTAAAGTCTTTCAAATTTTCTAAGTATTTAAATGTATTGATGTAATTGTATAAATCTTTTTATGTCTCTAAAAGATTTTAAAAATGTCTCATAAAGTGTATTAAAAAGCTACAAAAAGACTCAAAAAGACATTTAAAGACATAAGAACCTAGGAAAAAATTGACTTATGAATAGCTATTGTCAACTATTACTTGTAATCTACATTGTAAATCTTATATAAAATACATCTGAACATGACTAAATTCAATGACTTGTGATGTAATAAATTAATGTAGTCTAGAGCATTACCATCATATTTGACCTGCAGTGAGTCTATATACACAGGCACATGGTGTAGGGGAAAGTATGCTGGTTTTAAGTCATGCATGAAGCTGTTGGTTCAATTCCTGGCAAATGCAAATTATTTCCACAACATAAGTTCCTCTTCCCATTGTCCCCAAGTTAATGTGATGGTTTATTTGCCATTGTATGTTTATGTAAGGTGCTGACTAATATAGTTACTTCATGACAAATCTTAAGTACATTTAAATATACCCAATTACCTACTGACAAATACAATCTAATCTAAGTAGTAGTGATTTGGCTAAGATGAGGTCATGTTTTTAATGTTTTTATAAAGCAAAAATGTAACATTAAAAGACATTTAGAGACATCTAGAGACATTATGAACACATAAAAAGACATTAAAGAGACTCCCAGAGACATAAAAAAGTCTTTAAAAGTTTGATACCTGGAGACTTTGCTTTAAAAGTCTCCTAGAGACCCAGGTCTCCTGGGGTCTTTTTAAGTCTTTTTAAGTCTTTTTAAAAATTTAAAAGACTTTTTTCAAAAAAGTCTTTTTCCTGATCAGTGCTCGACAGTGGGTCGCAGATTGTGTCAATGGCACAGGACACCGCGGAGTGCTTAGGACTTAGTTGGGACCCGGACTTCACTATACGGATGCAGAGCGCGAATAAGCAGGTGGAATCCACCAAGGGCTTAGCGCGCAACGTACCATTTGTGTTTAACGGACTGACAGTGTATTTACAAGTGCATGTCATCAGCCCAGCGGCTTACGAGGTACTCTTGGGCCGGCCGTTCGAGATCCTCACGGAGAGCAATGTGAAGACGCGCGGCGATGGGACGGTTGAGCTTACGCTCACTGATCCCAACACACAGCGCAAGCTGGTAGTACCCACCTATAACCGAGGGTGCGGTCCCAAGATTGTGCAACGCGAACCTAAATTGCAGGACCCTGGCACAACGGAAAACCCTAGCGCAGATCAGGATTTTCAATCCTCGATGATTTGATGCGTCAAGGAGAGGTCGCGTTGATGTTTGATAGAGATGATCGCACGGGGAAAATAGAGATAGCGGGGTACGCGCTACCAAAGAATAAGAAGCGGTTTGGGAGCGCTGAGCTCAGGGATGTATACATGGCTCAAGCAGTACATGAAGCTAAGATGGAGGATGATGAAAAAGAAAGAATATACAAGTATTTTCAGCAGCGCGAATGGCGCAAAGAGGAAGTAGTCAAGGGAGGGCCTAGAGGGCAGTTCCGCGCATCGCACGAGGAACAGGTCCCTAGTAAGAAACAAGGAGTAACGCATAAGCGCTTGACTGGCAAGAATGCCACAACCGTTACGGTGCTCGCAGGAAAGAAGTATAAGCCAGTGGCTGAGAAAGTCAGGCCCGTCTATCAAGATTTACCAGAGAAGTTTAGAATAGTGAGGGAGATAAAAGGAGACCCACTAAAGGACATGCCGCAATTGTCACCACATCTGCCAGACTTCGTACCTACAGGTCGGTACACCGCTGAGCGCATGGAAGGGATTGACAAAGTGCATGAAGGGGATTTCCTGTGGCCCGAGGAGCGCAAGTTGGTGCATCAAGTTTTCATGCAGCAGAACGAGGCGTTCGCGTGGGATGACACAGAGAAGGGTAGATTCCATACGGACTTCTTCCCTCCAGTAGATATTCCTACTGTAGAGCACACGCCTTGGGTATTGAAGAACATTCCGATACCACCTGGGATGTATGAGTGCGTATGTGAATTCATCGCCACCAAGATTCGCGCAGGCACGTATGAACCCTCGAGCTCATCGTACCGGTCGCGCTGGTTTACAGTAACTAAGAAAGACGGGGTCTCGTTCAGAATTGTGCACAGTCTCGAACCGTTAAATGCGGTAACCATTGCACATTCAGGACTACCTCCAGCAGCGGAGAGTCTGGCGGAACACTTTGCGGGGCACGCATGTGGCGGCATCCTGGATTTGTATGTTGGGTACGATGAGCGGCTGTTAGCTGAGTCCTCTAGAGACTTGACTACATTCCAGACGCCGTTCGGTGTGCTGCGCTTAGTAACCCTACCTATGGGATGGACAAACTCCGTGCCCATCTTTCATGAGGATGTCGCATATATACTACGCGATGAAATACCTGAAGTTACAGAGCCCTATATAGATGATGTACCTATTAGGGGACCTAAAACGCGCTACGAGTTAGAAGGAGGAGGATACGAGACGATACCAGAGAATAAAGGAATAAGGAGATTTGTGTGGGAACACATGTTGAATGTCAACAGAATCGTGCAGCGCATGAAGTACTCAGGAGGAACATTTAGTGGAAAGAAGTCCATACTGTGCGCGACTGAGATAGTAGTGGTGGGGCACTTGTGCACGTACGAAGGGCGCAAGCCAGCACCTGATAAAGTGCATGCGATTCTCAATTGGGGACCATGCAAGAATATCAGTGATGTGCGCGCATTCATGGGTACAATGGGTCTGCTCCGTATTTACATCTCAGACTATGCGAAGCGCGCAGAGCACATACAGCGGCTATTGCGTGGGAAAGAGCCCTTTGAGTGGGGGCCCGCTCAGCAAGCTAGCATGGACTCGCTGAAAGACGGTGCGCGCAACGCACATTGCGTGAAACCACTGGACTACACATTGCCAGGGCCGATTACTTTGGCTGTTGACACATCGTGGCGAGCAGTAGGGTTCTATATTTATCAGCAGGACCCACAAGATTCGAAGAAGAGGGTCTATGCGCGCTTCGGATCAATACTGTTAACGGAACGCGAGCAGCGCTTCTCACAGCCCAAACGGGAGTTGTACGGACTCTTACGTGCGCTACAAGCCTGTTATTATTGGCTCATCGGTGCGCGCAAGCTGGTGGTGGAAACGGATGCCAAATACTTGAAGGGCATGTTGGATAATCCGGGCATGGGCCCTAATGCGACTATTAATCGCTGGATAGATAAAATACTTATGTATCACTTCCAGTTGAAACATGTTGCGGGCAAAACCTTTGGTGCGGATGGTTTATCACGTAGGGAAGGGCAACCGGGAGATGAGGCGACGCGCACCAAGAAGATGATGATCAGGAGGCGGGACCGCTCGAATATGAGAAAGTCTATGAAGATGACCCAGATCCCCTGGACTTTGAGGAATTCAAGGAACAGATCGATGATCGCGGAGGGTATCTATATACAGGACTCCTCAACGAGTTGTTTGAAGGTCCCACTGCGCGCAAGTTACCAGAAGCGCGCTCCATAGGCTGTTTCCAGCAGGAGCTCGAGCGCGCACGGAAAGAGACGGAAGCGGAAAAGCGGGCCGTGCGGGACTTCATACAGAAAGAGAGTGTGCCGCTCGCGCAGCGCGAGTACTTAGAGAAATTCATACTAGCGCACGCAATACCCGACTCCAGAATAGAGGATCTGGAGGATGAGGAGTATGATGAGCGCAACAGGACGTCTGCAGGAAAAGATATGGATGAGAAATTGCCGATGATACGCTACTGGTTGCAGAATCCAACCACTAGGCCTAAAGGCATGACGGAGCGAGAATATCAGAACTTTACGAGGAATGCTCGTAACTTCTTCTTAGACAAGGATGGGCGAATGTACCGGAGATCCATAGATGACGCGCATAAGTTGGTGATAGATCAGGCGCAGCGGACACGCATGCTGCGCTCAGCGCATGACAGCTTAGGGCACAGAGGAGCGTACGCTACGCGCAAACTGCTAGCTGAGCGCTTCTGGTGGCCTGAGTTGGAAAGGGATGTCTACTGGTATGTGAAAACATGTCATGTCTGTCAGTTAAGGCAGAAGACGATCATCCAGATCCCGCGCACCGAGACACACACGCCGTCTATCTTCCAGCAACTACACGCGGACACTATGCACATGTCCCCGGCCTCCAATGGGTATAATTACATAGTGCACGGAAGATGTGCGCTGAGCTCATGGGCGGAAGGACGGCCATTAAAGAAAGAGAATGCCCGTGCGATAGCGCAGTGGATATTCGAGGACATTATCTGCCGTTGGGGCTGTCTACAAGAAATCATCACAGATAACGGTGGACCGTTCCGCGCAGCGCTCAAGTATTTAGAAAAGAAGTACGGGATTACAGGGATTACTATCTCCGCGTACAACTCGCAAGCGAATGGAAAAATAGAGCGTCCTCATTGGGACATAAGACAGATGTTGTGGAAAGCGTGTGGAGGGACAGAAGGCGCGCATAAGCGTTGGAGTAGATTCTTCTACCATGTGTTGTGGGCGGATCGTATCACTGTGCGACGAGGATTCGGGTGTTCCCCATTCTTCATGGTAACGGGCGCGCACCCCATACTACCATTTGACATAGCAGAAGCGACTTGGCTGGTGAAACTCCCAGATCGCGTACTGACTACGGAGGAGTTAGTAGGGTATCGCGCGCGCGCACTAGCCAAGCATCGCGACACAGTAGAGGAGATGCGCGCACGAGTATCAAAGACGAAAAGGGATGCAATCAGGGCATTTGAAAAGAAGCACTCGGCTAAAATCCGTGACTATGTGTTTAAGCCAGGAGATGTAGTGCTAATGAGGAACTCGGGCATAGAATCCAGTCTGAACCGTAAGATGCTCGCACGGTGGAACGGGCCTTACATCGTTATCGCACGGAAAGACGGTGGAGCATACTTAGTGGCAGAAATGGACGGCTCTGTGTTGAAGGATAAGGTGGCGGCGTTCCGCCTCATTCCCTACTTTGCACGAAGGCAGCTGCGCTTACCGGGCGGCTTGGATGATATAATTGATCAGACCAAGGAGAACCTCGCTAAAATGTTAGAGGCACCGGACTATGAGCCAGCTATTCCCAAAGATTATATCTTTGATGAGCCCGGTGTACCCTCGGGTAGCGGTGCGCTTACAGTGGAAGAAGATGAAGAAGACGATGATGACTGGGGCGAAGAAGACACTTAGGGATGCGAGCATCGTAGGAAGAAAGCGACCACAATATAATATATTGGGTAAAGAAGATGGGGAATACAAAGAGAGCTAGCTACAGACGACCCTTTTAGGCGCGCAGCGCACATTGAGCCAGGCTATCTACTGGGCGGGTTTGTCCTCGGTGGCAGTAATGCCAGTAACGTCGAGGCTGCGCTGCAAGATGACAAGCTGCTCGACGAGGAGCGCGCGGCGCTTGAGGATGAAATTGACCTTGTGGAGATCACAAATGATCTCTGCTTGTAAATCACCAATGAGGCGGCGCGTCACTAGCTCGGAAGGATTACCGGTGTTGAGGGGTTCCTTGAGGAGGTTAGCAGCGGCATCAAGGCAAGCATTGACCTTGTCATTGTCCAAAACGAGAGAAGTGCCTGAGAAAGAAGGGTTAGAAAAGATTAGTAAGAGAGTGGTGCGGTGCGCGCACCTTGCATAATAAAAGGAGAGTCGGGGAACGTAGGAACGCCCTCTGAGCCCAGCCTGGCTTTCTTAGGAGAGGCTTCACCTGCGGCGGCGTCACGGAATGAGCGACGAAGCTCGGTCTGACGATAAGTCATGCCTTGACCAAGGGGACGAGAGCGGTAACCAGGAGTGTCTCCGCGCTCGCGCTGGTATTTCTATAAGAATCTAAGTGCGCGCAGCGGAGACGGGTCAAACACACACCTGTTTAGGAGTATCAGGAGGCGCGGCGCGCTTCTTGTTAGGACTCGGCTCAGGTGTATGCTGCCTGCTGGGAGGACCTCCCTCAGTCGCGGCTTCAACTTTATCGTCGAGGGCCATCTTTTTGAGGAGCATGTAAAGTTGCATGTTAGTGATGTCTGGTAAAGAAGTGAAGGTTAGCCACACCTTGTCATCGTCAGAGTCAGGAGATGTAGTACCTCCAGGCGCGGAGGCGGTCTCAAGGTCCGCAGTTGCGGAACGTGTAAGAACGCGAACGTTGCGCTGCGCGCACCAAAAGGGATTAAGTATAGAAAGGGTTAGGAGAGGACGATGAGCGCACCGGTCCAGTAGGGGTATGGGTGCGCTGACGAGAAGCGGCAGCCTTGGCCTTGAGGACTTGTTCATGCAAGTTGATAAATGCGTTGGCGGCAGGGGAGAAGGAGCGAATGTGGTGGTCAGCCTCGAGCGACGTATATATGGCGCGAGTCTCATTGAGGATCTCGACAGCTTCATTGTTGTTTATAACGCGAGTGATACCGCCATGCGCGTCGCGCCAGCGGTTCTGCAATCGTGCCAGACGAAGTCAGTAAAATACAACAAAAGAACCGCGCGGTGCGCGCACCAAATCGACAGCAAGCAGCTCCAAGCTACCAGTATAATTCGCAGGAGTAGCAGAGGCCAACCCACGAATGTCCTGGATCAGCGAGAGCTGATGCTTGACATTGGTGAAATTGAAAAGAGGAGCATGAGTAGTAGCCATAGTGATGGTTGAGAAAGTAGGAATAAGATGCGATGCGCTCATACAGGGACGGCGAGCGCTTATATAGCATTCACTGGGATGATCAGCGCTGAGCGCAGCTGGTGACTGAGCAGCAGGCCCAAGGAGTTAAGAAAAGAGGGACTCAACAAAAGGTCCAGATGGGCATAGCACAGGGCTACACCTGTCTGACGTTACATTCACGGAGATTGAGTGGGATAGAGGGGACCTGAATACAAGAGCCCATATAGCGACAAGAGGTGGGGGGATCGTGCGCGCATCGCAGCAAAAGGGTGCGCGCATCAAAAGAGATGCAGGTCTTTCCCCCGTTTGGCAAATTGATGTCCGCTTTGAGATTGATGCCGAAAATGCATAACAATGTTACCCGACAGTCTTATTTCAAATACAGGGTCATGACACATGTACCAAGGAATAGATGCTAGCTATGACTATAGATAGTTATCAATGGAAAGACAGCAAAATGTCAGTCCGGGAATTAAACATCCTAAGAAGTGATTGTCAGGGTCAGCGCAGCGCACGAGGAGAAAGACCCACAGGAAAGAATTCCTCCTGGTAAAAGACCTGGGCGGCATAGTGGAGTTGTTGGAAGTGTTCAGAGTGAGGGAGGGTGCCGTAGCGCTCAGCATCAGTAGTACCACACAAGCGCAGGACGAGCTCGCTATAGTGAAGCTGAGCGCACAAGTGCGAGATGCGAGGCGAGTGACAGGTAGCTTCGGTCAGTGCCAGAGCCCGCTACAAGGATGTCAGAGCCGCGCACGAAAAGGCTGGAGAAGGGGGACATGCGCGCACCGCATGGTCTTGAACGTGACGCATCATGTCTAGGCAGATGGTCATGGGAAGCAGCGGTTCAGTCGCAGCCTCAAGAATAAAATGAAGGGCGCCTATGTAGATGCAGCAGACGCGCTCATGATCATCGAGCGGAATATCAGCTAGCGCCCGCTTGGGTAGAGCAGCTAAGCGCAAGAAGGAAGGATCGGACCTTGCGCGTTGAAGGAGATTACTTTCGGTATCGAAGGAGGGCATAATGATAAAAGACATTCATTTGAAGGATCATATATAGCACTAAACGATCCATCAGAGCCGCGCACGGGCTCAATCGTAGCTAATATCATCTACTACAAGGGCAGCGTCGGGATCTACGTCTAGAATGGCGGTCCCTGTTGGTTCCGAGGGTGGGAGATTGTGAAAAGGCATGCCAAGATGGCTGTACCGATCGAGAATGTGAAGAGCGGCGTTGCTGAGCATGCGCGCATCGAAATGATCATCGCTGAATCTGCGCTGAGCGCGGCCTTCGTAAAACACGATCGTCATGACTAAAGACAGGAATTGGCGATTGAAATCGATAAAGCGCAAAGGCAGTGTAATGCGATCCTGGAGGAAAACGTCAGCAGAGGAAGCGCTTGCATGAACATAAGGACTTTACCAGTGCGCGCACGAGGGACTGAGCAGACTGTAGAGGAAAGTGAAAAGGCCCGCTGTTGCACATCAGGAAAATCACTTTTTTGCCGAGAGCTATTTAAAGACATTTTAGTAACTTTTAGTCCATCGTTTCAAACTAGATTTAATTAAAGCCCCAATCATATCTTTAAATAGCTTGATAGGTCTTCGGCAGTCTTTTTAGCCTTGCCTTAAACCAAGTATAGCTTTGTAGGTCTCTGTAGGTCTCTTTAGGTCTCTACAAGTCTTTTTTATGTACATTTTCTTATAACCATATAAAACTTGTACATTCCACTGTAAAACCATAAATTCTATAGCTATAGGGTAAATTCTAATCTAATTACAAAAACTAACTAAAGAAAAGTCGCAACTGGTGGTCATTTCTATGCAGGTCTTGTCGGGCTCTATTATACAAGTTGATTGGTCGGCAAACCCACCCATTCCAACTCTGGGTATTCTGATCTAATACTTGTCGTTCTGCTAGAAACTGTATGCCATCACTGTAACTTTGATCGTCCTTTTCATGCTTATCCTGGATTGTCAGAAAGTAGACTCGTTCCAGTTGAGGCATTGTCGCGACCAAACAACAGACACAAGTGAGGAAACAAAGTCCCTCATATAACCCATACTAGGATTGGTGTCGTACATATGGTAATGTAGCAACCGAGGAGTATAGATAATGACCGATTTCAGAAATGAAAGACGACCTAAAGCAGAGGCCCAGTCTCTAGAACACCATGGATATAGTCCAAGACGATTATCCTAATATAAAGAATATGAGTAAAGATAGGGTAACATAGAAGTATACAACTAACCTGTATCGGTAGTATTGGCATACGACAGTCATATATAACCTGAAGGTTGACTAAATGGGGACCCAATGAATCGACCCATTTATCCAAAACCTCCGAAACCAACCAAGCAACATCACCACAGTGAATTTGTAAGGCTTTTACTTGCATATTGGAGAACATAATCGCATAGAGTTTCACGATTGTATTCTGTTGGTTGTTGACTCTGGGAATTGAACTGCAATGCCCAAATGTTAGCAAATGCATTGGTGCAGCTGGAAAGGCGATGCTGTCGGTAGAAACTAGTAAAGTCTTCACAGAATTGGAGCTGGGTTGCATATTGGTCCAGTGATGTCAGCGAAGGCATAGTGTTTCGGCTTGCTAACCAAGCCTTATATCCCAACTGCCGAAAGACACCTCCTGACTTGTAGCTAGGCAGCTCCCAAAACAAAGCTTCTAAAATAATATCCGAAGCTCAAAGGGAACTATTACATTTCACTACATAAGAATGTATATCACAATCCAAAATAAATACAACATACTTTTCGTCCATCCAGGAGCAATAAGCTCCTGAATCTCTTGCAGTGTTGAGGATAATATGTATAGCCATGAAAACATATAAGCTATAAGGTGAATACTATGTATTCCGACTAATAGCAGCAGATACGATCAGTAAAGCTTATATTGAGCTGGCATATAAACATACACTTAGAAAACAGTTCAAAATACACCTGGTGGGTTTGCCGACTAGCTACTATGGGCATTTTGATAGAAAGACAAGAAGTTGTTGTAGACATTGTAAGAAATGTATGGGTCGATTGAAACAGCACAGAATATAGTAAGCCTACAGCGAAAAACATTTACTGTTTGTGTAACTATAATGATCACCTGATTATTTACCCAACTTCGCTATACCAGTACATAATGGGTATCGTCGCAACCATAGTACAATAGTAGAATGTACTTTGTAAATAATAATGACTAGGAGCTTTAGTCTACTAATTATCGCCTTCGTGATTCAAAGGCCCCTCAGCTTCAACTTCATCAACCATATTCTCAAACTCCTTTAGGTTTACCTTTCCCTCACAATACTTCCTCCAAGCTGCTGCTAAAGTGTTTGAAGTGACGATAGCAGCGACAAGCTGCTGGAAATCAGGGTCTTCAGTGGTCGGATCAACATTGGGGACTCCTGTTCCATGAAGCCTTTTAGGCTGCCAGACAATACAAGTGTTCGTTGCTTGCTGGATACGAATCCCATATTCTGGAAGAAAGAAGTTTCCTCCATACGACACACAGTTATGGGAACGATGCAGGGTAAGCATTGCTCCATATGTGTGGGGGTGACCTTCCTTATGCATATGCCTATAAGTTAAAGTGGATGATCAGAAATGGAGATATAGCGACAAGAGAAATATACCTTGAATAATTTCTTGTGATAAAAGCTCCTGGTGGGGCAAGACCAGTACCAAAGAAATCATATGACTCATGGGGCAGAGACACAGTATACTTTGTAACATCGGTAGTTGGAGCCTCCGAATCACCTTCTTTCATTGTCCTCACCGATGATTCTTCATGGCACTCCTGGTAGTTGTTACCTTCTCCATTGTTTGAAGGAATTTTAAGCACCTTTGAAAAGTTCTTGATATCAGTCGTCACCTCCTCAGGAAGCTGTTTCTCCATAAGCTGCCATATAAAGGCAAACAAATTGGAACCCTCGATGTTGGCCTCAACCCTTTTATCGTCCGAAAGTTTCTTCTTTGATGCGACGATGTTTCGGACCCAGCCAAACTCGCATCGGCTTCTGGCACCTGCAGACCAACCAAGCTGAACAAGCTTCCCAGGATCTTCTTTCTATAAAAAATATTAGTATAAGTTACAAAGACAGTAAACAAGAATACCCTAAGATTTCAGCGAATGTCAGTCTGAAACTCGGCAGTATCCTTCGCCCATTTGAGAGCACCCTTATGCTTGCAAAAGCCACGAATAACAACCCCAACAATTTCGCCAGTTTCAGAGTCTTCGAGAATCACATTCTCATCGGGACCAATGTCCAAAGAAAGTCTAGAAGGATCAAGCAGATGTAATGGCTTTCGAGGAATCCTAGCATCGGCCTGTTTGCCTACTGTAAAATGGTCCCTCCATTTGTCCATGATTTCCTGATTCTCGGTGATGATATGCATAGGGGGGGGGGTAGTAGTCGCTTTCAGCCAGTTTCTGAACCTTTACCCTCTTGATGCCTTTAAGAAACTCGTCCCGATCCTTGTTAGTCCAGTTAAGTCTAGTTGCTTTGGTAAAGTTGGATTTTCTCTTTTTATACGACTTTGCTGCAGTTTTTCCAGCTTTATAGGCAGCAAACAAAGTAGGGAAGCGTGTATGGCGAGGTGGAAGAGCAGATGTGATTGTTTCATATATGCTAGGAAAGGAGCTGCCAGAGAAATAGACTGCACCGAGTTCAGAGGCTTTGGCAGAAGCTGCAAAGGCAGCTCTATTATTAGATTTGAGATAGCGAAGAGCAGTAGTGTCAGATTCTAGAAACTGAAGTAAGGATTCCAGGTCTTTCTTGGAAATAGTAGAAACAGTAGATTGGGCAATGCGAGCTTTGGCTGGCTTCGAAGGCGAGCCATTCTGGCGATGTGGTGGTTGCTGATGAAGATTAGATAAAGAATTAAATTTGGCGATCAAGCTTGAACATCGATCAGGTAAGCGACACCAGCCAAATACCACCACTGCCCTTACTCTTTCTGTCCTGTTTCTGTCTTTTACTGGCTTTGGGCCCACTCAACCCTTTCCTGCTAGTGGATCTAAAGACATTGGTAATACACTTCTTACAGGCTATAGTGGGGTTTTAATCTTGCTTAAGTCATAGTAAGATGTGGATTGCTAGTGTCTGGGAGATAACCATAGTGCAAAGGGTGTAGGCTGGGGATATAGCATTCTTCTCACATTTGCACCTTCAAGAACATCTTAGTCCTCTGCAAACCATCTCCAAGATCATGCCAATCCATCCTGTACTAGACAAGTACCATCTTATAGGTGTCAAGTGCCCTTAGGACACAATTTTCGTCATATATCTGCCAATAACCAACCAAACAGTATGATTTTAGCATTTCCTGATTCGTGTCATTAATACCTATCCAACAGTACCATTCATTGCGCGATTTAGTGGGTATAAAGGCGATGTCGATACAGGTGTCCTCCTTCCTCTAGATGGGACAGATTAATTCATAGGTGCGCTTCCAGCTGTCCTGAGTCCTTCAAACTTTGGGAACACTTACTGAACTACATTAGGTACCTGCCTCTACGACGGCTTAACTTATGGAGCAACCAAGCATCCTGCATCTAAAGTTGTGTCCAACTTCGGAGTTTTGAGGTATCCCATTGATTCTGACATAGGTTCGTCTTCCATCTCTTCAATTCTTGCAATGCTGAATTCACCTTGATTGTAGCTTTCCAACGAGCCCTCAAACGCTTCATATCATTGCCTGGAACCCGAAATCACTTATGTGCTCCTCCTCCTCCTCCCTCCCCCAGGTAAAGTACTTCATATCTTGGGTTCCTGTTCGTATTTTTACCTAATTCTTTTTAGAGTCTTTTACTACACATAGTTATAGACTATTCGTCTAGGTTTCGGCAGCCGATAAGCCATCAATATCCGACCTCCTTAATGACCATATGGCTACTGCTGCAGAGTTAAATATCATCTCCTTCCTTCAATTTTCAACAAAGGCTTTCGCAACTTGGCATGTTTATTCACCATCTATGTGGGGTTTGAACGCGTTCCTTACACAAATTTTGAGATTCCTGGATGCCTGTGAGTAGCCATGTCCTCCTCCATCTCCCTGTCTTGGACTAATTTTACTCTAAGTCAAGAACAACTTCCTCAATTGCCTCGCGGTTTTTTGGAGCATCTTCATGTTGATTCAAGCTTTCTAACGAGCCCTTGAACGCGTTATTCCGAGCAGAATTATCATCTTCATAAGCGCCCTATCAATGTTTTGTATAATATGTATCTAGTCTTGTTAGGGTCAATATATAACTTGTTTTGTATAAGAATTTTCAATAGTACTTGTTAAATGGCAAATGCATTTCATGTATTTTGCATACCAAATCAATCAATATTACATTCACAACTCTGCCCAAAGTTTCCTGTTGTAGTCCCGGAATCATTAACAATAATCACATGATTTATTTACCAGCTTGAGACCTTTCACTTGACTTCGCTTTCGAAACCCCAAATTTCATGCTTCCCAATAGTGATGAGGTTGAAAGCTCAGTTTACTATGAGCAAGAAAGAGTAATTACTATAACCTTGCCATTCCCGAAACAGCCTGCTAATTACTAGTACTTATAGTATTTGCTTGCTCCTGCTACTTCCGATGATGCAGCTCCTGAGAACATTGACTCTTCCGACTCTTCCCAAGTATGTATTTCTCTATGTCTATTCCGAATCTACTAAGTCCTACCAGCATTGTCTGTCATTGGATTATGCAATACTCCATCCTGAAGACTTCTCAGATCGTAGTGAATATTACAATGCTTATACTTTGAAATATAATAGATGGCCCCAATTTTCGGATGAACAGGTATGTACTATTTCAAAATCGCACTTATACAAACTGCCTCCAAACTGCTATTGCTAATATACTATTCATACTATTTAGCTTACATTGCCATATTGGCCCAGACCAGCTGCCAACAAAAGACTAAAGGCCAAATGTATTGAGCTGCAGCAAACGACACTTCGGTACCATCGGCGATTGTATCGTAAGTCAAAAGCTTTGGAAGCCATTTATCGCCATAAGAGCAATAAAAGAGTAAAGCTTCTTGCATTGCTTCGACAAAAGCAGCTTCTATTAGCAAAAACGATCAGATATGCAAAGAAGACCTTAGCTTACTCACGGAAATATACTATATAAATAGGTATGTTAAATCGATTTGGTGTATATGGTTGGCAATCGTGAGCTTACAGCTTTTAATAGCACAATTGTAATTGGTACTTTAGATATATGTGTGAGAATGCAACCGAGAGTTGTACCAAAACCCCCACTATCTCTCTTGGAGTCTGATAAGCAATGCCCAACTTTGAATGCCCTGCTGGATGCGAAAGATTTTTCAAAACCTGGGGTGGGGTAAATGCCCATTTAACCTCATCACGATCTTGCTCCTGGTATATGGAGGAAAAACTAGAGGATTTGAATGCTGAAAACACCTACGAGATACAAGAAAATGCCCCAATACAGTACGACCTTGGATCCAACGACAACATTGCTAGCAGTGCCCTGAATACTGGACAGCAAGCTAGTAACCAAACACCCGAAGAATTAGATGGCGAAGATCTTGAGGACTTTTTTCATGAGGAATTCGACAATATTGTAGATGAGTTTGCTCTTATTCCAGGTCCTGACGACTACTTGGAGGGTGAGGCAGGCCCAGGTCCTCAAACTGCTGCTTATCGCAGTAGAGTGCTGTCAATGAAGCGATTACTAGATGATGATGATGACGATGAAAGGATTGAAGAAGAGCATCCTACTGCTGGTAGAATTCTTTGATATCAAGCAACCAGTAACCCACATATCCACACTTTGGATGGCGATGGTGATGTTCATATGCTTCAAGAGGGAGTGGATCCCAAGTTTCATCCCTTTCATTCAGAGCTAGATTGGAAAATAGCTCAATGGGCAGTTAACGATGGGCCAGGCCATAATGCATTTGACCGATTACTTAAAATTCCTGGGGTAAGTTCAATACTACTAATACAATTGTATTTACTAACTCAAACTATCAAGGTTGTCGAAAAGCTTGGCCTCTCATACCATAATATTCGGGGTTTGCACAAGAAACTTGACTCTATGCCCGAGAAAGCAGGTGAATGGAAGACTCGCAAACTAAGATTTGCCGATAAACCTAATGAAGTATATACTATTCGGCATCGTAATCCAATACAAGCCATCGAGTCTCTTTGGAAGGACCCCATCTGTCGCCTATGATGAAATTTAAGCCTAAGAAGGTGTATACTAGTCCTCGTAAAGATGGGCGAATATTCAATGAAATGTGGACAGGTCAATGGTGGAGTGTTCTTCAGGTATGTTATATTCAAATTGCAATTCTTGATATAGCAAGTTGTATTTACTTCACTTTAGAGCCGACTTCCAGTTGGAGCTACTTTAGCTCCTGTCATAATTGCTACAGACAAAACCCAGTTAACCCAGTTTTCAGGGGGAAAATCAGCCTATCCTGTTTATCTTACGATTGGAAACATCCCTAAAGCAACAAGAAGAAAGCCCTCTTCCCATGCTACCATCCTTATAGCCTACCTTTCAGTTGACAAAATCAACCGATCACAAATGAGTGAAAATGAACACCGATCTAGAGTTCAAAGGCTTTTCCATGAATCGATGAAAATCGTTTTAGAACCTCTCATTAAAGCTGGAAATGAGGGCATAGAAATGGCAAGCTCTGATGGTGCTACTTGTCTTGTTTTTCCTATCCTTACTTGCTATGTTGCCGACTATCCTGAACAATGTCTTGTTTCTTGTACGAAATATGGGACTTGTGTCAAATGCAAAGCAAAGGCCAATAATCTTGGAGATGAAGCACTATCGGAGCTCAGAACTCAGCGATGGACAAAATCCACCATTGAAGAGGCCAAACTTTATTCGGGAGACAACCAGAACCAGTTTCATAAATATTGCATGTCCCATAATGTTGCAGGCAGTGTATTCAAGCCTTTTTGGGAAGACTTTCCTCTGACCGACATTCACCAGTCATTAACACCTGATGTATTACACCAGCTTTATCAAGGGGTCCTAAAGCATCTAATCTCATGGTGTGGAAAGCTTTTACAGAAAGGAGAGCTAGATCGGAGAATTCAAAGTCTTCCACCTTCCTTTGGAGTTTGCCACTTCAAAAATGGATTTACATCTCTCTCTCAAGTAACTGGGCCTGAACGGAAAAACATGGCTAAAATTCTTCTAGGCTGCTTAGTCGGAAGTATTCCAACTCAAGCTGCCCAGGCAATTACAGCACTGCTAGACTTTATCTATATTGCCCAATATCCCACCCATGATACAACTACTTTAGAGTATTTGACCGATGCTCTGAAGCGGTTTCACCAACACAAAGCATACTTTCTCAATGTTGGTGTACGAGACAACTTCAATATCCCCAAGTTTCACTCTTTGCTGCATTATGTTGATTCTATCAAGCTCTTTGGGACAACAGACAACTATAACACTGAGATGTTTGAACGACTACACATCGACTTTGCAAAGGATGGTTGGAGAGCAAGTAATCAACGGGATGAGTTTCCTCAAATGGTTACTTGGCTTTCACGACAGGAAAAAGTTACTGGCTTTGAAGCAAATCTACAAATGAATACACCATTAAATAAACCACCAAAATCAGTCAAATCCCTTGCAAAATATCCCAATTATCCTAAAAGAATGCTTTCTCTAATCCAGGAGAAGCATAATGCTCGTGGCTTTATTCACTCACTGAAGGTCTTTATTAATGGTCTCCGGTCCCAGCCTTTATCGCAACAAGCTTTAGCTGAGGCTACTTTACCCTTTACACGAGTTGATGTCTACAACATACTTCGCTTTAGTCCTACCAGTCTTGATGACGATAATACAGGGAAATAGACTCAGTGAAAGCTATTCCAATATCACAACAGAACAGTTTAGGAAAATTTGATACTGTTATAGCTATGGTTAATGATAAAGCAGAGTCAACTGGGCTTATAGGTATGTAGATTATATGTTGCTATAGCACTTCTAATTCTTTTAATCAAGGCACAAGAATAGGAAGAGTAAAGGTTATTTTTACTCTTCCGAAGGTTTTGATACTCGCTTAGGGCAACAAGATGCCCCTCACAATTGGCCAACTTCGCCATTAGCATATATTGAGTGGTACTCACCAATACCATCCCAGCCATCTGTTTCTAATGGTAACATGTATCTAATCAAAAAGATGGAACCTTTAGCAGGTGCCAATCCGACAGGTACTCAAGCCTGGTGCTCAATTATTCCAGTCTCAAATATTCGGCAAAGTTGCATGCTATTTCCAGTATTTCCCAAGCTTGCCCCAATGCCTAATGAATGGACATCTGATAATATACTTGATAGATGCACATCCTTTTAATTAATAACTGGTCTAGTAAATATGCATACCAAACTATATGGTAGAGCTGTACTCGGTAGTCGCTATCTTTTTATATTATATAAGCCATTCCAGCTTAGTCAGACCGGAAATAGTTGCTCGTATCGTGTCTTTCCCTTCGTAAAATATACACCTGGCAATTACTTCCTGCTTATAAGCATTCATTTTTGCAAGCTTACTCATACTGCTTTCTATTTGTTTTCTATCCCTATGGCCAACACCAGAAGCACTACCTCCCAAGCGAAGTCTGGTTCCAGCAAGTCGGCAGCATCGAAAAGGAAGCCAAGAGCTTCTAACAAGGGAAAGAATTTAACTATAAATGATATACCTCAGGACATGATACAACAGATACTCAAGCAGCATGCGAGTACTTCAAAGCAAGCTGAGGCTGAGAAAGAAGAAGGTATGTATTTGTCTCCTTGCTGAAACGATACTAATGGGTTTGGCTAGAGATTACTGCTCGCAACAAAAGACTTATGGGCGAGGAAAACGAGAATGAAAAAGACTCTGATGGTAATGAAGAAGACAGCAATAGAGCAGCTAAGCGACCAAGAGTTGACAATCTCGACAGGGAAGAACTCGACATAGGCAATCAGGTTTTTGGCGAAGCGACAAATACTAACAGGCACGATGGGGATACTACTGACGATAGTTTGGAAGATGGGGAAAATGAAGGCAATGAAGAGGATCATGACGATGGGGTTAATGATATTCCTATGGCCAGAAATGAGGTATGTTCTCTACTAGTACTATCGGTATATGCTATACTTATTCTTCTTATCGTATATAGATTATTATTTTATCGGATTCCGAGCATAAAGTAAGCACTTTGTAGCTATTCAATATAGAACTAACCTTGAATAATATTCTATAGTCATCGAAGAGGCTTGGGACTCGGCGATCCCAGGAGTCTGTGGCAACCTCTTTCAAGAGCTCTGCACCATCGTCAACAACCTCCTCTAAGACTTCTGCTTCGTTTTTGGAAAGTCAGAACAGTGGGTTTTCCTTGCACTCAAAGAAGGTGACGAAGCATAGTTTGCCACCATATGTTATGGATACAGCTATAGAGGCGAAGAAGTATCTTCGCTTTAACATGGTGTATAGCCCAAGCTTCTGGACTGCTGGGGTAGGTCCAGACCGAATCGATGCTTGCTGGACAGCTTTCTGTGAAGCTGCTAAGCAAGGCAATAATACCCCCCTTGTTATCCAGGTTTCAAAGGAAAGAGCTACAAAGCCACTCGTCATTCGCTATGTGAGTACAAGTTATATTATTTCATTTGGTTAAGTATTTTGACTAGTACTAGATCTCCTATGCTCGTTCACAATTCATGAGCTCGGTAATTACTGCTGCCCGAAGTGCGACCCAGAATGCATATGGGCTTGGTATCAATAAGAAGAAAGATCAAGAAATTATCACCTGGCTCCTGGAAAAGGCGAAGTTCATGTACGATCAAGTCGATACAACTGTAAGTAATATTTTTTCATAATTTAACATACTAATAGGAGTATTAGGCCAAGACGACTGGAGGACAGCCATTCAAGTCAGAGAAGATGCTTCATATAATTGAAGAGTTGTGGTTCAAGACTGCAACACGAGCAAATAGTTCGACGACTCTGGTTACTCGGCAATTAGCAATAGACAAGGCATTACCACCATCGATGTTTGCGATTACTTTAGCAGCTGTATGTTTCTATTAATGTTACTTTATCGCTAGTCTATCCTTACTCACAATTGGTTTAGATGGAGCATTCGTTACAAGAGCTCAAGGAAGGCCATGGTACAAAGAGTCGGAAGAATTTTGACGAAACGACTATTAGAGTTTTGTACAGTGCTTCTGCTATTACTTATTACCTTGCACTACTAATCATATTGCTATAGATATAGTCGCCATATGGGTAACTGGATGGTTCTCGAGCAGAAGTCTAGTGGATGGGCTTTAAAGTGGAGGCAAGATGCTTTCCAACAGCTATGGTAGGTTTAATTTGTTTGCTGGTTTTTTCCTTACTAATTATGTTTATAGCTCGTCAGATATGTTTATTGGGTATGACGAAACAGATGATTTAGCAGATTTTGATTTGAACTTTGAATGCGACTATACCAGTACTACCAGAGGCAGAGCCAGCATTACCACTGGATTTGTAGTTCATACTATTATCTAGCCTTCTTTTATAATGCCTTCTTTTATAATCGTTCTTTTGATTCCCTGTATACTTATTTTAGATAAAAGGCGACATTTAATACACTATTTTGAGCGATTGCAGAGTCTCATAAGATCTCTAAATAGCTTTCTAAGGTTGCTAATGTGCTATAGAGAAGTATTTTAAAGATACTATGAGATATCACAAGAGTCTTCTTTTGTACTCTTTTAGGTCTTTCTAAAGCTCTAAAAATGTTTATATTTTTAAAAAAAAGACATTATGTTGTGCCTTTATATCTTTAAGTGGGTTTATTTGTTTCTCTTAGTGTCTACAAAAGCTATTAATATGCTATATAAAGACCTTGTTTGAATCTTTTAGGATCCTTAAATATGCCTGATAATGTATTAATGTGGTTTTTTTATATCTTTTAAATGTTTAGCAAGGTCTTTTATTATACTTTATTTGAAGCACTTGATGTCTTTTGATTGCTTCAAGAGCGCTTTAAATTACTTTTTTTTGCTTTTTTTTAAGAACTGTGATGTCTTAAAGTACACTTTTTATTGTCTTTTATTGCTTCATAAAGTCTTTTTAATGTCTTTTTAACTTTTATACCTGGAGACTTTGCTTTTTAAGTCTCCTAGAGACCCAGGTCTCCTGGGGTCTTTTTAAGTCTTTTTAAGTCTTTTTGAAAAATTAAAAGACTTTTTTCAAAAAAGTGTTTTTCCTGATGCAGTCCTCTGCGAGCTCCGCATGAATGGCGAGTTGCCTCAATAGCACGGTAAATTGGCGAGCGACAGCGGTGCGCTGATATCGGAGAGCCATGGAAGGCAGTAAAGAAACTGTCAACTGGGGACAGTTGAATTTATAGTGGGGGGGAGAGATGACCTAGCCAAGATGACCTAGCTAAGCAGAGATAAATCTAGGAGCTTATGGAGATAGGGCAGAGAGATCAGGAACTCAGGACAGGAGCAGAAGGTGATGGGCACATACAAGCAAGGGCGCATCTTTCATGTGCGCGCATCGCACTTGTACTCGCTCAGGAAATATTACAGAAAATAAAGCACTTAGGATCACACAGGAAGGAGGAAAAAGATAAATAATTTCAAAGCATATTAATACTAGACAAAAGCTATTCTACATATGCTAGATAGAACAGTAAGGGAGAGCACAAGAAAGGGAGATATAAGAAGAGAAAACAAGCGCCAAAGTGCGCGCCCCGCAGCAAGACTTAGGCCTCCATGTTAACGACATCTTCTTCCTCAGCGGAGGCCTCAGGGCTCGAGTCGTTAACAACAACGGGAGAGGACTTGTAGGAGCGGACGGGAGCCTTGCCTTTTCCTTTGCCTTTACCCTTGCCTTTGGACGTCGATTTCGGGACTTTGGAAGCCTTAGAAGGCTGGGGGGCAGGGACAAAAGAAGAAGGATCTTGACGCGGGTGGTCGGGACAGTAGAAAGAAGAGGAGGGCAGGGAATCGATCGAAGGGTGGGAGTCCAATGGTTGGCAGAGCGCATCATAGGAAGCGCAGAGCTGTTCGAGGTCCATAGATCGAAGGGCGTTGAATGTCTCGCAGTCAGTGAAGCGGGAGCCAATAATGACGTTGGTCGGCAGAGTCACGGCCATAGCCTGCGCGAGCTGCACAAGCTGGATAAGTTCGGCGAAGTAGAGGCGCTGAAGGCCTCGACGGGTTTCCTCTGCGGCGTGCGCTTGCTGGCGGAAAGCGTCAAGGCGGGCGAAAGAGGCCTGTAATTCTGAAAAGAAAGAAAGGAATAAGTAATAGAAGAAAAGAAAACAAAGGAGATGCGCGCACCACGAGGAGAAGTGCGGTACCAACCAGAGGTACCTTCTAGTGCGCTGTCGAGCTCAGCGCCGGTCATGGTATGCAGGCAGGGGCCCTGACCCCCTAGGCGGCAACTTGCGCACTTCCTGCCAGGACCGCGAAGGATACAGAGATGCTTGAGGGAAGGAGAGTCGGAAGACTCGTCCTGGGGGCGTCCGCAAAGGGAGCACGTAAAGCCGGGCTAAGGAAGGAAATAATAAATAAATAAAAAGCTAAAGAGGAGAAGACGAAGAGACAAACTATAATCGCCTCGCGCAGCGCTTCTTCAGGTGGGAGTTGGGCCATGCTTATGGCGTCGGGCAGAGGCTGGCCAGCCAATGCCAGGGATGCATGGTAGACTCCCGGAAGAAGATTGTAGATAGGGTACGTCGAGCGATATTGGGACTTAGAAGCATCGACGCCCTTCAGGCGTGGCAGCTCTTCGAGGCCGCTGGGAATGGCCTCTAAGGGAATGACTTTTGTACACGATGCGCGCACCTGGGGAATGTGAGGAGAGGCGCGCACGGTGGAAGGCCCCGCTACAGCCTCTTGAATCACTAAATAAAATTAAAATTAAAAGGTGTCAGATAAGATAAAAGAGGAAACCAAGTACCAGTACCAGCGGTTTTGCGCGGACGTTTGGTGAGGGGAACTGGAGGGACAGGCAAAGTCGAAATAGGGACGAGCGCGGCGCGCTTGCGCTTGGAGGGCGCAGCAGGTGCGGAATCGTCAACGCGAGGGGATACGGGGTCTGGAGATGGAGGAGGCGGGGTTGGAGAAGGCGCTGCGCGCCGCTTGCGTTTTGCAGGCACGGCGGGAGGAGGCTCGACGGGCATGGGGTCGGGAGAAGGCGGAGGCGGGGTTGGCGAAGGAGATGCGTGCCGCTCTTCGGAGGGAGGGACGGGCGGTACTTCGATAATCCTTCCACTTTCGGTGGACTCGCCCATCTCTACATCGGTGCTGGTCGACGCCAGCGGCGCATACTCTAGGCGAGGCTCAGGCTCGCCTCCAGGGGACCAAGAAGGTGGGAACGCGGTGAGAAATGCGCGCTTATAAGATGGTAGCTAGAAGAGAGTGAGCGCAGCGCAGCAACACAAAAAGAAATGACTACTTACCGGCTCAAGGTCGGACTCGGTATACCACACGGTGCGCTGCATGGGGTCGGAGGACGCCCAACCGAACACGGGGTCGTCATTCTCAAAAGCAAGCAAGGAAAGAAGAAGAACGAGTTCGCGTGTACCCGCATGGTAAGACGCGTCGATGGGGAAGGCAAGAAGGTGTTGTTCGAGGGCGAACCCGAATTGTTTCCAAAACCGCTCATATCTTACTGCTCATCACCTTACTGTAGAGTGATTCTGGGTTACCAGGTCACCTGGAAGTTGTTCTGAGTCCGGTGCCTTGGGTTTCTAGGGCGTCGTTGACACCGTTTGTGCTACAATCATCTTGAAAATCCAAAGGCTGTGGTAGAGACTCTGGTGTTTTGATTCTTGCACACATTGTAATTTGTAAGTCACTTATATTTATGCTTATACTGTAACGTTGACTATGCAGTAACATCTGAACCCTTTGAAGTAGATTAAGGTCTATGGCAGCATCATTTCAGCCTCCACTCGATTCCATAAAAGCGGACTTCATACCTTCAAAATATCACAAGGCCATTAGAAAGCGACTGGACTGTCCGGAGAAGATTCACCCAGATACATCAGACAACAAGAAGACGAAGAAGAACCACTCTCCTATCAAAGTACGCGATTTTGCACTTGAGCCATCGAAGAATTTCGCGGTGAACAAAGTCTCCGCTCCTGTTTCAACAAATACCACAGCTATAATAGCAACTAAAACTGTACACCCCGCCATAGAGATATGGAACCCGTCGACGCACTCGCTGACAGGGCTGCTTTTGGCTACGGTGTAAACAGTCAGAAGGTCCGTTAGTGGGATAGCTGCGC
This sequence comes from Stropharia rugosoannulata, assembly GCA_028532985.1. Lineage (NCBI taxonomy): Eukaryota > Fungi > Basidiomycota > Agaricomycetes > Agaricales > Strophariaceae > Stropharia > Stropharia rugosoannulata. Next base: position 1,381,260 of record JANCIK010000001.1, on the reverse strand, counting down.
GCGGGAGAACACAGAGAGACTAGAGTTGGGCCTGACTCATAGTCTATAGCTATCAGCGCGCATCATGACTACGAGCGCCTGCGCGCACCTATTGTGAGAAGGATTGGGCAGCGAACTGTACAAGTTTTTAAAAGTGCATAGCTTGGCCATCTGTGCGAGCAATTAGGTGTGTGTAGAACGGTTAAGCACCAGCCAAGTGCGGTGTGAGTACAGCTGAGCGAGTACCAAGGGCGGTGTGAAGGGCTGTGCGCGCATCTCATGTGCGCGCGTCGCAAAGGCAGAATTGGCCTAAGTCCACACATCATGTGACCGTGGCGGCGCGCATCAAAAAGACGCGCGAAAGCCCGAGGGAACGAACGACATGCGCGCAGCGGCTGCCCAGGGGCTGGAACACTAAAGGGGAGCCCGGATGCGATGCGCGGACCTTTGGCCGCGCGTTGCTAGTATTTACTTTACCGTATCATTAGTACACAAGCGCGCATCGCATATAAACCTGTATCTTTGTCTATAGGAATTTAAGCAATTGTCTACCCACTAGATCTGTGTGCTGGGTTCCGTCCCAGGCCGTCAGCGGGCTGTGTTTAGCTTTTGTTAGGGTCTTAACTGTGAAGTGTTTGTGAATCATAGGAGTTTTGGATAGCTTCTGGCCACCGGGTCATTTGGAGAGCTCAGTGAGGAGTCAGTACAACTGTGTACGGAAACTCGCACTGTAGTGTTTAGACTGTGAGACTGCACCGCCGGGTGAAAGACTTTGGAGAGTCTTGGGATTGTTGGACTTTGGAGAGTCCGCGCATCGCACGAGGTCACCGGACCCGGAAGTGCGCGCAGCGAAGCCGTTCGCTAAAAACAATTTATTTCATTCATCATTTTGCCTAGCGTACGCCACTAGCAACCGGGCTCTATCCGAGATTTACTAGAATTAAACCCCTCCTTACAAACGAACTTGCAGGCCCTACTTGCTGTTACAAAGACTAGAGGACACGAGGTGCGTGCATCGCACGCCCAGAACGGGAACCAGAGCAGAGCAAAGATTATACTAGCCATTTAGTTGAGGGCGTTCGCTCGATCTAAGGGATAGGATCTCGCTCCGCTGGGTGTGTGTGTGTGTTGTGTTTCGCGATTTCGAGTCTAGCTACGCAGTAGACCTCTCATCGCCGAGGCCGATTTCCTATTCTCCCAGCTGCCCCGGACATGCCCAGTGCCTGGCAGAACCATCCGTCGTCTCCTCGATATTGGGTGGCTAGAACCAGGTGAGCTGCGCGCGAAGGGGACCCGATCGACTTTGCTACACTTAAAGCTTTTGATGCGCTTCCCATATATCCCTGGCGGCCTTTTAGCACGCTGCAGGCACGCCTCCAAGCATATGAGTCCGAGGACGCGCAGCCCGGCACCCATAGGAACGGTCCAGATGGACTGACCGACAAGGAGAAGGAAGATATGGCAGTCCTCGCAGGGCCTTTGCCCTTATTTTCTCAGCGGTTGGAGAAGGCACGCATATGGGGCTGCCGTGTGATGTACAACCAGGAGAAGACATGCCTTGTCACTCAGGATGCTGACAGAGCGATGAAGGGGCACGAGTTAAGGGAGAAGCTAAATATATTTGGGAGGATGGGCGGCGGGTTGGTTACACTTCGCACCCTTACACTGGGTGGGCCACCTTCTAAGCCTCAAACTCCCCGTGTAGGCCCCAGCAGGCTGGGAAGGACGTCTAGCAAGCGCTGCGAGGAGAAGGAAAATCAGAATGCTGAACAGAGCCCGACGAAGAAACGCAGGCTTACCCCTGTTGAGCCCGAGCCGGCAGCGTTACTGTGGGGGGGCAAGTTCCTCCCCGGCGCGCTGGGCCCCGTTGCGGTCGCATTTGCAAGGGAGATGAAAGAGCAGGACGGGGACTCACGGGCTCTACATAGGCTGCTGGGGAGGGAGTATGGGTTCGGCCGCGGGGGCATGTACTTGACGACAGTATCGGCGTCTGCATCACCCACCGACGACATGTCGGACGTACCGATCACAAGCAACCTCTTCAGGGGCTCGGCAATGTCCACGCCCTTGCCTCTCGTCTCCCTGTCCTCTACATCGCGCGAGCCTGAGCCGTCGACAACCAATGACGCCCTTGCGGTCCCTGCGATCCACAAACAATACCCGGCCCCACTGAGCTCGTACAACATCCGGACGTACCCCGAGATCGTGACGTTCCTGAGGGAGCGCGCAAAGCAGGAGGAGAATGCCGCGCTTGTGCTTGCAGGCAACAGCGGCTGGGACTATCTGTCGAGCCGCCGCGATGATAATGGAGTATTGCTTGATCCATTCGGTGCCGACACTATTGGTGCGGATGCGTGTAGCGACGCTGCCACTGAGCTCGCGGAGACCGAGGTTGAGAGCGAAGGTGAACCCGAGCTTCCCAAGGCGAATGCGAACAAGCCCCGCGTCACGAGATCGAAGGGCAAGGCCCAGGTCGGGAACACGCCCGCCGTTGCAAAGGTGTTGACCAAGACGAAGGGCAAGTCGAAGACGCAGGAGAAGCCGAGTGCTACCCCCAATAACTTGAGTTGCCATTCCCAAGGTGGAGGTCCCTGCTACTTCCAAGAAGACTGCCACCACTACTTCCACCACCACTAATACCACCCCAAAGAAGGCCAAAGACAAGGGCAGAGACAAAGCACCTGTCAGCACTCCATCGAATGAGACGACCGCAGACGTAGATTCCTTAGACGCCGACGCTGAAGCGCCTACTGCTACCACTAACACCACCACCCCTGCCACTACTTCCACCACCAATATTATCACTCCCAGCGCGAGCGTGGCTCCATCCCATCGACCGGTTTCGTGTCAACCGACGCGCGGGCGCGGGCTGAACCGCACTGAGACGCTCCTCGAGCTGTATGTCCATTTCCCCCCCTCTACTCTTTCTCCGCATGATGCTGATACCTCACTTTTTGCAGACTTGTGTAATTTTGAATGTTCTTTTAATTTTGGTCGCCTGACAGTGTGGCTTATTACGAATACCGTCCCGAGCCCATTGCTATATTTCTTTTATTTACTGTTTCTTATTCTCCTGTAGTATCGCACTCTCCTCTCCGTTCAGTTGTTTGATCTCCTCCCTCTCATATTTGGCATTAATACTCAAGAAAAGTGTAGATTAATTCACATCAACATCAACCACGCATGTAGACCGCAATCTGAGGTTACAACCTACCATTATTTATTCCCCAGTGCCTTGTCAGATTCGAGCTTAGCAATTTAGGCTTGCGTCAAAGTCGAAGTCGAAGTTGGTCAGTCATATTGATAGGCCGACCCGACATTGAGAAGAGTACACACAGTACACCTGAATCCCTCCAAAAAGTGGATTTAAATACTAAAAACCTTGTATCGAGTCTATCCTACGCTTATAACTCTTCGGTCCCAGTCGGACCAAAACTAAGCCTTCTTAGACGGTACCACTTTCTCAAACTTCGCCATTTCTATTGGATTCATAGCATCAATGCACATACTCTCCACTAGACATGAAAGACGTGCAGCTCAGTCTACGAGAAAAGGACATCCACTGGAGGTGTGGGCTCCGAAGTTGGGGCGCTCCGAGTGACTGAACTCTTCGGGCCGGTTTCAAATGATTATATAATTGTTATGCGCTTCTGCTTAGCTTCTGCCATTCGGGCTCAGCGCAAAGTTGGCACTTCCTCTCTCACCGAATCAGTGCCTCCGAATTTATTGTCCCCTGACTTCAGCAATTCCAAAACCGCTCATATCTTACTGCTCATCACCTTACTGTAGAGTGATTCTGGGTTACCAGGTCACCTGGAAGTTGTTCTGAGTCTGGTGCCTTGGGTTTCTAGGGCGTCGTTGACACCGTTTGTGCTACAATCATCTTGAAAATCCAAAGGCTGTGGTAGAGACTCTGGTGTTTTGATTCTTGCACACATTGTAATTTGTAAGTCACTTATATTTATGCTTATACTGTAACGTTGACTATGCAGTAACATCTGAACCCTTTGAAGTAGATTAAGGTCTATGGCAGCATCATTTCAGCCTCCACTCGATTCCATAAAAGCGGACTTCATACCTTCAAAATATCACAAGGCCATTAGAAAGCGACTGGACCGGCCGGAGGAAATTCACACTGCGCGTGGCCAGGCAATTGTCTTGGGGGGCGACATATTTTACTTGCCGAACAGTTCGATTGTATCCCAACTACCGTCCAACAACGGTCACCCTTTCAATCGAATCGCCAGTAATGATGACGCAGCTGAGATACAACAGCCACTTTGGTGGGTTCCAGAGATGGCCTATCTCCCCTTCACTCCCAAGCAGCCGAACTTCAACATCGTTCCCTTTGATCAACTGGACTCTGAGCCGGTTAGGTCAAGGACGCGAAAAGGAACTTTTAAAGCTGATTCTCCTCACTGTCTCCGTTGGAAACTTGTCGAAAACACAATGCAAGATATTTTCCAATATTTTTGCTCTGCATATGGTATCCCCGATATGAGCAAAGTGATTTCGACTACAGTTGCTTTCAATGCTGTATATGAGTACAAAAGCCAATACAGGGCCGTTGAAAAGCGTTGTCGAATGTGGTTCACTGCCTGGATGGGATTGATCTCTTTCGCCATTGCTATTGCGCAAACATGCGACGGTGAAGACAGTTTTACACCTGTACCCCAATGGATACATGGCCTACTTCGCTTCTTCCAACCCCACGTGGCTGCGGGGGTCAGGCAAGAGCTGGCATCCTTCTCCTCTCCGCGAGCCGGTCTTTTTGTCAAAATCATGGGGGAGACATACCAACATCCCGTCATTGATTTTTTCGTGAGGTGGAATATCCCTGTTTGGTACCCCTGGGGGGAAAGAGAAGAGTATCACCTCTGCATTTCTTCGAATGCTTGGAACAGTTGGAAGCCCCCTCCGCACTTACTGCAAGTAGCAAAATCTTACCTTGTCAAGGAGCCTTCATCGACTACCAATTCTCGTCCATCCTCTAATGTCGAGCCTTATTGGAAAACCTTCATCGAAAAAAAGCAAAGCCGGCAACTAGAACGAACTGGGGCCAAACCTGTCAAAATGCCCAAGAAGGTTTTTGTCTGGGAAATGGAAGACGGGGAATGGAAACGGGTCGCTGTCAATAAGAGAGATCATGATGAGACCTTACTTGCATATGGTGCTGCGCAGAAGTACTACGATAAATTGACGAACGAGTGGGACTGCTGTGAAGCCATGGGGACGAAGACCGCTGAAGAATTACAGGAGGACGACTGGAGTGATGAAGATGACTTTATATCCATGCCGTCTACCCTTGATCCTACAAACTGCACCCCCTTCGCTAGGTCTGTTTCAAGTTCCTCTAACCCAGTTTCATCTGTTCCAACCCCTCAGATCTATGTTGATGATGAAATAACAAGTCGATCTACAAGCCTGTCTAAGCAGGTCAACAACGCCAGCACCCAGAAGCAACTCATGCCGTTGCATAATCCTCCCGCTTATTCTCCGCATATCCAGAGTGTATCAAGGTCTTCACCCGAAGAAGAGATGTATGATCCGGAAACATATTCTCCGGAAAACACTTTGTATCTTCTGCATGGGTTTACATACCCTACATCTAGGTCTACTCTACGGCTGCCAACATATGATATAGAAAAGGAATCAAATGATGTGCGCACCGTCTGTGGGTCACCTTCGATTCCCAATAGCTACTTCGAGTCTATCACGGGCCAGGCCGCCATCGATTTTGTCAAGTATTTATCTCAATCAAACTCGACACCTCGAAATGAGTTATACGACATTTCATGTTCAAATCACAAATTCGTCGGGAAATCGTGGCGCTTAAACCTTATCCAGAGGTTACCCGGAGAGCTATTCGTTTTGAAGCTTGGGAACCGTGCTATTGCACCCTGGTCTTTAGCCGTGAAAGGTGCCATGTTGGCACTCCTAATCGTGCGTCTAGACGAAAATTGGAACGAATCTCGATTGGCATTTGAACTTCTCAATAGGGGAGTGAAGTTTTTTACTTTAAGGTTGACATCGGAGCGCATGTTGACAGGTAGTGAGCAGCTGACTTGCTATATTCCTCGTACAAGGCTAGCTTCTAGTGGTTTTACCACAGAAGATTATAACCTGTATAAACAAGAACGTGGTAGCCTAATTTGCAATCCCAGAATTGGTCGTGCCTCTCTCAAAGAAGGCGGTATTCTTTGGCGGTTATCAATAGAGTTGAATGTAAGTTTTAGTGAAGTTTTGGCGGGACCTACAGCCGGTGCAGCTTTGAATGCAAACCGACAAGTCTTTAATCTGGGTGATACTCAAAGATGGATAGACGACAATCTACAGGAATCTGAAAAAGACATAATCTGTGGCGTGTATAAAGTGTATACAGGTCAGTAATTCCACGCTAAGTTAAATCATGAAAATAGTATTCTGAGATTTGCTAACCTAACATGTGCATAGGCGTCGGTGTACAGGTAGCAGTGATGTCGTGGTGGCCAACGGCTAGCCTATGGGAAGAACTGATCACGTTTCCTGCCTGGAATGACCGACTTGAAAACTTCTATCTAACCCATTTGAAGGAATTGGAGTCGGGTGGTGCAAAGCCTCGCACTGCCTCCGAATGGCGAAAGATCATCAGAGCTCATTCTGTTCTTCGGCGCACAGTCACTAATACTATGAAAGCCGCTAGTAACTACTTGGAATCGGTTGGTAAATAATGCATTGCACTGACATTGCACCCCTTGAGTCATTGTTTTATACTAGTAATATTCTCATCTTCTACCTTTTCTTCTTTCACTTCGCTATTACTACTAAGTATCATATACTCTCTTAGAGTTTTGCTCGTGTTGACAGGTACTAGTATGAAATTACTTGCCCATGAACCATCCAGATCCATGATTGTAGAAAAAGAGTGAGAGCAATCCGGCTTTGATACAAAAGCTTCACTATATCTGAACGTCGAAACTCCCAAAGATAATATTAATAGTCCCAGTGAGCAACCAGACTCAATTTCCGCTGATAGCTGATGTGCTGTGTAGCTCGATTGATAGGCTTCTGCAAGGCCTACTAGTGATATCACATTTGTCGTCGTTAGTGACCAGGTAAGTTGAAGTTTGAACAAGTTGTTCAAGCCTGCTCCGAGTCTGTACGGACTCGGGTACTTGAGCAGCGCTGTAATGTCTCTGGATTCCAGGAAACTTGCTTGTATGGCTCAATATCCACTCGGACGCAAGCTTTCGTAGTATGTGTACTAGCTTGCTCAAGCAATCTCCTCATTCATAAATGTTCACTTAGTAATTACCCTCTGACTCGGTCGAGACTTCAGAGTTCAAACTTGCATATCTACGAAACAAACCTCTGCGAGTCGATTGATTGCGATTGGGGCTGCCGTTCCTACTAAGGACTATCAGCTCCCCGTTTATGTTCAGAAGGTTTTGAAACATCAAATATGGCGCCACGTCCTGAAACTAGTAACCGCAGAGTCAAACTCGCACCCGGCCTGTATTAAATCTCAATAGCCTGAGTGCATTCATTTTCTGGCTTCAGCTGAAAGCTGCGACACGCCGAAGCCGCAGCGCACAATTTACCACACAGCGCAGCACTTCCGAAACATTTTGTTTTTAAATGAAATCAACTTCTAGTAGTGGTACGTTGAGTCATAATATTTAAGTCGGTACTAGTCATAGTTCGCAGCAGCTGCAGTTCGGCTACGATACTACGGATCGGAGCCAGATATAAAGGTTTTATTTTGAACACTTCCGAGATATTGTAAGAACCTAGCTAGGCCAATGTCTCAATATGCTGCCACTCAAGAAACACATCCTTCTCGGGTGCCCAATCAACAACTACTGCCAACTAGCCCAAACGGAGCAAGTGAATTCTTGTCTAATACAGACAGTGATTTGGGAGACACTCAGAATGGTCACGATGCAACGGCTGCAAACCAAATCAAGACATTAAAGCGCCAGCTGGCTGCTATGTCACAGCAGATAAGTTCTAGCAACAAACGCTCTAGGAAAGTCTGGTGCGTACAGCTTTGAAATCTATGTTTTGGTCAATATCAGATGCTTCTATACTAGGACAACAGTGACATTAGGGCGCGGGATACGTCGCATAGCAACTTTATTCGATGGGATCTCTAGTGTACTTGATGAAGTTGATGCACAAAACTCAGAAGGCCCAGACATGGACTTTGATCGAAGGTTGTAGATCTTTTAGTCTTGTATATATATCTGTGGTCCTAACCAAGTCATATATATTCAATAGCCGGAAACGTATTGCTGCTGCTTGGCCCATTATCTTGGATCTTGTTCCAGCACTCAAACAAACTATCAAAAATGAAGATATTGAAGTCATTTTGAGCTTTATTAATGAAGTATGTGTCTATTCCACCAGTTAAACCTAGCCAGAGTCCTTTATATTCAAGCTACTGGGCAGTTGCAACATGGAGCCAACAGTGCTCGCAGTGATGATGTTAACCGTATCAAGGCTGAAATTGCCTCACGCCTCAATAATCAGTATAAACCAGATGTTCTTCTTCACAAAAATGATTGATCGAACCGAGGGATCCAACATGATGTCTGTGGACAACTATTATGTCCTGTTACCTTAAATTGGGATGATCTTGAGTATATTCTAGTTTCTCACAGACTGAAGCCCTTGATGATTCTGATAATCTAATTGACAGAGTAAGAGCAAATATAAGAGCTGGAAAAGAAGGGTTTGCCATCAATACCAATTACTATCTGAGGTGTTTATACTCAGTTCCACCATCAAATCCCAGACGTATTGAAGAGGGTTTCCTCCGAAGTAATTTGCTAGTTCAGGTTTGTTCATACTTCTCATTGCTACCAAGATTTTTACAAATGGCAAAACTGTAGGTTTATGCTGCCATTTTTACCTCCCTGTCATCAGCCGATTATGTGGTAGAACCTGAGACAAGACATCCCCATTCTCAGAGGAAGTGTTCAAAGTCAAGCAGATCCACAAAATCCTCTGTATCAACTCTTTTAGGTATAAATGGGCAAGTCACTGGTCGTTCTATTGCATATGCTGCAGTTATGGTGAGTTCAATTATTTAATTTATTTGCTTAGTATATTAACTTATAATGATATTTTTGGTTTTAGCTTGTATTAAACCTTACTGATGCCTCTCAATGGACACATAGCCACAATAACTTCAGCTTCGTTGAGTTTTATAACTTTATTGTGGACTACTTTGAGGAAGAGCGCAGTGTAGCTTCAACCCGCCGTGTTAAAGAGCTTTTGCAATGGTGGAAAAAGTGAGTCTCTTGTATTGCTTGGAATATTCTGGTCTGTGGAATTGTGAAAGTAAATTAACTAATAATAAACACTTTTGATAGAAAAATTTTTCCTCAGTACATTTCAGTGTCTGATGACACCAATGAATCACATAAACTATTGCTTGATCAAGATGATAATTACTAATTACTTATTTATCTCTTAGTATGATGCTTTTAACCACAAACTCACTCTTCCGACACTCTTTTTGGTTATTAGAAATGTTACCCAAGTCTGTAGATTAATATTCAGAAATAACTGGAACTATCCCAAATACAGATACCATTTTCTGCCTATAGTACTTTGCAAATTACTTGATTTGTTATAGTTTTTAATAGATTCTACAGCAAAATTACAATTATACACTTGCAAATACTTCATTGTCCAAATGTAAAATGTTAAAAAGGAATCACAAGAAGAAATCATTGGCTTTTATCAGTATAAGCTTGGGTAAAGGAAACACATTGTTATAGTCTTCCACTATTACATGATATAAATACATTATCTAAAATCAATCAGTGTATCTTGTAATGTCTTTTTTAATGTTATAAAGCATATTTTTATATCTGATCTAAGCTTACTTACAGCTCTTGTATTTTGTGAGACTATTATACATCCACTACATATAAGTGCATTACATTATCAATAAATGATAATTGCCTCAAAAACGACAGATAATGGTTTTGAATATGCATATATGTACTTATGTGCTTTATAGAAATAGTCTTATACCCATTAATCTTTGATATACCCAAGGAAATTATGTGTCTAGTTGACTAGACTATGTAGTTTAATTACATGATTGTGCACTATAGACACAATCTTATACCCATTTATCTTAGGGATACCAAAGTAAATTATGCATCCAGTTGACTGGACCAGATAACTAAATTACAAGACTGTATACTAGAGACATAATTTTATAACCATTGATCTTTGTTATACCAGTGGAAGTTATGCACATAGTTGACTAGATCATGTAACTCAATTAAAGAAGTATACTACAAGTATATTTCTTTATAACAAGTCAACAGTACTACAAGTGAATTATTCCAATTATAATACTTAAAGGTATTAGGACAAGACCATTATAATATATGGTGCAGTATTTTGGTAAAATTGTACCAGTTATTGCATATTATAGCAATTATACCGGGTTATAAGATCTTACAGAATTTTCTAAAGACACCTGATGGTTCTGATGGGAACGCCGGCACGGCGTTTCCTTTTTACCAAGAAAGTGCCTGGGACTTGGTCTTACGCAAAATGTTATGTTTAATCAAAAGCAGAGTGCACACACTTGCCTGTGTTTGAATGTTTATCTGTGAGGAGATCACAGAGGCTTTCAATAAAGTTTAAGGTACATTCCGTCAAATGCTTCAGAAAAGTAGAATCTAATTTTAGCTTATCTTTGAATGAAGGATACATATGGTAGCCAACTGGAAGCTTGTGCAGCTCCTGTCAACAATTGATGTGAGAGCCATTAGAACGCCTGTAACAAGTAAACCGAAATGAAGCGGTGTAGTGGGTATGTCTGGAATTCTAGCACATCGGCCACCTTTCATGTCCGATTAAGGACAGTTCTTCAAAGGATATGCAACACCTCTATTCAACAAAAGTGTAGGTTATCTAGTCAATCTTAACGTATTGTTAGACGCTGCTTGCCGTCTCTCCTCCCAGGAGTTCGACAACGGAAGTACTTGAGTAGTACCGTACCTTACTGATAATTGATATCGTTCTATTTATAGAGTAAGGACACCATATGGTTCGTTTCGACACTCTTGAGCCCTTGGCACTCGGCTCTCTTTCTGTCACACTACTCCATGAAGGAGCTAAACTAAGTATTTACATATATATAGGCAGAGAGAAAACATGTTCTTCCAGCGGATCCCAACCCCATCTCTCGCTTAATAGGTCACCGTCCCCTTGTCACTAACATGGAGTCAAGCGGCGTCGAAAAGCTTTATGCCGAACACCAGTCGGCCCTAAAGAGGAGCAGGGGATCCGTTTCGGACGACGAGAAAGGCTTCCCTCCAAACGGAGAGGTTGCAATCAGTGACTCCATCGACAAAGAGCAACGATCACCAGTCTATGCAAAACTTCGCCCATTTCTGCTTACTGGTCTGGCTGCCGCTATCCTTGGTTGGTGGATCAGCTCTACAATTCTGAAGAACACCAGACATAGATGGTACGTCTACGTCACCCTCTCGAAACTCTCTGAGAGCCATAGCATGGATATAGGATCGTGCAGACTCTGTTCTCCTGGGCGTTTATTCTGTAAGCCGAATTGTGAGCTGTAAAAGTCAGGCTGCCATTAATTTCTGTACAAATCTACAGTATCATCGCGTTCCGATTCATACCAAACAGAGTCGTTTCCGACCCCATCGGAGCTGTATGGATCCCTACGGTACAAGAACCTTGGAATAAGCTGCCGTATAGGACCCGACTCGCATTTGGTTGGCTTTGCCTGGTAGGCATTGTTTTCGGATCTGCTTTTGGCTTCAAGTTGCAACCAGTACGTCTCTTAATACTGTAGCTCTGATTTAAGCCTATGCTTATGCTGGTTTTTACAGGGCACCAACTACGGGGATCGTGTCATCAACATAGCCGGCCTCTTTGTCTTCCAGTTTTGTTTTTGGGCAACGTCTAAACATCGCAGTCACATACCTTGGTATGTTTTTATTAGAGCACTGATTAAACATGGAGTTTCTGAGCGCTCTCAGGCCCACTGTTATTGTTGGCCTTTTCCTGCAGCAAGTTATAGCATTATTCGTTTTGAAGTCTGGTGCTGGCTTTTCGATATTCAAATGGATTGCCACGCTTGCTAGCGATTTCTTGAACCAGGCCTTAGTTGGTGCGGAATTCTTCTTCGATGAAGACACCATCTTGAAACATTGGTTTTTTGTCAATACCGTAAGCGCATTGTATCAAAAAAAAAATCAAAAAAAATCCCCAACCTGACTAGTTTTCTTCCAGCTTGCTTCAATCATCTTCTTCATTGCGTTTATCCAAATGATGTATTACCTTGGAGTCATGCAGTGGATTATCAAACATTTGTAAGTGCAATAACATGAATCTACGAATTTGTCGTTCAATGAAATACAACGTAGCGCTTGGTTCTTCTTCAAAATCATGAACGTCTCAGGTGCAGAAGCAGTTGTAGCTGCAGCTTCACCGTGGATTGGACAGGGTGAGAACTCAAATAATTTGTTCTCTTATGCAGTAATGGTAGACTCATGTCGCTGATCCGTAGGAGAATCGGCATGTCTCGTCAAGCCTTATGTTGACTGTATGTATCTTGTAAATTAGTATCGGTGTTGTAACTGAATCGCTTTATCCAGTGATGACTGAATCCGAGCTCCGTAAGTCTTTACTTACGTGCCATCCAGATGAAACCAGTCGATTTTTACTCACATCATTGTACACCAGATCTGACTATGACATCCGGATTTTCGACGATTGCGGGATCCGTGTTAGCGGCTTATATAAATCTAGGAGTTCCTGCCACGAACCTCGTCACCTCTTCTGTGATGAGTATCCCGGCCTCAATGGCCATTAGCAAGCTCCGTATTCCAGAACTGGAAGAGCCGGTCACCCGCGGCCGTGTCACCGTAGACCGCGGACTTGAAGAACAACCGGTGCGTTTTGGAAATGTAAACTTCGACATATCATTGACTTGAAGTACGTTCAACAAGGCAAATGCCTTACACGCATTCAGTCAAGGTGCATTGTTCGGACTAATTGTCGCTGGGCAGATTCTGTGTAATGTTTTGACAGTTCTGTCCCTAGTCGCTATGTAAGTCAAAAAAGCAAACCTACCGACGAACGTTAGTTATACTGAAAATACACCCCACGCAGGATCAACGGTCTCCTTACATGGATAGGCCAAGGGTTTGGATTCCATCAACTTACTCTTCAGCTCATCCTACGCTACGTATTTTATCCTATTACATTCTTCCTCGGTGTCCCCCGAGGAGAGCTGTTACCAGTGTCCGAATACTTTGCGACCAAGCTCATCGCCAACGAGTTTGCCGCCTATTCCGACTTGCAAACCTTTATGAAAACAAGCGCCCATCCGTTGTCTCAGCGCGCTTATACAATCACCACCTATGGCCTTTGCGGGTTTGCCAACCTTGGCTCTCTAGGAATTCAAATTGGAGTCCTCAGTGCACTGGCCCCCTCGCGCAGCAAAGTTATTGCTAGGATTGCTTTTTCTGCCATGGTCTGTGGCTTTCTGTCCACTCTCCAGACGGCAGGGATTGTGTACGTGCCATCTATTTCAGCACGTTATTTCGCATCTCACCATTACACGCATAGTGGCATGCTTCTCTAGTGGCTTCACATCCTTAATCACGGTATCGAGTTTCATGAATGAGATCAAATTTTCATGCACTTATATGTAATATAAACTGGGTATGATAACCACGAAGCTCCTTGAATTTGAGGAGTGGTTAAGTACTCGTAAATGCAGATCTTCATTGTTCATATTAGAAGTCAAAAAGCTACTACTGGTAAGCGTAGATGTATACACAGAAAGTTTATCTGAAGAATATATCGTAATATTAAGCTAGGGCATGGTATACAGCAACCGATCAACCCTTCTCTACAACAGCATACCCCTGAAACAAATTTGTCAATTTAATTACCAAAAAAGGAGATACACAACTTACACAATGGTGGCGGTTTGGAGGGTCGAAAAGAATCCGCAGACCATCGCCGACAGAGCGATGCTGGCAATGATCTTGCTCCTTGACGGTCCCAGAGCACTGAGAACACCAATCTGTATTCCCAATGAACCAAGGTTGGCGAAGCCACAGAGAGCATAAGATGTAATGGCAAAGGCGCGTTCACTGATCTCCCCAGCCGCCCTCTGGCCAATGAGGTCCTTATAGGCAGCAAATTCATTAGTGATAAGCTTTTTAGCGAGAAGCCTTGCAACTTTGAGGATTTCTTTTCGGGGCACGGCGAGGAAAAACGTGATGGGATAGAAGATGTAACCGATGATGAGCTCCAGTTTGAGATGGTGAATACCAAATCCTTTGCCTATCCACGTAAGAAGACCATCAATCCTACAGAAACAAGCAATATCAGGTACCGCCCATTTCGTGACTCGCTACAAAAAGAAACTCACATAGCGACAAGAGACAAAATTGTCAAGACATTCGTCCTGGGTTGCCAGTCAGTCGAAAGAGGTTTATCAGACGTCATGTGTTGACTTACAGAATCTGTCCGGCTACGATCAACCCGAAAAGAGCGCCTTTGCTAAATGCATGAAGAGCATTGGCCTAGATGATAGCTATGTCAGGACTCAGTGGATATATTAGTCCTGAAAGCCTACAGGAGCATCTTTATCATCAGTCTCTCCTCGATCGACTCTGATGGCACCGCGAGTAACAGGCTCGTCCATTTCTGGTATGCGCATTTTGCTGATTGATATCGACGCAGGAATACTCATGACGGAAGAAGTTACAAGAGTTGTGGCGGGTATGCCCAGAAACGTGTATGCTGCCAAAACAGACCCTGCGATCGTGGAGAAACCAGAGGTCATAGAAACATCTACGAGAATATATCAGCAACGGGGAAGATGTTACTAAAAATATCAACTGAACGTACGAATCTCTGATTCAGTCATCAAGTCAACATATGGGCGTACGAGACATGCAGACTCTCCTTGGCCTACCCAAGGTGATGCCGCTGCGACAACGGCTTCTGCACCTGACACATTCAAAAGGTTTAAGAAGAGCCAAGCGCTTATAGATATCAGCGCGTGAACAAACCCCGTGTAACGGGGCACTTACAATTTTCCAATAACCCATTGCATGACTCCAAGGTAGTACATCATCTCCACGAATGCAATGAAGAAGATGATGGAGGCCAGCTATGGGGACATATTGTGAACCACGCCCAGTAATGATAATAATGGATGCGTACAACGCCAATAAAGAACCAGCCTTTTTCGTAGGTTGGTTCGTCAAAGAAAAAGACAGCACCGTCCCTCGATTGCGCAAGGAAATCATTGGCAAGGGTGGCAATCCATTTAAAAATCGAAAAGCCAGCACCGGATTTCAGAACAAAAAGAGCAATGGCTTGTTGAAGGAACAGTCCAACAATGACAGTTGGCCTACAACAATTCAAATAAATGAGTGATATGTAATTCTAGACTCATGGTAATATACTGCACCATGGAATATGCTTTCTGTGCTTTGAGGTGAGCCACAACGATACCTGGAAAATAAGAATGCCGACAATAGCAATAACGCGATCCTCATATTGGGCACCCTATGGCGAATATTAATTGGAGTGTACAATTGCACAATGTGAACTCACATCTTTTAATTCGAACCCAAAAGCCGACCCAAATATAATACCCAAGAGGCAAAGCCATCCGATGGCTATGCGCACTCGATAACTAAGGCCGAAGAAAGGTCGCTGAACTAAAGGAATCCAGATGGCTTCCACAGGTTTTGTGATGACGGAGTTGGAGACGAATTGGAATATAATGAGGCTTCAAGGTTCCGATAAGAAATCGGTCGTTAACTGCGGTACTGTAAAAACGACTCACAGAATGAAAAACCACGCAAAAAGAGTCTGTACGATCCTAAAGATATGATTGTCAGAGTCGTAAATCAGAGAAATTACGCACAAAGGGTACGTACCATCTGTGTCGCGTTGCTTCCATTATGGTCGCACTTATCCACCACCCCAAGATTACGATCGCGAGACCCCCAAGAAAGACCGGTTTAACGTATTTTTTACATGTCTGGACTTGTTCTACGCCGGATTCCGAGTCCTTGGAAAGGTAAACCGCGGGCTCCACAAGATCCCCCTTCTCCTTCGTCGCCGAGCTGGATGACTGAGATGGGGTGCGCTTGACTACAGTCTGGCCATGTTCAGCTGCGGACGCCATTTCACCGACACTAACAGAAGTTTAGGTTAGTGGGGAGGTGAGGAAAAGAGCTACAGGTACAATTAGCGCCTCTGTGGTTATATGGTCATAAGGACGACGTGCCACATGAGGACGCCAACAATTTTTGAAGCACATGCTACCACTTTCCTGATAACATATCAAATCAACCGCCAATGTAATGATATGTAGGTGGAATGATTTGTATCTGAATTCAAGCAGATATGTCGAGATAGCTTTGACACTGAAGGCTTGGAGTTCAGGCAAGAAAACTAGGCAAATGATGATGCACAAGTCAAGAGTTGCCTTGATGTGCCTTGACATCGTCTAGACCATAGGACGAGAGCAAACCACGGCGCAACGGTTTATTGCTGCGATGAGAGAAAAAAAACACGCACATAGTCAATGGCCTTAGACAGGGAAAGCCTGGGTTCAGTGGCTAGTCGGTCTTGGAAAGATTGGCGTGCGGTAGTGTGCGATTGGTGCGCTGCATACATTTCTCGACAAAATTTCCAGAGAGCCATGCGTCTGGCGGCCTTGGCGTTATGATTTAGCATGTCCAGGATCAAACGATGATGACAAATATGTGTGCCACAAAAGGCCGCACCGCCAATTGCTTAGCAGTACTGAGCTAAAATAAAAAAAATTGGGGAAGCTGCCAGAAGCTGCCAAAGTGAAAGACTGCTCTTTTCGGTGGCTACTGCTTATAATAGACTAGATCTTACTCGAAGATATTAATCCGGTAGTATGTACCATAATTAAGATTCACTTGACTTGAAGCTAAGTCCTCTTGGCTTGTGTGTATATGCGTACAACTCAGTGTAGATTATGCGACAGTATTGAACAACTTAACAAGTGCTTGCGAACTCGTCCCTGACAGTAAGCTTCAGTAGTGTAGGTGTACCACTTATCCACATATGGATGCCAGGGAAAGATAAGACTGCAATCGCAGTAACAAAAACGTACTTCCACAAAGTTAAGTATGTGGCGCAGTACCTGAGATAGTTGGCACCGCGCGCAAACCTTGCACTGACGGTTATTGGAAGGTTACCGATAATTACCTAGACAGCCGCCGAATGATACATCAATGATACTGGCTGATAATGAATGCTCGCGAAAAGAGTTTGAAAATAGTGACTAGATAACCAAGCCTGGCAATTGTTCACGGGAAAAACTCTGGAAAACTTCAATAATTATTCTGTCAGGCAACCGCCATGCCATGATATTATTACCATTGGTATATGTTAGGTCACTAAATGCAATTTGTGACTTTACCTATTATTTATTCACACCATTGCCAAAGCAGGCAAGTGCAGCACTAAATGCGGGATCGCTTGCGACAACTTTCGTGGTAAGTGGATGTATTTATATAGTTCTGTTATCCGAGTAGGCCGTGTTCCAAAATAGCGCGTGTGAGGCGTATTTTACGGGCAGATAAATGATGAAGTTTCATCCCGTTCGGCCAGACAATTATGTCGTCGCGTACGTCCAGGTCGACATAAGTGGCTGTTGATGATGTATTCCAATCTCAGTCTGCTACCCCTGCTGCTGCTCTCCCCACCATGTGTATTTCAGATTGAGAGGTGTGCAGGTAAAGTCACGTTTCCCGCAAAAACTTTCAAAACGAACGTGTCAAATATTCTATACTTTCAGTGCTTTTATTGTTTTCCCTGATGCAATTGCAAGCCATTCTCCGGTAGTGGTCGAGTATCCTGTATTCATAGTCAAACCAGATATTTGTGGGGACCAGGCAAGGTTCGTGATATGGCTGGGGGCGGTGTAAGCCATCACAGGTTCTGTTACGACTCTCTTTTTGGCGTCTGGACGAGGAGAGTTCAGGCGTGAGCCTGCGCTTCGCGGGGATGCTGTTCCTTGTGTATAGTTGGCGAGGTCCCAGAGTAAAACTTGACAATCATCCCCTAATATAATCAAGTAAGCATAATGTCGCTGAAGTCGATGAAGCGATGTTACCTGCCGTAGCGAGCAAAGGATGATCTGCAGATCCCCATCCTAGCGCATTGATAGGACCGTGATGTCCTTTAAGTTCGATAACAGGCGAACCCGGGCTACGCATATCAAGGATTTGGACATCAGAACCGTCCATATGGAACGTAGACATGTAATTTGAATCAGAAGGATTAAAAGCGATGCGTAATAGTGGAGATGTTGGTGGGCGTGCAGAGGTCGAGGGATTGGCAGAAGGCGGTGGCATATTTTTGGGCGCTGGTGTTTCATACAGAATGGTTGAATGCTCGAGACTCCGGAGATCAAATGCTCGTAAGCTTCCGTCTGCGCCCACAGAGACAAAGATATCAGTGGACCCGGGGAGCCACGCAACATCATAGACTTCGCGATCGTGAGCTATAAGTTGTGTCATGGCGGTGGAAGTGTCAATATTCCATACAGTACAGGTTGTATCGATAGATGCAGTCACTATCAGGTTTGGGGACTTCTCATTCCAAGAGAAGTTTGTGAGTGGTGCACCAGCAGACTGATTTTGTACTTTGGACTGCTAGAGAACGTTAACAGTCAGTGACATGATAACTATTATAGTACACCCACCCCGGATAAAGCGGTCTTCATTGTCAGACTATGCCCAGAAGATGCAGATGGCTGTCTTCCGACGTAGCTCGAAGAAGAAGCTGACCCATCACCACTATACTCCCAAATCCTCAAAGCATCGCCCGTGGTAGCTAGTAGTTCTGTGGAGGGTGATTTTTGCGACCAAGAGTAGCTTTGTGCAGACGCAGGTTGCCATTGCAGGCTGGTAGCCGGGTATCCGTGATATGCTTCACAAAGCGTTACAAAGTCTGGATAGTCTGTGAAGTCGTCTTCCACCAAGACGCGTTCATCTTGCAACCCAACTACTGCTATCTGATTTTGATAGTTCTCCGTGAAAGATGCTACACCAAGGCGAAATGATGATCGGGGACGTAGTTGTTGACCAGGAGCAGAGGATTTACACCAATCTATGCTGTGAACAGGCCCTGTACCTCATAAATCGAACATCATTCGAGATCGGAGAACAGGGGTCCTTACATGGCGCCTCGTATTGCAAGAGCGTTGTTTGCGACATATTCGTTGATCGTCAGGCGAGTGGAAGAGGAGATCTGCTTTCTCAATACTTAAGCTAGTATTGAATATGTGTGTACACGGCAATAGATGTTGTATGTGAACCGCGGTATTGAGGGCCGGAGTCGTGCAACAGTGGCCCTGCCCAGCACGGCGTGAGCTTATTATGTAAGTAGAGTTAAGCTAGCAGTTGCAATTGCACAACGATTGCAAGTTACTTTACGGTAAATCGAACTCAAGAACTTCTAGACTTACCGTCGCATGCAAAGAACGCAGCCTGAGCTACTGGATCACGAATTTTCAATCGTAAACAAATCATAAATAACTTGTTTTTCATTACAGCAAATCAACAGCAAATCGATATTTTCTCGACAACTATGATCGTTTCCAAGATCGTCACATACAACAACGTTAAGTTTCATGAAGTTGGTATAAAAGGCGGAGTATCTGGGGGTATACTCCGATGCAATAAGATGAATAACAAGAGCAATCATAAATGTCATGTCAATGCCCCACTCCTTTTTCGTAAACCGTGATAGATTCGACCTCGTCGAAGTTGTAAAGTGGTTTCAGAACAGCATCTTTGCGGAATAATACCCACCTCTTAATGAAGTAAGGTATGAAGACTTTCGCCTGATAACTGATGTGCTTTCTGGTAGGTACAGCAAAGATATAGTCAAGTTCCTGTTCGCCATAGATTTTGTCAGATTTAAAATTGAAAAGCAATAACATATACGCACTTCTAAGGTTCGCTGTTTTGTTTCTGTCGCAATAAACTAGTCAAAATTTGCAGTAAGATAAAGAACGAAGTGATGTATACCTGGCACCAAAAACAATATCATCACAAAGGCTACGACATTCAGACCCGCATAAAACCCAAATGCTACATGCGTATTGAGTATCGTTGAGGAACTGCAGTACCATACTGAAGCTTACCTCCTGTAGATCCTAATGCACCGAGCAAGCGAGGGAAAGTTAAGGACAATACAGAAGCCCAAAACAGATTGGTAGCAACGGCAAAAGACCTGCAAATTTCTGTCAGATCGTCTAAATCTATCCAAAAATATATACTCACATTCCCATTTCACGATGAGTCAACGGGAAAACTTCGGCAGAGTATGTAAATGGTACTGGACCTTCTCCAGGAGAGTAAAAGGCTTATGATAGAAGTAAGCATGATACCCATAGTCTATGAGTCAAAGAGAGACAAAGAGGGGAGGAAGAAACCTACCCCCAAACAAGAATATGAATAGTGAAACCAGTGCCACCTCGGTTTTTTGCTTGTCGATAAAGAAACAAAACCCAGCTGCAAGGAGAGTCCATGCCATGTTAGGGAACGTGAAAAGCAAGAGATTTCTCCTTCCAAAGGTATCAATGGTCTAAGGACACTGTTAAGTACTGAAGTATCAGAATGAAAATATATACTCACCCATACAGCGGGGAATGCGAACAACCAATTAACAAGGCCAAATCCAAACGATGCCAGAAGTGATGACCTTGTTGAATAGTTCGCATTGGAGAAGATAGTGGACGAATAGAACGCAATAATGTTAATCCCACACATCTGTTGGCCAATCATTACCACGAAGCTTGCTAGAGTTGCACGGCGTATGCGGGGAATAGTGTACAGTTCCAAGAAACGCTTCACGAATGAAGTACCTTTCCCTAATGCCATCTCCACTTCCAGTTGTCGATGGATGTAGTACAAATCGCGTGCAGCCTGCAACTCGGAGTTTCTCAGACGTTTAAATGATACGTAGGCTTGCTTGTAACGTCTCTTTTTCATAAGCCATCTCGGAGATTCTGCAAATATCCCAGCGATTAGAACGATAATGAAATTGATAATCGGCTAGCTCACCAGGACAGAAGTAGATCCCAATCATCAAAGGGACTGCTGGGAGGAAAGCAGAACCTAATTGAAGGCGCCATGCTATGGGACCGACTTGGTAAAGAGCAAGGTTGGCGCAGAAACCCAAAAAAATGCCGCACGCATTCTGATCAATGCGGGGAAGATTGGGGGAAGATCGTTAAAATAACTCCGGTCCATGACGTAGTGATCATGCATGTACATACCCACATCTGCCAAGACATAACAAGTCCACCACGAATAGACGCTGGTGTGTTTTCTGCTGCATAAATCGGTACTGTACTTGCTTTGGTGCCCATACCCAAACCGAGTAATAACCTGCAAATCTACAGTCATGGTATTCATTGAAAGGCCCTACATCGCCTATACGAGCTCTCCTTACCAACAGCTGTGGCCATGTCTGCGCAAATGCAGAGCCGATTACTGAAAACGTGCAGAATACAGCAGCAAAGAAAATAGTTCCACGGCGACCGAAGAGGTTATTTAAAGGATCGGATACCCAGCAGCCCATTAAACAAGAGGCAATGTAGGGTCTGTGTTTGATGAGTTACATCTGACAGAGTGAATGTAAAACGCTTACGCTGAATTGATGAGCCCGACTATCCATTGATTTCTACTGGCGTTAGGACCGCCGTTGGAGAAGTCGATGTTGAAGTCTTGTGGGAATGACAAGTTCGCGCCGTTGGAGCCTGTTTGATCCCACCCTCTGTTGAATGGAGAATCAGCGATAGTTTGATAGTTGAATCCCCCTATTGGAATACATACTGAACTGCAGCAGCAATTGAACACATGACGACTGTGAAGTATAATGCTCTAGGTTGACTCCATTTGTCTGCGATGACGCGCTTAGTCAGCTATAGTTTCTGAATGATAATATGCAGCAGACATACGAGTTTTCTCCCGCCGAATGACCTCCCGATCATTCTCATCTAGCTCACTGATCTTCTCGAATTCCGCGGGGTTTTGGGCGATGAGCGCCCCTTTCTGCAGGTACGGTAGAATGTCTACCATATCATATTCTTCTGCAAAAGCTTCCACCTGTTCTAGCAGATCGTCGTGCGCGATACCATGGAGAGGGTTTTGGATCCTGGACCGAGAATGTTATAACGAAGGGTCCCCGGTGAAAGACAGACGAGTCGCCTTACTTCGCATTGACGTTGATGTCTTCAGTTCTGACATCTTGGCTGGACTTTTCTAAGGACTTTCTTGTAGATGACATGGTACGAAAGTAACCTGAGGGCATTCACGAAATGTGGTGCCCTTTAAATACCTGCGGAGCTTGATCATTGCAAAGGGTAATGCTAATGAATAATGTGACCAAGTCTAGCCGTCGTATACTCTGCGAAAAGAAGCACGACAGTGAATGCGCTTCGAAGATATGAACAAGTAGTCGGGGCTCGGTGTGTGGAGCCCCGCTGGAGCCGCATACCGATTATGCTTCGTCGTAAATAGTTTTGGCAGTAAGGTGCAAGTAAAAATGATGCAACGTTATCATAAGACCAACGGTAATAGACAGTCAACAACATTTCATAACGTAGACGTAGGCAAAACGACGAAGTTCATGAACTCAGACCGACCGTAGCACCAAAATCTCTCTCGCACGTCAATTGGTGACAAGCATATTGTGCACTTACTTAAGTTAAACTACATGAGAAAGTGGGACATCTTTCCTACATTTGTGTGACGATATTTAACTCCAGATAGGTACACTTTCCGGCCTATCGCCTTTAGGCGATTTCGTTACGGAGAGTTCAGTCAGAAGATCACGCCATGTATCACATTATCCTCGTATATAATTGTAAGCGCTCAACCGATGGCACATGCGCCTCTGCTTTTCTGATTGCCTGAGGCCAGTTGAACAATCAGACACATTGATTTGACATATAATACACAGTAATATATAAGCGCAGCAGTCCATAATGGCAATGGCTTTGGAAGGTGAGGTTCACCACAAAGACAAGTCATTATATGTGATAACGGAAGGAATAACAAGTCGCTATTTTGGCGTGAGAGTCGCGGACGCACATTGCCGAGTACGCTATCGAGGAAGGAATGTGCTGGCGGTAGAGGTATGATTACATGGACTGCTATGATACCGGACAGCAGCATATTTGGTGCCCAGTTGGACAGCGTCGCGGTGTTGCCGGTTATGACTGTGGCAGTGGTGTTGGCAGGAGTAGTAACGATCAATGGTACAGCAAGAATAAAATAGCACAATAATGAGACGGAGATGAGAGCAAGAACCCATAGCAAAATAAGAAGACATTCTGTTGAGCTAGAAATGTAGAAGGTCAGCAGCGGATTTAGTCATTTTCTACCATAGAGATTGCGCCACATTGCTCGCAATGACTCCACATGGTGCGTTGGCCGTTGACACCAGATGCACAGGCAATTTTTAATTTTGGGATTTGTGTACAATTCGACCTATAAGAGTTCAGTCAACACATAGATGGAGAGCGTACGCTCGTCTTACCCGTGGTGAACAAAATTTTTAGTAGGCTGGATAAGTCCGACCTGAGAGTTGGGGGATTGACGGGAGTAAAGTGAAAAGTTGTGAGAATTGGGATCTACCAAGCCAGTGTCGGCGAAAAATGGATTTGGGTAGAGGTCGAAAGTTGGATACGCTGCTAGATGTCTCCGTTCAGACATAAAGACGTCTAAGAAATAAGATTTGACTGACGTGAACCTCCGACAGGTGAATCTGCAGCGCTCGAGGCTATTGAGCTGGCGTTAGACTGGTGTCGGATGTGGAAAACATCAACAGGAAAGTCAGGCTCGGCATCAGACATAGCAACGTCGGTATCAACGTCCATATGAGGGAAGGGGACCAGTTTCAGCTGTTTTGGTTGCTAGCACCAATGCGGTTGTCAGTAGCGCTCCTGGGCGCTCATGGTATAGAAGACGTACAACGGGTGAAACATAGTCAGAGTCTATCTCAAGTTTGCGCTTCATGGCCATGGTGATGATGTGGGCAAACTGGACAAGTAAATATTTTCGAACGCGGATTCCGTTCGGGGGGAAGGTAGATTAGTGCGAGGATGTGCAGAAGCAAGGTCCCTTATATGTCCCTTTATTTGTGCCTATTTGCAGTTTCGTGGGTGTCAGAATTCATGATTGATCCATTTCCTTTCAGGGACAAGTCACGGCAGTTACCAGAGCCGACTCCATCCGATTGGATGAGGATGAAATGTACCCCATTTCTTTGTTTCTTCAGAGCATTCATCAATCGCATATTTCCGTCACGTAGTCACAGTGTTACACACACAGGCCGAGGATCAGACTGGTGCGGAACAGATTAGTGGCTGTAATGGTTCGCTTGCTTTGCTTTGTTTCATAATTGACCCAGTCGGTCGGCCTGTTGGCAGCTGCCTACACGCTGTCTTCACCCTTGCCATTTGCCATATCATGGTAAATCCACCTCCTGGGTTCTTGCTCGACATGCTGGATCCTGTACTTGACTATCTATCAAACCATCTACCCAGACCGCTGTATTTCTTACTGGCTAAGCTTTCGTCACATCTCATAGTAGCCCTCTCAGCTCTTTTTCAACTATCCCAATCGCTCTTAACTAATGCACCGGAGGATTGGAATGCTCAAGCAATACTCCCCCCAATTATCACCTTACTTGCTGCCTATATGGCTATATCAAGCTTCTATCGTACCACGACGTGGCTTTTGCGCATTGCCTTTTGGTTCATGAAGTGGGGTGTATTATTGGGTGTATTCTTTGGCGGCGTAGGTTATCTACTTGGAAATGACAACCTGAACGGCGTACAAAATCAAGGTGGTTTCGGTGGCCTTTTCAATACACTACTAGAAGATCCAAGGCAACGCAGGCCACGTCGATCTGCCGCTAGTGCCGACAGAAAGCTTAACGCCAAGCGGCCTAAGTCATGGGAGACTTTCGAACGCCACAAAGAGTGGCAGCAGCAACATCATGACGAGAAAGATGGAAAAAAGCAGGTGGAAGAGATTATATCCCAAATCGCGGGCTCGGCCGGAAGTTTACTTGGAGGAGGGTGGTGGGGAGCAGTAAAGAACATGGTCGAAAACGTCATTGCCGAACCCAACGAAGGAGACTCTAAGACTTCCTCCAGGGCAAGAAAGGAGAGGTACCAACCTAATAGATGATGAAATATCTGTCGACCTCTCACACTTAGGTAACAATCATGTATTATACCCGATAGATGCAATCGAATTGGGATGGCAGGCAAGAATATCGAAGCAGCTTATTAGCTCTTGGCTGCTTCTGGGTGAGTGTAACGATAACTGCAAATATGACTCAGTACGCGTTGTGGTGAAAAGTATGTAAAGGGGCTTACTGAGCAATCCGACCTAGTTGTGAAAGACCAGAAAGTCCGACGAAGAAGTTGACCTGGATTCAGTGTTAGGGAGAATCATCCTGGTGTCGAAAATGATTGCGCACCGCTGCCAAGCTGTAGTTCACAGGTGTGATTACAAGAGAGTAGCGTACCCAGATAAAACCGGTGGCGGCGAGAGCTGGCGGGGAATTTTCAGAACAATGCACAACCCCTCATTCCATACCAACGGCTCACCAAGGTTTTGCGATGTGCTCAATTTATCAGCTGGGCGGCTCAAATCCTTGAGACCGGCGGCCACCAGACACCACTTCATCAAAGGCGCCCAGAAGAACACAGTCTTCGGCCCTGTGTAGCCAGTTCTCGTCAGTAAGTATTGAAGAACGCCTAAAGGTTGAACAAGGTTGGCCGACCTGCTGGATGGTTTACGAAGGCCTGGAATTTAGAAGCTGAGGCTGAAGCTACGGGTCCGGACATATTCAAGGGAGTGAACTAAGGATAAATTGGGCGGGATAACAGGGGATATAAGGCACTCGAATGAAGAGGCCAGGTGTAAAGGGTTAACAAGACTTTAGTATGGAGTGCCGAGTAATAGGCCTCGATTACGTAAGGCATTAGGAAGACATTTCGGGCGTCCTAAGTCCTGACGTCGTTGTTTAACTTTTGCAGGAAGCTCAGGGCAACAATGCGCTCCAATGGGAAGGTACAAAGCGCAAACCAGCACACTTCCCGGGAGGTAATGAAGTGCGCACACCTACTTTCACCCATTGTTCATACTTATGTATGTGCGTATCCGGTATATACTATGCAGGACACAATTTCGCGGAGAAAAAATCGATGACATTAGACATTACAAGCTCATGGAAGATACATTGTGCCGATTGTTTACCATGACTCTGTATCTTTGATCATAATCTCACGTTCTTCCTCCACAACCTGCTTGCTGTAATTTGCCACAATGAAACAAGCCCCTACGAAATATATTGCAGTTAATAACCTTATCGTCAAGTTGGTGAAAAGGATACATACAAGTCTCGAGTAGAATGACGACGACGAAAACCGTAATCATTAAAGCCTTCATCAATGTCGTACCGTTTGTGCAAGTGTTGATAACAGAGGCCTCCTTCGAGGGAACACCGTCGGGTCCCAGGAGGCAGTCAGCATAGTACTTCGGTGCCAGTTTGAAATTGCGGTGAATGGCGAAAACACCCATGCCCAAGTTAAAGATCAGGTGGACGATGAGCGCCGACAGATAGGTGCGGATAAATCCCAAGCGTTTGGTGATAGCTCCTATCAAACTATTTCCAGCATATGATCAACAAAGATTCTCAACCATCAAACACAAGTTCTACATACCCGAACAAGGAGACAAGCGCAAGCAGCAAGTACACCACGATTTGTATAATTGCAACAATTTTGCCTTGGCCTAAAAAATCAATTTCAGTACTTCCGTACGACGTGGCAACGCTGAAACGCCTTACGGTCATGATGGGTGTTGCCGTGGCTGTGACCGTGGCCGTGGTGTTTGAGGCTAATAATTCCAGCAGCGGCGACGAGACCGCCTCCAGCCAGGCCAAGTAGGGAGACAAGCTGAACTTGCGTTGAGTCATGTATTCGCTCTCCAGAATTGCCAACTCACAATTACACCCGCCCTGACAGGGATGCAACAGCAGAAGGTACGGCTTGGAACTCGGGACATTGTATTCAAAAGTGGACTGTTTTTCTGTTCTTGAAAGAATAGTTCCTAGAGATCAACTCTGGAATTGTGGAAAATCTAGCGATTCTGGGAGCAGTGGGTAGGACCAGCCTATACTAAGCATCAACCCTCATGTCGGCAGTTTATATACCTCCTTGGCGCGTGGGAACGTCCTCAAACAAGGCAACGTCGAAATTCCGATACTGGGATGATGCGCACAGCCCTTGGAGATTTCCGGCTGATTAATTCGTCAATTGGTTGCAGACCAGTGGACTTCAAGTTGCATCTGCTGTGCACTGAACGCCTCTGTGTGCAAGTAGTACGTGCGTCTTTTGGTACCATCGAACTTGCAGAATTTGCAGAATAATGGTTTGTGAATCATGGCCAATTACAGAAAGGTCGAATAGGCAAAGGCCAGCGATGAGAACCAAATGAAAACTCATAAAAATATCCGACAAGCTCGCAACGTGACGCTATTGCAAAGATTGAGTGTCGAATAACCCAAGACTAACCCTGAATCCGGAATCTTTAACTTGCAGGATTCCCTATCATGACCGTAGAGTTGAAGAGCGATGGACATGTTCATTTAAACGTATTCCGGGCGCTAATCATTTCATCGTTGACTAAATCTGGAAATTCACGTTTGTTCTTGCCTTAAACAATTCTAGGTCACGCAGACATGTTTAGGAATTGGTTAGATAAATCAATATACAGCAAGGTGTAGCGAAGCGATTCTGTAGTACACATACATACCTTGAGATTTAGGGGTCTTATGAGTAATTGGCTCTAATGCCGTATGTCCAACCATTTTGGAGACCTTGAGGAGGCCTCTTGTTTGCCTCTTGTGTATTTTTGCCCGTTAATCAGTGGGTGTTTAGAGTAGAAATAAAGTATATGTAGATATATGTATTGTATTAATAGTAAATTACCGGAGTTTGTGGTTATCAGTCCCCTTGAGAGACATACAAGGCAAGTTTTTCCTTGCTTATTTTGTACTTACAGCTGCACTAAGCCATCCAATATCACCCATAAATGATAGCATTTGAGTACACAACGAAGCTATATATTTTCTCCTATACTGTATGTACTACATACTATCATAAAGAGACATATAATAGTGCATTTGAAAATAACCACTTGGTTTGAGTCGCGCGCGGCGGGCAAGTTGTGGGAATATTCCGGCAAATCCCATCATAGGTAAAATGTCATTAAACCAACATTAAACTACAATCAACTCTACTTTTTGATACAATATAATATGCAGAGCACATAATATGAGGTAAATATGGGCTCCTCTGGGATGTAGCAGTCAAAATAATAACCTACCGAACCCGTTGAGTCGCGCGCGGCGGCAACGCGGCGGTGCCATTAATGAGTCGCGCGCCGTGGGAATTATGGTGCAAATAACTCACCATAGTCCGATGCAGTCCGGCGGTCAGTCAAGTTCATAATCGGCAATCCATCGCCGTGCAGAAGCTTGGGGCCTACTCTGGCACACTTTGGCATGCCGTCAAGGTAAGTACGTGATTGTTTTATCAGGAAGTTTGGCGGCCTTGTTCTGTCTCTCTGCGCGCATGAATGACAGTGCCACTACGTAACGACCCAACAGACACACCTTTCTCAACAACTGGTTGGGCTGAACACAAAATCAGATATATATTGCATATTTATACTTCATTTCTTGCGGGCACATACACGCAATGTACAACGTAAAGTACATTCGTTGACTTGAAGGGACTTGAAGTCTTGGCAACGGGAAAGACCCCGCTGGCGCCCAGCCGATCTTGACCAGTTTGAAGGCACTGCATATATTCAAGATCGCAGTCTGAGCCGCAGCAAAATTAGCTTCTGCTTTCCCATGCTGCACCAGCGCAGTCATTCCTCTCCTTGTTTTTAAGTCCTTGACTTGCGCAGTTTACTCGTCCTCTGTAACTTGTACAGAGCCCTTCCTACAGGAAATGGCTCGCCAGAATCTGTTCTGGTTACAACTGCGGGCACTAATATGGAAGAATTGGATTGTTCTTTCTCGCCATTCTTTTGTACGTGTAATCTGTCCTGATACAATCTACATACGCATCTGTTACTGACCCTTTCACACATAAGTTGACCGTTTTGAGATGCTTCATTTTACCCATAGCCTATGGTGCCTTTCTTGCAACTGCCCAGAACTTCCTTAATCGCCTCAACAATGTATGTTAAGAACCACCAACGTAAGCAGCATACTGACAGCTTCTAGTACAATATTGGGACTGCCGTACCTATAGACTCGCTAGACAGCAAGTTCGACGGTAAGATTAAACTAATCTGGGCGGACGATACCAACGGAACGAGCGACCCTTCCCCTGCGGCAATCATTGAACGAATCACGTCTAACTTCTCGGAAAACCAGCGTCGCGCCGTACAGCAAGTATCTAGCTCATCGGAATTCCCGTCGGAATGCCCCCAAAACTTCAATCTCTTCTCGCAGTGCTTTGCTGCTGTTGGATTTAGTGACATTCCTGCGACTGGCAAAGGTACCATCAACTATACTATCTCTGCAGATGCTGGACTGGCTTTCATCGACGTCGTGCATCATACAAGTGATTATGAGGAGCGCATATTACCATTGCAATGGGCGATAGACAAGGTAAGCCCGCTTTGCATCACTGCTCCAATTACCCCTTCTTCCGCAAAGTGTTTGGTTTAGTACTGACATAGTTATGTTTTTAAGGCTATTATCGAACTGCAGACTGGCGTAACACTTCAAACACCGTCAGAATGGCCATTTAACCAAGAGACAAACGAAGAACAGAAGACGCGTATCAGACTGAGTACGCACGATAAATATTCCTCTTTAGTTAATTGACTACTAAATTACAATGTAATAGGTTATATCAGGGGCATTCGTGAACTTCTTGGCTTGGCTTTGTACGTAGCATTTGTCATCACAGACTCTATTTAACTAAATTATGCTATGCAGCTTTATTTCGTTTGTCGGAATATCATATCAGCTTCCTGGTGCAATATCTGGCGAACGTGCATTACTTCTTACGGAGCACATGAAGGCCATGGGACTGCTCGATTCCGCAAGAATAATGTGAGAGTTTTACATATGAGTGCATTTAAAGGGATCATGTTTAACCCAGATGCGCACAGTTCCTGGCACTTAGGCATTTCCCTAACATACCTGCCTGCCTGGGTAATCGTTGCATTAATATGGAAATTCCGCCTCTTCGTTCACACAAACGCAGCAATAATCATCATTCTTCACGTTCTGTTTGGTTTGGTGCTTGCCAGTTGGTCCTTCATCATCGCAGCTCCCTTCGGCAAGAGTCCTCAACTGGCGGCAGTGGTGACCACGTTCTTGGCAATCGTGTTTGCTATTCTGGCTCTTGTGATTAAATCCACAGGATCAGGAATTTTGGTTATCCTTTCGCTCATTTTCCCTCCCATGTTTTATATTTTTTCCCTTAAAACGATATGCGGATACGAAAACCACGAAATTGGCACAAACATCTTGAAGGGCGATCCTGATCGCGCAATGGTCTTATTGCCTTTACTTGTAGCCGCTGTCGTAAGTCATATACATATTGGGAAAATAAAAACAATCGCTCATTAATTGAAACCCTGCAGATTGATGTTATCCTATGGCCTTATCTTGGTGCGCTCCTTGAAAGGCATCTCTACGACATTCGAACCCCGTCTTCTTTATCCTCAAACAAGAACCGTTGGCTTTTTTGGAAGAAAACAACGCAAGAGAGGTCTACTGTTCAGATCCCCGATGACATAGCCATATCCGTTCGAGGGCTAACAAAGACGTACAAAGCGCCAAGATTTTCTTCCAAGGAGGATGTAACAGCAGTTAGCAACTTGGATTTAGATATCCCAAAAACCGGTATCTTCGTTCTCCTGGGTTCTAATGGGTATGTTTCTTTTATCGCCCTCCATAAGCTCTTCCTAACAACGGTTCATCTATTTCCAGGGCGGGAAAATCGACTTCACTGTCTGTCATTGCTGGTCTGTCTGGCATTACCACAGGAACCGTGACGTTTGAAAATGGGGCATCGCGGCCGTCTCGGGGCTCTCTGGGAATTGTTCCTCAGAAAAATGTCCTCTTTCCTGAACTGACCTGTCTGCAATCACTACGAGTTTGGAGAGCTGTCAAATGGTCTGAGAATTCGAGTAGCGATGAAGATCTTGAACAGCTTTTGCGTGACTGCGACTTGGAGAAGAAGATCAATGCCAACGCCAGCACTCTTTCTGGGGGTCAGAAAAGGAAACTACAACTTGCCATTGGATTATTGGGTGGTTCAAAGAGTCAGTTGTCATATGTCTTGCATGATACACACCTTCCTCACATTGTTTTCAGTTGTCCTTGTTGATGAGTGCACATCCGGGGTCGACCCCTTGAGTCGAAGGGCACTTTGGAAGACACTGACATCCTTCCGTAATGATAGAACCATAGTTTTCACCACACATGTGAGCCGTGTTGTATTCTCCTTGATGATATACGGAAATTTGACAAAACACCGTAGTTCTTGGACGAAGCAGATCTGCTGGCCGACCACATTGCTATCCTTGCCGCACCGGGAAAGGTTGTAGCATCAGGGTCGCCTGTCTCTCTGAAGCGCGATCTCGGTGAAGGCTACTCGATCAACGTTTTATTCAACGACCATATTGACAGCGAAAAGTTTGGAAACTCGACGCCAGCGCGAGAAGAACTTTTAAAAAGCATTCGCACGGTTGTTCCAGGGGTTTATGTATCGGCACCATCACCGCAGCAGATTTCTTACCACTTAAAGACTCGGGATGGTGATGCGGTGCGCCAAACTCTTGAACTCATTGACGCGACTGTGGAAGCGGACCATGCCTCCTCTTACGAAATCATCGGAACGACGATAGAAGACATTTTCCTCGACTTAATGAATAAACCTGAAAACCAAATGAATAAACTTGGAAATCAAAGCGATGCTGAGGAGGAAAAGGTGTCCAGAGATACCATATCGCCTTCTCCCTCAAAAGAAATTTCGATGAACCTACCTTCTGGCAAACCCGTTTCACCTCTCAAACAGGCCTTTACCGTCCTTTATAAGCGACTTCTGATCGGGAGGCGCAGTTGGCTGACACCGCTTTTAACGATTGGTATTGCTGTAGCAGGCTCTTGTATACCCCTGATTTTTATCAAGGGAAGGAGTCAGCTGTGTGTTAAAGCATTCGGAAACTCTACTTTCCAAGTTCCCCTCTACCTTCCTGCCTCTCCTATCGTTCCTTTCACGTTAGGTCCCTCTTCTCGCGTTTTAACATCCCCACCAGATATTATCTCAATCTTGGGAAGCAGTGCTAATCTTCTTCGTGTTACAAATGTTGCCGATAATGCAACATTCGTTAACGATATTACGCAGAACTTCCGCAACCTCTCGCTTGGAGGAATCTCTCTTGATCTAGAAAGCGGCGCTTCATTGTTCGCCTGGGAAGCCACCCCACCTGGCATAACAGGCCCCTCCATGTTAAACTTGGTCAGCAATATCTGGTATAACAGGGCTTTGAACTCATCAGGAAACGGAGACCGCGCGCCTTCTATTATACGTGCGAGTTATGCGTCATTCCCTCCAGTTGCTGCTGGAACTCTTGTATCTTTGAAATGGATTGTATTTTTTGGAGCTGTAATGGTAAGTGGTCTGGTCCTCCAGTATAACTCCCGTGTGATCATCAGTACCTGACTTACTTTTTTTAGTCTGTATACCCCGCATTTTTCTCTCTCTATGTCGCGAAAGAACGACGCTCCTCTGTACAAGCTATGCAATTTTCGAATGGATTGACAAACCCTATTGGACTGTGGTTGGGACACCTCATGTACGATACCATCACGGTAGTCATCCTGTCTACTGTCATCGTTATCATCTTTGCTGGAGCCGCGTCAAGTCAATTTCATGGACTGGGATTCCTTGTAAGTGACTTGATGATATGTCTCGTTTGCGAAGATTAAACTCCCCGCAGTGGTTTATCTTAGTCCTCTATGGCATTGTCGCAGCCCTTTTCTCTTATTGCATATCCATAGTGGTCTCGTCTCCTTTGGCAGCTTTCGCCACAGTCGCTGGATACCAATTCATTATTTTCATTGTGAGCTACACATTCTACATTGTGAATATATCAACCCTCATCGTATTTTTTTTTTTAGCTTTATATATCCGCCTATCTCCTTATTTTGACATACGGAAAAGTCACCGAGTCCGCCCATCTCATTACAGTTACACATTTCACCATCTCGGTAGTGTCTCCTGTAGCAAGTATTGTAAGTTTTTTTAAAAAAATTCTCCTAGTGCATTCACTCAAAACACATGAATTCTTCAGGCGCGAGCGGGATTAGTATCCGTAAACCTATTCTCATTACTTTGCAATGGCAGCCAACCCGTTACTGCATCCTCTCTGGGCGTACTTACCAGATATGGGGGTCCTATTTTATACCTCTTTGTGCAAGGATTTATTCTTCTGGCCATCCTAGTCTGGGTAGACTCTGGAACGCGTATTCCCCGCCGTTTACGGCCTCGTAATGTTTCAACTCCTTCGGGAACGGCTGAGTCGTCCAGAGAGGATATTAGGGAAGCTACAGAAAAAGTGGAAATATCAGATGATCTCTTGCGAGTGATTCACGTATCCAAAACATTCTCCGGGAACCAGGTTGTCGACGATGTCAGCTTTGGCGTTGGAAAAGATACAGTGTTTGCTCTTCTTGGCCCTAATGGAGCTGGAAAGACCACCACATTCAACATGATTCGTGAGTCGCCATACCACAGTGTATTCCACTGTCATCTGATTGATTGGTCCCATTCTTAGGTGGCGATATTATTCCGGATGTCGGCGATATTCTTATTAACGGCAGCTCAGTTATTCGCGACCCCCGAACTGCCCGATCATCTCTAGGCGTTTGCCCACAATTCACTGCAATCGACTCCCAGCTGACTGTTAGAGAACATCTGCTGATATACGGTCGGCTCAAGGGCCTGGGGACAGGCCAAGAATTACGACAAAGTATCGAGAGTGTCATGCAAGGAACATCATTATGGATGTATGCGGATAGGCTAGCCAGCGCCCTCTCTGGCGGTAACCAGAGAAAGCTTGCGCTGGCAATAGCGCTCATCGGAAATCCTTCTGTCATCTTGATTGATGAATTTTCGACTGGTATCGACCCGAAGATGAAACGAGACATGTGGCAAACCCTCCGCGTAGTTGCAGTAGGGAAAGCTGTTGTTGTAACGACTCGTGAGTACTTAAAGGTTACTTCGCAATATCACTGTATAGCTAAGTTGAATATCAGATTCTATGGAAGAAGCATCTGCATTAGCAAACAGCGTGGGTATCTTGGCTAAAAGCATGTTAGGTCCGTTGCACTGACCTTGTAAATGTACGATCAAGAGACTTATGATTATTTTGTCAGCTCTTGGGACTACCCAGTCTCTATCGGATCGTTATGCAATATACGAAGTACATTTTAGCTGTCGGACCCGGGACGAAGTCGTGAAAGCACAGACTCTAATGAGCCTCATTCCTGGATCCCGCATGGCTGACGACGTCGCTACTCGATTCGAAGTGCCAATTGCCTCCGATACAGGCATCACTCTGGCCCAGCTTTTTAACACTTTATCTAGAAACGGTGATTTTACGGAATACACTGTGGAGAGAGCTTCGCTAGAAAGCGTTTTCCTCAAGGTCATCCGTGAAAACAATATCCGGGAAGCAGATAGCGAGCAAAGTCAGAAGAAAAGTTGGTTGAAATGGAGATGTTGATTATACCACTGCCAGATACTGTCTAATTAGACACATGAGACTACTGCACTTACATAGACATTAAGGACTAAGGACTTCATATATCATATTCAAATCACTTTGTACTTAAGACTTTTAACTAAGCATTATATAAGTCTGCAATAAAATTCCCTGGAATGCCGATAAGTACTTACCAAATATCCACAGGAAATCACCCGGTGAAAGGCAAATGGAGCTGTGAGACAAATAAGACGTGTGTATAAAGTAAGGGTATAAAAAGCCCAAGAAATGTAGGCGCAGAATAGAAAGAAAGGTTCGAAAGGGTAAGATATGCTAGGCTTTCCCGGCTCCCTTTTTTTGTTCTTTGAGCATTGCTATCCGCTACATACGACAAGAGTCAGATACATATCAAGAACTATAGTCCCTTCTTGACTAACCTGTTTCCTTTCTTCTTTGCGCCTGGCCATCTCAGCAGCTTTATCCTCCTTCGATAGCGTTACACCAGGAGAAGAAGGTGGGGGTGACGCAACATTCGCCGATGCCTTTGCGCTGTGAACATCCCAGTCTCCAGCCGAACTCCACTCTGCATCTTTGGTGGAAGACCTTGTTGTTGTTGATAGACTAGAGCTTGGCCTCGCCAGAGGTGATTGTGCTCTTTGCAGGTTAGTGTCTTTGAATGCATGACTTACGGGTGAGGCTGCTTGCGAGGGGAATTGGCCATTGGGAGTCAGCCAAGAGGTGTTGCTAGGAGTAATAACAGCTGAGTTTGCGGGTACGGGGGCGGATTCAAAGGCACCTTGACGCGTATTTAGTTAGCTTTGACTTGTTTACGTATAGATTTATTATTGAAGCTTACTCCAATCATCATCGTCGGCATTCACGTCAATCAGGTCTTCCGAGCCCCAAGGATTGCTCGTATTAAGGGCGGATTTGGGTTCCGACTTGCCCATATCCCAAGGATTTTCGTTGGCTCCCTCTGCCAACTCATCTGCAAGTGCCCCAAGGCCAGGCATCTTGTGTGCTCCGAGCTGCAACGCTTTACCCTTTGAGGATGAGCTCGAAGTTAGAGAAGAAATGGCCTCGGAAGATAAGGCCGTCTTAGAGAAAGTCGGCCTCGAGAGCTCGCCAATGTGGCTACTCAATGAAGACTCAGGCGCTGAATTCGTACGATCAAGATTTCCTGCGCCCATTGGGGATTGCAAGTCAGAAGCGGTGATCTAGTAAGAAACTTAAAAGCCATTTATAACCGGTGCATGCATTTAATATGGCGTACCTTTTTCCCAAGTGTAGATATTGCCCACCCAGCTAATGATCCAGCTGCACCTGCGGCAGATTCCACTAGGTTCCCAGGCAATGGCACAGGTGCTGCATTATCGTCGGTAGCCTTGACGGTTGCTGTCTCGGGCTGTAAAGGATGAGTTGTCGTATTGCACTATATTTCTATCTACGTACCATCTGCTCGGCATGTTCTTGAAGTTTTTTTAGGACCAGATTAACCACTTTGAACGCCTGATCGCGGACAAGTCTGCGAGTATAGCAATCAGAAACATGTTATATTACGATTGTGAAAAGAGGCTAAAGTTATACTTTTCGTCATCGATCAGCGTAAATGATATATTCGGAAGAACTTTCGATGCCAGTTCAGGGACTTCAAATAAGTCAAGAGTAGCCATAAAAGCAGACAGTCCAGCTACACGTGCATGTACGAAAGGGTCTTTCAGTGCTCGTGCAAATGCTGGGACGAGTACCTTCCGCTTCGTATTGTAGCCTAAGGATGGTGCCAGGCGACCAATGAGGATGCACGTATTTGTTCGTATCGAGGCCTCAGTGTCTGTCTGAGTTTTCGCTAAAAGTCGCAGTAGTTCGTTATTCAATATGCGGTCTGTCAGCTAGACATAGTTGAATAAGAGAGTTCTTGGCATAAATAATATTTATATACCTTGGGAGCAAGCAGAATTACAGACTTCACGGTAGCTTCTCGGATGACTGCTACAGTGTCAGAGAAGCCAAGTTGCTTGCTCGATGAATAAGCCATATGGTCAAGGACTGTTAATGAATACTCACCAGATGGGGGAATATTTTGTCGCTGACCACTTTTTTGTCTAGCTTCTCCACGTATTCCGGAAGGTGCTCTAACAGTGCCATTCTCAAGCCACGGTCGGGACTTGCGTATAGTTTTATGATAGGAGTAAGGATAACTTTAGGATATTCTTCCGGAGATATATTGGTTCCGAAATGCAGCACAAGAGGTAGGATAGTAGCACCAGACGCCCCTCCGTATTCCAGTGCAGATATTAAGGATGGGAGAACTTTGTAAGATGCAAATTCTGGGGGAAACGAGGAAGCCGACTCTCTCAGCGACCTTGTCACAAAAATTAGGGGGGGAAACACAGTGCAAAGTCAATTAAAAATTCTTACTTCAAAAGCTGATTTTTCTCTGCCTCGCTAGCGAGAGCGAAATTATCGAGGCCAGCACACACTTTGACAAGACGATTAGTGTGGAAGAATCCTGTTTCTGCTGTACCAATTTCTAAAAATCCTTTTGCAGTCAATCTCCCTTTGGCACTAGGGTTCAAGAGTCTCTTGAAGTGAGGAAATAATAAAATTGGTATAGCACCGCGAGAGGCAGGAAGGGGCGGTGGATGGGGAGGTTCACAGGTAGGCAGTGCAGGGTGGGTAGGGTTGAAGACTGAGTGCAGTAAGATGCCGAGTGCATAGGCATCCGCAGCTGCTGGATCACCACTTGGGAAAGAGTCAGTGCAACCATATTGAATAGATTTAGTGCTCACTCCTTCACAGCAGACCATCCAGACTTTTTGACTTCCGGTGGCGCCCAAGCTGACGATCCTGGCAATAGTCCTCCCATGGCCTGCATACACAAGTTAAGCATACAAAGTAAAATATAAATCGTGTGTTTAGTAGCTCACGTAGAGGACAGCGGTGTCGTCTTTTGGGTTACTTAGAAGCTCAAGTCCTCCGAGTTTCCATTCTCCGGACGGCGACACGAATATGGACTGAACAGTTATCTTGCCATGTGTTGATGATACTTGGTCATTCAAGAAGGTCAAGGCTACCTGAAAATGTTGAATTGAAGCGGTATCTGGCTGACGGGCAGAAATTACGGACAGAAATTCGGTGAAGGCCCCATATTAGCCAATCTTCTTTCTCTTGGACACTCTTTCCTGCTGAAAATTGGGTGAGTACAGCTGATAACGGGCGCACGCGTTCCGTCATAATGTATATTGTTGTATCAGATTCAACCGCATCCATAAATTTGAGTATATCAGGATGCCGCGTAGTGCGTAGTTTCTTAAAGCTGTTCTGAGCAAAAGACTTTATGTTCTTCTTGGAGGAATCGCTGAAATCATATTCAAAGACGGACACAGGGCTGCCATCGTCCTGTGATAAGATTCAGCACCGTTCAAGTGGATGGCCGTCATAAGAACGTACTCGCTTCGTGGCGTCATATAGAGTGTAGTATCCTTCCACCTGGGCGAGTTTGGTTCCGAGTGAGAACGGGAGATTCAGGCCAGACTTTTGTACGAGCGTTGATACGGCCGCTGAGCCGAGAGTGCGTAAATAGTCCATCTGACGTCAAGGAAGGTGATGAAATTGCAGATGACCTAGTCTTGTAAGGCAGTGTGAGGGTATATATGTGCTTCGTCGATGGTATACACGTAAGTATGTCTGGCGGTGCTGGGTTGTACGACGCGCGCAGCGACAAATCGAGATCTGAGAGGGTGAGTTGTGGCAGTGACAAGGCGGATATGATCGATCATGTGCTGCATTGTCTTCAATTATTGAACGGCTTGCCAGTGGGCCACCATCACATTTCCCTCTTCCCTCCTCCACTATTGCCTGTTTCTTTCATTCATGTTATCTTACTGAAACTCTTCAATTAAACACGCTGTTGCGCTTCTCTGTTAGCTCTCCATGGCTTTTCAAGATGCCTCGAACGACATAACTGTAGATATAGAAACTCCAGCAGCACCACTGAAAGGCACCTCTGCCAATGGCCAGCACTATGATGCACCGCTTGAACTGCCGATAGAAGAGCTTGAGAAAGAGCTGCCACTGGTGCTTGATGGACAAATACCCTTGGGTGACTTGCTTTCGCGCGTGGTTCAATCTATATACGCAGAACTGTCGGAATTGGCAGAGACGTGAGTATTGATATGGCCACCTCTGTTGTCCACTACTCATAGACCGCCTAAGTATGCCTAATATGTCTGACACGGCTCGTAAACGTACACTAGCGGACTGGGTCGTCAAAACCAAGAAACAAGTTGTAAAGCTATATGCTGTGGCAAAATGGTCAAGGGATGCAGACACCATTCAAAAATGCATGGTAGCGTTTACTATCTTCATACACTGTTACTGTTCGAAATAATATATCTCTATTAGAACATTACTGCATTCTTTTTGACCCAGAATGCCCAGTTTGAGGAAACTATTCGTGCACTAAGTTACGCGAAGGAGGGTTTGGATCCTGCAAGGTGCCGAATGTCATCTTTTTTCTGGTCGATCTCTCAAACTCTGTTTTAGGCTTCGAAATCACGATCTCCTCACGTCGTTAGATGTTTTGACGACTGGATCATACCTCAGATTACCAACGTGTATCAAGGCGCGTGTTGTTGAGCGATTGCAACGCGCGGAAACAAGATTTGCTAAACCTCTCAACTTCAACTTATAGAAATTGATTATACCACCTGCTCCTTTAACCGACGAAGAAGTCTCCAAAACATTAACTGATATGGAAGAAGCCATTCGCTATAGGATGCGCATGTCGGAGATCGTCCCAGTTGAAATGTCGCAATATCGGATTGGTAAAGCCTTTCTAGTTCTCAAAAGACGTTAACTGAGGGTATTAATTCGTATACGTAGCCGACGGCCGCATTCACTTCACTGTACCGAAGTTGTTTTGTACTTCGCTATGCCTTCGTGGAGCGGCTAAGGATGATGGATGGTTTTTTGTGTCCGTTGAATTTCTCATAAACGTGGGCGGAGATTTAACGGGTCTACAAGGCACGAGTCTGTGTCTGTTGCATATTTCCCCTGGATTTTGACATTGCAATAGAGTTTCCTCGCATACCTACAGGTATCATCAAGCGTCATATTACAGACGAAGCCGACGCTAGACTTGCGTTCTATCTCCAACTTCCCGAACTGCAGCCGCCTCTACCTGGTGCTCCACTACGCCCACAACTACCACAAGATGTGGTGGACGCACCGCTTGTTCGCCTCTATAACTTTCTTCGTACGTAACCCGCGTATACCCGTCCTCTTATCGTGCCTTATATGCGTGACTGACAGAAATGATGTCACTATCCTATCAACTTGAAATTCTTTGGTACCAGGTACAATCCTCGTATTCTGAAAAGATCAACTTCTCATAATGATTCAAGGCTGAACGTATGCGATCGTTGGGATGGGCAGACTATTTGTCTATACAAATGTCTCCCGACCATAAGACTCTCAGAGCTTCCTACTGGATGTAAGTCGTCCATTACCAATGTTCATTCATGTGAACCCATAAAATTTTGTTAGACGGGCACAGCCGGTACCTGTCCCTGGACGGCCTCGCCTGAAACTACCTTTGCTAGGTGGAACACTGACTGTTGCAATTGTACAAACGAAAGGGCCACCGCAGTCTACTGGACCCGCTAGAGTACCCAGGGAGAGACTCCTTGCACAAATTCAGCAAAAAGCGAAGTTGCCAAATGGAAGACCCTCAGATGAGGTGGAGGGTCTTAAGTTTGTTGTCAACTGGGAACCAGCTCAGGGAGCATTAGGAATATATATTTCTCAGGCTGATGCAACACTTCCGAAGGAAGCCTTGCAAGTGGTAGTCCTTATTTATTTATTTTCATTTCAACTCTAAGCTCACTTATGGGCTTTGCAGGATGCGAATAATCTGGATTTTGAGCAAATGCTTCGCACCGTGATCCACAGGCATTCAAGGGCCATCCTTTCAGGCTTCCAGCACCAACTCGAACACGGGCCTAACAAGGCGTTTACAGCTCCAGGAGTCGTATCTTTAGTCAACACCGGTTTATACGTTTTCTCATTCTTGCTAAACGTTCTCTGACGTGCATGTTAGGCAAAACACAAGCATTACAAGTTCATCTATGCGCTGATGAGATTGTAGTTATCACTGTCGATGCACGGACGGGTAGACTGAGTCTTAAGGATACTGGAGATCTCGCGGCGGCTGGTCGTGGGCCACGATTCTCATCTATTTCCGATACCCTCAATTTCAACCCAACGCTTCTTACAAATGCGTTATACACACTCCGAATAAGTGTAAGATTTAACCCTTCGCACTGCTTCATTCTAAACCAAACATCGTCCTGTAGACCATACTGGACCTCGCAGAGCAAAAGGCGAAGTACCTTGGTTTACAAAGTTATCGCAGGCGCAACATTATGCAAGACGGTATGTGTATTCCGTGTAATACATTGGATTTCGCCATTTATATCCTTTTCAGAGCTACGCAAACTGGGCTCAGACTTCCGTGGCACGCTGTATATTCAACTTGCCAATTTCCCCAATCACTACCTTGTGCTTGTAGTAACGGATGAACGGTTTAAGTATGCCTTGATTACCACTAAAGTTCAACCAGAGTCCATGTACAATAGTATGACATTGGAGGATATTGCCTGGCTCGACTTCGACCGAATACATGATGCAGCATTGGTGAAAATCGATGACGATAGTGCTCAAAGTAACGCTCAAAACACAACTAATGTACCTAGCGCTGTAAAAAATTCTTATGGGTAAGCTGAAATTACCTGGCCATACTTCCAAATAAATCCCTGTTCATACCTTGTTTTAGTTTCCACCTGGATACGCAAGGTTTGCGTGAACTTTATAGTTATTGCAGGTAAGTTATTCGACGTTGGGGACGTCCGCAGGATCTTATTCTATGTAGTGCTCGGGTCGCATTCATCAATGTGGAGAGGCAATTCAAGATTCGTGGTATCCCATTTACGCATGTCAATCCAACAGGCAACACACCCGTCACTCTCGAACTCTCGCAAATACAGTCATCACTTGCGCGTTCCGTTCCTGCTCTTTGCGTGCAATCACAGGATATTCTGTCGGGCGCCCCCGCTGCAGAAGCAGCTATGCCTAATATTCGTGTCATACCCCTCAACTGGTGGTCAAAAGAGAAGGCCCAAGTCGTGACATGCGTCAAACTGAAATATGTTCAGCAACCCATGGGGAAGAACGCCAGTGGCGGCAGTGCGATTATCCGGCCGTCGAAGCGCATTATATATGACACTACGGAAGCGGTCGTGTCTTTCCTCTCGGAAAATGTGAATACATGCGTCGACGAATTCTTGGAGGAATGGGCGAGGGTGTCGAAGATGGTCGTCATCGCACGTGAAGGTATGTGTGCAGCCTACTTTGGAAGTGTGCACTCGCTTATGCACCCATTGTTAGTTGCACAGATGTCAAAGCAAAAGAAGTGGCGAGACGTGCGGTTGCTATCCTTTGATCTGCAAACTGTTGAATTTTCTTATGCTCAAGTACGCTTTCTCTTGATCTACTCATCTCCAT
The DNA here is from genome assembly GCA_028532985.1 of Stropharia rugosoannulata. Classification (NCBI taxonomy): domain Eukaryota; kingdom Fungi; phylum Basidiomycota; class Agaricomycetes; order Agaricales; family Strophariaceae; genus Stropharia; species Stropharia rugosoannulata. Next base: position 1,338,823 of record JANCIK010000001.1, on the reverse strand, counting down.
TACTAAATGCGGCTGAAGGATTATACTGTTTCGATATCTTGCGAAGATCAACTATCACTCACTGGTGGTAAATTTGATCTCGAATTTGCAAGAGTACTTCCTTCCATGGAGACAGATGATTTTGACCCTTTTAATCCTCACGAGGATGCGGAGCCATTCCTGCGCGATATTTTGCGACATGCGCATGGTCGACTAGCGCCATCATTACACCACCTTGTTACCCTACTGCGCGACACTTTGCCCATTGTCGTAGAGCTAGAAACGATCCGGAAGGAGGGGGCCCGTAGTGGGCGAAACCTCGATATATTCGCGAAGGCGGCTGGTTGGTATAGGCTACTATACGGCGACCTGAAGTACGTTCTCGATACCGTCCCACCCATAATTTCTTTTCTGAACTCGCGATTTAGGCATGCCTTGGACTTCCGATTGATGAAAGACCAGAAAATTGCCATCCTTGACGCGTCACATTCATTGTTCGACGCACAAACACCTGGCGTCTTACCTACCACTAAGGATTCAGTTGTAGACGAACTCGTCCTGCAACCTATCCCCAGGATGCGTGAAATAGTAACGGATGCGGTTCGCACTGGACTGCAGGGTGGCCACTTGACGACGGGCAAGGTGGCGGCCATTGACATCGGCGTGATATGTAACGCGAGTGGCGTTGGACCCCTCACTCAGGCCATACACCGCCAGATATTGGAGCAGTTGAAGTGTTAGGTACATTTTCGTGTTGTGAGCGGCGTCGGGTTGCACTGTTGTTTGTGCTTATATTTATTACATTTACATTGACTGCCAGTAATTACATATCGTTGTACATATTAAATAGTTGCCCTTCATACAGTTGCGCGCGTCAGTCTGAAAGCTCAATCACCTCGATTATTTGATCGTTTCTGCCCTGGCTTGGCGATGTTAATGATAGGCCAGCCATTGCGTGCCCTAGCGCATGATCAAGAGGTGCACCCGGAAGACGAGTGAGATGTCTTCCTGCCCTAGTCGGTGTGGTATCAATTGGGGCAGGATTGTCCTGTGCACTTCCGCCGGTGCGTGTTTTCTTGGGAGACGAATATACATACGGCAGAATCTCAATCTCTACCAAAAAGTACACATGCATCAGCACTTTACGCCCCACAGTAGTATTGCCGAAGTATATATGAATCCTAACATACCTGAGCTACTGCCGGAAGAACTCGGAGCGCCACCCAGGGTCTTCGATGGCGTTGACATCGCTGTGTGGAAGTAGCTTCTCGCGGAAGGCCCCATATCTGCACCAATAGGGCGCTGCATCACCGTCGGTCCCACTCCCATCGGTCTTGGTTGAGCTGTAGCAGAGTGCTTCCGCGGCCGGCCCGGTCTGCGCTTCGGTGGCATGCCTCCAGAGCCAGAGTCTGACGCACTATCAATGTCTATTATCCCACCCGCGTTCCTGGCCTTAAGCTTCTCCGCGGTCATGGCGTCATTGTCGTTTAATGATGACATTTTTGCTGTGCCTTCTCGCGCAGATCCCGACTGGGAAATTATGGGAGACGGAAGAAGGGCATCTGGTAAGACGACCTGATCCATAGGCGACGCGCTCTTGCGGGGTCTGCCAGGGGTTTTACTTCGGGGTGCCCATGGATCTTCTGGAGAAACGATCTTTCGGGGCCTGCCAGGACGTCTGGTCGGTGACGGCGGAAGGGTAACCGGAGACACGGTCTCTGGAGGCCTCGCAGGACGTCTAAACGGTAAAGGAGAATGGACAGCTGGAGACGCGGTTTTCGGAGGCCTCCCAGGGCGTCTCTTGGATGGCGGGGAAAGATCAACCGGAAATGCGGTCTTTGCAGGTCGGCCAGGGCGTCTAGTCGGGGACGGGGGAACATTAATTGGAGACGCGCTCTTTCTAGGTCTCCCCGGATGTCTCTTCGGCGGCGACGCTTCGGATACAAGACTTGAAGTTGCGCTGATATTGTCAAAGTCGAAGAACTCCCCCTCACTGCTGTTATTGGCTGGACCTACAGATACCAGTTTCTGCACGACATTAATCTGCGACGGAGAGTCGCTCTTGCGCGGGCGTCCGGGCCTCCTCTTTGCTACAGGCGTGTTTCCTTCCGAGCTCGAGCTGATGTTGTCAAAATCAAACGATTCGCCCTCGCTGCTAACAGACAAAGTCTGCGTGCCGGATTTATTCTTCGCAGGCCTGCCGCGTGGTCTAGCAGAAGTCACTTTCACCACAAACGAAGACGTCGACGGCACAGTGCGTTGCTTGCGCGCCTTCGAGGTCTTCTCCAGCGCAATCGGGACCGGGACCAAGGCGACATCGCTCTTGCGGCGCCGCCTGGGCTGCCTCCTCATCGGCGTCACGCCGTCGCTCTCCGAGTCTGAGCTCGAGACAATCCCGTCAAAGTCAAACGACTCGCCCTCGGTGCTCTCGTCTGCCCTTTGCTTCCCCTTACGCGACGCGCTGGGCGACTTGGACTTGCGCTTCCGTGGGGTGGCCTCTAACAGTTCTGCATCTTCGTCAGTCACGAACATATCGTCACTTGCGACATCAGGGAGGTCGTTCGGATCCACAGGAGGCACCCGACGATAGCACCCGCGCACTATTTCTCCCCACAGTGTATATTCACCACACGAATCGCAATACCCGCCACGGGGGATTATCGCGGTGCTTTCCCCTTGTTCTTCTGCCAGGAACCTCTGAGCAAGACACGTTAGATGTGCCACGGAGGTGCATCCCGTGGTAGGGCAGATAGTCGTGGAGAGCGGATCCTACAGCATGACAAAGTTATTGGTAAACTGTTTATGCGGGAATTTTTGAGGCACTTACGCTGTCATACGTGTGAAGCGGCTCGTGGCAGACAGAGCACTCTAGATTCCGGCCTGAGGCTAATAACGCAGTATTTTTGGCCAGCAACGCTGCAGTAAATTCGTCTGTGGCAGGTAGAGGTATTATTAACCACGGGAGTGTCAGAACGGTCAACGTCCTCATACTGTGAGGCAAAAGCAATGCTCACCATCGTCTGCGGCCAGTGGGCCAGTCCGCCCGGAGCCTGGGTGCCCCGACTTGCCATCCACGCCTTCCAGCTCGATTGAGCACGTCAAACCGGGCGGGAGTTGAGGCACAGTCGGCAGAAATTCCGCTGCGTTCCAGTAGTGGACGGCTTCTGCCGTGAAAAGCTTGACGTGGAGGGCCCATGTGTTAAATGGGTGTCTGCCAACCATGGACCGGACGATCCTTGAGACCAAGAAATGGATTTAGAAACAGTAGTTTGAGCGAGACGCGTGAGGAGACACCCACGCTATATTCCTCTTCATGTCGCGGCAGCGGCGGGTGCCAAAAAAGCGCCCGTTCTCGTCGCGCATATGCCGGGACTTGTGCGGGTGCTGCCACACCCATTCAAATTGAAGCGCGGCCTAACGGTGGTGGAGCATTCACATAGAATCTGAAGATGCCATGACGGGAACGAGAAACGTACGAGTCGCGAGGGAAATCCGTGAACTATCATCTGCATGACCCATGGCCGTTTCCTTTGCGTTTTGCGCGCGCCCGCGGCGAGCTCTCCATTGTGCTGTCTGCGGTACGTGAGGGCCAGTGACAGGCGCGCGTCGACAAGGCGTACCTTATCCTCCTGGGCGGCGAGGGCGTGCTACCTATGTATACCCTGGGTTGTTTAGCCCAGGTCATTCTATTGCAGAGAGCAGGGGCAAGGGACGGGTACTTACGTGGTTGACTGTGGTGTCTGGATGGATTTGAGGAGGTAACAGGCGTAGAAAGACGGGTAGGTGTGCAGGAGGAGGGACGAGCGGGCGCCGAGCTGCCGAGTGGCAGGGAGGGGGAGCATACTGGCCCTCGTCGTTGGCCCTCGCAAATCTTGGTGATCGGATTCAGCGTCAAGGAGATCTTGTGACTCACGGACACGAACTGTCACAGTCGCGTACACACGTGAGCTTAATTAGGTCCGCACCACTCAGGGATCACGTTATAAATAGACACAGGCGCTACGCCTATCCACGGACGGCTCTTCGAAATGACATTTGTGCCCGCGAACAGAGGATTGAGGCGATGACACTTGTGAGCATGTCTGAAAGTGTTACATTTATGTGTACATCTTAATCTACCCGGTTGCCGTTACCCATGAATATATAATACCTGCACCTATGCAAGAGAAACGAGTTAAATGATAAATCCGACGACTAAATACGCGTCTTTCGAGCCGTAGGACAAGGTTCTGTACAAATTGCGAATGATGTGTGGAGACGCCTCTAAGCCAATGCGTTTGTAGAATTTCAGGGCTTGTGTGTTTGACGTCGCCACATTCGCATAGATGGGGATGCCCTCGACTGAATTGGCGGCGCACGACTCGCGAAGCGCGTCCACCACCCGCTCAATGAGCCTGCGGGCAAGACCGCGTTGTTGGTATGACGGAAGCACACCCAGGGTTAGGATCTCGAGACGTGCCCTGGCAGGATTAATGAAGGTCTTGTCTCTGGGTCTCGTCGACACAAAGGGATTATCTCCGGCAGAATCAGTGTCAGTGGTGAAACATTGGAGGGTCGACACTGGCTGCTGGATTGCGGCCGATATAAAGCCAACGGGGACCGCGGGCTGGGCCCTGCTGTAGGCGATGAAGCATGCCCGGGTGGGTATTAGGAGGAGCTGAATGAAAAAAGAGGCGGGGTACTGGACGGGCAGCAATTTGGACTAGCTGCCAATGAGCACAAGCCGAGAACCAAATATAGAAAGCGTGCATTATGATGCACAGACGCACATGGAGGTCGCGTACCTTTTGCAGGTCGCGCGACGCAAGGGGCCTGACGACGATGTCGTCCTCGCAGGCGGCGGTGGGCATAGTCCGACTGGCGCATAGCAGACTCTGGGGAGGCCTTTAATGACTTGGGGATTTTGTCTGGACTTGTTGGAAACACGCGGGCCCCTATTGGCGGCTCCGGCAATGGGGAGCCGGATTGATGTGTGCGGGGAGCCGACGGACCAAGATGGGCGGGGGGCGAAATCCTGTGTGCGGAAGGGCCGGATTAGGAAGTAGGGGCATGTGATAGCGCTGGGGTATGGGGCGGATGAATGCAGAGTAGTTCCGTGCGGAGAGGTGTACGGAGACGAGGAATCCGTGGTGTTGTACGGGTGACCAGCACAAGGCGCCCAGGCGGTCGGGCGATACCGGCCAGTCTCCTCAGCCAGGGCTGTGATTTGCAGGCGTTGGACCCCCAGAATCCTGGGATTCCCCCGGATGGAGCGTCCATTATGGGCTGCTATAAAACGCCAGACATGTCTCCTCCAGCGCCCCACTTTTCTTTGCAGCCCATCCGTTCGACGGTCGTCACTTCGGATCTTCTCGCATATATTCACTCGTCCCCAGTTCCCCGCATTCCACAAAATGGTTCTTCCCCACCACACCCCATACGTTACCCCACACATCCTCCACAAGAACTATGCCCAATCGCACGATCATGAGCAGCACTCGAATCGTACGTACTCTTCCCCGACCGCCCTGCACCCTCCTCATCCATCTCTAGTCATCGGCCAGGATCTCGAGTACTTCTCCCAAGCAGGATTCGACATGGATCGCATCCAGATCAAGCGGAACGCCCCCGTCGCTCTTCTCTATGAAGACGCCATCCGCAACGAGGGCGCCATCATCTCCTCGTCGGGCGCCCTCATAAACTTCTCCGGAAAGAAAACCGGACGCAGTCCCAAGGACAAGCGCATCGTCTTTGAAGACTCTAGCAAAGACGACATCTGGTGGGGTTCCGTGAACATCAAGATGGACGAGCGTATGTACTCCGCACGTCTCCTTTTTCCTTTTTCCTTCATCTGACACTCTGCAGACACTTTCGAGATCAACAGGGAGCGCGCTATCGATTACTTGAACACCCGCGAAAACGTCTACGTTTTCGATGGCTACGCTGGCGTACGTTTTTTTGTCTTTTCGTTTCTCACGCAAATTCTAATCTTGTCTCAGTGGGACCCAAAATACCGCATCAAAGTTCGCGTTATCTGTGCCCGTGCCTACCATGCCCTCTTCATGGTGTGTCCCCCCATGTCAGGTCCCTGCAGCAATTAGCTAATACGTCATAGAACAACATGCTCATCCGTCCGACCGAAGAGCAACTAGCCACTTTTGGCGAGCCGGATTTCATCATCTACAACGCCGGTCAGTTCCCGGCCAACCGCTTCACCAAGGGCATGAGTTCGACCACCTCCGTTGAAATCAATTTCAAGCGTATGGAGATGGTCATCTTGGGCACCGAGTACGCCGGTGAAATGAAAAAGGGTGTCTTCTCCGTCATGGTATGATCTACTCAGAAACGGAAGTCAACCTTCGTAACTTACATGACTTATCTGCAGCATTACCTACAACCCGTCAAATTCGGGCAACTTTCTCTCCATTCCTCAGCGAATGTAGGAATCGAGAAAGGCGATGTTACCTTGTTCTTTGGCCTTTCTGGCACGGGCAAGACTACCCTGTCTGCGGATCCCGCGCGCCGTCTGATTGGTGATGACGAACACGTATGGTCCGACACCGGTGTATTCAACATTGAGGGCGGATGCTATGCCAAGTGCATCAACCTCTCAGCTGAGAAGGAGCCCGACATCTATGGTGCTATCCGCTTTGGTAGTATTCTGGAGAACGTTGTCTACAACCCCAACTCGCGTATTCCCGACTACGACGATGTTAGCATCACCGAGAACACTCGTTGCGCCTACCCTATCGAGTACATCGATAATGCGCAGATACCTTGCGTTGTCAATCGCCAACCTTCCAACATCATTATGCTGACCTGTGACGCGTTCGGTGTCCTCCCCCCCGTTAGCAAGCTCACTCCTGAGCAGGCCAGCTATCACTTCCTGGCAGGGTACACCTCGAAGACTCCTGGTACCGAAGATGGTGTCCTCGAACCTATCCCCACATTCTCTACCTGCTACAGTGCTCCCTTTATTGTCCTACACGTACGTATTTCCTTTATTTATTTCATTTAGCCAGTCAACTAACAATGCGCATTTAGCCCGGACGCTACGCCTCCATGCTTGCAGAACGCATGGCCAAGAACAACGTCGACTGCTGGCTCATCAACACCGGCTGGACCGGCGGGAAGTTCGGTTCAGGCAAGCGCTGCCCACTCAAATATACCCGCCGCATCGTCGACGCTGTGCACTCTGGCGAACTCGCCAAAGCCGAGTTCGAGAACTTCGGCACTTTCAACCTGTCAATACCTACTGCGCTCGAGGGTGTTCCCCGCGAGCTGCTCAACCCATCGCTCGCCTGGACGGACAAGGAAGCCTTCCAGAAGGAGCTGCGAAAGCTCGCTGGCATGTTCACCAAGGCGTTCGCGCTGTACGAGCAGGACGTCGAGCCCAAGGTTAGGATGGCAGGCCCGTCCATCTAGGTTGGCCGTCTTTGCCGATGCCGCAAATAGATGTATTTTTCTTTGTACTCTTATGCTGTTCTCCCTGTTTTCTTTTTAATCGGACACTATAAGTAATTCTGTACATTAGATACACGGCCATATACTAGCGAGCCAATGGAATATCTGTACTCTATGATAGCAGATTGCTGTGTCAAATGATTGTGTTGCAACACTTTGTATGACGTCTTGCACAGTGGTTCGGTATGTCATACGTCTTGTCCACGCAAAACACCAAGTCCTACTATGCTCATAATATGATCCATTTTTACGTTTCAAGACTAAAATCTCAGTTTTCCAACTGCACAATGAACATGCGTTACTGGATGAATTTGTTTGACCTTACCAGCGCTTATCTATATATGAGTTGTGTGTTCCTTAAACAAGCGCCCGTCGGGTAATTGAGTGATCGGGAAGGAGGCTGATCCGCCAATTTGTAGAAATGAGGCTTGATTACAACTTGGCAACGGCTCGGCTTCGACAAGCTTCGAGCCGCTACGACTCATGAGTCAACGTTATCAACGTGTAAAATGACAGAAAATGACTCCCCGCATTAGCGCCGCGCGTCCATTGGCCCGCGTGCAGTCTCCACGTCGCCCTCAGGCTCCTCCACGCGGCGCGCCGTCGTGTCCCCCCACCAGCGGTCCAAGCAAGCTGTGTGCCGCGTGTCCGCCCCCCGGACCCTGCCGTGACGACACCAGCGCATACTGCATGTTTCTGGTAAGCACATGCATGTAACGACCATACGTGTCGCTGCGTTGCGCTGCGACTCGCGGAATGAGACGGGGAATGATATATAAACCGCGCGAGCTGCGCAACTGGGCTTCGTTCTTTAAAAACATACACATACTATAAATCGAAGACTTCGCCTGGGATGTCTTCACCCTCCTCGTCGACGAGATCGTACATGCGGCGCCGGCACCCAACGCGCGCGCAGAGCTCAGGGCTGCTTGCGTCGATGTCGCTGTGCTTCTTCATTCTGTTGTCTGTTATTCTCCTCGTGCCTGTCGCGGTGAAGGCACAGCCTGAGACGCAGATGCACCCGCAGTATGGCACTGTCATTGGCATTGGTACGTGTTCTTGTTTCCTACCTATTATCCAAGTTATTGAAATTGGGCCGTTTTTCCACTAGATCTTGGGACAACGTGAGTCTTACGTGTGTGGCATAAGATTGAACTATTCCTGATATTATATACTTCTCCATTAGCTATTCCTGCGTCGCGTATGTCTTTTTTGCACCTTTAGGGGATTATTTTCACTGACTACACGTTTTAAACAGGGTATACCAAGGTGGAAAAGTTGAAATTATTCCAAATGATCAGGGAAACCGGATAACACCCTCGTGGGTGTCTTTTAACGGATACGAACGACTGTGAGCGTCGTCTCTCATTGCATCTTAATACCTACTCATTTTATTCCAGTATTGGCGACGCGGCAAAGAACGCCTTCCACCAAAATCCTAAAAACACAGTATTCGACACAAAACGCCTGATTGGGCGAACAATGAACGAACAAAGCGTTCAACGTGATCTCGAACATCTACCATTCGTCGTAAAGGACAAAAACAATAGCCCGATTATCAGCGTTAAATATAAGGATGAAGTCCGCGACTTTGTATGCGTTCTATTTTCTTCAGCACAAAATATTAGACTGACTATGGCTGCAGACACCGGAGGAAATCAGCGCCATGATACTCACCAAGATGAAGGAGACGGCGGAAGCTTACCTTGGTCATGGTGTAACTCATGCAGTGATCACTGTTCCGGCTTGTAAGTTATGTATTTGCTGTTATCATGATACTTCTTACTGAATGGTTGCAAATAGATTTCAACGACGCACAGCGACAAGCCACTAAGAATGCTGGAGAAATCGCCGGGCTCAATGTTCTTCGCGTCATCAACGAGCCTACAGCCGCCGCTCTTGCTTATGGATTTGACAAGAAGCAGGATGAAAAGAAAGTCATTGTCTACGACCTCGGTGGAGGCACCTTCGATGTGTCCCTGCTGTCCATCGACAATGGCGTATTTGAGGTACTCGCTACCGCCGGTGACACCCATCTCGGGGGCGAAGACTTCGACAACCGGGTCATGCAGCACTTCGTCGATATTTACAAGAGCAGGACGGGAACCGATGTTTCCACCAACAAGCGCGCCATGGGTAAGCTCAAGAAGGCCGTCGAAGAAGCCAAGCGCATACTCTCCAACCAGCTCAGCACCGACGTTGAAATAGACAGCTTCGAGAATGGGAACGACTTCGCAGAGACACTCACGCGTGCCAAATTCGAGGAACTTAACATGCCATTGTTCGAGAAAACCATCAAGCCCATAGATCAGGTGCTAAGGGATGCTCGCGTTACCAAAAAGGACGTCGATGAGGTACATTTTTCTCCGTTCAGTGACACATAATGAGAATCTGACTGCTATTTGTCTTCTGTAGATCGTTCTTGTCGGAGGTTCAACCAGAATTCCCAAAGTCCAGCAACTGCTGAAGGAGCACTTTGGGAAGGAGCCATCCAGGGGTATCAATCCCGACGAGGCTGTAGCCTATGGTGCGGCTGTCCAGGCGGCGATTCTGGCAGGTATCAACGAGGAGACGGTCAACTCTGTCGCGCTGCTCGACGTCAACTCGCTCACTTTGGGAATCGAGACTACCGGAGGAATATTTTCGCCTATCATCAAGCGAAACACAGTCATTCCTACCAAGAAGAGCTCCATGTATGTCATTTTGAAACTTCAAGCCCCCATGAGATACTCACATTTCTGCACCAGCTTTTCAACTGCCGTCGACAACCAGCCGGTCGTCACCATTAAGGTATATGAAGGCGAGCGTGGGCGGACCAAGTTTAACCATCTGCTCGGCGAGTTTGACCTTCGTGGTCTTCCTCCCGCACCGAAGGGTGTGCCTCAAATAGAAGTCACCTTCGAGCTCGACGCAAATTCCATCATGACAATCAGCGCCAAGGACAAGGGAACGAAAGTCAAAATTCTTGTCTTCAGATGGAACACTAGCTCATTATTTGAACATATAGTGGGAGGACCGAGCAGATAGTCATCAACAAGGATAACGGCCGTCTGTCTCCAGAGCAAATCGAACAGATGATTGCGGAGGGAGAGAAATTCGCAGAGGAGGACAGACTGCACAGAAAGAAGGCCGACGCAATAAACAACATTGCCGGTTTCCTCAGTACTCTGCGCGCACAGCTGGCAGACAAGAACGGTATGGGAGGGAAGCTCGAGCAAGCGGACAAGGCAGAGCTGCAGGAAATCATCAAAGCTGGGGCCAACTGGATGGACAGTGACAGCAGGGAGGCAAGTTTGGAAGAGATAGAAGAAAAGTTCGCCGAACTGCAAAGCTCCGTGGGCCCCATTACGAGCAAGTTATATTCGCAGAGCGATTCGGACGCTGAAGGTAATCCGTATGCATTTGACGACGATTCTGAGGAAGGTCATTCGGATTCATACAAACCTGGGGATGACCAGGGTGGTGACTACGACCCCAGAGACCATGCAGATCTGTAAATTCAAGTCGGATGTTTTAGAGTTCCTCAATGTACCAGTAATATAATTAATTCGTTCTGCTTGCTTTCTCCATACCTTAGGTCAAATTGAGCGTTTAACATCTCCGTGCCAAGTAAAGGTGAAAGACAGCGTCCTCCCAGTTAATAACCATAAGAAAATTTCATGAACAGGTTATGATTGGCTGTCGTTAGCTGGTTTATATAATCAAGTATCCAATTTATACACTAGAAGTTGCATGACCAAGTCAGTTCGATGTTAAACCATGAGTGGGATAAACTAACCGCACGCGCCACGACCAGGCTTCGTGGCGAAGATAACCTCCCTCAGTTCGGCTTCCTCCAGATTCTTATACGGAGGGTAAGTTTCTTTAATCTTCTGGATGAATTCATCCACTTTTCCCTCGGCAATGAGCGATACACTGCAGCCCCCCCAACCAGCCCCTAACGTTAAACAGCGTAAGTACGCGTCCCGAACGGGCAGAGGGGATTTTACCTGTCAGTCTGCTACCATATGCACCAGCCTTCCTCGCCAACTCCGTTAATTCATCTAACTCCGGACATGAGCACTCAAACAGTTTCGCACAGCTATCCTGAGACTCGTTCATAAGGCGACCAAGGTCAGCGAGCAGTGTCGAGTCGTTACTGGCAGAAGATGTCTGCAGGCAAAGGTGCCTGAACTGCAGAACACGACGGGCTTCGGTAATAACATGCTTTGCACGGTTGTAGAGCTGGAAATATGTCGCTTCGACTAAAGTAGAGTAATATAATCAATGATCCAGCAATATGACCTTAATAAACGAACATTTGTACTTACTGTCAACCCAGGAAAGGAATATGTCATGAAAGACGTCCTTGGACAATCCAGTCATTGCGATCATCTGGTCCATGGTCACCCCGAGTTGGTCACCACAAGGCTGCGTCGGTTTCAGGGCATCTAACTTATCCTCTACCTCGGTCAAAGCTTTCTCTAGTGCGTCCGAGCCTATGTCCTCTCCAGGCTTCTCGCCAGCGAAGCGTCCGACAACTTCTCTGTAAGTAATTTTATCCTTCGCCTCCACTTCAACTCCTAGGGATTTTGCTAGGATGTATGCGCCAACCAAAGTCTCTACAACACGAAGATTATACCCGCGTTTCGCACCTACTGCCTTGTCCGATACTACAAGAGAGTTCGCGATGATAAATACGGCACGATTGGGAAGAGGGACGGCGGAGGCACCCAAAGACGGGTAGAACGTAATATATAGAGCTGAGGACGGATCGGACATAACAGATGCAGCTTGATCCATTCTGTTACAAATTTGAGGTCAGTTAATTATTGGGACTATGAAAGCAGTAATCGCACCCGCCACTATTAACGCCTAACATGACACGGAAATTAATACACGCTGTCATTCATTCATCCTCACTGTACGTACCAACTCGTTTCTCATTTTTCACTGCTAACTCGACTAATTCGCCCTTGTTTAGAGGTTTGTAACTGCCATCAGCCTCAAGCTGAGGAGGACCCCTTAGTAACTGTATACTGCAAGAAAGGATATGCTTACCTTCCCATTGGCGGCTAAAAATGCGAGGGTACTTGCAACTACCATGGCAGCACTCGATGATAACCCAGACCCAGCCGGAACAGTACCAGTAACCAATAAATTTACAGGAATGGGCGAATGTCCTGCCTCGGTGAAGAACCGATTTAAAACACCCTGTATATGACACGCGTAAGTTTAGCACGAGATGCAGGCCCGCAAGGCAACTAGACACTGACAAAATACCCTGCTTTAACATAACTCTCCCATCTAAGTTCTTTCGTGTTGATATCCAAATGCCAAGATTCTACATGAGCATCTTGCTCCTTTACTTCTTGTGGGATCTTCAGTGCTGGCGAGAATATTTGCCGAACGTATTTTGGGTGCAGATTCTCTGCGACTACGCTGCCGGGAAGCCTTAAGGCTTCCGCGTCTTGCGTTTCTGAGGATGCCTGACTCGGACGCACACCACAAGCGATGAGTATGTCTTTATCCACAGCTGCTGGAAGGACACCGAACAAAGCGTAGTCAATGTGATCGCCTGCGGCCAATTAAAATAAGAGCCCGCTTGTTATGTTTTTTAAGTATCGCGCACCAATTAGACTGTAATGTAGCACCTAGTCAGCTCATGGCGCAGCATGACAGCAGAAATATCACACTTTACACGGCCGGGCGCTCTTGCAATGTACGCAGGCTTTTTCCCGAACCGCGCCTCATATTGCGCTGCGAGATCTGACCATCGCTTTGCATGCGGCAATGACGCCTCTACTCCACCAAATACATCGGCGAGGGTGGTGAACACCGGGATGGCTTGATTGGCGATCATGATAACGGACGATAGCAGAGGGAAAAGTAGAAGAAAGATGCCAGAAGAAGCCCGGAGTTTTGTGCAGACGCCGTCTTTAAGTGGGGCGAATCGAGAACCCATGTGATCAAGGGGGTTCCAAGAGTCTATGAGACAAGTATGAGTTCACTTTTCAGACAAATGACTCGATTGTGCATTTGAAGGATGCGTCCAGCTGTGCCCATTATGTATTCGAGAGATTGCAGCCGTGAGCAGGACAACTAAGTGGTTTGCGAAGCAGCTTTAGTTCATAGCAGTGTCCATCAACGGCCATGAGAGACGCGACGGTAGCCCGCCACCCCACGTCGCATGCTGCTCTGATCATGTTCTCACGGAGGGCGGTCCGCCAGTCCGTCAATAGGAGCGCATGCCACTCTTGCATACTTCCGACATGTTCCCGACTGAACTACAACAAAAAAACACTACGATTGTCGAAGCAATGAGCCACAAACAATTCCTAAAACATGCACTGACTACTGCATAAACCAAAGCGCTTTGAAGGCAGTTTCTATGTCAACTAACGCAGGGAGGTGAATAAATGAAACTTTACAATGTTGCCTACGACTCTGTGCACCATGCTGGCGGGTGACCGGTGACTGGTCTTTGAATCTCATGCACAAACTCACTTCAGATGCGCGTCCAAGCGCTCATACCTGACAAGCCTAAGCAAAAGGGCACAGTGTCGCACGCAAGAGTAAATAGTTATTATAATTCAACTCAAGCCGTGGTCCCTTATAATACGGTCATAGTGGTGTCATGGACGGAACTTACGACTCGTGTGGGAGAAGGTGGAGGTGGCGAACGCGTCGAATGGAAGACCATTCAATGGAAGATTAACCGAACCTGGGCGCTCCACCACTACATCTTAATTGAACAAAGTTAATCTCGGCTTGGTTGTGATCCCCAGTTTGCTCCAGTTGACTAGGGCTTATATACACACAAATACTGAAGGGGCGCCACCGTAGCTGGACTTAGTAATAATAGGAGAGGTAGTCTATAACCTTTACCAGGAATTTTTTCAGGTCAGCAGTTCACAAATTTGGGAGAATGGCTGCAACAATGAAGTCCACTTCAAAATATCATTCACAAAATAGTGTATACTTAACAAGAGATCTACGTCCATAAACAACATAAGCGCCCAAGAAGTTCCGCTCAGGAACGTCGTTTAACAAGAAAACATCTAGACAAAAAGGAAAAAGCACACCCGAATTAATCAGAATTGTGATCATAACGCTCCCGCCGTTTCTCTCTCAACCAGACGTCAGCGGAAAAGTAAAATGGCGGCGAAGAATCCGTATGTCGGCTGGCCGGATCATCTGCTGGAATCAGAGCGCGCGCTTTACCTTTACCTTTCGGATCAATAACTTGTTCTGCGCTAGGTATATGTATTACAGCAAATTCTTTCCTGCGTCGTCGGTCGCTTACACCGTTTCTCCGCGCCGTAACACGATCCCATATGTCGGGAACATTTTCCGAGGCGCGACGGGCATTGATCCACGCCGGGAGCAAGGCAGGCTGATTAGTAGACTCAGCAGAAATCGTTGATCCCACTGACACTTTAACATCTTCTTTACTGTCATTGGCCAATGTAGGCTTCTTCCCTTGGCTTATAGCAATTTCTCTGAAGTCGGGTATGAGATCGCGCGACACTGTAGATTGCAAGCGCGGGACTTGTAATGTCTGAGGGCGCGATTCAGAAGTGGGCTTATTGTGCAAAGGGATCTGAGGCACTGGATCATCGTATATCCTAACATCCGTGGAACGTGATGGTATCTGGGAAAGTGGATGAAAGAGACGTTGAGTAGATGTAGATTTCACCGCAGCATACGGATGACGTGTCGTAATAATTGAAGTTTCCTCTGTAGAAGTGCTGGTTGCGCGGCTGGAGTACGCGCTGCCAGAGGTTGCTGACAAGGTGGGTGTGCCGCGACTGGATGTCGAGCTCACGGCTGTGGCTAACTTGGCGGCGGTGGAACGACCAACTTCCTGTTGAACTGGACGCAGATGCGTAGGCTGTGGGCTCACAGACCTGATTTCGTCTTCACTATCGTCATCAATAACAATTGGGCTCGGTTCCCTCTTCTTGGGAGCTTGGGTGGACTTGGTTGTTCGGGAAGGACCAGTTGAAGCAGATATCGAAGCCGATGTTGATGCTGACGGCAGTTGAGCGACATCGCTACGATTGTTAGGTTTGCGAGGTGCCGACTTCGAATGCCCTGTCGACGCCGGCACCTTCTTGCCAGTACATGTAACACACCTCCACTGCAGTCTAGAGGATGTATTTTGCTCTTCCTTGTACCGCCTGATAATCTGCACAAGCTCAGCATCAGACACAACAGGCCGGTGGCATCCTGCAATACAGTCAAGAGTGGGAAGCGCACGACGAATAATGCTTACTGTGATGCCACGGGCGCTCGCACTGAATGCACGTCAAGAGGAGATTGCGATGGGATGACTTTTGGTCTCCGCATGCTGTACAGGGTGGTGGCATTGGTACGGATCTAGTTGAGCAGATGAGTCGACAGGGACGGGAAATTGGCTAATAGAGCGCGATCGCCAATAGAGTTGGGGGATGTGCGGAGTGGTTGCGTCTGTTTGGCTTCTGTCAGGTCTAAAAGTCGACACTAATGGGTTCTCCGCCCCAGAACGTGCGCATTCTCATCATTCGAAGGCCCAGAAAGGATGCGGGATGCCGTATGACCTGGGCGGATGATGCATCCGACTACGTAGACTTGGAGAATGATATGATTCTGGCTGCGGTGGGGAAATCAAAGACAGCCCATCGTGTTGGCGTCATGGCCGTCACATGACTGACGTCAGCCCGTACTTAAACCTGCCGCTCCTCCTCATTGTCTGCGCACTTACTGCTTCTCACCATGGCCACCTCCTGGAAGGATGGAATTCTTCTCAAGCTCACAAACATTCTCGTCTACTTCCTCTTCCTGGGCTCCAATATATATACCGTAGCCTCGCCCAATTCCATATACTATTATGGCAAGGAGACCTATATCACCCCCGCTCCATGGGCTTTCCTCATCTGGTGAGCCTTAAGACTTTTTCGTCGCGGCCGTGTCTGACTTGTCCAGGTCCTTGATTCACTTCCTCCTTTTGGGAACCATTGTCTACCAGTTTACTGCCAACGGCAAGAAGACAATAATCGACGGAATTTCATGGCGCTTCCCCCTCCTCGGAATTCTCAACGCCATCTACGTTAACCTCTGGGCCACACACCATTACATCGTCGGTACGTCTTATCTGATCTTCATTCATCAATTTGCCCTCATCGGCGCACAGCCTTCATCTTTGCTCTCTTCGTCAGCTCGGCCGTAACAGTGCGTATTTCGTATCGCGTAGTCGTATACGCGCTAATTATCTATATTCTTCGTAGCACATCTACTACATTGTCAAGAAACATCACGTCTCTGAGTCTTGGGGTGACGAGCTCTTCATCCACCTTCCCTTCTCCCTCTACCATGGTTGGACGACTGTCCTTGTCGTTGTCACCGCCTTCGACGCCTTCGGCGTGAACCGCCTCCACCACCACGCTGGTGTCTGGACCAAGGTCTTTGTCTTCCTTGGCCTGTAAGTTCCATGTGCTGTGTGCATGTATTTGAAATTGACGCCATCGGTTGCAGATTCTTCCTCGAGGGCACCGCCGCCACATACGCCTTCTCTACCCCTGAAGGCGACCTCCCGGCCTCGATCGCCATCGCCTGGTCTCTCTGGGCGATTTTCGCGCACCAGACTTCCTCTGGCTTTGTTCACTGGACTTCGCTCGTCTTCGCCATCCTTGCCCTCATCTGGGTTCTTAAGGGAGCATTCGGCCTGTTCGGTACGCGCAACCGTATTGCCCTCAGTGACGAGGAACGCGCACCTCTTGTGGGTTAAGGCCCCTAACGATGACATGATCCTTCCTGGGTCGCACACTCGCCTCCCTGAGTATATCCTGTCTTTATGAAAGTATCATGCGCATGTAATATTTAGCAATCCGATCGGACTAGTTCTTAATGAAATGTTACGCTTTCAGGTCGTACCGGAATTAAGTTTGCACGCTGTACGCACGCCAACGAACATGCTTTCATGTATAGATGTTTTGGACTTCAGACTTGCGCTTGTACTGCGGACGGGGCTAACCTCCTTCATCGACATCGATGTATGTCGTTTCCACATCTCTCCGCAAATGATAGACCATCTGCATGATAGCTCAGTGAAATGTGTGCGAAGGTTACAAGTATTATTATTCGGTTGAAGGTAACATGATGTTCTATAATGCCTCAAGGTATTGGGCACTCTCAAGGCAAGGCACAGAAGCGAAACAGAAGGTCTTTACATCAGCAATTGACAGAACTCCGACGCACAGATGATTCATACACATATTGTGCCATTCCCTGCCATTCCCAGCAGTTTAAAATGCCATCCTATATCAGCCACCCGGAACGCACAACCGCCGGGTCTTCTGCGGCAGGGTTTGTGCACACCGGGAATGGTACGGCCAGAATATATGTCCGTGTGTACTAGGGCTGCGGGTTAGGCAATAGGAACCAAGTAAGCGTGTGTTTGCTAATCATCGAGAATGCCAGGTCGGATGGCGGTCGGATGGTATTTAACTGTTCTGGGTCGTGGCTAGAGTTTGCGTCCCAGGCGTTCAAGAATCAATATGGAGAAGGTTACCTTGTGGTCGGGTGACACCCTCAGGATTGAATTAAAGATGAGAATAGCGGGGACGTAAAAATGGTGTTAAATTTTAAGATATTTCTGTTGAACTTGATAAAACTGAAATGAGGAGATACTGGGCACAAAGTCAACATGGACAGCTTGATTCAAGCATGGTTTAACCAACCATCAGGCCCAGGGCCGCTGTATATACAGGCAGACCACGTAGCAAAGAGTAATGTTAGACGTGTTAAAATAAGCGTAGCACTTCGTGATCAACACATGAGAAAGGAATGAGTGAATTCACGTTTGGCCTCGGTGAGCTCAAGAGGCAAACGGATGCGGGAAAAGTACATCGATGGCCTACTAAATACTGTGAAGTAATAATAGAATAATAGCTAGAACGTTTACAGAACAAAAGTGAATGACAGGTAAGTAAGTAACAAAAATAGATTAAATGGACAATAACTCAATAATTGGGTAATGAATGGAAGAAACTTAGAAAGTACTCATTGCGTACGCTCGCAAAGCACGCCTGATGCGTCTGGAATTCCAACAAGACGACGGACAAAATGCCTGAGAGCAAGAAGCAAAGCGTTGACAAAGTGACCAAAAACTTAGTCTCCTGCACAGACCAAATAAACAGATGACAGTCAATCTGTTGTTATATATGCCAAAAACTTAAAAGTGAGGAGGCTCGGAGCGGCGGAGATGAACGCGTGACTTACTGAAGTAAATGTAACCTCACATGACGTGACTAGCGCGCTCAAATATTGGCAACACCAGGCAACACCATTTCTTGGACGCGTCAGAACCGAGCGGTCAACTAGGTAGTCTCGACTAACACATATCTTCCAACATCTCCATCAACTGTATAGCACCGCAAGAGGAAATCTTATATCCATGGACATCGACTCTGAACCAGCCTCTCCTGGTGCGTCCTTCCTCTTACACAGCAGCATGAATTTCACCAACACACCGAAATGACCCAGATGTAATGCTTGCTTTTTACCGCCGCCTGTACCCCTTCAAATCGGTATACAACTGGCTGAACCACGAACATGCACCAACGCAACTATTCACGCATCGCGAATTCGCCTTCACACTCCCCGGCGATGTGTACCTGCGGTACAACTCCTTTAATTCAGCAGACGAGCTGAAAAAGCAAGTTTGCCACCTCAACCCATCTCGTTTCGAAATAGGGCCTATATACTCTGCACGGGTATGTCTGTTCCTCTCCTCGAACTGAATCTTGTCCGATTTCACTTACCCCGTTTCGGTCTGCGTAGCCCCGCGATAAAAAGACTGTCCGCGCGGGCGCCTTCACTCCGCTGCTGCGCGAGCTCGTATTCGATATCGATATGACCGACTACGACCCGATCCGTACCTGCTGCTCAGGCACGGACATCTGCCGCAAGTGCTGGCAGTTCATCGCTGCCGCCGTGCGCGTGCTGGACAGCGCACTGCGCGACCAATTCGGATACGAGAAGCTGCTGTGGGTGTACTCGGGGCGGCGCGGTATCCACTTGTGGATCTCGGACAAGGAGGCGATGGCGCTGACCGACCAGCAGCGGAAGGCGCTTGTGGGGTGGCTGACGGTCGTCTATGGGGGACGAGAGAGCAAGCGCTTGAATCTGCACGGGTCGAAGGGGGCATTGCCACCGGCGTTGCAGTGAGTGGGATCGAACTTTACCTTGTCCAGGCATTATAAGCTATATCTTTTTTTCCTCAGGCCGGCATTAGACTACCTACGCACCATTTTCGGTGCCTTGGTCTTGAGCAATCAAGACTGTTTCCAAACCGAGGAGGGCTACGAAGAGCTGTTGAAAGCCATCCCCGATGCGAAGGTCGTAGATTCGATGCGAACAAAATGGGAGAAGGGTCCCCGTTCATCCGAGCAAAAATGGAATGACCTGTTAAAACTAGGAAAAACCTCACAGGTGTGCTTATTTCACAGATGATAACTTCTCAGCTTGCTCAACGGATCTGTATCTCATCAGAATCTAATGAACGCCCTGGAAGATGTTGTCATTCAATACACGTACCCTCGTCTTGACGCTGAAGTCTCAAAGCACCGGAACCATTTGCTCAAAGCCCCCTTCTGCGTTCATCCTAAGACGGGACGGGTGTGTGTCCCCCTCGACCTCAAAATGATCGAAGACTTCGAGCCAGACAGCGTCCCGACAGTCGGCCAGCTGCTCAGGGAACTGGATGCAATCAAACGGGACGATGCAGAAAACCAGGAATTCCACTCCAGTTGGTGTCTTTCCTCTCATTGTCACGCTCTCATCTCATTTTCGCATTGTGTTCGCAGATTGGGAAAAGACGTCGCTGAAACCGTACATCGACCTGCTGGACCAGCATGCCTTGAGTCTGATGGAGGTGACACGTATTGAAAAACGCAAGACAGGTCTGTTTCATGTTTAACTGCGTGTCTGTCGTAGGCTAATTTCATTACCGCCTGTAGACATGTCTTGGTAAGCTCAAGAGGTCATCTATCGTGTATATGTCCAACTAGTGTATTTTTATGCTTTGCCTACAGTATACTAGTGGCACTTGGGACAATGTTTTTGTTAAAGCATTCTATGACGCATTTCTTTACTTCACTACACAAAATTTTACAACAGAATAGGTACTAGAGCTGACTGTATAACTATGTGCTTTTGGGCTCTGAGGATTAAGTATTTGTTTCAATAAACAGTATACACTTTTCAGTCTCAAATGTCACGGTTAGCGGCACTTGGGACACGCGTGACGGCAGCGGACCGTCACTGCCGCCGTTATTACACGCCGTTAGTGCACCATCAACTAGTCAAACTCAACAGCGTGTCAACGCATTTGATATAGATCATCAACGGAGCCTGTCACGCCCTTAAACATACTTCATGAAAATGCAAATTTTGATGTCAGTTTTGACCATATTCCTATGAAAAAGACCACAAATTAATGCTGGAAAGAATGGCTATCCAGCCGTGTAAATAATATATCTATAATCTTGCTCTAATGGAGCAAAAACAAGGGAAAGATAATTGCTATATCGGTTTTTGTCCCATTTTCAACTGTAATTGGCTTGATACACACCCATAGAAACCGTTGTTCCCTCTCAAATTTGAAATAAATATGTGAAAGTACATTCCAAACAAGTATGCAAAGAATCTAAGCTATTGGTATAAAAGTGCTGCTGCAAATTGGTTTTGTCCCAAGTGCCGGTGGTGTCCCAAGTGCCGCTAGTATACTGTATTATGCGCTCCTGCTATTCGTTACGCTCCCGTATCATCGTCGAATATTACTTTTCGTCCCATCAAGTTCGAACTGCTTTCTGTCCTGTAAACTTGGTTAACATTCGCGCATTGTACAGTTCGATATAGAAACGCTACATAATGCACGGTTGAATTCTAAAAAATATGATCGACTTGAAAGCAAAGAGAGATAAAAACATAACTGATATAAACCTATTTAATAAGACCAGATGACCAGTTAAAGATTGCCAGAAAAAATGACCCTCTCTAAAATCGCGTCAGATTTCTACAGACAACATGAAAGTCGAGTGCACAGTTCATCCTGTACATTAGTCCGTCGTTGAAAGCGGGAACATTGGTAAAAGAGGAAGGGAGAAGACACACGAAGCTAACAATTTTTCATATGGATTATGTATCCGGGTAGCCAAGAATGAAAAAGGCGTGCGTACACTGCGGATGCACGTATAGATTCAGTAAGAGAAGGATTCATCGGCCTCTGCCAGTTCCAACTCTAGCCATCGAATAGCTACTTTGTTGGACTCGGCGTCTGTTTGCAGCACTTCGAGTACGCGCTGCGCAATGGCAACGGTGCACTCCTCCGCACGGCTAAACCCCGAAAGGCAGCCCTTCCTATAATCGTCTTCGCCAATGCCAAGCATCGCCGCCACGGAGGACGCACCCGGGCCGCCGAACGTGTGTAAAATGATGGGCAGAGCGATCAGCGACGGGATCTCGGTAGTGAGAACAAGCAACTGCTTCGCTGCATCAGATACGTCACCCGTGAAGTTTTCATGACTCTTGGCAACATCAAGAAGAGCTGGAAGACACTTTAGCCCGTCGAATGCCTCGTCCACGGCCTCCCGGGCCAGCTTGGTAGACTCATGCTCGGAACTCGGGCGCGGAAGAGCCTCCATAAGGTCATAGAGAGCTTTTGCATCTGCTGCGGCAGTCGCATATGTAATGGCAGGAGGGGGAGACGGTGGACGAGATGGAGGGAGTTTGATCATGAATCTCCCAGCCGGAGGTGTAACCGGGGGAGTAGTTGAAGGGGGCGATCCACGACGTTTCTTGATCCCCAAAAGAGGGGTCTCCCCACGGAAGGTCGGAGACGGTTTAGATTCGACGCGGTGAGATAATGCCACCATAGCCTTCCATAAAACGGAGATTAGGAGACTAGCCAACGCTGCATGGGACAGCACAGAGCTCGTAGAAGCTGCAAGTGCGCGTGCATACACCGGCATCATGGACTGTAACGCCACGATTGATGGATGGTAGACAACATACGCCTTCGTCCCTGCAGGCGGCTTCACAATAGGGGTCGTGTTTGAGTTTTCCAATGATTCAATGACTGGAATTAACTCTCGCTGTATGGCAGCTATGAAAGGCTTAACCACGCGGTTGATAACCGAGACGAAACCATCACGAATGGACTTGAGCCCGTCTCCACGAACATCGGCATCGTTACCAATATTGAGCTCATCGAATACTTGAAGAAGTTCCTCACAAAATTTGGCGATAGACAGTGCGTAGGACTGAAGCTGATTCGGGAAAGCGAATTGCGTCCCGGCGGTGGGTACCAGTGCGAAAGACGGAGATGCTAGCGCCGGCAGAAGTTGTGCTGATAAGTTCGTCAGAAGAACTGTCAAGGGTCGCTGAAGCGAGCGCAGAACGGCTCGATGCAAGTGTGGATTTCCTTGTGCTGCATTTAACTCTCTAGAGTCATGTTAGTAAGAAAGCTTGTGAATTGATGAATGCATGTCTTACGAAGCAATCAAATTTCCCAGAGCAAGTCCCCGACCTGCTGGGATGGGCCGCTTTCCGGACACTTGTTCGCCAGAGACTGGGGGACCTGACGGCTGTGCAAGGGCCTTTGACACCGCCTCACTGAGCTTCAAACTTAACATCTCGAGGTATGATCCGTCATGAATGAGAGGGGTAGGGTTAGGAGTGGGAGTTGCAGCCGGAGAAGGGGCTTGACGAATGAAGCTCGTGAGAGACAATTTATTGGATGCACGCGGTTGCCCTAGGGCCTGGCTGCCGTCAGGTCGGACTGGTGCTGTCACCGGGGCGGGGGATGTAGGTCTGCTGGACGGTCTGAAGAATGACGGGTTCTTTAGGACGTTCATGTTGGAATCTGTTATACGTTATGCGGTGTCGTGGTCGTGGTCTTCTAAGGGAGGTATGAAACGGGGATTGGTGGTGGTGGTAGTGGTGGCGGGGGTGGTGTGTGTCTCTGAGGCGGGCGATTCCTGGAGCTAGCAACCAGATTCCAGGTGAAGAGCAATTATCCCATAGGTCAATGACGGGTCAAGCAAGTAAGTGTAGGGCAACAATATCAAGCACCCAAGGCCCTAAGGAGGTCTGTCCGTGTCTACAAGAAGGCTTGCAAGAGGTCCGAATAGAATGTTGCTAATCTGGTGTGTCAGTCTGTGCAGTACAAGGTCAGTATGACGGCGAGGGTGCGGCTGTATTATGCTCACCGAGGGAGGGAAACAACCATAGATTGAGAAAAGGGTGCTCTCGGGAGAGTGAAGGTAAGAAAGAAGAAGGACAGGAGCCGGGTCCGCCTCTGACGTCTAAATTTTAGTGCCGCCCCGCAATCGGCAATGTCTTCCCACGCCGACAACTCATGTACTCCTCGGCCAATCGCAATACCATCGCTCGCTCTCTTACACTAGCCGTCCATATGCATGAACCATACATATCTGGCCCTCTCTGGCTGCAAGCACATGCACAATCTAGAATGCGGCCGCCCACAGCTCATAGCGTAACTTTTACTGCCCGCTTAGTCCGCCGGACCTGCTGTTATCGATCAACTCGGCTATCCGACAACATTCATATTTAGGTGTTCAATACCCTCTCCATGCGAACCCCGACCCCATCATTGACACAGCGCAGTCTCCACAAACAGGTGTCGTCGTCCGCCTCTTGCAGTCGAAATGCGACCAAACTTGAAGGTTTGCCCTGCCCTGTGGTTTCATTGGGTATCATCAAAATCTTAAGCTCCCCTTTAAAACATTGTCAATATTTCTCAACCAGGCAGAATGATCAGCAGCCCTTACCGATGAAAGGCGGAACATCAGAAGGTATAACACGTAAATGGTGCCCCTCCACTCGTTGCAATTTTCTAGTCACCGTGTCTATCGGTGTGTTGCACCACCCCCTTAAATCACAAGCACTATGCAATTCATTCCAAGTTCCCTCAAAGTTGTGCTCCCGTTCCATGTTTTCCGAGGCATCCAAAGGACGCTGTAAATCAACCTCAAACGGACTCTCGAGACTGATGAGATCAGCGCGTTCGACCTGTGTCTATATCAGTAAGGAAGTCTAATCGGTGGACAAAAGACCGACCATGTCGTGATACTGAGAAACTCCTCTCGAACGTTTTGGCAGTTCGTTAGCAGATGACAGGGACAATTCGCCTAATCTCGCAGCCACTTGTTGATGTATTAATGACGGGGACAGAGTGCTCGCAGGCAGTAATCTTGAAGCTGGCGAATCCACAGAGCTATGCTGCGAGCTGGAAGCCCGTCTCGTCCTGGATGATGGGACAACCTCCGGCGTAGCATATGCTTCGTATCTGAGTAAGCTAGCTCCATGCGACACATGTTGCGAAGTACGCGATGACGCCCGAGAAATTTGCGGCGGGGGTGTTGAAGACGCCTTGGAGATAGAACGTTTGTACCTTTGTAGGGCTGCTAAAAAATCCGGAAGCTTCGTGCCGCATTTCAGGACAACCAAGGGAAAACATTCGAGTGCCGTCTGCTTACCGATGGAGACTCGGCATCTTGAACAATCCCCAACAAAACATCCCTCTTGTCTTTGTCTTCAAAGAAATCCAGGACTTCTGTACAAAACTGGTTTGTATAAGTTTCTACTGGGCAGTCCGAGGGAATTCAAAAACACATACGGATCTAATGGACCGCCTCGCTGTTTGCGAGAGAAACTTTATTGCATCAATAGCACCGGGAGGCACATCTTCACAGTCAGCTCTAACCCGCAACATAGCTATAACGCAAGGTTCCTGTACAATAGCTATGCAATACTATTGACATTAGTAAAAACGGAGCGAAAGAGCAATATAGACTGACCGGGGCATACTCGTACCCTTTCGCCCAAACCTGAAAGGATCTGAAGAGGAGATGTTGAAACAGATGCGGAAAACTCGGTTGCCAATGCAGTAGCTATTACCAGAGCCGTCGGATCTAGATGTACTTCAGGCTCTGACAAGACGGTCACAACGTGTGTGGCACAAGAAGAAACAAAATCCGGATTTTCTGAGCCGTAAAGAGGGTAAGATATTGACATCGGCAGAGCAGTAATATGTAACCTACTTGGAGTGCGAATGTAAAGGAGGAATGCTTCAATGACCCCTTTGAAGACTTGAGGTGGTTGAACAAGTGTGTAGACCTTGCGTAACATATCCAGTATTTGACGCGCATATTCGCTCCCGTCTTCCTCGTACTGTATTAATCGAACCTCGACAATGCGCAAAAGGTGCATTTCGACTTCGCTGGTATGGGCGCTTGCACTGCCAAGTAGCGCATCTACATGACCATCAAGAATCGAGCTATCAACCTCTTTTATGACTCGCAGCATCTATGGTGATTAGTGTCACCTTGCTTGCTGGCTGAGCACACACATAAGACACACCTTCGTCCGCAACGCTTGGTCCGGCGAGCTCAGTAATTGCATTATGCGTTCAAATTCAAAGCTATCCAAAGCTGCTGGTATATCAGGATTTGTGCCCGCCCACGAACTCACAGGGATGCACTTAAGACACGATACAAATAAATGCACGTCGTTGGGGTGATTCGATACCAGCAACTGTCGTATACACTGGATAACGGATGTCTTTCGCAACTTTTCGATGGACAAGAAGCTCGCATGATCAACCTGAGAAAATAGTAAGAAAATTTCAAATATTATGCTCTTCGAATGAGGAGATGTTGGCCGGTCGTGTACTGAATGGTCCTCCAGGATGTCGAATAATATTGAAATGTTTGCCTGCGATAGCCTAGATGTTCTCAGAAATGAGCCTTGAAAGTTTTGCATTCGTAAAAAGATTTACCCACGTAAGTGTTTTAAAAGTCTTCAAAACGCTGAGAAGGATATCCTGCTCTGAGTGGCCGATATATGCAGATTCGGCTACCAGCAGTTCATTTACTTGAGTAACAATAGCCGTGCTCTGCAAGGTTGTCATTACAACAGCCCCAAAGGTTGGAGGACTTGGGGCACATACACCAGATAAAGTTCGTGCTATGATTAGCGCTGCGTGCACGACTGAGCTGTCTGAGTCTTGCAAACACTTCACTATGCTTGTTTGTATGCGACCTATCAGTGCATCATTGTATTTCGATAGTTCATAGAATGCTAGCAAGGCGCGCCGCCTTACTTGAGCGCTGCGAACCAAAGTAAATTCCACGTTTAAAAAGATAACGAATATCAAGTACTGGTTATCCACAAGTAGGTCATGTAACCGTGACTGAACAGCAGGTATAACGTCCTCAGTGGGCGAGCTAATGAGATTATCAAGTGCTAAGCATATGCGGGGTATGTCGTCACTTTCTAGATCCTGTTCCAGTTAATAGTTTTTCGTCATACGAGAAGAGATATTACGAACCTTACGAAGAGTGTTTATCAGCATCAACCTTAAATCATGGTCTAATGGCATCATTTCAGCACAAAATAGATAACCTGACGATATGTTATCAAGGTTCAGTACATTGTAGAAGACCACACACCGATACGTTTCTCTTCAATAGTTGTACCCATCTCCGCAAGGTTTATAGCATGGGGGAAAGCATAGTCAAACGCATCGTTCGAAAGAAAGCCTGTCGTAACAGCTGTCGCACAGTAAAGGAGTATAACCAAGCACTCCTTGCACTTTTTCTGCAAAAACATCATCAATGCACATATCGGGGACTTATATCAACCATGTATTCACCGAAGAAAGCTTGGGATGGCATAATTGGCCTTCAATAGACTTGATCTCGAGAAAGAGTTCCTGGTCTGCAGACTGGGGGGAGGTTGTTGATTCTACTTTCCGTACAATTGCATATTGAGCTCTGCTCAGCGCGTTTGACGAGTGAAAGGGGACATCCATAGTTATAGAGTTCAGCAGATATCCCTGAAAAGTATATTCTAGGGATTTAATGAAGAATCCAGACAGCTTGGGTGTTTAACTTGTTAACTAGCGTGTTACGTTCTGATACATCCCCTTTGTCAAACAACTCAAGGCTTAGCAGGAGCCATTACTCACAAGACAGCCTGTCAATTTCATAGGACTACCAGTCAGCACAGCTACTAGCACATTCGTCGCGTTTGAGTTGTTGAAAGTCGTTGAAGGCTACACTTTGGAATCTTGGATACCCCTACTTATTATTTGCTTAAAAAGGAAGCTTAATTCATATAATCTGCCAATGAAGATTGAAAGTGCGTAACTGCCTGCACAGAGGCTGGCGTTATTGCTAAGAACCGGATAGCGAGGGAAGGCCTTTGGAAGTGACGTCGTATAGAATCAAGCCGCTGTGTAGGAGTAAGCCGCTGTGTAGGAGTAGTCGACGGACCGGCAAAGGCCGTGAGCTTCGCTTTCTCGACAATAATGCCAAATGATTCAGGGATGCATGGTTGAAGTTGAACGTTGAACAGGGACGTGCAGGCCATCAGCAGAGTGGTTGTTCCTGAGGGCTTTTATATTTCTCCTAATCACTCAACACCCTCATGCGCTAGCCTTGTAGAGTCCCGATCTTCTTCTCAAGGAGTTAGCTAGTTCAGCATGTCTGCCTCAGTCGCGCACTCGTTCAACAAATTACTCGGTCAGCCGAAGGCCATGTCTAAGTCGCGCGCGACTGGAGAAATAGAAGATGGTGCCACAAAGCTCCGGCGTATGATTCTGGTGGAGGGAATACCTGCTACAGTTGTACGTATCGCAAGACTAAATACGTTTCTCCTAATTGAACATTCCTTTAGGATCCAACATTGCGCCCACGGATATGGAAGATCCTGCTCCGAGTTAACGACCTACCTACGGACATGTACTTGCATTACGTCTCTCGTGGCCCGTGTCAGGTTAGAGAGAAAATTAGGAACGATACATTCAGGTAAATTTCGCTTAGCTTTCAACCAGTATGTTTTTGTTTAAACGTATACGCAGGACACTGGCTACTGACAAAGGTTTCAAAGAACGCGTTCGGGAGGATATGCTGGTCCGCCTCCTAGACGCATTTGTATGGAGGAGTTGTGGTATCCCTAACCTTTTTATTAGCATGCACGGACTTACTGACCAGAAAACAGAACGACAGGATGACGATCAGTTGGGATTCACCTATGTTCAAGGGATGAATGTACTGGCGGCTCCTTTCCTTTACACGATGCCTTCAGAAGTGGAGGCTTTTTTCTGTTTTGCGAAATTTATTGAGGAGTCCTGTCCGCTTTATGTCCAACCTACTTTGGAAGGAGTGCATCGTGGTTTGAAGGTTCGTTTCCTCAGTCCGCAGATTGATATGTAAAACTCAGAAAAGGTTTAGCTTCTTGACAGATGCCTCCAGTTTGTGGACCCAGAGCTCTTTGGCCATCTCAGGTCTAAGAACCTGTCTGCTGAAATATATGCTTTCCCTTGTACGTGTTATGCTGGAAATAGTTGGAGTGTGACTTATCTCGTTGTACAGCTGTACTCACATTATGTGCATGCACACCTCCGTTGGACCAGGTCCTACAGTTGTGGGACTTCCTTCTTGCATTTGGTGTTCACTTGAACGTTTTATGCGTTATCGCTCAACTATTACTCATGCGAGATGAAGTGATGGCCTCCTCCAGGTAAGCTAACATCAAATCACTGTATTTTCGTTGATAAGAAGCTAATAACACGATCTAGTCCTATGCGTCTATTGCGTACCTTTCCACCTTTGGAGGCATTACCTGTCATCGGGATAGCTGTCACACTTGTGCGTGATCTTCCTACGGAGCTGTACGAAGAGCTTGTCAAGCACCCATTCGAAGTGCAGTAACAACTGCGAATCAACTGCTAACTAAGAGTTTATCTCCGTCTCGATGAATCCATTCCATCCGTCTACTTGCTTTCCTAGTTTTCATGCTGTCTATATTACATTGTATTGCATAGTTGGAAAAATATAAATTATGGTATGTCTGCTTTGTACCTAGATGTTGACCTCATCCCCGACATCCTAGTCATATTTCCCGCATCTGTACTTTTCTCGAGAATGCCGTCCTCGTCAAGTGCATCACAGTCAACATAACCTCCGCAACATGGTTCCTCTGAACTTTCGCTTCTGCTTCGATCTGTGAGTGGACTGTCTTCACCTTGCCCAGTAAGAGAATATGGTCGTTCGTCTTCTGATTCTGTAAACAGTCGCTTGCGGCCTGCTCGAACTTGACCTTGAGGTAGCGATTGTATTTGAACGGCATCCCTTGTATGCGATAGGCCAGACAACGTCGATTGAAGGTCGGGCAAATTTGTAGATTTTTTGGGAGAAAGCGTAGGTGGCGGCGTCGGCTGTTGAGCATTAGGAAATGCTAGTTGTTGGAATTTTGTTAGGGAGACGCTGGCCATCGCAAGGCTGTATAGGAGATCATGGGAGGCTTGTACCTGAATCATTAACTGTCAAGGCATCCCAAACACTACATCCCTTGCGCCTCACCGTCTCGGGGTGGACAGCTACGGGATTCGCCAGGCGGGCCTTGGTTTCTGCTAGTTCCCTTCTCAGTTCTTCATTTTCTTGATCAACCTTCCGACAGTGGGCTTCAAGCTGACTGATATAATGCGCCTTGCGCGCGCGATAGTCGCGCTGCTGGGTCAGACTGCGGGAGGGAGGTATCGTTAGGTCCTTCTTTCGCCCTCTAGTCATAGTTAAAAGCAGGATGGTCCTCTACATGCGCGTAGACTGGAATTATAGATGATTCATGAGCTAAACCCGGTTCTGTTGCGAGTAGCAAGCAGCCACTCACAAGTATTGACCATAATGATGCAAGATGTCGCGAAATCAAAATGAGAGTCAAAATCGAGCAAGTCCATGCCGGCACGGCCATCATCGCGGACGCGAATTTCAATTTGATTCCATATTTTTGCGGAGAATACAAGGAGAACATCCACCATAACCATCTCTCCCACGGCTTGAATGTATCTAAAGTTCCGAAGACCTAATATTACCAGACAACCGTTACCACACCTCCGCTTTCAGAGGAGATAACATGCCATTTATATTACCGTTTGAAACTATCCACTTGACTCCTACCGACTGCAACGAACGCGTCAACACCTGCCTGTGGAAAGTCCGACACTGTCTGTTCACAGCAACTAGCAGACCTGCGGTTGGCCTGTCATCCCGGAATTGAATATGCCTACAAGTTCTAGTCCGACTTTAGTCAGATATCAACGACTGCCTTTAGATGCTGCAAGTGTCGACTATGGGTCCATTCCGCTAATGGAAGAGCTAGACGTCTCCACGGAGCGAACACTGCACGAACGACAGTATGCGTTTTGACTGAGATATCGACTCTTTTCTGATGTCGACTGGAGTCTGTCTATGATTGCTTTGGCAGGAATGATAGGTACAGGTCTTTTTCTCTCGAGCGGCAAGGCACTGGCCCAGGCTGGCCCATTTGGTTGCGTCTTGGGCTTCATGTGTGTAGGTCCCACCCTTTCAATGCTGCAGCACAATATATCACCATGTATCCAAGATGGGGACCGTAACAGCTTCCATAGGCATGTCCGTCACCTTTTTTTGTACTACCCGCTTACGTCCTTTTTTGACAGCATATATCGCGGCCGAAATGTCTGCTTTCAAGCCCAAGGAAGGTGGATTCGTCAGGCATGCTAGTATGTGGATAGACAAAAGTTCTGGATTATGTATAGGGTACCGCTTTCCTTTTTATCAAATACCACTTCAAGCACTAATGATTTGATTATTTGCTGTAGGTGGAATTTTTGGTACTCCATGGCAATCACTATGCCTACAGAAATTAGTGCCGCGACCACCTTACTGAAGTACTGGTACCCTGAAATGAATGAATTCATTCCGATAACGTGCGTGCCAATTTGCCTGTCGCCGAGAAGATAGACATGTCAATAACATTGGGTTAGAGCTATGTGGGTGGTTATTGTTCTCATCAATTTGTCTCCTGCTAGAGTCTACGGAGAATTTGAATTTTATCTAGCATTTTGTAAAGTAAGACCATACCGAACAATCAATATGGTGTTGCTTTTGATTGACTTGATTCTTGACTTTTAACTGCCTTCACCAGATTGCCCTCATAGTATGTTTTATCATCGGCGGTATTATTCTGGACCTCGGAGGATTCCCCGGGCAGGACCGAATAGGATTTCGATACTGGCGTAAACCATACCCACTTTTCCGGGACTATATCATAGAAGGGTTCGGTGGCCAATTTCTTGGGTTCTGGTCAGCCATGATTACTGCTGCGTTTGCATATGGAAATGTGCAGGTCGTGGCCATGGCAGGTGCAGAGACTAGAAATCCCCGTTCCAGCATCCCTGCCGCCCTAAAGAAGACATTTGCTCGCGCTATCATCTTCTATGTAGGATCTATCTTCATTATCTCTTTGACTATACCCTCGGATGATAAGCGATTGCACCATCCAACCAGCGACATCACGCATAGCCCGTTCATCCTAGCATTCAGTCGTGCGGGAATTAAGGTGGGCCCTACACCCGTTTTGCGTTGCAATTCAATAACATGTGGCGATCAAATTCGTAGGCTCTTCCATCCGTCATTAACGCTGTAGTAAGTCATGGCGACTTATGTACTACCTACCTTCTGATAAGACTTACTTCGCTGTCAGGTCTTCAGTTCCGCCTTCAGCTCTGGGAACTCGTGCTCGTTTCTAGCCTCTCGAACGCTTCACGGATTGGCGTTGGATGGACATGCATCTTCTATTTTCCTGAGAGTCAACCGCTTTGGCGTGCCGTATGTGGCTGTAATAGCTTCTGTTTCATGGGGTTTAGTTGCATATGCCAGCTTAAATCATGGTGCCTATCAAGTGAGTAGTTCGTTTCAGTCAGTGATATCTATGCCGACTAAGCAACGGTCATAATTTACCCTTCCATCCAGGCGTTCTTATGGCTCGCATCTCTTGTCACTACGGCTGGGATAATATGCTGGATCATTATATGCATAACATTTCTTCGATTTTTCTATGCTCTAAAAGCTCACAAAATTTCAAGAGATGCATTGCCGTACAAAAGCCCGTGGCAGCCTTATCTCACTGTCTGTTATCTTATTATCTTTTATCCCGAGGAAGTGGAGCTAATGGACAAATAGTACTATGCCCTTGTTATGAATGTGCTGGTTCTGGCATTTAATGGTTGGGATTCTTTCATTCCGGTTTTCGACATTTCTCGGTTTATTTCAAGTTACTTCAATTGGTTCGTCTTCTCAACTTACTTACTTAACCAAGTTAGAAAGCTAATTTTGTGCTAGCCTTTTCTATCCCGTGATATATTTTGGGTGCAAGATGTTGTTCAAGGACCCGTTAATACCCTTTTCTGATTTTGACTTCAATTCCGAGCTCGAAATTATCGAAGAAGAGAAGCTCGACATCGGAGGCCAAGATGAACTAGCATCTATATCAAAATACGATAGATGGCTCAATAAACTCTTTTAGATCAGTGGACCTCTAGAATCCAGAATTTAAAAATACACATGTAATACATGCCAACTACTATGCATCAGATATCGAGCAGCCCCAAACTCTCTGCAACATCATTTCTAGCAGTAGCTTTGGACCTGGGGTCTTTGTGATAACAAGGACGCCTGGTACTGATTTATCGAACGTGTCATGTGGCTCTCGTTGTGCTTCAGAACGAATGGTTCCCTTCGGAAGAGCCGAGTCATCTTCCCGTCTGTCCGTGACGAGCATTCCCCGAGTAATTTCACCGGTTCTAGAACAGTGTAAGTATTGCTCTTTGAAGTGAAGAATATAGCATTACCGTTCAACATCAAATATACGCGTCGTTGCCTCCCATCCAGAAGCTAATGTCACTGGCTCACCATCTGCAAAAGGAACGTTATCTATGGCGCACCACACCGCAACGATATCATGGAGTTCCATGGCGTCTTTCCCAAATTGAATCATCACCTCCCGTGCTCTTTCCAAGAAAGAACTTGTAAAATGGACCAGGGGAGATTTCTCGCCGGCTGCAGAGGGTCGTGAGGAGTTTTCAAAGGCTGGGTCGATTATGGATTTGTATAGTGGGAACGGCAGTTCGTGAATGGTCGTTATATCGAGCGGAAGTAATAGAAATCTATCCCGGGGTATGCCTTTGTGCAGTGGGCTGGATATGAGCAATTCTTTGACTGCAAACGGGTCAGCGAAAAAATTAACTACCGATGGGTAAGGTCAGCATATGGGCGTGCCGCACAATGAAATTAAACACCTACATTCAGCCATAGGTGAAGTATTGCCAGGGACGTCAAGTGCACCACCCATGCAAATTACCCGTCCGATCCGGTCGCTCACAAGCTCGCTGTCGGCGCGCATCAGTAGTGCCAGGTTTGTGAGGGGACCAAGAGCGATATATGTTACACTCCTAGTGGGTCGAGAGCGTAAGATGTCCAAGGATACATCCACAGCAGATTTGGTTGATAGCTGGAGATATGGATGTATGTTATCCGTGAAGCTTGGGAGTGATATGTCCTGGTGACGGTTGCTAATGTCACTGAGACCGTCTCTGGCATTAGGAAGGGAATGAGTGAACGTACTCAAGTCTTTGTCACGAGTTTTAGACTAACCTTCCGTGGAAGTATTGCGCACTGTGTAATTCACCCTCAAGTGGACCGGTGCTACCTCTCGTCAGGACCGGCTTATGACCTGAGCCAAAGTTTGGAAATCGTGCTTTGTGGCCAGGGTACTGGATCAAGTGTCGTTCTATGCTTTGATATATCTTTAGTAAATTGAGGCTGGCAAAAGGTTATATTACGATGTATGGTGAGGTGGAAACTCCCGCACTATGAAGCATCAAGATCCGTGTTGCCTGGAAATATTGCCGTCAAGTCCAATAGGTCGACTGGGTTATAGACATAAGATAATACCAAAGGATACAGTGTAAGACAAGATTTCTAGTTCAGGAGAGGCTATTGCCATGAGGCTTGAAGAGTTAATGTGTCAAATGCAAGGATTTCAATATGCAACGATAGTACGGACATGGCAATGGTATCGTCCACCCCGGGATCTGTGTCAACTGAAAGAAGAATGAACTTGCGAATGGTAAATATTGATAGTCTCCTAGAACTGACTTATAACTGGTATGGTCATTTGCGACTGAGGTACTAGGTATTAGAGGTAAGGAGTATGTTTTGCAGAGGGGAAATAAACTTGGACGTCGTCGCGTCGCAGTTATAGATAAGGAGATTGCTGGGGAGATAACATCGCTTGCAAAAGATAGGAAGACACGTGCCAGCGGAACACACTGACCGCGAGTGCGTCGTGCAAACCGTACGTCTTGAGATTATATCTCTCAATAGGAGACAATCGGATGGGCATGTATGTTTACATCGTAAATACTAATCAAAGTCAGGGTAATTGACCAGTTTCGACAAATTCGATATCTTCGTTATGCAGCCAGCGCATCTCCAAGTTCCGGTAGTCCCAAATAGGTGATTAGATTGCCAAATTTGTAGTGGGTTCCGGTTAGTGCCACTCGCCTCAGCTTGGACAAAAAGATTCGCAAGTTCTTTGCTAAGAAGTAACACGAAAATTCAAATTGCGTTCTTTCAAAGCATAATAGTGAAAGATAGCCAACCCGTCAGCAAGTTCAGGGACGTTAGAGAGTAGGCTACGTAGGCCTTGAACGACGAAGCAGTACCAGAATAATTGATAAATGGTTCTAGTTCTGCGCCGCAACATCATTGTTCGTCTTTAACTTCAACGCAAGTGTATTCCTCAAGATGTGTACCCCCCAGCTTAAATTTGAGTCCAAAAGAATAGCATGGCGTCTCGATCTCTCGGGAAAAGAAGCTAAGTTGTCAAAATCGTAGCCGCAGAAGAGGGTAGCTGATTGCAAACAACGAAAAACGTTCTATGAAGAGCTTGAAACCTCATTTGTGAGGAGGGGTTTCATGGAGAAAGACATTCTGTTCGGACGCAAGGGGGATTGCCGTTAACTGTACAGTCACATGTCACAGTGGCTTTCCGCGTGACATTGTGACTTGGGCGCGGTTCCCTGAGGGCAGCTTGTCGTCGTCTAACTCACCCAAAACAAAATGACTGAATCGTTGCGTTTCCTCGGCTCGCTGGAGGGTCACAAAGGATGGGTTACCGCCATTGCCACCTCCTCGGAGAACCCAGACATGATCTTGACCGCGTCGCGGGGTACGGCTAGCTTCATTTGTGTGTACTTGAAATCTGATCGCTTCAAAAAATATTACCAGACAAGACCATCATCGTCTGGCAATTGACCCGTGACGAGGATTCGTACGGATACCCCAAGCGTATCCTTCATGGACATAATCACTTTGTCTCCGATGTTGTCATCTCTTCCGATGGTCAATTCGCCCTGTCCTCTTCTTGGGATCACACTCTCCGCCTCTGGGATTTGAACACCGGCTTGACCACCCGCCGCTTCGTGGGACACACCTCCGACGTCCTCTCTGTTAGCTTCAGCGCTGACAACCGTCAAATCGTGTCCGGCTCGCGTGACAGGACTATTAAACTCTGGAACACCCTCGGAGAGTGCAAATATGACATCAAGGAGGAGGGACACACTGAGTGGTAAGTTATACAGAAGTTCTGGTACTTTGACTAGATTTAATAATCTCAACAGGGTTTCCTGCGTTAGATTCAGCCCCAACGTTTTGAACCCTGTCATCGTTTCTTGCGGATGGGACAAGGTCGTTAAGGTGTGTTCCATTTCCTTCAAAACTTTGTTCTCTTTTCCGTATGATGTATCAAGAATATATTTGCTACTTCAGAGAGCTCAGCTCAATGAGACAATTTTTCCACCAAGATCGCTGACACCCTTCCTCCTTTAAATTATGATAATTTTTTGACTGCATTCTGACTCATTCTCCTTAGGTCTGGGAACTGTCCAAGTTCAAGTTGAAGACCAACCACTACGGACACACAGGTTACATTAACACCGTTTCCGTTTCTCCTGACGGTTCGCTTGCTGCTTCCGGTGGCAAAGACGGCATCACCATGCTTTGGGACCTTAACGAGGGCAAGCACCTCTACTCCCTCGAGGCTGGGGATGTTGTCAACGCCCTCGTCTTCTCTCCTAACCGCTACTGGCTGTGCGCTGCCACTGCCAGCTGTGTCAAGATCTTCGATCTTGAGAGCAAGTGCGCATTTTTAATCTTCTTTCTTCAACTGTTTCTTACAATATGTATAAAAGATCGATTGTCGATGAGCTCAAGCCTGCATACACCGATGTTCGTGAGGAGGCAAGGCAGCCCGAATGTGTTTCCATTGCCTGGTCGGCTGATGGCCAGACTCTCTTCGCTGGCTTCACTGATAACCAACTCCGTGTCTGGACCGTCACCTCATAAAAACCTTTATGTATTTACGGGAGGGATGCATACGAGAGTCGTTTTCTTCACATGTTGTACTCGCAAACCACAAAAAAACTTGTCAAAACCATTCATGTTTGATGAAAAAGTAAGGGCATCTGGAATGTGCAAAAGTTTACGCGCTGCCTAAAAGATGCTACTCTCTGAAATATTCCGGGCTCTCTCGTTCCAGTCATACTTGTCGAGTCCATTGAAGTCGATTTTCATTCCTTGGTAGACCATGCTGAACTGTAATTCAGGAATGTGAGAAGCCCGGGCGCGCCAACTATCGCCGCTGCAAACAACAGTTTTCGGGTTAGGACGCGTAGAAACATATTAAGTTAACATTCTTACGTAGCTGTGCCATAGAAGTCCCCTTCCTGACTGACAAGTCGCGAGCATTCGTCCGTGTTAGATTGAGCGTCATATATCCACAGCGTTTTCCCTGAATAGATCTCTTGCCAGCCTGCTTGATCGACTAATGGATTTGCAGGGGAGACTCGTTTGCTCCCAGTAGGTGGACCAGGAGCCGGACGGATATCGACATCGTTGAACATCCGCAGAGCGGTAAGGTTGGAAATGTTTGTGAATTTCGCGCGATCTGCTGGATCTGACGCGTCGAGGATTGCAATGATGTCCGGTGCGGACTCTGAGTCTGAATCGGACGCGTCCTCCGTTTTCGCTGCCGATGACGATGATCCTGCATTTTGCACCGCGGCGTCAGTTGAAGATGCGTCTTGCATTGGCACATCACCACCATCTCCGCCGCCAGAAATCTCGGAAAGGAGTTCCTTTTGCGCGTCCTGCAACTTCTGGACAAACGTGTTCCAAGCGTCTTCATTGCTGAAATCCGTGCGTATCAGTATGCCTATCTCTGCGTCCTCCAAAAACTCGTCTAACGGATCAGAGTCAGTTTCGAACTGAGTTTAGGGTTCAAACGTCTGGTTTCAACAATAGCACTCGTAGTAAAATCGGCAAAACGGACACACGGAGTTGTCAGCGGTGCCATCGACGATGGCGGCAGATCCTATCGTCGGCCAGGACGCGTAAAGGGCGCGCAGACGCAGTTTACGACGGCCTTCGCCCGGGTGTTGAGATTTTATGGGACCATATGTGCGCTGCGATATGTAACGACGTGAGGATCGACTTCGTTAGCAAGGCTGGTGGGTGGCGAACCGCAAGGGCATGCTTGAAATTTTCGTGAACCATCGATGACAGTGCTTTTGGGGCGATCGAGAAGATGCTTTGCGCTGGTCAATTCGTTGTCTACCCGTACGAAATGGCATAGACGCGTACCTGGCTATAATGACCAAAAAGGACGGTGATGAAAAAAGCGACGGGAGGATGGGGAAAGAGGGCAAGGACCGGACCGGATGACATCATGGGACGTGGACGAATACCACGTCCATCGCAAGGTTGTAAAAATACGATGGCGGCAAGCAGGCAAATGCTTCTTCTCTCCACCTTGCTCAACGTTATGAATACAGCGGCTGGCCCTGTGACCGTGCCCCCATGCCTTCTTCCCCGCTTTGGAGCGCTTGCTAATGTGGACAGTGGAACAACTTGTCAGCTCTCGACTAACGCGATCGTTCAAATAAGTAGCTGGGGCTCGCTTTCTTTGATCAGAACCCTGCGTCTTCCCTGACCTGCTAGCCTTCTGACTCCAACGGCGGCGCCCAGCTTCGTTCGCTAATTTGATGGAGAAACAGTTTCCGCCGACTTCTGTCGCCCTCACGGGGGCGACTGTCCCACTTACAGGTCTGTCGCTCGCCTGATTTTCCGAGGTTGGCCATCCTTCTGACGCCAGAGCGAACAATGCAGCGTCTCAGCTATCCACAGCTAGATGGGTGTTTGCATTCGGCTTGGTCACATCTCTATTTTTCACCTGTCAGTGATTCATAACAGTTATGGCTTGCAATTTAACCCTAATTTCGGTGTTTAATCTCTCAATTGATCAGGGGGATTTGCCTATGGTGTATGTGGTTTCTGTCCATCACATCTCCGGCATTGACGCTTGTTCTAGTTGCTTGACGTGTTGAACGCGCATTTCCAAACGGTCTTCGGAATAGACAAAACGCAGAGCACCCTGCTCCAACTAGCATATTTTGGGGCGTATCTTGTATGGTCTCCAGTTGCTGGCATAATCGTGCGTCGATGTCGCATTCCGTCCGTGGTGGGGAGAACTCATAACTTATAACTTGTTTACAGATGAGGAAACGGGGATACAAGGTGAGTGCGGGGGCCACATGCATTTCTAAAAACGAATCTAAATTCTCTTACCAGTTTGGCATCCATCTGGGGCTTACTTTGTATAGTCTAGGTGCGTTTTTACATACTCCATAAACTCATAATCTATCAAGTTTATTATTCAGTTGACTGATCCACCCACGCAGGCGCGGTGTTCTTTTGGCCATCGGCTAAATTCCAAAAATATGGAGGGTTTGTTGGATGCACTTTTGTTATCGGTATGTACAGGATTTCTTCTATCTCGAATCGAGGGATTCATGAGAAAATCTGATGCGGGACTGTATCCTACAGGTTGTGGACTCTCCACACTAGAGGTCGCAGCAAATTCATATATTGCCGTCCTTGGATCGCCCAAGTACGCAGCAGCGCGCCTGAACTTTAGTCAAGGCTTCCAGGGCGTGGCTAGCTTTGCTGGTCCGCTCATCGCCTCTCGCTGGTTCTTCCAGGGAAAGAATGCGACCACGCTCGGAACTGTGCAATGGTAAAGCAGAATTCGTATTCTTCTCCCGTTCATGTCCTAAAAATTTCATAACCAGGGTATACCTCGCCGTCGCGGGGCTGGGAGTAGTCCTGAACGTCCTCTTTTTGTGCGTTCTAAAATTAGCCACGCTTATCTACCTGCATGCCTGACCAGAGTAACGGTCCAAACACGGTACATTCTCAGCTTCTGCAAGCTGCCCGAGATCGAGGAGGAGTACATCGTCAAACAGATTGCGCAAACGGGCGACGCGGAGAAGGCCCCAGAGTCGTTCTGGCGGCAGTGGCGGTGCCTGTTTGGGTTTGTTGCACAAACCACATATGTGTATGTGCTTTCGCGAGCTGGACCAACAAGTTTTCGCATGGCTTACTACTTTATCTTCCTTGTCCGGCCGGATGTTATGTAGCGGCGCGCAGGTCGGCGTCGCCGCGCTCGCCGTCAACTTCATGTCTGAGCAGGGCATCGGCCTCAGCGAGTCCCGCGCCAGCCAGCTGTTCTCGTTTTGCCAGATCACATTCACAGTCGGGCGGTGCGCGAATCCCGCTGTCTCTCTTATACATGTACTAATTTTCTCATGCGGTATTATTTGACTGTTGCGCTATTATTGATTGATTACTGCGTGGTTTTTTTTCTGGCTATCCAGCTTCGTCGGCGTGGTCGTCCTCAATTACGTCGACCCCGCGCTGATGCTGACGCTGTACGGGATCGCGTGCTCTGTGTTCTGCTTCAGCGTCGCGTTCGCACCGGGCAAGGCCGGCGTAGGCTGCCTCTTCGCGCTCTTTTTCTTCGAGTCCATCTGCTACCCTGTACGTCGCGTCGCGTCTGCGATCTGCTCATCTGCCTATCTGTCAAACGCGTCGCTGATGTGATCTTTATTCTTATAACCTCTCTCCCATGATCCTCATCAACCCCGCGCGCACCTGTTATAATGAAAACGAAAATAAAAAATACTGCATGCACGCGAGTATAGTGTATATTTACGCTCGGCACGAAGGGGCTCGGAATACACACGAAACAGGGCTCCGGGCTCATCGTCATGGTCCGTCACTCTGCGCGCGGATGATCTCACTCTTACTTATGTTTATACGCGTATGTGCTATATAGGGCGTCGGCGGCGGCGCGTGGTACCCACCCGCACAGGCCTCGGTCGCGGACAGAGTGTCGACGCGGCGCTCGTACCTCGTGCCCTTCTCGGGATACGTAGCAATGACCATATACGCTCTGTGCGTCCTCATCTTTTCTCCTTTCTCCCTTTCATCCAAACTCACTTTACACCGACGCAGCGGGCTGGTAATCGACCAGACGGTCAAGGATGGCTTCCGGCTGCGCAATGTAGACGAACTGGACGAGATGCTGCCGCTCAGACACGACGGCGAAGCTGCCCCCCAAGACGAGGAGAGGAAGAGCAGCAGTGTGGATAAGGCGGAGGGTACGGTCGAGGAGGTCAGAGAGGCATAAAGTCTCAAGATGATAACGACCGACCATTTGTTAGTTCTGCATCGATATATAGTAGTAGACAATTTTCTCCTATACGTACTCTGTTGATTTTATTTCCTTTTTGTGTGAGCGTCTTGGAGAATTTAGAATTTAGAGTGAGCAACCTTCTCACCAGGTGCGTGAGACCATACTTTACATGTACATAGGCAAGGACAGGAGCATGCGCAGGGGACGGCACTGTAGCAAAATTCCGTTTGCCGTTTCCAGAGGGCCGCTGGGTGGAAATGTGCAGCGGGGAAGCTGACGGTTGTGACCTGCAATGGCGAATGAGCCCAATTTCAAAAAAATTAAAGTTAAAGTATTCGAAAGTGCCTTTTCATTCACTATTCCTGGGGCCGTGGTCATGGTCATCTAAGCAGTAAAACACACCATTTACGATTCCTAACTTCGAAGTACCCGTGGGTAAGAGTGTTATGAATATTGAGCTGAGAATTGGGACTAAACTGTTAGTTTGTGGGCGCTCGCGATATGTAACTTTAAGGGACGAGCACAACGTTGTTCAAAACGCGCCCCTTTGCCAAAACTCGCGTTGGCTTGAAGCGAAAGAGTCCCAAAACATAGAACCAAGATTGCTTAATGTCAGTGCCCGACTAAATCTTCATGTTCTTCGCTCTCGTCTCCCATCTGCAAGTATTCCAATCACTAAAGCTATTAAAATAAACAACGAAGGCTCTATGATTCGTAGCACTGTCTGTACTCGTACATACACCCCAAGCCCCTGCGCGCCCGCACGCCGGGAGCGGGCTGCAGGGGTACATGGAGGGCTGACTGATAACTCGCGCAGGCTGCGTTTTCACCCTTATCCTCATCCTCGTCCACGTACTCATATCCATACCTGTACCCATACTCATACCGCCGACGTCCGCGACCCAGCGATGCGGTCGACGACCTATCGTTCGTTTGTTCCCTTGTCAGCGTTACTGCGCGTGGGGGGAGGCGGGGAAAGGGGGGACTCACCGTGGAGATGTAGGGCAAGGAGAGGAAGGTGCCAATGAATGGGAGCTGCCGCAGGAAGGTGACGACGACGGGGAAGAAGTCGCTGTTGCAGGGATGGATACAGGGTCAGCACAACAGATAAATACGACGGAGGAGACAGGGCGGCGCACCCGAAGAGGTTGAGGAAGCCAAAGGTCTCGACGACCATGCCGACAAAGGGCCACTTGAGAAAGACGAGGAGGATGCCACCGACGAAGCAGAGGGTGCCGCGCAGCTTCTGCTTGCGAGCGAAGAAGTAGAACGTCTTCTGCGGGCCGATGATGAGGGTCAGCCCGCTCACGAAGAGGATCTGCGAGTGGGCGATGATTAATTAGTGGGTGGAGAAGGTAGGGACGCGGCGTACGTTTCCGAGGGCGAGGAGGGCGCCGTCGAAGAAGAGCATGACGCCGAGCAGCATGAAGAGCGCGCCGAACGTCGTGAGCGCCACGCCGATTTCTGTTGGCGGGCGGGGTCAGCATGGACTAGGCAGACAGCGCGCGGCGGGGGACTGACTCTGTGCATCCGTGAGCCACATGTTGGACAATGACAAGGAGAAAGTACAGCCAGCCGAGGGCAGTGACGTGCCAGGTCACGCGCCGCGCCTGCGTGGCATTCACTGACTGCGCACACTTTTACTTATATTTGCACGGCCAGTCGCTGCCGCGCCTACATATAGAGGCAAAGCGAGTATATTGTCTGCGGTGGATACTAAAGTGTGAGAGCTAGCAAGGCGAAATGAGTATGCGTACGTATAAAACACGTCAAGCAGCGAAACACAAAGGTAATATATAAGAAGCAAGAAAGAATCGTCCAGCCGCCTAATGCGACACCGCCTAGCGCACCATCGCGTTCTTCGCCTGCACGACGCGGTCGAACGACTCCCGGATCGGCGTGCGCCGCGCGAGCACCGTCAGGTGGTTGTGCAGGTACGGGCCCGGGAGCAGCGGGTGGATCGCCTCCACGTTCGCGTGCGGATTCACCGGCGGGAAGAACGCCACGGGCTGCGGACTCGCAGGGCGTGTCGCTGCCGCCGCCGCTGCAGCAGCCGCCCCGGGTAGGTTCACGAGAGCAGACAACGCCGTCGATGAGCTCGACGCGCTCATCGTCGACAGCGTCCGCGTTCGGTCGTGTGTCCATGGTGCCGATCCGCTCCCTGACCCACTCCCGCCGCCGCCACCGTTCGTC
Organism: Stropharia rugosoannulata; assembly: GCA_028532985.1. Classification (NCBI taxonomy): domain Eukaryota; kingdom Fungi; phylum Basidiomycota; class Agaricomycetes; order Agaricales; family Strophariaceae; genus Stropharia; species Stropharia rugosoannulata. The sequence continues at coordinate 1,295,743 of JANCIK010000001.1, read as the reverse complement.
AGCGTGCCCATGAACGCAGCAGCCACCGCCGCCGCCGCGGAGTGCGGCAGCGAGCTCGCCCCCGCACTCGCCGTGCTCCGCGCAGAAGAGAGCGAGAGCCTCCTCCGCGCGTTCTCGTGCGCGCTGAACCCTCCGCGGTGCGGCTCGTCGTCCTCGGTGGGCGATGCCGACATGGGTGCGAACCGTGAACTGTCGAGGATGCTCGTCGTGGGCGAGGCGGACGACGCCTCGCCGCCGTCCGCGGGCAGCACTGTGAGCGGAGCAAGCGGGGGCGGCTTCACCGCGCCGGCAGGCGCCCCGTGGTGTGAGATGCCCCGGAAGAGCGGGTGCGGGCGCAGCGAGTGATGCTGGTCGCTCCGCATCGAGTGCGACGAGGGCGGGCGCGACGTGCGCGACGGCCGCGGGGAGTGGCGCGTGTCGGGCGTAGGCGGTGTTGCGGTGTCACTGCTCCGATTATTGCTGCTCGAGGTCGTCGTCGAGAGCGGTTCGGACTCGGATCGCGGGGTGTGTGGTCTGCGCTCTTGCGTCGGCGCTCGCTCGACCTGTGCGGGGTGCTGATAAGCCTGCTGGCGCTGTGGGTGGTGTTGGTAGGCAGGTTGTTGCTGTGGTTGCTGTGGTTGTCTCTGTGCGGCGCCTACAGGGGTGGATGTCTCGAGTCTGGGCGGAGGGTTAAAGTCTGACGGGCGGGCGGTGTTGACGCGGGTGAGGCCGGTGTCGTCGATGGGGAAGCCCGTCTGGACCTGAGGCTGGTGCTGCTGCGGATATCGTTGTCCACGTTGTTGCTGCTGGGCTTGCTGTTGCTGTTGCTGTTGCTGCTGCATCCGCTGTCTCTGCTGCTGTTCCTGTCTCAACCTCTGCTGCTGCACCTGCTGTTCTTGTTGTTGCTGCTGCAGAGCGAGCTGCTCCTGTTGCCTCTGCTGCTGCAGTTGGTACTGATGGTACTGCTGCTGCTGCATCAAGTACCGCTCCTGCTCAATCTTCTGCTGCTGCACCATAATTTCGTGCTGTCGCTGCTGCTGCTCCAAGAAAGCCTGCCTTGCCGCCTCTTCGTCGAACTCGTTCACCCGCCCCCGGGCCTCCTGCTGCTGCTGGAAGAGCTGTTGCTGGCGGAGCTGCTGCTCCAAATACTGCTGCTGGGCGAGGGCCTGTGCATGCGGGTCCGCGACCTGTGCCTGCATAATGCCCGGCGCGGGGCCCTCGTCCGACGCCGTGTCTGAGCCTGACTCGCCCTGCGCAGGCGTGGCCGCCCCGCTCTCGCTCGACTCCCACTCGTCCTCGTCCTCCGCGGCGGCCACGGCCGCAGCTGCCGCGGCCTTGGTCGTCCTTTCCCGATCCTTATCGCGCTCCTTCGCAGCATGCAGTGAGAAGCCTTTCCCTGCGCCCGCAGCGCCCTTCTGTGGATACTGCTGAAGCGGCGCGAGTCGCTTTGCGAGCTGCTCGCGCGAGTGCACGCGCCCGCTGCTGTTTGCGCGCCCGAAATTGGGCCTAGCCTGCGGGAGCATCGTCAGTGTTCAAGTACGTTCGTAAGACAGGGCAGGGAAAGGAGATGGGAGGAAGGAAGCAGGAGAATGAACCGCAGAGCCCCTGGCACGGAACTGCTGTCCACCGGCCACTCAAATCCCCCCAGTACAGAAACGGAGCAAGATACGCACGTCAGTAGGTCCGTATGCGGCGCCACCGCCCGCCTTCTTGCCCTGCTGAGCGCCGGTGGGGGCGGGTGCGTTGGGTGCGGCGGCGACGGTGAAGTGGAGGTTGGCGCCGAGGCGGGTGGCGGAGGACGAGCGGGAGTGGGAGCGCAGCGGGCCGCCACTCGCGCTCCTGTTCTTGGGCATGGTATGAGCTCGGTGTGGTGGGCCCGCGGTGGATTGGGGTGTGCGGCCCACGCGATGGGATTGATAAGGGGAAAAAGGGTGGGTGGCCCGTGCGCTACGTGGGTCGCGGTTGCCAACGGCGTATGCGCTGTAGAAGAGGTGCCCTACGGTGTGCGCTGGGTGAATGTGCGCTGTGCCGGGGCTGGTAGTGGTTGTGGTGACTAGATGTGAGTGTGGAGACGTTGACGATCGAGCCAGTGTGTATCAGAGCACCGTGCGAAGTCTTGTGTCATGCGGGCCGGCGCCACCGACAGGGGCGAGAAAAAAAAGCGCGGGCCGCCGAGCAGCACCCTTTGTTCACCGTCGTGACTGACAGATACAGGCCCTTCCTTACTTCGATTCCCTCGTACTTAAGCCAGCGTTACATTTTACACTTGAACCCACACGGACTAGCAAGGACTACAAGCAGGCAGGATGGAGCGGGTGCATTTCCAGCAGGAGCAGATGCTCGACGAGCTCAAGGACCTCGTCGACAAGGGCCTGTTCACTGAGGTGCGCACTGGTGCTCTCTTACCGCGGGTAGATCGCTCACTTGGGCTCACAGAAAGAGACAAAGATGATCATGAAGAAGCGCACGACGTTCGAGACGACGCTGGTGCGCCGCGTTGCGAAAAAGGCCGACTACCTGCGGTATGCGGCGTACGAGATGGGGCTGGAACAGCTGCGGCGGAAGCGCGCGGCGCGGCTCGGTGGGTACCAGCTAGCTACTGCATCTCTACGTAGTGATTGTATGCGCACAGACGCATCTGGGCCGACGACGGTGTCGGACTACGCGCTGGTGCGGCGGCAGTTCCAGATCTTTGAGCGGGCGGTGAAAAAGTTCAAGAGCGACGTGGGACTGTGGGTGCAGTACGTCGAGGTTGCGAAGCGCGAGGGGGCGCGCGCGCTGGTGGGGAGGATCACGGCTCGGTGCGTGTTATATACGTGATGTCATGTGTGTGTGCTCGGCCGTGCGTTATCGGTGGGGGCTGGGCAACGCATGGGGCGCAGGGGCGCGCGGCGTGATCGCGGGCGTGGGGCTGGGCGCAGCATGGCGGGAGTTACATAATGCTGACCACGGGGTACAGGGCGCTGCAGATGCACCCGAACAAGCCGGCGCTGTTCATCCTCGCTGCGGCGCACGAGCTGGAGCACCACTCGCCGTCGGCGGCGCGGATGCTGCTGCAGCGCGGGCTGCGGCTGAATGGCGAGAGCGAGGAGCTGTGGCTCGAGTACCTCAAGATGGAGCTCGGCTTCGTGGAGAGCATGCGGCGCCGGTGGGACGTGCTCGGCATCCAGCCGGCGGGCGGGGCGCAGGCGCAGGGCAAGGGCAAGGCGCGGGCAGACCCGAGCAGTGCGATTGCGGGTGAGCGCGTGGACGACGAGGCGGTCGAGGCGGGTGCGGCACATGCCGAGGCGGAGCTGGAGGCGGAGGACGATGCGGGTGCGGCAGCGCGGCGGCGGGTGATGGAGGGCGCGATCGTGGAGAGCGTGATGGCTAGCGCGGGACAAGGTGCGTGGTGTGCGCGCGGCGGTGAAACGCGCGGTGCTGATTGGAATGCAGCGGTGCCGCGTGTGGGCATGTTCGCAGGGATGCGCGACGTGGTTGCCGCCTTCCCATTGGCCGACGACCTTCGAGCCAAGCTTCTGGACCATCTCTATGCGGTGCTCGCCGCTACCCTGCCGGCAGATCCCCGCGCGGTCGTCCTGCGTGCTGCGCGGCATCTCCCGCCCGGTTCGGCCGGCTCGGCGCTGGTGGCCGGCATCGAGGCCGCGAGCCGGGAGGTGCTCGGTGCTGCGGGGCTCAAGGGGCTGGCGGTGGCCTGGGGCGAGTGGGTGGACACGATTTCGATGGAGAGTGTGCTGGTACGTAGGCATTTCTGGCTGTCGAACAAGATTAACAAGTGCCGCAGAGACAATACTGCTCAGGAGTGGGTGAGAAGGTAGCATGTGCAGCTGCGGAGAAGGTAGTGCCGTAATTAGAAATAGGGTAGAGTGCATGTGTTGTTTTGAATGGAGCACATGGCAGCTTTCGTCTCTCAGTCGCTCCCTCCATCTCCCTCCCATCCCATCCCACAAAGGGCGTCCGACCCACCCCCTGCATGCATCGTCCCCCGACCAGCTCAGACAAAACGCAGGCCTCGTCGTCGTCCTGAGCAAGGGAATGTACACAAACGACAACCTCCATGCTCGCCGTCGCCATCTCAAGGACGCCCCCTCCCGCAGCCCCTACCTCTCCTCCCGCATCCTCTCCCCCGCTCCCTCCAGCCCCGTAGACTTCCCTGCCCGCCAGCGCTCAGCCGTCCCAGACCCCGCCGCCCTTCCCATCGACGATGTCCTCGTCCCCGGCGACCTCGTCGGCGACGGCCTCTATCTCCAGGGCGAGCAGATCCGCACAGTCGCCTCTGCAGCTGCCCCCTCACTTGCAGATGAGCCCGCCCTCGAGTTCCAGGTCCTCAAGCTCCTCGGCAGCGGCAGCTATGCAGTCGTCTACCTCGTCCAGGAGGTTCTTGCACGCCCTCCGCCCTCTGAGGACGGCCACATGTCCACCATCGGCAGCATGGAGCTCGATAGTCCCAACCAGAACTTTGTCTACGGTCGCAAGTACGCCATCAAGTGTCTTTCCAAGGCTGACCTCGACGAGGATGCTCTAGCTGTGCAGATGTCAGAGGTATGCCCCCGCGTCCCTGCGCCCCCTCGTTGCAGCTGCTGACTCGTCCACAGGTCACCATCCATCAGTCCCTCCGTCTCCACCCCAACATCGTCTCCCTCTACCGTACCCTTGAAACTTCTTCCTTCTTGCTTCTCCTCCTCGAGTACGTACCCGGCGAGGACCTTTTTTACTTTCTCGAACAGGCCCGCGACCATTATGATCTCGACCACACAGACTCGTCAGTCTCAACTTCCCACACACCCCCCACTCCAAGCTTGCTTTCAAATCTCAATCCATCCCAGCTGCTCTCCAGAACTCGTCTCCGCCTCATTTCCTCCATGTTCAGCCAGATGTGCGATGCCGTCGCCGCCTGTCACGCACAGGGCGTCTTCCATCGCGACATCAAGCCAGAGAACTTTATCGTCACAGACGGCCTCGTCACTACCCCTGATGGCCGCTCAGAACGCAAGGTTATCGTCAAGCTCACCGACTTTGGCCTGTCAACCACCGACGTCGAGTCTGCTGATATGGACTGCGGTAGTGCTCCCTACATGAGCTATGGTGCGCTCTCTTTCACTCCGTATATGCGCCTGCTAACCCTTCTCCAGAATGCAGAAATAATGTTGCTCCTACTTATCGACCCCGTGCTGCCGATGTCTGGTCTCTGGGCATCGTCCTCATTAATATGTTCGTCCTCATTATTCCCGTGGGAACTACCTTGTTGATTCTCCCTTTCCAGGCTGTACCACTATAATCCCTGGACGGATACCGCCGAAGGCGCTTGTTCTTCTTTCGATGTCTACCGCAAGGACCCCTTCAACTTTTTCATGCAACGCTTCATGGGCATGACCCGGCCCGTCGCAGACGTCCTCGCCAACAGGGTCTTCTGCATCCTCGAAAACCCCCACGATGACTCGCCGCGAATGGGGGCTGCCGAATTTGGTGCCTGGTCTCGGAATCTTCCCAATCTTCTGGGTGCACATGCGGTCCACCGCACGGTGTCTTCCGGATCTACCCAAGGCCATAGGATTTCATTGTCCATCCCCTTATCCCATAGACCCCAATCGAGGCATCCCTCAGGCTCCACCACCGCCGTCCGGACCCCGGCCATGGCTCCTCGCACCCTCTCGCGCGCTCCGTCCCTCGAGCCCGCGTTCGAGCGTGCCGAGCTTTCCACCGTCATCGACCAGGAAAACGAGGACGATGCGGAGGAGAACGAAGGCGATATCGAGATCGAGGGCATGACTTCGCGCTCAACGTCCACCAACAAGCGCAGGAAGAGGGGCGCCAGGAAGGGCAAGGCAGCTGCTGCAGCTTCTTCGACTGCGTCGGTCTACGACAAGACTCTCGCTGTCCTCGCCGATGCATCTCAATCTCTTGCGCGCGAGATCAGCATGGCCTCCAAGTCGTCCTCGCACCGCTCCGGCTCGGCGTCCCAAGCACGCACGCCGTTCGAGCCTGTATCTATGTATCCTGTACCGACTGCTTTACTGTCTCACCCACCCCCCACTCTGCAAGCTACCCCAATAGCTGCCCCTGTACCTGCCCGTGTCCAGAAGAAAACTTCGATTTGGAAACTGAGCTTTGGCAAGAACAGTGCGTCGGCCCTGAGCGCTGCGTCGAGTGCATCGGGCCCGATCTCGCCCGTCGAGGAGGCGTCGCCGCCTACCTCGCTCGACCTTTCACACCGCGCCATGGCTTCCACAGCCAACAATGTTGCCAACCTGCTGATGGGCCTCAACGCCCCCGCCCCTCCGGCGTCGGCGCCCATCGTCATCGCGCAAACGAGCACAGCCTCGTCTTCGTCCTCTTCCTTCTCTCTGCCGCGCAACGATTCGGACGCCGCCTCGACCTGGAGTCGCGGCCGGCGCGGCGTGCGCGACCCGTCGCCCCTGGGCGCGCCCGGCACCGCTGGCCCATACGGTGGCGGCGCGAATGGGCGCAAGCAGAACAGTCGTTCGCCTGGGCATGCACTGAGCTCGGCAAACAACCCGCACTCCCGCTCGCTGCACAACCTGCACCACCCGCTGCCGCCGCACCCAATGCCCGGCGTGCCTGCACCCGAGCCATGGGCGGCCGCCTCGACGACGGCCACCGCGGGCTCGCCGCGCGGCCTTTCTCCAACGAGTGCGCGCCGCCCGCCTATGTCGTCCGCGAGCTCAGTCGCGTCGACAAACTGGCGCAGCTCGATGAGCACTTCGAGCAGTGCGGGCACGTCGACATCGGCGTTTACAAGGTACAGCAACTCGAGCGCGCGCAGCGTCAGTACCACGGCGACGAGTGTGAGCTCCGCAAGCTGGCGGACGAGTGTCAAGTCCGGCCCCGGGTCTACGTTCTCCGGCTCGACAGGCTACGCGCAGGGTCATATCCCGAAGAACATCAAGAGTGAGTGTTTCGTGCTTATTTTTGCGAGTGGACAATTCGTACTGACAGGACGTGGGGTGTAGTCATGGATGGCGTACCGTGGGAGCTCGACCAGCTGCCCCGCGGGCAGCACCCAAACCCGGTGGGAGACATCTTTGGTTCGCCGCCCGTACGGAAGGCGCGCACGCGCAAGTCGCCGAAGGACAAGCTCGACACGATCAGCGAGCGCCCCGCGGCGCATACCTACTCATCGTATGCCCAGATGATGCCGCCCACACAGGCCAACGCGCTCGCGCAGCCCGTGCTCATGCCGCGCGTGCCACGCAAGCAGTATAACGGTGGCGCCGCCTTGCAACAGCAGCGCTCGCCACCGACGCAGCACAAGACACCGATGCAGCCGCATCTGAGGCGCGACGCGTCGACGAGCACAACGGACCTCGCGGGCGTTGGTGGCCATGGCAAGGACGGCGGTGCGGAAGAGGGCGGGAAGAAGGTGCAGAAGGCCCAGATCAACACGCTCGCGAAGCTGCTGAGCGCTATGACGGGCGGGAATGGACGGAAGTAGGCGCGCGGGAGGCGGCGCAGGGGGGCGGCGGGATGATGCGACGACGATGATGATGATGACGAGAGACGAGATGATGATTGATTCATTGATGATGACCCCATGGACCATTTTTTTCAGTGGGTTGCGAGCGGCCTGTTTTTTCTTCTAGCCTTTTCCTCGACCCGACTTGCTTCGTTGCCTGTGTGGACGCAGCATGAATACCCACGACTCGACTATATCCTCCCTTTCCTCGATTCCGACCTTGCACAAATTCTTGTGGGTTTCTTCGTATCCAGTCTACACGGCGCGGGCGGATGGGTTTTGTTTCTAGCAGGCAAGAGAAGGCAGACAGGCATGCTCATAGTGGAGGAGGAAGAAGAAGAAGAAGAGAAGGAGCAGTAGCAAGGTGCGCGGCAACAGCAGCAGCAGCAGCAGCAGAGCAAGAGTGCAGCAGCAGCGGTAGCGGCACAGCAGGACACGGACACGGACAGACAGACATACACATACACAGACAGACATACAGACACAACAGAAGCATCGTACGGACTGGCATACGTTCATCCTTCACATCCCCAGCCCCATCCTTGCCTTCCTTCCTCCCTCCATCCATACCCACCACACTACACCATTACCCTTTCCCCGCCCCCTTATTCCCGCACGCACATCCACCTCCGCACATACCTCGCACTTCAACCCCGCTCCCGTTGTATTCATACAGTAGTATATGTTCTCCCCGGTGCGCACAGCCTGATGTGTTCGGCGCTCGGACCCCAGCGTAATCGAATTCATTGTTGCGTGCTCGCCACCCCTACTACTGTCTACCTATCAACCCCTGCGCGCGCGAATCCTCAAGGAGTCGATTGAAGACCATGGATGGAGACTGAAGTGCCCGGCTTTCTTTGTTTTTTTCTTGCAGTTTGCCAGTTCGAACTTGCCCTGCCCTATTCTACCGTCATCGTCGTCGCCCTTCTGCCGCTGCCGCTGTGCGTAGTTGTTTTTTTCCTGTTCAAATGTTCTTTTTCTCCTTTCCATTGCCGCCTACCCCACACACACCGCACCACACACATTCCAACACACCACACCCACACATTCCAATCCAACCCAAACAACAGTCCCAACTCCATTCCTGACCAATAATTTGGCGGACACTTGTACACTACCTGACCCGTCGCCAGCACCCATCGTAGTAGGATTGTACCAACTCACCCCTGCCCAGCAGCACCAGCCCATTTTCGTAGTAGTAGTAAACCACATAACATACACATACAGCATGCACGCATACACACAAGTTACCAAGATAAATACACATTACAACCCGTCGCTCGTTCATCCACTTTGCATTTTTTTCTCCTTATCTCTCTTTTTCTTCTCTTCTTTTCACCTCTGTTTTTCCTGGTGCTCTACAAACCAAAAAACTACTCATTCATTATTTCCTATTGCCGTTTCGCGTGTTTCGCATCGCACTCTTGTCTACGTACGTGTAATTATTCTGCTATTGCTCGCTCCGGGCCCCCCATCCCTTCCTCTGGTTGTTGTGCGGGACCTCAATAACACTCTCTTTACGCTCTCTTTTTTGTCTTTTTTTCTCAGGTGGCGGTTGTTGGTGTTATTGTTGGCGCTTTACTTTTGAAAATTACTTTTACTTAGTCTAGAGGCGGCGGCGGCTGGCGTTGCTTTGCTTTACTATTGTGGGCACTGGCAGCGGCCCAGCTGGTCGGCTGGCCGGGGTTAATTGCTGTTTCGGAGGACTTGCGCGCGCAGTTTTGGAGTACGGATGGAGAATGGTCCACGTAGTATTTTTAATTTATGTACAAGTCAAGTTAAATCAAAGCGTATCAAATCAAAGCGTATTCAAATGGATTAATGTGTACTTTGAATGGATGGGTGCATATGGCATTGGATTGTATGGCATCGTTAAGTCGTAATACAATACCTCGTAATACTCGAGTACTTACGTATGGCATACATGCATGGTATGGTATGGTATGTATGGTATGGTATGTTAATGGACTTGAGGAATGGAATGGAATGAACTCGCTTGGGTAGGCGAGGGCAGGTAGACCTTGTGTGCTAATTGTTGTCCTCACCGCGAGGGTCGTCGTCGGGAGATTGAGCTAAACTTTGGGGCGGCAAGGGGGCGCGGCCTCTGTATACTTACCTTACCATACTTACTCACTTCCTTGCTTGGGCCTAGGGCTTCGATAGCCGTCGAATGTCCCCGTCGCTCCTATCCTGTGGGAGCGCACGCACGCCCCGCTGACCGCACTGGGCAAGGTCAGTTGGCCGGCGAGAGGGCGTGGTGCGGAGCGGCGGTGCAGCGGAATCCACGGGTCTGGCGTGCGATGCAGAACCCGGACCCGCCGTGGGTGCCACCGCATACCGATAGGTGGAGGTACGGCCGCAGTTTGTGGGACGCTGGGAATTCACCAAGGCGCATGGGTACACAAGCCTGATTCCTGTGTGTGCGTGTAGCTTGTATTCGCAGGGGTTCCAAGATTGGATTGCAGCGCGACTGGTTGGGGTGCCCAAGAGGCTCCCATGCGTAGACGCATATAGGGTGGACATTGTCTTTGTTCTATAGATACGCCATATGCCTCAGGCAGTTGGCAGGATGACACCTGTGCAGACCTGAGGGATCTTTTGATTGTGATGCTGATGTGATGCTGTTTATGGGCCGTGCTTCTTAGCTAAAGAAAGAAAGATGCATTTGGATACTTTGAGTTAGACATAGGTAGCCGTAAGATATTCATATGTGGGGTCGTGGTTGTTTTTGATGTCGTATTTGTTTGTGATAAAGATATGTTGTATGGCGTACGCGGTTTAGCCTGCAATTTACCAGCCTCGAGGCCGTGAACGGGGCCTTCTGTGTTCTAGCGCATTGTGCTCTGCGGGAATATGGCACGGGCGCTCCGGCGTGTCCCTGCTTGCATATATTTTGTGTCCGTATGGTGTGGCATTGCCGGTGTCGGTCGGTCTCGGTTAGGGATCTCGACGGTCGAACATTTTGTCGACAATGACGTGTCTGGCGCACGTTCAGAGTTGCACGACACAATAAATCTGTCCATCTCCTGATTTTACAAGGGGACTCTCAGCGCAAGCTCGTTCGTTCCGGACAGAGTGGGAGAGCTTACATGCGGTTGAAAAATTGCTTAATTGCACACATATGAATCCGATGTACGCCTCTGTTTCGCGAGTGTGGCGTTGTCAGACGCACGTTGGTACTTAATTTCTGTGAATTACGACAGTTGTGTCATTTTTTGTGGGTGCACCGGCAAGCCGGATTCATCCAAGCTGTGAATCCATACATGAATCGGATGACCTTCCGCCGTGCCGCGTGGACCTTTCTTTCATGTCTGTATCCATTAGCGTTTTGGTTTTAAAGCTGACAGACAGTTATTCTGGTAGTTGCGGCGAGTGCGGAATGAGGCATAAACAGATACTTCTGCACTAGAATATGTTTTGACGCCACAGATATGTTGCAAAGGACGTTGCGCGATGCATCCAGCGTAAGAAGGTCGAGTAGATGATACGTGTCCTACTGCGCTTAAAGAAGGCTTCGTTGTCCAAATCCAGACTATTAGATGCGACGGACGGCTGCTTTTCAACGGGCAATTTACACCAGAAGTCAACTGTTTCAATGTAAAGCTTGAATGGCTCTCCTTCTCGTATGGGTTCCACGAGTTGATGGTGGCGACATATTCTAAGCACTCAATGCCACTTGATACTAGCAGAAAAGAAGAAACCATGATCTCCGAAGTTGCTGCGATCCAAAGCGGTCCGGCAAGGGTCAAATATACTTGTCGTTCGAACACCTGGACCTTTAAAATCCTTTATGATTAACCATCGTCCATAGATAATGAAAACAATAACTCCAATTGCGCAAATGCGTACCTAGACAAATGTGAAAATCCCGGGGTTCTAATCTACATATAACCTATTAATTAAGTACAATCAGCCATCGTTTTATGACCGTCTGTGGGTGGTATGTTGCGCATGTTCCTGCTGAGACTGTAATTGCTGCAGAGCCGCAAATGCCATATTTTGCTCGATGGTCGGCCGCTGCGTAAATTCCTGCATGGTGCTGGTCTCAAGAAGGACGGCCGAAGGTTGCGATGGGGTCTCGGTCGGCGAGGATCCCCCGCTGTCCATATCTATCTCGCTATCTGACGAATTGCCCGGCGAGTCCGCTCCAGCGATGTAAAACTTGCCCGCGCTGTGCGTACGGACAAGGTTCACATAATATTCTTGGATGATATCCCGTGTGCACTGCCAAGAAAAGGAGAAATGACATGTAAGGACGCGCGATATATAATAACCGCAGAGATAAGATAGAAAAGAACGGCGTGGATAGGGCAGGGACAAGAGATAAAGTATATGTTGACTGACCATCAATCGCCACTCTATCATAGATAGGAACTCCCGTTCTAGGACATTGAGCTCCGTGATGGAGATGCCGCCAACGCGGGCGTAAAGGTTGTTTGGACAGAAAGCGTCGCACAGGCCCTTACTGGACACCGTGATGGACGTTATGATGAACCGATGGCAGGTGAGCGACGAGAGAGTGAAGAGCGGCACGCGCGCACAGATCTGATCGATGTTAAACAGCGTGATTAAGAGAATGGATTTCTAAACACGAGTCAGCGCCGCAGAACGCGATTTTGAGCGTCCAGGATACCTCGACATTAGTGAAGCGCACGATGCGTTTTAGATAGTCAAGCACACTGATACTCGGCGCGGTGCGGGAGTGAAATCGGGTGAGCGACTCGCTAATTGGCAACAATCAGAGGCGGGCAAAAAGTTATAGAGAAACAAGCAGCATACGGCGACAATGGTATGCGGTCATTATGAGAAATCAAGCGCTCAAGCATATCAGCTGGAAGGACGGAGTAAGTGGACTGATTTCCGGGCTGAGGCGGCTATGACTACCAATAAGTTGCACAATGTCGTCTATGGGAGCCTCTTCAAAGTTTGGGGGGATTTCAACCCGGTCAGAGCTGTCGAATTCCATGAATCCATCGCCCAAGGCAGCCGTGGTGGCGTCGGCGTGGACGATGAGCACTCCCTGGGGCGACCGACGACCACAGTGCGTCCGAGAAAGGAACAAGACGCCGCAGCATAACAAGTACATACAATGCGGCAGACCGCTGTACAGTTGGTCGTCGGGGTCTGAACTCTAATCCTCCCTTCTGTCCGCCCAGTCAGTTATTGATCCCAAAGTCGCATAGTCCGTCGCCGCCTCTCTCGACCTCCGCAAAAATGGCCCCCAAAATGGTGATTAACGGACTGCTGCTAGAGGACGAACCTATGCTCAAATATCTAAAAAATTAGGACCCCAACGAGATTAAGATCATCTACCTCCGGGCCACTGGAGGAGAGGTCGGTGCTTCATCTGCCCTGGCTCCCAAGATTGGTCCTCTTGGTCTGGTATGCTGCTTCAAGTCTGTCAGCCCAACTAGCTAGCTTATGCATTTTGTCCGAGTAGTCGCCCAAAAAGGTCGGAGAAGATATCGCCAAAGCAACCTCGGCGTGGAAGGGTCTGCGTGTGACTGTCCAGCTCACCATCCAGAACCGTCAAGCTGCCGTCTCCGTTGTCCCCTCCGCCTCTTCCCTCGTTATCAAGGCCCTCAAGGGTGCGTGGATCTTAATCCGCTTGCTCTGTGGTTATGGGACTTATTGATTTTGCAGAGCCCCCACGTGACCGCAAGAAGGAGAAGAACATCAAGCACTCTGGAAACATCCCTCTTGATGAGATCATTGACATTGCACGAACAATGAAGGCCAAGTCGCTGGCTAAGGAGCTGTCCGGATGTGTCAAGGAGATCCTCGGCACGGCACAGAGCGTTGGCTGCACAGTGGACGGACAACCCCCCCATGATGTCATCGATGGAATTAACTCTGGCGAGGTTGAGATCCCTGAGGCATAATTTCATTATTCTACTCGTCTATGCATTGCTTTCACGATAAAACGCAGGACCGATATTAAGGCATAAATGAGAGCCTATGAATAACGTGTGAACCTTCAAACTAGCGCTCATGCCGCTGCACGTAGTTATTGCTGCTCACCATGAGTTGCATTTACTCGTGTACGACAGTTAGCATTCATTGTCGTTCTCATTTCACCTCATAAACAGCCCACATCGATCCAGTTTTGTGCTTGACTATTGCATGCTCAAAAAGTAATGTAGCAACGTGCACTGAGCTATACCACCTCGTGTCACCCAGGGGATAGGTTGTCTCGCGCTTCTGTCATTATGCATTATCGGTGGTACCGTTGGTACTACTTACTGTAGGCGCTGATTTCGTAAATCGGAGGAGGCAATGGTTTGTTCACTCAGTCCATCACTGAGCCTTGCTAATTTCTACACGCCAAAGGTTGTATATGGTTTCTAAGTCCCCTTCAAGCTTCAACGTGCGGCGGGATTTACAACGAATTCAAATTCTGGACGCGGTATGCAGCGGCCCGGTTATGTGTGACGCGTGAATAGTCTAGTTCTTCAAGCAAAACACAGCACAGCCAGACTAGAATATGTTTTTAGTTGAATTGTCGAGCAGGACCACAGATACACTAAAGGCGAAATAAACTCGTGTAAAACTGGCTGTCCCACGCAAACGCTAATTTATCATTTATGAGAGCTAAGAGTAACCGTGGGAACGAGAATATCCCACAAGTGACAAGCATGCCGTTGCAAGTCGTCATTGCTACATGCCATAAAACTCATGTACATTTCTGAACTTACCATTTTCATCTTTCTCATCGCGTCGCATTCTAACCCATGCTGGCCCACGCTCGTGTCAGCAGACGATTAGTGCAACAAGTGACACAACGCCGTACCCTAGGATCTGTCGCGTCATGTCCTAAAGGTCATCGGTACTCTGTCACTACATTAATCCTCGCTGGTGCTATCGGCGCTACTATAAGCTCTGGTATCCTCATCGGTGCCGGTAGGCTCGTCTTACACATAGAGCATTACATTCCCCTAATCTGCATATGTCAAAGGTTATGCATGGTATATCAATTCCCCTTTCAAACGCATTGTCGATACCGTCCAACCCGCACTGGCGTATTTGAAAGACACACGAGCAGAGCTGGGGAAAAAGGCGCCCAGCCACGTCCTCAGTCATCTCCGTCAAGCGTGTAAAGCGTACGTGGCATATGTGCCCTTTTCTGGGTTTGTAGTAGACAGAGGGTTCGATGCGTTAGATGACGTCGTTGATGCGCATGCGCACGAGGCCAACGCGATTATTGGAGAGGCCGCAACTGAAGTTATGCAAGTCATTCAACGGGACGGCAACGCGCACAAGATATCTTCGGTCATCGGCATTGTATCAATTATGCGGAAACTGTTGGGGAAACTCGCTGCACTGAGCGTGAAGGCTGGAAAGCCAATCACGGACAAATTGGAGTTGGAACGCAGAGGAAGTGAATTGAAGGCGAGCGCGGAAGCTGTATCAGACTCTGTTCGAAAGGTATTTACAGTTAATTTTGATTTACATTTTAATTTTAATGGCCCATCCACCAGGCTGGTAAAGAATATTTACCTAAGGCGGGAGCGGTCGTTGGCAGTGTAGTTGGAAAGGTAGATGGATCACTTTTATACTCTTGGTTAACACTAACTGGCAATTACTAGGTGAAGCATCGAATATGGGGCAAACCCGAGGATGAGAAGTAGCTCATAACGACAGTCACAACCACCCCTCGAAGAATAAATTGTGGTATGCACCGAATTTGATAGTATATAACGCGTAAAATCCTGATCCACCAGTTGTGTTTTGTAACTTCGGACTCTAGACAGACATAAGCAAATAGGACTGATGCCGTCCTACCGGTTTCCAAAGAAGGCGCAATATGCTTGTTAGCTAAGCGCGGATAGCGTGGATAGCTTCGACATGCTCGCCTGCAAGATCGTAGGTTATGAATGAACATTTTAATGAAAGGCGAACGTAATGTTTCGAAACCCTCGGATATCAATATTCATACGCATCTCCGACTGTACTTAAGTACTGATTCTTTATCAATATATGACCACAATGTAAGCACCTTCATCGTTTCTTGAGTATGTTGTACCGCGACGGGTGCACTAGCTCATTGGAGGCATCGTAACATCAAATATAGATGCGTAGATAGATAAAGGGATATGAGTATCTCATACAGACGAACCATGTCCACTAGCCCAAACTCGTCCAGACAAGCCTAACGTTCCGCCACGGCGGCATATCTCCTCTAATTCCGACTGTTTTATCTCAGAGCCCATCGCGCCCTGGATGTCAACTGAAATACCCCGCGGCTTGTACTCATCGAGGGTAACAGTAATTTCGACCAGACCGGAAATTGGTGTGCGCTCAGGGGAAGTCATCACAATTCTTGGCCGGGATTCAGGCTCGAAATCGAACAGGTTTTCGGAGGATGATCTGGCAGGGAGGAATATATTGACGGGAATTTTTCGAGGAGCGAATGTCCCTATGGAATATATTGTAAGTAGCTTGTCACAACCTCTAATATGTAGATAAGCACCTGATAACAAGGCCTGCAGCTCATCCATCGTCGCCGCTGTCTCGTCAATGGGAACATCTTCCTCTTGCGCTTGTAGCCCTTCGGGTGTCCAATGCGACCCGAGCAGAATTTCGTTTAACCAGCATTGCTCCCTAACAACCTTTGTAGCAAAATTACCTGAGCTCAAAATAATGTATTGGTTGTTGAGGAAGAAGCTCACTTCTAATATACCCCAAATCTCCTTGATACTATGCACCGGTATCCGCTCGAGGATGAAGCCAGGCTCTTCTGGAGCCGTGAGACGAAGTTGTAAAGGCGGATGCAGAGAATTAGGCGACCGCTGACATGGGTTGTCAATAAATATTTTGATATGAATAAAAAAAATCATTTTATCGCACATATAATGACGTATAACGTTCTGGAGATGCAGCATTTCCCGGGTTCAGCTGCATGTCAAGTTATTACCAACAAATTGTAAGACAGATAGGTAGCTCACCAATATGTCAACCCAACTTCCAGTCCCAAACGATAGCATGTCTGTAACGCCGCCCATACCGTCGCCACCACCGAGTGGATTAACGACTAGTGCGATTGACTTCATTCTTGACTGGCTCATCACGACCCCAGGCCGCGTGCCGCCCGCAGTGAAGTCTAGCACCCAAGAGAAAGGCGCGGAAGAGTTGTCCACCATTCCATATCCATCAAGTTGGGGCAATGAGTGGTCTAGCTCGGATGCGGACGCGACTAGAGGAAATGTAGGGCGAGCAGCGATGTTTGGCATGGACATGGATGGCGGATAGAGATGAGCTTCTGAAATTTCTGCTAATGACAGAGTCGCGATAGTGATCCCTGCGCTGAGATTAAGCAAGCAAGACCGGAGATGCGAGACCGGAATATCAATTGCCGGCTCATCGAGGGTTGTCGATGACTCTGTTTTTACGTCGCGCAGTAATGACAGATAACCCATGGGCGACAGGTATGTTAGAAAGGAGATACAAGGAGATGTCAGATACGGCAGTGGCAGGGCATGAGAACGGAGAAGGAAGATGTCTAAGGGCGTTTTGGAAGAGGATAAAGACCTGAAGGGGCTAACATGAGCAGTGAAGAGATGTTAACGCGCATGTAACGTACATTGAAGTCACTTGAGACTCGCTTTTAGCTAGATCTCTTAAAACAGGCCATAGATCGTCGATGTCAGTAAACCATCGAATTCCTCCATCATCTTTACGTCCAGCTAACCCATCTAGAAGGACGAGGTATTTCAAGTGGTTCAGCATGTCGCGACGCAGACTAGCCGCACGTTGCGCGCTCCGTTCAGACTCCTCTTTCTGCATCTCTGCGCAATATTTTTCGAGAGCGTCCTTGAGAAACGCGTCGAGCATGGCGGATGTAGTGCTGGATGAGCCATTACCATGATTCGTGTTCGTTGGAAGTAATGCATTGGATGTCTTGACATTCGAGACCTTGAGAACTGGCTTGAGGGGGTTTTCCCGTGAGATAGAGAAATCCACGTCCATAACGAGGCTCTTTCCACCCATAACAACGGTGAAACTTCCTTCTCGACTTTCGTCTTTGAATGTCTCCATCCCCACAGAAGTTCCCCATGAGGCTACTTGATCCACACACCACTGAGGCACCGCTGTCTCAAGCAATGGAATGCTTTCTCCATAAGTTACCCCAGACCTCTTTGAGAGCGCGTCGATAAGATGATTAATGCTCTTGCTGGACTGCGTAGGTCATCAGATCAACGGATAGCTATAAAAGTGAGATAGAACAGACAGTTAAACTAGCATGCTCCACAGTCGTGTGCTGTCTAAGGACTGATACGAGCTTTGGGTTCGTCCATTGCGCTGAAGCGTCGTATGCTGCTAAAGAATGGGAAAGCTGTTCAGTAGTATTGATCAGGTCTTGGAGCAAGCCGCAGGTTGCAGGAGCTGCGATTGCGAAGGGATGAATTGTATGATGAGGAAAAACATCGTGTTTCTCGTAGACTTCTAAGGATGAGAGAAGGCTTTGTATGGGCGCATCTGACTGCATTGCTTCATGATGTCTAAACGGGATAACAAACTCAACAATTGGGCATCCTTTGCAGCTTTGCTGACTAAGCGCTTCTCCTTGACCTTGCACTCCGAGTCGTTTTCAATTGGGTTTCCCGGCTCTTGACCATTTCCTACCATTTCCTTCAAATTTCCTTCATCAAGTTCGACAGGATATGCTGACAATCGCATATACGATGGATTTGGAACCTTCGTAACTTGGTATCTGCTTGTCAAAGGCATCGTTCACTTTCGAACCGGCCTAGAAAACGTCAGCGCTTCAGCCCCGAACCTAAAGATAGCGGCAGTTGTTGCAGGGATGAAAATACCAACTGGTCCGAATACGAATGGTCTTTGACACTTCCAACTGTCAGCCTCACGGCGATTAACTGGTAGCTCGACTACTGCGAATCTATTTTATGTCAACCTCGCCTCCGATATCAAATAAACTGGGGTCTCCGTCATACTAGGCCGCTGTTATTGGGTGATATA
The DNA here is from genome assembly GCA_028532985.1 of Stropharia rugosoannulata. Classification (NCBI taxonomy): domain Eukaryota; kingdom Fungi; phylum Basidiomycota; class Agaricomycetes; order Agaricales; family Strophariaceae; genus Stropharia; species Stropharia rugosoannulata. The sequence goes on along the minus strand of JANCIK010000001.1, from coordinate 1,277,313 downwards.
ATGACTCTGCGGTTCAGAGTATTCCGTCGAGCTCTATGCTGTGAGTGCTCCGATATACATTAGTTCTTTTTCCAAGCCTAATCGACTTACTGTTGCACGATTAGTTCTCTTGTCTTTGCTTTCAGGTACAGCTCTCTGTACAGGGATATACCTGTCAAGGTTCTTCTTCCGGCAAGGGGTCGTATGGCTATTGGTATCGGTTCAACTGACAAATTTCATAAGGTCTACTTGGTCGTAAGTTATGACCAACTACTCGACAACTCTACGCTGAATCCTTTTGCAGAGGCGTCCGGAAATCTTTATTTTGTACACCCCAAACGGTAGCTTCAGAGGCCATTGGACTGTTTGTTTTGTTCCCCTTTCAGCTGAGTAAGTTTCTGCTAAATGATGATATACATGGTCAATTCATTCACGAACAGTAATTGCCCTCATACTTTCGTCTATCTCTGCGAGGCCAAATATGCCCTTGATAGTGTTCAATATCCTTCGTATAAGCGCGGTGACCGGTGCAGTAACACGTGTGTGATTATAATTGAACCGGTGGGTATTACTGAAATCTAACCAAGGAAATAGACATGCTTTACACTGCTGGGATTGTGGCAACAGCAATGATAACTGTCTCCGCATTCGATGCTGATGTGTGGATGCGAGATATTGATTCGTCCCCTTCCCCTTTCCCCATGCTTGTCTTATTTGCATACTCATTCCCTTGGCTTGCCCGTCGTTTCAATTCAACACGACCCATGATCCAGGAGCCGACTCCCGAGGACAGTTTTACAGTATGTCTGCCGACCTGTCCCCCCGATTGCAGCGCACACGAGCATTTCAGACGAGCTTCCAAAAATCAGCAGAGCAGTGCAGAGCAGGGTGATACACCATGTCCCGCGGTTGAGTTGAAGCATCCTCCAGTTCTTCCTCATACCCTAGTTAGGCTACCTAACGCAGCTGAAAGACGGAGCTCTATATACGTAGACCTACAACTCACTTCGTAAATTTCCCTTGGTAGTCTTGCGTGCGCGTTAATTAAGGTTGAATAGGAGCCGAGAGTGACACTAAAACGCGAATGATAACTCTGTGACACACGCGTACCGTGTCGTGATTAGTCAGCATATGCGTTTGCGTTGTCTGGGAGGGTGGGGAAGTACCAGGGCTCCAAACCCAACGACTTGTTCTTTGATCTTAGTGAGCACTGCGTCCTTCGCCAGGCCAGTCTCCTTCTCTATCCCTACCCTGGATTATTTTCGCATCTCTTATGACGGTCGAACGGAAGACTGCTCTGCGAGTCCTTTACACCATCAATAGCTCGCCTCAGTACATCCTTGCGCGGTCGCACAATCTCGTTCAAGTCTCACTCATCCCTTGTACTGAAGAACGCAAGTCAGAGACCTCCTTGGGCGCGTCAGAATGCTCTCCTTCCCTCTACGCCAACGTACCTCTCAAAACATGTCTGGATACAATTTGTCGGTCGAGTCCTGAGCTAACGCACGACAGCTCACGCGATTTTTCCTTGTACGTCCTCGACCCCCTAGAGTCTAATTCGGCACCAGCGCCTGTTCATATAAACAATGCCGGTGGTGATTCATCCTCGACCGCATCGGTAGCGGCAGCGGAGCAACCTCGAGGAGTGGCGGTAGGACTCGGGCTGATGTCCTGGGCTTTGTCCACCAGTGATAGCGACGGAATGACTGTAGTGGGCACCTTAATCAAGCAGTCGAATGGGCAGGAGGCTTTGGAGGTCATTTTTGCATTACGCGAGGTATACCTACATTATAACTGTCTTCATAATACACTCCTTTACCGTTGTTGTTACAGACAGTGGCTATGCAGCGTCCAGCGTGGAGTATGCCGCCACCGGTGGTTCCTTCCAGCTCACAAGGAAGCTTCAAGCCTAAAGCCGTATTCAGCTCTAGTCGTGCTGCAACAAAACTGCAACCATGGTACACCACACAGGTAGGGAGCATACGAAGACATTGCATGCCTCATCTCTTAAAGTCTATTTTTTAAATAGCCTTTAGCCTCATCATTATCAATTCGATCATCTACAAGCGACTTGACAAGAGAAACACTTGCTTCTATACAGATGCGGGCAAAACCCAGGCAAAAACCACCTAAGCCTGTTCGACAATCAACGGTTCCAGTCACGGAGTCAGATAAACTTATGAGTGCGGATACTTTTATTGGGCCAATGAAAAAGAAAGGAAGGCCGAAGGGAACTGCCGACGTTAAGCAATATTCAGCTGGACAGAAAGAAGTAATTGTCATAGACGGTTCGGACAGTGATGGCACTGGCATGACGCAGACGGCTAGTTCTTTTCAAATACCAAAACCTGGACAGGCATCAAGTTCAAGGTTGGGAGTACAAGATCTATCTAAAAAGAAGAACGATTGCTCGCAGTACCCAATCACCCCTGCTTTTACTACTGAACCTCTGGTTAGACATGCATCGTTCAACGATAATCAGCACAACTCTGTATTAGAACAACAACAACAACCTGTGCAAGTGAAATCTGAACCCAGTGATGGACCTACCCTTTTAGACGTCCTCGCCTATTTTTCTGCTACTTCATCCTCGGAACCCAACGCTCAGAATGCTGCCATCCTTGCTGCTTTATCCACAATTGATTCGACAACTAGTCAAGAAAATGATCAACCGACGACACCGGCTAACCCTGCTCTTGTGTCTGCTTTGAAACAATTACTGGTTATGTATGCTAATGCACCTCCAGGACCTACTCAAGCAACTCTTGTTACACCTTCTTCATCACAAGCGCATGTACAACACTCGTCTACAGGTGGTACACAAGACACTTCGCCGAAAAACCTTGACAAAGAAAACGTAAATCCTAAGGTGTTTGAGAAACCGGTCGGCAAAGAGGTCCTCTCTGTTAAGACCTCGGAATCTCCTGTATCAGCGTTGTCTTCCAATGTTCAGGTGAACGCAACGGCTGGTCCCAGTGCCCTTCCAGAGAGAGCACTGCAAAGCTTAGGTCCTAGTGCACGCTTAAATGAAGGGCAATCGCTGAGTACAACTCTTAAAGAGTCTGTCCTTGCTTCCAGGCCTGACAGGGTTGTTCGAAAACGCACTCTCAGCGACTTCATGGACGAGAAGGAATACTCCAAAAGCAAAAGTAAAGGTAAAGAGCGGGAGCGGGAACGAGTGGAAAAGCGCGATGGACATCGACACGCCAGTCTGCACAAACCTCCAGCCATTAATGATAGCCTCAGGCACTACCCAAGGTTGCTGGCATCCGCACAACCTCGCACCGAGCAACCGTCCAATAACTACTACAGAACACCCGTGGCTAGCATGACGTCTCCTAGTAAATCTGGAAACCAAAACACCGGTGATTCGCAGCAGCAGTCTCTGCCTACTGGTACGATGTCCCAACCGTCAAGCCGTCCACCGTCACCGAAACAACGAATATCTGCATCATCACCTGTTCGTGGTCATAACCAGGAGCGAAAAAAGTACGTCGTTCCGGAATGGGCGCGGACGAGTACCTCTACCCAGCCTCGCCTATCAGAGGAGGCACAGAAAGCTCTAGCAGAACTTGAAGAAAAGAAAAAGCAGGAACGGGCAGCTGCCCGAAAGAGATTACCTTCAATGCAAGCTAGGTCAAAGAGCAAGCTGACACGCACGGCCTCCTCTAAGTCAGAAGGCGGCAATGAGAGTAGCAGTAGTGAAAGGATTTTGGCACCGTTGACCGCTGCGCCCGTAATAAGGCCTGCTATGGTTAATGGTAATCACCCTTTGGTCGCGGCGTCAAGCATTAATTTCCCCTTCATGTCTACGCGGTCATCGTCGCCTCCACCAAACCAAATCGTCGTTCCACGGACACCGAAGACACCTGTACGGGAGCGACATCACTCTCGGCCCACTCCTGGGATGGATGATTCTCTCTTCACGCCAATAATGCGTAGCGGCAGCCTTTTTGGCAGTGCGCGCTCGATGCACACTCCGATCCCAGCAGTGCTGACCTCGCCGCTAGGAAACCGCAAAAAGGCCAAACTTTCCCCTTCACGCCCATCGATGTTAGGGAAGGCTTTTATGTCTACACCTACTGCGCGGAAGCGTCTGTCGCTGCAATCGTCCGAAGATTCAAAACTTGACGACGGGCCGAATATATCACTGGCACGCGAACTGGAGGAAGCTATGGACGACCTTGATTGCCCGCCAAGTTCATTACCCATAGCGAGTAGTGATATTGACGTCGACGAGGAACACACGTCCAATGATCCCATCGTCCTAGGCGACGGTAGTCAAATAATGTGTGACGACGACGATGTCAGTCCGGTCAAGCAGCACTGGCAAGGCCTACCGCCATCGTCTCCACTTCCTCCGTCAAGTCCTATGCTTTTACCTGAATCAAGGACATATGACGATGACGATATGGACGAACTACCTGTCGCGACTCCCGACACCGAACTGGACACGGATATGACGCCCTGCGACAGCGACGTGACTATAGACAGCCCCTCTCCGCCTGACGAGCAGCGCGACTCGAACGATAGCTTCGGCTCGCTTTTCCCATCGACAGACTCTGTGAATCCAACGACCACATCTAGCATTATGGATATCTTTGACCAATTCACGCACCTAAACTCAGATCCGGACGTTTTTCCTCCTGTCGGTGAATCGCTCGACCCCGAGCTGAGCGCCATCTTTCAAAATGGACTTGAAGGAATTGACTTCTCCGAGTTTTGGGAAACGTTCAAACCTTTGGTCAACGAGAATTCGCTTGGTACTCATGAACCGTGTAGTGGTGCCAACGGCGAGACTGCTGTCTTTGATATGAAGAAGGAGGATAGTGTTGATATTTCCCAGTTTGGTGAGATTGACCACGTCAAGCTAGCAGACGAAATGCAAGCTCTGCTAAGTGGATGTCTTATGTGATTTTTTACCGCGTAAGTTACTTCAACTTCTGTATATTACGCACGACAGTTAATGTTTCTTCTGAAAGGTGTTGACCTTGCTGTTCTTGCCAATTTAGTTCTCCGCATTAGCATTCGAACATTTTCATTGATACCATCCAATTGTACACATACATACATCATTCCGCATATAACTCTGCACGCAGTATCGTCGTAATTTAACCTTGGACAGCTTGTAGACAATTCTTATCTATATTCGCATACGCATACATTGGATGCATTGCTGCAATCCAATATGAATCTGATGTAATCAATTATCATAACGTTTAGGGAGACCTTTGTTTGCTTAAGGAACATAATAGATATAGATAACATGAGCATGTATTATGTCTCCTATGCGTGCCAATGGAAATCCCATTGCTTCCCTCGATTAATACCTGGTTTATAGCCTTCCCGTTGGATATTCTCCGCCGCTGCTATTGCCACGAAGGGGATCGTAGGGACCTTGTCCCCTGGAGGTCCAAAAGACACATTCAAATCGTGGATTTCACCTGTCGCCTCGTCGTATACCCAACCATGGACGAAGACATGAGGTTCATTTTCTTCCGCCAGTATGTCGCTTTCACGAGCAAGTTTACGCTGCCGAATCCGCTCGTAAGCGTCAGTAAGAATGCTATTTTTGCGCAGCTGCTTGACGCTTTTCTTTACGTTCTCTTCGACGAGAGCACGATAACCAGCTATAAACGTACAATTAGAATGATCAGTGAGCATTATGTCAAACTCGAAACGATTACTGACCATCGCTCGCAGGAGGTGGTGCGGTGATACCATTTGGATGTCCTCGCTGGGGTAAACGAGAGTCACGCAGGACAACAATTTCTTTCCTAAGGTATCGACAATCATTAATAAGTTACTGTAAGTCTTGGTGCGTATAAATTCACCTTCGTGCCTTGGCATATAGCTCAGAAATAGGCTTGATCCATGCTTTCACGAGCTGAGAGGTTTTGCTGGACTGTATGATTGCAGCTTGAACTGCTTTACATCCATAGTGCCCAAGAACTATGATATGTTGTACGTGGGCCTCCTCCACAGCGTACGCAATGGCTGCATCTCTGGTATAACCATAAGTTCTCATTAACTTCGGGCGTTGCTGTCTGCTCACGCGCTTGGATCTTTCGAAGAATATTGGTTTCCAAGATTATTGTGGTTTAGAATGGACCCTGCCGGGGCGTTGAAGATAGCAGACGGGCTCAATCTGATGATTCAATTAGTAAACGGCAGTCGTAATATTGATAGATAAACAAAAACTGACCTGCTATCTGTGCAACCGAGAAACATGAATGATGGAGCTGCCCACAACCCATACTTAGCGCATACAATCAACAAAATAGTCTTCTCGCACCTTCATCTTCCGCTTTAAGTGCCTCTAGACGAACATTCTGGCGGAACGCGGTATTGCCAACATAAAGATCATGCAGCGTGTGCAGACTATGTCCGTGTGCCGTGGAATTGAAAGTATTCAGTGGTTTCTGAGATTCTCGAGGTCGTAAAGTCGAGGCAGCCGAATCTGTATCGTCTCTGAGCGTCGTAGGGCGGAATACTAGCGGGTGGGCCGAAACATGCAGAGAATTAAGGAGGAGAAGTAGACAGATAACGGAATCCCATGAAAACATAGCCAGGGCGGTCGTCAATGCGTATTAGTAGGTCGTCGTTGGGCGCCAGGCCAGAGTTGTGTAGGCGAGCCAGCGCCTACGGAATGGTGTTCGACACAGCGAAGAGGAACAGTCCAAGCTGTTAAGGCCACTTTGGATGATACTCCAGTGTATGTAAACATATCGCCGGCTCGTTCGGACAGTGGACAGCCCCTGATTGGTGGGTCGTTGTTTCAAGATGCAGTGTTATCAAGTCACTACATAATCAGCTTGTTTCCGGCTTTTGCTTACAGAAAAAAATATAGAGTAAGTAGCATTATCTGGGCACACAAGGACGTTTTAACTTCAAACTTGCCAGGTCCGCAAGCTGGCGGAATTGGTGGAGGCGCGTTGGAGGCGCGTACAGAATAGATTTACATAACTTCATCTGATCAGGTACAGGATGATGGAAGGAAGAACTTCAAGCCTCTTCTCACTTGACCTAAACTTGTACCACAACCACCGCACAAAGTGCAACATGTACGTTCACATCCATAAAATACAATTGCTTCGGTGTATTCAAGTTGCTTACTTGCTCGTCAGTTGTGATCCATGAATACTTGGGCGACGTTAGGCAACATACAAACAACGTCTGCCGCCAAGGGCCGGGCTCAAGTACATACTACACACGTTGCGGTACGATGTAACCGACCGCCAGGGCTAGCGAACTATAAATTGTTCAATTGCTACGTTCATCTTCCCATTTGAGGCCAGCTAGGATCCAGGCTTATCGACCCGTGACAATTACTTCTTCAAGATTGAGGAAACTGACGTCCTATCTCTGGCAAGTCTTCACCCGGGCCTGTAAATGTAGGATAAGCACAAGAGGTATTATGTATTCTCAGGTCCTCGGTGACTCGATGCTGAATGACTGCGTTCCAGTGTACAATCTAGGCGATTGCCCGCCAAACGGTCGGGTGCTTTGCGTTATGGACCGCATAGCTAACTCCGTCGAAACGATAACTATCAGATGCCTAGCAAGACATAAACAAATCACATTCATAACATGACATTTCACATCAAACTTTAATTTCCAGGCAGATTCCATTCTCTTCAGGCTGGGTGCCGGGGCGGAAAGTCATGACCATTACTCATTCCTATGTTGGCCTGCACTTCGTAGCAAACGGCGTTCGTTGACTGGACTTGAACCCCTTTCCCTTTGTTGAGCAATGTACATGTCGCTCTCCAGGCTACTGAATACCGGTATTCAGGATCTGGCCTTGGAATTGATCCAGGAAGTCGTGTTCTACGTAAGTTAAATGAAAATCATCCGTTCATTTAGTCTGTATTGACACTTTTCATTTCCTGGAGTCAGCTACGTCAACGAAATATGGTGTTCAATCCCTTTCAAAAGCCAGGCTCGCAGAGCTACGACTTGTGTGTCGAACATTCCGACTTGCGGCAGATCCTTTGTTCTACTCCGAAATAAACTTTGACTACGTCGAGACAACCAACTCCTTCAATACCACACAAGACTACCTCCATACTCTCATAGAAGGAACAGATCATGTCTGCCGTTATGCGAAGATCTTGAGATTCAATTACATCCCGCGAGCTCGTGCACCTCGCAGAGGAGAAGTCAAGCCGGTGTCGGCGTCCAGTGTTCCCGAACTACATCGAGGATGCAGCGCAGAATCTCTGATGAAAGCGGTTGTAACGCTTCAAAATATCCGTGTGGTTCAGTATGTAACTCCGTATCTTACTTTATTCCTCCTTGTTTGATCATGTCTTCATCCATGAATTAGCTGGGATCTGCGCGTCGACCAATCTATGGATACCATTATTGATGGGCTTGCTGAGCTTTCCCAATTAGAAGAACTTCACCTTGATTTTGCTGGCTATCGAGGGACCGAAATGCCTCCCGTCCTTATACCTTTCAAGCGATTCAAGCGCTTGCACGCCATCGACATTGGCAGCTACAATATCTCCAATCTTCACCCGTCTTATCTTAATGGGTGTACCGGTAAAATTCGCGAGCTAGTAAAGGGAGGCTCAGGACTCTCAACTTTGAGGTTGACAATGCCAAGAAGGTACTTCGACGATGAACCAACCCAAAATGTTCTGCACGAAATATACAAAGGGGTGCCGTCCCCTGCGGTCCCAACCCTCCGCCGTCTACGCCTATCCGGGTATAGTCTTCAGCTCGATACTGTAACACTCCCGCATCTTCGCAATCTCACCTCCCTTGACGTATCAAGGGCGAACATTGATAAAGAGTCTGGGGATGATGGGCACTTTTGGCAGGCTCTGGGTAGCCATTCTATACGCCTCCGGGACCTTGTTGTGAAGACAGTTACACATGGCGTCCTACAATATTTAGAGACGTACTGTGGGCTGCAGAGTTTGACATGTGGCAAAGACATTGGTGCAAACATTGACCCTCCCTCCGACTCTCTAGATGCTGAAGAGCTTGCCATTGACGACGCTCAAAAATTATCTCATCGGCTTTGGATTTTCATACTGCCCCGACACAAAGCGACATTGGTCTCGTACATGGGATATAATAGGTCTGAGACCCGCGCGCCGTCTTATATGACTCTTACAGGCATGCGAGCACTATCTAAGTGCACAAATCTGCAGGATCTTGTCTTTTCCGTAAGCATATCTGATGATTACAAGTGCCCTATTTTGGTGAGTATTGCTTATTATATTCACTTTTCGTGCTCTAACTATACCATGCTTATTATTCTTAATAGAAACCACTTATTGAACAAGTAATGGTTCTTCCGCGCATTCGCTATGTCCAAATATCAAACACCGATAGGTTCTGCGAGCCGATGGGTATGCGCCCTATGATCGTTCGACGCATGAAGGATCACATCAATCGGATCGACAATATGTGCGAACGCGAGATCCTAGCTGCTGCCGTCAAAGTGGAAAGCTTCTGTCGCAGAACTATAGATGGCAGCTACGAACTAAGGATGAACATCAAAAACTACTCTCCAATTGTTGGGCCGGATGGGTTTGTCATTTTGCGACGAGCGTCGAAGTAATGTAAGATGTATAGTAGTATATCACGGTAATTATGCCATTTCATTCTGTTAAACCATCTTGTTGCCATCTTGATAGCCATCTTTACCAAATCTTTGCAACATCTTTGACTAACCTTTGACTTTGATTTGACCTCTTTTTTTTTTTTGGAACTTCTCAACAATTGCCATGAGAAGTGGTACATACACAGAGTCGCCGGTTTCTCGTGTCCCGAACGAACTCTTGTCAGACATCTTCAACAAATGTTGCCACACCCTGGCCTCCGTCTTCTTATCGCACGTTTGTCGACGTTGGCGCCATGTTGCCACAAACAACCCTCGACTATGGGCTCATATAACACTGCACATTGATACGCACACACGGGAGGGGATAATGAAGTTCTTGACCCTCTTCCTCGAGCGCTCCGCTACGCAACCGTTATCAGTTGAATTGGAACTCTGCACATCCTCGAAGCCTGAACTGCTACCCGTCCTCCTCACACATGAAGCGCTTGTCATTTTGCTGGCACACGCCCAGCGCTGGACTAGTGTGTGTCTATGGTTCGAATTTGCGCATTTCGATGCACTCTGTACGCGCCTCCAACCAATAACACAGCGGAAAGCGTTCCCAATTCTCCGAAGTGCAAACATTATCGTTACTGGCCGCCGGAACAGACCCGCATACGTGCTACCCCTCAAATCTAGCACACATATGTTTCTCGAGCATGCCCCTGCATTGCGCGAGTTCACATGGAGCATTGACTCTGACAGAAAAGACCACACGTTTTTTGCGGATGTACAATTTATACTTCCAAGAGCAAAACCTACCGGGAATGAGGCGTGGTCCGGCTTGAAAACTGTTTCGCTCTACGGCCAACTATGAACCAACTGTGATATTCACATTTCTCAAGACCGCTCGGCAGCTCGAGTACTTCAAGATATGTGCGGTATTAGTTCACTCTCTTATGCATCAAATGTTGGTTACGGTGGACATGCCTTCTGAAGTGCGTACCGTCATGCCGGCTCTGCGAACCCTTGAAGTGTTCGGCACTTACTACTCACTTGGCTGGCTGCTAACTCGGCTGGTGTGTCCTGCGTTAATATCTCTCACCGTGAATACTGGCATGGACAAACGCGCTGACAGACTCAACATTTTGCACCCCAGCTTGGTCATGTTTTTGCAACATTGTGAACAGGTGGCGGAGAAGAGTCAATCTTGTGTCAATGAAGGAGGGCCGGATAGTAGCTTGACCTCCGAAGGCACAGCAAAAAATGACCTTATGGGCTTGCAGGAGCTCTTCTTCGAAGGCACCGGATTGTCCCATGAACAAGTTTCTGCATGTGTCGGGCATGCAAAGAATTTACGCCGCCTTAAGGTAGATGGAGTAACCGAGAGGTGGGAAGATTGAATATTTCGCGATTGGTTGAGATGGATATCTAGCATGAATTTGATCTATGTACGTACTAAGGTTACGTGTACTTTTTTGAGTAACTTCTATTGATTTCGCAGCCTTATCAATTTCGGCTGACTATTGGGGCACCCACAACAACAAATATGGACAAAATATCCATTGTCACGGCCGTTAAACGTTAAAAGCGCTCACGCCCATGCCAGACTTGAGCGCTTGAGCGACAGCTAACTTGCTGTCATCTTCGGATAAGATACGACCCAGGCGCGGGACAGTCAGGATCACTAAGTAAGTGATTGTTCGACGCCATGTCAAAGGCGTCGGGTTAACGCCGGGTTGCTCGAGTATAGCAAGCAAGTCTACGAGGATGAGCCCCTCTTTCATCGCATCCTCTGCCCACAACTATCGTTCATACTTGTGTCGTGCGCCTCTGCTTTGCTCGTTCTGAACGGCCGATAAACGCGTGCACTGCAGTACCGATCTCGCCCAAACATGGCAGGAGATCCTAACAAAAATCACAGCGTAATCACCCGGCTTCAACCTTTAACAGCCTTTTCGACAATCACCATGAATAGGGCCAGTTCAAGCACGGAGTCGCCTGTTTCTCGTATCCCGAACGAGCTTTTATCAAATATCTTTAGCAATTGCTACGAGGACAACTCTCAGATATCTTTCTCGCAGGAAAATCGTTCCCAGATGTCTGACCTCGTTCTTATTTCAAATGTCTGTCGACACTGGCGTAATGTTGCCACGGGCAATCCTCGACTATGGGCCCATATCGAACTGTTCTTTGAACATACGCGCATACAGGAGAACCGACTGAAGCTATTAACACTCTTCCTCGGGCGCTCCGCTGCGCAACCGATCTCAGTTGAACTGATTAATTACTCATACTGCAAAACATCCGTCGTCTGCACGCACCAATTTGAAGCACTTTTGATTTTGCTGTCGCACGCCCAACGCTGGAGTAGGGTAATTCTCCGCATCGATTGTGCCCATTTTGAGGCATTCTGCGAGCGCCTAGAACTAATAACAGACCGGAAGGCGTTCCCAATCCTCCGAAGCGCTGAAATCATTCCTATTGGCCAGCGGAGCACACCCGGCTCACTTACTGTATTTCTTAAGCATGCCCCTGCACTGAGCGAGCTCGCGTGGCTCTGCGAAGGCGAGGAACGGATCATTCAACCCGCTGATGTGGATCTATTCAGTTCAAATCCATTACCAGCTGGCCCCGAGCCATGGTCCAGTCTGACAAGTGTTTCGCTATTTAAGAACTTCGAGCCGACTACGGTACTCGCCTTCCTCATGAATGTCCCGCGCCTCGAGAACTTCGAGATAGTAAACATGCTAACAAAACAAGAACTCGACGTCATATATCATGGTGCAATTGAGCATCTGCTGGTTTCGGTGCCAGATATACCTTCGGCCATGTATACCGTATTTCCGGCTCTGCGCACCATCAGGATGTGCGGGACTTACTTGTCACTCACCTGGCTTCTTTCTCGCCTAATATGTCCTGCGTTGAGATCTCTCGCATTGGGTACCGAAATTGACGATGTGGGACCAAGATACCTAGAAGAAGAAGAATATCACTACCTACTCGGCATTCTGTTTGGGGGCGTGATGTCCTTTGTTCAACGTTGCGAACAGGCGGGGGAAAAGTTACATCAATCAAGGAGTCTGAATGGAGAAGAACCGGATACCATGATATCCTATGGACAAGGCACAGAGGCAAATGGACATGGACTTACCGGTTTGCAGGAGCTCTCCTTCGAAGATGATATATTGTCCGACGAACAAGTTTCTGCATGCCTTCGTTATGCAAAAAATGTACGTTGCCTTTTGATCGTTGATGGATCGTATCATAGTCGTCATGCAGAACGGGTTGTCTCAAACCAATCTGCATGACAGTATTCTTTGAATTCAAAATGACTGGTTGGTCACTGAAGCCAAAAAATTGCCGAGTATTGTATATGATCATGCGATGCTCGACAAACCTCTTTTTATTTAATTATGTACGTACACACCATGAGAACAAATCAAGTAATATGATTGATGTATTTCATCTTTCTTCACGGAAAAGGACTTGCGACCTCATACCTTGAATAATTGAGTTATGGGCAACAAAAAGCACTGAGTGTGCCATATCGGGCAGGCGAGCGGAGCGAATAAAGGCTGAATTCTCACGGGGTCTGGCTGCTTCTCACCGCCTCCATAGAAGCGTGCAAAATAGTCTATCCGAGGAAGGATAGGTCAGTTTAACTTATGGATACTTATCTAGGAAGCCCACCTTGCTGGCAGTGCCCATGCATTAAAGAAGCAGCGTGCACGCAGCACGACTAATGTGGCCTGCCCTCCCTGTCGATAACCACCATGAGAGACGCCAGCCAGATCCTACAAGACTCCAAGTCGGCGCCTGTATCTCGTGTCCCTAATGAGCTGCTCTCGTATATCTTCAGCCAAGGGAGTCATCCACTCACCCCCGTCCTCGTATCTCACATCTGCCGTCGGTGGCGCCTCGTCGCCACTCGCGACCCGCACCTCTGGACGCGCGCAACGCTGTACATCACCGCACGCACCCGGGAGCAAAGGCTTTGTCTCCTGGACCTTTTCCTTAGCCGCTCAGCAACCCAGCAGCTCGAAATATACATGTACCTTGACCCATTCAAAAACCCCGAAGAGCTTCAAGTCTGCATCGTACAGCGCGCCTTGGCGGTGTTGCTTACACATGCATGGCGCTGGGGCAGCCTGCATCTCTCCCTTCCCGTCACCCTCTTTGGGAGTGCACTATGTGAATACTTGGAAGCTGCATCAGGCAGCGGCGTTGTCTTCCCGATCCTCAAAAGCGCCTGTATTACACTTGGTGGGCGGCAAGACCCAGGCCAAGGAAGCACCCCGGTGTTCGAACCTAGTGCAAACATGCTTCTCGCTCGCGCACCGGCGCTTCGCGAGCTGGAGTGGACTTATCAGTCGAACCGCACCTCGTACGACCGCTCGATCACTGACTCTGTCAAGCTGTGCCCCAGTGAGGCGTGGGAGGGGCTGACGAGCGTCGTGCTGAACAGGACCATCACTGCACCACTTGCGCTTGCTGTCCTAAAAAACGCTCCGCGGGTAGAGCTCTTCCGGCTTCGGAGTCTGGTGGACGGAGAGTATGAGGACGGGGAGAGGCGGTCTGTGCAGGCGCCGGCTTCGGACGTGCCCATGCACTCTGTATATTCTGATGACGATGAGCGCACCGTTGCAAGGGCACTGCGCGCACTGTCTGTATACCAACTCCAGATGTGCTCCGCGCTCCCATGGTTGCTCAGTCGGCTGGTGTGCCCTGCCCTCCATTCACTTTTGCTTAGCTGCGGGTTCTACGACGGCGAACAGGGCGAGCTGCTTGGACGCGAGCTGGCTCTGTTTTTGCAACACTGTGCAGAGGCCGTGGAGATAAATGGACACTCGCTCTCCGGCGCTGTTAATGGGATGGAAGAAGGAGGCGCGGGCGTATTATCGCATAGCCCTTCAAATGCAGGCCTGCAAGAGCTTCTCCTTGAAGGTGTGGGCGTTGCTCCTGCGCACCTCACCGCGTGTCTTTCACATACCAAGGACCTGCGCAGGCTACAAATCGGGGTCATGCACGGCATTGCGTCGGTTGACGACATGGTCCTACAGGCGCTGACTGGCCGTTCGAAACGGAGTGAACTGACAGATATGGTGGGTGGAAAGTCAGGGACACGATTTGGGCCGGCGCCGCTCTGTCCCCGGCTGACCGCTCTCGTGCTAGGCAATAGCATATCATGCACGGACGGCGCGTTAGCTGCAATGCTCCGCCCGCGAGTACCCCTGCTCAACGCATCGCAAGGAGGCACAGGCTCCAGAATGGACATTATGGAAGAAGTAGACTGGGAAGTGGCCCCCTTGGAGGAATTAAGTATCGAGCTTAGCAAAGCGATGCGCGAGACAAACATCCAAGATGCTATATTCCTCTATGGGCCGCTGAAAGATGCGACGCATGCTTTAGACCCTGTTTACTTGTGATCGTCACTTTTTTGTTCTCCCTTTTTGGTCGACCCCACTCGCTAGTCCTGAAGTAATACTGTATCATAAAAATAAGCACTTTTGAACTGAAATAAGTACTTACATTTGAATATACATTGAGTCTGACACTTATCATGTTGATTTGCATACCAGCAGCAGCCTAGCATGATGCCACGAGGACTACGCACTTTATAGCGTGAGCATTTTCAAAATAAAAATAATCCTCGATTAAGATCCAAAAAGTCTTGAGTAAAGGGGTATATGATTCCGCAAGCTGAGCCATATACGTGTCTGATGAAAGAGCGACCAGTGCGTAGGTCCATGTGGGCGGTCCAATGGGCGGCCCGGCCGGCGTCAAGACGAATTATGTAATGCCCACCTGGGATGCTCACTGTTAGTGACAGTGTGGGCAGCCTGGAAAGGGACGCTGATGCCAGCTTGCCACCGACCTCGATGATGTACCCACCGACTCTCAGCGACAAGGCAAAGGGCAAACAGCGAGCAGTCGACCCTCTCCTCGCCGCATCCTCCTCTCCGACCACACACGCCTCAGCTTCCCAGCCAGGCCCGGCGCCGCCACTGGAAGAGCCCACGTCGCGCGAGCTCGTCGTCCGCTTCACTGAGGGCGCCCCGGACCTCACTATCCGCCTCGACAAGCGGGACACGGTCAGGGATGTCAAGAAACATGTGCGTCTGTCCTGCCAGTGGATATGGCACTGGTACTGATGTGGCGCCATCCGCCCCGCCCTATACTTATGTGTAGATCCGCAGCGCGCGCCCCGAGCTGCAGACCCGCAGGCTGCGGCTCATCCACGCGGGCCGCCTGCTCACGGACGGCACCTTTCTCTTTGCCTGGCTCGCATCGCTCGAGGAGCGCCAGCAGCGCGCGAAGGCGCACGAGGCGGGCCCGCCGCCGCCGCCGTCCGCTGGTGCGCCGCCCCTATCCCCCTCGTCTCCCGGCCTGTCGTCTGCATCTCCCGGCTTCACGCCTGCATCTGCGACCTTCCCGCCCAGCTCGCCCTCACCGGGGTCCGAGACCGGCGGGATGATATGGATACACTGCTCAGTCGGGCCCGTGATGGACCCGGGGGAGATGGAAGACGATACAGCCGAGCAGGTGCGTGCTGGTCTTGCTCTTAGTATTAATGCGAAACTCACTCTGCTTCACAGACCGGGCAG